>OZ002740.1:341165481-342415481 GCA_963924295.1 Dioctria rufipes | reverse complement strand
CAGGTTTTAACTATCATAAGGAGAATATTATTTAATTAGATTAAAATTTCAATCAAATAAGAAAAGCTCACAGAAAAGTGATTTATTATATTATATTAATTTAGCTTTTATTAATTTTATCGTGTAAAACTTGTAAGGAAAATACCATACTTGATAATATATAATTTAATTCAAGAAAATAGTAGGTACCTACTTAAATTTTTCCATAGAACCAGCGTCTTACTGTATATTTTTTCCATTGATATGTAGCATCACTTGCATTTCAATGTTTTCGTCATTTAGACGACATCTATGTATTAGGAGTTAACGTCACTTTTTCTATGCTAAATAATCTTTCCACCGAAGCACTACTAGGCAGTGCTGTGTTGTATTCGGTAAAAACACTTTTTATCATGGAAAAACTTTTGTTTTGAAATACTCTCGAGGTTTTGATTGTGGAAAAATTATATTCCAAAAACAATTTCTCACCCTCCTTATGTTAGTCAAAACATAATTTGGTTTGAGTGCTCAAGACTTGAGTCGTTCAGGCAGTGAGTCCACTCAAGTCCTCTCAACCAACGAGTCCGCCCAACCAGTGAGTCTGTTCAAATTTCGGCAACCGCCCAAATATTGAGCAAACTCGCTGGAGTTGAGCGATAAGTTGAGTAAAAATTTGTAAACCTGAGCAGAACTGTAAAAATCTGTTTTCTACATTCCTCAAAGTGAACAAGTATTAAAAACAAGTAGGTAGTAGCCGTTGCTATTATAAGGTCTCAGTTTTGAAAAATAAAATTTTATTTGCGGCAAAAATGGCAGCGTTTAGATTGGAATGTGGAAATCTATCAAATTACGAATGATAACAGTGTATTACAAAAAAAGATAAACTCGATATACCTTTAACGAGACATAGTGTAGGTTGTGAGCCTAGTGGAACTAAAAGTATTGGCATACTAGATATTTCTCATACACCCTCAAAATCTCATCTTAGACCAAAAAACCGTTATTCGGTAGTGATAGATAGTGATAATCGGAAGCCTGGAGGTAGGCGTCCTTCGGGGAACCCAAATCACCCCCATGTATGTTCTACGGTTTTTTGTAGTTTTCGAGTTATTACAAATTTTCGAGATTTTTCGCTAATTACGTGTTGTAAGGTAATTTTAGTCACAGCCATTGAAGAAAGTGAGATAGGCACTTATTTTTTTTTTCCGAAATAGCTTAATAGACACTTCACCATTGTCTCAAAAAGTGATGTTGAATTTTTTTCTTTTACCAAAACAAAAACTAACTTGAATGTTCTATGGCAATTTTAAGAAAAAAGTTCCATATTTTTTTTTTTAGAAACTAGTTTAAAAACTTCTTTAGTTCATCGACTTTACATGGCGCAAATTTTATCAAGTTATCTCAACGGCATCATACTTAAATTTGATTCAGATTGTACTAAATGTAAAATTTTAATTGGGAAGTAAAAACAAGTAAAACTGAAAATTAAATAAAAATAATTATTTTATTGTAAAAAATTTCAAAAAGTTTTCAAAATGTCTACCTTCCTTTTCGACACATAACCGACAACGGCGGAAAAAATTCTCTTTCAGTCGATTGAGTGCTTGTCTGTTTCTTTTGATGTTTTCTTCCGCCGCTCTTAATCTACTCGACAAATCTGCCAAATTTCTGCATTCTTTACAATAAACCAGCTCCTTGTAGTAGCCCCAAACAAAAACAAATCGATTGGATTTAAGTCAGGTGGAGCCACGCGATGGGCCCACCGCGGCCAATCCATTTTCCTTCAAATATTTGATTCAAGTAATTTCTCACGGCGTTGCCATAATTGCACGGAGCACCATCATTTTGAAATAACATATTTCTTCGTGTTTCTAAATCAACATCCTCTAACAATTCATTAAGGTTTTCTGTCAAAAACTGGAGGTAGGACTCACCATTTAAACGATCTGGTAATTGAAACGGGCCTATCAACTGCCCTTTCACTATTCCAGACCAAAGATTTACATTAAATTGTTCTTGGAAATTTGATTCGCGGGCTAGGGATTTTCAACACTCCACGAATGATAATTGTGAATATTGAAAATACCATTGCGTCGAAAGTGTGATTCATCAGTCCACAAAATTGAATCAAAAAGTTTTCATTCTCGGCCTGTCTTCTTAACATTTCTTGGCAAAATGTCACTCTTCTGGGATAATCCTCTGGTTTCAATTGTTACACTTTTGAATATGGTATGGATGATATCCCTCGTCTATGAGTATGCGATGTGCTCGTGATTTCGAAATTCCAGTTCGACGCTCCACATCCCTCACGCTGCATGATGGATCTTTGACAACTTCCTCAACAACTGCACCCACTATCTCAGGATCTCTAATTACATTCGGTCAGGCAGGCCTGGTTCCAGGGCTACGACCTTCCATGTAGGCGTTATATACTTACTCTCACGATCATACGATAACCCGGCAAATTTTCAGGCTGAGGCCCACCTCTGCGTTCTACATGTAGAGTCTTGCTGCTACCGAAGCGTTCCCTCTTGCCCAGCCATAATAAAAGTGCAATTCCGAGTATTCATTCGGTAAATAGCTCATGATGTCCAGAATTATCGCCAAGGTCACAATTCTAAGTATTTTCACTACGGCACTAATCAAAGTCTAAGTTCGTAAGCAAAACAAAATACTCCGGCATCTACAAGGAGCTGGTTTATTGTAAAGAATGCAGAAATTTGGCAGATTTGTCGAGTAGATTAAGAGCGGCGGAAGAAAACATCAAAAGAAACAGACAAGCACTCAATCGACTGAAAGAGAATTTTTTCCGCCGTTGTCGGTTATGTGTCGAAAAGGAAGGTAGACATTTTGAAAACTTTTTGTAATTTTTCACAATAAAATAATTATTTTTATTTAATTTTCAGTTTTACTTGTTTTTACTTCCCAATTAAAATTTTTAAATTTTACACTTAGTACAATCTGAATCGAAATTTAAGTATGATGCCGTTGAGATAACTTGATAAAATCTACGCCATGTAAAGTCGATGAACTAAGGAAGTTTTTAAACTAGTTTCTAAAAAAAAAAAATATGGAACTTTTTTCTTAAAATTGCCATAGAACATTCAAGTTAGTTTTTGTTTTGGTAAAAGAAAAAAATTCAACATTACAATTACAATTGTACTGAAATAAATGTTTTTAAATACAACAGATGCACTGTTAAGCTATTTCGAAAAAAAAAAAATAAGTGCCTATCTCACTTTCTTCGACCGCCATTACCAAAATTACCTTACAACATGTAATTAGCGAAAAATCTCGAAAATTTGTAATAACTCGAAAACTACAAAAAACCGTGGAACATACATAGGGGTGATTTGAGTTCCCCGAGGGACGCTCTACCTCCAGGCTTCCGATTATCACTATTTTTTGGGACACCCTGTATAATAATCTATAACTCCGCCATTTTTTATTCGATGTCGAATTTTTTTGTGGTATATAAAAGAAGAAAGATAGGCCTTTCTAACCATATGTTTCTTATTTCGTTGCGATGAAAAGTCACGAATTACAGTCGCACATATTTCGAAATTAACCATTTTTTACACATTTCTCCAGCTTTGACAACAATTTGATGGCTTATTTTGCTCTACAATTTTTTTTTCTGTTCATATCACTAATAGCGAATTCGATTCCGCGTCTAGTGAGCATTTTTTATCTAAAATCGGTTCAAATTTGACTGAGCTATAGAATTTTTGCTCATTAAGCAATTATATTTCCGTACAATATTGAACTACAGAGAAAGTTGAAGAAGCACTGGGCTTTAATTGCGAAAACTGTGAAAACGTGAAAAAATGCAACAGAAAAAAATATGGTAGAGCAAAATAAGCCATCAAATTGTTGTCAAAGTTGGAGAAATGTGTAAAAAATGGTAAATTTCGAAATGTGTTCGACTGTAACTTCGTGACTTTTCATCCCAACGAAATAAGGAACATATGGTTAGAAAGGCCTATCTTTCTTCTTTCATATACCACAAAAAAAAATCGACATCGAATAAAAAATGACGGAGTTTTAAAATCTTATATATATGGACCTGCCAAATAACGGTTTTTTATTCTAAAATGAGATTTTGAGGGTGTATGAGAAATTTCTAGTATGCAGTGGCGTAGCTAGAGCTTTTGTGCCTGGGGCTGTCCCCAATTTGCCGCTCTTTCTAGGTCAATCAAAATCAACAGTGGTTATTGATAATTAATAATTAAAAAAAAATATTTCTTTTGTTTAGTATTACTACTATTATTATTGATAAAATGTAAGCGTGTTTATATATTTATTTTACTTACTATTTTATAGTCTTGAATAACATTTTCGAAATTTTTAACGTATGTTATTTGTTTTTCTACGAGTAGTATCATTAGATTTTGCAATTTTAAATCACTCAATGAAGATAATTTCTAATTAATTTTATTTTGGGAAAGCTCTGTTCACTACTAGCTACACTGATGGCTATTGTTAACAAAATTCTTAACAATATTTCTATGCTGGGAATAGAGTCATTCATACAATATTTTTATACCTTAGATGAAATCATAGAGTATACTAAGATTGTTATTCCGTTTGTAACATCTAGAAATAATGATGGTAGAGCAAAATAGATTGTACACCCACGCATAATATTAAAAGTTATTTAGATTTATGTCCGTCCGTCCGTCCGTCCGTCCTCACGATAACTCAAGAACGCGTGTACTTATAGAGCTGAAATTTTGCAGGTGGACTTTTAAAAAAAAAGTAATATCAAGTTCGAAAATGGGACAAATCCGGTAACTCCTTCGTATGGTTGCCATACAAAAATTTCGTTTTTCACTATTTGGACACTGCCCTCAGAATGCGTCAACGTATGTAGAGAGCTGATATTTTATATATATGTAGTGTGTGTTTTATAAAAATATTAAATATAATTTAATTTATCATTTATTTTCTAGAATTAATCATTTGCCACACTTTTTTGTTGAATGCAATCTGTGGTTTCACATTTTTTGTCTTTATTCGTGAAATTATCAAAGGTAGTTTGATTTTTTGTTATTATTTCTTCCTTTTTTTTTCATTTTTACTTGCTAACATTTAAATGGAAAACAGTCGGAAATCTCTTTTTGTTTCCTAACTTGATCTTAAGTTAACTTTGCTTCAACCACTATGAGGTAACAAGTGCGTTCTTCTTGTCTAATTGACGATGTGCATGAAGATGTGGCGCTGTTTGCAATGCCAATAGGTAGCCATACACTATGGGATTTGCGTACGAGCAATCTTGCACAAGATTCCTTCCGCAAAACCCGCACGATTACGTCGCCTGTGCTCGTTCGCAACACACGATACACTCTTTCCGAATGGAAAGCCTGTATAATTTAGAGCTTTCACGTGAACTGGACAATTTTCATATAACCTTGTGTCATCTGGAGTGACGTGTTGCCCTCTTGAAAATTTCAACGTTCGAGACGGCACTCATTATCCTTTTGACAAATTCTAAGCGTATTTCAGAATTCTTTTACAGTCTGATTTTCAAGGAAAAGGGTTTATTTTGGGGTAATTTTTACGTGAATTTTATTAGCATGTCAAGAGAATTAAAAAAAGCAACCGTTTGCGTTATGATGTGTGTGGTGCAAGCAAATTGGAAAAAGAAAATAAACAGAAAAATGTGGCGCAAAAAGTGGTTTGCGGATAGGCATGAATTCAGTGATATAAAATTACTTAAAGTGTTAAAAACAAATTATCCAGCGGACTTATACAACTATTTGAGAATGGATGCAAGTGATTTTGGTTTTTTACTGGACACGCATCGTAAATCGGACATATTTTACACAAAATAGCGACTTCCAGAACACAAGAATACACTTCAAGTTGTCAACTCCAACTGACAAGATTGCGCTTGGGTAAAATTATTATGTGTGTGCTTGAAGAGGAAAGGAAAACTGTCGCTATTCGGCACATGATTTTGCGCAGTAATCGTGGCATGTCATCTCATCCACACACCAAGGCGCAATCATGTTCAAACCGGGAGTGTAAAGGATTGCGGGCACGCAATCATGCTAGTGTGTGGCTACCTAATAATTCTAAACCATAACCGCAAGGGATTACTCGTGCGTAATCGCTTACGCTCCTAGACTATAACGGAAGGCTCGTATGTGTATGGGCAACGACAAGTGTCACGCTGACTCTGTACAACACCGTTTGAAAAACTGTACGGCTTTCCACTACCCGAACGCGATTGCCTATCTGGTTTTATTCAGCGTGTGTGCATCGTGATGACAACAAAGTTTGAATACTGAGTTAGAAAATATTCGAAAAATTATAAAATATGTAGATGGTTTTTGAGTATATAACAGTGATTTTTTAAATTTACAAATATTTAAAAACATAAACGCACGAATTACTGCACGAGCTCTCTTCTTTGAAGTCCTTTTCACAGCCCGACAATATTTATGAAATAATATATCTCGACTCTGGAGCGTGCAAATATTGCACACTCCAGATGCCATCCTTCTAAAATGAAAACAACAATTAATCGTCGCGTCGCGTCTGTGGACAGAATGTACGCGCAGATATTAGGGAAAAATGTGTGATATATGGACGAGATGCTTTTATTAGTGCCGTTGCCGTAGGCAACCCTGTGGGCAATGCTTCGCTTAATAATTTTGCGTGCGAGTAGTCCCTTGCGTGTATGGTTTACTAATGCCATAGAGAAAATAAGAATACAGTAGTTATAATAGAATCAAGGAAAACCATACGCACAAGTAAGTTTAGAAATTGAACAAGTCTTTTATTTCAGATGTGCTATTCGCGTTGTTGCAAGTGAAATTCAAATCCTGGATTACTCCAACTCCCAGATAGTTGCCATTAGTGTTAGAAAAGCAAAGATACAAAACGGAAATTTCAAATTAATCCATGTCATTGAGTTTGATAGATACCGGAAACTAGTAACCGAGATAAATCCAAACCGTGAGACGAAATCACTAAATCACATCCATTATTCCCTTACCTTAATTATGAGCTACTTCAAATTCAGGACTTATTAGACAACTTAAAGGTACATAAAATCAAAAGATAGGTACAGCGTGGAAATGGATAGTTGGAAATCCAGACCACGAAGATTTTGAGATAATAAAAGATAAATTGAATAACGTACTAAAAAATAACAATAAGCAGTTAATAATTAACCAATTGCATAATGAGAGAATAAACAATATTACTAAAATGACAAATGAGATCTTAAATGCAATTGGAAAAGAAAAGATATTCAATGGTCTGCTAGCCCTTAATCTTCAGTATAACTTAAAATTAATAAAAGAAGAATTAGTCAATATTAGATATGCCATTCATTGGTCTAGGTTAGGCATTATAAATTCAATGATGTTATCTAAGACAGATATTCAACTGGCTACTAGTACTTTAGATGAAGAAAACCTCCCATATACAGTACACCGGAGGAAGCTCTAGATTTCGCATCCACTAAAATCATTATAAATAGCACTTGCCTACTTTATATTGTAAATATCCCAATGACAACAGAAGATTTATATGAAGAATTGTTAATTAAATCTGTTAAAAGGATTCATATAGTCAACGAAATCTCTTTTAATAGGATCTTAAAAGGTAATGAAAATTTGTTTGGAATCACAAGAGACTGTAAAACATTCAACCATTTGTCAATATGTATATTTGCAATTCTACCTGTCTTCCGAATCTTGTGAAGAGTTTTAAGTCGACCTGCAACAAAATCAACAATCAGCACGTATCCACCATAGATGAAATACTACCAGGAATCATTCTCCTTAATCAATTTAATGGAAGTATTCATGTTGAAGATACCTTACACAGCCTTAATGGAACATTCTTAATAAAATTCCACAACATAACCATCGACATCAATGGCAGATCATTTACATACATCAAGAGAAGCCTCTACTCTTCAAGCCCTACCAGCTATTTTACACCCAATTCGGAAAGATAAATAATTTCGAGAAGCTCTGTCGCTAGAATAGTCCAGTCAAATAAGCTGAAAAAATGCTAAAGATCGCATTTAATTTGTTTCAGGCTGCAATTTTGAGGGTTAGTGTAGGGTGGTCCTGGGAGTATTGTGTCAAAAATGCAGCCTCGCAGGGCAAAAAAAAAGGGGTGAAAGACAATAAAAACACTCCCGAACACGTGACAATCTATTTGCCGTGCATGCGGTTTGGAAGAGGTAAAATTTTTGAAAAAATTACAAATGCTATATTATTCAGAATATGATTCTAAATAAAAAAGTCTATCTTGTAAGGGCGCGACAGGAAAACCGAAAGATGCTAAGGGTGGACACATCGCTAGATACACTAACATGTGTCCGATTACTTCAATTCTGCAACATTTTCGTTCAAGAGCTAGCAACCAAAAGAAACGTGAATTTTTCATGGATGGAATGGAAAAACGGGGGGAGTTAAGAAAGTTATCGGATTATATGTTGAGCAATATTTGCGCTCATGTTTTGCTGTGGTGACGTACTTGGAACATTTTTGAATTTTTCTTAGAATTTTGGCTGGTTGTGCAAAGCAAGCCGAGATATGATGATTTTTGCTTTGAATGTTTTCTTTTTAGTTCAATATGGCTGCAGTTTTGCGCATTCAATGGTTTTTAGGGTTTTAGATGACTGCGATTGCGTAGGCGTGGGAAGAAAATAATCTTATGTGATTGTATGCATTTGTTGTTTGTTTTTAATTGTTGTAAAGGGTAGGATATGGGATTGCAGGCTACACAGGAAGAATGGGATATAATAAATTAATGGTATAGACTAGATGGGTGGGATCTGGGTTGGTTAGATGATTAAAAATAGAAGCGTTACCTTATTTAAAAATTTATTACTGACAAATCATAGTTACATATATCAAATTCGCACGTGCTTTCTTTTTTTAAATTTAATTAAAAAAAGGTTTACTAATTCCCAATATGATATAGTGCAATAATTGTCTCTTGCAATTTTCAAATCAAAAAATCAAATTAAAAAGGATTTATGTCATGTACAAGCCATTTTTTAGCTGTACAACGTTGGGCAATAACAATAAAGTCATTAGATTCATTATCTTGACTGGTTGGAAACCAGACCAGGCACTTAATTATAAGTATACATATAGGTAGTAAAGAGCAAATGAGATAACAGTAAGAGTAATCTTAGACTATGCAACTAATCACTAATCAAAGATATAAAGTGAAATGAGATAAAAAGGATAAAGTTATAATTTCACTACTACTAATAATAACACTACCGTGGTTCATATATTACTGAGAACAGCAAATTACCAGAAGTAAACATGTAAGGAGTAAAATTATGTTTATAATTACTGGGTGACAATTGAAAACTTAAAGGCACACAATACGATAGAGCAACATAAAGAATTATAACTACATAAATAATTGTAACTATATTAATAATACCAACTTCGTGATAAAGATATCAATTGCTTAATCTAGGTTAACATAAATGAGTTTCATAACTATAGAAATTATGTTTCTTAGAATAACCAATTAATTGTTTTCAACTATATTATCATGTGTATCCATTAGAACTATTAGTATGAAAAAATAAATTTTCCATTTTGATTACCTTTAACATTACCTTTTTTAAAGATATCAATATGACATTTACTATTTAATGTTATATTATTTTTATAATGAAATGGTCAATTACTAAAGACCCGCATGGTGGAATTGCTCTTACTATTATCTTATTTTCTAATTTTTCTGATTTGTTAATCTATAATTATGATCTTTGGTCTCTTATTTCCCAACGTTGTACGTATAGCTATAGCTAAAAAATGGCTTGTACTACATGAAATAAATTCTTTTTAAATTGATTTGATTTTTTGATTTGAAAATTGCAAGAGACAATTATTGCACTATATCATATTGGGAATTAGTAAACCTTTTTTTAATTAAATTTAAAAAAAGAAAGCACGTGCGAATTTGATATATGTAACTATGATTTGTCAGTAATAAATTTTTAAATAAGGTAACGCTTCTATTTTTAATCATCTAACCAACCCAGATCCCATCCATCTAGTCTATACCATTAATTTATTATATCCCATTCTTCCTGTGTAGCCTGCAATCCCATATCCTACCCTTTACAACAATTAAAAACAAACAACAAATGCATACAATCACATAAGATTATTTTCTTCCCACGCCTACGTATTCGCAGTCATCTAAAACCCTAAAAACCATTGAATGCGCAAAACTGCAGCCATATTGAACTAAAAAGAAAACATTCAAAGCAAAAATCATCATATCTCGGCTTGCTTTGCACAACCAGCCAAAATTCTAAGAAAAATTCAAAAATGTTCCAAGTACGTCACCACAGCAAAACATGAGCGCAAATATTGCTCAACATATAATCCGATAACTTTCTTAACTCCCCCGTTTTTCCATTCCATCCATGAAAAATTCACGTTTCTTTTGGTTGCTAGCTCTTGAACGAAAATGTTGCAGAATTGAAGTAATCGGACACATGTTAGTGTATCTAGCGATGTGTCCACCCTTAGCATCTTTCGGTTTTCCTGTCGCGCCCTTACGAGATAGGGGTTGGCCACCGTAGACTTTTTTATTTAGAATCATATTCTGAATAATATAGCATTTGTAATTTTTTCAAAAATTTTACCTCTTCCAAACCGCACGCACGGCAAATAGATTGTCACGTGTTCGGGGGTGTTTTTATTGTCTTTCACCCCTTTTTTTTGGCCCTGCGAGGCTGCATTTTTGACACAATACTCCCAGGACCACCCTACACCAACCCTCAAAATTGCAGCCTGAAACAAATTAAATGCGATCTTTAGCATTTTTTCGGCTTATTTGACTGGACTAGAAGTGATGAAAGAGATTCAAATTAATAACACCAATAGAATTGAGCTGCTGAAACTGAAAAGAAAATAAATCAATGGAGCAGTTATGGCTTAGCCATGGTAATCTACATCATATGGACACTTAAAGCGGTGCGAAAATTCGGTAATGCTAAAATACCATTCAACAGAAGCTGGAAACATCAAAAGAAGAAGCGACTGTCAGTCAATCAAATGAATCTGGAGCTCATGTACCTGAAAAGGAAACCGAAGAAACATCTCATGGAAAAGTCACTGCTCTCGAGATGAAATCAGTCAATATTCCTTTAGCAACATTAATTCCACCTCAGGCAACATGCATACGAAAATTTTACGATCTTTGAAGCGGACGAATGAGGACATTTGAACGTAAGAGGGGAAGAGTTAACACCATATGCAACATTCGCCGTAATTTGATGCGTCAACCTGGAAAATACGGTTCCCAGGAAATTTCTGCTAACCACGCGTCTGGTAATTTTAAGTTACAGATATTTTACGTTTAGAGAAACTTGTATTTTTTAGTCTTAATTCTATATCCGAAAAATAAAGGAAAAATATTTTTTTGAGTTTTTTTTAAATAAATTTTATTAACTTATAGTTTAATTCTTGTATTAACTTGATTAGGTGAATCAATTATCCGTTTGAATTTGATGTTTTATATTTAGTTTAGGTTTCCATTTTGCCCTTGTAGTAACTCCTTTTTTTTTTCATTATATAATCAACTCTACACAAGTAAGAAGAAATTCTTTAAATTATGTGTAGGAAATACAATGTATAATTCATTATATATACTATATTAGATAATCTAGGCTATAAACAAGCGAAAAAATTAGAGAAAAATAAAGTATAATTCTCTATATGTATTACCATAGATGGCATAAGAACTAGATGTCGCATGCAGTACCAAAAAACTATACAAAATTTACATGGCAACATTGAAATGATGTAGACATTGAATGATTCATATTTTTTCGCATCTCAAGTGTTGAGGAAGTCGATTAAATGTATACAAAGCTGCTATTATAAAAACATTTGCTTTCGGCACTTTCTAAAGCATGTTATGATCCATTCCAGCATGCACTACCAATTTCACAATCTGTATACTCTGTTCTAGTATGCCATGCGACATCCAGTTCTTATGCCATCTATGGTATTACTAAACTAGGCTATAAATAAGCAAAAACTTAAGCATTTTAAAAAATAGAACAATTCAAAATATAATTCATTATATGTATTAATTATCAATGATATCGTCAAGGAAAAAATTCACATTATAAAAAATAATAATATAATAAAGGCATAGTATACAAAACTGTGGGTAATTACAAACTGCCATAAAAATTAAGGATTATAGTTTTGAAACTGTTGCACTCGTGCTGTCTGCGTAATTGCAGAGGTAGGGAATTCCATAGCCTGACAGCCTGCACAAAGAATTGCCTTTGAGAAGCTAAAAATGAATGTCTTGGTACTAGGAGTATTAAGGATCGTTCAGATTGAGCAGTGGTAACTTTATCAGCAAGGTATCGAGGAGCTGATATCCAATTAGTATCGTATCCAATAAAATTAGATGACGGTACGGAAAATAAAACATAAATGGAAGACCCAACAATTGATTAGAGTATGGCGAGACGTGATTATAACGTCTAAGACCATTAACAAAACGCGTAATGGAGTTTACAGCAACATTCAGTTTACGCGTTGAAAGAGAATCAAGATGCCCATAAATTTAACAACCATAGCCAATAATAGGAAAAAGTAGAATTTGAGCCAATCTTAGGCGGGTACTTAACGGCAGACAAGATGATGATATTATTAAGCGCCGTAGAGCTCCATATACTTTCCTAACAACGTTATCGACATGACTTGACCAGGAGAAGTCCTTATTGAAGCAAACCATTATCAGTTGCCCAAGAGTTAATCTTTCCAAGGTTGCTATTAATACAAAAAATTGCATCCTCTACTAAGCCCAACCTCCTAGATGTGTAAATTTGTAAATCATCTGCATAGAGATGAAAATTACAATGATTAATAACATTGGGTAAATCATTAATGAATAATGAAAAAAGTAAAGGGCCAAGAATAGATCCCTGCGGTACACCGGCTTTTATTGGAAGAAACGTGGAGAAAAAGTTACCACACCGTACTTGTTAAAAGCGATCAGATAAATAGGATGCAATCAAGTTTCTTGCCGATACAGAGAAACAAAAATAAGAAAACAGTTTTATAAGTAAGAGCTGATGACTGACTAAATCGAATGTTTTACTAAAGTCAAGAAGAACTAAGTACGTAACCTTATCCTCACTAATAGCAGCACGAATATCATCACTTATCTTAAGCAAAGCCGTTGTACAACTATGTTTAGGTCTAAACCCTGACTGAGATAACAACAAAACAAGTTATTACGAAGTAAATATTCTCGTATTTGAAAATCATGTAATTTCTCAAATAATTTCGATAAATATGGCAATATGGAAATAGGCCTATAACCATTCATATTGGGACGTGTGCATTTGGGTATTGGTGTTACTGTGGCAAATTTCCAGCATATGGGAAAAACAGATTGTATCATTGCACTATTAAAGATACGCGTAAGATGAGGCAAGACTACTGGTCGTAGCAGTTTAATAAACTTTGGGTGAACATCACCAAAACCAGGAGCATTAGATTTAACACTATAGATCATCTCATCAACCTCACCAACTGTAAACGGTCTAAAAGTAAAGCTTCTTCCATTATTGGAAGATAAAACGATACCCAAATTTGCATTAGTGGAAGTATGATCAGAATTAATAGATGCATACAAAAATATGCGAAAGTTCATTTGGATCTTCGTTTACATCATGATTTGAAGCGCGACTGACACCAAGAGATCGAAGATTTCGCCATAGTATTGCTGGTGGCAATTCACTATTGAATTTGGAACGATAGTAAGTTGTCTTGGAGTTTCTGATTTTAGTAGTTACATTGTTCCCCAACCTTCTATAGTCCTCCCATGTATCACGAGTTTTGAAATGCTTCCAACGTCGATAAGATTCATTTCTTTGCCTAATCAGATCATTAATGCGTACAGTAAACCAGGGACAACTAGTGTTAACTATTTCAGCTTCTTTAAGAGGAACAAATCTTTGAAAAAGATCCAAAATAAAATCCTGAAAAATTTCAACCTTTTTATCAGTAGAATTCTCATGATGAATTTGATCCCAGGTTAAATTATCAACTGCATTCAAAAGAGACTCAAGTTGAATATTACCCAAAATCACGATACAAAAAATTTGTATGAGCGGCACGAGACACTTCAATATCATACGACATAAAAATAAGATCATGATTGGAGAAAGGAGGAAAAGACAGTTGGTTAAAATATGTAACTTTGCATAAGTCTCCAGTCAGGAATACATCCAGCAATGTTGAACTAGAGTTTGTGAAATGAGTTGGTATTAATGAGTTTACAACATGTAAAGCAGAAGAGCTCGCAAAATCTATAAGGCATGAAGATGTCCTGCTACCAGGCAGTAAATCACAGTTAAGATCACCACCTATGATATAATGGGAATAAGAATGACTAATAGTAGATAAACAGGACTGCAGGGAGCTAAAGTTAAGTATGTTAGGTGGCTTGTATACAATACCAACCAGAAACTTTTCAGTACCAACGAAAAATTCAACAAAAACATTACTAATGTCCGAAACAGCATCTGAAGAGGCAAACCAGCCGTGCATTCAGAAAATTACGAGCAAAGATAGCAGCAACACCGCCTCCATGCCTATTACGATCTGCTCGAAAGAGTTTATATAACCGGATAAGGTAAGCAAATCATCACCAACATCCGGACTTCTTTAAACAATGCTGATAAAAAATTGTAGTCTTGTGCTGCGTTCCTTTTCTCGTTCTGAATGAATCATTAGCTGTGTTCTTTTGGTTCCGTGCAGTGCACTCACTGACATATATATAAATGGACTGCTTGATCTCCTGTTTCATGTGGCACCAATTTTGATTTCAGAAAGTATGCTCTCACTGTCAATGCTACCAACTGTCGTAAATTAGCGTTATATTTAAATTATTTGCGAATTTACTTATATGCATGCCCGTGTGACAAAAGACAAAAGAACTATTACTCCTCAAGAAAACAGAGCTCAAAATAATTACAGAACTCTTCTCAGGCCATTGCCCCTTGAGGTATCACCTTAACAAGATGGGCTTGGCTGAGACTTCATCCTGCCGCTTTTGCCAGGATGCTCATGAAACCTCGGAGCATCTGCTCTGCAACTGCGAAGCATTGACCAGGCGGAGATTACTCCATCTCGAACATGCTTTTCCTACACCTAACTACGTACGGAACCTCAATCCCAGAAGGATCCTAGACTTTATTAACAGTCTGAACCTAAAAAGGGAATAAATTCAACGGGGACTCACAATAGATCTTTTAGGTCGCGGTGATTGCGAGGCTGTGCCTACACACCCCTCTACGAATCTAATCTAATCTAATGCCCGTGTGATTTACCGAATTTACCACAAAAGTATTTGGGACTATGTGTATCGTTAAATTTTAATTATGAGTCGAAGAAAGTGTTTTTATCAAGGATTTTTACAAGCAATTTCTCGTTCCTAATCGTTACAGTTCAGTGGGAAAGTATGCTCTCACGGAAAGAGACAGGAATATGAAAGTGGTGCCATTTGCTTTCATGCATTTTTGGTTCAACAAGCAGTCCATTTATATACATGTCAGTGAGTGCACTGCAGAGCGAATACAATTGACTTTTAGAGTGTATAGAAGTAGAAAACTTTTTCAAAGGATAGACAGAATAATCTAGGTGCCATGACTTTAATTCTTACAAAACGTTAAACCTGCCAAATTTTGCCCCGAAGTTTATCAAATTCTATTTTGACATTATGCAAGGATTCAAGTCATGGCAATTTGATCATTTTCTCTATACTTTCAAAACCTTTTATATTTCTATGTACTCTACAAGTCAATTCAATTCGCAATCTCCTGTGTTCTGTAGTGCACTACACGGAACTAAAAGAACACAGCTTGTATGAATCGACAGAACGACGTCATAATTTAATTCTGCGCTCATAGAAAAGAAACGAAACAGAACCATTTTAAGTATTTGACATTTCTTCCATTTGATAAAAGTGTAAGTATAAATTCGTAAAAATTGGTTTTTATTGAAAATAGAAACCATTTTTCAACAAAAGCAACTTAAACTCAACTATTACCACCTCGTACAAATTGTAAACAATACATTCATGAATACAAATTAAAATCGTTCTGCTTGAATCCGAGAAAAACTCAGGTACATTCAGACGATGCGGAGTCCGAAAAAAGCGATGACAGATTGAAACTAAATCGTTCGGCCCGAGAAAAAGAACGACATGGATTAAAAAAATTCATTTTGAACGAGAAAAGGAACGCAACATTGTAGTATCTTAATGAAATAAATTTAAATAGCTTACAGATAAAATGTAATTACATAAGTACCGTTAAATAAGAAAAAATTAATTAAGTAGTATAAAAATTATGAAAAAAAACTAATCTCTAATTAAGGCTGAATGGCAAAAAATAAAACTCCCGATTTCGAGCTTCCAAAATTTTGACTATGTAGTAGTAGCGTAAGCTTTCGTTCTAATCACATTAGCAATGCCTAGCAACAATGCCTATAAAGTACTGTTCAAAATTATGACATATATATGTACATATATAACATATATAACGAATTCGTAAAAACCATTCGTAATTCAAGATGCTGCGTTCCTTTTCTCGTTCAGAATGATTTTTTTCAATCCATGTCGTTCTTTTTCTCGAGCCGAACGATTTAGTTTCAATCTGTCATCGCTTTTTTCGGACTGAAATGACTGAATGCACCTGAGTTTTTTCCAGATTCAAGCGGAACGATTTTAATTTGTATTCGCGAATGTGTTGTTTACAATTTGGACGAAGTGGTATTAATTGAGATTAAGTTGCCTTTGTTGGAATTTGGTTTTCTTTTTCCATAAACACAAATTTTTACGAATTTATACTTACACTTTTATCAAATGGAAGAAATGTCAAACACTTGAAATGGTTCTGTTTCGTTCCTTTTCTATGAACACAGAATTAAATTATGACATCGTTTGTCAATTCACACAGATTCATTCAGAACGAGAAAAGGAACGCAGCAAGAAGTATTTGGTTGGACTACTAGATCCTGAGTGCGTTCCAAAACACAACTGCAACTATAGTTGTAGCTATGTCAGAGTTATGCCAGAGCTATGTCAAGTTGTCTGCAGTTAACTAAAGCTGTTTGAGGTTTTGGAACGATCTGAGTAAGCTATAAGTATTAGAACTGTCATTTATGCTGATTGTATAATTTTATTGATACTTAAAACTAATATTTTATAACTGTGTGTTAATCCGAAATGAGCCAGAGAAAATTAAATAAATAAATAAATTTCGCAAAACGTTTGTAAAAGCGCGCCAAACAAAATATTTCAATTGAGAGCTTACGTCATGGTTTATATATTAGATAACTAGCAGTCTAGAGCACAGTCAGGGATAGTTGACTATCTTAGTCAACTTCAAATGTTTCGGAACGCTCAAAAGTCAACTCAGCTGAGATAATTTAGTTGACTACTGGGTTTTTTTGGAACGATTGAAGTCGGCTATAGTCAACTGTAGCTATGTTTTGGAATGCACTCCCCTTTTGAGAATTAAAATGAATAAACCATTCACTTCTTATTAAGATAAAGGTTTACAAATTGATTTTTATAAAATAAACTACTTACGGGATTTATCCGGTTTTTGGTCTACTGAATAAAATTACCTCAATCTTCTTAAAATAAACGTGTAGTTATAAATTTATTCAAGTTATAGGAGTCTCAATCTTAATGTTATAAAAGTAACTACAACATGAAAAATATTAACAAATTTGGAAAAATAGCTCCGGTAGCATTTACAAATATGCTTGCAAAACCTATGTACGAAAAATAATAAAAATTGGTGTGTACATGAAAAATTTTTTAGGGGGGAGAGGAAAATAGCACGGTTTTTTGAGGTTTTAATTAAAAAAAAAAAAAAAAACAACAACAGCTTTTTCAAAAATATAGGCCCGGTAGCATTTGAACTGAACAGGAACAGTTTTTAATATAGGGTCCGCCAAATAACTTTTTTTTTTTTTAAACAGGACGCAAAACATCGAGTGTAGCTTCGGCTGTGTGGCACGTAGCGCCGTCCTGTTGAAACCAAATGTTGCCAATATCCTCCTCTTCAATTTTCGTTCAACATGGCCCGATAACGATTGCCATTGACTGTAACGGCCACTCCTTGCTCATTTTCGAAGAAAAATGGCCCAATTATGCCTCTGGACCAAAATCCGCACCAAACAGTGACTCGTTTTGGGTGTATCGGCTTTTCAATGTATGCGTGCGGGTTTTCTGTGCCCCAAATGCGACAATTTTGCTTGTTTACATCAGTCTGTAAGTTGTTCAAGCGTATACACAACCATATTCGTTCAGCGGAAGAATAAAACTAATTATCTGTCAAATCAGACATGAGCTAAGTGTTACCATTCACGAAATAAGCACTAGTTGAAAAAAAAAACGTTAGATGGCGGACCCATATTTTGGCGAAGGTTTCAAATAAATATCATAAAAACTGTGGAAAATAAAAAGGGACAACAAAATTCTTAC
This sequence comes from Dioctria rufipes, assembly GCA_963924295.1. NCBI lineage: Eukaryota > Metazoa > Arthropoda > Insecta > Diptera > Asilidae > Dioctria > Dioctria rufipes. The sequence goes on along the minus strand of OZ002740.1, from coordinate 342,396,965 downwards.
AAATTTATTCAGCCTTAAGCAAAATAAGAATAAATTGAAGAAACGTTAAATGAATGAAAAATAGTAATAATAAAAATAAATATAAAAAAAAAAGAAAAAAGAGAAAAAAGCATAATAAATATAATAAAAACCCGCTGTTGTCGAAATTGTGCTTCCGACGGAAGATTTTGAATAGTGGTTTCTGGTTATAGTAGTCGCGCCGGTCGTCGCAAGAGTGCTTAGCGAATTTCTGAATATATATAATTTCGATAGTCAGAATTTGTGATCTGCTCTGCATACAACTCGGTGGGATCTTGACTGTATGTGGTTTTTTACAAGATTTCTTAACCAATTTGTGTCGTGACTTTATTAAATGAAATTGCGTTGCTGTGTAGTGTGTCTAAAAGAAAGTGAAAAACAAGAGTACCAAACTCCGAATTCCATAGGGAAAGTTATTTAAAATTGGCAATAGAGAAATTTACGATTAATGCCCAAGTACCATTAAATAAATGAATAAATAATTTTTTTTTTTTCAAATTAGAAAGTGTAATGATTTTTATATTAACTGGATCAATAGGTGAGTACCTACCTAGTTTTCAGAATAATTGCACAAGGTTGCATATACATATATAATTTTGTTATGATCGCGGCTAATTTATGTAACGAACCTTCTCCAAATGTCTTATTTTAATTTTATCGCAAAAAGTGAAATATACCGCTTTTCCTGGTAAGACACGAGATTTTAATCATTACTGTAATTGTTCATCTCATTATAATAATAAACCTGAAAAGTATGCGATTTGGGGGGAACGCTTTCACTTAGTATTTTTTTTTCAACAGTCTTTCTTTTATCGTAGCTTGTTATGTATATCAAATCGATGTCTTTTAGTACATAATTACGAAAATGTACTGATTATAAGAATTTTATTTCAAATTAAAATATTCATTATTCATAATATATTTTTGTTAATTAAATATTCCACATGTCTAGGGTGTTATGTTAATTCATTTTAAAAGTTCTTGATATTGTAAAACGTACGTAGAAAAGACCTGTTTAGAAGATTATATAAATGAAGAAATGATGCTTCCGCCTGTTGAGCTCTTCCTCCTCGCCACCACCGGTCAACAACTTACCATGATCTTTGCATTGCTTTCAACTTGTTCTGTAGAACTTGTCCAGCAGAATTCTTCATCATATGAGCAATCACCTAACAAAAAATTAATTCCCAATTTTGCAAATAGCCAACCAAAAAGTTTTTGGTAAAACGTGCTTTTACTTGACTGTGAGTAGAGTTGGGAAGCTACATTGACGATATTTTGTATGTAAGTTTTGTGTGTGCGGCGATTATTCAATTTTTATTCATTTGTTTTTTTTTTTGTGATTTAAATATTGAAAGAAGGCAAGTATGAAGATGAGAGCTAACCTGGGCTGAAAGTATATGGAGGTTAGGAGGTTTCAAAACTCAGTGCATTGTTAGATGGTCAAACGGAAGTATTCTCAGGAGACTCATTAATGATGTTTTTCACTATTTAATTGTTCGTTTTAAAGTCGGTAGTTATTATCTGCGGGTTTTCTAATTTTTTTAAGTATTGATTTAAATGACAGTACCTAGTGTGCTTAACACAGTTTGAGTTTTTATATATGGGAAGTTGATTTCTTTACCTTTCTCCGGCGAAGAAGACTCTCCTTCTGTGGCTGAATCAGGATATAATAGCGCCAGCAGATTTCCATGAGCTATCGCAAAAATTCCTTTTGGAATTACATACATACTATGCTTGCTGCAGCTTTTTGAAATTTCACTGCTGATCTAGTTGTGCTATTGGAAGTTCAGTTTGCCATTTCTGTTGCTATGCATGCACGAAACTCAAGATATGAAAACACAGCCAAAACCATCGAAAATACGTCACAAGCCATGAAACAGAAACCGATAAATGTGCGTTGGGAGTCCGTTCTCTAAAATATTCTATATTGATCCTTATGGAAAAGTGTCAAACATTGACTTTATATATGCTATAGAGCCTAAACTACTACCCATACAGGAAAATAGTCTGCTAGTAATTTACAGCTTTCCTTTCGAAATGTTACACTTACTATATAACTTACTTAACAAAATAATAAAATAGTTTTGATTTAATTGTAGATTTACCATTTTACTCTCGATAACTCTCAGCTGAGTGATAATTGCATGTGCGTATGTGCAGACGAACCATCGTCAACTTCATTTAGTACCAATTGAATATTGGGTAAATGAAAATCACCAATAAGTATGATTAGGCCCGTCGCACATTGAACGCAGCACAGCACAGCGTAGGCCAGGGTAGCGTAGATTTTTATAATATATGTACACAAGTAAATGACCGACCGCATATTGCATACAGCAGAAGCAATATGCGGTCGGTCATTTACTTGTATATACATATTACAAAAACCTACGCTACCCTACCTTACGCTGAGCTATGCTGCGCTGCATACAATGTGTGGCGAGCCTTACTCAGCTGAGAGTTTTTGTTTGAGGAATCGTAGTCATTTGGTTCAGATAAATTTTGTTAGGAAAGGTATAAAATTTTATTTTGGTTCGGAAGATAAGAAAGTAAGCTTAAAATTATTAGAACACCATTTTTCTGTATGAATAGTAGTTTAGGGCGGAGGAGCTATTCAAATCAAACTTTTATCCGTTTTACATAAGATCACTGCAAATATTTTAAAATGTTAAGGACTCCGTTGGGGCTTTTATGTGGTAGTGAGCAGAGCTGGGCAAGTGCCAAAGAAAAAATACTTAAGTACAAGTACAAGTACCGAAGGCCTGAGTATGTATAAAAAGTACTTGTAACTAAGTACTAAGTTTATAAAAAGTACTGAGTACTTTTTTGAAGTATATAATATGTACTGCTTACTTTTCTGTTTCACGTGGGCACAATTGCTTGTATCAAAAAGAGTTCTTGGTCGGTGCCAACATTGAAAAAATCATTGGCGGGAAGTTGAAAAACTGAGCACGCAACTTGGAAAGTGATTTTAATAAAATGTTTAGAATTTCTTCTGCGTATCTAATGAATATATGTATTGACTTTGATAAAACAGTTTTTATCAGTAATAACCCTAAATGATTAATTTAAAATCATGTATTTCGACGAATCCACTAATTTATTTGTTGTTTTCAGTTCTCCCTCAGTTGATACTTGGTGCTTAGACCGAAAGTCAAAGTTATAGAAGTGAACCCACTTTCTGCAGTGTATTTCTATGAACGTAGTCGGTCCATATTACACATGTCAGTGGTTATCTCATCAAGTCGAGGCTTCGTCGATTTTATATTCGAGAGTGACGTTACTGGTTTTTGTTCTACTTGCCCAGTCTTGTTTGTATGTTATTAGTTTGTCTAAGGTTCTGCCTTGACGCATGAGTGCGGCACATGCTTTGACAGTTCTTTGCGTGCTTTAAAACTCAACAAAAAAGGAGTTGCGATAGAGATTGTGTTTTCTTTTCTATGAAGAGTTAGATATTTGTAGGAACTTAATAGACTCAGAAATACTTAAGTAAAAATCGTGGTACTTAAGTACAAAACTAAGTCTTAAGTACAAGTAAATAGACGCTAGCACTTATGTTCAAATACTAAGTAGGGGTAATTCAAAAGTATTGAGTAATAAATCTTAAGTAACGAAAATGTCGAGGCAGCCCAGTAAACTCTTTAAGGATTTGTGTTTTACTTGGCGCATGTGCATGTTCTAGTGCTTTTAAAGACAAAAGTTATGTGCTAAGCTAACTGCACTGTTGAACACATGCAAGTTTGCTGTGCTATTGTGAATGCTGCTTTTAATGTAAATCTTAACATGAAAACAATGATGTAGAATAATATAATGATATTGATTTGTAGTTTTAGGATAGAATTAAATTACAGTTTAACAGTTAGGATATCTCATCACTGCTGATTCTGATCTTTTGTCGTACTTTAATGTCAAACAAGATTACGTATTATGATTTTTTTACCGGCTAAACTTTATATCTGTTCAAGAAGGCTATTTTTTGGATTCTCCGGCACAACAGCAAAAGCGATAAAATTTTTTGATTGTTATTCCATCACACAACCTACATATTTAATTTTGGGTTGCAAGTTTCAAGTCTTAGTTTTGACTCATTAACAGGTCCCAAATAGCGAAATTGAGTGACGCAAAAATAAATAAATAAATGAAAAACAGAAAAATGGAAAGAAATGAACAAATTGAGAAAAATGGATTTTTTTTTTTTTAAAAACTGGAAAATCAAATTAATTCGAAACGAATCGAATCTGTGTAAGCTCGAAGTGGGCTAAACATTTGTTTTTTGCTTTTGCTGTTGTGCCGGCAAATCCAAAAAATTGCCTTCTTGAACAAATTTATTGTAAAATTATACGACCAAAATGAAATGAGCTTTTCTACTAACTTTTTTTGTGTGTTTTTATTCAGTTAAGTAATAAGCCTTGCATTACGTAGAATGAATTGAAAATGAATGACACTTCACTTTACAAATTCAAAGATATTATTTCGAATTTAAGCAATTGTATTGCTCTAAGTTGGTGTAGATTGTAGAACAGGTCTGTAGCTAGAACCAAATTAAAGGTAGGGCATTAGAAATTTGAAGTAGGGCGCAAATTTTCGTTGCGTTTGGGATACATTTGTTCAAGTGAACGGACATTTTTTTGAAAAAATTAGTTTCTAGAACCCTCATTTTATTACATATTTTTATACGTGAACTAAAACAGGTACCTACAATAAGAAGAAATAAATGGACCAAACAAAAAAAACCACATGGTAAAAATATTTCATATAATTGCAGTCTTCGATTTACCATTGTGGAATTTTCTTAGCATTTCGTCAATATCTTTTTTGTCTGTTCTTTTCCGTTCAAATGCAAAAAATACCAAACTTGCCATTATCTCATTAACAATTGACATTTTTTGAGGCTTATTGATAGCAATTAGTGTAGAAAAGGTAGATTCGCACACATCAGTACTGATGGGACTGATGCAAATAGTTCATACGTATCTCTGAAGTATTCCCTTTGTCTGTATAGAACTTGTAATATGCTTTCAGTCTGATCTCCTCAACCATTCAACTCATTCAAGTACTTTTTCACAATAATAGTCTCCTATTTGGAAGGAATTTTATTACCTGAAAAATAATTGTAATTACAGATTTGTATTGTTCTCATTAATTTCCTCACAATAATGATATATTTAAATGTTGAACAGACTTAAACTTTGTCCAATACATCAAGACACAAAATTGAATCTAGTATGTAGATACTCATTGTCTTCAAACCTTCTTTTTATCTCAACTGTTATTATGTCTACAGTTTCATAATATTCCGCTTTAAATGGCGGAGTTTAAACTATGCCTGCTCTGTTTTGACGAGAAAGTGACGGGCAATACAGCACCAATCCTCCAGATGTCTTGCCTTTACTTATCTCTTCTCTTCTGGGAACTATTTTGAGATTCTTTTCTACAATATGGTATTCTCGGATTCTTCCAAAATTGCCTCATACATCTCTTCTGACCTCAATTTCTTATTAGACACATTTTATTATCGATATGGGATCCTTCAATCCCGTGCTTCGACCCTGTAAAGCCACATCAGCCGGTAGCAGACCACATAATATTCTTTTTGCTACTATCTTTGTCAATCGAACTTCCATGTTTAACATAACGCCTTTGATGTTAACAGTTTTTGCAATATCATCCAAATTGAATTTTCCATTTTTCATTTTATCTGGAGTCTTCAAAATCAGAGAATAATTTTCATGTACGACTCTTGTAACAGCCAAATGTCCTGACGAAAGCTGTTCAAGTAGTCGAACAATCGTCTACCTTCATACATGGCAGGAAGAGGTTGGAGGTAAGCAACGCAAACATAGCAAACGTAGCTGACTGGTCAACTTGCCGATCATAGAGATTCGCCGCGATGACTTTTATGACGGCGCTGCAGAATACCGAATAAGTTGTCAATTTTTAAGGTAGGGAATTGCCCCTCTATGCCCTCCCCTAGCTACGACCCTGTTGTAGAATATCCATTTACAATCTGTAGTTTATAATTTTTTGTCACAGCCTCAAAAGCAGTTGACTAATTTGTCGTACTTTTAGGCGTGTATTCTGACATTAATTTATTGCGAATTCCCTTTAGTTTATTTTGTGGTTGATGAAATGGATAAATAAAAATGATTGTGGTGAATATAAAAGTACGACAAATTTGTGGTGAAATGTCAAAAAATGTGACTAAAATATACGCCTAAGGTACGACAAAAGATCAGAATTATGACCCAGGTTTTCATCACATCGGTATAATCAAGAAAAAATTTCTAACAAGGGAAGGTTACGAGACTTAAGAACTTAACTGAGTACGCTATGTGTAACTGTGTTTTGGCACTAAACAACTAATATATTATTAGTTGCTTAGTGGTTATGGGTGACAATTTAACGTTTGACAATATGGAATGAATTTGAGTAGTAAGTGCTTCTCTACCTTCACTCACAGGTATCGGTGGAATCAATTCAATTCAATTCAATTTATTCAACAATAGGCATTGTACAAATGAGAATAGAAATTCTTTTGTGTTGTACAAGTTAAGACAATATAATTAATAAGATAAGAAGAAATCTTATACTATAAAGTTACACTAACTTACAGCTAGACCTACAAAACTACAAAGCTAAGAAAGAATAAGGAAAAAAAAAAGATTATATAAGAAATAATAAGAAAAAAAATTGATTAAAATATGGAATTACTCTAGGAAGAATAGTAAATCAATGCATTTTGATTGAAGGTGGTTAATGTACTTGACAAAAGCGATCTTCGCAACGAAGCTGGCAATGAGTTCCACAATTTGATAGCTTGGATGAAAAACAGGCGTCTACTAACGAGGTAATTAGCATTAGGCAAAATAAGAGTCATTGTTCGGCTGGACCGAGCGAACGTAAGTAAGTCGAACAGGTATTTAGGTTGCGCAAATTTGATAATTTTAGCCACATATGCAATCAGTCGAAGCTGCAAGTAAGCTTCAAGAGTACAACCGAAGACTGAAGAAGCATGTTGCGAAACATGATCAAATCTACGAAGGTTATATATATACCTAATCATGGAATTAAATGCAGTTATAAGCATCCTCCAGCAGACAGAATCAAGCCTACCATAGATCTCACACCCATATGTTATTAAGGGAACCAGTAGTGTCCGCACTAAATGCAATCTGGTTTGAGTAGGCGTAAAGGAGCCTCTGACCCAAAGCGAACGGAGGCCACCGTAGATTCTACGTATGATAAACTTAATGTGATCGTTCCACTTCAGGGTCTTATTAAAAATTACGCCGAGATTACGAACCGATTCAACATATGGAATTAAGTTGTTATTAAGAATGATCGGAGGGAAGTACGACGTGCCAATAGAAGTCTTGTAAATAACCAAAGCCTTCGATTTCACTGGATTGATGAGGAGATCACTAGAAAGGTACTTTCAGCTAAGTTGGAATTTTTCTAAGCGACAAATTCGTTCGAATTTTTGGAATATTTACATTATTTTGATCCCCTACTTTTTGTGATGGAAATCGAATCAATTTAATTTTGCCAGTGTTCATGTTTATAAGTTCTTACATGTCAATTACTTTATTTTAGACTAAAGTTACAATTTATTTTAAATTTCAAAGTCTCAGCTACCGGGCTTTTCTGTCGTCTAGTTGACTCACAGCTGAGAGATCAAATCATTTCTGAAGAACAAAGCTAAGGATCTAAAGTTCTAGATTTGTGTTACTAGGCTTTGAAGAGGTTGTGATGATGATAGTTTTTTAGGTTTCTTTGCTCAATTCCTTCTCTTTCCGGGCTTAGTTGTATATTCAACTACACTACCTAAGGCATCTTAATTTTGATTTGCTGTTCAGGTGCCTTCAAAGAAGAATGTCAATTTTAGGCCCGACATCAACAGATATGAGAGATGTCTTAAACGATGCACTATGATGCTCAGATCTAGTACAGAATCAAATTTCTTAGGTCCTGTGAGGAAGTTTGAGTATCCACACTTCTATACTCGGAGGCTTAAATCACCATCCCAATACTGATTGACTTTTTTAGTATTTCCCCCTTTTTGATTCGAACTGAGGTACTATTTTTCCCACCTTTGATCAGCTCTAATTCGGTAGGGTTATGTCCGATCGGAAAACGGGTTTCAATATTTGCTTCAGCTCATTACCAGCTACAATTCGTAAAAGATAATTTTTGTTTTGGGTGGGGGTAGGACTCCCGGCGGAAGGGGGTGCTGCTGCTAATATGGCATGTTGCATATCAAAATTAAGCTCTCGCCAAGTACTATCGGGTGTGTAATTTTTTTCCCGATTCAGAAAACTTTCTCGGAACGTTTTTGCCGCTGTGAAACCCATTTTCATGTACTTGGGTCACATACACTTCAGCTACTACATTTCACATATATTTCTGCAGTTCTCTGTTGTGAACATTTTTCTCTCATAGGTGGTCATTTTCCACGACACCCCAATTCTGCACAATCACGAGAAGTAGAAATGTTCAATTTTTCACCTAAGAAAGTCACTCAAGCAATATTCGATCATCACAGCTTTCCCCCGCTTAATTGAAATAAACATTGTTAATAAAATATGTTCACAGTATTATAATGCATCGTTTAAATGAAAAGTGGACATTCCTCTTTTTATAAATATGTCGTCAATTAATTATAAATATATTAATAAAAAAAACATTTCCACAGCACATAAGCCACATGTTACGACGGGTTATAGCACTTTCTGCTATAGGAGCTGGAACAATTGGTACAGCCCTTAGCTTAAAAGCTAATGATTATGATCTTAATGCACTGGGAGTTGTTCGTCTCGGGCGGGCTGCACTTACAGTATTAGATGTTGGATTGACCTATAAAAGGCAGGTGTACTATAAAGATTGGGACACTAGCACTTCGGAATACAAGGATCTTATTAGTAAAGTCCACACAATAGCTGCAAAAAAACTACTCGCATTGATATATATTAACAAAGGAGTCTATATCAAAGTTGGCCAACACCTTGGAGCCTTAGAATACCTTATACCGTCTGAGTATGTTGAAACAATGAAAGTACTTCACTCTAATGTACCAAACAATCCTGTAGAAGTAATGTATAAAGTTATTAAACAGGATTTAAAAAAAGACGTATGTTGATAAGATTCTATTGAGATGGTAAATTTATAATAATTTTTGGAATTGTGTTTTTTTTTTATATTTTTATCGGTAGCCCAACGAATTGTTCGACTCCTTTGATCCCGAACCATTAGGGACTGCTTCTATAGCTCAGGTACATAAAGCAACTCTTAAAAATGGTGATGTGGTAGCAGTTAAAATTCAGCATCCAAACGTCAAGGGAAATTCTATAATTGACATAAAAAGTATGGAAATGCTTGTTAAGATTATGTCGTATTTCTTTCCTGACTTTAATTATCAATGGTTGGTGGATGAAACAAAGATAAATATTCCACACGAACTAGATTTTTTAAATGATGGACAAAATTCCGAAAAGGTTTGTACTGAATTTAATTATTAAATTTACCAAGTATTTTTTAATCATATAAAATTTTCCTCTTTTAAGGTCGCCGGCATGTTTAAAAATTACGAATGGCTAAAAATTCCGAAAATTTATTGGGAATTCTCTAGCCATCGAATACTAGTCATGGAATATTTGGATGGTGGTCATGTTACAGACACGAATTATTATAAACTAAATGGTATCGATCCATTCGAAGTGTCGAATAAACTTGGTAGGCTATATTCAGATATGATCTTCAAAAATGGATTCGTACATAGTGATCCGCATCCAGGAAATATTCTTGTAAAGAAAAACAATTCTGGCAGCACAGATATTATTTTATTAGATCATGGCTTGTATGCTAATTTAAATGATCGATTTCGGAGTGAATATTCAAAACTTTGGTTAAGCATTTTGAATGTTGACCAACAGGCTATGAAGGAGCATGCTTTGAATTTAGGAATTAAAGGAAAATTGTATGAACTTTTTGCTTGTATGGTAACTGGACGTCCATGGGATGCAGTGTTATCAGGAATTGATCGCACTCCACACTTTTCTAATGAGGTAAAAAAAAAAAAACTTGATTATTTTATTACTTTACTATTTCCATTTGTGTGGATAAAAACTATATGAAAGACTTCTTCCAGTCATTATTATTTTCTCGCCCAGCAGCACAAGAAGATCTATTTTAATTTTTTTTTTTTTAAATACGCAGATAACGATCCAATTCTATGTAGACTTGGCGCGTTCTAAGCTTGGAATGGATTGTCAGAGAACTTGTTGAATTTGTGTTATCTCAGAGGCACACCACCTTATTTTAATTGTTTTAATTGGGCTGAGTTTGGTTTCTAGACGAGCAGGCTTACGGCCAAGAAAATTTCTTCAAAATATTCTTGCTAAACTATTTTTTCTCTGGTATTGGCTGAAGGTGGTCTTAAGCTTCAAAATATGGAAAGTAGAAAGTAGACATTTTTTCGGGCTAATGGCAAAGTTTTCTATAAACTTGTTCCGAGGATCATATTGGCATGTGCACCAATTTTCAAATTTATATGTTCCAGAAAGGTTTTTTTTCTGTTTAAAAGTGAAAATCAATGCTTCGAAATATCCAAAAATTACAAGTACTGTGCTCGACAAGACCATTACAAGACCATTTCGAGATCTTGACTGCCCCCTTCATTCCTGCTACGTTATTTTATTCAGATTGGTCAGTGTGACGCAAGATCTTTTACTATTTTAACTTAAGCCATGTCAGTTCTTACTTTATACTTTAAGCACTTTCTACATTAACTCTTTTGCCAGGTAATAAAAAATTTATTTATTTTCAGAAAGATAGGATTCAATATTATTTCACTCAAAACGTGCCGCTTATTATAAAAGTTCTTGAAGAAGTTGATCGCCAAGTGCTTTTAGTTTTAAAAACAAACGATCTAATTCGCGGCATTGAAGCAGCTTTACAAACTCAAAATCGGATGACTGCTTTTTTGGTGATGGCGAAATGTTGTGTTCGATCAGTTTATGATGAACAACGGAAGATGATTCCCGATAAAATGGGAAAGTTTAAAACAACTTTCAAAGAGAATTGGGAAATACTCAAACTAAATGTCTACTACTTGTACCTTGGACTGATAAATTTCGGCCTTGTCTCTTCTATCAAGCAACTATTGTAAATAATTGTTTAGAATATACAAAAAAAAGAAAAAGAAAAGAAAAACAAAAGATAAATAGCTTTCAGATTTTTTTATTTATATGGACTTAGGGCTGAATAAATTCTTGTTATCGATTTGTACAGTAGTGTAGTTTTTTCTTACTCTTTTTTAAAGCAATCATCATCTCTAGGTAGGATCCGATGAGGTTGACCATTGTGATGGCTAAGTGTGGCTGATCGTAGGCATACATATTTCGGTACCCGTCACCAACCTAACCTAAGTTACCAAAAACGGGAGCTAACCTTTTATGAACGACTGACTACAATAAAGAAGACTGCTAAAAGAAAGGGACTTGAATCTTCCCAACAGTGAAATTGTATTAAAATTCATGTGAAAAAATAAAGGAAATATGTTCATTTTGGGTGACAGTTTTATCTGGTTTTAATGAGCGGTTCCTTCTCATAGCTTAGCTGCTTTTTGATTTAATACTGGTGGTGGTTGACATCTGCATCGGGCACCAGAATAACATGACCAAATACTTTCAATATTTTGGAAATATGTAGCAAACGGAGGACTCATTGTTGAAGTACCGGGAAAAAACTTTAACAAGATAGTAAATCAGGTTGTTTATTTGAGATATAGGGCACATTATATAAAGGAAGACGATGTGTTTTAATTGTCAGATGTATGGACATTGGACATAGATCAAGTAACTGCACAAGCAAGATCTGTTGTGCGAAATATATTCCTACAACATCCCCAGGTGTATAAATTGTGTTATATGGACCGCAGAGTTAAACCTGTGGAAAATATTTAGATATTACATAGACGCCAACATAAGAAGCTTAAGAAATAAGCTAGACTAAGTTGAATTAATAATAAGAGAAATAGGAAACATGGACATTGTGATACTATTAGGATTAGGGAAGAAGAAACACATTTCTACAACTTGCAACGATTTACACCGATATTCAGCTGCCGTAAAACTAATACGAGAGGGGGAGGAACAATGATATAAGGACTGATTCAGAAAAACCGACTACCTATACCCTCTCATTACTCATCACCAGGCAAACAGGGAATGCTGGTAAGATTGCATTTATAAAAAGGTGTTCACTTGTAATTGCAAACCATTAAGTGTAAAGTTCTTATGCATTGAAAAATAGCTGACTTTCGTTGGAACGTCGTAAATTAATTCTTTCGATACATATGTAAAATTCGAATATATCTCAGATGCCTAGCTAAAAATTTGAAAATCCCGCGGACGACCATTCAAAATTTTCTCAGTAAATTTCCAGAGAAAGTCCGGCTCAGAAAGGTAATCAGGTTCGATATAGAACAAAAATTGGTCAAAAAAGTGGTAGACGCCTTAAACGAAATCCTAACATGTCTTTGAGAGATATTGCTGATAAGGATGGAACGTCATCTGCTACGATCCATCGAATTAAAAGAAGATTAGGCGCACGAAGTTTTCATATCCAGAAAACACCGAACAGAACACCAGAAAAGAGCCAAATTGCAAATCTGTTATGGTTGCATGATGAGTGCGTCTGGCTTGGACGTGAAGTCCAGACTATCAGCCGAAGATGGTAGCTCACTCTGTGATCAGCGTTGTATGCAGGGCGGCACGCTAGCACGACTCAGCAAATGCCGTAGAGTGTGGAGTGACCTTATCTATCTATTTGTACAGTAAGGTATGTATCGAAAAATGAACAGATTAAACCATATCGGATCGCCATCTCGTCGTCAAATTTCAACACAGGAAGCATACACAGGGTATGTTCTAAAACTTCTTAAAAGTAAGCACAATTGATATTATGTGAGGTCATATGCTCGATACATATGCTCAATGGAATACAGCATATGCTGCCGCTAGCGGTCAGCCGGCTAGGGTGTTTCTTGCCACCCATATCCCCTCAGTGCTAGAAGCTGTGCGTGTAATAATACAAAGAAAAAAGAATGTTGCTCATCTACATCTAGACCACGGACTGACAGACGGACAAAAAAAAATCAATATCGGCTCGCTCTCCTGGTGCAATCTGAAATACGAAAAACTGAAATAAAAAGATCTGAAACAGAGATGCGACGCCGGACAATTGATAAGTCATCCGGAGAAAGAGCAACGCATAGAGTGAGAGAGAGAGCGTGGACTTCGGAAGGTGATGCAGTCCAGACCGAACATGATTTGGGCCCATCGCCCCACCCACCCTGGTTAAGTCGTCGCGGTCCAAAATAAAAATGGATGATATGCAAATCGGAACCAAAATCTTTTCTTCTTGCTCTTTTCGAACCCGCCGTTCCTGTTCTGTCAATCCGGTATTGTTCGTACAGTCAGGTGGAATTTGGTAGTATCGTGCACCGTATGTGCCGCAACTATTCAATGTCAGCCAGATGTCGTTCGCACGTCAGGCGGAACTTGGTGCCATAACAAATCCAGGATTGGGATTTTCTACGAAAATTTCCTAACGAAATTCGACTGCTGCATCATGGATGATGAAACTTACGTGAAAGCGAACTTCAACCAGCTTCCAGGGCAGGAACTTTATGAGGCGGAAAAAAAAGCGGCAACGCAGATTCTAAATTTAAGAATCGTCGGTGCATCAAATTTCCGGATAAATACAAATATATGTGTGCGGCCAGAAATCATCACCTTTCGTTAAGGAGTGTCTTCAAAAGCGCTTTTGGTCGGATTTAGGTAGCAAATTGTCACTAGTGCAGAAAAGTGAGAGACTTCTACGATGCCCAATGTATACCCGTAGCACCGAAGGAACCGAACCATTCAAATTATCCGTAATTAAGCATATTGAGCTAACATTAAAAGAAAAAAAATTCTCTAATATAGAAACTTTTAAGAGGCTATACCATAGTAGCACAATAATTGATCACTCAGTAACTACTCTCATGTGGAAAGATACGACTTTGTATTGGAACTCCAAAACTGGCCTCAACTGGATCATCGCATCATGATAACTACGTTTAGAAAGACTTTAATGAGTGGGGCAAAATGTCAGAAAGGAAAATAAGTAAAGCATAAAAACTGAAATATTTAGGGTTAAGGGGGTCACCCCGTGTGACTGATTAAAAAAAATTTTTTTTTTTTGCATAAGTTGTATCCAAATATAGTGCAGAATATGTGGGTAAAATAATTTTCCGATATTCTGAGCCGTTCGAAAGTTAATCACGGCAGGTATTTGAAGCGTGCACTCGAGCATCGGATCCCTTCTTTTGAGCTTTGGTTTCTTACCTGAGCCCTTTTAATACAAACATAGATTTAAATGTACAATATAGAAGTCGTTATATCTCTAAACTCATTTTCTGTTTCCAATATGACAGTTAGTTTAGTCTTAATTGAGCACCCAAAGTGTTCGAATATTATTTGTGATAATCGTATTTGAACTTTTAAACGCGTTTTTCTCCAGACTACGTTTTTCTAACTGGTCTCCACGATATCTCAAAAAGGGTTCGACTGATTGCCTTGAAATTTTAACGGTAGATTCGACACATATAGTCATGAAGTGAACTAAAATAATGCAAAAATTCCGAACCGTTTTTTTTTTTCGTAACAAAATGATCGAAAAAAATCACGAAATTTGAAAATTAATTTTCAAAAACATCTCAATTATTCAATTTTCAATATTTTCGAATGATTCTAGTTCATTCGATAGCCACAGCTTCATAGATTGCAACGCCGTTTGGTTTTTTGGTTTCAGATAAGCCAATTAGCTGGAATCATGGAGACCGTCGACACACTTTTTTTTTTTACATGGGTGCCTTTGTAGTGGTGCCACACACATTGGGATAAATATTTTGGTCTGAAAATATTCTGGCTTACTGCTGAAATGTCAATTAAGTTCAAACTTCTACATTTTTATTGTTCGTCAAAACAACATCCCAAAAAAGGTAAAAAAACAGGCGGTCACACGGGTTGACCCCCTTAAAGTAAAATCTGCTGTTCCCGATTGCGATAATCTGAACTTTGTTCTTTGATATAATTCAATTAGGGAAACAGGAAGCAACTGATTAGAATTCAGGAAAATAAGTGAGTGGAGATTATATGCAAAATAAAAAGAATTAAGTTATATATAAAAAGAAAAAACAATTCTTATGGTACCTACCTTAGATGAATGCACGTATGTCATTCGTATGGTGCAAATTTGATTTTTGAAGTAGTAGAAGACTGAAGAACTTCTCGGCATAATAAAAACGTCTAGGACTGATCGCTTTCACAATATACGTAAGAACCCTAAAAACTCTTATATGGCAACATCAAGAAAGGGTTGACCGATTAAGCCCATTTTTGAAATTTTATTTACTATTTCTATGAAACAACCGTGTACAAAATTTCAGCTTTCTACGTTGACGCGTTCTCAGGCAGTCTTCAATTATATAGTAAAAATCGAAACTTTTGTATGGCAACCCCACGAAGGAGTTACCCGATTTATCCCATTTTCTAACTTAAATTACTTCTTTTGAAAAGCCTACGTGCAAAATTTTAGTTCTCTAAGTACACGCGCTCTTGAGTTATTGTGAGGATAGACAGACAGACGGACATACAGACATGCAAAAATCAAAACAAGTTTTAATATTATCCAATTCATTTTGCTCTACCATCATTATTTCGATGTGTTACAAACGAAATGACAAAATTAGTACACTCTATGATTTCATCATCTAGGCTGGAGGGCCCTGTGAAAACGATCAGTCTCAGACGTTTCTAGTGTACTGAAAAGTTCTTCAGAATATAAAATTCTATAAAAAGAACGACATTACAACAGCCAAATCAAACGTCGACATATATCCCACTAACTTGATTTAGCCTTTTAACTCTGCCAGAACGCGTAAGTTTTCAATACCTAGATTCCAAACTATAGTCTTTGAGAGTTCTTGGAAGTTGTCTAGTAGCATTTAAGAAGTAAATTAATTGGAACATTATGGTACTTACCTTTCGTAATGACATCTAAATAGACTATCTATATTAAGCAGTAATAATATATAAAAAAATAAATCGATTCTTGACCTTCTAATACAGGGGTTATACGCTTCGGTAGAACTGACTGTCAGTATGACTTTGTCTGCCAATTTTAATGATTTCTGCCTTATTCAAATTCCTTTCTGTAATGTTTCTCTAAAAAAATAAAGATTACAAAGTATATTAAACTTTTTTTCAATTTCATTTCCTACTTAAAAGAGAAAAGATTAGAAATATAAAGAAAAAATCTTCACTAAAATCTTACCTTTTATTTTCAGTTTCTGCCATTTAAATTTTACTGATTAGTTAGTACTGTCAAGGTCAAGGGGTGCGTTCATTGACAGGAAAAAAGCGTGCAAAAAGTGATTTTTTGTCACTACCAAACGCTTTCGTGCGTTCACTGAGCACGAAAAATGACAGATAAATGCTACCGAAACACTTCCTTTCATTTTCTTCTGCGTTCACTGAGTCGACTGAGAGTGACTTGTCGTAGGGCGCTACCTTTCACTATCGTATTTTGGACTTAGATCATATAACGAAAAGGATAGGCTATGCTGTGTAAAATTCGTGTACGTGTGATAAACATTTTTTCTTGCGACACGGAGAGGAAATGACAAGAGGGGTATCGCCTTGTTATTCGTAAGTTCGACAATTCTAATTTATTTCTGACATTTCAGATTTTATGAAGAGAAGTTCGGGTTTGATTTAGCGATTTTGTAGTAAAAAACTAATTAAAAGTGATTTTTACTTAATAGTAGTGAAATATCAAATTGATATATTGTTTTTTGAACGGGATTTTATATAATCGAGATTCCGGAGTCCTGCAATTATGGTGTTGAAGTGCGCTGTGCTGTGCTGCAGAAAAAACCGGTGATATTCTCTTAGGAAATCATTTTGCAGGCAAGCTTAATTCTTTTAATAATAAATTATAGTGTTTTAAATAAAATAAGAGTGAAATATATATAAAAATAAACAGCCGTGGCAAAAAAATTTAACATTTTCCAATGCCGGTTTGTTTGTTTATAATTGAATTGTCATTGTCGCCTTAAGTTACAGTAGCCATACAAAGGCAACGCCAAAAACTATTATCAGATAATAATCGGGGCACTAGGAAAATTCATAAAAATGCAAAAAGTTATAAAAATATTATAAAATTTTAAACTAAAAAATTATTTAAAAATCTTGTGATGTGTTGCCATGGATACGGATGGAAGGACGACAATAACATGGCAACTTTATAGGTTACCGTATACATTTCGAGCCTTTATTATATTTTCCTGTATGATTGTTACTAGGTTATGTAAATAAAGCCAATATCCTGATAAAGGCTATCTTATTTTATTATAAATCCAAAAATCTTCTTCGTTAAGATTGTATTGTATCTCTACTGGCTGCCTTCATGATAAAACGGTATTAATAGGAGGTCAACCATAAAGCATAACAGTTTTATTTTATTGTTTTGCCTAGTGCTATTAGGATGCAATAGTTCTGTTCTCTTCATGCCCTACATAGGACGATTCAGGGAAACGTACTTATTATATTATTAATAAGCGAAGGATTAGTAAGATTTGTACCCAGTGCTATGACTTTAATACAAAGTGCTGGAAACAATTCAGCAGACTGCTTTATAGTTAATTCATCCGATGGACCACAATATCAACCCGATTTCCCTTCACCAAATTTTAGTACCAACAATTTTGTCTTTTCCATAATGTTATCTTGTTTTTTGCCTTTTCTTTTATGAAAACCTAAAAACAATTACTCACGGGAATAATTACGTCTACGATAATGGAACAAAAGATTATGCGTTTCTTAGCGCCATGGTTAGTTTGTTTCCTGGCCTTATCTCTGCCACATATGTACGTCGATGCCAACAATTTTGCTTATATGAGTCTTCAGAATAGTGCCTGGAGTTTATACAGCAATAACTGTAGTGCCTAGTCCAAATCCACTATTGGTATACTCAGTTTGGGAACAGATGCTTATAATAATTCGCTAGACATGTCTAATGGGTTTGACAAGCTTTACTAAGTTTTGCATAACAAGAATTACTATGAGATCGCAAGGTGGTAAATCTTTAGTATGGACTGGTGCTGTATTTCAAGCCAGTGCAGCTGTTGGTTATTCTTTCCCTAATAAATTGCACACATTTTTGTATCTATGATCTATGTAATCTTCAAGGAATTTACACTGTATTTAAAGCCTTTAAAGGAATGGATTCGCTAAATAATATCTTTGTTAGGTTAGGAGACAGTTTGCTCGATTGGAAAATTATAATAAAATCGCAATATTAAATCTTCTAGGATCATTGTATAGTGTTTATTCGTTTTAAATTTTTGTTCATACTTTGCGAACATATTTTATTATTTTATGTTAAAATACTCGAATTCTAAAAATTCAATGTTTTCACTACAATACGCTACGCTTTCTTTCGTTCACCGTGCCAAAGTGTAGCGTAGTAATTAACTGTCAAAGCAACTCTTTTGACATATGATTACTACGCTACAAGACGCTATCGTGTCGATGAACGCACCCAAGGAATCGTTGACTTTATATTGGAGGCATTGCTGGCTTACCCTTTGGTTACGTCATCAAGTCGAGGCATCGTCGACTTTATATATAATATTCTCACGCCATGCGGATAACAGAAAACTCGTACACCGGAAATTGGAGATATCTATATTATACTCCATATGCACGTTACAGGTACACATAACCTTCATTTATGAGCAATATGAAATGGACAAATACTATTTTTCGCTTGCATCCCTTCCGAAGATAAGGAAGACTAGTTAACACTTTACTTTAATGTGAAAACTGTACGACTGACTAATAGCCAACAATTCATAAATTACAATACAATTACAAATTATGAAATCGCTAACTCTGAAGCATCATCTTGAACTAATTAAAGGAATAACGCACTTCAAAATTAAACAGGAGGGTGCACCGCCAGCACTCTCTGTTGGATATTTCCCGAAGGAATTTCTAACGCAGACTAGCACTATTTTTAGATTGTGTTGGGCAAACATTGTTCGTTACTGAATTATCATTTAAATCTTGTTATGCCAACGTTCTTACCTATAAGATCTACAAATATAATACAAAAATTTAAGTAAGGCGGTTTAATTCTGTGTTGCGCAAACGATTTTCATTCTATATTCGGTATACGAACACTTCTCATTCCATATTCCGCATATATTATTGGGGTATGATTATATAATTTTAAGTCGTGCTATGTTAGCATTTTTACTTCTGTATTTAACCGATAATTTTGCTAATAAACTAATATGATTTGAATTAGTATTTTGCGCAGACTCTCATTATATATTTCAGGTTTAAATTATTAAAATTAATAATAGCATGCAATCTACAACGTAATAAAGGGGACTGTGACTTACGTGGGCTGGGCTGTCTATGTCCACCGTTGAAGCTCGTCTAAGGTGTCTTACAATGCCGTTTCCTATAACCTGTGGAATAGAAGACGCTTGCCATACATGAATTTTACATTTGCCTCCTAGCGTACGTTATTCCAGCCTGTGAAAATTAATCTATTCTACCGTCAAAATTTATTTATTTATTTTTTTAAATTTTACTTTAGCCTATAAACACTTCCCTAAATTGTAATTACACCTGAATTTTCGTTTTGTTCCCAGTCTCGTAATCGTATTAATGAGTCTCCGCCGGGAATATAGAATGTTGTACAAATGTTACATTTCGTCGCTTAATCGTGTCTCTGCTCGCATTGGAGGAGTTCAGGCACGCTGAGAACTTCCCATCGGCCACGGATCAGAGGAGTTTCGGGGGTCGTGATGACGCTTGTTTCCACCGAGAATGATATATACTACGAAGTAAATGGCATTCGTAATGTTCGCAACAGGATTTTGGATCTTGGTTTGTTAATGATGACTCCAGTGCTTGTGTCTCTCGTTCATTGGATCCTATAGTAGGTGAGGTTCTTGATCATCCAGATCTTGTCATTTATGTCGACGATGCTTATAGTGCTAATCGTGATTATTTTTTGGATTTTGATTTTGGTAGAGCAGACTTTGTAAAACTTAAGTTGGTGCTAAGCAATATTGATTGGTCTAGTTTATTTAATGTTTCAGATGTTGATTCTTGTTTATTAATTTTTAACTGTTTCCTTTGTTTCCTTGACGCTGTATCTATTCGTAAAGCTAGGAACTTTAGTTGTACTCCTAATTGGTTCGATGACAGTCTACGTAATTTGCGTAATGCTCGTAAGAAGGCGTGGAGAATCTATAGTAATTCTAAATTGATGAGTGATTATCGCAATTATTCTCGTCTTAGAAAACAGTTTAAGGAGGAGGTTCAAACGGCTTACATTTCTTACATCAATAACGTTCAAAGTAATATTAAAAATGATCCAAAGCGTTTTTGGAGCTTTGTTAACGCAAATCGTAAAATCGATAGTTATCCCTGCAGGTTGTCCTTTTTGCACAGTTCTAGTCATGATGCTTCTCTTATATCTAATTATTTTGTGGATTATTTTTCTGAGTCTTTCAGTGTTGACAATAGCAATGCGAACGATTTTTCTTATGTGTCGTCTTGAATGTCTAATTGAGCTTAGATATTAGTATTCGGTGTATTGTTATGTGAGCATGTTCGTGAGTTGGATTCTTCCTATTCTGTTGGACCAGATGGTATTCCTAGCATTGTTCTTAAACAATGTATTGATAGTCTTCCGCGGCTGCTGCTTTATTTATTTTATTTATCTGTGTCAACGGGTGTATTTCCTGTTGCTTGGAAATCGTCATTTGTTATTCCTGTTTTTAAAAATAGAAAGAGGGACTTGGTTAATAATTATAGACCAATTGCTAAATTGTCTGTTATAGTTATACCCAAGCTCTTTGATAGCATGGTTTGTGATCTACTGACGTTCGCTTGAAGTCATTAATTAGCTCTAAACAACATGGCTTCATTTAGGGCAGATCAACATCAACCAACTTGGCACTTTTAACATCCTTTATTGCTAATACCTTTGAAAAGCGGCTGCAGACTGACTGTGTCTATACCGACTTCTCCAAAGCCTTTGACAAGCTTTCCCACAGACTGTTGCTGTTTAAGCTCTTGAAAATAGGTTTTTATCCTTTGTTGGTTGATTGTATCTCATCTTATTTAATTGGTAGAAATTTTAAAGTCCTCTTCAGGAACGCGCTTTCAATGTTGTTTGTACGCAGTCTGGAGTTCCACAGGAAAGCCATCTTCGTCCCTTATTGTTTGTCTTATTTATTAATGACCTAGTATCTGCGATAAAATTCTCAGAAATTTTAATATATGCTGACGATGTTAAGATCTTTAAACAGATTCATGTACTGTTATAGAATGATGTATGTGCTTTAAAATTGTGGTGTAAGCATAATAATTTATTTCTAAATATTCTCAATTGTAATTTTATTGTCTTTAGCTGTAAGTTTTCCCCTTTTGCGTACCAGTATCATATAGACAATGTTCCTATAAATGTAGTAAATCAGATTAAGGATCTGGGCATTATCTTTGTCTCAAAACTTTGTTTTCTCGCCATCTTGATTATATTATTGGGAGAGCCTATTCAATGCTTGGTTTTGTTAGGCGCTGGGCTAAAAATTGCATTGCGTTCCTTGTATAAATCAGTTGCCCTTCGTCGCCTTCCATGGAATAATATATTTGAGCTTTCACCTTATTCTGATCGTCTAATTTTAATTAATATGACGTCGCTTCATAAGGAGTAAGTTTATTTTGTGTATTTTTATGCATAAAATTTTGACTGGATTAATAGATTCTCCTGATATTCTGAAATCTATTTCATTGAATGTATCCGGCAGAATTTTAAGGTACCGCGATATATTTTTTATCGAGAGTTATCGAACGAATTATGGATTTTATGAGCCCCTCAGTAATATGTGTAGAATTTACAACAAATTTTCAAATTATTTAAATTTTAATATTGATGCAAGAGCAGTTAAAAATTTGATTCGTTGAAGGGACTTTGATTTTGATTTTTTTTGTTTTTGATTTGATGCAAAATATTTTTTCTCAATTATTTATTATGAACTTTATAAGTCAAATTTTATATTTAAATAAATAAATAAATAAATATAAATATATCTACTATACAGGCGGTCTTATTGGATTTCCTGACGTGCAGATCACAATTAGTTTTTGCTTAGTTGGCTGGTACGCATTATTCCATGCCGGCAAATCTATTAATTTTCACCTTTCATGCCGGATTTTATGCCACCCTGCACGAGGCAGCCAATTCGTCATCATTTTTACACAACACGCATGTTCTTGATAAAAATCGACGTTCGGGCCATCTTAACTTTTGCTGTTTATCATTTATTCCAATCTTTAACTGTAATCTTTTTTTTTTTATTTAAAATTTTTTGAGATATTTCTTTCTTTTTAAAACTTTTGCACCTTCTCCGTCAGACTCTCCAGACCAAAAGTGTAAATCTACCTCGTTTTGTCCTACCTTCACTTCCGTCTCTTTTGTGTACTCTAGATGACAGATGGCATTGGTGCAAGTGTTCGTACAGGCATAACAATTTCAGCTTTAAAATAGCGTTTAACTCGTTTATTCCTAAAGAATGGACACTTAATGCTGCTATTATATTTTGTTGCCTTTTTACCAACCGTTCAAGAAGATTATTTGTCATACAATTTTCTTCATATGCCAATTAAACGTAATTTTTGCATTTTTCAGACATTCGTTTAGTAGTGATAGGCAAACCTCCCCTCCAATACATCATATTTTTGTCTTAGTTCTTCAATCTGAATTGAGTTTTGGAGTACGGATCAAGCTGTAAATAGCGTGTTACAATTTATTTACAATTTATTAGTAATAATTAATAATTATATGTGCTTACCATTTCTAAAATAAAATCACTGTTAGATGATTTCACTCCAATTCACCGCAAAATCGTAGGTGAGTAAAGTGAGTGAATCACTTAATTAGCAAAATCAAATTTGAAGAAAAGTGATTCACTTCACTGACTTTTTGTCAATTAGCTGAATTCTCGGTACACATTTTTCTGTTCCCTTCAGGATGATTAGTTTGAATGTCAATATTTTTAAATTTGGACTATTATCGGCTGCATGTACCTATGCTGGAGAAAAGTTTCAGTAAGTTCCTAAAAAAAATGTTTATCTGCCCAGACACAACTTACACACATTTTCCAATAAATGTATACTCTGTTTCAAAGCTATAAAGGAATTTGAAATTTCCGGTTTTCTCGAGAACGAATACAACCTGTGATAAACGGGCCTTAACATATAGTCTGACACTCAAGATTGTTCTAACGCACTGGAAAATTGTCAGGTAATAATAAATGAAATTGCAAGAAATTGGCAAAAAATACTGGCTGTCGTTCTCGAGAAAATGGAAAATTTCAAATTCGTTTGTACATAGCTTTCAAACAGAGTGTAGAACTGTGGTGAGAATCATCAGCTGCCACAGCTCAATTCACGCTCATCTAACAAGGATGTATGTTCTGGACAGACCTGAGTGTCTGTCCTGCCTGGAGGGAGTGCCTGAGACAACCGAACACTTTTTGTGTGCGTGTCGGGCTTTGCCCGGAGCAGACTGGATACTCTAGGGTCTTCTCTTCTATCTGTGGATGAGCTGAAAAACCTTCCTCACCAAGACCTGATGTGCTTCATTAAGAGGGCAGGAAAGTTTTGGTGAATCTGCTTCTAGCAGGACAGCACACCGCTATGGCCCCCGTGCTTGGAATGGAGTCTCCTGTCCCCCAGCCTTAAAAAAAAAACAGAGTGTAGGGAGCCCAAGACATAATGATAAACGATTTTTCTCTAGATTTTTCTTAAATCCCTGAATCGATTTCTTGCAGCTTTAAATATACCAATACCCAGTAGGGCCAAACAGCGACAAAATGTGATATTGTTGCATACATACCTACATACATACCTACCTACATTCATAATATTATGACATTATAGTGACATACTTATTTGCATACATAATATGTAATTTGTTCAAGAAGGCATTTTTTTGGATTCTCCGGTATATAGCAAAAGCTAAAATTTAGTTTTTATTTTTTTATTTTTCATTGTTATTTCATCGCACAACCCATTTGATTTTGGGTGACAAGTTTCAAGTCTTGGTTTTGACTCATCAACAGGTCCCAAATAGCGAAATTGAGTGGCTTGAAAAACAAATGAAAAATAAAGAAAAGAAATAAAAAAATGAAAAAAACAAAAAAAATTTTTATTAAAAAAATTTAAAAACCAGATTCATTCGAAACGAATCGAACTGTGTACGCCCGCAGTGGGCTGAAAAAGAGTTTCGTGTTAGCAGAAAACCTCATCGGTACGGCTCGGTTTTCTGCCTGCCGCAGACGCTTTTAATAAACAATTTTTTTCTATTTTTCTCAATTTTTTGGTTTTTTCATTTTTTCATTTCATTTCTTTGTTCTATATTTTCATTTGTTTTTCAAGCCACTCAATTTCGCTATTTGGGACCTGTTGATGAGTCAAAACCAAGACTTGAAACCTGTCACCCAAAATCAAATGGGTTGTGTGATGAAATAACAAAAAAAAAGAAAAAAGAAAAAAAAAGCTTTTGCTATATACCGGAGAATCCAAAAAAATGCCTTCTTGAACAAATATAAGTTTGCCCCGGGAAAAAAATGTTAAAGAGTAATCTATATAATATGTGATATGCATTAAAGTATGCCAAGCACAATACAATAAGTAATAATAAGATCACAATAATACTGATGTACGAAAACAATAAACAACTGCCGTACATGAAGAACACGCGACACAGGAAATTATGCTGTACACTGCATGAATAGGTCACCATTCTTACCCAATATATAAAATGTATCAATGTAAACAAACGAAATCGATAATAATTGGACCCACTAAAGTGGCGCACAAGAAACAAGCGGTGACGCAAGATCGATTGCTAAACGCGAATTAGAATGAGGTATGGCGAATGTATAAATAAGATAAGAAAATCAATTAAAACACAGAATGTCATTCAGCATTGTACTAAGAAGTACGGCGTTTTTATTCAAGGGCTTGCACCCGAGCTAATCATAGGAGTTATGCTTTCACTATCTACTCCATCATCTATATTATAGGAGTTATATGCTTTTGTAAGCTACTCCAACTTCATCAATACAGAAGCTGAACTTTCCCAAGCTACTTCATGGAGCTGAGCTTTGTATAGCTACTCCCGCATTGTCATCGAGATATACATAACTACAGCATAGCAATAGCATGTAGGCTGTAAATTTTATAAACAATTGGCGACTATAACATTAAGTATTCCGCAGTATAGATAATTACCATCTAGCATCCTTATGAAGTGCGCTGTTGACATAATCATCACCATGCCCCACATATGAGGCATAATGACGAAGGGCTTGGTGCATAATAACGAATTGTATTTAATACATGAAATAACATAATTTTTTATCAAAACATATTATTATTAATTAATGACCATAATGAGCGATGCAGGAATATGGTTTATAAAATAAAATTATATATTCTAAAATGTGGAACACCTCGAGTTTCGAATTCGGAAAATTCAAACTGAAAACATCTGATATTTTACCTTTAAAACAATTCCTGGATTTCGGAAATTTTAGGATAAATAGGTTTAAATTCCAAAATTTCTTTTGAATTCATAAAACTCGAAAAACTATTGTTTTTACATAATACCGATTTCCCGGTTTTTGAGCAACTAACGTCCGAAAAACCGAAAAATTCACAGCTTGTGAAATGCTAAACACACCACTAATTTTTGGAGTTATTTACCTTGAGAAAGAATTTTCTTTTAATGTAAAATTATGTTCGATTTTCGTTGAGCCTACCAGAATGTGAAAATTAAAATATGATTATGCCCCGTAAAAAGTTAGTCATTATTTCCGATACGCTGTGCGAAATTTATCGAAAGTTAATATGAAATCTTTCATTATCTCGACAAACTATACACCATAAATATAATAGACTTACTCACTATTCAAATCAAAACGCCTAAAATATTTCCTCAAACACAATCTTTGGCAAATCTAAAACTTTTGTGTGTTCTATAATTGCAAAATTCGTCTACTCCTTTTGTACAATAAACATAGACTAATGTGAAAAAAATGTTGTCGATATGTTGGCAATACTTAAACCTACATTCTGGGTATCATAGATAGCGCGAGTTTAGAATAAAGCTGATTACAGATAATATTCATTCGTCACTATGCCTAGTTCATCATTATGCCCCGGGCTACCCTATAATGCTAATGATCCACACCGATGATGCCTTGTGATGATACCTACTTGTTATACCAAACTGACCAATTTGCTTTTCTCAATTAAAATAATGAAAATCTCTTATGTAGGATATCTATCTATCTATCTATATATAAGAGATAAACAATTTCTAATAAAACTAAGCAGGTACAAAAGGTAGTAAGATAGTGCAATTGCTCTTAAATGGAATGGAATGAAAGAAGTTGATGTTATCTACATTAAATAATTTTTAAAAATCTTATAGCATTTTATAGAATTTTATTATTTAACTATATATCAACAATATATGTGTATGTATGTATATGTGACTAGTAGAAATATACAGTATTTTTTTATGACACTAATATACTACTTAAGAGAGATGAACAAAATAATTGTTTTAAAATGATGATGTAACCAAAAGGCACTTTATTAAAATTACTACTAAATTTTAAAATCATAAATAAAACGAACACTTCTAAAACAATTTTGCTATCACATTAACATGAAACTTACAAAGTTTTAAGAAAAATAGTACTGCTTCTCATGTAATTCTATGCATTTATCTTAATTATCGTTTGTTTTTATTTTCTTTCTTTTTTCTTAACTAATCAAAGAAAAGTTTGCTTGCATTGTGTTTGAATTTTATTAATACAATAAATTTTTAGATAATTTATCAATAATACGTACTATTTAAATACTTATACTAATAGTAATATAAAATAATAATTTAAACAAGTTATTCATTTTATTTATCTAAAGTTTGGCTCTCGTAATTGCATGCTTGGTATGACTGTCAGCATTTTGTAAAAGAAAGCAAGAAAATCACAAGTTACCATTGTTATTACAATTACAATTCCCAAATACAACAAAAAATCTAGTTTATTTTATTTGTTTTTATTCTAGTTATAACAACCTACTAATATCTAGGTGACTCTAAAGAACAATACTACATCGTTAATACTGGCTTTTTTGGTTCGATTCTTCTATGATAATTAAAAATGATTCACAGCATTCTACTAAATAAAATCTTTAGATAGCTTTCATTGCGTATTGATGTATGTATGTAGATAGTGAATTATGATTTGAAAGCTTGTGGATGTTTTTTTTTTTTTCTTAAAAAAAGGTGTGAATGGTTGCTTTAAATTATTTTAGAAGTATGATAAACATTTCCTGTGTTACACCAAGGTGAGTTAAATAGTTAGGAAAGGTAAGATCGGTTTTGAAGAAATGAGTGAGGGTAATAAAATTCGTATTCTAGCAGCTGACGGGCAATGAAACTTCAAAGAAAGAATAACCTGAGCCATCTGGAGCCCCTAGAATAACAACGAAGGAATAAACGAGCTTAGAGAATATCTATAAGTGCTAAAGCAATAAATTCTCCGAACGAACGAAGGTAGCAAAGCGAGAAACATGTGAGGTGACCAGGTAGGGTAAAGATTTCAGCCTTAGTTATAGTTTTAGAGTGCAAGCGGAGAATGTGTAAAGGCATACCTCTAAAAAAAAAAAAAAAAAAAAAATAATAACTTTGTGGTAATTACTCAAATGCTCAAAGAAAAACTTTTACTAGTAGTACCTAGAATAAAAATGTGAAAAAAATACAATAAAATATTGCTTTATAAGAAATAGATATGAATTCCGGAATTTTAAACTTCGAGCTTTAACCAAGAAAACTGTCCTTTGTATTACAACACCTTGCAAACGCCATCTAGTATTTATTGCCAAAAGTACATCAATAAATTTCTCACCATGTGACAACATCAAAAAATTAACAAAGAAAAAAGCAGAAAAGAAGTAGAAGGTGTGGTGAACTTTTATTGATAGAGTGATGAATCAAAGTTTTGTTTTTAAAAATCCAGCTAAAAATAAAGCGTGCATACCTTCAGTTTTCGTACAACATTAGAAGGCGTAGTGACCCAATTTTATGTAGACCAATTAAAGCACGCAGTAATCCAAGTGGAGCCTTGTGAGCTGACTACTGAAGTATCTTTAATATGAAAATTTAACAGGAATACTTTTTACAATACTTACTAATACTAAATTTACTTCTGTGTGATCATCGTAGCAAGCCTCAAATGACGAAGAAGAAGAAGAAGGGAGTCATAATTGGATTAAGTGAATCAGATAATTTTAAGAGGGAGATAGTGAATACTGTAAAAAATGTCAATTTGTGTATGCAAAATTGGGTTTCTATGATGGTCGCAGCATACGTAGGGTTGTATGCTGCGATGCTTCAGCTGATTGTACCAATTGACAGCTGGCTGACGGCGATATAGTTACAGCCTACACAGTGCAGCATGCTACTACGTTCCTTCGGACTGTACGACCGACACCTGGCTGGGAGACTAACCACGTTCGACCAGTAGAAGGAAGAAGAAGAAGAATCGGACAAGGCGGAAATATTATTTATTTATACGTAAAAATTTGATAGATTTTGCTCGCGGAATCTTTCCTCATATACTGTTTATATAAAATGCGTTCATAAAATTTTTTTGCAAAATCTTTTCTTATATACTTATTCGTAGAAATGTGATAACTTTACAGTTGCGAAGTCGGTCCTCAGACACTAGTACTTGAGAGCTTGATAATTTTTTTTTCGCAAAGTCATTCCGCATATACAATATATAATGACGTAACCTGGTTATGAAGGTTATTGGAGCACTCGATAATTAGCGCTAAGTAGACTAACCCAGGGAAGTGGCGGTCGACATAAACTCAGTGAAACAGATGTACACGCTTTGAAACAGCGAGTTCTGCAGTAGCATAAAACGACTTTTACTTCACTCTCAAGAGAATTTACTTCCTCAGCAAGAAAAAAGGTCAGCAGGTACATCAGTTAGCAGGTATCTGAGGAAAGAGGGTTTCAAGAGCTGTCGTTACCGAAATTACGTGCTTTTTTTACGAACATATGCCAAATTTATCTTCGAAACATTAGAATTTTGTTATTAGATTCATGACGGCCGATTGTAGTTCATAGCAGTGATACCTCGTGGCTTGGTGTAAGAAAGAAGAAAACAAGAAGAATACCATGCGACAAGCAGTGAACTGTCAACAAATTATCCCAAATATAGTGAAAGCAGGGTCTCATAATTTCGATTTTTTTTTTCAAAATTACGTAATTCCAGATCCAGTAAAAAAGTACCATAACGCAAATCACATTTGTGTTTGTTTTTGAAGACTTACCAAGCTAATCGGTTATTAATAGGTACTAAGCTAAGTAATTTTTTGATTTTTTTGATTTAATTGTAATAAATTATCATATATAAGCTAATCATGCTTAAATACGATTAGCTTATCATATAAAAACACGAAGAAATTGCATTTCTGCAATTTCTGCAAATTCTTCAATGCATGTGAATTTAGAACGAGTAT
Organism: Dioctria rufipes; assembly: GCA_963924295.1. NCBI lineage: Eukaryota > Metazoa > Arthropoda > Insecta > Diptera > Asilidae > Dioctria > Dioctria rufipes. The sequence goes on along the minus strand of OZ002740.1, from coordinate 342,367,206 downwards.
CGAAGAGACACTCGCTAATTCTTATAAGAAATACCCAGAGGGGAAAAACTCAAAATGTCTTGCTGCGTCTGCGATTCGCTGGAGACTTAACGTAAAGGGGCGTGGTCTCTAGTAAATAAGAATTTCCTTGTCGATTAATCATGGCAAGATGGCGCAACCATTACTATAAATTTCCGATCATTTGTACGGTCGACACAGCCTATTTCAATAATTTAAAAAATCAAGAACTACTGATAAGATTCCTCCGACCAACGGTAAGGAACCAAATAAGTAAACCAGTATATGTAACAGAATTAAGTGTGTATTTTCAGTAACAGAATTAAAGTGTGTACTTTCAGTAACAGCATTAAGCGTGTACTTTCAGTAACAGAATTAATAAACAGAATTCAGTGTGTATTCAATAACGGGAATTAAATGTGAACCATGATAAACTAAATAAATCAAAGAAACATAGGGTGAAAGTGATAGTTTTTCTTCTACGCATAACCCAGAAAAGGGCAGGTGATCTTTCTCCATTACGAGAAGCGCTCCCTCGTCCTGTTGCCCAACAGGTGCGCAACAAAATAAGCAAATTATGATAAATTGTTCATGTTGTAATTCAATGTCAAAAATGTCAACAAGGTTGTAAATTGTTGATTTTTATTAATTGTATGCTGTGTGCCTAATGCAAATTCATGTAATTTAAATATATAAACATATTTGCATAATTTGCAAATGTTTATTATGCAGAGAATATGAATTTTGCAAGAAATTGGCAATGTTTACATTTGCATGCAATTGTTGTTGTACTGCCAAGAAACTCGTTTCTTGGCTGTTTTGCATGTAATTCGTAGAGTTTATTCTTGTTTTGTTTGTTAGTTTTTTATATTGCTGCATTTAAACTAATTTATGCAATTTTTTTTTCATTTTCAGATTAGTTGCTGAGGCTGCAGGATGTTGCTTTAGATGACTGGACGATGTACTAGGGAAGTACAAAAATACAATTTTTATTAAATGCTAATGACTTTTTTTTTATTTTTAGCTGTGCTCAACAGAGCAGAATAAAGATATCATTACGAAAATGAATGATAGAATTGCCTTGAATTCTTTTAAATCGGGACTGAGAAATGCAACAAATACACAATATTTGCCAACAGACCCAGCAAACATTTAGTGACCAAGTCTGTCTATAGAACGTCAATTAATGACTTCAAATTGACCCAAAAATTTAACGTCCTTCTGACGTCCTATGTACGACATATTAAGATCTAAATCTATATTTTTGTGGTTTTATTTTACTTTCATAAATTTATTTTCATTACACCATCTCTCGGTTCATTTTTTGGACATTCGGTTTAAATAGTCGGTCTATAAAACGTCAATATATGACTTCAAATTGACTGCAAAAGGAAACGTCATTTCGGCGTCTTATATAGGTCATTTCATTATCTCATTCTCTATCATTGTGGTGAAACTTTAGTCAATTTCAGACGAACTACAGATTGTCGTCATATTCACGTCATTTTTGTCGTGATTTAGACACACAGAGAGACTTTTAGAAATTTGACGGCGTTGGAACGTCTTTCGGATAATTTATGGGCGTTTTGGTTAAATATACAGTTAGGACAGAAAACAGAATTTCGTGCATTGATTGTGTCCATAAGCAGTCGCATTTGGAATTTTATATTGTGCAGTTGTGTTGTTTTTAGGTGCGAAGATATTTATTGTTTATAAGAAAATTTTACATAATTGTGGGTAAGAGTTAAGAAATATAAATATAATTAAGAAAAATTTCTAAGAAGCCTTGCAAAAAATAAAATAAATAAAATAAAACAATATACATATATATGAATGTATATAGTACATAAAAAAAGGGAATTGTTGTCTAAAAGCAGTCAATTTCAGGCGAACTACACACCTTTAAATTTGTCGTCATTTTCACGTCATTTTTGCCCAGATTTAGACACAGAGGCAATATTAACAATTGAGTGGTATAGTGACAAAACCCGACAACTCCATTTTTTTAAATTTTCAAGCTGGTAATACTAATTCAAAGTAAAATGACCCAGGAATCATATTTTTCAAATCACACGCCTTTAAGTCCACTAAAAATAGTAAATATTTGATCGTCAAAACAAAGCTTCGTTTCAAAATCCGCCATCTGCCACACGCAGTGACTCTCACAAAACGACATCTCCCTGCTATTTGCAGTCAAAAAGCGACAACTCCAGTGCAGTTCGCATGTTTTAATTTGCTTAGTTTCAAAAGCCGACATTTCCACGTAACAGCTCTTCTCTCTTTGAAATTGTTTTTTTTAACGGTTTTTTTTAGGTTTCGTTTTCTATGAAAATGTAGTATAATCAGTAAGTGGTTTAGCATTCAGGAATAAAGACGTATTCGGTGCTTTTAGGATTTCTAAGTGCAGTCAGTTTTTCTTATTATAAGTAGTAGCGAGATATTATGGAAAACATTAATCGTAGAAAATCAAGGAAGCGCGTGTTCAGACCTGAAACATGGAAAAGATCTCAAGAAAAATTAACAAAGTAGGAATTACAATTATTTACATTTTATTAGCTATTAAGTAAGTGTTTTCTTCTTTCGTGATCTTTTTTTCTGTTAGATACTCAGCGTCTTCTTTGCCCATATATCCTACCTGCAATCACAACAGCAAAGCCTATCAATGCAGTAAACTATCCATGGTTGATGTTTTAAATTTCCATAAGCTATTTTACAACAACAAAAAAAAAGTTGACCAAGATAATTTTGTTCTAAAATATTGTTCAGCACAAAGTATTCGTAGAAGGCGTCCAACAACAATAACCAGTAACTGTTTGCAGACAGGCTTTCTTAAATATTCTACAAATTAAGAAAGATAGAGTTGTGGGAGTTATAAAAAGGAATATGGAATGTGGATTATCAGCAAGTGAAACTCGTGGTGGAGATCGTTATAAGACGAAGTTCTCCAGCAAGAAAATTGCCGTGATAGAATTTGTAAGAAAATTTCAACCTTTAGAGTCGCACTATTGTCGAGCCTCCAGTTCACGTTTGTATCTTGCATCAGATCTTAACATAAGAAAGATGCACAAAATGTATATGAGAGAAGCGTCACCTGATGGAGCAGTCAAGGAAAGCTACTTTCGCAGAATTTCCAACACTAATTTCAACATCGGATTTGGAAACCCTCGTACAGATGTGTGTTCCACATCAATCTCACTTGATGAAAAGTTGAAAACTGAAAAAGTCTAAGCTTCTTATCGAAAAGCGTGTACATAAGTTGAAGGCAAAGGCGTTTTACTCATTTTTGAAGGAAAGTCGACAGGGCTTGTTAACACTCTCATTTGACTGTCAAAAGAATCAACCTCTGCCAAAACTACCTGATCAAGCAGCTTATTATTCTCGACAACTGTATATATTCAATTTTACCATTGTGACAGGAACTTCACATTCGACACTAACTCCGGCCAATGTCCATTCTTATGCATGGACAGAAGATCAGTTTTGTAAAGGTTCTAACGAAATAGCTTCAGCGCTATTCCATCGACTGAACAACACAAACTTTGAAGGAATAGAAGTCGTTAGACTCATGGCTGATGGCTGTGGTGGCCAAAACAAAAACTCCATCATTATTGGAATGTGCTGTAAATGGTTGCTTGATCATGCTCCGCAGGCAATAAATAGAATCGAAATAATATTCCCTGTGACAGGGCATTCCTTTATACCACCTGATCGGGTTTTTGCCAATATAGAAAAAAAAATTAAAAAGAAGGAGGTGATTGTCGATCCAGGAACCTACATTGATATTTTCAAAGAACACGCCACTGTATTTAAGCTTGGCATAGACGTTCAAGTTTCAGACTGGAAATCTGCTATACTAAAAGTATTGAAATTACCCGGACAGTGGCATTTTAAGTTCATAACGGCTAAGCGATTTATTTTGCATCGTGGACTGTCATCTGTTAAAATACAAGGAGAGAATGCATACCGATCTGACACAGGTGAACCAAAATATATCTGTAAAAGGGGCATGAAAATCACTAATATTAACCCAGAGCCTAAGGTTATTGGAATTTCCGTAAGTGACCTTAAACTTACTGACGTGGACAATCTGTTAAGAAAGCATTATGGAGCTAACTGGAAAGAACAGGATTTCCTTGGGTTCTATAAATGCGTAATGGATAGTGAACATAATCAGCAGGATCATCAACCTGAGCAAGAAGATTACTTACTTTGTGATCCAATGCAATCTGCTGCAGATAGCACTATAATGATGATATAAATTTGGAATATATTTTGCATTATTAATTTACTTGAATAAACAATTTTTATGTTTCCGTGTTGTTAAACTTGGCTTTCAAATTCCTCCAAATCCAAATGACTCATTTTCAAAAACCGACATTTTCGCAGGTGAGTTTCAAAATCCACCTTCTCCATTTTTAAAGTTAGATTTACTTTGTTGTCATTAATAGTAGATTTTTCAGACTTCTTGGACAATCAAATTTTATTATAATTTACCGGTAATGAAATAGCTACTTGACAACTTTGGGTTAGAATAGCTACAATCGGTTTCTTAAGATTTGCGCGTTATCGTTTAACGTGGAGTTGTCGGGTTTTGATACTATACCACACAAATTATTTGTAGTCGTTGAAACGTCTTTCGGGAAGTATTCTGGGAGTTTTGTTTAATTAAACAGTTAGGACAGAAAACAGTTGCATTTCGTTGAATCAGAGAGATGTCGTGCGTTGTTCCAGTAAGCAGTGGCATTTGGAATTTTATATTGTGCAGTTGTGTTGTTTAGGTGCGAAGCTATTTATTGTTTATAAGAAAATTTTAAATAATTGTGTCTTAAGAATTAAAAGGAGAAATATAATTAAAAAAAAAATGCCAAAAGTCTCTACGAAGCGGTACAAAAAATTAAGTGAATTAAATAAAAAGTATTTGAAAAGGAAAATAAGAACAATGCTAAAAGAAAATAGCTACGAAGGTGTCATACGTGAACAGACTCCAGAAGAAAAATTTAGTTCATCCAGTGATGAAGTAGGTGGGAAAGGCCTTCATGAAATAGAAGATAGTAGTCATGCTGAATCAGGCCTTGATATTGAATCTTCAAATGAAACTACGTTATTAAATGAATGTGAAAGTAGTAATATATCAGAATTTTCTTTTAAATTGTCTACGTGGTGCGTACAAAACAAAATAACTCAAATTGCTATGAGCGATTTGTTAAAATTATTACGAGAAGAACTTCATCTAAATTTGTTGCCTAAAGATACACGAACTCTTTTGCAAACTCCTACTATGTTGAGTGTAATTGAATGTCATCCAGGGAAATACATCCACATTGGATTAGAAAGTGGCATAAAATACCTTTTACATAATTTATATTCTTTTCTAACAGGTAACAAGATATATATCGATATTAATGTAGACGGATTACCAATTAGTAGAAGTTCTTATAGCCAATTTTGGCCTATTCTTGGTCTTATTCGAAACAGGATAAATAATAAACTGCTTCCTCCTGTAATTATTGGAATTTATCATGGTTATTCAAAACCTTCAAATACTACATTTTTAGATTCATTTGTAAGTGAAATAAAGAATTCAATTCAAAACGGTATTGAATTTGGAGATAAAAAGTTTCAATTAGAAATCAGGGCTTTTATATTAGATACCCCAGCACGCTCCTTCATAACTGCCACGAGTGGACATACAGCAGCGATAGGTTGTGGTAAATGTACGATCGAAGGCGACTATATTTTGTCCAGAACATGTTTCCCTAGGCTCGACAGATGTATTAAACGTACAAATGAAAGCTTTAGAGAAAAGCGGCAAGATTGCTTTCATAAAGGTATTTCACCCTTAGAAGGCCTTCCAATAGATATAATCACCCAATTTCCATTGGACTATTTGCACTTAGTGTGCTTGGGTGTTACCAAGAAATTACTATTTCTGTGGCTAAGAGGGCCTCTTAAATGTAGATTGCCCAAGCAAATACTGGACAGTATATCAGTTGGATTAAAGAAGGCTTCACTTTCTCAACCAAAGGAATTCAACAGAAAATTAAGACCATTGCAGTACGTTGGTAACTATAAAGGAACAGAGTTTAGAACCTTCCTGCTCTATGCTGGACCAGTGGTGTTAAAAGACAATTTATGTGCAAGCCGATATAAAAACTTTATAGCCCTACACTGCGCTATTCGTATTTGATGCGACGAAGATTTTCACATTTTCTTAAATGCATGTGCAGAGAATTTGCTAGAATATTTCGTTAAATCTTTTAGGGACTTATATGGTCCCCACTTCATCAGTTATAATGTACACAATTTGCTTCATTTAGCATCAGATGCTCTTTCCTTTGGCACACTGGACAATTTCAGTGCATTTCCGTTCGAGTCATATATGAATAATATAAAAATTTTAAGTACCCGCAAGGGAAATTGTCCGTTACAGCAGGTATACAATAGAACAATAGAAATTTACAAAGCTGGATTTAAATCAGATGAATATGAAGAGTCCCCAAAAGAAATCTTGAAGAAGCTCGTAAAATTGAATTTGGATAATACTATTTGTAAGGAATACAAAAACAAATTCGTTTTGAATTGTACTGACTCCAACAAATGGTTCAAGGTAAAATCCGGCCATATAATCGCATTTGAACACGCATTCTACTCAAAAGGCAAAATTGAGATCTTTGGTAAAGCAGAACTATTGCGACTACTTCGAAACACCACTGAAGTCATCACATCTAGGTATAGTTCTTTCTGACGGAACAACAGGTGTCGCATCATATTGGAGATCAGAAGATATTATTGCGAAGTACTTTGCTATTATTGATAGACATGAAAGAATAATTTTTTTCCCAATGATTAAAACAGATCATAAGTAATAAAATACAAATCTTTTTTTTTTTTTTATATATATAAATAGTGTAAGAAGAAAAACAAACTAAGAAATATGTCATACTGTGTAGTAGAAACAAGAGAAGATGATGAATTTTTGTGCGTCGCAGTCCCTAATTGTTAGATTATAGAAAAGAATAAGTTGAAATGGCCTGGAAGGCTAAATTATCTTAAGTATTTGAAGATATCAAAAGAGCCAGAAAATGAATGGGAGGAATATCCGGTATCCAAAATATTATCACACTCAATTAGTAAGTATATAAAAATGAAAATATATATATATAGGTATATAATTTGTCTTAAATCCTGAATGGCATTTAGAAAAATTAGAGGCTTTGTTTTTAAGTTTGATTTTGTTTTCTAGCAACATGGTCTGAAGCTAGGAAAAAAGAAAGAATATTTGAGCGATGCTCTAACAGTGAATTCGAAGATGTACCCTTGGGGGAGAAAAGAATGAGACAAGATCACAACTATAAAGAAGGCACCACGGAAGATGAATATGATGCGAATATATATTTTCAAAAAATAACTGCTAATGTAGGAGATTTGACATTGCCCGGGCAAGCAACTGAACTTTTGACTAATAATGATGTAAGTTCTGATTTATGTAAATAGTATAGATTAATAATTCAAAGTTTTTAGCATGCAAGCAATAAAAGTAACGATATAAGCTTCGAAACGGGACCAAAACCGCCCAGTGCGACGGCAGTATTCCGGCAAAATGCTTTCATAAGTATCTGTCAGTCCTCAAAAACAAATAAAATGGAAGTAATACAAAATTTTTTACAGATAATTCCATATCACCATCGCCTTCTTCTAATGTCCATATTTTATCGAATGTAAACATTGGGTTAAATAGTAGCAGGATAAATTATAATGGTACGTGAGAAGAACACAAGCTATGAGTGACAGGACCATTTGTTGGGCATTTAAGAAATAAAATATTTTCACCAATGCTTGCATAAAATACGTTCCTGCATTTTAATTAAATCATTTAACTCAAAACTAAGTATGTATGTATGTATGTATTTTCCGTGGGCATTAACCAAAATGTATTTTTTCTTAAATGTAAATGGACTTATAATATCATTTGGCTTTTCATGTTCGATATAGAAATACTACATTTGTATTAATTATAATTCATTTAGACGATATACCTGAACCGAGAAACAAAAATTACGCTAACGTAAGCCACAATGATGTTATTATGCCCTTATCAACCATTGGATCTAATAATAATGGTAAATAATTATTAGAGTGACATTCCTAATTCTTTTATTCAAAAAGTTCATTTATACTTTTAGAACAACGATATATGATTAATGTTGGAAATACATCTGGTACAACGATATGTCCCCAATGTGGCAGTTCAGAAAACTGTAAGTACTTAAATCGAAATCAAGTTAATACGATCGAAATTACTTCTTGACTTTCCATCTAAAGCTGCAGCTATATTGCAAAGTATATTGGGAAGCATTAAGCTTTTGAATGAGGGAGTCCAAGGCCTTTTTAATGAAATAAAACATATCAAGCGTCAGTTCGACAATAAGGACCAGTTTTCATTTGATTTGTTGCCAACATTGCCTTTAATGCTGCTAGATGATATAAATAGCCTCGAAAAGGATTTGGTTCAAAGCGCATTGCTTAAAAAACAGATGGTAACTTTAAATCAATTCGCAAGTATTCATAGAAAATAATAATATATTTTATTTCAGACTGAAAAATTTCGACAAGTTGGGGGAAAAGGTGTGGAATCATCACTTAGGAAATGCCTAAAAACCCTTGGGACTGATGAACTTTTTGAGCAATTTTCTTGGGCCGGAATCAAGGACAAATCAAAATTTTCTGAGCTCATTAATATCTTGGACACAATTTATGATTCCATTATAAAAAATAATCCGGAAGCTACCCAGGTAGAAATTAATAATAATATTAAAAGCTGGCTTAAACACTCCAAAGAACGAATCATTACTAGAAGTAGAACTGGCGCATAAAATTTGTTATTAAAAGTATTACCTTTTTAATACTTAAATGTAGTATTATAATTTAAAAGAAAACTATTGACTTTTTATGGATAAGCTTTTTTTTCAATAATTTAAAGTAAAGGTCAAAAATATGTAACGTAGTAGAAATGAATAATTTTTTTTTAATTTCTTTTTAATTAAAAATATTACCTTTTTTTAATACTATATATTAAATGTAGTATTATAAAATATAAAAAAACTATTGACTGTTTATGGATAATCTTTTTTTTTATTACTTTAAAACAAAGTTCAAAAATATGTAACTACATAATATATAGTACAAATGAATAAATTTTTTTTAAATTTTTTTAATGTGGATTGTATTGAAGAAATATATCTTGCTGTTATCGAAAAAGACGTTTCATGTACGTCATAAAAGTACATACATAGGACGTCTCACCGCCTCACATAACGACGGCTGTTTTGAACACCCTTTGATGGTTTTTAAGTGGAACATTGTCGTTATCAGAACGACCAACTGACGACCTTTAGACGCCTTTTTGACTCTGATTTCTTTTTCCCTGATGCACGAATGACGTTTTATTGATCATCCTTTTGACCTTAAAAAAGACGTTTCATGTACGTCATAAAAGTACATACATAGGACGTCTTATCGCCTTACGTAACGACGACAGCTTTGACCGCCTTTTGATGGTTTTTAAGTGGAACATTGTCGTCATCAGAACGACCAACTGACGACCTTTAGACGCCTTTTTGACTCTAATTTCTTTTTCCCTGATGCATGAATGACGTTATATTAATCATCCTTTTGACCTTAAGAAAGACGTTTCATGTACGTCATAAAAGTACATACATAGGACGTCTTATCGCCTTACGTAACGACGACAGCTTTGACCGCCTTTTGATGGTTTTTAAGTGGAACATTGTCGTCATCAGTACGACCAACTGTCGACTTTTGCACTCCTTTTTGACTCTGACGTCTTTTCGCTGGATGGACTAATGACGGTTTATGGATCGTCCTTTTGACCTTAAAATGTTTGCTGGGAGACCTGCAACATATGCTGATGCTATTGATCTTGCCTAAGAGATAGATTCAGAGCAAGCCAAGTCAGAAGAGAACAGAATTTACAGATTCCAAGCACATGCTCACAGATCTGGACAATCATATTCAAGAGGCTTTCATAGAAACCATAACCAGCAATCATATACATATGTAGAAACTACAATAATCAATTTCAACAGAACAGATTTAACAATAACAGAAAGATATTTTTCAATAATAATGCTAGAACCAACTATGCACAAAATAACTTCAGAGACAATGGAAATACTTCTCAGAGACAATACAACAACACTAACAGAGGGAATCAAAACAGACAGCCACGACGAATTAATTTGTTGGAGTCGGAAAACTACGGTATCGTCCCCGGAGAACACCCATTATCTGGAGCTCTAGCGACGAATGGACTATTTTTATCCGTGTTTGGCACACAGCATTATAGAAAAGCTGCGAGCGCTTTTTTGGGCTATAAATATTTAACGAAGGTGATTTAAATTTAATTTCAATAATAACATTTAATTTAAATAAAAAATAAATTAAATAAATTTAATTTCAATAATATTACATTTTCTTATAATTGTGTAGAAGATACCATGTATGTTATGTAGAATCACTCAAATTTTATCTAATTTCCATTGAAGCTAACTTCACTTAAAACTAAACCGACTTAAAACCAACTTCACAGCTCATAAACTAACTTCATATAATTGTCATAAAATTGTCAAATTTCAGTGCTTGCGGTTTAGTCCAGTAAATCTGTAATCCATCGGTATACTTAAACAATTATTTACTAATAATTTTCGTGCGTGTAATTCATACTTTTATAGTTTTATTTATTTATATTGTACTTTAATAATTTCCTTTAGTCTCTTAATTTTTTACTTACTGACTACCTCAAATTGTAGCAAGCTAAAAGTCGTAATTTTTGTCTAAAAAAAAAAGAAAAAATAATAAGATGACATTGTAGGTATTAGCATGCGCCCTACAAGTCTGATGATGGACATTTTTTTTATATGTATCACGAGAAAGACCAAAACAGCAAAAAACAAGTTAGTATCTTAATTCTTTACTTTCTCGTCCGATATCTCAACAATGATCACCGTTAGGTGAAAAATTCATATGACCTAAATTGTACAGCGTAAAAAGGCAACAAAAAGTATCATGACGGAGAGCCGAGTTATCGCAAAAAAACCAAATTTACCTTTTTTCAAGATGGCGGAGAAAGCTAATAGGAAATCTTGGTCGACAATTTCAAGTTAAGCTTTTCTAAGCCCTCGCCTCCTTTCCTCCCTCTAAAAATATCCAAAAATCAGCTTGCTCGGTTCACTTACATTTTTAAAAGTTGTAATGAATGAATCATTACCTACATTATAAGCGCCACTTAACCAACCAACGTACATACATAATTTTTATTGTTAATATGTACATATATATGTATATATATATCTATAACTTATCATTATCATTCATAAGAATCTTATTTCGTACAAGATTACATACATACATACGAACATACACAATAATGATTTCTTGATTTCTAGCAAACAAAACATATGTACATACATATAACGTACAAACATATAATGAATTGACAAATGTGAATACGCGCATCAAATTGCACTCCAAGCATTTTCGCGGTGATTCCACTATCAATTTATTTATGATTTTTACGTCACGCGTTTCCCATATGGTTCATATGTTTAACCAATTCTATTTTCGTTTATGAAACAACTTTCTCCGTTGTTCTTTAAACGATAAATTCTTGGTTGCGTCAACCTTTTTGCGGCAATACGCCGGCTCTTTGTATACAAAAACACAAACATGGCATGAGACCAATTTCAAGCATTATAATGGCACTGACCTAACGCACAGTCATTACATGCCTTTTATTTTTTCCTCACACAAAGTTAAGAAACCTCATGTGTTGATATTTTTACTTGTACATAATTGGGAAATTCCTTGTGTAAAGTGAAATAGCAACTGACCCACTTATTGGGCAATAGTGCTGAGTTTTTTGTAACATTGGTTTCTTCCGTTGTATATGGTTGACCAATGGTAGCAAGTGAATTCTTGAATAAAGGGGAAATATTCTTTTGAAATGTTCTGATATTGCGGAATAGGCAATATTGACTATTACCAATATATTGAGAAGGCGTTCCCGATATATTCAATTTCTAGAACTCCTATATGGAATTTCCTAACTAGTTACCCCCATAACAATTTTTATCAATTTTGCTGAGCAATGCCAAAATCTACCTAAATAAAAAGCCGATGCATCTCAGGGACCAGGCAGTAATATTTTCCAAGTATCACTAATAGGTTGACCCCCCACCAGAGGTAAGGCAACCTTACTAGTAAATCAGTAAATCAAAAGTAAAAGGAAACTCTACCTTTAGCAAGTGAGAAATAATGAAGTTCAAAATAAATCAAAACTAAAGTGTACCGAAACGTTTGTGATTTTAATTAAAAAAGAAGTTATCTTAATTGGAGACAAGAATTGGGTTGGTGATCTTCGGAACTCTTTCCAAGCACTCCCAGTCCATGTTACGACAATAAAGTCAAGGCTCGTAACAAAGTGTACAATGACTGGACTATTGATTCTAATCAAAATAAAATACAACAGTACGGTAAGTTGTCGCTACTTAGTTTTGCTATGATGTTTGTTGCAAAAATTTCATTAATTAGGTGTTGTTATTCTTGGGAGGGAAAAAAAAAGAGGAAATAAGATATTCACCTTTTATTGCTAAACATTCATCAATTCGGTCATTCAGATCATTTGATTGATATTAAAAATGGAAACATCGATTCGTCGTCGACTTCGACTGCACCAAAGGAAAAATTAAAACTTCATAGCACAACATGTTCCGGAATCATTAAAAATGTCATTAACTCAGCAATATTATCAGAAATACTTGAAGATATTGGTAATTCGTTTTTTCTATTATAGTGGATGAGCGTACTAATATTACAACTGAGAAATATCTCTGCGTATATGTATAAAGTCCTTTTTCGATGACAACATATTTTTTTGGTCTTATAAAAGTTATAAGAACTACTTCTTATGATTTGTTCGAGGCCTTAAAAACTTTCTTAGAGTATTTAATCTATCTTTATCGACATTGATTGGTATAGGAATTGACGGCGCAAGTAATTTATGTGGAGCACGTAATTCTCTGTACATAAAACTTAAAGAATACAGTCAGTTCTCGACTTACGACGAGGTTCGGTTCCGCAACTTCGGACGTAAGCCGAATTTCATACAAAAATAAACCATATAATTTTAATAGACATATGTACATATATACATCAAAATTAATAGCTTTTTTTCTGATTTTTAATTGTTTACTACATCAATCACCAGAAGCGTGCAAGATATATAATTTGTATATGATATATATTTGACGAAAACTATAGAAAATTCAAAATTGATGCAGTTTTGTAATTTTTTTATAAAATTTTTTCGTCGTTAGTACGAATGGTCGTAAATCGAGGTACTCGTAACTCGAGAACTGACTGTATTCACCAAATATTGTTCTAATGAAATGTGTGTGCCATAGCTAGCACTTATGTGCTTCAAAAGCCTATTTTGATTTTCATAATGAAAACTGATTTTATAGTGAAGTAAGAATAGTCCGCTCAGAAGGGCAAACTATTTCAAATTTTTTATTAGATTAATGATACTACAAAACATCAAAATCTCATTTAAATTTTTCAAGCTCGTTGGCTTACCCGTTAAACTACAGTTAACAGAATATAGGTAATAGAATTAAAAATCTTCTTCGAGCTCAGTTCTGAAAAAAGAAAAGTGTCACACTGCATGGCTTCTATACGAGGCATTTAAAAATAAAAGAAATTATTGTTCAAGAGATAAGTGTAGATACAAGTGCCGCTGGGCAATCTCATTTCAACCCAACATATTAGTCTGTGATGGAGGCTACAGGCAGCAAGTCGAAGCATTAGATTCTAATTTAATTTTCTTCTATACGAGGCATTTAAAAATAAAAGAAATTATTGTTCAAGAGATAAGTGTAGATACAAGTGCCGCTGGGCAATCTCATTTCAACCCAACATATTAGTCTGTGATGGAGGCTACAGGCAGCAAGTCGAAGCATTAGATTCTAATTTAATTTTCTTCTATACGAGGCATTTAAAAATAAAAGAAATTATTGTTCAAGAGATAAGTGTAGATACAAGTGCCGCTGGGCAATCTCATTTCAACCCAACATATTAGTCTGTGATCGAGGCTACAGACAGCAAGTCGAAGCATTAGATTCTAATTTAATTTTCTTCTATACGAGGCATTTAAAAATAAAAGAAATTATTGTTCAAGAGATAAGTGTAGATACAAGTGCCGCTGGGCAATCTCATTTCAACCTAACATATTAGTCTGTGATCGAGGCTACAGACAGCAAGTCGAAGCATTAGATTCTAATTTAATTTTCTTCTATACGAGGCATTTAAAAATAAAAGAAATTATTGTTCAAGAGATAAGTGTAGATACAAGTGCCGCTGGGCAATCTCATTTCAACCCAACATATTAGTCTGTGATGGAGGCTACAGGCAGCAAGTCGAAGCATTAGATTGTAATTTAATTTTCTTCTATACGAGGCATTTAAAAATAAAAGAAATTATTGTTCAAGAGATAAGTGTAGATACAAGTGCCGCTGGGCAATCTCATTTCAACCCAACATATTAGTCTGTGAGCGAGGCTACAGACAGCAAGTCGAAGCATTAGATTCTAATTTAATTTTCTTCTATACGAGGCATTTAAAAATAAAAGAAATTATTGTTCAACAGATAAGTGTAGATACAAGTGCCGCTGGGCAATCTCATTTCAACCCAACATATTAGTCTGTGATCGAGGCTACAGACAGCAAGTCGAAGCATTAGATTCTAATTTAATTTTCTTCTATACGAGGCATTTAAAAATAAAAGAAATTATTATTCAAGAGATAAGTGTAGATACAAGTGCCGCTGGGCAATCTCATTTCAACCCAACATATTAGTCTGTGATCGAGGCTACAGACAGCAAGTCGAAGCATTAGATTCTAATTTAATTTTCTTCTATACGAGGCATTTAAAAATAAAAGAAATTATTGTTCAACAGATAAGTGTAGATACAAGTGCCGCTGGGCAATCTCATTTCAACCCAACATATTAGTCTGTGATCGAGGCTACAGACAGCAAGTCGAAGCATTAGATTCTAATTTAATTTTCTTCTATACGAGGCATTTAAAAATAAAAGAAATTATTGTTCAAGAGATAAGTGTAGATACAAGTGCCGCTGGGCAATCTCATTTCAACCCAACATATTAGTCTGTGATCGAGGCTACAGACAGCAAGTCGAAGCATTAGATTCTAATTTAATTTTCTTCTATACGAGGCATTTAAAAATAAAAGAAATTATTGTTCAAGAGATAAATGTAGATACAAGTGCCGCTGGGCAATCTCATTTCAACCCAACATATTAGTCTGTGAGCGAGGCTACAGACAGCAAGTCGAAGGTTTAGATTCTAATTTAATTTTCTTCTATACGAGGCATTTAAAAACAAAAGATATTATTGTTCAAGAGATAAGTGTAGATACAAGTGCCGCTGGGCAATCTCATTTCAACCCAACATATTAGTCTGTGATCGAGGCTACAGACAACAAGTCGAAGCATTAGATTCTAATTTAATTTTCTTCTATACGAGGCATTTAAAAATAAAAGAAATTATTGTTCAAGAGATAAGTGTAGATACAAGTGCCGCTGGGCAATCTCATTTCAACCCAACATACTAGTCTGTGATCGAGGCTACAGACAGCAAGTCGAAGCATTAGATTCTAATTTAATTTTCTTCTATACGAGGCATTTAAAAATAAAAGAAATTATTGTTCAAGAGATAAGTGTAGATACAAGTGCCGCTGGGCAATCTCATTTCAACCCAACATATTAGTCTGTGATCGAGGCTACAGACAGCAAGTCGAAGCATTAGATTCTAATTTAATTTTCTTCTATACGAGGCATTTAAAAATAAAAGAAATTATTGTTCAAGAGATAAGTGTAGATACAAGTGCCGCTGGGCAATCTCATTTCAACCCAACATATTAGTCTGTGATCGAGGCTACAGACAGCAAGTCGAAGCATTAGATTCTAATTTAATTTTCTTCTATACGAGGCATTTAAAAATAAAAGAAATTATTGTTCAAGAGATAAGTGTAGATACAAGTGCCGCTGGGCAATCTCATTTCAACCCAACATATTAGTCTGTGATCGAGGCTACAGACAGTAAGTCGAAGCATTAGATTCTAATTTAATTTTCTTCTATACGAGGCATTTAAAAATAAAAGAAATTATTGTTCAAGAGATAAGTGTAGATACAAGTGCCGCTGGGCAATCTCATTTCAACCCAACATATTAGTCTGTGATCGAGGCTACAGACAGCAAGTCGAAGCATTAGATTCTAATTTAATTTTCTTCTATACGAGGCATTTAAAAATAAAAGAAATTATTGTTCAAGAGATAAGTGTAGATACAAGTGCCGCTGGGCAATCTCATTTCAACCCAACATATTAGTCTGTGATCGAGGCTACAGACAGCAAGTCGAAGCATTAGATTCTAATTTAATTTTCTTCTATACGAGGCATTTAAAAATAAAAGAAATTATTGTTCAAGAGATAAGTGTAGATACAAGTGCCGCTGGGCAATCTCATTTCAACCCAACATATTAGTCTGTGATCGAGGCTACAGACAGCAAGTCGAAGCATTAGATTCTAATTTAATTTTCTTCTATACGAGGCATTTAAAAATAAAAGAAATTATTGTTCAAGAGATAAGTGTAGATACAAGTGCCGCTGGGCAATCTCATTTCAACCCAACATATTAGTCTGTGATCGAGGCTACAGACAGCAAGTCGAAGCATTAGATTCTAATTTCATTTTCTTCTATACGAGGCATTTAAAAATAAAAGAAATTATTGTTCAACAGATAAGTGTAGATACAAGTGCCGCTGGGCAATCTCATTTCAACCCAACATATTAGTCTGTGATCGAGGCTACAGACAGCAAGTCGAAGCATTAGATTCTAATTTAATTTTCTTCTATACGAAGCATTTAAAAATAAAAGAAATTATTGTTCAAGAGATAAGTGTAGATACAAGTGCCGCTGGGCAATCTCATTTCAACCCAACATATTAGTCTGTGATCGAGGCTACAGACAGCAAGTCGAAGCATTAGATTCTAATTTAATTTTCTTCTATACGAGGCATTTAAAAATAAAAGAAATTATTGTTCAAGAGATAAGTGTAGATACAAGTGCCGCTGGGCAATCTCATTTCAACCCAACATATTAGTCTGTGATCGAGGCTACAGACAGCAAGTCGAAGCATTAGATTCTAATTTAATTTTCTTCTATACGAGGCATTTAAAAATAAAAGAAATTATTGTTCAAGAGATAAGTGTAGATACAAGTGCCGCTGGGCAATCTCATTTCAACCCAACATATTAGTCTGTGATCGAGGCTACAGACAGCAAGTCGAAGCATTAGATTCTAATTTAATTTTCTTCTATACGAGGCATTTAAAAATAAAAGAAATTATTGTTCAAGAGATAAGTGTAGATACAAGTGCCGCTGGGCAATCTCATTTCAACCCAACATATTAGTCTGTGATCGAGGCTACAGACAGCAAGTCGAAGCATTAGATTCTAATTTAATTTTCTTCTATACGAGGCATTTAAAAATAAAAGAAATTATTGTTCAAGAGATAAGTGTAGATACAAGTGCCGCTGGGCAATCTCATTTCAACCCAACATATTAGTCTGTGATCGAGGCTACAGACAGCAAGTCGAAGCATTAGATTCTAATTTAATTTTCTTCTATACGAGGCATTTAAAAATAAAAGAAATTATTGTTCAAGAGATAAGTGTAGATACAAGTGCCGCTGGGCAATCTCATTTCAACCCAACATATTAGTCTGTGATCGAGGCTACAGACAGCAAGTCGAAGCATTAGATTCTAATTTAATTTTCTTCTATACGAGGCATTTAAAAATAAAAGAAATTATTGTTCAAGAGATAAGTGTAGATACAAGTGCCGCTGGGCAATCTCATTTCAACCCAACATATTAGTCTGTGATCGAGGCTACAGACAGCAAGTCGAAGCATTAGATTCTAATTTAATTTTCTTCTATACGAGGCATTTAAAAATAAAAGAAATTATTGTTCAAGAGATTAGTCTGTGATCAAGGCTACAGACAGCAAGTCGAAGCATTAGATTCTAATTTAATTTTCAACTAGATGGCGGATGCTGAAGCGCTTCATCAGGCCGTGGAGTTTTAACTGTGGGTATTATTGATATATTGCACTTTTACTGTGACATATGTATATACTCAGACGTTTGTAGCGACTTGCACTGTAAAGCTTCTTCGTTAGTGAAATTTTTTTCATATATTCACACAGCTTCAATCTAAAGCTATACATACTAGCACATATATATGTTTTTGATTTTTTTTTGTTTAATGCTTTATATATACCTAGCTATAGTTAATTAGTCGAATACTAAACATTATAGAAGGTACCGAACAAAAAATTAGATTCAGAGCAATTTTTCTAGTTAGATTTAAGTGTTTGAATTTTTGTTTTGATCTTAACTATTCAAATTCTTCAACTTTGATAAGATTTTTAAAACGCTTTTGTCACGTAGTAGGAATCTTGCTAACGTATAAGGAATTTTAGAGGCATACCTTCCGTATGTCATTGATAGCTAAGCATTTGACCTCATAGGGTATCGATATTGACAATTTTTAAAAAATGTTAGATGCATACCTTCTGTATGTCATTGATAGTCGAACATTGGATCTCACATAATATTAATTTCTGCTGACTTATAAGAAGTTTTAGAGCATACCTTAAGTATGCCTCCTGTTTTGGAATTTAACGATGAAATAGAGAACCGATATGGTTTGACTTGTTCATTTATCGATACATAGCTTAATGCCTCATGATTTCGAACTGCATAAATTTATAGATAAATGATATCTTCTTGTGTAGAATTTATTTAAATAAAATTGAATTGAATTGAATTGAATATCTGGTAATGTCAAAATTTGTCGATGCCTACTTAAGGTATATCCTTCCTTTTTAATCATACGATAGTTATAAACCAATCGCAATAGAGATAAGAAACTTTATATCGGTGTCTTATTTGGGTCACTTGGTAGACACATACATATACATGATTAAAACAGAATTTTATAACGTAATGGCCCGATAGATTTTTGATTTTCCCTCACTCTCCTGGAGCCCTCTCGCATGGAATGAAGGTCGTCTAGGCTCGCCTAGTCTCTCTCTCTCTCTCTTTCCAGGTCAACTAGGGACTCTGAAGAATTATGCCCCTCAGAGTCAGATGGGAGGATGGGGCCGGCAAAGAAGGCAAAACATCTGCGCTTTCCACAAGGTACAGGTAAGTGACGTAAGGGTCCCTTCAGGACCGAGTGGGTGCCGGCTTTTGTGTTGATAGGCACGAAATTTTTTTGATTAGGGCTGACGGCAGCGGCAGGTTTTTTTGTGGAACCTCCCCACACTCTCCGCCAATAGCTGAGGCGAACTAGCGTGCCGCCCTGTAGTCAACGCTGCCCGTCGAGTGATCTGTCAGCTCATGCTGACAGTCAGGACTTTACGTCCCAAGCGAATCACTCTACATAGTTACATAACCTTATTTAATATTAATATTTTTGCGTCCTATTTTAAAGCAATTGAATTCAATTAATATGTATTTTCAAAAATAAAAAGTTGTTTTTTTTTGCAAACAGTAATTGTAACGAGGCTCATTTTAAAGGCGTAAACAATTTATTTTATAATGACGAATTGAATGAAGAAATGAATAAAATCAGCGATCGAAACACAGTTAACAACACAGAATAAATGAACATTTTTCTCAGGGTAGAAATGCAACTATGCATTTTCTACCCTGAACGACGGCTCTTGATCGCGATGAAAGTGATCAAGAGCGCAGTCGAGTTTGATAGCGCAGTCGAGCAGCGTTGCCAACTGAGCCGAAAATCGGCTAATTTGGCTAATTTCATTAGCCGAAAAAATTTTAGCTTAGCCGACAGCCGATTTTTAGCCGATTTCGATATTTTTTTTAGCCGATTTTGGGATTAACGCAAACTTCACTTGCTTTCGTCCACCACGTGACCGCCGCTGGCCCAATCAGAGCCAGCGGCTTATATTTTATTGGTTCAACCAATAAGAATGCTTCTTTCTTATAAGATAAGAAAGAAAGAATGCTTATGCTTCTCTTCATTTCAATTTCACTCATTTCATTTGTTTATGTTCGGTGTGGTGTGGTTAAGGTTACATTTTTCAATCGAAGGTTTTTATTAATTTTTTTTTATGGAATCCTATCCTTCATTTTGTGAATCTGAATGTAAAATGGTGCAGCAAGATAACATTTTAATAAAGAACTTGAATTAATCGTAGTAGTATTTTGCAAGGAATGCTTATGCTTCTCTTGTCTTTTATCATTTCAATTTCATTCATTTGTTTATGTTCGGTCGGTGTGGTGTGGTTAAGGTTACATTTTTCAATCGAAGGTTTTTATTAATTTTTTTTTATGGAAATCTTCATTTTGTGAATCTGAATGTAAAATGGTGCATCAAGCAAGCAAGAGAACATTTTAATCAGAGAGGCCATTTCAAGCATAGATGACATCTTGACCCAAACATTCAACCTCACTCTATGTGACACACGAGAGTTTATCACTTCCGGCAGTCATGGTTCCACCAGACTTAACCCTTTTTATCCAAGGGATACGTTTGCATCCCAACAACAAAATTTAGTCAAGATTCCATATCATAATAGACATACTAGTAATTACATGACACATATTCGAAGGTTGTCCCACAACATCATCCTCATTCCATTTAGCAAACGGTCACACAGTTCCAAATTCATGATAAAACCAAATGTAGCTAAACATCACCACACTCCCACGTCAGACAACATACATTTTCCGGACCAATGGTACAACATCATCACTTTCAATTGCCGTAATTGCAAAACCTCTTACATCACTTATACTGACAAATGCAGTATACACAACACAATCTTACAAAATCACCCGGAACAGAACCCTGAAAAGACATAATTTTCTACATAAACATAGCACAAACAAACTACATAAAATAATAGCAAGGGAACCAAATTATAAAGATGCTTGGGACATCATAGCCGCTTACAGGAATACACACCACAATATCAACAATAACCACATCATACCCTTAAACAATCCACCATTAAATTGTTTAACTAGACTCAACGCATCCGGGCAATTAGTTAAGAGACTATCACCTTGATAAACATGCCTTTCCAATGCTTTTTGATCATCACTACGGTCACAGTGTTCGTGGCGGTCGCAGCTTTCATAACAATCGCAACACTCATGACATTTTAGACTTTCCAGGGCTTTCCGAATTTAAACATATTTAGCTCACGCAAGACTCTCTTATAGTCTCAGATTTAAACATTCTCTCATAGTCTCAGTTTTATACATTTTCTTATTTAAACTTTTCGGACTTTCTCATGGTTTCAGACTTTTTCAGATTTAAACATTCTCTTATAGTCTCAGATTTAAACATTTTCTTATTTAAACATCTCGGACTTCTCATGGTTTCAGACTTTTTCAGATTTTAACATTCTCAGGCTTTCCACGCATTAGAACATCTTTTAACACATTCTCATAGTTTCTGATTAATTATTTTCCACGTATTTAAAACCTTCCACGTATTAGAACATCTTTTAACACGTTCTCATAGTTTCAGATTAATGATTTTCCACGTATTTAAAACTTTCTCACAGTTTCATTTTCAAACCTTTCCACGTATTTAAACTTATTTCTCCACGTATTTAAAAATGTCTCATAGTTTCAGTTTCAAACCTTTACACGTTCTCATAGTTTCAGATTAATTATTTTCCACGTATTTAAACTTATTTAAAAACTTTCTCATAGTTTCAGTTTCAAACCTTTCCACGTATTTAAACTTATTTTTCCACGTTTTTTCGCTGTAGACTTTCGCTCTACACTTTCGCACACTTCACATCTCACACACATCTTTGATACTTCGCACACATCTCACACACATCCTTGATACTTTGAACATTTTCAATATGCACAGCACATCTTTGATACTTCGCACACATCTCACACACATCCTTGATACTTTGAACATTTTCAATATGCGGAGCACATCTTTGAATCTTCGCACACATCTCACACACATCTTTGATACTTTGAACATTTTCAACAGCACATCTTTGAATCTTTGAATCTTTGAATCCTTGATACTTCAATATGCATAGCACATCTCACGCACACTTCACATCTCACACACATCTTTGATACTTCGCACACATCTCACACACATCTTTGATACTTTGAACATTTTCAATATGCATGGCACATCTTTGAATCCTTGATACTTCAATATGCACAGCACATCTTTGAATATGCATAGCACATCTTTGAATCCTTGATACTTCGAACATTTTCAATATGCATAGCATATTTTTGATTTCCGCACACATCTTCGAACATTTATAATACTTCGAACATTTTCAATATGCATAGCACATTTATGTTATAGCAAGTCTCACTCACATTCTGACACAGCAAGGCTCATTAGCAGGGCCCACCCAAATTTTTTTTGGAATTGTACACCTGGTATTTTAAGTTGCACACTTGGAGTTTTAAGTTGTACTTCCTAAGTTCGTGGTTTAAATTTAAGGATTAAAATTAAGGATTGAGGTTGAGGTTGAGAGTTGTATTATGGTGTGTGTAATGAATATATATATATGTTTTTTTCCAATTATGTTTTCACTCATGATCCACTTAGATTTTTTCCACATTGGGGGTGCACTTCACATACATACATGTACATGTACATGTGCATTCTGTGATGATGATGAGATGCCTTTCCATAGGGAAAGTTTTTTTCCCCCCTTCTCACTGATATATAAAGAATTGTTCACGGATTTCCACAATGAATTGTCCACAATTTCACGGATTGTCCACATTTGGTTCTTTTTCCCCCCTTCTCACTGATATATAATGTATTGTTCACGGATTGTCCACAATTGATTTTTTCCCCCATTTCTAGGGTCATAACGTATTCCCATTGCACAGTTTCATAACGAATTTCCATTGCACAGATTTCCTTCGCAGTCCAACCAACCACACTGTTTCAACCACACATTCAATTGCACAGGACTTTAACAAGTCCACACATTCAATTGCATAGGTTTCCTTCGCAGTCCAACCACATTTTTATTTTTTTTTGGCTGTTTCAACCACACAACTAATTGGCTATTTCAACCACACAACTGATTCGCAGTCCAACTAATTCGCATTCCAACCACATTTTCATTTTTGCCTGGTTTAACCACACAACTGGTTCAACTATACAACTACACAACTAATTCCAAGCGCCATCTAGTTTTACACCACATTTTCGCGACACCACTTATATATATCTACACTAGCATAGGCACACCTTCTTTTAAATAGCAGAGACACACTTCCTTTACAATACGCCACCTATCATAGAGGCGCCATTCATTTATGGTGACGCCATCTGTCTCTCATGTATTTGCCAATTTGCACAGCCCATAACCAGATTACAGCACCATCCATACACACACAACCACATTTAACATTTCATACACACTTTCATACACACTAACCACGAGAACCACAAGGGGAGCAGACTTGAAGTTTTGTTTTAAATTTGTCCTTTGAATTGTTTGGATCGGGCTGTTTTTGAATCGAATTTTTGGGTGTTTTTTGAGTTTTTGGGTGTTTTCTTGAGTTTTTTGATTTATTTGACTTCCACACGCATAGGGGATATAATTACATGCATTTGTCAAAAGGTTTTTATGTGAGGTAAGAGGAATATTTCGTGTATTTTTCGGTGTGGCAGATTTTTTCATGAGTTTTCATGAAATTTCTCGATTTCTCCCTAAGTATATTGGTCTACACATCTCCAAATCAAATTGGACCACACATCTCTAAAATAGTTCTAATTGGACTACACATTTCAAATTGGACCACATATCTCTAAATCAGTTTGAACTACACATCTCTAAATCAATTGGACCACACATCTCTAAATCAGTTTGAACTACACATCTCTAAATCTATTGGACTGCACATCTCTAATCCTAATTGGACTACACATTTCAAATTGGACCATACATCTCTAAATCGAATTGGACTGCAGATCTCTACGTCTAATTGTCTAATTGTACTACACAATTTTTAAATTGGATTACAATCTCTAAATTCAAACTGGGCACGGACACTTTTACCACTGGTGCCATTTTTGCCACATTGGACGTCACATTGGACTACACGATTTCACAGATATCACAGGTATTACAATATATTTCATTTTTGCTCTTATAAGAGCCTTTGTTACTGTACATTCTTGAGTATGCATTGTGTATTCTTTAGTATGCATGTTTATCAATCTTCAATTTATATATATATATTTTTGTCCTTAATCTCCTATATTCAATTTATTTATTTATTTATTTATCAATCTCACTACACTCATATATATGGAACCTTTGGAACTATATATTTTTGAGTATGCATTGTACATTTTTTCTTATTATTCAAATTATATATATTTTTCCTTAATCTTCAATTTATATATATTTTTGTCCTTAATCTCCTATATTCAATTTATATATATATATTTTTGTCCTTAATCTCCAATTGATATATTTTCACACATGAGGCTCATAGATGGGCCCTACAGTTATTCAGCTCTAGAGCGAGCATTCAGTTCTAATGCAGGCATTCAATTCTAGTGCGGGCTTTCAGTTCTTTTTCAGTTCTAATGCAGGCATTCAATTCTGGTACCGGCTTTCAGTTCTTATCCAGTTCTAGTGCGGGCTTTCAGTTCTTATGCAGTTTATTTTCAGTCCTAATGCGGACTTTCAGTTCTTATGCAGTTTATTTTCAGTCCTAATGCAGACATTCAATTCTAGTGCGGGCTTTTAGTTCTTATTCAGTCCTAGTGCGGGCTTTCAATTCTTATGCAGTTTATTTTCAGTCCTAATGCAGGCATTCATTCTAATGCGGGCTTTCAGTTCTTATTCAGTTCTAGTGCGGGCTTTCAGTTCTTATGCAGTTTATTTTCAGTTCTAATGCGGGCTTTCAGTCCTAATGCAGGGCTTTCAGTTCTTATGCATTTATTTCTAATGCAGGCATTCATTTCTGGCACAGGCATTCCTTTCTGGCACAGCTATTCTTTTTAACACAGGCTTTCTTTCTAGTACAGTTATTCATCTCTGGCACAGGTATTTATTCTAACACTGGCACAGGCTTCCTGTCATAGGCATTTATTCTAACTCTGGCACAGGTTTTCATTTCTGGTACGGGTATTCACTTTAATACAGGTTTTCATTTCTGGTACGGGTATTCACTTTAATACAGGCATTAATTTCTGGTATTCACTTTGATACAGGCATTCATTTCTGGCACAGACAATTATTCTAACACAGTATTTATTTCTGGTACAGGCATTCATCCTAATACAGGCATTCATCCTAATACAGGCGTTCATCCTAATACAGGCAATTGTCCTAACACAGTATTTATTTCTGGTACAGGCATTCATCCTTATAGAGGCATTCATTTCTGGTACAGACAATTGTTCTAACACAGTATTCATTTCTAGTACAGGCATTTATACTGATACAGACTCAGGGTCATAGATTGGGTTCATAGATTGTGGTCACATGTGTGTTCACTTTTACATGGACGCCGGGGTTTACGGATCGTGGGCTTAAGCTTACAGTTTGTGGTCACATGTACTGTTACTTGGGCTGATTGATGATTGATGGATTTTAGTCATACGTATGGGCATTCAAGCCCATGCAGGCACTGGGATTATGATACGTATGGGCATTCTAGCCCATGCAGGCACTGGGATTATGAATTGTTGACCATGCAGGTGCTGGTATTATGAATTGTTGACCATGCAGGTACTGGGATTATGAGTTGGTGGATTGTATATTCCATACAGTCATACGATATTCATTTTTCACACAGGCTCACATCACATTCATATTTGTATACATACAATCAGTTCCTTTATTCATTCATTCTGATACAGTTCCTTTACTCATTCATTCTTTTAGTCTTTCATTCATTCCTTCTGATACAGTAATGATTTTAGTCTTTCATTCATTCATTCTGACACAGTAATTCTTTCAGTCTTTCATTCATTCATTCTGATACAGTAATTCTTTCAATAATTCTTTTAGTCTTTCATTCATTCATTCTGATACAGTAATTCCTCTATGTACATACAGTCATTTCCATGTACATACAGTCATTTCCTTTATGTACATACAGTCATTTCCTTTTTTACACCGACAGTTTCATACAATCAGTTTTCTTGTACACAGACAGTTTCATACAGACATTTTCATACAGTAATTTTTCATACAGTAATTTTTGTACACAGACAGTTTCATACAGACATTTTCAAACAGTAATTTTTCTTGTACACAGTCAGATTTCCTTTCCATACAGTAATTTTTCTTGTACACAGTCAGTTTCTTGTACACAGTCAGATTTCCCTTTCACTATGTCACACCATGATACACCGTGATACAATTAACGGCCATGATACAAATCAGAACTTTCTATCCTGGCTTTTGATATATATTTTCCGATGTTTAGTCTGTATTGTTTCAGTTTTGTATTTTTTGATCTTGGTTGCTTTCACGCGTTGGGGGTCGTGCTCGCATTGGCTTTTGCGTTTACGCATTGGAAGTCTTGCTCACATTGGCAACTTATTTCCTTTGAGACCCACATTGGCGTTTGCGTTTACGCATTGGAAGTCTTGCTCCCTTATTTCTTTGAGTCTTACATTGGTAATTACATTCCCTTATTCCTTTGAGACTCACATTGGTAATTACATTGGTAATTACATTCCCTTACTTACTTCTTTGAGACTCACATTGGTATTACATTTTCTTTGAGACTCACATTGGTGGTTCTTCTTTGGGAATCGCTATGGGTGTTTCCTTTTTTTCTTTGAGACTCACATTGGCAATTACATTTCTTGGGAATCGTTATGGGTGGTTCTTCTTTGAGAATCGCTATGGTTGTTCCCTTGTTTCTTTGAGAATCGCTATGGTTGTTCCCTTGTTTCCTTGAGAATCGCTATGGTTGTTCCCTTGTTTCTTTATATTTCTTATTTTCATTGAGACTCACATTGGTGATTCTCTTTGAGACTCACATTTTTAATTTATTTTTTATTTTTATTTTTATCTTTATTATATATTCTTTACATATATATTTTGTTTAATTTATCCTTTACTGGATATATATATATGTTTCTATGTTTCTATTTTTGTTCAATTTATCCTTTACTGGATATATATGTATACATAAACAACAATATACACAATACAAACACATGAAATAACTTATGAATACTCCTGATGATCCCGAGGGCTCGGGTGAAACGCGTAGAGCATAGCCGTTAAGGTGCCTACACGGCCTTTCAGACACACAGATATATTTACCTACGGGTACACAATTTTTCCATAGGGTTTCACGCACACACATGTACACACATACATAAAGGAAGAAACATTTTATTACATCATTCTTTCGGGGGCCATGAACGCTCGTGCGTTTTCGGACCGTGGGATTCTTGCTTTTTATTTTTTGCTGGGACTCTTGCTTTCTCTTGGACCATATGATCTATATACATATGTACATACTTTTTGCTTGGACCATGTGATCCTTATACATGTGATCTATATACGTATGTGCATACTTTTTGCTGTGATTCTTGCTTTTTCATTGGACCATGTGATCTATATATTTCTACATACATATATATGTTTTTGCTTTTTCATTGGACCATGTGATCTATATATTTTTGCTGGGATTTTTGCTTTTACATTGGACCATGTGATCTATATATATTTTATTTGGGATCTCCTGATTTTCTTTACACAATCTCACACAACTTCACTGCACTTCTTCACCACAACTTCACACAATTTCACTGCATTTCACACAATTTCACACAATTTCACACAATTTCACTGCATTTCACAGCCTTTTTTTGGGGTTGGGCGTGTTCTTCTGATTTTCCCCACTGTCCACAATTACCACCAGGTAAGGTTGGGGCATCCTGTGTGTTTTCGTGTCGTCTTTATTGATGATGTTTAGGCTCCATAAGATGTATATGCCATCAAGAATCCTGACTATATTTATACTGCCTATCAATATATACATCATACTGATTTCTATATGGATGGTGAGCCAGGCGTGGGAACGCACCCGAAAAGAAGAGGAAGACTTCCTTCGAGCGGGCTGTCAAGTAAACGAGGGCTCGATGAGAGTGTGGTTTTGTTTAAACAAGAAAGAAAAGCATTAAGATAAATAAAAATAAAAAAAAAAAAATCTAAAAGTATCAGTCAATGGAAATAGTGGTTAGATTAGTTTCTTTTCCGGATAAGTTGGCTACTGGAATATAGGTGCGAAATTGATGCCGTAATTGAAACGGCACATAAAAAGGGACGTAGCTGAGCACATCCGCTGCTTAATCACAGAAGGGCGGCACATATTGCATATTTTCTTCCGACATCACTAACATCGGAGAGTGTAGATCCCAGTACAGAAAGGGGATGATTCCACGTTCACCAGTTCACACGTAAAATCGGGAGGGCCGTAGTTCTATCCAGCTATATCTAAGCGAGGACGGAATCCCGTGTTATACCAGAATCAGTGAGAGGATGACCAGGAAAATTTCCTAATCAGCGTATGACAATCAGGTCACATTAAAATGTTCCAAATTTTGCCTGTTTAACTTCTTTTTAGATAAGTTTCTGTTGCCTCACTCACCATAGTGCACGATAGTTTGTACAAGCAAAGATCGGGACAGTATAGGAATAGCTTGTTATGGTCGTAGCGTATTGCATATAGCAATATGCTACACGACGTACTGAAGCGTGTAGAGCGGCTGCGTTAAATACATCAAAATTGAACGCACCCCGACCGAGAGAAATGCGTTTACTCTCAAGCTCGTGTGACATGCGACGCGACAGTGGTGACAAAGAAGAAGACCATTAACATGTCATATTTAGTGAACAAGTGTGCATGGAAGAAATTCCAGGAATTATAATTATCGAAATTCCCCAACGACATCGGGCCCAGAAAGGTAATAATTCTGATTAAGTTTGGTAGAGTCACATCCAATAAACAAAATACTTTAGGAATTCCCAGAAAGCACCTGATAATCAAGAAGGAAATTAGAAAAGAAAAAAAGAAAAAACCTCCAGTGGTTTTGCGTCGTATCGAGAAGGGACTTGGGAAAATAGTGCCACCCAAAGTCAAACGGGAGGATGGGGCTGGCAAAGGAAGGTAGAACACCTACGCCTTCCACCTAGATACAGGTAAGTGACGTAAGGGTCCCTTCAGGACCGAGTGTGTGCTAGCTGTTCGTTTGTTGAAGGCACGATATCTCGTTTTGTATATGGTTGGTAACAGCGGCAGGTTGTTTTGTGGAACCCCCCCACACTCTCCGCCAATAGTCGCGGTGGACTATCGTGCCGTCCTGTATACAACGCTGTTATCGGGTGATCTGTCAGCTCATGCTGGCAGTCTGGACTTAACGTCTGAAGTACATCACCCTCAACATACTTTCATAACAAGCTTATAAATTATTACCAAGTAAAAGCTACAAAAAAATAAATCACTCTACAATATGTACCATAACACATCTTTTTGAAATCTTGTATTAGATTTCAATAAGACTGGTGCATTTATGCATGCTACTATATTGATAAGTATAGTAAGACCTGGAACACCTTACATCTTTGTGGTGAATGTTGGGAATGTTAAGCAACCTGGCTGCAGTAATATCTCATTGTATCTTTTTTTACTTTTTACTTTCAAGTAAAAAACTGGAAAAGTGGCACAGATTTCCGTCCACTGGTGGTATGTATGTATTGCCTAGTATTTTTATATATTGTATATATTTTATTTTTTGTATTTGTTTTTATTTAAAATATATTTCCGGTTGCTAATTGCAACATGATGCATACTATCCGCGTGTATGCCTAGGCAAATGCTTCAATAGAAATGGTGTTGCGGTTTCGTTTTAACAAGTTTTATTTTCTGGTACAATTTCTTCTTCAAAGTTGTTACCTTTACGCGGAATGTTCGTGTTGACGTTTATAGTTGTCACATAATGTGACAATTCGCGGCTGTTTATATCTGAAAATTTGAGATACATAATGTAATAAGTTAACATTAGTCATCTTTAAATTCAAAGTTCGAACTACGATTCACTTTCCTTTAACCTTTAGTTGAACTCAGGATTTTTTTTTGTAAGGCCATTTTTTGCGTAGAATAAATCAGTAGGGGGTTAGCAAAAAACATGTTTTAATTAACTAAGACAACTTTAAGTAGACATTAGGATAAAGAGAATAATCTTCTCCGTCTAATTATAAAAGCTTTTTTTTTGTTTTGCTGAAAATCATTGTAATTTGAGCAGTCTTCCGAGATAGATCAGAGGCTTTTGATTCTGACTAAGTTGAGAAAACCTTCGGGCATATTGAACCCTTCATATAAATTACTGCGCTTTGACCAGTAGTTTATTAAAAAGGTAGATCAGTGGCACTGTCACTGAAAAAAGTCTCAATTAATTAAAAATATAAGTTTTTTATTATTAGTTCTTTTTGGCTGAATTATTTGTTGTTAAATTATCATTTAATATTATTATTTTACTTTTTAGTTTGTTACCTTTTAATTTTAGAATTTTCTATTTTTTACATTTTGAGTTAGAATATTTTTTCCATGTCATTGTTATGAGTTTGCACTCATTATAACGCCCGACCTATCTGTATCCATTACAGGCATAAGTATTTATGTCCAAATATGCACGTCATATAGAAAAAACCCTTCATTTTCTACCATACAAAGTGTACACCTTGTACACTTTGTTTTTCTCATACACAGAATTACTGACGGCAGGCATTATTGCCCGCTGGCGATAAGAAATCCAAATTTTTTTGCTAGAGGATACTTCCTCTGAACATTCTTTAATTATTAAATCGGCGCGTGATTATTTTTCTCTGCGCATTTTTATCGCGAAATCGCCGAATCAGCAAAAAGAACCAAGAAGGGACGTTGGTAACGGGTGATATATGTGACGGCCAGCGAGAGCCGTCATGGCAGTCAATTGAAACCCGGCGGGTCTTAAGCAGCTTGGCACGATCCGGCACATTTTTTTTTATTTTTTAAAGAAAGTTTTAGTAACTTTGTGGTTCTTATCGGTTAATTACTTGAATAATTGGTGTTGTAGCAGGCCACTGTAACATTTTTCACCCAAGTACCAATCCTCAAACCTTCCAGTTACTTAGTAAGCCGCCGCAGACCACTTTTACCCATCCATACGATGACTATCGTGAACTTCGCACATCAAAGCCACTTCCAGCTAGAATTCCAGCCTTCCCGTGTACTATATAAGCAGGAGCAGAAGCGTATGAAATGTCTTTTTTGGTTTAGACTTTAAGAAGAATAAAATATTATATTAGCATATTTTCAAGTCTTTTTTATTATCACGCTACAATGTTGAATTATCCTTAAACCGAACTGGTAAAGTTCTTATAAATTTGTATCAATTAATTACTCGAATAATTAGTGATGAATAAGTTATTCTAAATAAATCGGACAATAAAGTTCTTACATATATATTTGCATTGATTAATTATACCTGAACAATTTGTGCTGTATTCTAAATCAGTTGAACCACTACAAAAAGGACATAAATAAAACAATAACAAAAAATATACAACTAGTTCAATATAATCCACCGAAAGCAAATCTAAGGGACAGATATAAAGGAGCAGATAAGGAAACAAAAATGATATACATCCACAGCACAAACAGCACAGAAGGACATATAACCCAACCGGAGAACTGGAACAGTATAATTCTATTTGCGTGTAATAATTGTGAACAAAAATTCATAATGCACACTGGCAAGAAAGACATAATTGAAACAGTAGAAACACAAAACAAAGCCAGCACAGGAAGCATACGAAGACACATAACACAAAAAATGCATATATTGCGAATAACAGCAATACAAAAAGCATCAATGAACAAACAAGCACCAACCATTTTCAAAACAACAAAAAGAAAAAAGCGAACAACAAAATTATAGCCAGCAATATATAAATAAAAAATACGATGAAGCAATAAAAAAATAATATTGAAAGATAAAAAAACAACAAAGGAGGCATGAGTGTATCTTCCAAAAGATGTTGGAACACTTGTTGAATTGTTATGGTCGTAGCGTACTGCATATAGCAGTATGCTACACTGAGAATTACTGAAGCAGGTATGCCGGCCGACTGCAAACCGACCGCTCGCAGAGAGAAGAAGACAATCATCTCTGTCTTGTCAAACGTTCACACCGTGAAGTAAGTAAAAAGGTGAATCGAATGAATCGAAACTTTTCCGAAGGCATCGGGCAACGAATCAACCCCGCACGTAATACCAAGAGACTTTTTGTCACTACTAGTTTCCAAGTTTCAAATAGTAAAAATATTCCCCTTCTTACCAGGAGAAAATTCGCAAAAAGGAGGCAACCAAATTCCAGCAGCAGCAAGTCGCACCCTATATGCTGTGAAAAATTATATTGGCGAGAAATCAACATTTTTACAACACGGACAATTACATAAAGGTGCGCTTTATGTAAAAGTTGTAATAAGCAAAAGTGAGATCTCGTTCTTGTGACTGTTCGATGTCCGCCGCTAGAGATTTGCCAAAATTATAAAGAAATGGCACGAGGAAAGGGACTCTGAAAATATCTGCCCTCAGAGTCAGTTGGGTGGTTGGGGCGTGCAATGAAGGCATACCATCTGCGCCTTCGATTTGGATGTAGGTAAGTGACGTAAAGGTCCCCTTCAGGACTGAATGTGTGCTGGCGTTTTGGTTTTAGGAACGAATTTTTTTTTATTATGGGAGGCGGCAGTGGCAGGTTTTTCGTGGAACCTCCCCACACTCTTCGCCAATGTTGTGACCCAGGCACCTATGACCCGAATCACAACCATAAGATTAAACACATCGATATATCGCCCTATGCAATATATCGATGTAATACAAATTTGACCCTGACAGGAAAAATTTATTTTATTTTAAAAAACTCATTGTACTTCAAATGCATTTAAAAATGCATTCTCGTACTGTAACAAAATGCAATTTAGCATAAATTGCATTTTGTTATCAGCCTTATAGTCCGTTCCCACAGTACAAACTACATACATACATACGGTTTTTCTCTAAAATTTCGCAAAAACTTAATCGCATGTACGATACATACGTACAATTAGTCCCGTCGGTCGGTCGTATTAAAAATATTATTTTTACAAGACACAGTGCATATCAGATTTCATGGATATGCACTGCGTCTAAACTTTTTGTACTTTCCCACGTACGATTCTTCACGTCGTGGGAAAGTAATAAAAAGAATAAAAAAGCTTTTTGAAGCTTACGATGAGTGCTTGGGTGCAATATCGCCGAACCTCGGGTAGTTGTTCTTTTACCCGTCACAAGTTAACTTCGAGTTTTTTTTTTCTCTACGAGCCAAAAGAATAAATACGGTATAATAAAAAGAAAAATTTGTGTATTACCTAAAAAATTTATGTTCTATTAAAAAAAAAGGTGAAAAGATTTATAGAAAGGGAGTAGAAAATAATATGCGTATTTAATAGTTAAAAATTAATTTAAAAGTTTATGTGCTTCTTAAAAAATTGTGTACTATTTAGAAAGCGAAACTGAAATAAAACATATAAACATATATCAGTCGCAATCGCGAGTTTCATTTCCTTCCTGCGAATACGCCCTTTTTGTATTTAGTTAACTTAATTAAAACCAGGACCCGCTCTCTCCGTAAGAGCACGGAGCGGAACTACACAACACCAATAGCCGAGGCGAGCTAGCGTGCCACCCTGCAGTCAACGCTGTCCGCTGAGTGATCTGTCAGCTCATGCTGGCAGTCTGGGCTTCACGTCCAAGCCAATTACTCAGCATAGTTCCATAACAGAATGCCATATTAGGAATCTTAAAAGAAAAAGATGCGGACGTCGGCGTAGTTAGACGCAATTTAAAGCAGTTTGCTTTAAGCTAATTTTTCTTGGCGCCAGCTGCTTATAGACTTCTTTCATTTAGAATGATAGTGCCAACAGAAGTAACATTACAGAAATATGTTGGAAATTGGTTTTCAGATTCCGGTCTACATAACATTTATTTTGAGGAACTTCAATTGAAAGCTGAGGTATTGCCACACATGGCTAGAAAATGTTATGTTTTGATGAAATGTCAATCAAAGGAAATTTGTTTTATAATAGGGCAAAAGGCGAAATTATCGGCAGAGAAAAAAATGGCAACGAAAAGAAGAGCCTGATGGCAAAAAACGGATTTCTTACATTTGGGCGATTTTAGAGTGTTCGAACGAAATCGATTCGGGCAAATTTCTGCTAAAAAAAAGGAACTTCTGAAACGAAAATACAGTGGCTGCGAGGCATTGCAGCTAGGGACACGATTTTAGCATTGATATATTTGAAGTATTGAAATTTTCCCAACGATACCATCGATACTATTCAACCGATATTTTACTAGTTTCGAAAGAAAAGATCAGGTATCGAAATCAAAATATGTATATTTTTTGAACTGGCAAGGATGTAATTATATGTAATACTGCTTTAGATTTTAGAATCCAAAAACAAAAAAAACCAAACCAGAAACAATACATGTATTTGTATACAGCCATACAGGCGACGCGACATACATAGATAGCATATAGCGGCATGGCGCCAGCCGAAACGAAAGGATAGTTTGGACTGGCTGAAGTATAGTTAGTGATATTTGATGTATATTAACGATGTTTATGTATGCAGTCATTAAAGAATGGAATAACGTTAGGCATTTGCGAATTGACACACAAAACACATTTACATGACGGATTGAAACACAAACAGCCCAATCATTTATTGTTATGTCTCACATTATGCTCATAGTCATAGCCATCTCGTCTCATGCAGATGCAGGCTGCATTGCATGCCGTTCTTTTTCGTGTTTGCAATTGTTTATACAACTATACAAGTAACAGCAAATAGAATAGTAAAGTAATATAATCTAACTTTCTAACAGTACTAACTTGAATCAGATATTATATTCAATATTTATATTAATATCCAATTCAGATCAGTTCACTGCTTGTTGGCTTGCGCTTGCTTGCTCAGCAAGAATTCAATTGAATTTGAATCTGCGTGGCATGCGCATCATCGTCGGGAGATAAAAGAAATCATAAAACTTCTTAGGCTTTTGGACAAAGGAAGCCTCTGGTGAGCTGTATATAACTATTTCGAGAATTATACCAATGGTGAGTTGCTTGATTGATAATTTGAATGCAATGACGCTAGAGTTAAATTTAACAAAATCATTAAAAGCAAGCATAATTAAAGAAATTGAAAAACGAATTGGGCAAATCGTCTGAACTTTTCGGTTACCACTATTTTAGTTCCTAGATTCAAGAAAATACATTTCAAGGACTCCATTGCATGTGCTAAAGCAATTTTTTTTTATACGTAGATCAAATTGCATAGATTAAGTTCAGGATTCTTCAGTTGATATTGCTCAATTAACACCTTGTTTGAAGACAGATTTTGATTTTTGGAATCATCACAAAATCTTAACCGACGCTAATCGGGACAAAAGCAATAAAACTGCAAGTGTTTCGGTTTTAGATGAAATCGCTATTTATTTGGCCAACCCCGTAGGTTCACTGACGATAGATCCGTTGACATAGTGGGAAAAATGCGTGTAGCGTTCCCAGGCCTTTACAAGTTAACAAAAATATACTTTATGATTTGTTATATTTGTATACTTATGGAATGCACCTCTACTCTCATAGGAAGAGCATTAGTTGTAGACAACAGGCAGGCAACTGCACTAGATTGTAATTGAGTCTCGTAAGTCTAGCTGGTCGAAAAAAGTTGAAATCAGAGATTGACTGTTTTACTCAATACCTAACAATTTGGTGACGAGGAAAAATAAATAAAAACGCGTGTGTAATTCCAGACCCGTGTGTTCAGTATAGACCAGTTATAAGCGTGAAGCATAAAAAGTCAAAATAAAAATTTGACCAATTGATAAACCGCTAGTTGAGCTCAAGTGAATAAGTTGTCGAAATGACGGCATTTATTGGAAGCATCGAGCATTTATTGCCTGGTGAAGATATATATTCGTATTGTGAACGGATAGAGACGCTGATTTCCATAAATATTATTGAAGAAAAGATGAAAACTTTATACTTTATTACTCTGATGGGAAAAGAGGCATACAAAGTAGGGAAAAACCTGGTAGCTCCTGCTGAGGTGAAAAATAAATCATTTGATGATCTTACAAAATCACTGAAAGAGCATTTTGCTCCTAAATCCAACATCAACGGTTCAAATAAGAGGGACCAACGTCAGGGAAAGTCCATCCAAGATTGCATAATTCAATTAAAATTTGTATCAGCAAAATTTGAATTCTCCATATTTTTGGATGACGCTTTACGTGATAGATTTGTTGCTGGGCTCAGAAACGAAAAAATTCAATATGTATTCTTCAACAAATCAGGCTTATCTTTTAAACCGACAGTGGATAAAGCACTCAACATTGAAACTGCAAGAGCTGAAATGAAAAGAATAAAACCAGAACCAGCACACCAAGTTAAAGCAGCAGCGGTACAAAAAAAATTTACGTTGAAGATTACACTTTAGTACGCGGCGCTACAACGAGGCAAAATGTTAGAGAACATGTGTTTCGTATTGTGCATCACGCATTGAATCGCGCGCCGCGTAGTCATTTCTAATCTAAAATTTGCAGCTCACTTTCAGTGGTACCAAAAAAAAAAAAATTATATTTAGGGTAGGCAACTTCTCATGAAAATATGTAGTACCAATATAAAGAGCCCTGTATCTACCCTGCTGCGCTCTTTTTGCAATCTGTGTTAGAGCGCGTCGGAGAAATTTCACTGTTAAATTTGCCGCGATGTCTCGTCGCGCACTAAAGTGTAATCTGGTTCAGCCTTAAGAAAAAAATAATTAAGACCAGTGAGCCACTGGAAAAGATAAGGAATCCAGAGTAATAAAAACTGTCAAATCAATAAAAAACAACTGGCAGCAAAAAACTACACGGGAAAGAGGATTCAACTATTACAAACTATACAACAGCACAGAAGAAACCCACTGGGGAAATAACAAGCGAAAGCTTTAGAACAAAACAATAAACAAGCAAAGGAAAAACCAAGGCAAAAGGACACAAGGTAATTAAAATGCATGTTATATTGCATTTTGTGTCGTGTAGGCTGCTTGGTTGGAGTTTCCGGAACGTTTTCTGCTCTCGCCACAGAGTGTCATCAGCGGTTTTTCTAAGTTTTCGAGTTAGTGAGTGGTCACTCCCTATTTTCTGTTTTGAAC
The DNA here is from genome assembly GCA_963924295.1 of Dioctria rufipes. Taxonomy (NCBI): domain Eukaryota; kingdom Metazoa; phylum Arthropoda; class Insecta; order Diptera; family Asilidae; genus Dioctria; species Dioctria rufipes. The sequence continues at coordinate 342,329,739 of OZ002740.1, read as the reverse complement.
ACGAATAAATATATTTGCTTTGAATATGCGTTATTCATTTTCAAATATACATTTTATTTTTTTTCCCTATGGTCAGTTCTTGGACTGGCTGATTGTTGAAAACTATTTTGGTTAAGAGTGGTTTTAATTTGAATAAATTTAATTGTTCAAATTGTGGAGAAATTTGTGCAGTTGTTTTGTGTTGCTTCATCCGTTGTGGTAATTTTTCGTTAGTGTGTTTGTCATAATCCTACTTGGGGACCCCGCGGGTGGAATCGATCACTACTCTCCTAAAGACTAGCGGTTTCCCTTTTTGTTTTAATATATTTACTATATGTATTTTTAATGACATGACGGTACTAACTATATTTCTGGTAGTTAGCACTAACTTGTTCATAGGTTGGTAAAATTGTATTCTTATTTCTGGTCCACTCTCTCTTGAGTGGGAAATATTGTAATTTCTATTCTTTATTTTTATCATTTTATATCTCTTCTCTCCACTGTGCTTAGACGTTGCACTTGTTATGGAATGTTGCTGCTTATGAGTTCTGCAATTTAGTTTTTCATTTTCATTCCTATGTGTATCTGTGCTTTGATTTAACTTCTTTTCGCCTTTTCTCCTTCACGGTTATATGTTCGTTCTGTTTTTAATTTTAACCTTCTTTGTGATTTACACAATATAACAATTAACTTAGTTTTCAGATCTACCTTTTTTACGCGTTATTATGTTCTTCCTTACCATTTCTTTAAGATCTTTTTCAAAAATGTCTGCCGGAAGTCTTCTTGCTTGATACTTTGCACTTTCGAATTCGCTACACCATGAGGTCTAACACGAAAGCACTTCGTCTAAAGCCGTGCATACACCTGCTACCTTGCCACCTAGCGGAATCTATACACTTGACCCTTGTACCTAATACTTTTACACTAAGGTCTAAATTACATACTACATTACTACCTTGGGGTACCTTAAATTGATTACAAAATAACATCTGGCATATTAAAGTTTCAGGTGACATTTTTTCTAACAATTCTTTGCGATAGTTCTACTTTTAATAATATTAATTCGGAGCAGATCTTAGATTTTTCAATTTCTGTAAATTTAATATTAATAAGAGTTTAATTTCTATGGCGTGAATGAAGCAACCCATAGATGAAGTGTTATCTAGTGCTAATCAATGTGTAGTTTTCAAAGCTTAGTGTTAATTTGCTTAAATAAAAGTTGAAAAGTTTACTTACGAAAAGATATTGCCAAAGGCATTTATTGATATTTCACGGAATTTCGATATACCAGGATCAAAACTGCCAATTTCAAACGGACTGCTCCTGGCTTCTGCGCTTCGATATTATTTTTTCTTTCTTTTAATTATACTGTAAGCATGAGCCTATGTGAGCATGGAGATCTCTTGGAGTATTATTATCAAATAGCTTCTTAGATCTCCCTGCGTATGTGGATCGTGCTTGGCATCATTTGTTCAGGATTCATAAGAATCCTGAATATTAGCGAAACTACATGTCGACACATGTATATACCGACCTAAAGAAATAAATATTTTAGGTCTAAATTATAACAAATACGCAGAGAGATGAGCCAGATAACTGTCTACGCGCAGTACATTACATTCACGCATGGTAATTTTTTCTGTCGATCTAAAGCAAATTATCATCAAAAGTTCAAATTATCAACGCTGCAGTGAAGTGAGCCAGCCAGAAACAACTGTACATTGATAGTACAATGGATTTGCACTTGGTAAGTTGAAAATAAAAATCTATTTAGAAAAAATTCAGTAGGCAACGAATATTTCTGACTGAATAGAATTTACAAACAAGTTTTTTTTTTTTTGTTCTTTTGTTGCATTTTAAACAATAGAAAACGAAGTGCAGCTGCTATGCCAATTTGCCATGCGCCTTTGAATGCCGTTCTTTGGTGCCATGAGCAACCCATGGCTATATAAATCGGAATCTGACTTGACTCGTTTTTTTTTGCAGTTTGGCAGTGCAGTGATCAAGTTGGTATTCTAGTTCCTAGTGTTATTTCCAAGTGCTCTAAATTTTATTAACATTTCCCAGTGTTATTCCCAAGTGCTATAAATTTTACTAACAGTTTAAATACTTTATTTAATTGACAGTTCAAATAATTATTTTTATTCTGGGTATCGACTAGATTAAAGATTTTATTTTGAATAGCGATTAAATTAAAGATTCTTATTGCGGGTATCGACCGAATAAGAAATTTACTAACATAAATCACTTTATTACGGGTCTCGACCGAATAAAGATTCTTATTGCGGGTATCGACCGAATAAGAAATTTACTAACATAAATCACTTTATTACGGGTCTCGACCGAATAAAGATTCTTATTGCGGGTATCGACCGAATAAGAAATTTACTAACATAAATCACTTTATTACGGGTCTCGACCGAATAAAGATTCTTATTGCGGGTATCGACCGAATAAGAAATTTACTAACATAAATCACTTTATTACGGGTCTCGACCGAATAAAGATTCTTATTGCGGGTATCGACCGAATAAGAAATTTACTAACATAAATCACTTTATTACGGGTCTCGACCGAATAAAGATTCTCATTGCGGGTATCGACCGAATAAGAAATTTACTAACACAAATCACTTTATTACGGGTCTCGACCGAATAAAGATTCTTATTGCGGGTATCGACCGAATAAGAAATTTACTAACATAAATCACTTTATTACGGGTCTCGACCGAATAAAGATTCTTATTGCGGGTATCGACCGAATAAGAAATTTACTAACATAAACCACTTTATTACGGGTCTCGACCGAATAAAGATTCTTATTGCGGGTATCGACCGAATAAGAAATTTACTAATATAAACCACTTTATTACGGGTCTCGACCGAATAAAGATTCTTATTGCGGGTATCGACCGAATAAGAAATTTACTAATATAAACCACTTTATTACGGGTCTCGACCGAATAAAGATTCTTTCTGTGGGTATCGACTGCAGTCAGAATTACTAACCTCATTTTATTCTGTATATCCACTAGAATAAAGAATAGTCCAATTCCAAACCTCAATAAATTAGAAAACCAATTTGATCGAGTGCCTAATACTGAGCTGGTGAGTACATTGTCAGATACAATAAAATTGTCTAAACATAAATTTAATTTAATCTTACTTATTCTTTCACATTTATTCAATATTAAATTTAACTTTACAGATAAATTTAAATTATAATTGTGGTTTTGAAATAATATTACCAGGCATATATATTATGTATTAATTACAAATTATAGCATTTATTAAATTTTAAAAAATCTAGTTGGAGTGCGAGTTACAGTGTAGTAAGCTTGGTGAACGGAAAAATTAAGCTACGAAATCACTAACTTTGAACCAGGGTTATAACTTTCATCATATTTCTTCATTATTTGCGTGTTCGCTCTAACTACGGGCAGAACATTTTATGGTCCTTCGCAGCCAAATTTAAAGTCTAGTGGTATATATTCTCAGTCTTTCAATCATGGCTACACTGCAAAAACTTCTCGCTAATCAAACCACCTCAGCTCTAATCTTCGAAAAATCGTTCAATAACTACAACAAAACTGAGATAGAAAAACGAACGAAAGGACTTATTTCTGAGCGGGTAAACGCCCTAAGACAAATTTGGTCCGACTATAAGAATACGCATTATACAATTCTCCAAGCTACTCAGCCTTTAGAGGCTAGCGAACTGCAAAAATACGAATATTTTGCAAACGACCAGTTCTCAAGCGTGGAAAATAAATATTACACTTTTCGAGGTATTCTCAGAGATGCACTAGATGTATTCGAAACAAAAGTGGAATCAAAACCGAACACGGAGAATGAATCTTCTTCGTTTTTGAGATTGCCTAGCATCACAATTCCAAGATTCTCAGGGTCAAATGAGTCATGGAGGTCGTTTCGTGATCTATTCCAATCCCTGGTGCATACAAATTCTGCGTTATCTCCAGTACAAAAATTGCATTATTTAAAATCAAATATTTCTGGAGAAGCAGAACATTTGTTGCGTCAGCTTCCAATGACCAACGCGAGTTACCACAACGCATGGAAGATATTGCTTAACAGGTATGACAATAAGCGAGTATTAATAAATGCTCAATTAAAAATCCTGTTCAATCTACCTAAAGCAACACAAGAGTCAGCCAAGGCAATAAAAACTGTGCTAGACAAATCTTCCGAATGCATTTATGACCTCGAAGCATTAGAAGTTCCCACTAAACACTGGGATACAATCCTGATTTACATGCTAGTGCAATGTTTACCAGCAGAGACACATCGTTTATGGGAGCAAGAAGTAAATAGCGTAAACGAACTTCCCACCCTTGAATCTTTAAAGAAATTTCTAGGGAAAAGATTCCGAACTTTAGAAGCAATCGCAGACACAAAACCACATGTAATGAATAAACCAGCTCAGATTTCAAAAGTATCAACTCACTTTACGTCATCTGGTGACAGATGTACACTTTGTAAAGAGCAACATCGTTTATACAAATGCCCAAAATTTGTAAAATTGGATGTAGATGCTAAATTTAAAATCGTCACATCAAATAGTTTGTGTATAAACTGCCTTTCAAAAGGTCACAATTCAAAGTTTTGCTCAAGCAAATTTACATGCCAACGATGTGGAAGGAAGCATCATTCCTTACTTCATAGGAATAGCACAAATACACAGAGCTCACACAAGGCCACACCAAATTCACTGGAACGAGTTCAGCCTTGTAATTCACCTTCCACGTCTAATATTCACTCGCTTCATGCAAGTCAATCAGTAAGAACTACACAAGCCTTGCTTGCCACAGCTATGCTTAAAGTTCCGTCAAGAAAGGGTACCATGTTTACTCTGCGAGCGTTGATTGACTCAGGTTCCCAAGTCTCGTTCATAACACAAGCCGCCGCACGCAAGCTGCAGTTGGCTATTATGAACACATCCATACAAATCACTGACTTAGGAAAGTCAGAAGCTATGTATGTCAAAAAACAAGTAACAATTGATATACATCCTTATTCAACCTCGAATAAGGTGAGCACGATTGATGCTCTTGTCGTGAACACTATCACAGACATATTACCTCCGTCCACCATTCCAAACAAGGAATGGAGTCATATAAGTGATCTGCAACTCGCCGATCCATATTTTTTCAAATCAGGAAAAATCGACCTGCTCTTAGGAGCGGATGTATACGGAGAAATTCTCTTGGAAGGATTACGAAAAGGTCCTCCAGGAACACCAATCGCGCAAAATAGTTCGCTCGGTTGGATTCTTTTCGGGAATCTGAAAGGTATTTCGACAATTTCCACAGCGTCTTCACTAAATAAACTTCAACTACGATTTCGAGAGACCGAAGAAGTCATTTCAGGAAGACAACTGTATAAAGCAGATCGAGATTGTGAAGATTATCATAAAAAAACTCATTGTCAAAACGCCAACGGCCAACATCAAGCTCGTGTACCCTTTTATAATGAAAGTTCCAGCTTAGGCGAATTTCGTAGGACTTTACGTCGATTCAACGAACAAGAGCACCCAATAATCTTGCCAAAAGAAAGTAACTTGACAAGATTTATAAGTAATGCACACGAAAACATTGCAGGTAGGTCTGCAATTCCTTCTGTCCACATAAGAAATAAATTTGCATACCATAAGGGAAGAACAAAGGTAACATATGCCTCGCATAAATATACCATGTGTTTTCATTAATCCATTCCAAACAGACAAACATGGAAAAACCCAATCTCCAGTCCTAGAATAGGAGATTTGGTCGTCATCAAGGAATTTGATATATACTAGCATGTGGTTGGGTATTAGGACGAATTATCGAATGAATTGCTAAAACGACCAATTACAAAATTAGCCATCCTTCCTTTAACCTAAATAACGTTCTAATTTTTTTTTTATAAGCACAACATATCTCAACATGCATTAAATGATCCGAAGGCTATTTTGTATTTATTCCATTTGAATATATAATTTGTCTTCTATCAACCACAATAATAGAATTCTCATACCCGAGAGGAAAGTTCAATCAAATTTATTACCAGGTACCAAGAATCGAAAGTGAAGTGCATATAACAATTGCATATTCGAAATTATGAACATACAAAAAAAATTAAACTAATATACAAAAAAATTCCTCAGAAGAATGTTGAAAGGTACATTCTTGCCACAAAATTATCATGACTACCGTTAAACTCGATAACAAAAATTTCATATTCATGGGAAAAATTCAAAACCTCATACTCCCCGGTATACAATCAAAATCATACCAATTGTGTAGAGACTAATGTATGCACATATAATTAAAAAAAAAAATGCATTCCGCAATACAATGATCAAACTTCCATTCTTACTACAAAGTCATCTTGATCAACCATTAATATGGCAGCTAGGCTCATTGCATTAAAAATGCATTTACAAAAAAAATACATTCTTCTTGGAATAAATTTCCTAAACTTAAAATTTAATAGATTGATCATAATTGGAGTTTAATTCTTGAAAGGAATTCCATCCTTTCAACGGGGGGCAGTATGTTCAGGATTCATAAGAATCCTGAATATTAGCGAAACTACATGTCGACACATGTATATACCGACCTAAAGAAATAAATATTTTAGGTCTAAATTATAACAAATACGCAGAGAGATGAGCCAGATAACTGTCTACGCGCAGTACATTACATTCACGCATGGTAATTTTTTCTGTCGATCTAAAGCAAATTATCATCAAAAGTTCAAATTATCAACGCTGCAGTGAAGTGAGCCAGCCAGAAACAACTGTACATTGATAGTACAATGGATTTGCACTTGGTAAGTTGAAAATAAAAATCTATTTAGAAAAAATTCAGTAGGCAACGAATATTTCTGACTGAATAGAATTTACAAACAAGTTTTTTTTTTTTTGTTCTTTTGTTGCATTTTAAACAATAGAAAACGAAGTGCAGCTGCTATGCCAATTTGCCATGCGCCTTTGAATGCCGTTCTTTGGTGCCATGAGCAACCCATGGCTATATAAATCGGAATCTGACTTGACTCGTTTTTTTTTGCAGTTTGGCAGTGCAGTGATCAAGTTGGTATTCTAGTTCCTAGTGTTATTTCCAAGTGCTCTAAATTTTATTAACATTTCCCAGTGTTATTCCCAAGTGCTATAAATTTTACTAACAGTTTAAATACTTTATTTAATTGACAGTTCAAATAATTATTTTTATTCTGGGTATCGACTAGATTAAAGATTTTATTTTGAATAGCGATTAAATTAAAGATTCTTATTGCGGGTATCGACCGAATAAGAAATTTACTAACATAAATCACTTTATTACGGGTCTCGACCGAATAAAGATTCTTATTGCGGGTATCGACCGAATAAGAAATTTACTAACATAAATCCTTTATTACGGGTCTCGACCGAATAAAGATTCTTATTGCGGGTATCGACCGAATAAGAAATTTACTAACATAAATCACTTTATTACGGGTCTCGACCGAATAAAGATTCTTATTGCGGGTATCGACCGAATAAGAAATTTACTAACATAAATCACTTTATTACGGGTCTCGACCGAATAAAGATTCTTATTGCGGGTATCGACCGAATAAGAAATTTACTAACATAAATCACTTTATTACGGGTCTCGACCGAATAAAGATTCTCATTGCGGGTATCGACCGAATAAGAAATTTACTAACACAAATCACTTTATTACGGGTCTCGACCGAATAAAGATTCTTATTGCGGGTATCGACCGAATAAGAAATTTACTAACATAAATCACTTTATTACGGGTCTCGACCGAATAAAGATTCTTATTGCGGGTATCGACCGAATAAGAAATTTACTAACATAAACCACTTTATTACGGGTCTCGACCGAATAAAGATTCTTATTGCGGGTATCGACCGAATAAGAAATTTACTAATATAAACCACTTTATTACGGGTCTCGACCGAATAAAGATTCTTATTGCGGGTATCGACCGAATAAGAAATTTACTAATATAAACCACTTTATTACGGGTCTCGACCGAATAAAGATTCTTTCTGTGGGTATCGACTGCAGTCAGAATTACTAACCTCACTTTATTCTGTATATCCACTAGAATAAAGAATAGTCCAATTCCAAACCTCAATAAATTAGAAAACCAATTTGATCGAGTGCCTAATACTGAGCTGGTGAGTACATTGTCAGATACAATAAAATTGTCTAAACATAAATTTAATTTAATCTTACTTATTCTTTCACATTTATTCAATATTAAATTTAACTTTACAGATAAATTTAAATTATAATTGTGGTTTTGAAATAATATTACCAGGCATATATATTATGTATTAATTACAAATTATAGCATTTATTAAATTTTAAAAAATCTAGTTGGAGTGCGAGTTACAGTGTAGTAAGCTTGGTGAACGGAAAAATTAAGCTACGAAATCACTAACTTTGAACCAGGGTTATAACTTTCATCATATTTCTTCATTATTTGCGTGTTCGCTCTAACTACGGGCAGAACATCATTATTTAACTTCTTTATTTACATTCTTCACATTTGCTTTTTTTTATGTTATATTTTGATTTAGTTTCATTTTACATCCTTTTTCTTTTAGGAGCGTTTTATTTTGCTTTCTTCACACAATCTTTGAGAATGGGGGATTTATGTCGAATGCAGACACAGTTGCTGAAGTAGATTCCTATACATTAAATCTGCTCGAACTCGCGATAAGCCAAAGCTAGAGTTGCTAACTACTCCATTTAGTGTCTGTTCAACTGAATCTTAAACATCTTTCAAGTATAAGAATTTCTGAATAGCGTATATAACATTTATTGTCGCGATGTAGTAGAAAAGTGAATGATATTTTGGAATGCATTGCTAATAAATACCCGAATGCTTTAAATGTCCTTTCGATATTCGCCGTGGTAGATTTAGGGGCGGCACAATTCAAGCGACAATTGTACAGCTTGTAGGACTCTTAGAAAATTCTGATACATACAAGTTCACAGAAAGTCTTAAGACCTTTACTTACGGAGAGTATGAAGATAATATTGATACCTTATGGCTGGAATTCGAGGAAGTATGTTTCGTAAATTTGAGAAGCATACCAAGAGCTTTGATTTCCAAAGACGTCTTTATTCCTGTGAGAATAACAAAATATTACTACGCGATTTAAAATGGAAGTACTATACTATGATGATTTTCAACTTGTAACGGCAACGTCGAGAGAATCCACGGAAGAAAAGGAGTCGGAGAAGAAGAAAAAATGAGACGGTTGTCGGAAAATGGACACATGAGCTATCCTGCAGCTAAATAGAGATCACGAATCTAGCTGGTCATTATTATATTTTTGTACTTGTCTATTCAGATAAACCCGATGCATATTTTAAAAGCAGATAAGCCATATTTCTTGTAACTGAGCTTTGTTTTCCTAGAAGTACTGCCGAACAATAGATATAAGGGTCGTAGGAAGGGGTAAACCGGTTTTTTTACCTGAGTGCAAGAAACGGTCGGGCCATTCGTTTGAGTTCTCTCGATGAATACGCTCGTGTCTCTTGTGCCAGTAGTGATTGATTGTTGTTTTCGTGTTCTTCTAAGTCTGAAGGTAAGTTCATAACTATTTTTCATTTTATATATCGTTGAATTTAACATTTAGCATCATTTTAGTAGATAATGTTAATATTTTACCAAAAAATCTACTAAGTTGGATTGCAATTGAGTTTTAGTAATATATATCGCCGTATACCGGTCTCTTACTATATATATCGGAAAGAGGGACTTGTTAGCTCTACGATTTAGGTCTTTTTGTTTGCGAATTGTTGCGACAAATTTTTCTTGTTTACAGGATGACTTCGCAAATTTCGCGTCGAATTTTTTTTGACGTTTGGTTTGCAAACTCAAAAGAAACCAGATTGGACGCTTTATTATGCTTTATTTTGCAAGAGTTGGGTGACCCATCTCTCTCAGAAGACATAATAAAGAGTTTAAAAGTTTCAATTCGTAGCGTTTGCCAAAAAATCGAACAAAAATGGTCGAAGTCAGGAAGACATCGAGAACGTTTTTTAAATGCAAATTCAGAGTGGTTAAAGGAAAATATATCACTTCCTGATATTGTAATTGATACTGACGAAGAGATTTCATTACCTGGAACCAGCTCTAGAGCCGGAAGACCACAGAAAGATTTTTCAAGCTCCAGCGCCAGAACGAAAAGACGTCGAGTTCAACATATCCTTGAAACATCAAGTCAGGAAGAGATTTCAATGGCAACTGCTCTAAATCTTCGAAAGGATGGGAAAAGAGATTCAGCAGCTATTGTAGAAGAGCTGTGTCAATTTTCACCAAGACGAGGAACTTCAATGAAGAAAGCGCGCAAAATTTTGGAGAGCCTCAAAAAAGTTGGATTAACAGCAGATCAAGCTCTGGCATTGATGGTCGATGCTAATTTAACGACACATCAATACAATTTAGTGCGCCAGCAGGCCAAAAGTGTCGACAGCAAAATTTATCCGTCTTATTATAAAGTTAAAGCAGCAAAACAATTGTGTTATCCTGAAGATATTCATGTCACCGAAACATATGCAGAGATCAAACTTCAGTCCCTAATAGATCACACAGTGAAAAGATTATGCGAAGCACAAGAAGAAGTATTAAAAACAGCTACTAACTTTGAAACCATAAACATAATTATCAAGTGGGGTTGTGACGGAGCGGAACAAAACCGCTATAAACAACAATTTTCTGAAGATGAATGCTCTGACGAAAGTTTATTCAGTACATCAATGGTGCCTATGCAAATGTATTCAGAAAATGAAAAAGGAACAAAAACAATATACTGGCAAAACCCTTCACCATCATCCACTAGATATTGTCGTCCTATTAAGTTTGTCTTTGCTAAAGAAACGATAGACTTGATCAAAAGTGAAGTAAACAAAATACAAGACCAAGTGGCTTCACTAGCGCCCACAAAAATTATTGTTAATGTAATGGAAGTTGTTATAAAGCCAATATTGGTTTTATGTATGATTGATGGCAAAATTTGTAATGCCTTAGCTGAATGTGCATCTACACAGACGTGTTATTTATGTGGGGCCAAGCCCAGTGAAATGAATAAAGAAAAAATAATCTTGGAAAAGACCTTAAAACGGGATTTGATATGCTTGGGACTTTCTCCTCTACATGCTTGGATAAGATTTTTTGAATGCATTTTGCACATATCATATCGTCTTGATATCCAATCATTGCAAGCTCGAGGTGCTGAGAATAAAAAGAAAGTGGCAGACAAAAAGAAACTTGTACAAGAAAAGTTTAGAAAAGAGTTAGGCTTATTAGTAGATATGCCGAAACAACAAACCGGAAACACGAATGACGGAAACACAGCCCGCAAATTTTTCCGAAACCCAGAAATATCCGCTGAAATAACAGGAGTGAATGTAGAGTTAATAAGGCGCTTTCATGTTATTTTAGAGTGCATCAACACCGGGTTTTCGATTAACCTTGACAAATTCCAAGGATATACTAAGGAAACGAGAGAGCTGTATCTGAAAGAATATCCATGGTACTCAATGCCTGTAAGCGTGCATAAGATTCTTTTTCACGGAAAAGATATTATAAAATCATGTATTCTTCCGATCGGCCAACTATCGGAAGAAGCTCAAGAGGCTAGAAACAAGCACAATAGAAAATATAGGGAATTGTTTACAAGAAAAACATCGAGAATTTACACAAATACTGATTTAATAAATAGACTGCTCATCACGTCAGATCCATTAATTGCAAGTAATCGTGCTCTTCCAAAAACAAAACGTGGAAAATTGACTCCTGAGGTGTGCGAGCTATTAGAAATAGAAAATCAAGATGTCAGTTCTGAAGACTCCGATTGTGAGAGTGATCCGGATTAATTTATAACGAAGATTAATCCGAATCACTCTCCCAATCGGATTCGTATCTCTATAACGAAGATTTTTCCGATATAATTTATAATGTATACTAAATATATATAAATATATATATATATATATATATTTGGAAAAAGCCACTCCTGAAATGTTTTATAGTGTGCTATGCGAAATTTTTGTATTTTCGAAATTGTAATTGGATATTTTTCGTTGTATAATATTCGTTCTCTTTTTTTATATAAAAGCCTTGTGTTTATAGTGTAATTTAAGTCATATACATGTCCCCAAAACCCTAAAATGCTTTTAAATTTGCCTCAAACCCTTGTAATTATCCTTTTACCTCATATATTTAGGTTTAAATAATTATGACCAGCTAGATTCGTGATCCGTCACACTGTGCGGTGGTCGGATCTTGAAGGACTGACCAGTGAAAGAATTTTAGCAAATATCGTTCTTGTTCACTAAGGATTATATCGGCAATGGGAACATCTCACAACCACAACGGAATAGTGCATTAAATACAACCTATACGAGTGAACTAAATCAGATAATAATAAAAACTTTCGTCGGCTACGGCAACTACAAGAACAAGTACATTTACGTAAATTTCGTTGCCTTTGTTGATTAAGACTTTACCGGCGATGGCTATGACAGTTTTCTAATAATTATTTACGTTTCAAAAGAATTTTAGCTGAAGGTGGGGAACTATCTATAATATCACACGTTCAGTATCGGACAAGTAAATTAGTCTATATAGCCCCGATCCAGAAGCCCCTTTGGGTACGACCGAGCTAATACTAATAAAAAAAAAAAAGGATAAGTTTTTTGCAAATCTTCGCTTGAGTTATATCGCGCTAAATAGCTCCCTCCATAGGAAGGACGTCTCTTAGAGTATTCGAGATTAATTAGGTTAACCTTAAAAGACAGGTGTAAGTTTGTTAGGACTGCGGGGGTGATATCACCCCCAACGCGCTCTATTGTGAAAATAGGTGGCCACTACAACTGGCTAACGAAGGAATGAGCACAGGACTGTTCTAGCTTGGGGGTGAATATAGAGAAAAAAAAATATATATTAAAAACAAAAAGAAATATATGTATTTAGAAAGCCTCAATAAAGCCAAGTGATATGAAGGAATAAGTGAAGCATCTCTTTTCTCTCCTCTCTACAACAGGTGGAAATTAACTAGGGACATCGCAAATCCGATGCCAGCGGTGACATGGGCGGCCGGGGACGGAAAGAATCTTTCTTCGGGTCTCGACTGAAGTTAAGATACATACTAACATTCACTTTAAGTCGGGTCTCGACTGACTTAAAGAATATTATCTCGGGTCTCGACAGAGATAATATATTACTAACAAATAACTTTATTGCGGGTCTCGACTGTAATAAAGTTTCTTATTGCGGGTCTCGACTCTAATAAGAAAGTTACTAACTCAAAGCACTTTATTGCGGGTCTCGACTGTAAGAAAGAATCTTATTGCGGGTCTCGACTGTAATAAGACAACTACTAACAAAACCATTTTATTGCGGGTATCGACTGTAATAAAGAGTCTTACTGCGGGTATCGACTGTAGTAAGACAATTACTAACACAAACACTTTATTGCGGGTCTCGACTGTAATAAAGATTCTTACTGCGGGTCTCGACTGTAGTAAGAAGATCACTAACACAAAACACTTTATTGCGGGTATCGACTGTAATAAAGAGTTTTATTGCGGGTCTCGACTGTAATAAGACAATTCCTAACAAAGCCACTTTATTGCGGGTATCGACTGCAATAAAGAATATCCTACTCCAAAACCTTAATAAAATAAAAAGTCAAGTTGATCCGCTGCTATATATCGTTCAGGTGACTACAAGTCAATTGCGACAGTTGTATAAAACAAATTTATATATTAATCATTTATTAAACATTGGTTTCAGCTTTTTATATTATAAAAAATATATATATATATATATTGTAGTTCTCAAGTTATAGTAGTTATTGAACTTGAAACATTTAGTGCAGTGAAAAAACAAATAAAACCACTAACTTTATACCAGTGGCATTATTTTCACCACATTTTCATTTATTGCATGTACGCTCTGACTACGGGCAGTACAAAGAGTTTATACGAAAAAGTGTACAATAGAAAAAAAAAAAGGAAGTTTAATTAATTTACAGTAAAGTGTATTAAGAGCACAGTTAAAAAAGGAAAAAAAATTAATAAAGAGAAGTAAAGTTCCAAGTGAAGTGTTTTAAAATTACCCTGCAACACAATTAGGTGAAAAGGCTATCAGTGAACCCACAACGGAGTGGTCAAGAAGTAAGTTCGCCCCTTTTCGACGTACATTGAAAAAAAGAATATAACAACTGTGTGGTCTACGGTTGCTTAGTATTCGACCTTATACCTGCCCTCTTTTTTACACAGTCCTATTTTTCCCACACAGATCTTATGTCACCTCACTAGACAAACCTTATCAATCAAGTTTGAAAACTTTGTGGTTTAAAAACAGCTGTGTACCGTTTGCACCTTTTTGATACTAATGCAAAAAAAAGAATAATAAATTTATGCAAATTAATATGTCCTACCTATATGTCACAATTACAATAGTAAGAATTACCTTATTTCACCTGAATACAAAGCATTATTTGTAAACTAATTAAGGCTGACTTTCAAATAACTATCAAGAGTCAACGTATGGACATGTTTTTCTGCGAATTCTTCGTAATCGCAACATTTTTATATTTTAGAACTTAGCCGACAATGCTACTTGCCCCACGTAATACCAAGTAACCGGCAGTTAAATCCATCGGTAAATTCCTTACAGTTATAAATTCTTCAGCATTATGATAATGCAATTTACTTTGCGGATCTGTATACAACGCAATTAAGCCCGAAATTGTTATGGTCGTAGCGTACTGCATGTAGCAGTATGCTACACTGATGCATCATATATGGCCGGTCTGATGTCATATGAACGGAGCGCCGAGACCGGGACTCGAAAAAAAGAAGAGGAGGACTCAGAGAGCAGATAATGAAAAAGTCAAAAAAGAAAATCTGAAAATATCGCGAGCTGATAAAAAGAAAAAGTGCCGCCCTGCACGTTGTTGTATACCTAATAAGGGTTAAAAATGATAATTATAATTAATAATTATCATTGGAAAAATCATTGAAAAATATTTAATTTTCATAAATAGAAATAAGCTAATTGTTCAGCCACACCTAAAGAGAAAGAAAGAAACAGGCTAAAATCCGTTTGCATAAAATTAAAAAAGAACAATTAATTTCCTGTTCAAACTAAGGGAGAGAAAAAAGAAAAAAAGAAAAAAAATGAATTAATGAAATGGATTAAAGAAAAAATTTTTTGTTATAATTAGAAAATAAAACTTAAACGTATCACAAACGGAACTTAACTCACCTGAATTTTTATTGACAAATGTCGATTTCACAAAAAAGAAAACAAATCACTGCGAACCGAACACAAACAGCAAAAAAATACAATCTATTAGAACTGCAGGTTATGTCAATTTACTAATAGATGAAAGGGGGCAAACTTCAGATTCCACAAGTGGAAATCCACCAAAATCTGAGCACCACTACTCAAATCAGTTTGGTGGCAACAATAATTCACCACACGTAACCATCCACAAAGGCAAAATGGCCGACTTGTCTATAAAAGGCAGAAGCTCAGTAACATCTGCCTCTTAGTCTATCAGTGTGTCTACAAGATTCAAGTGATAAGGTCGTAAACAGATTTCAAGTACAATTCCAAAGTTATCCAACTAAAGTAAGTACATTGAACCATCACATCACAAGAATTGTGCATGGTGATTTTATATGTAGGTACTTTTAAAATTTATAAAAATTTATTGAATTAGAAAATCGCAGCAGAACGGAGATTGTGAACGGAATTTCACAGCAATTTTTTTTGTGTTTTTTGTTATTATTGCTTCAGAGGAGAACAGTTAACAAAACATCTGGCACCAAAATTTGTAGATGCTTCGCATGCATTTTTTCATGTGCCGGTTATTAAATCTCACACAAAAAATAAGTGAAAACAATTGAAGGGCATTTGGCATCAAGAAATTGTAGATGCTTTTTTTGCATTCAGTTTTTTATGTGCCATTTGCTGCGAACAACATACCTACGTGAATTGTAGTACTTATTCAGCGTAATTTAGCATAAGTATAGCGTTAGTTGTTAATAAGTTTTGCTTGAATTATTTAGTTTTTACTACACTACACTAAATCTTTTTCAGCCAGCAAGGAATAATCAGACCACACTGGGTCTGGTTTAATGGGATAAGCCCAAGGAAGCTGTGAAAGCATTTGCAGTATTTTTTGGGGATTCTGTCTGAATCTTTATCTATCATTAAACATAATCATGCTCAAAACAATTTTCTCAGGATAGGAATGCTAATTAAGCACTTTCCTATCCTGAACAACTAGACTTGCGATTAAAAATATCGAAGTCAAGTGCAGTCGATTTTAAGCAGTCAAGTTTTAAAGGCAAAAGCAGTCGGTTTTTTAGAGTCACGTTGAAAACACGAAAAGAGTCGGTTCGGTGGCAAATCGTGTGTTGGTTGTTACAGTTGTTACATATACAAAATTGGTGATTGTAATTAGTTTGGTTGTTACATTAGTGATTAAGTCTATGTTGATTCTATTAGTGTGGTAATAAGAAGTTATTGTAATTATAAAAAGGAAAACAAAAACAGCAACCTCCGTGTTTGGATATAAGCAAGTGCCTGTTAAGTAGTGAGTCAAAACACCCCCAAGATATATATATAACAACGTCAACGCTGTCCACCGAGTAATCTGTCAACTCATGCTGGCATTAATCATGTGGTGCATTAATTGAAGAGTAAATTACTGCATTTTTAGGACAAGGTAGACTCTTCTCTGTTGCTAAAATTTGCTTTAAGAGACTTCCACATGCGTTTCTTGTTGACATACGACAAATTTAATGAGCCTTTCTTAAAATTCGTAATTTTTTTCCAGCTATTTATGCACAGATGGGATAGAATAATCAATGATTTTTCGTTTTGCTCTTTACTAGCAACGACAAACTTTACGGCTGAACACTGCGGCTCCCTACACAAAATCAGCCGCTTTTGTTGAATGGGCAAAAATCTGTTATTTTTCTCACTTGATTTGTGGGATATTCCGCTATGTTGGAAACCTGTCCCTTTTCTTCCGGACCTTTTTCTGTAAATTTTCCGAATGAATTTTAATTTTGGTACCGAATTACTTTTAGGTAATTTCCGCAGCAATTGCCAAGCATGGCTTACATGTAATTGATAATCAAGAAAATGCAAGGCATCAGAGAAGGAAAGAAGCCACTATGATGGCGGACTTAAACGATTATCAGAATGAGATAAGTATGGTTCACCCTATAAAAAAGATCCACAAAGAGGAGCTCCAAATGAGACCCATCGTAGCAAAAACTAAATCAATAAATACGGCTCTAGGAAAACACATAAACGAAGCCCTAGACACAATGAGAGACCTAGAATGCCTAAGATATAACCTAAATGTTAAGAATAAACTTGATTTAATTACAGAAATAAAGCAAACAAAGGACAGGGAAGACTATGCCCTATTCAGTTTGGACATAAAGGACATGTTTAATAATATCGATTTAACAAGCTTGAAAAATAGCATAAAAACGATAATAGGACACAGAATGAGCGAAACCTACAATGTAGCGAATCTTCTAGGGCTTATCGACTTCGACTTAGACAGGCAAACTATTTCAGGGCAAGGGACGCCATATAAATTCAAAATAAAGGGACCCCAATGGGAGGGAAAACGTCCATTAAATATGACAGCCTATATATTGATCTGGGAATAAACAGAATATATACCCAGCTGGTAAGCATGGGAGTAGAGATTATAAGAATCTATGTAGATGATTTTCTACTCTACGCCAAAGAAAGCAGCATATATATGATTAAGGAGCTACTGGAGAAAGAACTAAACATGGAATTCACGGTAGAGCTGGAGAATGAAGAATGCAAAATGTAATGTTATAAAAGTATTACACACATTACATTTTCAAAATAATATTTAAAGAGTAATTATGTTAGATGCGACGCCATTTGTGCGTCTTAGTGTTATGTATATATCCAACGTAGTTATTATGTAGATAATTGTTGTATATATACCCAACGTAGTTATTATGGAGATTTATAAAAGTACTCACTGTTATTTGTTTTCACCTTGACGTTGACTGTTGCTTTTCGTAATCCGGGAGGTATATTCAACTACACAAAGGTTCTCATATAATTTTCTTTTATTGAAAACTCACTTTTTTTACAAACTTCTTAAAATAGAACTTAGGTAAATTTCTCTTAACAAAACAAAACTAAATGCGTAACTTTTCCATTTTCTTTCTTGAACTTTTTATCAAACTTTGACTTTTCACTAGATTTACCGAATTTTTTTAATCGTCTTACTAAGCGCTTAAGCGTGCCTTGATTGAATTTTTATTCTTGTTTTTCCTTTCTATCATTTTACAAACTTAAAACAAATCCGCCCTCGAGAGCAAAAATCTACTGTAGTTCTTTAATATTTTTTCTATCACGCCGCTCGTGGTTAACCCAACAAGAACCATAAAATCGAACTCAACTCTACTCGAATCTTAAGAACCAACTCTCTTCTTGATCACCTTTTTCGTGATCAAGAGCCGTTGTTCAGGGTCGAAAACGCTTAATTGCATTTTCTACCCAGAGAAAATTTTACCATTAATTCTGGACTTGTTCAAACATGTCCAGAATTATTCGCGTTGGACGGTGGCTTAAAAAATGTAATCTTACACTTTTAAAAACAACAACCACCGTCCCGTCGTTTGAAATCGCGGCGCGCATATCCATATAATACATTTATGCTGCGCGCGTTTCTTATCGCGAAAGCTTTTTTCGTAATATGTATGTACGTATGTACATACATATTGTATTTTTCGCGACAAATCGTATAGAAGGTACGATTTGCTTTTTGATTTCTTTTTGAATTTAATTATTTCCACTGACAAATTTTGCTGAAGGCAAAATTTGTCGTGGAGCTTGTTCCCATTAAAACGACCTGGTTGAAATCTCAAACTTTTGTTTTTCCAAAGTCGTTATATGGGAAAAATTTTATGAGTTGTTTGGAATGTGAAGAAAATTGCTGATGCAATTTTCTTCACCCTTTTTGGAAGATAAACTAATCATGTTTTGTGCATGATTAGTTTATTGAATTTTATAATTTATGATTTTCTTTTCTATTCCCAATTTTAGGCTTTTAGGTACGAGATTTTTTTTTTTTGTTTGTTTCGGGAATGATATTGATTTTGCGATATTTCAGGGTTTCCAGGATTTTTAATAAAAATCAAATCAGATTTATATATATATCCTAATCTAGGTTTTATATATATACATAACATTCGTTCCCCCCGCGAAAAAGAGAATTATTCTTTGAAGAGGAATAATTCTCAAGGGGATTGCGTGGGTGTATATTTTGTATGGGGTATTGAATTGAATTAAAATGAATTTGATATCTGCCTCAGTAAAATAAAAAAGGTTTGTGTACTTGTAGCTGCCTACATACATAATGCACAAATTGCAATTCGTGTCGTTTGATTAAGAAGAACTAAGATTGTGTGTTCTGAAAGGAGATAGGTAAATAAAAAATAAAAAGAAATATTTTTGCTGCCGAAATGGCGTGGGATTCACCGAGATAAGTGGCTTACACAGATAATTTTTGTTAACGTTAGGGGTTTTGCCCTTTATATGGGGCGATTTCTGAGTTTATCCTCACAGTTGTGTTAACAATGGAATTTTGCGAGGTAATTTCTCCACGTGCGCCGTATACCAGCCCCATGCCCAATTGCATGAGGGTGCTGGCTATATTTGTCCAAAGTGTGGCCCCCCGGTGGCGTGGGCTCATCAGGCTGCTACTGCAGAGGGATGGGCGTCCAGACGTGTGCATCTGGGGTGCTCCGGCCGAGGCGGACACTTTTCATCGTGTGGAGCTGTGCCTGTGGCCCCATGGTGGTTAATTTCTCAAATTTCCTTCTAGGAGCGACTTTGGCGCTATCCGGGGAGGTCATGTAGGAACAAGGGACTGTAGGTAGACGGTAAATGCCACCGCGTAAATTTACTTCATTCGGGTTGTTTCTTTCGGCCAATGTGATGTGTTTATGTATTTTGCTTTATCTGTGTATTTGCTCTGACACATATGTAAGTATAGTGTAGTGAACATACATATATGTTATTGAGAGCTCGGTACAGGGCATGGTACATCGCTTATACCAGTTACTATAAGTTATTAGTATTCAATCCCCGTTTGAAACGGTGCGTTTACGCGCACAAATGCACCGCTACAAACCACTCCTGGCTGAGCACAGTCAACATAGTCATCAGCATTCAATCAATTTTTGGATAGCTCGTCAGTCAACATTCGGTGATTGTGCGATAAGCAATAAAATCGAGACCAACGGCGATAAGTATTTACGAAATTAGACTTGACTCTGTAACAGTCAGAAAAATGCACACAACAAACATACACAAATACTGTATACGACTACATACTACATAGTCCACAGACACGACATACGTACACGCACACACGCATTAAGGTTCTCGATTTAGTTTGTATGAACTAGACAAAAGCAAGTTGTTGTCCCGATAGATAAAGTAACGCAGGTATTGCTGTTGTTTGTCCGGTTTATGTAGTTTTAAAATATAAAATTGTCTAACAATAACGTATTCAATTCTGAAGTAGAAGACTAGATTAAATGAAGTTTAAAGAGTTGTATAATTATGCTAATAAATGAACTCGTGAAATTTATAACGTAAAGTGTGACTATAATTTCACCTATAACGGAAACACGCAACCTTACATTTTCTATTTGTTAATTTCAGTTTAGTCGGACATTTAAATTATTGTGAAAATAGATTAGTATATAATATAATTGGCGAATTGAGTGAAAATCCATTCTTTTCTTTAATCTCAATTAACCCAAGCGAGACTCATATATTCTGTACAGTCCACTCCAAACAACCAAAGCGATTTTAATTTATTTAAATCATAGGAAGTAGTGTTTATTTGAAATATAAAATAAAATTTGCACAATTTTAAAATAAAATTAAAAGATAGTGATGCCGTTTAATTAATAGAGACTTTTGTTTTCCACTTCGCCTTCGCATTTCATCTCTCAAAATAAATCACAACTTTCAAGTTTTACACATGAAACTGATATGATAGTGACGCTCTGCCTAATGCCCATCTGCATGCGTTTCAAAAAATAAAGTTAGATTACATATTTTAGAACAATTATTTACGTTTTTATTAAACACTAATAAAAATAGATACCTATAGTTAGTCTATATAAGATTTAATTTGTTTTTTTTTTCTGCAAACTTATTATTGAATTTTTGAATTATTTCTTCCTTATGAAGATAATCAGCCTTATTATTGAATTCGTTGGGATCGGAATTGAAAAAGCTTAAAAAGTTCATTCATAAAACCAAGTTTTATGAAAATTTCAAAATTTCATTGAATTCAACGTTTTCGCACAAACTGTCCAAATAGTTCCACATGATTTCTCCTACGGAATACATTGTGTCCACATGTCGACTTCGACTCCTTTTTGTTGGATTATTACCGAGGAAAGGTCTTTTTATAAGAAATAGTATAAATGGTAAAATTATTGGATCATTCACAATGGTCACTATAGCAACAATATACTCTGAATCAGAACATATGATGATAAACAAACGAAAGTAGGTAAACAAAAGCAAAGAAAAAAATTAATGAATTTAATGTATACGTAAGCGATTGTATTGTGAATAAATTTAGGTAATTGATTTCCATTGTATAAATTTCATATAAATTTGGCGTAATCGAAAGACAGAAATACAGTTGAAGTTTATAAGTTAACGCTGCCATACGGCGTGTCTTTTTAATTAAACTGCCCCACAGAAATATCGGCGTATCCTCTGCTCTGCAGTGTTGACGCCATTGAACAGCTCGTAGCCAGTAGTGACGCGCTATAGACAGGAATACTCTACTAGATACTCTATGGAATGTCTGCTGAACATTTATACGACACCCAATCTTTACACCATCATCATATGGCATTGTCAAATTTCAGTAGAATCACAACAGGATTTCAATAGGTTTTCTTCAAGAAAAGTACTTTTTAAAGCCTAGTCGATTCCTAAGATTCCTAAGATTGAACGAATTGACGAATGTTTTTTAGGAATTTTTTATATTTTTTTTGAGGGGGGGGGGGGTGTTGCAGACTGATTCTGGGTGATAGCAACCTGGCCCCAACCTAATTACGCAAATGAGTGTGACGCTCGCAATAAACCCTCTATAAGCAAAAACTGAGTGTAGGTGCATCAGATGACTTAGAATCTCAATGTGCCTTATTCAAATGTTTTAGTTTTAAGTATGATAGACAATAAATTATGTTCAGCGTTAGCTGCGTGGCTCTACACTAAAACTCAGGAATAAGCCTAATAATATCGGAACTAAAACAGTCGGTGTTAGAGATCTACGGATTTGGTTTATCTCATCCACATTCATAGATTAGATTTATGGAATGTCTTCTCCATATATCGTATAGGTTAAATCTGAAAGCGAAACTGTCAGGTAAGGGGAAATGAAAATAAAAGAAAAGCTGCTTAGAGAAAGAGAATTATTCAAGATAAATTTAGACAGCAGTTAGTGCTATTAATTGATTTTGCTCACGGTTCGAAGATTTTTCAGAAATGCTGAAATACATTTAAATATAATCGGTATTAATTTAGAGTTAATCAATAGGCTATATACTCTATTAAAATATATGCATTCGAAAAATATGTTCTAGACACAAGAAACCTTTATTTAAGAGAATACTCTTGGTATTACATACCAAGCAGTTTTCACAAAGTTTTGTTTCACGGAAAAGATATTATTGCCTCTTGCATTCTTCCGATAGACCAGTTATCGGAAGAAGCGCAAGAAACTAGGAATAAAGGCAATCGAAATTTCAGGGAGCAATTAACAAGGAATCGTGACGTGTTAATACATACTAATATGAATTCTGATATTTGTTATAATAAAATTTAGTAGAGATATATCTTATGTATGTAGGGGGCAGAGGGGGGCGAAGCAACAACAAATTAAGAGAATAATTATAATACCACATTTAAGAAAAGCCACGATATAGAAAATCATAAGGTTAACGGTCAGATGAGAATCTGAGCGAGTACAAAAACTCCAAGATTCATATAAATAGGCGCACTTCACAATGAACCGCAGACTAGCATTGATCTCGTTCCTTGACCAAATCTCTTCTTCATGAGAATTGCAGCGCCGAAATCAATTAATAGCTTGAAAATTTCCACCCTCAATGTAAACTCTCTAGTTAGTAAAACAAAAAAGCAAGAACTAGATGCATAGTTTAGAATTTACAAACCTAATATTGTCTTGCTTACTGAAACAAGGCTCAACCAAGCTTTCTTTCAAGGACTTTACTTTCATCCGATCAGACAGATCTAAAAGAAAAAGGTGGAGGTACCGGCGTTCTGGTGCGAAAACCTTTAAACTTCTGAGAAATCCACACATATCCTCATCAGACTACTATAGAGACTACAGGGCTGAATACATTATTTCTTCCTCTACTACACACCCGGTTATTCTCGTTCCGACATAAAGACAAATGAGCTTCTACAGTTAATCCAACTAACAAACGCGATCGTTTTTAACAAAAACAACTACTTCATTTTAGGCGGCGATCTCAATTGTAAACATCCCCTGTGGCTCAACCACAAAACA
Organism: Dioctria rufipes; assembly: GCA_963924295.1. NCBI lineage: Eukaryota > Metazoa > Arthropoda > Insecta > Diptera > Asilidae > Dioctria > Dioctria rufipes. The sequence continues at coordinate 342,306,070 of OZ002740.1, read as the reverse complement.
AACCAAGGCGGTAGAATCCTTCATAATTGGCTTATAACTAACTCCATCATCCACAACATAAACCTGTTAGTAAGCAGAGATCCTTCTTTCCAGAGTGGAGACACGTCATTTCACCTTGATTTATTTCTAGTCTCTGTAAAGCTCAACCTACAAGTGGAACTAAATCATCGACCATATCTGGAATCAGAACCCTTTGAGTCTGACCACGACACAGTAGTACTCAAGATCTCTTTAACCGACACCTACTCTCCTTCCGGACCTATCGGAGTCCGAAATAACAGTAGAACAAACCCACTCACTTTCATCAGATCATTCAATCGTATTCTTAAGAGCTTAGAATTCCCAATAAACTGAAATATGAGCATAGACAAAATCGATGATTCCATTCTCCGATTAAATGAAATCATAAATAAAGCCATCGATATTTCCACTACCAAAACAACTCTTACGAGAAACTCCCAAGTCCCGCTGCCTCATATCACATTAAAAGTGATAAGCACCAAAAACAAACTCCGGACACTTCTGCATAGAAATAAATATTCTCCAGTCTTTGTCCGAGTCCTCAAACCGAAAATAAATCTACTAAATGATCTTATTAAAAACCACATCAATTTTCATTATAACGCTCACTGGAATAAAAAACTCTTCGGAATTAGAATTTTTGTTGTTGTTAAGTAACAATGGCGACTCTCAACATGAGTAGGTTCTCAGCATATTTAGCGAATATGCCTCCACCGATATTTTCCATATCTTTGCAATAACTTATATTGCATCTTTAGCCGTGTAGGCTGCTTGGTTGGCGTTACCGAAACGTTTTCTGATCTCGCCACAGAGCGTCATCAGCGGTTTTTCTAAGTTTCGAGTGAGTGGTCACTCCCTATTTGGTGTTTTGAACACGAATAACTATATGTATTTGTTTTGATTGTGTATTAATTATTTGCAAAAATATATTTTATTTTGTTTTGTTTCCCTATGGTCAGTTTTTTTACTGGCTGATTGTTGAAAACTATATTATTTTAAAGTGGTTACAGTTTGAACAAACTTAATTGTTCAAATTGTATAGAGAGATTTTTACCGTTGTTCTTGCGTTGGTTCGTCTGTTTGTTATGGTCATCGCGTAGTGTATGTAGCAATATGTTACACTGAGCGAAGCGCACGTCTATGCCAGCCCATAGCTACCTGAGCGGCAAAGATCTACGTCGCAACTCGCGAGTCGATAAAGAAGAAGAAGAATATAGACATCTGTCTGATTGTTCATCTTCATCGCGCAAAGTGCATGGCCTACTGTGAAAGAAAATCGGAAATTACTAAAAGCATCGGCAACGGAATTTTAATTCCTCATGAAGTTTCAATAAAATATCAATACTCAAAAAAAATTTAACATAAAAGTTTGTAGAAAAAAGTGTCAGGGTGGCGAAATCCAACTGGATCGTCCCGACGCAGCGGAGGATTGGGAAAGTCAGCAAAAATTCCCAGGCCACCGTAAATCCAGATTTTTGCAGAAGCAGACTGGTTAAAGCTGCTTCAAGCGGCAGGTTTTTCTGGGAACCTCCCCACACTCTCCGTCAATAGCCGAGGCGAGCTAGCGTGCGGCCTTGCAATCAACGCTGTCCACCGAGTGAACTGTCAGCTCATGCTGGCAGTCTGGACTTCACGTCCAAGCCAATCACTTTCAACATACTACCATAACATGTTGTCTTTTGTGAAATCGGATTCCTCAGATCGAAACTAAATGGTATTTTTGGGTTATTATTACTAAATCACTCTTCCTTGATTGGGAAATGCCTGTAATTTGTTTAGAATCGACTGCATTTTCAGTTTTCCTCCTTCAGTTGTGCTTAGACGTTGCACTTTTTATGGTATGTTGGTGTTTGTCATTTTACGTTTCTCCCTCCACTCTTACGTATGCCTGATTTACGATTTGTTTTTGTAGTAGCTGAGAAATTATTTAAGCTTGGTAGAGTAGGGAATAGATGTTGTAGGTGGCACGTTGTGTCAAGAATGGATTGGTAAGGTTGGACGGCCGAGAAGGAAGAAGAAATAAAGAAGGAATGATTATTCTATACTGGAGAAAAGTGGCAATTTGGATCAATATTTATTTTTTATTTTTTTATTTTTACTTTGTTTTATTTTGGGCCATCTTATATCTTTCCTTCCCTCCTTTTCTTGCTAGAATCTCCCATGCTGCACTGTGTGGGGGCGTGTATATTTTAATTTTCGTAAGGAAAGGTACAAAAACCCCACCCAAGGAAGAACAAACTGATGATATTTATATAATTTTTCTTTTTGTTTATTTTAAATAAATCAATTCGTAAGTAATACAAATTTAAAAAAAAATGTAGCAATGATGGGATGACCCCGCATTCAAGCTTCGTCCTGGTCCCGAGCAGCGTCAGCTTCATCGGGGGGAGTGGTAGCCGTGATACGCCTGATAACCGCGGTTAGCTCCGGACTGAAGACGGGGTGACAACACGCACACAAGCCGTACTCCCCAATGATGTCAAGAGTTCCACCTGGTAAAGCAGACAAATTTTTTTTTTTTAAATATAACAATTTCAAGGACGGCCAATAAATCTTACCTGCGGCAACCCAGGCTTGCCCCCGGTGCGGATACAATGGTATCAAGACCCGATGAGTTGACCCAGTCACATGCACGATGGTGATTAAGTACGCCATAGAAGTGAGCCCCACCGGGCTATGATAGGGCGGTTGGTGTTCTAACCGGAGGGTAATCAACATTTTTGAAAGTAAAGGTACACAAACTTATTTTCAAACAAACTAATAATCACGAGGTTTTCGCGGATGTAGCTGAGACACGAATGATTAAAACATCGAAATTGTATCAGCATCCGCTACGGAAATATATTAAACCTAAAGATGAACGGGACGGATATTCGACACCCCCAGATAAGAAATCTTTCGAGGAATATCCGTCAGCCCTTCCCCCGAGAGTTATTCCTCTCCAAAGAATAACTCTCTTATTTGCGGGGGGAAGGATTGTTACATACCTAAAAACATACCTGAAAAAAGGGTAATAAAATAATTATTTAAAGTCATAAATTTTCAACATGAATAGCTTATCTATTCAATCAGTGAAGAAAATTGCATCAGCAATTTTCTTCACATACCATTCGTTTTTACAAAGTTTATTCCCACGACAAATTTTGCCTTCAGCAAAATTTGTCAGTAGAAATAATTATTTAAAAAAAAAAATAAAACAAAAGACAAATCGTACCTTCAGTACGATTTGTCGTGAAAATTATAATATGTATGTACGAACGTACATACATATCACAAAAAAAAGCTTTCGCGATAAGAAATGCGCGCCGCGAGATTACATTGTATGTATACGCGCGCGGCAATTTTAATCGTCGTGACGGTGGCTGATGTTTATAAAAGCATCAAATGTCAAGCCACCGTCCAACGAAAAATATTCTGGACTTGTTTAATCAAGTCCAGAATAAATGAAAATTTTCTCAGGGTAAAAATGCAACTATGCATTTTCTACCCTGAACGAAGGCTCTTGATCAGGACAAAAGTGATCAAGAGCCGAGTTGGATTGAAAAACTAAAAGCGGTTGATTACGGCGGTTCGGTAGTCGAATTTTTGAAAACAAAGCGAGTCGGATTTATAATTTGAAAAACGGCAGTCAAGGTAAAAAAAAAAGAGATTAAAAATTGTGAAAAGTTTATAGGAATCAGATTGTGAAAAGTAAAAAAAAAAGAGAATAAAATTGTGTAACGTTTAGAAGAATAAGATTGTGAAAAGCTCATAAGAAGAAGCTTATAAAAAGTTTGTACAAAGAAAGGATTAGTTGGTGAAAGAAGTAAAAAATAATAATGTTTTGGATTAAATTACCCGCCCATCTCACAAAAAGGTACGTAACATCCTGTTGTATCATGTGCTTTAGTGTTTTCAGCTTCACTACCCTCTTATAGATGTCGTTTTATTCTTTTCTGTCTTTCATCTGCCAAGTTGTTGGTCCTGATATTTGTCTTCTAATCAGGTGTCATCCATTTTGATTTTGTGTTATTATATCACTGTGTTTAGGTATTTTGCCAATCTCCGTGCATGTGTTATGGTCGTAGCGTATTGCATATAGCAATATGCTACACGAGAGACTGCAGCGTGTATGCCGGCGGCTGTCAAACAGAATATTCGAATGCACCCAGACCGAGAGAAGTGCGTTTCCTCGAGCTCGGGGTGACATGCTGAAGAGAAAAGAAAAATAAGAAGAATCGTGGCTGTCTTGTCAATTATTCCACACGGCGAACAAGTGCAGTAGTGAATCCAAGAATTTTCTAAAACCATCGGACGGGAAACCAACTCCATACGCGAAAAGCAAAAAAATATTGAGCCCCGACAGCATCTGCATCTCTTTGCTTCAACGTGGTTAAAGGCAGAAGTACGTGAATAAAATACCAACCGCTCAACGCTATAGTTAGAAGGAGATTTTGTAATAAAACAACTTTTAAGTTAAGTGAGGATTTTCAAAAGGTTTCTTGCAATTATATTGACGATTTACGCCCTCATTGAAACGAGCAGAGTTAATAGTGACATAGTTAGGAAATTATTGATCATAATTCTTTAATTCTTTCTGTTAAATGCATAGTGGCATACTGGAAACATCTCGGAGGCGCCTCGGCGATGGAACCAGAACAACAAACATGTAAGTTGTTACCTTTCATAATTTTTTTTTAATTGTCTATGTTACAATTGTCTTTTTATAACGTAATGACTCGTTGGAGTTCTCATTTCTCCTCTCACTTTCCTGGAGTCCTCTCGCACGCGGGGGTCGTCTAGGTCCGCCTAGTCTCTCTTTACAAGTCAACAAGGGACTCTGAAAAAATCTTGCCCTCGGAGTCGTATGGGTGGTTGGGGCATGCAGGAAGGCAGAACATCTGCGCCTTCAACTTTGTATATAGGTAAGTGACGTAAGGGTCCCTTCAGGACCGAATGTGTGCCGGCTTTTAGTTTGTAGGCACGAATTTTTTTTATTATGGCTGACGGCAGCGGCAGGTTTTTCGTGGAACCTCCCCACACTCTCCGCCAATAGCCGAGGCGAGCTAGCGTGCCGCCCTGCAGTCAACGCTGTCCGTCGACTGATCTGTCAGCTCATGCTGACAGTCTGGACTTTACGTCCAAAGCCAATCACTCTACATAGTACCATAACACATGCTTATATTTTCTTCCTTAATGTGATTTGTGTTCTTCCTTTATTATTTTCAGCGTTTTTTATTTTATATTTTTATTTTCAGATCGTTTTGGCTGTCTAGTGTGGAACATGACCATTTTGGGTGCTCATCTGAGGCATGTGTGGAGTATATGTCTTATGTTCTCGTTTTCATCCCATTTATCAGATAAATTTTGTGTTTTTGGGGATGTATTTTTCTTTGTGTAGTATTCTTTCATTTCTTTCCAGGTATTTCTTACTTGTTTCTTGGGTTCGATGTGGAGCTGTCGGTGTGGTGTTACTATTTGCTAATTCATCTTTAGATGGTACTATTAAACTTTTGTGATCTTATTTGGAGCCTTCTTGAGTGTCTCCTTTCTACTGTGGTGCATCACTACTTCGGGTGTTTTTTGCGACTCCTCTGCTTTCGTCTTATTCATTAGATAAGTTTTGTTTTTTCAAGATACATTTTTCTTTGTGTAATCTTCTTTAATTTGTTTTCAGGTATTTCTTTACTTTTTCTTGGGTTCAGTGTGGAGCTATCGGTGTCTTCGTGTCAATTTTTACTTACTTAATATTCTGTAATAGACTTATATAGTCTATGTTATAGTTCTCTAATCTCTTAACTGAGTGATGTGGCGCTTATGCCGGGATATGTAGTAAATAGGCTTTGAATTTTTATCAGAATTTGGTCGTCCCATGTGCAGAGTGATGTGTTCTCTATTTCTAGTGCACCGCTTCTTTTTATTTGAAAGGTCTATATCACCTTTTCCATGCTGTGTATTTTATTTTTAATTTTTTTGTATGATTAGTGTGTGTTTATCGATTTTGTTTTGCCGTCCTTTTTAGTGTTGCATGCTTATGGCTTTGGAAAGTATTTTTGTTGGAGAACTTGTATCTATTATGTACATTTGTGTTTTCTCATTTGTTTAAATTTTCATGCGAGGCTCCAACCTAATTGTTTGGGCCCCCTTTCGCTGTTAGTTTTTCTTTTTGTATCAAAAGGCTTCAACAGTAATAGTCTGGGGTGCAATATCCTGAAAAGGGACCCTTCCATTGGTATTTATCGAAAAAGGTGTCAAAATAAATGATAGTTATTACCTGGAAGAGGTATTTTAAAAAAACTTACTTCCTTCAGTTCAAAATATTTAAGGCGATGACTATTATTGCTTTCAGCAAGACAGTGACCCATCACATACAGCCAAAATTGTGCAAACATGGTGTGAGCAGAATTTAACGGATTTTATTCCAAAATTTGAATGGCGACCAAGTTCACTAGACTTAAACCCCTTGGATTTTTCTATTTGAGGATATATGCAACAGCAGCTAAACGATTACAAATATCGAAATTTGACAGACTTTAAAAGCGTTATTTCGAGAAAGTTGCTGCTAGTTATTAAGACAAAAGGTGGGACTATAGAATGAATTATATAATTTCGGAAAGTACTACCTGTATTAGTTAAATAACTAATTAAAAAAATAATTTTTGAATTTTAATTACATAACCCTAGCAAATTCTTTTTGTACCAACACATTCATGTCACACTGTACATACCTACATTTCAATTGCCAAAAAAATGTAGCAAGCATGAATATACATATACCTTGTTATGGCCGTAGTGTACTGCACGTAGCAGTACTACACTGAGGCTAGATGCATCACATATGGCCGGCCTGCCGTCACGTGAACGGAGAGCAATACGCACCGCGACCGGGACTCGAAAAAGAAGAAGAAGACTGACAGAGCGAGGAGATAGCAAAAAGTGTAGTTGAAAAAGAAAAATTTTAAAATATCGCGAAAAATATACAACGAAAAATAAAGAAACTTTTAAAATAGAATCCAGTGGCATAGTGGAACCTCTCAGAGGCGCCTCGGCGAGTGATCCTCATCAACAAAAGTCATGTAAGCTGCTGCCAAATGTTTGTTTTGATTATCTTATATTGATTTTTGATTACATATATTGACTGATAATCCGCCCAGATGGGTCTAAATAATTAAGTATTTATTAAATTCTTTTCTCACCATATATGTACATATATATAAAATGTTACTTCATACCACTATTAGAAGGAACGTAGTGAGCTCAGTTAGTCCTTATTCAATTCTTTTCTCACTACATATAAACATATATATAAAATGTTGCTTTATATTACTATTAGAATGAATGTAGCAAAAAGAATTTAGGCTTTATTGAATTCGTTTCTCGCTATATCTATATATAAAATCTTACTCGACTACATTATTAAAATAAAGAATTTTTATAACGTGATGGAACGGTAGAGTCTATTGCTTTCTCCTCTCACTCTCTCGTAGCCCTCTTGATCTACTCTCTTTTCAGGTCAGCGAAGGGACACTGAAACCACTTGCTGCCCTCAATGTCGATTGGGTGGATGGGGCGACGGCAGCTGAAGGCATACTATCTGCGCCTTCACATGGTTAATGATAGGTAGTGTAAAGGTCCCTTCTGGACTGTCTGTGCTGCTTCGTTTTTTTTTTTTGTGTAGGCACGAAAGTTTTGTATACGGCCGGTGATAGCGGCACTTATTCGTGGAAACCCGCACACTCTCCGCCAATAGCTGAGGAGAACTAGCGTGCCGCCCTGCACTTCAACGCTGCCCACCGAGCGAACTGTCAGCACATGCTGGCAGTCTGGACTTCACGTCCACATCAAATCACTCTACATGCTACCATAACAAAATGGCGCCCAACGTGGGGCCACCTCAGTCGACTTCGGTGTCTAAATGTGTTTGACACTGGGGACTGAGACTGCCTTGAAGATATGGACATTTGGCAGCTAATTGTCTGACTCGGTAGCCTCATATCTAGTGGAAGATGCTTGCGGACCTGAGGCCAACTGATTTGTTATCCAAAGTTTTTGGTAGAGTAAAGTTAAAGTTTTTAGATTTTGTTGTGAGAAAGTTGAGTTTTTTGAAATTTTTTGTCATTAAAGTAAAGTTTTGTATTTTTGAAAGTTTAAAGTTTTTGTATTCTTGTAGTACCTGAAGTTCGACTTTGGTCAAGCCTCAAGTCTTGAAAGTTTTTTAAAGTTTTTGCATTTTGTGAGTCTTTTTGAATTGAGATCTTTCCTGTTGGCCCTCTGCTATGGAAATAGTAGGTGGCCTCACGAATGATTTTTCATTTGTGTTCTCACGGAGGAATGTCTTTGTTGGTCAACTGGCTGGACAGTCATGAGTCTGTGAGATGAATTTTTGGCTTTTAGCTAACTAGTTGACCAGACTCGTGACTTTGCCCGGCTAGAAGGTTAGCTAGGTATTGCAATCAGGCGAAGAGTAAGGCAAGAGTTGTTAGAGGATGGAAGTGATGCTGGAGACCTTCAGTAATTGGCATACTGCTAACTGCCTGGCTGAAGAATCTCTAGTAACACTTTCAGTCTTTGATATCTCCAACCCGAGTTTTCCCAGATTTCGGTGAGAGCTCAAATTCTTTTTAATGCATACATTCACATTGCTTATCTTTACTGTATAGTTCCTGACCTGATTTGAAAGAGAGTGGGCCTGGACACCCTTGTGTTGAGAGTTAGCTCTTGGACAGTGAGGGAGAAAACTTTTATGAAATTTTTCTTCTTGTTTTTGGGAACATCCGGGCTAGTTCACGAGCTGGAATTTTCGTATAATTTCAATTGCACGTTATAGTTTATTTTTGTTTTTACTATATTTTGTTAGTGAAATTATTGATTTTGATTCTAGGCGTCGGCCTTCGTTAGAGACTCGACGATTTACCTTGAATGCATATAAACGTCACGACTGGATAGACTTTTAGCATATAGTACATCAACTTTACAATATTGTTGCGAGCGTGGCTTTTTGGTTCGTTATTTAAAACACAATATTAAATATTTAATATACAAGTTCTTTATTTCACTCTAAACTTATACAATTCACAAACTTTCAATTAATCAACTACACTTTAATTATCGCTTAATACTGTACTTTCAATTATCGAAATCTAATTACAATACTTTCGCACGTTTATTACTTTCGCTTGTTAACACTGCAACGTCTAAGACAAGATTCTTTTCTTGGCGGTGACAACTGTTATATTTATACCCTGGAAACTCTCCAGATTAGTCTGGAGTGTTCTATTCGAGAATCCTCTTAACTATTCTATTCAATCTATTGTTGAACCTTCCCGAAGATTCTATCATCGATTCTCCGAACCTGAAGTTGTGTACTCTCCATTGCCAGTTGATGTCACCAGTTTGCTCTTTCTATTGCACGTAACAATATTTTTAGTGACATCGGAAAAATTATCTTTTGAATTTTGGTAGACTTTCTTCTATTTGTGGGCTGTACTTTAGAGTATACGTGCACTAGATATTATGAATACTTCAATTATTTAGGTAGTAACCCTGGAGTTGCCTGACAACTTTTAGTTTAATATCAACCCTCAGCTGATGCACAATTTTTTTCTCGTCCTGTGTGATTTGGAATACTTTGCTGTCTGGAATTTTTCTAGAATGGCCACAGTGAGAACACCACCTCCCGTAACAGACAGTTTGACCAAGTTGCCCGACTAGTGCACCATCTGTCAGGATGGAGACTGATCACTCAAGAGAAAGCCGGTCGTGACTATATGTGGATACGTGTTCCATAAAGCATGCTTGCGTGCTTGGATAGGCGAACAGGCCAACTGTCCGAGTTGTAGATGCCGCCCCACACCGTATGATTTTACGGTCTATACAGGAGCCAGCCCAAAGAAACCAATTACGAAACCTGTAGATCATGAGCTTAGGCATCCTTCACTAACGATCCCACCAGTTAGCCGTGGATCTTTGTGACCAGGTATGCCAAATCCACATTCGATAACCTTTTCCCATCCTAGTTCACGGCGAAACAATCCATTACCTACTGTTCATGGTCAGAGTTTAGTAGCGACAGAAGCCCTGATGTCAGGTCTGCGCATGCAGTTATAAGACTTAATCCGCGAAGGAATCGAACAAAGCTTGGACACTCTGCGTACGGAAATATCCAGCAACATTTGATAGCAAATATCGGCGGCTATGACTCCAGTAGATGTCTCACGTCCACCTCCTCCTGTGGCTGAACCGATACTACCGAGATATTTCCCCGACACAAGTAGACTTTCGATTCAGAGACCATCGCCCGCAATTGGTCAGCATGGACCAAATAATGCACGTTTTCCACCAACCCCATTCAGTCGAGCCCCGTAGAGTTCACGACAACGACTTTGTGGTAGTCCTATCAGAAGATGGAATATTTCCTACGACGGCGATAGCTCTCGACTGACTGTAGATGAATTCGTCTTTCGAGTGGAAACACTCACATACTCGGCCTTGGCCGGAGACGTTGATCTTTTGGTACGACATATGACAACTTTGCTTTCTGGTCCACTCTCAATGTTAATGATAGTTCCTTGATGGAAGCAGAGAACCTAATTGACTTCTCTGCAAATTTTCAAGCTCCCGTTGCCACCTGTAGGGAGCCCACGACATTGATAGACACTTCCTTGGAAGAGTCTTTAATTTTTGACATCCCGTTAAAACTAACAGCATTTTCTTCTGGTAATGTTGTTGAGCAGGAGGTTCGGTCTCCTGGCGTTTGAATATTAAAACGGCCACCAAGCTCTGCTATGACCGTGGGCGTGAGCCTGTTTTATATCTGCTGACGCCTTATCATCCGCGTCTACCGAACTACCATGCAGTACGAGACCGCATCTTCTCCTCAGTCGCTGAGCTAGTAGGAATTGTGTATCCTGACTTAAACCTTGGATAAAGAAAGAAACGATCGACCGTTCGTTGGCGGGAATACTGTCGACGAATGAAGCATGAACGAAAGAAACTGGCACATATTTCCGTGTCGATGCCAGATGACATTCGACCATATGCCGAAGTAAGACTGCTCGGGCGAAATGAGACTGGGTTACTTGATAGTGGTGACACTGTCAGTATCCAAGACCAGGGAGTCGTAGAGAAGCTAGCTGAAGCAGATGTTGATTGGAGGAGGTATCGTACACAGGTACAAGTGGCAATGGTGCTCGGTGGAGTTTGAAGCTTCAAGGTTTCGAATTCACCATCGAACACAGAAGAGGAAGCTTGAACGTCGTCCCGGATGCTCTGTCACGAATCCACTGTGACAGCTTCTCACCATCTGAAGATCCTGGTCCGGAAGTTGACCTGTTAAATTAACGTCTGATAAACTGCCAGATCTTTGTGTCAGGGATGGCTTCGTTTATATTCGGACTGTTGCGAGAACAGGCGATCCGATTCAGGAAGAAGAAGCTTGGCAGCTTTGGATTCCACGAGGGCTTGTCTCCGACGTTATTTCAAGAGCGCATGATCCGCCACTAGCTTCTCACGGAGATATATCGAAAACACTGGAACGTTTAAGAAGACACCTGTACTGGCCACGAATGACAGTTGATGTCAGAAACTAGGTAGGCACCTGTGACGTGTGTAAAGAGACGAAAGCCCCCAATACTATTCTTAGACCACCTATGGAAGTCCAGTCTGTGACAGAAAGACCATGGCAAAAGCTGTACGTCGACTTTCTAGGTCCATATCCCAGGTCAGCGAAAGGAAATGTCTGCATACTAATAATTCTTGACCATTTTTCCAAATTCCCGATTCTCAAACCGATGAGAAAGGCATCTACTCTTAATGTATGTAGGATCAGAAAAGCGAAACTTAAGATCTGACAATGCTTATTTGTCTGCTCAGTTCTAGCACTCCATTTGTGTTTAATCGTGTGCACACTCAAGACAGTTAGTTGCAGTTTGTAAGCAGCAGTCGAACAGTCAAGTCAAGGCCAAGTTGTATGTAAAACGAAGCGAAGTTTCAATAAATAGTTAGCATTGTTAAATAAAAGTGTTGTGTTGTTTCAATAAACCTCTAGACAACAGAAAGTGGAACCCTACAAGTGGGAGCTCATCCGGAATTCTTAGGAATAATATCCTAGAACAAACAAATAAACAAGCGTGGCGTCAATTGCCATTAAGCATCCGAAGCCACGCCTCAACACCACCGCACATATATAAGTAGTAGATTTGACGACAGACTCCGACAAACTCAACCAGCAGCTGTACTGAGGTACAGGGAAGCGCATCAGTGGAACAGTGTAGTGAACGACGTAATCGCAATAACGACTACGCCTGGGTATTGCTTCTAGGCAATTGTTTTGTTTGTGTTGCTACTGAGTGCAGATATAGGGGAATAGAGTTGTGTCGCTATTCATCTATCAAACCAAGTGGCTGATCAAGTGTCTTGCTGTTGTGTTGTGCAGAGACAGAAGTGTTAGTGTGCAAGCAATATCTCGTTAAGGAATTGTGCCATACACTCATATCTATTCTGTTCTAAGAAGAGCTTCACCATTTAAGTGAGCAGTGTTTCTCAACATATGTCAATAACAATAGTATGTGCAGTACTTGTCAAAAAGGATAAAAATAAATTAATAGAAACACTGACGAGGTAATTTCAACGTTTTCAATTAAATTAAAAATATTTTACACACATTGATTGAAATTTAAATAAAAACAAATTAAGTGAGTTAGGAACGAAAATAAATATTTTGAGGTACAATAACTTTACATAAGTCACATAGTTCTTCCATGTAGCACCATTCGATCACGTAGCAGTAGCTACTCTGAAATATTGTATGTTTTTCGCAAAAAGCATGATAAACTACATTGTACAATGCAGAAATGAGCGTTTGAAATAAAAAAAAAAAAAAAAAAAAAAAAAAAAAAAAAAAAAAAAAAAAAAAAAAAAAAAAAAAAAAAAAAAAGTAGAGCTAGTCGTATATCAAAACCTGATATATATTGGTTAAATGAAGATTATGTTCATAATGTTAATGTTCATAATTTTTTTTTATAATGTTAATGTTCATAATTTGCCCGTGATATTGTTTTACATCAAGGTTAAGTAATGTTTTCTCAGTTTTCGTTTTGATTCTATTAAATCTGTAGCAAAATGGGGAATTACTTGTGCATATGATGATGTGTTTAAATGTGAAATATTGCATCATAAACCCGATCATAAACACAATTAGCTGTTAGTTACGAATCAGCTGTAAACCATCTTATGTAAAACATAAAAAGATGTAATAAAAGTTTTTTAAATCATTAGTTTTATGTAAATATAAATAATATATAGTCATTTCAACACAATAGTCAAAAGACAAAAGTCATATCGTACGAGCACAATTAGATCCTGCAAAATTGAGAAAATATCACATGAAGCGACGCTTCGAAACAGAATGAACAAATTAAGGGTAAATTAAAATCAGCACTTGAAGCCCGTAAATATTTATTATTAAAACTAAAGTTAACTTACAAGAAAATTTTCCATTTTTTTCTTTCTTCATCGATGCTAATCTGGGCCCCTATTCTGCAATCTCACTCACTTATGACTGTATGAGAGAAGTCACTCACTTCGATCTCACTCACCCACCATTTAGGTATTCTAGAAAACAAATGGAATGCGATGTACACTGTAAAATAAAATAATCCACCACATTCGTGGTGAATATTTTTGATGTGACTTTATATTTGGTATAGAGCCTAAACTACTATCCATAAAGGAAAATAGTCTTCTAGGAATTTACAGCTTGGTTCCTTAGCTTCCCAAAGGCTACACTTTCTAATACCTTACTTAACAAAATAATAAAATAGTTTTAATTACAAAATAAACTTACCATTTTACGTTCACTAATAATTGCATGTGTGTATGTACAGCCGGAGTCCGAATCTGTAGGCAGCTACATTCGATATCATCAGCCCACGGCATGCCATGACAGCGACATTGCAATGATTACTCAGCTGAGGGTTTTTGTTTGAGGAATCGTAGTCATTTGGTTCAGATAAATTTTTTTATATAAATTTGTTAGGGAAGGTATACAAATTTTATTTCGATTCGAAAGATAAGAAAGGAAGCTTAAGATTATCAAAACACCATTTTTCTGTATGAATAGTAGTTTAGGGCGGATGAGTTATTCAAATCAAACACAAATGACCGTGTCGAGTACCGTATACCCAGTAGTAATATCTCACTCACTTTGCCACAAATATTTCACTCACTTGCGTTCCAGAATAAAGAAACACGTGGAATCGGGTAAGTGAGTGAGTGAGTGGAGTGAGTGAGAATGCAGAATATGGGCCCTGGTAACATATTTCAATCAGTTTTCTGTTTGATAAATTCTACTAATTTTTTTTTAAGATATTTTATGAATGTAATCTTTGCTTTGGAGAATTTCCGAAAGAGAAATTGGATAGATGTTTGAAACAAATTAAAGGTAATTTGAATTTTTAATATCATTTGACCACCAATAAATAATTTGTGGAGATACTGGTAATTATCTAATTGTCAATTCATTTAGTTCTGAAAGTTTCTTATCGAACTTTATATTTATAGATTGTCCAAGCTCGATTTTGAGTCTATAATGTTTGCTAAAACTGCTACTTCCTACGGCATGTGAAAAATTTTCTAAAAACAGCAACACTTTTGCTTAAAAGGTGGAACATTTAATTTTATACGAAAAGGTAAAAAATTACATGGATTTCATGGACATAAATACCTATATATGTCAACAATTTATTATTATTTATCTAGGACCATATAAGTGGCACGGAATATTTAAATATTATGCATCCGTTTATTTTAGCCATTGGACCGAATCGAGCAGCTATTGATCAATTTGTTGTTGTTATAGATGGTCATGATCTTATTAACATTCCATTTACATATAGCTTAAGTTCTTCTTAATACGAGGCAAAATACTAAGTATTTACTTAAACGCTTAGCAAGCGGGACTAACATTTTATAGAGAATTTAGTCAATATGAAATTGACCCGAGTTTGCTGCCAAAACGAAACATGAGGGAAAAAATTATTTGAGAAAAGAAATTTCTTTGAAGACAGACAGGAAGCAAGACGCACTGATGAGTAATATGGTTTCTGCTGATACTCAGGCTGAAACTACTATGAACAAAATGTTGGGTCTCATCATCGAAACAAACCGACGACATTAATGAATGTGAGGGAGAAATTCAAAAGAGGGGAAGCGTTTCATCTTTCAGTGGCGAAGACGATAAAAACCTATTAAAACACATGACAACAGTTGAAAATTTAAATTGTTTAGATAGTAACTTCACTTAAGGTGAAATAGTCACAGATATAAGAATGAATACAAAATATTTTCAAAATTGTTACAACGCGGGGAAATACATTCTAGAAAATGATGATATTAACATTTAGTCGGAATTTAAAATTGGTAAATCGTGCACTATGTGGTGAATTGTGCGTCTTAAAAATTTCACAGGCAGTTTTGTTTCTTTTGCAAATACTGTAAACATTTATACCATGGACATGTCCAAGGTATATGTAACAGCTATAGCAATTTTTTATTTAGTAACCTGTTTGCGAATATTGTTATTTTTGGTTGATTAAAGAGTATTATTTAATTTAAATCTGTTGTAATACCATAATTTTATATTAGTAAATTACATAATGTCCAAGGTATAATACTCCACTGAACATGGTACAGCTGCATGTTGTATCTTGGGCCGCAAGCAGGACTTTGATATATCCTGAAATATACATTTTTAACTACATATTCCACTATTATTGGAAAGATTATTGGTTAGAAAATCTATAATTACAGCTTGCTTAAGATTAGTCTCATTAGTTTAGTAAAAAAAAAAAAAAAATTATTTCAAAATTGGTACCAAGGTAGAGAACCTTCCTCTACGCGTATAAAGGGCACGTTATAGTTGCATAAAGTTATGTCCACAAAATATCGTTAAGGAAAACTAGATAATTAGCATGTAACCGTGAATTGTAGGGTATGTATAGTTAGGAGGGAAGTTTTAGATTACCTCCAGGGTCGGAACCGAGTTAATGTCGTGGCGATTTCTAAAGTGCGAGTTACATAAATTACCCTCGAAAATAAATATATGACGCCGGAAATAACAAAAAGACCTAAAATGCAACTTAAGGAAAAAGTCATGGCATATTCTTACATTTTCTATGATATCGCTCAAGCTTCGTTCTTTGGTTAGGCATTCTTCCCACTTATTTGTAATTTTTCAACAGCAGTAGAAATTCAGCATCAGAAATAATATAAATTTTCATTAGCAAGAAAAAAAAACTTCTAGTCAATCATTTGATCCTTTTCTGATCAGTTTTTTTTTGTGGATTTATCAAGAAATTCATCAGCCACAATATTACAAGAAATTAAGGGTTAATTTGCGACTGAATTAAATTATCAATTTGTGTTAATTTCATTTCGTCGATGCTTGCCAGGTGTTGGTCATACACACATGTATGAATTTAACAAGAACAATTGAGGAGCGATGTAACAAAAATAGTTAACTGCTTAAGAGGCACAAAATGACACATGCTAAGTCCTTAATTTTTTAAATCCTACCCGATGCTGATATTAAGTCGAAAGAAAATCAGTTAATTTCGATACAAAAACACTTCAAAATCGACTTGACGGAAAAAAAAAAAAATGGCGTTCAAAAGTGCAAACTGTCATGTCACTGTCAGTCACTTCAGTCAGTTTCTTAGTATTTAAATTCCAAAAACGTTTTTCTCATAGTGGCGAAACGTGATAAATTCCCGAAAGAAGTTATTATTTTAGCTACAATATGGAAAATACAGCAACTGTTTCAAGTATAAATAGAGGGAGTAGAAAACGTAAACGTTCAGTTCGAAAAGCATCAGCTAAAAGGAATAAAAAGTAAGTTCAAACTTGCCAAACACTTATGTACATGTTCTAGTGTGTGTGTAATATTTGTTGGATAATAATTTTATGTTAAAGATATTATTACGTTGTTTTTACAGGTATAAAGACAAAAACCCGTTATGTATTGGATTCCAAGCCACATGCAAACACGCTCAGTCTTCTTATTTTCAAAGTTGTGCGAACATATGAAGGGCACAGGGGAAGAACGATCTAAGTCACATTATAGTGTGAAATGAGTTATACATGATATGTTATGCGCTGTAAGTTGCTCTTTTAGATGAGATAGTCTAAATGCTCGAAAAAACGGTCTAAGTCGAAGTAAATGCAGTATAACCAATCTGTTTGTTTATGGAAGAGCGATCTAAGTCCATACGATTGTATGAAATACTGATCCAAGTCCACGCACACAAAAATTTCGCTCTAATGTGGTGTTATATTCTTGTAGCAAAATATAATACCGTTATTCTGAATGTTTTTTTTTTTCTTCATCAGAAACGGTCAGGGAACACATTTTAATCAGAAACAAGTGAAGTAGGTACGTTGTTCCTATTAAATTTTTTGAGCATTTCGGTCTATTGTGTTAATGAGTTCAAGTGCAAATAGTGATACGGATTACGACAAGCCATTGTCTAATTTAACCCGTAAAAGAAAATCTTATGGTCGCATTCGAGATGCCACAAAGAGGATCAGAAATCATTCCTATGAAACCGGTGAATCGTGTGAGTGTAAGAGGTTGAAATGTTTTGAAAATATAACTGAGAAGCAGAGACGTATACTGATCAATAAATTCAATTCCCTCAAAGACAGAAACGAGCAAAATAACCATCTATACGGCCTTATAAGTATTCATGATGTAAAACGTAGGCGACCCAGACGTGAAGAAAATATGGCAAATTTGTGAGACAACTCTTTTACCTTCAAGAGTAGATTGGTGGAAGAAAATGGTGCATTCAAAGAGATTGAAGTGTGTCAAAAAGCATTTATAAGTTTACATACATGGAATCACAAATAGACGACTTATAACATTGAAAAGGTATTTGAAGGAAACTGGTAGTTCGTGCCATGATAGAAGAGGAACTCACCAAAATCGACCTCATAAGGTACCAGCTGAAACTTTAATAGATATACAGGATTACATCAAAAGTTTCAAGGGTAGGAAATCACATTACAGCCTCAAAAATACGAGACGACTGTACCTTCCGGAGACCTTAAATGTAAAAAAAATGCATGGACTATACCTTGAAAAAGGGTATCATTTTCCGTGGGCATCAGGAAAAATTTAAATCCTATAAGTATAATTAGAGTATTTTTCATCTCTCCCACTGAATTACTCTCAATTCATAGAATTATTTTTAACCCGCTCCGTGTGCTGCAGTGCGGTACTGAATCTTATTCCGAATATTGGAAAAGCATTCCCGATTGAAAATAACTGCAGAGATCTTAAAGGTCTACCAAGAAGTTTTTGTTATACGATAAAAGTAAGTACTGTTTATAAACAACATGCGAATCCCTTTGCAAGTGTTAAATGACAAAAATTTCTTCTTAGTAAGTCGAGGAAAACCCTAAAAAGAGAGGCAGGTTTTTCGTGGAACCCCCCCCCCCCCCACACTCTCCGCCAATGAGCCGAGGCGAGCTAGCGTGCCGCCCTGCAGTCAACGCTGTCCGTCGAGTGATCTGTCAGCTCATGCTGGCAGTCGGGACTTAATGTCTGAAAGCCAATCACTCATTATAGTTCCATAACAAAAATGGCGCCCAACGTGGGGCCTTTGAGTGTTCCTAGAAAAGAACAACATCACGGTGAGCACTCAGGGCGATAAAGGAGAAGACGAAGACGCCTGATGGCCGCGTCTCGCCAGTACACTGTAAGCCTCAGAAAAGTGCTAATCAGTGCTGTCAACGTTAGGGAACTAAAACACGACCCCATCGAGTCATTAATCCGGCACTGGAATAGTAATCTGACCTGGGAAGACCGAAGTGAAAGTAAGAGTAGAATTGGGTGCGGATCCACCACACATCCACACATAAACATTACCAGTACGTGTGCATGTGTGATGGATCACCGAGCTTTGAGATTCAATAACACATAGAACATATAAATCCAGAGCATCTGATGATGCGCTCATCCAGGGAGAGGATGTGGAAAACAAGTACCATCCTGGTCACACGCGGTCAGTCATATCATCTCACGAGCTGCATAATTATTTATTTTACTTTTCCTCCACGATATAATAGCCCATACCCCAACCCGCAGCCATTCTACTTAATGCATTGCTTCGCTGAGAGACATGACAGATGGAAAAGTAACGAACTAAGAAGCCACCCCCGACACCAACTGGACCACCATACGACGAACGATGACGCAGACCTATAGTATAGATACGTCTTAACGTATATATAGCAGTACGCCATAGTGAACCCATGCGATTCACTAAACAAAGCTACAGACATGAAACAGATGACACAGTTGGGAGTCACTTTACTTGTGGCCAATAGCTCCACGCTGACCCTCAAATTGTCTGCTCCGCCAGGACACCCCCCCCCCTGCACAAGTAATTATTCAATAGGAGTAATAAACACCTACACCCACAACCCCAAAACAGATAAAACCCATTCCGAAATCTGCGGAACATATTAAGCCACCACAATCAGCATTAAACCTGAATAGATTTAACTAAATAAATCATACCGCAACCTTCAAACAGATACTTGCTACTGCGAAAGAAGAGAACCAGGAAGCCACCCCCCAGTTTCCAGCTGAGACACCAAGCGGGCGGCGCCGGTCTAGACCACACATATGCGTACTCGAATGTGCATACATAATGCGGATACTATCAAACGTCTATCGTGTTGATCAGACCACACCGGACCAATTGCTTTCGGCTGGAGGCATTTTACACGTGGCCAATGGTTCCGCTCCCGATCCTCACAACATATGCACTGTGCAAATGATGTGGTATGGTATTCTCGTTTGTACTTCAAGTAGACAGGCTATCACGAAGTGAGCTGTCAGCTCATGCTGGCAGATGAGACTTCACATGTAATGAGTTCGTACTCATTACTACTACACTCATTACTCCTATTATTCGTTATACTCATACATACCATACTATGCGTATTATCGCATAATTGCATTATTATGCACAGAGCATCATCAAGCCTAAACGCCACTTTCGTTCGCAAATACCCCTCTTAATCACTTCTTTCAAAATTCTCGAAAACATTTTCTTCTCAATATCTTTTCTTACCTTCAATAATATCATAAACAAATATTACAAACCTTCAATCGCCACCGGCATACTTCTTGGCCATTGAGGCTATACATATTAGGAAATGCCAGCATAAAAATAAAACGACTCAAATTGCATGGAATTTCTGCCATTTTCGTCATACATACAATGTACTGAACTACCCAAACCGGCAAGCTTAATTGTTTCGCCTCACCCATGCAATAGCAGCGGCATCAGCATACATATATACAAATATGTTTCGCTTGAGCAACTGCAGTAGCGCTTGCCGTACATATGTGGGAAAATCACGTTTGACACTTACACAGGCTCGTGTAAACCCCTACTGACTACTCTTTTTTACTGGCCAGTCTGTACTGACAAGATTTCTGACGAGTCAATGAACTGTCAAACGTAAAATTAAAATGGGCGATGTTATGGTCGTAGCATATTGCATATAGCTGAGAAATACTGTAGCATGTATGCCGGCCTGTGGTTAAACCGACAGCTGAACACACCCCAAACTCGGCGAACGAGCTCGGTGTGGCATGCTGGTGGCGAAAAAGAAAGAAAAGAAGTTGTAGGTTATTCTAATCAAGTGCGGCATTAAATTTTATTCCCGGGAAACGAAAAAAATTAGTTAAACATCGAAAAAGTATTCTAGGGAATATAACGTTAACAATCTTAAATGTTTATCAAGAAATCTTATTATACGACCAAAGTAAGTAGTGTTTATATCTGACGTCCAAACCACATTGCAAGTGTTAATCGATAAAGATTTTTCCTAGAACCAAATAAAATCCTGAAAAATCTTGCCCTTAGAGTCACATGGGTGGCTGGGGCATGCAAGGAAGGCATAACATCTGCGCCTTCGCTGTGAATATAGGTAAGTGACGTAAAGGTCCCTTCAGGACCGAATGTGTGCCGGCGTTTTCTTTTAGTTTGTAGGCACCACATTTTTTTGATTATGGCAGACGTGAGCGGCAGGTTTTTCTTGGAACCTCCCCACACTCTCCGCCAATAGCCGAGGCGAGCTAGCGTGCCGCCCTGCAGTCAACGCTGTCCGTCGAGTGATCTGTCAGCTCATGCTGGCAGTCTGGACTTCACGTCCAAGCCAAAAATTGTATGGCAAGGGGGGGGGGGGGGTGTCATATCAACCGTTTAGTAGTTACAGTGTAATTAAGAACAAAAAAAACTAGTTTTTCACAAAACACCCTGTATCTTAAAAACTACAGGGCGTACGGTCACAGTTGTATGCAGAACTTCACAGTTGTATGCAGAACTTCACTTCTACTGTTTACAGATTTTATAAAAAAAAGTTATGTTAACGACCCTTTTGCAAAAATAATAGAGGTTAAATTAAAAAAAAGAAGGTAAGAAAATTCGAAATTTTTACTTTAGTCTACCATAATTCTTGATGGTAGAGGGTTATGGGGCTAGTTGAGCAGTCGTTGGAAAGGCCATGAAGCTCTGCATAAAACTGTGACCGTGCGCCCTGTAGTTTTTAAGATACAGGGTGTTTTGTGAAAAACTAGCTGTAACTACTGCTCTATTGACCTCCTAAGGGCAAATACCCTGTATAACCTACCGAAAGTTTTAATTAACCTGAAACTTTTTTTTACAAGATTGTGCATATATTTTACATGTATAATAATGTATCGGCTGAAAGTGGAAAAATATTGGTCGACTTGGTAACTCAACAAATTTCAACCAATGAAAAGTGTACAGAACTTGACGAAATTACTGGGGAGTTTCAACCCGCCTTTGTTTTTGATGACGAGCCCTTCTGCGGTTTTTCTGATTTGGAGTCAATCGACCCTTCGAATCCTGAGTTTATTGATTATATACAAGACCCTCCTAGTGATACGTCTGAATACGAACAAGTTTTAGACGAACGCTGTGGAACATTAACACGCAAGCAAAAAGGACCGGCCGTAAGAAAAAACTAAAGAATAAAGGTCAAGCAGATAAATCAACGTGGAACAGAATAAAAAACTCTGAAGCTAGACTGAAAGGAGGGCAATATGAAGGTTTTCAAAAAGATCAGGATGGCAAATATCAGCAAACTGTAGTACGTCCAGCAAAGGTCCTGCAAGACGCCTGCAATGGTCACACCAAAATGCAGTGTGGAGGTCCAAAACACCAATTTAAATGTTACGATTTACCTGAAAATGACCGGCAGTCAATATTTAAAGGGTTTTGGAAAATTAAGTCATGGGAAGCTCGAAAATGTTTTGTTAGAAGCCTAGTTGATGTTAGTGCACCCAAATATCGCCGTAGTTCTTCTAACAAAGAAATTAGCAGAAAAGGAATGTCTTTCAAGTATTTTTTAATGTTGCGATCAGACAATACTGTAGAGAGAATACATGTATGTAAGGTCATGTTTATGAAAACTTTGTCTATTGGGCAAAGGCAGCTGCAAGACTGGCTTGCACAAACTTCTTTCGTTGACACAAATCGTATGCTTTCTTCAGCCCGGCCACAGCCTAGAAATGATGAACCAGAGGAGGTCAATAGTATTGTTCAGTTCTTTGATAAATTGCCAAAAGTCGAATCGCATTATTGCCGAAGTTCAAAGACAAAAAAATATTTAGAGCTTATTTGGAATAGCTCAAACGGAGATCTATACACTGATAACTAATATACTATAACTAATAACAAGAAGAAATATTGCATTGCTTCCTTTTCTAGAAAGTTCCAAGGATTGAACTTATCCATTTTCAAACCAAAGAAAGACCAATGCAGTACCTGTATATTGTTTAAAAATGGAAACACAGATGCAGACGAGTATTTGTTATGGTCGTAGCGTATTGCATATAGCAATATGCTACACGTACTGCAGCGTGTATGTCGGTTGCTGTCCATAGCGGAAAGATTGAACGCACCCCGACCGAGAGAAATGCGCTTCCTCTATCGAGGTGACATGTTGAGTTGACAGTGGGCAAAGAAGAAGAAGGCAATCAATCTGTCTTACTTCTCGAAAAGTACGCGCGTGAAAGAAGTCCAGAAAAAATTAATCATCCAAAATTCTCATCGACATCTTGCCCAAAAAGGTAATATTTTCGTATAAATCTCGCTAGGTCAAATTAGATAAAATAAATACTTTAGGAATTTACAAAGGGACTCTGAAAAATCTTGCCCTCAGAGTCAGATGGGTGGCTGGGGCAGGCAAGAAGGCAGATCATCTGCGCCTTCGACGATGGAGGTAAGTGACGTAAGGGTCCCTTCAGGACCGAATGTGTGCCGGCTTTTGTTTAGTAGGCACGAATTTTTTTTTTGATTATGGCTGACGGCAGCGACAGGTTTTTCGTGGAACCTCCCCACACTCTCCGCCAATGAGCCGAGGCGAGCTAGCGTGCCGCCCTGCAGTCAACGCTGTCCGTCGAGTGATCTGTCAGCTCATGCTGGCAGTCTGGACTTTACGTCCAAGCCAATCACTCAACATAGTTCCATAACAAAAATTTAATGCTTCGACTTGCAGTCTGTAGGCTCTATCACAAACTAATTTGTTGAGTTGAAATAATATTGCCCAGCGGCACTTGTATCTACACTTATATCTTGAACGAAATTAAATAAGAAAGTGTGGAACGTAATTATAATAAAAATTAAAATTTAAAACAATTTACAAATTCATTTTATAGTTGACGACTGTTCTACTTTGTGCAATCCCGTCGAAAACGCTCTCAACTGAACTGCTTGACTATTTTGTATGAAAACAGCTTCAGTTTCGTTCCATGCTTCAGGCACTTCGCAGTCTCGCAATGTGTGGATGAGTATATCCAAAGTACAAATGCAATCTAAAAGTGGCAAATAGCTAACAGTTGCAGAGATTTGTCTCATTACATCCCGAATCTCCTGTTGCATACGCTTCAACTCCTTATTAGATATTGGGTTCTTCGGATCACCAGAACTGTTGTCGCCCGGTTCTGTCTGCACTTTAAAATCCCACCACTCCACAACTTCTTTGGTGTGAACATGAGTAATAATCATGAATATTTTCTCAAGAAGATTTTTAGACAACCATTCTTGAACTTGAGAGAGTACGTTTTTCAAGAATTCTTCGATTTTACTATCCTTTGACATTAAAATTGCTAATCCATATTGCTGCGTGTTCACAAAACGCTCAGGAGGATATATTCACCTTTGAAAAAGTATTGAATTTATACCATATTTTAAGTATTCCGCCACTATAACTGTATTAAATCAGCACTATGTTGAAACTCTTGTGGGGCATATAAAGTTTTACTTTCTGAATTGAAATTCGCTAACCCTGGTTTAAATCTTCCAGCAAAATGTAAACTTTTAACACGATCACGAAACTGTTTCCTTTTTTTTTTATTATATCCTATATATCGGTGGCAAATCCCATAAATAATCCAGAGTTCAAATAACGTGGTGTATTAGCAACGCTGACGGATATTTATTCCGTAACTTTTCCTTAGGCCAACAATAATGTTTAGCACCCTTTGTGCAAAAACAACATCCTACCACAAGTTTGGTGACATCTAATCTACGCTCGCAAATCTGTATGTACACTATAACGGTTAACTTGATAATGCTGTATGTGCCATCTTATATGGATTGCATTGTGAATTAAGTCGTCTAGTTGTGCGCTTTATTTTCAATTGTGGCGTATAAAATAAATAAAGTCTTTTTTTTTGTTTAATATTTTATTATGTAAAAATAACACTTAATATGAGTCAATCTGAGGTGGAAATTAAACGCGGTTCTATAGGATGTGCTCAAAATAATAGGAAAAAAGCTAGAGCATCGGGAAAAGAATACGCTACACGTAAAAATAAAAGGATTTCTGCTAAAAGGCCCCCTGGTTTAACGGTAATATTTTTTATATATGAATATTCGGCATATTAGATCATATTTTATTTTATTCAAAGGCAACATGCAAATGTAAATATGCCTGCAGACTTTTGCAAGTCGCGCAAAAGAAACTGCTTTTCAAGAAGTTGTATGAGATACCATACCAACAGCAAGGTACCTACTTGTGCAAATGTAAATATGCCTGCAGACTTTTGCAAGTCGCGCAAAAGAAACTGCTTTTCAAGAAGTTGTATGAGATACTATACCAAGAGCAAGGTACCTACTTGATGAATCTCATTAAATTGGTGCAAGTGCAAAGAAGACGACATGGTTCAAATGAACAACATGAGCAAAGTCGGAGACAAAATACAATGTTTTACTATGTGCCTGCCGGAAATGGTGAGCATGTCCAAGTCTGCTGTGAAACGTTCTGTGACATTTTTGATTTGCCAACTCGAAGACTTCAAGTTCTAAAAAAAAAATTGGATTCAGTACATACACAGATTTGAGAGGTACTAGCGCAAATTCACGAAGAAGCAAATTCACAGATGATGATCGCAAGCAGGTTGTTGACCACATCAAGTGCTTTCCGTTGGAAGAAAGTCACTATGGTCGCGCTAAATCTGGGAAAAAATATCTAAGTCCAGATCTGAATATCAGCAGATTACACCAAGCATTCAAAGCTAGGTACCCCTCAAGCGCGATATCATACAAGTACTATTCCGGAGTATTTAAAAAAGAATTTTCTGATTACTCCTTTGGCAGGGGAAGAGTCGACACCTGCAATACATGCGATAAATTGAACGCTCAAATTAAAGCTTCTACTTCCGAAGCTGATAAAAAGTCTTTCAACTTGTTGGTGGCAGCTGATGTAAGTGTTTATTTTGATTTTTGATTTGTTTTTAATTTTGTTAGTGATTTGTTTTTTCTTTAATTTTAGGTGTTGGCGAAATGACTGTCGCGCAGGATTCGGGTCTATTTGATGTGTAAGTATTGTCTTGTGGTAAAGTCTCAGATTGTTTAAATTTTTAAATGATCTGAGATTTTACCATTTGTTGATTTTTTTATAAATGCCAGTATTTGGTTTTCTTTTTAGATTCTGCTGGTCACTTCGTGGGATTATTTTATACATCGCGGGAATTATTTATTGTAAGTGTTAGTTTATTAAATAAATTTATCTTTTTAGTTTTTTGTTCCGAGACGGAACATCCTCCCGCCTCTCGAAAAATGAGGAATTGTGTTTGTTATATTAGATTGAGTAAATTAATAAATTAATTGTGTGCAAACTTACGTTACTGTTTTTTATTTGTAAGCGAACCCTGATTTGTCCTGTTGCTAACTTTAGAAAACGAAGTGTATCTCCGTCCTCTGTTGGGATTCGGTAGCACTTTCTAGCAGCCATAATCTTTAGCCATGGAATGTTTTGGTGTTGGATCTGTTCCCATAGCCGAGGATCTACAACAAAATTGGCCGGCGGCTTTATAAATGCCTTTGGTGGTGCTGGAGTCGGGTGTTGCTTTTGAGGCATTAAGGCAGCCCCCTTTGGTGATGCCTCCACTGGTACTGTTGATGGTGCCATCAATGCTGGCTTTTTGTGTGGAATGTCATGTGATGTGTCGTGAAGCGTTGTCGCTGCTGCCGTTGTTGGCGTAGTAAAGGCCGTCAGTGCTGACCTTTTGCGATTTATATTGTTATGTGGTGTTGTGCCAGCCACAAGTAGACATCCATTAAGCGCAGCATCTTCTTAGTATTGAGGCGGCTGAATCTCAGCTTCCAAACGGCGATTTCAATATGAATTCCATGGATTTACAGCAGGTGATGTTTGTACCAACTTTAACTCATTCAAGTATATTCTACAGCAGACAGCTTTCAAATTACAACTTCTGTATCCACTTTGGCAACACAGACGACAGCTTCATGTGCATGTGGCATGAAGGCATAGCTGGAAGAGGAAACGAAATGGCATCATGCCTCTTAAAGGTATTAACCACAACCCAACTTCCAAGGAGAAAACTTAACATATGGTGTGATAATTGCGCGGGCCAAAATAAAAACCGTATGATGGTTTTCGCAATGATGTACTTGGTGTTAAAAAAATATTTTATAGAAATTACTATGAAGTTTTTGGTGAGCGGTCATAGCTATATGCCATGTGATCGTGACTTTGGACTCATAGAGAAAAGAAAAAGGGTAACACGCGCTTTTGTTCCATCTGAGTTACACGATGTGGTCAGTTCAGCTAGGGTTCGTAATCCATTCAAGATAGTAACGATGGAGATTCAGGATTTCTAAAATATTGCCAAAGATGCCGAACGTTATATTAGTCAATTGTATAAAATAAGTTCGGAGAAGAAGAAGGACTTAGTAGCAATGACCGACTACTTGGATGAAAAGTATAAGCAATTTTATAAAAATCTACTTTCTTAAATAGTAAGTCGCTTTATATTTTAATAACAGCGTTTATTTAGAATTAAATATTTACAGGCATTGGACCACGCTTTCGTGCATCATTATGAGATATTTCTTCGTTGCACTTTCATCCTTTTCAAGTTAAGTTTTACTGCACCTACAACATTCTCAGGTTTCCACATATGGCACTTACAGCATTTCTTAGAAGCTCTACTTTAAACGTATATTTTATCAACATTTCGTTGCAAAAGAATTATATTTTTTTTCCAAACTTTGAAATATATTCCCTTATCTTTTTTTTTTATACGTTTAAATAAATATCATTCTTTGCGAAAACTAAACACATTTTTCTGTTTTATTCCTACTTAAAATTATTGGCACTTTCAGCATTTTCATCCGACAGTCTTCAATTGTTCCTCCACTTCCTCATCAGACTGTCCGCATATCCAAAAAATATTAAATCTTTATTGTAAGCATAAGTACACCTAGGGCTCTAAGCATTATGCCTACCTAATATAGATTTTCTACTTTATAGACTTTTTTGTTAGTTTTTACATTATTCTTTCGAAATTATTTAGAAGCTACTAGAATCTTGTAGTAATTACTCTAAACTTAACTAAACTAGCTTAGAAACTGGTTTACTAATATTTTTTATAAAACATAATGTTTTATGTCATCACAGTAATTAATCTGAAAAAACGATATACAACACTGTGATTCGTTTACGCAAAATGAATTTCCTATCGGTTGCAGTTATTTTCGATCAAGGATCTAACTTTCAAGCATTGGGAAGTCTGTTAGGTACCTATAACAACTGTTAATACCATATTTTTAGTAGACTGTAAACCAGTTTACTTCATGTTTGTTGTCTGCCATCTAATAAAAAGCTTACGGAACAATTTTTTGGAATACGATATTGTTTATGATGGTAATACGAGAGCAACCTAGAGAGATGAGAGAGCGTTCTAGGAACGGGGTAAAGAAAGGGAATTTCGGAAAGCATCCAAACTGACTAATACTCATATCTAACCAAGCAACTTTAAAAAAAATTAAAGTGAAGTTTGGCACACAGTTATTTAATCAGACTGTGTTCGCTGGTATTCAATCGGAAGTGGAAACTGCATCAATGGCTGTGAGCACTGCAGAATTAATAGGTAGACTAGATAAATTGTTTGATATTTTTAATTAAGTTCTACCTTCAAGCCAAAAATTCAAGGAACCTTCTTGTAGGCGAGGAAACACAGCTAAATTTCCTTAATGAACTATCCGGTACTTTAAGCTCCATAAAATGTATTGATAAAAATGGAAAATTTGCCTTAACGGCTGGTTATTTGTCATACGGAGTTTAAAAATGATATGGTCTAACACAAGCGTGCAGGGTATCTAACTATAAGGTTAACCCAGGATTTGAAAATTGTGTGTAAAGTGAGGTAAGAAGGGGTACCCCTTCTACTCTTGTTGTGAATTGGCATTGCAAGATGTTATGGTCGTAGCGTATTGCATATAGCAATATGCTACATTGAGATACTGCGGCATGTACGCCGGCCTGCGGTTAAATGATAATTGAACGCACCCCAGGGATCGACAATGTCCAACGTCATTCCCAAACTAGAAAAGAAGAAGAAGGCAATCTTCTCTTAACGTCAGATCATCTGAGAAACGACAGTGGCGGTGACCTTAATAAACGAATTCTCAAACATCCGCGTGGAAATAAAATCTGTAAGTAGATTTAAGATATTTTTCAGTTCCTATACTGATATATTTTCAATCAACCTAAATAGTTTCATACCTTGCGCACTTTCAGCAAACAAAAAGAAAATTACGAACCGGGTACAAGTTCTTGGTCACCAGACAAATTACTGCAACTATCCGGATTAGAAAATCTGAAATATTTCTACAGTGAGTACACTGAATGGGACGAAACTAAATTTCCGAAAGCATCGAAGAAGAATTAGACCCTGCAACAAAAGCAGCTCATGAACATTCAGTTCAAGGTAAAAAAATCCATTGATCACAGGGCGAAAACAGGTCAACAAGGGACTCTGAAAAATCTTGCCCTCAGAGTCAGATGGGTGGTTGGAGCAGGCAAAGAAGGTATACCATCTGCGCCTTCAACATGGATGTAGGTAAGTGACGTAAAAGGTCCCTTCAGGACTGAATGTGTGCCGGCTTTTGTTGGATAGGAACGACTTTTTTTTTATTATGGCTGACGGCAGCGGCAGGTTTTTTTCGTGGAACCTCCCCACACTCTCCGCCAATAGCCGAGGCGAGCTTGAGTGCCGCCCTGCAGTCAGCGCTGTCCGTCGAGTGATCTGTCAGCTCATGCTGACAGTCTGGACTTTACGTCCAAGCCAGTCACTCAACATAATACCATAACAAAGAAACACTCAAACCATCCGCCATCCCCGCTCTCTCAGGTAGTTGAGAACAATTTGAAGTGCAAAGTTGAGTTGCGTCTATACTGAGAAAAAAACTTGTTTTGATGTGTTTGCTTATTCCCAGTAGGAAATTGAAAGAATAGTGAGCATGGTAGATCGAACTTTGGATATCGTGAGCCTATTGTTATGGTCGCAGCGTATTGCATATAGCAATATGCTACATGAAGACTGAAGCGTGTAAGCCGGCTGCTGTCAGCATAAAACTTGAACGCACCCCGACCGAGAGAAGTGCATTTCCTCACGCTCAGGTGCTATGTTGACGTGATTCGTTATTATCGAAAATTCTCTCAGTCATCCAGCCAAGAAAAGGTAATATTTTCGCATAAATTCCGCTAGGCCAAATTAGAGATATAAAATATTTTAGGAATTTCCAAAGGGCGCTGATAAAAAAATAAAATAAAATAAGTAGAAGCTTGCTGCAATAATATTCGTGTTTAACAGCATTTTTTTGAACCAATTCTTACGAAGTCTATATGGTTAGCGTTCAGCTATTAGCATCGAATACAACACGAAAATATCTGATCTCTTGAAAATAAGCTTAAAATCTACATAACTAGCAACTGATAATTAATTGAATGCAGCATTTTTTTGAACCAATTCTTACGAAGTCTATATGGTTAGCGTTCAGCTATTAGCATTGAATGCAACACGAAAATATTTGATTACCTGAATTTAAGCTGACTAGTAATTAGTACTTAGAAACATCTGGACGGACCGATACTCCTGACACGCTCAACTTGGCACAATTACATGACGATTAGATACTCCCGGCTCATCAGTCTGGGCGGCTAGGTATCTCGTCGTATTCTGAAGACCTAAGGGGCAGTGAACGCAAAATCGGCTGCGGCAGATCTTCAACACAGACTGTGGGCCAGTCTGAATAAGGATTCGCGTCCATCTATTAGTGCTATTGCCCGGTGTACACGCTAAGTATACTCTAGCTTACTATAAACATATTGATACACAGCTATTTCAATCTACAGTAGTTTAGCATTTCATGCATAATAAATATATAAATTTTGATACACTGCAACTACCATTTATAGCAGTTTAACAGTTCAAACATATATTGACATAGTTATTTGCATATTTAATGAAAAGAAAAGGTTAAGATGGTCTAGATCGGTGGTACGCAAACTATGTGCCGCGGCATATTAGTGTGCCGTAAAAGAATTTAAAATGTGCCGCTAATGCGAAAATATTTAGTACGAAAATATTTTTTTTTAGTTATATAATAAAAAAAAGAAGTTAAAATATTTTTTTTGTAGTTATTTAATAAAAACAAAACACTGTCAAGAAGTAACAATAATTGATAAAAGTGACTGTTATTTAATTGAATTTTTTATGGAAAATTCAAATTTGCTTTAAATTTTCCATAGTAGGCCTTGCTATTTTTCTTAGAAATTTTTAATACTATGATTGGAATAAAGCCATTCGTAAAAAATTTCAAAATTTATAGTGGGGAAATTTGTAGAACTCATTATTTTGTTTATATCTGAAGTGAGTAGTAGTTTGTTCCTCAGTTTTTATTATTAGTAACTGATAAAAATTCCAGATATTTCTTCGATTTGACCAAGGTTATTAATTAATTGGTAGAGATCTAAATTGTTGTTATTCCAAGCAAGTAATTTAATATTTTTTTCTTAACAGCCATTACTAATTTATTTTAATACAGGCATCCTTATGGATAAATTTGTATCAAGAACTCAGAAAACTGGACATGAAAATGTCCAAAATCCAAATCCAAAATCAAATGCGAAATCAAACAGTTTGGCAAAGCGCAAATATCAAGACGACTATATTGAAATTGGGTTTATTCCATCAGAAAATGATAGTTCTCTTCCTTTTTGCTTAATTTGCTCAAAAACTCTTGCGAATGAATCAATGGTACCAAGTAAGCTTCATCGACATTTGGAAACAAAACATCCAGAAATGAAGAATAAACCAAAAATGTACTTTGACCACCTCCGAACTAATTTACAAAGGCAGTCAAAACAAATTAAGGTATTTTGTTCGATCCCTAAAAAAGCCCAAATTTCTAGCTATAAAATTGCTCAACTTTTATGCAAAAATAAAAAGCCACATACTGATGCCGAAAAGATTATTTTGCCAGCGTTAGAAATTGCCGTTGAATTAATGTTCGACCATCAAGCAGTCGAAAAAATTAAGCAAATTCCGTTGTCAGCTGATACAATTTCTCGAAGAATTCAACACATGTCGCAGGACGTTGACAATCAGATTCATGAGCATTTCGTAGCAAATACAGATGAACTTGAAAAACTTTGGGCGCTTCAAATTGACGAATCGACTGATATCAGTAGCAAAGCTCAGTTGATTGCGTTTCTACGATTCATCAGAGAAGGAAAAATTAAAAACCAATTTTTCTTCTGTAGTGAGCTGACGAAAAATACCACGGGAAAAGATGTTTTTGA
The DNA here is from genome assembly GCA_963924295.1 of Dioctria rufipes. Lineage (NCBI taxonomy): Eukaryota > Metazoa > Arthropoda > Insecta > Diptera > Asilidae > Dioctria > Dioctria rufipes. The sequence continues at coordinate 342,273,856 of OZ002740.1, read as the reverse complement.
GCTGGTCAATCAAAAAGTTCAATCAAAAGGACTCCAATGGGATAACTGTGTTAGTGTCTGCACTGACGGAGCTCCAGCAATGCAAGGACGGAACAAAGGCTTTGTTGCTTATGTTTTGCATCGCAATCCACAAGTAAAAATTGTGCACTGTATGATTCATCGAGAAGTTTTAGTTTCAAAAGCTCTGCCCACTCAGCTTCTGCAAACAATGAATGAAGTAATCAAAGTAGTGAACTACATCAAGTCAAATCCGCTTCGGACAAGAATATTTACGTCTTTATGTGAGGCAATGGATTCAGATCACAAAAGTTTACTATTTCATACAGAAGTCCGATGGCTCTCGAAGGGGAAAGTGCTTGCTCGTGTTGTCAGTTTGCGAACTGAGATTATTTCCTATTTTTCTACTGAAGGTGGTAAGTTCGAGTTTCTTGAAAGCGATATATGGTGGCTGGAAGTTATTTTTCTGAACGATTTATTTGAAAAATTGAACTTACTTAATTTAAGTCTGCAAGGTGAGAAAGAAAATATGATCACAATTACAGGAAAACTCAAAGCATTCGATGAAAAACTGCAACTTTGGATCAGACAGACAAAAAAAAATAACATTGAATTTTTGCCAGGTGTCCATGCTTCTCAAAATCAGAGCAAAATAATGAACCAAATCTATGAAACATTGCAAAATCTTTCTTCATCTTTCTCCAAATATTTTCCGTCGCTTGATACTTCACAATATGGTTGGGTGATAAATCCATTCATATGCCACAATGATGTGTCTCTGTCTTTGGCAGAAGAAGAAAAACTCATTGAATTGAAAAATGATGTAGTTTTGAAAGCTGCGCTTGCTGAGAAGGACTTGCCAGAATTTTGGATTTTCGTAAAAAGTCAATATCCTGATTTAAGTTTAAAAGCCATCAAATCTTTGCTGCCATTTGGATCCTCATATCTGTGCGAATTCGGATTCTCTGCACTCACAGAGATTAAATCTAAAAAGAGAGAGCGATTGCTAATGTTGGATGATGAGCTGCGAGTTTGTTTAACAAAAATCGAACCACGTATAAAATTTATTTGCGACAAAAAACAAGCGCACTCATCCCATTAAATAAAATATATACATGTAATTTCATTTTATTAAAAAAATTCTATATAAAAGATACATTCTTTCTATTTGTGCCTTGACTTTTTTTTTTTTTCTATTTTGTGCCGGGAGGTAAAAAGTTTGCGTACCACTGGTCTAGATATATATACTTCAGATACGAGAGCCACGGGGCAATTTCATTTCAAATATTTCGTTGTGACAGGGCCTACGGAACGCAAGCCGAAATTAACATTCAATTTGATTCTTTAACCAGGTGGCGGATGTTTAAGCTTCCACATGCCGTGGAATTTTAACTGTAAGTATTATTGATGTATTACATATTTTCTGGGAGTATAAGCATATTTCGGCTTCTGTAGCAACTTGTGTTATGGAGCTCCTCTTTGTCGACACTTATTTTTACATTTTTATATATCCTTCAGCTTAACACTATAATTGGTTATGAATATTTATAATTTAATACAATACCTGCACATGGTAGTTATGATTTCATGGTATAATTACGTATACATCTTCAACTTAGAACTAGATTTGTTTAGGACTAGTCATAATTTAATACTGTATTTGCATAGTTTAGTTATAGCTTCGTGGTATACTTACCTATATACCTCTCAACCTAAACTATATTTGTCTTCACATATTTATACGAATACGTTTTTAATTCAAGACAACACTTGTTCATAGATAAGCATAATTTAATACGGCACTTACATACTTTATCGACATTTTTTGTCGTATGTGTAAATATGCACGTAACTATATGACTAGGTTAGCTGAATCTTTATCTGTGCATATTACTTTGAATTAATGAATTTTTTTTATACTTATCTGTACACCTTTTCCTCTACTCACTTTAAATTAAGACGCTTCTTAATAATTATAACGTAAATGAAAACTTGAACGTTTTAATTTCTTCCTTCACATCCCGGAGCCCTCTCGCGTAGGATGAAGGTCGTCTAGGCTCGCCTAGTCTTTCTCTCTCTCTCTCTCTCTCTCTTTATAGGTCAACAAGGGACTTGGGAAAATAGTTCCACCCAAAGTCCAACGGGAGGATGGGGCTGGCAAAGCAAGGTAAAACACCTACGCCTTCCACCTAGATACAGGTAAGTCCCTCCAGGAGCGAGTGTGTGCTAGCTGTTCGTTTGTTTAAGGCACGATATCTAGTTTTGTATATGGTTGGTAACAGCGGCAGGTTGTTTTGTGGAGCCCCCCCACACTCTCCGCCAATAGTCGATGTGGACTAGCGTGCCGTCCTGTATACAACGCTGTTATCGGGTGATCTGTCAGCTCATGCTGGCAGTCTGGACTTAACGTCCGAAGTACATCACCCTCAACATAAAGCCATAACACTATCACACATGCTATTGCTAATTTCAACTTGGTTGATTCATTATAGGATTTTATTTTATCCAGAGAGGGATTTAAGAATATTATTTTAGATTTTTTTTCCTTAACCTTTGTAAGTTTGTAATTTACAATAACTTTTGATTAAATTTGGATTCAGTAGTACATACATAGTTATATTTGTATAGATTTCTTGTAATCTGTAGGATTTATTCCGTAGATTGAAATAAATAAAAAAAATAGTGGGTTATTTCATCTAATACAACATATAGATGACAGTGTAATGCAAATCTTATGGTAATGTTAAGTGAGGATGTTAGGTTTGCTAAAATGAGAGATTTAACATGTTATGGTCGCATGGAAGTGCTACCTTATGCGCTCCGTCCCATAACAAAATCTGAACGGACCCCTGTGTCAGTTGAACTGGGAGGGAGCGAAACAAAGAAAAGAAGAGGAAGATTGTGATGTGGGGGGAACAATAAGGTGACATTTCCTTGTGAGTAGAATAAAAATCGAGAAATATCGAGGAATTAAAATCGGAATCAAAGTGAATAAACAAGGGAAAACTGTTGTGACTCTGGCGCCTAATTTACAACCATAAAGGTCAATGCACCAATATATTGATCATTAAAAATAACTTACAAGCTTTTGAGGCACATCATAGATACCTGGGTAAAATTTTTCCGATCGTGACGGGCAGTCGTTTTTATACTCGCCGATAAGTCATCTTCCTCGAGAAAAGAAATATATATGGCAACTGTTATTCAGAATCATAAATCCAGTGTCTTTAACAAAAATTTCCAATTAAATAAAAAATTAAAACATTGTTATGAATCTGCACTTCATAACCATACCTAAAACCCATAAAACTCACCTACCACATAATAATCATTACTGGCGCTCATTAAATCGCAACGATAATCTAATTTCCCATACCTATCTTCTTGTAACCACAAAAATGACAAACATATGTACACCGTTACATATATACATTTTCAACTGTTTAGCCTCAGTAGATCAAATAACAAACATACGTACATCGTTACAATATACATTTTCAACTGTTTAGCCTCAGCAGCTCAAATAACAAACGTATGTACATCGCTACATATAATAATTTCAATTATCTTTCCTCGGTCACACAGAAAATAATAAACATACGTACATTCGTACAAACATAGAATTCTCGATCGATGCAAACAATGGAAATTGGCCACCCGCAAGAAAGCAACCTTTGTGCTTCTTGACGTGTGTCCAAATATCAAGAATTATTGCATCTCGTGCAATTCGATACCTGTACGGTGCTTATAATTAGCGATCGAGTGCGGTGACCAAAGTCCACCATGTGACCCAAGGAAATTCCCAATTTTTTGCGTCATTGACTGATGGCAATAAACTTTGAAATTTATGTGGGTACCTATATGATATTGATCAATAATAACAAAGAAATGTAAACTATACATTTTTGATCAATATCGATAAACTGCAAGCACAGACTTTTAGACATTTGTTCCAATAAATTATTTTTGCCTACCCTGGGAAAATCGGTTTTATGTGGAAGGGAGTACTTTCTTATGTTAAATTTTTAAATAAAAAGGCGAGTATCGAGATAGGAAAGGCAGAAGTATTTTTTCATCTGAAGTATCTTTACGTCTAAACAGTGTTCTTAAAAAGTAACTAGAGAGTCCCCCTACCAAAGGTAAGGCCTCTAGCGAAAACTTTCCAAAGTATATAATTGTGTAATTGTATCAAAATTAAAATAAGTTGTAATTAAAAAGTTTTATTTGAAAAGACAAAACAGTGTTAGTGTTTTAATACAAGGTCCCCGATAGTCTAACTAGACTATCTCCCCTAAATGTAAATATTTCACGAACAAGTATTAGTTTGGCAGCACTAACCTAGAAATAGGAATGTTGAAAATAGAAACATGTTTTGGATTGGATGCGTGTGTGTCTACCGACTGGGTGTCGGGCATTAAGAAATCAGAAGTGAGTCGAGAAGGATAAAAGAAGCAAGCTGTGTGCTATAAAGTGTTTTTTAATAATTTATATTGCTTATTGGAGAAATAAGAAAATTAAAAGACGATTACAATATAAATATTAAAATTCTCTAAAGTAATAAAAACCCGCCACAAGCAGCAAATTGATGGCAGAGGTATTGATTTCATCACATCAGTACTTTACGATTGCAATTTGCAAGTGCATAACGTGTCAATTACAATCAATTTGCAAAGGTCTTCTTGCCCTGCTGTTCATTTTGGTATGATGTAAATGTTATCACCACAGCAAATCGACATCATTAACAGTTTTTGTTCCGGCTTACTATACTACTATTGTTTTTCTTCGCTACTCGTTTACTGTGCTGTTGTGTACATCGAAAACATGGGAAGATATTTCAACCCAATAGAAAAGTATGTTCGCGCATGTTTTATTTTAACTCTACACTGTCTTTTATATTTTTGTTTATAAAAGCAATTTGAATCAGAGAAAGATTGAAAATTCATGCGGTGAAACGTAAATAAGGAAAAATTTAATACCTTGTTATATCCCATTGAAGGAACAAAGTCACAGGTGAAAATATATATTTTTGAAATCTATATTTAGCCGATACATAGGATTTTATTCCATGTAAGAAGACCAGCACGTGTTTTTAGCAAAGATCCGAATCAGAAATAAAATTATTAATGCTGAAAACACTCGTAGCGCCACCTATACGTGGAAATAGTTCCAATATAAACTTAAGTGCTTTTATTTTTAATTGGTATGTTATGTATATTTATCTATTTAAAGTGAATTAAATGTTATATTAGCTATTATTTTTGTTAACTATGATATGATTGAAATTTATTATTATTTATTTTTATTTAACATTAAGAATATTTCTATAGAATTGGCTGTAATATCTAAATATAATTGAAAAACAAAAGCTATATTTTGCATTCAAGACGAGCTGTTCTGCTGGCAAATTAGTGTTACAGTCTGGTGACGTTGTGAAATAAAAGTAAGCAACTAACTGGTGAGTACAACCGCCATGTTTGCGTCACAGGCTGGAAATGTGATGGATCTTATTCCTAGCATGCTGGCCTCCGACAATATCAACAGCGTTACTGCAGAGGAGCGAGCAGCACTACCGATAAGAGATGTCCGATATGTGGAAGAGAATTCGATGGATTCGCTGGAATGAGGCAACATATGCGACATCGATATCCGATCGTACAACGATGAACTTCAAAAGAAAAGTGCCAATGCTAGGACACTGTGGAGAGAGGAAAAAAATTGACTTCGCAAAGAAGGGTGCGGAATGTAATGAAAGCTTACCACAGGCGGCAATAGTTGATTACCTTAATCAGCACTCGACCAGGAGTAGGTATGCGATTGCTGCCAGGAGTAAGCAACAGCAGTACAAGGATAGAGTCATAGCATTTAGACAACAACCACCTGAAAAAGAAGCAGTTAACCACAATCATGAAAGCACAGAAGGGAAAGAGCTAGATAGATATCTTGAATTACGAACAGCTCTATCTGCATTGCAAGAAAGGCTCTCTGAGGAAGTAGATATGGAGTTCCTAGAGTGCCTACTGTATCAATCTCAGGATGTGGCCATAAGTGAGCTCGAGAGATGATGCCGTTCGATGATAGCCCAATATCTCCGAAGACCAAGGAATCGGAATTCAACGCAAAATACAGCAAGGAATAACTTAATAAATAATATGACCTGGACTGCGCAGAAGGAGAAAACGAATTTTAGAATATAAATTCGCCCAGATGGACTATAGCAAGGACCTGAAAGCGTACGCCAATAAGCTGATAGATGGAACTGTGAACAACATGGACCATTATATTAGTACCTTCACGCAAACATCTAGAGCCTATTCTTTATCGCGCCACAGAATCTGTGAGTGTTTGTAGTTCGATGACCGCAGAGGAGGTGGAAATTGCTATTAAGGGTAGAAAATCGAACTATCAGGGTCCTGACAGGATTAATTTGAAGGATTTTACTAAGATCAATAAAACCAGAGTTCTGCTCATGCTTAAAAAGATGTTGTTACTGGACCGAATACCGGCTAAATTTCAAGAATGCCGCACCATCTTGGTTCCTAAAACGAATTATATTTAGATGATATCAGGAACTGGCGACCCTTAACTATTGGGTCTGTATTCATCAGAATCTTCAACAAAATTCTCGCAATCAAAGAGGATTTACGAACTTAGACGGATGCTTTGCAAACTGCATCATGATGGAGACGCTCATTAAGGAGAGAACCTAAGACTCTAATATCATTAGATCTATCAAAGGCTTTCGACAAGATTCCACATAGTAGTATAAAAAGAGCCTTGAGAGCATTAACGTGGACAGCAAAACTAATAAAATTATAATGGATAACTTCAGGGAGCCAAACAGGGTAACTCGCTTTCCCCGATTCCTTTTAACATATTACTAGACGAGCTGCTATGTGAGTTAGATAAAGGAGGAGAAGCGATTAACATTGGCAATAATAACAAGTTATCGGCGCTTGCCTATGCTGACGTCGTGGTGATTTTTGCTGAGGACACTGGCAATGCGAATAGAATGCCATCGCTTGATTTTCTTAGGAAAAGGGGGCTGCAACTCAATATTCTGAAATGCAACTCATTGTCTATTTGTAGGGTACCAAGTAAGAAGAACAGTTTATTACACCGATCACCATCAGGGAAAAACTAGAGTAGTGTAAAAGTATATTTTAAAACAGTTTGTAAAAAGTATAGTCTAAGTATAAATTTCAAAAGTGTTACTTGTAAAATTGAAAAGCGTGTAATAAAATCAGTGTAAAGAGAAACTTAGTCTTGTCATTGTCGAGGACCCGACAAAAATCAACGCGCCGCCAGTGTATTGGAACGCAGAACAATACATTAACGCTATACAACTGAGATATAACCGCCTACTTACTATAGGGATTCCATCAAATCCACCTGAGGCAAAAATGTGTCGTGTGAGATTTAGAAAGGTCAAGTTACTCTCACACGTCTTAAAAAAATGTCCATTCACGCACTGGCACACAATCATAAGTCACAAATATGTGCTGAAAAGATTCGTTGCTATGCTGTGTAAGATTCCTGTACGTGTGATAAGCATTTTTTAGAAAAAGGGCGGGGGGGATGAGGAGAGAGAAAGAGAATGACAAGAGTGCTTAACCTTATGTTACGTCGTCAGGTCGAAATATCTGTTTCATATCTGACATTTCTCATTTTATGAAAATAAGTGTGGTGTGATTTTAGTGATTGTGAGAAAAAATTGTTAAAGTGATTAATACTTTGTACGGCATTGCATACCCAAATTTCATTAAATTACAAATTGGTAAAAGAAGATAGAATGACTGGGTCAATGACGCAAGTGCCCGATGTAAACAAAATTGGTATAATGCATGCCCTACAAGAAATGAATTCGGAGGCACTTTTGTTTGCAATTGATTTTGCAATTCTTTTTGTTTGCAATTGAATTTTGTAAATTAATTGGTTAGGCAAAACCCCCACTAGGTAAGTGAGTATTATTTAGATTCTAAGTAAGAAATTTCGTATAAATAGATTAGTAAAATTGTACACAAAACAGTTGAATACAGTTGACTTTAAAAGTACTGATTGCATTAATTAATTGCGCTTCGAATTCTCTGTGCAATTCCTGGTCCCCAACTTCTGCATCCATAGGTGCATTATTCTCCTACATTGGCATGCTTGCGTGCCGAGAAAATTAAGAGCAAGAATTGTCAGAGCAGATATCAAAGAACCTCACCATAACTGTGCATCGACGACCAAACAAGTTTCAACCATTACATTTTGTGGAATAGATTTTATATAGTCGAAACTCCCGAATTTTAGTGAAGAAGTGCGCAGTTCTGTGTTGTAGAAACTACCGGCATTGTGCGTGCAAGAAATCATTTTTCAGACAAGCTTAATTTTTTTACAATTGAATTGTCATTCGATAATTGAATTGTCATTTTAACCTTAAATTATATCCAGCCATCAAAGACAACGCCAAGAAATATTATCAGGAAATAAAGGGGGCACAGGAAAAATTCTTAAAAATTAAAAAAGTTATAAAAATTATAAATTTAAAAATTAATGTAATTATTTTGTAATATAATGGGATCTCTTCTATTGAATTTCTTCAATTCTTAGTAAAGTCTCAACCACTAAATTATATGCCCGCTCTGAAGAAATCGTAGCTTACTACTTCCATGATTAAAATGAACACAAAAATAGAATAGAAGAATTACACTGTGCTACATGGAAAGCATTCTTTTGACGAGACATAGTAAAGATTGTAGGTATAATGAAACTAAAAGTAGTGGCATACTAGAAATTTCTCATACACCCTCAAAATCTCATTTTAGAGCAAAAAACCCGTTATTCAGAGGTATATGTATATAATAATTTATTACTCCGCCGAAATTTTTTGTGGTATATGAAAGAAGAGAGATAGGCCTTTGAAAACTTATGTTCCTTATTTCGTTGTGATGATAAGTCACGAAGTTACAGTGGAAAACATTTCGAAGTTTACCATTTTTGCACATTTTTCAACTTTGACAACAGTTGATGGCTTATTTTGCTCTACAATATTTTTTTTTTTCGGTGCATATCTATAATAGCGAATTCGATTCCGCGTCTAATGGGCATTTGTTAACTAAAATCGGTTGACATTTGACTGAGTTATCAAATTTTTACTAATTAAGCAGCTCAATTCCTGTAAAATATTAACTACAGCAACAGTTGAAGAAGTACTGGGTTTTGACCGTGAAAACAGTGAAATCGTGAAAAAATGCAACAAACTTTTCACTCGGACACTGAAGGAATTAAGAATTTGTTTAGAATTGATTTAATTGCTTGAACTATTTGAAAATCTAATCTAATTATAAAGTAAAGAAAAGTTCAAGGGTCTGGGCCTGTCTATCTTTTAAATCTGGTCGTATCGGCAGCATACATCATTCCCGAGTCAACGTGTGGCAAAAGTCTCATTGGACTATGAAATTTACACATGCCTTGCATTCAGGTATTCAGGTATTCCTTTTTTAGTCGCATCAGCTCATAGCTATCGATGTTAAGTAGTAGTTGGATTGAGTAGTTAGCAATTCATACCCCGTTTTATATAAAAAGTTTGTGAGAAATAGCCCGTTTCGGAAGTGTTAGGGGTAATGTGAGCCATAGGCATAACCCATGACGTTGAAAATTAGAATACCTATTTTCTTGCCCGCCAAAGATAAAATTAACAAAATCTATCCCTTTATCAAAGGTAATTGTACTATTTTATAAAAATTACTACTAATACTAATTTCTTTTAGAGCTTTAATAAACGAGCCTTGGAAAACTAAAAACTTAATAAAAAAGTTATTCTATGGTTTTTCATTACTTCCTTCCTTTTAGTCTAAAAAACAAATGCCCCAGAATGTGTTCAGATTTTCAGAATAAATACGAGAATAGATGATCTTAAGCATGTTAGGGCAGATGTAAAAAAAAAAGGAAAAAAGAAATAAAATGAAAAATAAAAAAATTCAAAAATTACAAATATGCAGTCCGACTATTCCCAATTAATAAATATGATAAAAAAAAAAAAAAAAAAAAAATTAACTCCGTTTTCTAATGTATGTCGTGGTGATATTATTTAGTGAGAACTTAAATTAAATTATTTCTCTGTTCATACATAGTGTACCATCTTATTAGAAATTAGCTGTGCCAAAAGCATTAATCAAGTTTGTTGTATTCTCATCAATACCGCATATTTCTAGAATTCCATCTCTTTGGTCAACACTATGAATGAGCCCCGGCTAAAATCGACAAAGATTTATTAACACCACTATTGCTCTTTTTGTGTGTTTTGCCCGATATTCATGAAGATGATCCAGTAATTTGTCAGGCCCATTCATTGGATTTTCTCTAGATATAGAGGGAATAATTGTTATGAAGAGATCATAAGCAAATTTCTTCTTGCTTGCCTCCTTAAATGGTAGATATGTAAGTTCACTGGAAATTTTGTTTGTTATCAAGACTTTTTTTTCTATAGTGTAATGACTTTATCTTTGAAGAATATCTTACTGGTTCTGGTGTAATCTGTTTACTTTTCTCAACAAGAAACACAAACGGACGAATTTTAGCTTCCTTTAAGAATTCAATATTTCTATTGCTGTTAGGAAAGCTTTTTCGAATGCAACGTTTGCAAACATTTTGCTATCAATCACAAAGCCGCAAACTATGAATTATTTGTTCATAATTCATTCTTGGTAAAATTAATTCCAGAATTTCTTAATTTGAAATTAATGTTTGCGAAATATGTTGGAATTTTAGCTGATTTTCTTCAATAAGTCTTTTAGCATCTTCTACATTTGCACGAACTCTTAATTGGAAGATTACTTTCATCCTTTTCATGAAAAGCATGCACTGTCCTTCCTCCTGTGATGGTTATGCCTGTCTGTTCAGTTTCAGTTGAATGAATAAATTTATTATAATGATTGAAAACAAAAAAAAAAAAAAAACTAAAGCCGGAATTTGGTTAAATTAGTGTGACAAATGACGATTAAACCTTTTTGCCTGAATCCATGGAGACCACGATTACAGCCCAAAGATTCTATAAGTTGCTCTGAAGTTTTTGATTTATACTAAAGTATAATTGCTTTTCTAATTGTATTAGACAAACTTTTCTTTTCTTGTTATTTTGTATGATCATTGAATATTTCACAAATAAAAGCAGATCTTCTGGTGTAGGTGCAACTTCTGGAAATATTTCCTTGACTTTTAGTTGTTCGTCTATGGAAACATCCCCCATAAAATATGAGGCGTAGATGAACCACAGCTGATCCTTTCACTGAACATTAACGGTGAAATATATTCCCTTTTTCGAACATAAAACGGTAATAGATTGCCAATATGGAGAAATCTTCCCAATACAGCAAGTGCTTGTAGCGGATCTGCCATTTCAATTTCAAGATTTTAAAATTTTTTTAAGCATTAATTTCTATCAATTTAATACTGAAGATTATATGAGGTTCTGTTTACTTTTTGTTATATCTTTATTATTTCCGGACGGTTTAATCTTACGTTGGCCCCTTGTTGAAAATTGTGGATTATCTTTAGAATTTCTTTTGTGTTTTTGTTGTTGCGATATTTGCCTGGCTTGAATTCGGGGTGTCGAGTGCGTTTTACACGTACGTGCACGTTAAATTTTGGGGTGTACCTAGATGCACTCGTGGTATGGCGCTAAGCGATCTACATGAACTGTTCTTATTTTCCCACCGCGACATTTCTTTATTTTATATACCACTTCCGTAACTTGTTCAATTATTGTGTACGGACCGTCCCAGTCCTTCTGAAGTTTCGGGTACCGACCGGTGACGCGACGCGGGAAATACAACCATACGTTCATTCCTATTTCGTAAACGCGATCTCGCGACCGCAAATCGTAATACGTTTTCATCCGTCTACTCGAGTTATTAAGCATCGTGCGGTTATGCTGATGAATTGCGTTCAGACTTTCGATAAGCGTTTCCACATACAAGAAGGTGGGTTCAGCAGGTGATGGAGGCCTACCCATAACCATTTCGAGAGGTAGCCCTAATTCTCGTCCAAAGAGGAGACGAGCTGGAGTTTGTTTGGTGTTGTCGTGAATGCTGGTTCTGTATGGAAGCAGCAGGAATGGAATGTATTGATCTCACTCTTGTTGTTTTTTGTCTAGAAATTTAGCGAGATAATCCAGTATTGTGCGGTTAAACCGCTCGACTAGCCCATCAGACTGTGGGTGAAGGGCAGTAGTTCGTGTTTTTTCTATACCAAATCGACTGAGTGTCGCTGCAAATACAGCACTCATGGCGCCCCATATCTGCTAAAAACTGTTGTTACTAGAGCGTCGGCTACCACTTCCGCAGTTTGGTCAGGTATTGGTATGGCTTCTGGCCATTTTGTAAAATAATCTATACATACGACCAAGTAGCGATGGCCGTTTATTGCTCTTGGTAATGGACCCAAGATATCCACACCAACTCGCTCGAATGGGGCTCCTGAGTTGCAAATTTGTAACCTTGCTCTCGTACTTGGCAAAGGTCCTTTTCGCGCTTGGCATTGAGTACATGTCATGCACCAATTTTTTACATCAGTGCTACATCCGGTCCAGTAGTATCTAAGGCGTAATTTTCCTAACGTCTTCTCGAAACCGAAGTGTCCTCCAGCGGGTGAATCATGTATTTGCTGAAGCACTAGCTTCCTCAATGACTTAGGTACAATAATCTGTTTTACAGTATCCCGCCCATTATCTAAAAGTCGATAGGCTATGTCGTTTTCGTTTTCCAAAAGTAGATTTGCCCACATCGACCAATAGGATTTGACTTCTGGGCTGAGATGTTTGATGTCATCTTTCTCGGGCTGTTTTCCAGCTTGCAGCCAGTCTCGTACACATTTCAAGTCCGGATCACTTTGCTAGTATTCGGCTATGTTGTCTTGTACTGTAATTATGCGCATTGTTACTGACTGTTTGTCCTCCAGACGTTGACAGTAGTGACAGTTAAATTCAGCACATCTTCATGACAAGGCATCGGCATTGCTGTGTTTGACTCCCGCGCGATGTACGATTTCAAAATTAAAAGCTTGCATCCGTTCTATCTAGCGGGCTACTTGCTCTTCTGGCGATCGAAAGCGATCGAAAATTCATCAGCCAGCGCAGTGACGCATGATCGGTTCTAATAGTGAAAGGCTTACCCAATAAATATGATTGGAAGTGCGCACAGGCTTTTACAATTGCTACTAATTCTTTTCTCTTCACACAATAGTTTCTCTCAGGCTTACTAAAAGTTTTGCTGTAAAACTCTATTACGTGTTCATTTCCGTCTTTAAGCTGCGATAGCACCGCATCCCAGGCATGCTGACTTGCGTCAGTGTCTAAGATAAATGGTAGATTTTCATCAGGCTGGGCTAATATTGGTGCTGACGTAAGTCTATCTTTTAGAGTTTGAAATGCTTCCTCACATGAATTTGTCCAGCAAAATGAACGTGCCTTCTCCATTAGCTCAGTAAGTGGTTTTACAACAACTGAAAAATTTTTGACAAATCTTCGATAGTACGCGCACAATCCTAGGAAGGATTGGACACCTTTCTTGCTCCTTGTTACAAGCCAATTCCGAACAGCAGAAGTCTTCTCAGGGTCAGTTGATATTCCGTCAGCGCTTATTACATGCCCGAGAAACTTAACCTCTCGTTGACAAAGCTGACATTTTCTTGGGGACACTTTCAGGTTAGCCAAACTGAGACGTTCAAGAACTAGGTGTAAATTTTGTATCATGCTCTCGAATGATGGCCCATGGACAATGACATCATCCAGGTATACTAAGCATGATTGTGGCGATAAACCTTGAAGTACCACTTCCATTAACCTCTGGAATGTAGCTGAAGTATTGGTTAGGCCGAAGGGCATGACGTTAAACTCCCACAGCCCCCGGTTCGTTGTAAATGCGGTCTTTTCTTTGTCTAGCTCCTCTACTTCAACTTGCCAGTACCCGGATTGGAGATCGAGGGTGGAAAACCACTTGGATCCTGCTAAAGCGTCGAGTGGGGAAGGGGATATGAATCCTTCTTTGTTACCTCATTTAGTCGACGATAGTCGACACAGAAACGTGTGGAGCCGTCTTTTTTGTTGACTAAAACCACAGGAGAAGTCCACGAGCTGCTGGACGGTTGAATAATTCCCTGGCTTTGCATTTCCTGAACTAACTGTTCGGCTTCTTCTCTTCTCGTTAGTGGTAGTCGGCGAGTGGGCTGCTTAATAGCTTTATTATCACCTATGTCCCGACGTTCGAATAAATAGAGTATGCCTTAATATCCGTTTCTGATGAAATTCGAGATTAGATGCCGCTCGTTCAAATAGCCCTGCAATTCTGTTGGCAGTGTGTCATTATCGGTATTAACCTTGTAGGCCGGTTCCAAGATTTGAGTATCTATGTCTGCGTTAATCAACCAACTATTATCCTTTATCTCGTATGGTTCCTGCCCTAGATTAGTTACCGGTACAGTAACTCTCCCATTATCGGACTGACAAAGGCTCGGTAGCAGCCAAAGATCTGATGGCGTATTTTTTGGCGAAAGGAACACTGTTTTGTTGTTTCCCAGAAATGCGTTGCCAACCGGCATGAAACATGTTGAACCGGCGGGAATGGTGTAGTCGTATACGCCTCTCACAATGATGCGTGATTCCTGATCTCGCAGAGCTATATGCTCATTTCCTATCTTCAGACTAAGGTTTTCTAAGTAGATTGTGCATCTATGACCTGACAAAAAATCCATCCCCAGGATACAGTCATCGAAAATCTCGGCCACATAGAATGTGTGAGTGGTAGTGAAGCACCTGATGGCTACTGTTAGACTTATCATTCCCTTTACTTGACTTGTTTTCCCGGTAACATTTCTGAGATTAGTGAAGCATGGCTGAAGACACGGTCGACTGGGCATCCGCTTCCAGATCCGCTCATGTACTACTGAATGTATCGCCCCCGTATCAATGATCATACTACTGAAAATCCCCCCAATTCTCCCGGATATTTTAATTGTATCGGTGGCGGTACTTTGGCTTATTGTGATGTACGATGGAGTTGGCAAGGTAGAAGTTTGAGGTTTGGTTACGTTAATGGTGCCTTCCGATGAAATTAATGTTGCTGTGGCATTAATTGCGGGTGTAGTGTGAACAATTGCTTTAGTGTAGATGTACATATATAATAATTTCAATTACCTTTCCTCGGTCACTCAGAAAAAATAATAAACATACGTACGTTCGCACAAATATAGAATTCTCGATCATAGCAAACAATGGAAATTGGCCACCCGCAAGAAAGTAACCTTTGTACTTCTTGACGTGTGTCCAAATATCAAGAATTATTGCATCTTGTGCAATTTGATGCCTGTACGGTGTTTATAATTAGCGATCGATTGTGGTGACCAAAGTCCACCGTGTGACCCAAAGAAATTCCCAATTTTTTCATCATTGACCGATGGCAATAAACTTTGTAATTTATGTGGGCACCTATATGGGTACTCTGTTGAGGATATTGAAAATGGATTTTATGTGGAATGGAGTACTTTCCTATGCTAAAACTTTAAATAAAAAGGCGAGTATCGAGATAGGAAAGGCAGAAGTATTTTTACATTCGAGAAGTTTCTTACAAGTCAGAAGAGATTTTACTAGAGAGTCCCCCTACCAAAGCTAAGGCCTCTAGTGAAAGTTTTCAAAAAAAGTACATAAGTGTAATGTGTTAAAGTCAAAAGCAAATAAAAAGTATTTTAATTTAAAAATCATCAGTGGAAGTGTTTTAATACAAGGTCCCGATAGTCTAACTAGATTATCTCCTGAACCTTTGTTGTACAAGAAGTACAACAGTATGGTAAAGAAACTGCTCATTGAATACAACTCAAGAATACATCGAACTACGAAAATGAGACCACGTGATATCAACGCCTGCAATGAGAAACAAACTGCTTTCAACTGTATATAATCATATAAAAATTGTTGTTCCTGCAAAGTATAAAGTTGGAGATTTTGATCAGCATATATTTGAGAAAGGCTATACACCAACTGGACAGCTGAGATTTTTAAAATTATTAAAGTTCAAAACACAAATCCCATCACATATCGGCTGGAAGATTATCAAGGAAATCCAATCACAGGAGGCTTTTACGAATTGGAGCTACTGAAAGTTAAACACCCAGACCTATATCTCGTAGAGAAAATCTTAAAGAAGAGTGGAGATAAAGCTTACGTTAAATGGATCGGATTTTCATCAAAACACAATTCTGGATTAATAACAAAGATGTTTTATAATTTCTTGAAAAAACATTTAATAATTTAAATTAATTAAAATACTTTATAGCTTGTAGTTATAATGCATTTTACTTTAATAAATAAAACTAAAACTATAATACATAATTTATTTACACTAGACTTAGATTCTTTCTGCAGTTGCCACTTGTTGATCTGATAAAATGGAGTAATGCCCGCATGGTAGAGTATCCGTCGTTCCGCTCATAATATGTCGCTTATTATCATAAGGACTCAGTGCGATCTTCTTTTGACTGACAGTGTACACGCTATGGTTATGGGATCGTATGGAGCTCTGATTAGCAGTTAGTCTTCGAAATTGATATGCCTCTGTACTAGTGATTGCAAAATCGGTTACTCGGTTACCCGATTAATCGATTAATCGACCCTTAAGCGGCTCATTTCCAATTAATCGGTTTTAGCGTTCTAAAAATCGATTTTTTATTAAGGAAAATTTTTTCGTTTCGTAAAATATTCTTTCTAAAAAAGCGGATAAAAAATTGCACATTCATGTAATTTCACGAAAAAATTTTACTACGAAATACATTGGAAATACGTTTTTAGATGCAATACTTTCGTGTGTGCCGCTGTCGGTCTCAATAAAGAAAAAATTTCTAAGAAAAAATTGCGGGCTGCTGGCTGACACGATAGAACAGAGCGGAAGGAAAGGATCGGATCAGAACTGAACTGATACACTGACAGTGTCACTGCACTGGTGCTCACTCAATGCTGTGTGTGAATACTGTCGCGCTGTCGGTCGAGCTCAATTTCTGTTAGTTGGAGTTAGAATCAGAATTGGAGAAGGGATCTTTTTCTTAGGACTGAACGGCTCTTTTGGTTCTTTTAAGAGGAGTCAGTACTCAGCAAAATTTTCAATTTAGATACCAGCGAGCCTGTAGGCAATAAAACTTACTATACGTAGGTTTGTGTCCTGAAAGTATGAAAATGCATATAAAATTAGCCTAGACCTTGACCACAAGTCACATTAGAGACATCTAGCGTAAAATACAGAAACCCAATATACGAAAATTTAAGACGAAAATGAAAATTTGCAGTTGAAAGAAATTGAAAATTTTTAAAGAGATTTAACTCTCCTATATTTTATTTTGCACGTAATTGCTAAATATGCTATTTTGCTTTATATTTCTAAAACTTTCAACGAAATTTTGCAATCTCTCGTCGGTGAAATATCGAGAGAAAAAACAAGTACTATTAGAGTTAAACCATTAAAAAATGCGCCACTAAAAATGAAAAAACTCGACGTTATTTGCTAGATCTAGGATTTATCTCTCTAAAATAGTCACAATATAAAGAAATGAGAATACCTAACCACAGGAATTTGATTTGAAAAAAATCAGTTTTAACCATTTTTTACAAGTTTCCGAGCTAATATCTCCATTCCAATACATTTTTTTTATTTTTCTCGACGTTATTTACTAGACCTCTTCGTTACCTTTAATTTAAGATATAAATCATTTTTCTGCTACAAATAGTTTGCTAGAAATTCGCATTGAAAATTGTATGAAACTTGCAAATCTTGGTACTGACTCCTCTTAAATCATTCGTTCTGAACGAACGGTTCATTCCTGAACTACACAGTTCTACTTGTTATTCAATCGTAATAATTTAAGTAATTTTAAAAAAGTATTCAAGTGTTTGTTATTGGGTGCAAATGTAAGTTCTATGTATAAAAAGCAAGTATCGAAGACGAAATATGTTTTAAGGCATAAACTTAAACTGTTATTTTTTAATATTGACTAGATGCAAAAACTTTTCGCCTGCTTAATAATCAAACATCAAACATTCAGCCAACCGATAAGAACAAGACGAGCTCTGAGTTACATAATATATGGCATTTCTTCCAGCATGACAAAACCAATCAGTCGGCAAAATGTAACAAATGCATGAATGTGTTAAAGTGCTATGATAGAACAACAAGTTCTTTGCACTCCCATTTAAAAACTGCACACAATACCAACGCATTAAATAGAACGACAATGGAAAAAAAATGCTTGGAAGTTGAAGTTTCTTTCTGCTCCCAAAGCTCATCATTACGCATAAGCGAAACCCTGCAGGTACAGCTAACAAATATTCTTCGAAGTAAAACTGATGACTCTTTAGCAGCAATTGTGTCAAGAATGACTGCTAAGGACGGGATTCCACTATCGATGTTTTGTACTTCGTCTGATTTGAGAAGACTTTTAATTGCAAAAGGGTTTCAGCAAATTCCAAAATCTCCCAACACCAAATGATTGTAGGTCACACAAAAAAAAATCCGAGATGAAGTTGTAATTGAAATATCGTGCTATAAACAGAAAGGTGGACGATTGAGTCTCTCAATCGATGAGTGGACATTAACTCGAAATCGCAGATATTTAAAAGTAAATGCTCACTCAAATTCTGGAGGACGATTCTGGAATTTAGGTCTCGCCCGTATATTAGGAAGTTTGCCTGCTGAAAAGTGTGTGGATCTTATTTTGCAAAAGCTAAGTGTTTTCAACATTTCGATGGAAAAAGATGTTGTTTGCATAGCCACAGATGGAGCCGCCATCATGAAAAAGGTTGGAAGACTAGTTGCTACCTCCCAACAACTTTGTTTCGCGCATGCGATACAGTTAGCAGTCTTAAGTGTTTTGTATCGTAATGACACGTCTGATGCTGCTGAAGTGGAGGTGCTCGCGGATTTGCCCGAAAACGAAGAAGATTCAAGTGATGAAGATTCAGCTGATGAAGATTTAGCTGATACAAATAATGACAATTTGAACTACAATTTTGATGTGGGTATTGAGATTGACCATAACGTTTCAATTTCGCACCACACCGGCTGATGCCGTTGATAGCAAAAGTGCGAAAAGTTATCAGATTATTCCGGCTTTCTTCAACTAGAAACGATGACATCTTGCAAAAGTACGTGAAAGCCAAATTTGGAAAGGAACTCATGTTGATTTTAGATTAAAGAACTCGATGCAACAGCTTACGGACTATGTTGGAGCGTTTCCTCAAATTAAAATCACCTATTCAAAAAGCTTTGATCGATATTAAATCAAACTATCAGTGTTCGGTGGATGAATTGATCCTGCTATCCGAAACTGTTGCTATGCTTACTCCAATTAAATATGCCCTCGAAGCTCTCTGCTGCCAAGACGCTAATCTATTAACTGCAGATGCAACGTTGAAATTCATGGTTTGCACGCTAGAAAAAATAAACTGCCCTCTTGCAAACGACATGAAGGATGCAATAGAATTCCGAATTAAAGAAAGGCGAACCGATTTATCAGGTTTGTTGCAGCACTTGTACAGTGGTTATGCTAATACTTCCGCTTCCACCAATGACCTGTTTCCTGATTTGAAGAAAATTACGGTCAAGAAACTCTTATTGGGTATGGTGCACCGATTATTTAAGTTAGATAATGCAAACGATGAACTGCAACAACAGCACAGCGACGAAGATGCTAGTATGGAAGTTTCGATAGTAGAAGAAACCGAAAACGAGGCCGACACAATCAAGCAACAAATGCAACGAGCAATTGATAAGCATTTGGCTGTACCTGAAAAACGTAACACTTTATCTTTCACTTCTTCTATAGTCGAAAAAACTTTGAAACGTGAGCTTTCTCAATTTGAAGATGATGGAAACCGCAGTAAATGGTTGGATCTCTGTTATAATAACTTGAAATCAATTCCTTCTACAAGTGTGGAATCAGAGAGGGCATTTTCAGTATCTGGAAACTTTTGCACTAAATTGAGATCACGATTAAGTCATAAAACTATTGATAACTTATGCTTTCTACGTGCTCATTTCAATAACATTTAAAAAACATGTTTTCAGGATTTTTATAAATAACTTTTTATTTTCGTATTGTTAATGAATTATATATTTTTTTATTTTTAAATAAATATTATATTTTCTATAATTATAAACATGAAAAAAATTTAACTATTTTGAAAAGAAATAATTCCACAACACAATTTCTTTTTAAAACCGATTAAAAACCGATTAATCGATTTTAGTAAAACTAAAACCGAAAAAATCGGTTTGTACTTTTCCAATACTTTTTGCAATCACTACTCTGTACTAAATTAGCCTTTACTCCTTTTGCTTTCTTTACAGTTTTACCATCGTTTATACGCAGACTGTACATTTTCGAGCGCAAGCCAACGAATTCGCTCATGATTTTCCCACTCAGCTCATCCTTCATTTGACCAGGGTAATCACTTGTATCAAATTTGTTTATATTTTCAGCCATAAACTCATATGCATTTTTCTCTTCAAGTTCATATATTAGAGAATCTGTATCTGTATACATGACTTTACATTTATCTCCAAATTCACGCTGCATAAAACCGTAGTGGAAATCGTAGAGCATATTTTAGAAATTTCCATAACTGTCATTCCAATATAGAGAGGCTTATTGAATAAGATTTTGAGCCGCCTTAATTCCACAGCAACTAAATTCTCATCAAATATCGTTGCACTGTGGAAGTTGGGTGCTGCAATCCGAGCTTTAGCACCATAGCGACCTTCTCACTTTACGCAAAGTTTTACATCGCTATATTTGCGAACATTTTCCATGGTCTTACCAAAAGCTGCATTATTCATCTTCTTATAGTTGTCCTTCTCATGATCGCTTGTAGCCTGCATCCGTTTGGAAGTATTTAAGTCAATATATGGTTTGAGCCAAGCTGAGGGGTCGAATTGAAGAACCCGGTGCACTTTTTTCAGGATGAGTCCATGTGATAAGCAAAAATTCGGTAGTGTATAACATATTTAGTTTTAGGATGTAATGTTGCCAAAAGCTTCTCTAATTTTGCTCCAGGTGGTGCTGCATGCTCAGAGCAAAACGGTAAGTTCTTATGCTTATCATGTAGATGTTGAGGTTAATCCAAGTCGACTTCGAATATGTATCCAGTTGGAGAATCATCAGGAATTTCGAAAACGTCAATATTGGGAACATCAACCCATTTGAATCCTCGGGTTGGTAAATTCTGTGACATGGCCCATCCATAAAGGTTATTCACATCATAATACATCAAGTATTTCTCTTTCTCCTTAGGCTTAAAATCATCCATATATTTATTATTTGCTTTACTGTATATGTTCGAACATTGACTTATACCGCCTCGAATGCCTCTATCTATGAATAGCAGTATATCTACGTCGGTTATGAGCTCTAATTTCACATTAGTGTATTTTAGCATAGCATCCCATGTTAGGCCTGCCATGGTGTAATAATGTGCTGGATCTAAATTGTATGTCTTCATGCACACTTCTCGAAAGTTCTCAAACATATCGGCCAATAGGAGAACATCAGTCTTAAAGTATAGATCTGAATATTCACCAAGTGTTTGTATTTCAAATTTTTGCCAGACCTCTTCAGCATGAGTATAGTCCTCAGGAGATATAGCACTGTCAGTCAGTTTATTGTAGAACGCTTCCTGTGTTGGCAAGTTCCGGAAATCTAATTTATCCCATTCATCAATAAAATCATACGGGGAGACACCTTTGCGTGTAAGAAGTTTGATAGTGTCATCATCCAATCCCTGCCATACTGATCTTGTAGTGTTTAATTTATCCACTGGCAGCAATGATAGCTTATATAAAGATTCTGCCATAAAACAGAAGGAATCGATGAATCTGAATTGTATTTGGCTGCCTCCCATGTGCTTGGTGAACGAGATATATCTTTCCTTATTAAATGGTAAGAGATCAACTTTTCCTGGGAAAGATGTAGCTATATCCTTTTGTTCCCAAAAAGTATTATCCCGCGAAGGGTGCATCAGAAGGTTGACTCGTGGCTTGTAGATTCCTTTTAATCTTGAGTACTTTTTATTTCGCCGAAAATATATATATTAATTAGATCTTGAAGAAATATTGTATTGTATTTTTATAACGTGATGGCACGGTGACGTCTCTTGCTTTCTCCTCTCACCCTCCCGGAGCCCTCTCACTAGGAAGGTTGATTAGGTCCGCTCTACTCTCTTTTCAGGTCAGAAGGGACACTGGAAAAAACTGGCTGCCCTCAGTGTCGATTGGGTGGCTGGGGCAAGGCAGCGGAAGGCAATCATCTGCGCCTTCACATGGTTAATGGAAAGTAATGTAAAGGTTCCTTCAGGAATGGATGTGTGTGATGGCATTTGGTTTTTCAGGCACGATTTTTTTTTGTATATGGCTGATGGCACAGCGGCACGTTTTCGTGGAACCTCCCCACACTCTCCGCCAATAGCCGAGGCGAGCTAGCGTGCCGCCCTGCAGTCGACGCTGTCCACCGAGTGATCTGTCTAGTTCATGCTGACAGTCTGGACTTCACGTCCAAGTCAATCAGTTCCAACAAGATTAGATCAAATGTTCCTGGAAAATGGGTGTTAAGTCAAGTAGAAACTTATTTATGATTGATAAATTTTCTTTTATGAATTGTTCAAATTGAGGAAGTGGAGATAAATTTTTATTAAATTTGTTGTTTTTTGTTTTTATGAAGAATTCTGTTTTGTTTTTAAATAATAATTACCAATATTGTCGTCAAGAAGAGTGCAAAGAAGGCGATAAGCGAGGAGAACCTGGACGGACGAGGGATAATTAATAATATAGGAAAATGAAGTAGTAGCAAAAAAAGTAAGCCATTTGCTTGAAGGTGAGTATGTGCCAATAATTAAAATTAAGTTTAAGTTTATGACATTTGTAATATGTAGTTGCCGCTAAGATAATCCCGACTGGCGACACTTAATCAAGAATAAAGAGGACTAAGTTACTGATAAGAAAATATCGAGTTAGTTCGGTGTAGACAAATAGAACAGGCGATATTTGCCATCGGCCGTGCGGCTGAGTTGTGCTAACTTTATATTTTTTCAAGCGTGGAATTCATGAGCTATTGAATTACCTTCATTCGCGGCTTAACTTAGATATCGCAATTACTGAGTATAGAGACTCTATAAAATAGTATAAACTGGTGTGATTAGCGATGGGCTTGACAAAATACCATACCATACCATGCGAAGTGCATAAATCAAGGGTAACTAGTTGAAAACATACAGAAATAGAAATGGAAGGTGAAAATATTCTACCAACCACATTAGGCAGGGGAGAAACTGTAAATAAAGATAGTATGGGCAGTAATATAGAATCAGAAAGTGAGATAATTTCTTTAAAAAAAGAAACCGCTCTATTAGGTGAAAAAATGTGCTTCTTGTAAAACGTTTAGAATCAACACAGGGTAATCAACAAGGAAATAGTTCTGTAACAGTGGAAAGTGAAAAAGGCGAGGAATATACCAACGAAATTCGGCGTTAGTGATATAAAATAAATTACCAAACCGTTTGATTCATTCCGATCTTTGCGCACAGTGTCAGAGTGGATTAGTAATATTGAAACCTTAAAAGATATATACTGGGTGTCCGCCGGGAAGGTATATTACTTTGTTTGGCCGCCATTTTGGTAAACATTCGATAACACAACGTGTTGTAATCGTTAAAACATTTTATCAAAATCAATCATCGATTACTGTGACGATGAGAAAGTTACGTGAAATTTTTGGAAGAAACAACGTGCCAATTAAACGCACTATTTATCGTGTAGTGAATGATTTCGAAGAAAGAGGATCTGTAGGTGATAGGCCCAAGCATGGACCACAACGTACTGCAAGATCGGCTGAAAACATTACTGCTGCTCAAGAAAGTGTTCAAAACAATCCATCAACCTCAATTCGACGCCGTGCTCAGGAGCTTGGTCTTCAAAGAACAACTTTGGCCACAATTTTGCACAAGGATTTGCATTTGTTTCCATTTAAGATTCAGTTGACACAAGAGCTTCTTCCACAAGACCATTTACGCCGCCGTACATATGCCAATAGGATGTTGCAGCTCGCCCATGACAACCCCGATTTTCATGAAAAAATCATAATGAGTGACGAGGCACATTTTCATTTGAATGGATATGTGAATAAACAGAATAGTCGGTTCTGGGCAGTGGAAAACCCTCAAATTATTCATTAGTCACCTTTGCATCCATTACAAGTGACAGTCTGGTGTGCAATTTGGTCAGGAGGTATCATTGGACCTTACTTCTATGAAAATGAAAATGGTGTAACGGTAACTGTGAATGGGGAGCGATATCGTGCTATGATTGAAAACTTTTTAACACCACAACTGCATGCTTTGGGCTTGATTAACATGTGGTATCAACAAGACGGTGCCACATCGCATACAGCCAGGATTACAATGGAATTACTGCGAGACCTCTTTCCACAACAAGTTATTTCAAGAAATGGAGATGTTGATTGGCCTCCACGGTAGCCTGATTTGACTGCTCCGAGCTTCTTTTTTGTGGGGATATCTGAAAAGCAAGGTTTATGCAAACAAACCAGAAACGCTTGAGCAACTCAAACAAAATATACGTGATGAAATTAATGAAATACCGCGTGAAATGTGTGAGAATGTAATGAAAAATGTGCTCAAAAGGGCTCACATTTGTGAGGCTATCAGAGGCGGACATTTATCTGATATTGTATTCCATACATAATTGCCGACATTAAATAAAACATTTATCAATATAAGATCCATTCTCTTTCATTTAATCAAAAATTATAAACAAACAAAGCAGTATACCTTCCCGGCGGACACCCGGTATGTGTGGGATGAGAAATCGACGCATTCTATGCAGTACTTAGGTTGGAGAGTACCGCTAGATTGTGATACCAGAGCAAGCAAACAGCTATCAGAAGTTGGGGACAATTTAATAGCGAAATAAAGTAAGATTTCCAGTTCAAATGAAAGATTGTAAGGTATTAATGAAAATTTTGACCAGAAAACGGAAAAGATTGAGGGTATAGAAAATTATTTCTATTCAGTAGCTGCTTTGTCAAAAAGAAATTTTCATAATTCTCAACCATCAACTATGTTTATAATTTCTGGTCTACGCGACAAAAATTTATTGAATGTACTAACAGCTGCAAATCGCACTTCAAAGAATGTGCTTTGTATATAGACAGAATTGGAATAAGTTCAATCTTCTTTTGTAATAGCGGCGATCATACGCAGTGATGTAAAAACTGTCTATTATTTTGCTTAAATATATAGTTCATACTCAAAAGTTTGAGTTATTTTTTTAATCAGTCCGTTTTAATCCTCTTTCTTATCGTTGGACTTAGTTGCGTACTGGCAAGAAAAGTAGATTGCGTGACTTAAAATCATAATTGGCGCAGTCGGTAAAGATAAACGTAAAAAGTTCGTAGATTCACTTGTGCTGCAAAAAGATTAGAAAGAAGTCTCAAAGCTTTCAATTGTGAAAACCTATAGAACTTATTGTTTATGAAAGTAATAACCGCTCAGCTATCTGGAATGAGATACTGCAAGCAAAAAGTGACCTGTGCTGTGAAAATTTAAGCGACGAAGCAACTAATTAAAGCAGGGATTTCTGGATTAAAACAGCGCAAGTTTTTGGAAAAATTGAATTTGGTGTCAAGAAAACGTGTGATATCACACTTTAAAACTTTTTAACTTTTTATAAATAAATAAACGATATTACGCTTAAAAAAATTTTATAGCTTTTTTAAATAAAAATTAATTTTTTTTCTGTGAAATAAAATGAACGCCGAAGAGAGGCAAATGTTAGATTATATCGAGTTATATCGTACTTTTCGTGAAGAAAAATATAGCTTCCGAATACTGAACCTTTATATAATGAATTAAAATTAATTATACTAGGTTATATTACTGATAAAATTAATGGAAAAGCGAAAGATAGTCTAATTCGAAGTGGTTCTTTAAAAACTTGGTTGGAAGTTAAAAATGCTTTGATTAAAAATCATGGAGAACAAACCCCATTGATAGAAATAATCGATCAATTAAAAATATGTAGGTATGCTTCTACGATTGAAAATGTTCATAATAATATTAACTCACTTCTACGCAGAATAAATAATGCAACTATGTTAAATAAAGGTGACCTAGTCGAACAAATACCAGGGAATCAGAGAGGTTAGATCTTAAGAATTTCACTGAAAATTTACCTCTCCTAGCGAAAAATCTTATAGGTTGTAGAAATCCAAAATTTGGTTACTTAACCTTTACACAGAATAAAAATCTTCCAACACAAAAAAGAACAACACCAAAGCAGGAAGATGTAATCAGATAATGGATACGAAAACCCCCAGTGAAGAAAAAACAATTTTGGGGCGTCATTGAACTACAATTGAATGGATATGGTCCTCGTAGTAGGAACCAAAAATATTGGTGTGGTGAAGTAGTGAAGTAGAAATGGGACAGAGAGTCTGGCACAAGCATCCACAGAGTAGATGGCTCTAATTAAATGCCCAAAAGGAGGACGAAAGATTTTGGTAGAGCATTGTTCCAAAGCTGAATAGTTGTGGTGCTATCAGGGAACAAAGGCATTGAAAAACGCTGTGAACAAAATTAATACCGGGAGAAAAAAAAAAACGCCTACAATAACACCATCCACTCTACCACAAATTGCCCAATCAACTTTTTTGAAAAAAATTTCGATCGCTCTAGCAAAAAACATTCGAACAAGATAAAATAAGGAAAATTAATCAGATAAACAAAACAGTCAATAACAACTATGACAATGTCGTATTAAATAGAATTATAACAGAAAATCAACCAAAGTATAAAAAATTAATCAATTATAACAAACAAAATGTGGCTATATTCACAATACAAGTACTAAACGTAATACAAAATATATCGCCCAACAAAAACAAAAGAAAATTTAAATAATACCAAGAACCAAACCAAACATATATCAAATTTTTCTTCTCTCTCTCTCTTTTTCATATGGATTTCGTCCTATTCTTGGTCTCAGGTATCTCTGCTAATACAATACAGCTAATACCAGTATATGTCAAAAATGGTTTCATGCTTTATAAGATGGATGAAGACTTAATAGCGGATTCTCATTTGAAAATATTACTCATCATCGAACTTAGGGACTTCGATAACATTGAATCATTAAATCTTGGAACGAGCACAAATGACTATAAACTACTAAATAGAGAGCTTACCCTAGCAAGACACAATCTAGATACCCTAACACCATATGTTTATACTAACAATCGACAGAAACTGGGGCTGACAAATATTGTAGGAACTGCTAGCAAGCTTCTATTCGGAACCATGGACCACCTCAAAAAACAAGTTGCTCTCAACAATAATGTTATTAAAAATTTGAACGAAGTTGTGAAGAACGTTAACAAATACCAATCTAATCTGAATCCTAGCAACATTACCGAAGAAGCGAATAAAATCCTAAGCGTAGTTGAGAGATCGAAATTTGTTCTACAAATTGATGCAGATATCAACGTCATAATTCGACAAATAGCAAATATTTCGGACACAATATTCATGAGCAAATTAACACACGACATACTGATCAACGAAGAAAAAGCTAGGTACAACATATCAGCAATAATGTTGCCTTTCATTGCAAATGGTATTCTGTACACAGGTGAGCAAATTATTTTTAACATTGGTATCACAGAGTTTACAAAAGAAAAATACTAGAGCATTAGTAATTCTATTTCCAAATAATAATCACGAAGAATTAGACTCTGAGGTTGTAAAAATTATTGTATAAAACGAAAATATCTGTGTAGATGATAGGAAAATAATGTTAGAAAAGATTCTCAAAAAGCATATTAATGAATATTGTTGTAAAGCGACCACACACCCTGAGTATCACGCGCTTGCACATTTTGCTTAGCAAGCTTTTTCAACCTTTTTTATAAATCGTGCATATCATTCCCATTTCCTGCACGAATCCCCTTATCAGCTTAAACAAGCTGCAATTATGATTAGAGCTTTTTATTCAAGAAAATATTAAACAGTCTTTACCTTTTTCTAAACGCAACGACATCGCGAACGGTCCGCGGAGCTCACGACACTTTGAGCTTCTTTCTATATTTGCATGTTTGCGTTAGTCATATTAAAGTATTTGTATTAATGGTATATTAAAGCCAATTTAAATTGCTTAAGGGTGATTTGTATCTGTAGTTCTAACGTATTAATAATAATCAATTTAAAGTAAACAGTGAAGTGTTCTTATTGTATACAATCCCGAATTCCCCGACAACAGTATAAAAAACTCCATTAAAAGGGTGAACGCATGGAAACTAAGAATAACAATGCACCTTCCATAGTAGAAATACAGGATGATCTTATTATAACAAAAATTTACCAATCAAAGATTGTATAGACCTGAGAATTGTCATTAAGCAGAACACCATAATTAAGTTCGGAAACTGTGAACTTCAGATAAATGAATTTGTTCTTAAAAATAAAATTTAGAAATTCACCAGTGCGATCGCTATAGCAATTATTAAATAATGTAACAATGGATAAGTTAAGCATAGAAACTATTGAAAATAGAAGCAAAATAGAATACATAAAATTTGCCAGTCAGACTCTCAGTTCTAATTCAATTGGCATAAGTGAAATTTTATTCATTTGTATCCTGATTTCAATTTGTAAAATAACATTTTGTAGTACAAAGGAGAAAGGTATAAATGTAAATAAAATAGAACTAATAGAAGAGCTAAATTGAACCCATTTGCAGGGTCTGCAAATACTCAAGGGGATGGAGAAGTAATATATTAATACAACCAATCATATTTAAATATGCAAATACTCAAGATGATGGAGGAGTAATATAGTAATAACATTTCATTTCATCAGCTGCTATCTGTGTAACAAAAGTAAGCACGTAATCTAATACAAAACCCAATTGCGCTTCATCCCACGATTAATTCCAAACGCAACCACAGCACTTTTGGTGTGAGCCAAATTGTACACAAGTGCGCTGGACTAGAATTGGAATAAGCTTAGTCTTCTTTTCTAATATGGGCGATCGTGTGTAAAAACCGTCTATTATTTTGCTTAAATAAATAGTTCATACCCAAAAGTTTGAGTTATTATATTAATCAGTGTTTTAATTCTCTTTCTTATCGTTGGAATTAGTTGCGTACTGACAATAAAAGTACATTACGCGACTTAAAATCATAACTATATATAAAATTTCCTATAAGATATTTATATGAAGTTTTACTTGGAAACTAATTATGACACACCCACTGGATATATGCTTGTAACACATAATTTTCTGTTTGATTAAAAAAAACTCGGCCATATCCTGGTTTCCCCATATCAACAAGGTCTCGAGTACAAAGATTTAAATATGTAGATTGTCATTCTGTAATTTTTTTTTAATTGTTTAAATTGTTATTGAATGCTTTGTTGATTACAAGAATGGAAATTGTTTTAAATTCTTGATTCCTATTCCGTTATTTGTTTTATCATACTGTTCTACACATATAAACTAAATCTAATGTTTAAAGAAACCATTTGATACCACCAGTATAAAATTATCCACATTCTGTAGAAAAGAATTGTAATAAAATATTTATGTAGTATAATATAAGAAGCAATAAATTTTAAAATGTCTAAATCAATTATTATTGCTAATTGCTTGATATAAAATTATGTATACAAAAAAAAAAAAAAAAAAAAAAAAAGTTAATTGATAATATTATAGTGTAAAAGGTTAATCTTAGATTATGAAAATTAACAATAAGCAATAAAAACGTTCTTTCAATTTGAAATTTTCTCAGCCTTGTTGATTTTTGAAAATTTTGATCTTTAAGACGACGACACTATGATACAGTAGGTACAAGAACAACAACTTTTCATCATGAATAACTATCATCATTATCATCGTCTTCATAATCATCCCAACTGTCGTCATCATAGGACACTTCATTATTGTACTCGATGCTCAAAATTTCGTAGGATCTATTAGTTTTTGTGTCAGTAGTCGAGCTATCCGGTCTAAAAATTGACGTCGTCGATACTGATGTTTGCTGATTACCTTTTTCTATTTCAATCGTTTCTTCTCCTAAAGGAATTTGTAAATTTTCAAGGAATAATAATTTTTTCTTAGATGATATTTAACCAATTAGTTTAGTAGGTACTTAAATATTATAATTAAATTTTGTTCTATTTAAAACTTTTTGTAGAAAAGAGCAAAAAACAGGAAAACTTATTTGGTTCTTTGTTAATTAAGATAAAGTTTATCACAGTCTTGGCTTATAATGCAAATGCACATATGAAATAAAGTAATTTTCGAAATAATTTGCAATTTTAAGTCATTTAAAAAAGCATGGCATAGGTTCACTTGATGTAGTTTTAATTTTAAAAATATTTTAACAACATATTTTAAAAGATGATGTTGAACTGAACGCTTCTTCCAAATTTGTATCGTCTATAATTTAAGAGAAAAAGATGTTGGTGGTGTAATGTTTTTTGATAGCACATAAACGAAGAATTCTACTGACAAAAAATTACTCACTATAAAGCCATTGATATGATGCCCAATTAAAATTGTAACTCCAATTATGCATTTGATAGGAAAAAACTGTTTCTCGAACAAGTTTTGTAATATCTAAACAGAGCCATCAATATGCCATTCAATAACACCCCACGTTTGATGAGTCAATTTATGTACTAAACATACGCGGGCAACATGGCTTCCTCCTATGTAACATTCTACACGAAACTAAATTCGTCATGGTGGATTGGTGAAGTTTGAAATTATTAGTGAAGAGTCTGTTTGAAGACTAATAATTATGCGCCGAGATAATAAAATATTAGTCACGCTCTTGCTCATAATTATCAGCTTCCGAATATAGTTTGCTTCTCCAGTTCTACCGCTTTTTGATTCATATTTTCGTAAGTCTCAACTTATTAAGTAATAGAACGTTCTGAGAAGAATGAATTACTTTATTTGTATTAAAAAATACCTGTATAAACAAATTTTTCAACATTACGTTTTACTAAGAAAATGTATTCTAAAGAAAAAAAATTACATCAACTGAATTACATTTTAAAACATAAAAATGTGTTATTCGGCACATTCTCGTAGACTTTACGAAAAGAGTAAAAGCGCTGGAAAGAAATTTACCAAGAGACAATTGCTGATGGGGTTTTTCAAGAGTATATTTACGCGACGCTTTTTAACCAAATATTAACAAAATACATTTTGGTTAGTGACAAGATATTATTAATGAAATTATTGCGATAACAGTAAACCAACACAAACAGAAGAAAAGAACAGGATCGGAGGGAGGTACAAATTTTTTTTAGCAGATATTGACGAAAAAGCTAAACCTTCAGGTAAATAAAATGCTCATATTACATAACAAAATGCAAAACTACATCTGCTAAAAAAAATCATCATGACATCACATATTGCGGATGCTAGCATCAGAACGTTTGATAAATCCGCACCGCTTAATCTAGCAGATTGTTGCTGAACAGAGTGAATTATGTTTATGAGTTGTAGATTTCCTTTTTTGAGTAAGCTGAGAATTAAAAACTTCACTTTTGATTTGGTTGTCAGAGGGGTGAAAAAGAAAAGAAAGTATCTTACCGCAAATGTAATAATTAAATAGTTAATCCTTGTTCGTATTAATATTCCACATTTGTATAAACAAATGCGTTTAATTTTCATTCATTTGTAACATTGCTAAAAAGTTCCCTGTAATTTACTCTATCGATACGGATATTCCAAGGTCGTATCATAGTTGGACCTACCCCAATCCTTACAAGTTGGTATATAATAAAACTACCAAAACTACTACTTTAAGCGAAGAAAAACTTAAGTTAAGGAATTCGGAAACCAAGGAGAATTGCGAAGAAATTATAAACTGGAAGAACTTTAAATAAAACATCCTTATAAATACATTCATCATTCCGGGTTACTCCTTATTATATATGTATGCTAGTTTACTGCATAAACTTAATAATTCATGTGCGCAACTGGTCAAATTACACAGTGTAACGCATAAAGGAACTGAACCCTTAAATGGTTATGAGCAGGGAAACTTTTACTTAGAATTCCTGTGCCATTTTTGATTAAACATCGTCTTCATTTATGTGCCCTATCGATACGTCAGAATCTCCTAGATCATTACATTTAAGTATAATTAGCACTAAGAGGGTAACTCGAATGTAGTCACCAGCCAATTTTCATAGAGCGTACTGTTCATGAACTTTCCCGGTCTCCATTTAGCACTAATATAATAAAACTGTAAGTCTGGTTTACAGGAATATCCTAGGCAACGAGATGCATAATGAGTTGGCCAAAAAGGGCTCTGAAATGGATAGCTCCGCAGCGGTAACTTATGTGAGGATCCCGATCGGAGCTTTCAAAGGGTAACCCTCTGGCGGATCAACAGGGAAAACTGCCGAATTTGCAGGCAACCCAGCAAACAATTGAATCGAAAAAAATAAGCATAACCCTCGAAATCTGCCAAATACTCGTTTGTAATATAGCCGGCGGACTAAATGGACATGAGAAAGCAAGCTAAAAAGTAATTTAAAAGTAATTCGCCTATTCCTTACAAAGGCATGTATATATATTTTATATACTTGCCAACTGTGAGGGTTGAGTAAATTGCTTTTAATTTACCAATTTTAACTTATTTTTAATGTGTCTGGATTGACATTTTGAAATTTTAGTACATCGCACAAAGGTTAGAAATTGAATTGAGTGCTAATTTAAAACTTTACCTCACCTTAACTTTGTCAATTAAATAAAACACATTCATTTTTTGCGATTATGTAATTTAACTGAGAGGAAGCAACGTCAACTTACGGCATAGCTGTAAAATAAACAAATAGAAACAAAAACTTGCCTAAAGTTATGTTTACCTCGTTTTTTTCCATTTCTTGAATTGATATTAAAAGGGAAGTTCAACACGTAAGAAGAATGAACTACCCAAACCAACAAGCCCATAATACGAGGCAAGCAAGAAATAAGCATAGTTGAAAGAGAAGCAATTATATACACACTTTATTGCCATAACGCTGTCCCTGTTTCACAACTATTGCTCATTCCTTACTTTTGGCAAAACCTCGACAAATTGTTTGCTGGGAATTGTGACCTGGATATGACAGGAGGAGGACAAGAGAATTCCTATGGCAACAAATCAAATACCAGAAATATAATAGTCCGGATGAGTACGAATCACTGGGCCATAGGAGACCATGCTAGAATACTGGGAAAAGCTGTGAACGATTTCTGCAGGAGCTGTCCACACGTACTTTGCGACTGCCCCGCTCTGATAAATAAAATAGATGGATTATTAAGTAGCTACTTCTTTTCAAGTCTGGGGGAGTTGCAAAGCAAACAGCTCAGATATATCCTGAGACTCCTAACGGAAGCAGAATGGATCTAGGGCGGCCTCCTAAGTCTGGTCCACAAACTAACATACAGTTGATGTAATAATTCCTGTAAATGGTGAAATGATCTTATTGAAAGGGCTATTCAAAAGGGTATTAATTCAGCTAACAACTGCAGGCATGCATATCTACTTTCCTTGGTGCTGTTCTTCCTTTTCTAACTGCAAGCAGTCTCTGATTTGACGATAAAGATCAGTTTCGGTTTGTAAGAGTTTCAATAAAGGTTCAAATTCACTGGAATAAATATTCAAGAGTTCATATTCGTCATCACTACTTCAAAAGATTTTAGCATTTATGAACATAACTATGCTGTCATTAAAAAAATTCAGACTAAATGAAATTCTTTAATTAGTTCCCCTTACTACGACTGATAAAAACTTTATTGTAGTTATTATACAGTAGAATTAATTACCAATAAAAATAAATTAGCTAATAATTATTAGAATAATAGATTTATGAAAAAGGCCTATGATCTCATCAAGACAAAACTACGACTGCTGAACTCCAATGTAAAGGCATTCGATTGGATTATATGAAGCGTCCCCACCTGCAAAATTCACCAATTGCACTTTTTTTTTTTTGAAAAAATTTAGCTGACTATGCAAATTCATACCTTACTCTTCCATTATTTCCTTTCAATAATTAATGTCCCGTTCCCGTATAAACTAACCCATTTCCATCCTATATCCATACTTAAAAATCAGATGCAGTATCAAAAGTCCTCCATTATTTCTTTCATATGTACAGTTAATGCGAAGATACACCCTAAGTGTTTAAGTAAAGAAGGGACCGAACCAGTTATGACTTTTTACGAAAAAAAAAATTATTTTACTTGTTATTCCTGACCGATAATGGTTTTGAAGCTAGAAAAGAAAGCACGAGAGCTTGATACTCTTTTTCGATAAAAATATAAAGGCTTTTTAATTTTTCTAGCCGAAAATAGCAGGTTTCAAGGCTGGCTATATTTTTCGAGCAAATATGAGAAGTCAATTTTGCATTTTACTTTATAAAGTGGTTAGTAATTGGTTAAAAGAACTCTTTTAAATTTTTTTATCCAATTGAGGAATGTAGTAAAAAAACTGTTTGAAAAATAATGTTTTATTTATTTTTTTGATAAAGAATTTAACCGAACAAATTATTATTTCGTAAACAGAGATCATTCAAAATGATTTTTAGGGCTAAAAAAGCTCTCTCAACCATCCCTTGTGTTGGGGGGATGGCGTGGACAATATGTGCCAAATTTCATAGAACAGAAAATGAGTACTTCTGGGATTCCCAGTACTTAAGAAGATCAGCATCGATGTGAAAGAATGAGGCCATTTGAACATCTGATTACACACCTTATGCCGTGTCTTAGTGACGACAAAATGTTTGAAAAGCGAATAGGATTTCCATATCCGAATTATTTTTAATTTTTTATTTTACAGTACGGATTCGTTGTGCTGGGGAAAATAAAAATGTTAACAGAAAAGAGTTCAATTAGTGAGGTTTACAACTGGACGTCTTACCTCATACCCAGACGAAGCCAAAGATAAAGGTAAATTCTGAGGAGCAAGCAAGACCTAACGGAGTCGGCTTGAGAGCAACTGCTTTTTCATTCTATCCCTTAAGAAATGCAAGGAGCTATATAATCGTGATGAAAAGCCATGCAGGTGACATGTAGACATGTAAGAGCTTTGATTTCGTGTTTCGAAAAAGAACAAAGACACTTTACCGTGAAAGACTTGTACTGCTTTGGAGTAGGTTAGATCGATTAAGACTATATGTATATGTACATACTACAAAATTTTTTTTAAATTTTATAACTGTTGTTGGCTGTTGTCCAATTATTTTTGGAACCGTGGGCAGGTATTAACAGCATTAATTTATCTACTTTATTCTTTGGTTTGAGCGATAATAACCTAAAATCAATATAATACACCACATCAAATTCAAATGACTTTATGATCTTAGATCGAATTATTTTTACTTCCAATCTTCCTAAATTTAATATTAATTTTATATTGTAATTAGAAAATTATCACAAGAAGCTAGAATCTATAATATTATGTAAAATAAATTCTATAAAATTCAAAAATTTTCTAGCAATTAGTTTCTAAGAAATTTACGTAAGATAAAACAGCTTAACATATAAAGAATAGAGAATTCATGTTTTTTGCTCTTTATTATGTAAGATATCAGCAAAACTTATTTGTTTAAGTATTAGTGCAAGATAAAGCATTGCAAACTTAGCTTAGATTTAATATTGTCTTCTGAATTAGTATCACTCTTCTTGTTCTGTTAGCAAATGTAAATCAAGATTGTAGTCCGGTAATTGATTTAACTTTTTCGCTTTTGATATATCATTCAATTTACAATTTGGAAATGGATCATCAGCGTTTAGATCATTTAAACTTACAACATCGTAGATGGCTAACTTTTGTTCGCTTTTCTTTTCAAAAATATTATTTTCAGATTTCGAAAGAATTACTTGACCGGCACCGTTGTCCGTTTTAAGAAGTTGTGTATTTTGACATTTTTGTTTATTAGTAAATGAAGTACACTCTGCAGCGATGTTAAACGGTTTAAGAAAGTCAGACGAAGATTTCGATAGTGTTGTGGTACTATCTAAAGTACCATCGTAAACATTTATTTTCGATAAGCTACTAGAAATATTGTTTTTATAATTTTTATCACCTAAAATTGTGTGTTCTACTCTTGTACTAGTTTCTGAATAAGTTTCTTTTCCCTTAATACCTATTGCATAATTGCATCGGTTAAAACTATCACCACCATCATCATCATGAAATACTAAAAAATTGTCTTGATCTATACTTTTAGTGTTACTACAAGATAATAGAATTTTTTGTGTTGATGTTGAGTAAATACCTGTTGTTTCCGGGCTACACTGAGATGCTCTGTTTGGTTGGACATAGTTTTGTATCATTGATATAGTTGCTTTACATTTATTTTTCTCTGGACTTTCACTATAAACTGAATTATTTAAATCTGGAACAGGTGTTTCCATCCGGTCGTCATCCTTTATAGACGTATGTTGATCCAATTGTATGGACAACTCTTCCAAGTGGTCGGATGATGTTTTTTCTATAAATTAAATGTGAAGTTTAATTTCCTTTATAGTTTTAGCTTATTTTTTGTTTTTGTTTTATAGCATTGCTGGACAAGTATGAATGAATTTGTAGCCACGATCCCTACGTCTTACCCCAAACCGAATAAGCACACAAGTATCACATGTCATGTGACCGTACTTCTGTGCGCATAAACTCTCAAATTACAAAAACCTTTTCTGTCAGAAGTAAAATTATTAAAGGTAAGAAAAAATTAAATGAAAATAATGCTTAACGAGTAATTGAACTACAAAATTCAATACCCGACAAATTGAAATACAAAAGTTAGAATGGAAATTTACTTTCTTACAATGTACGAAGAGTGTGTTCGAGTTTTTTGAGAACAAGTCGAATTGGACGTGAAGAAATATTGAGTTTTCGATTAGTAGTTAATTCTTATTTACACAAATGAAGTGTTTACATGTAAAATCCAACAACTGTTTGATAATATCCAACACTAAAAAAGCACAGCCGGTGTCAAGGTAATTTTAGTATATCACTTGAACACCCACCCAGCTTTTACTATCTTGAAAAATTTACATGACAATATTTATACGAATACACAGGAGGATACCAGATCTCATGCTAGGCATCCACCTCACCTCGTTTCTTGTGAGAACAACACCCAGCAATTAAGGCAAGAATAATTTCTTATTCCCAGACAGGAGGACGAAGGATACCTTCCTGTCATCTTAATGAAGAGCATCAGGTCTAGGTATGGTAAGCTTTTCAGCAGAAATAGAAAGGTAACCTAAGTGTATATAGCCTGCGCCGGGTAAGTGCACAGAAAGTGTGCGGTTGTCTCAGATTCTCCTTCCAAGACGGACAGACGTTCAGGACTATCAACAACTCCCATCTTTGCCAGAGGCGTGAAGCGAGCTGTGGCCAGTGATCATGTCAACCATAGTTCTGGATTGCTTTTTTTTCGAGCCCATCAAGAAAAAGTTAAGTACACGTGCAAGTACTCATGTTCGACAACCGCTGCCGGCTCCGGTCCAAGGAAGGGAGAGCCACAATTAATTATAGTATGATGTGCTGCAAATTATTTGCCAGTGACGAAGAATAGAAATTTTAAGATATATTCGAGTCTGCGATCATAGTTATAAGTGAATTTCCAGGACTTCATCTATCTTAGGTAACAATCTCCTCGCTATAAAGAGACAAAACCTTAGAACGAAACTCTAAAACGAAAATGTAACTTCCTCAGTAACACAGTGAATATTATTCAGGTCTAAATTTTATGTGAAACAATCACCATAAAAGGAAATTTATAAACATAGCGAATGAAGAGATAAGTAAAACAGGACATCAACTCCAGTGCATTTTGAAAAATAGCATCTAGTCCTAAAAAAAATGAACCAGTACAACACCGAGATTGTGGGACTTAACAACAGAAAAAACCTTCTCATACTCTGATAGAGACCAAACTGTGGAACACAATGATGGTAGACCTGGAATGAAAAAAGCCAATCCAGTCTCATTAGTTGGTCATACAATGTCAGAGGATTATTACAGCGCTCATTGAAAAACTTGACAATAATATTCTCAAGGAAAACTAAACGTTGAAGTTGGCGAGACAAAAGACGGCAAAATAGTAAACTTGCAGTAAAACCGGAAAGCACAACAATCAGTGGCAACAATAGAAATCTGAATCTAATAGGAACTAGGACTAGGAAGAACTCCGCAAGAGCACTAACGAGCATTTCATTGACTTTCTAAATAGAAACTATCAAAGGACCCAAAACACATCAATAATAGAACCGTACAATCGCTGATCAATCTTAAAGCTGCAAGAATTGAAAAACATCTCAGACGGAGCCCATAAAATTCGATAAAAGCCGATGTCCTTTTACCATCGAACACCTCTCCTGTTCCTGGCCCTTATTGGTTATGCAAAAACCTTCTATAAAATAATCAGGAATCACATGGAAAGCACAATATCGATGGAGAATTCATGCCAAAGGTACTAAAGTTTATAAAAGCGGTCTGCACCAACATCTCTCTGCAAAACATCTCAGACGGAGCCCATAAAAGTCGATAAAAGCCGATGTCCTTTTACCATCGAACACCTCTCCTGTTCCTGGCCCTTATTGATTATGCAAAAACCTTCTATAAAATAATCAGGAATCACATGGAAAGCACAATATCGATGGAGAATTCATGCCAAAGGTACT
Source organism: Dioctria rufipes (assembly GCA_963924295.1). NCBI lineage: Eukaryota > Metazoa > Arthropoda > Insecta > Diptera > Asilidae > Dioctria > Dioctria rufipes. The sequence goes on along the minus strand of OZ002740.1, from coordinate 342,235,079 downwards.
AAAGTTTATAAAAGCGGTCTGCACCAACTCGATCTGTCAAGTTCTTCAAAATTCGAAAGTTCGCCAATGTTGCATAGTTAGTCGTTACTATTAATTTCTATCAGTCGTTAGCAATATGGAAAGATATGAAATTTTCTTTTTTTCTTGCTGTAGTTTGCTTGTTACAATAAAAGATAAATTTAAACAGCTCTTTTGATGGAGATTGGAGCTTTTGAAAATGCATTACTGACCATATTACTAGGCAATAAAATGGACGTAAGAGCTTCAAAATTATTGATTCAATTGTCGCTACACAAAAATATGTTACTCTTATCTTAGAATAATAAAATTACAAGAAGCGACAAGAAAAACACAAAATGTGCACCCTGTGCCATATCACCTCCAGTTGAAAAATATTTAAGCTGTAGGTAATCAAAGTTGAAAACCTGAAAGCTTGAAACGAACTTTTTTATATTGCCGTGATGATGTGTTTTGTGATTTTAGGAACTTGGAGAGGAGTAGAGACGTAAGAGTGTGGTAATGTTCTGCATTCATTTCATTTATATTTGCTTCTAGCGACGGGCACTATTTTCTGAGACATTATTCTTGGAAGCTGGATTGCTTAGTCTGCCTGCCTACCGCTTGGCAAAGCGAAAGAGATATAATGCGAGAATTTTTTCATCAGAATTTTTTGTTTTTAATTTATTATGATTGCAGTTTTGCACATTTGCTCTGGTTTTCATGGTTTTTAAGTGAGTGCGATTGCGTAAGCGTGGGAAAAAATAAGCAATTATGATTCTGCGCACCTCTTATTTTTTTTAATTGCTGTAATATTTCATTAGTACGAAATAAGGGTAACTTATTTTAGAATAATTTTTATTTACAAAATCAATGAATGGATGTAAGGGTCGGTTATAGGATGGATTGGTAGGATGGTTGGACTGAATAATCTAGATGGATTGGAAGGTTAAATGGAATGAATGGAGGAAAGGAAAAGTTCTTCCTTCACAATCAGGAAGTGGTAATTGTCAAGAGGATGAAGAGGAATTTTTATTTGCTGAAGAAGGAATTGCTCAGGATAATTCTGAAAATGAACTAATGAGAGAAAATTCTGTTTATAATAGCGGTAAAAGCCGTAGTGAAACATGTTCCGATGATGTAGTGCAACTGTAGGATATGATAAATTCTACCACTGAAAGGGACAATTTGGAATACGTCTCACTTGGAGAAAATACTTTATCTAAAGACGCCTCTTTGAGATATTTTCTTGGATTTATAATTTCAAAATTGTTGTCAAAAATATGTTGTGGAGCATGCAATTCAGAGATTAGAAGATCTGGAGAAATGATTACACTTAAAAAAAATATGAAAACTTTTTGTTTCACAAGAATTATTCGAACCAATCAAATTTTGGCAATCTAACGGCTCCAACTGATTATTTTTTTTTTTTTCAATTTCGAAAATTCATATAAGTGAATTTAAATCAATAATAAATGTAATCCTTAAAGAAGAAATTATTAAATTGTCTTCGAAAAAAACTTGTAACAATTCTGATTTTTAGTTTTGGCTGTCTACTGAAAATCCATGTTTCGAGCACCATATGAAAATTCTGGAGTACTTTATCTTAATTCTATTGAGAAAATACAGAATCACACAAATTTTCAGAATTAATGAGTATACAAGATAAAATGCACCTAAAATTAAAAATCATTAAACAATAGCATATACATTATTAATTTAATTTGTAAAATGTGGCTATATGCTACGTTCATTTTATCGTCTTGAATGAATCTGTGAATCGACAAAACGATGTCATAATGTTCTGTGCACATAAAAAAGGATCGAAATAGAATCATTTCAAGTGTTTGACATTTCTTTGAACATTTGACAAAAGAAAGTATAAAATCATATAAATTGTTGTTTATCAAAATCAAAGCCATTAAAATTTATCCCCGACGTAAATTTAAACAACACACACATTAACGAATACAAATAAAGTAGATAGATTGAGTCGGTGGATGGGGGCTAAGGGTGGAGCTCTGGTCGGCACTCACAAATATTCACTGCAACTTTTAAAAATTAATTGAAAATCAGAGCACGTAAATATTCCAGAAAATAAAAGAAGGTACTTTCTCAGAACGACATGCTCTATTTCTTTGGGCACAAATTCTATTTACATTTTTTCCAATTTTATATTGACTAATCAGTCATGAAAAAAATTTTCGAATTGCTTTAAGTTTATGACACGGATTCCTTCAAATGCTCGTTTCCTTGTGGGAAGCCATCGGACAGTCTACATATTATATGTATATTGTTTGAAATTAAAATAGAAGAACACTTTTACAAGCAATTTCATATAGACATCATTATCCAAAATTAGTAGTTTCATGATTATATGATTGAAATTACAATGCAACTTTTCTCAAACGCATAGTCTTAATAATGACTGCGAGTCTCGAAACTGTCCGAGGTGCTTTCTACGGAACGGGTGAAGGTTGATCTATTTTGTTTCTAAAGAACACTTGTTGTTAAGATCTTATTTATTTTTTAACTTAAAAAAGAAGGCATTTTAAAATTTTACATAACAAAATTGGCAAATATGTAAATAAAATATCTTTTATTTTCTTAATTACTTACGCGCTGCTTTTTTGAATTAATTTGTAAAAGTTGCAGTAAATTTTTCGTCAGCTTTATGATGCCAACCAAAAATTCATCCTTAACTTTTCTCGCTTCCGTGCCGCGTCCATCCTATCACCTATTCTTCCTTTCCTCCATTCATTCCATTTAACCATCCAATCCATCTAGATTATTCGGTCTAACCATCCTATCATCCCATCCAATCCATCCTATAACCGACCCTTACATCCATTCATTGATTTTGTCAATAAAAATTATTCTAAAATACGTTACCCTTATTTTGTACTAATGAAATATTACAGCAATTAAAAAAAAAAGAGGTGCGCAGAATCATAATTGCTTATTTTTTCCCACGCTTACGCAAACGCACTCACCTAAATACCATGAAAACCAGAGCAAATGTGCAAAACTGCAATCATAATAAATTAAAAACAAAAAAATTTCGCATTATATCTCTTTTCTTTTACCAAGCGGTAGGCAGGCAGACAAAGCAATCCAGCTTCCAAGAATAATGTCTCAGAAAACAGTGCCCGTCGCTAGAAGCAAATATACATGAAATGAATGTAGAACATTACCACACCCTTACGTCTCTACTCCTCTCAAAGTTCCAAAAATCACAAAACACTAGAGGTGATATGGCACAGGGCGCGAACAGAATTGGTTGCACATTTTGTGTTCTTCTTGTCGCTTCTTCTAATTTTATTATTCTAAGCTCTTATCAAAACAATTTGTAATGCTAATGCTGACAGACTATCTAAGTCAATTCTTGTAAAAAAATAAAAAGAAATGGTATTGAATAAGGAGATTTGTGGTTTTCTAGAATCCCATCCCATGTTCACTTTTATTGGATCAACATCCTTTGTTATCATTAAATTCTACTTACCAAGCTTATCAGAAATTTGAGAATTCTTCAATTGTACACTATGTTTTTCGTCGTCATCATCATCAACGTCTTCTCCATCAATAATAGAATCTTCATCAGCCAAAGATAAACTGTCTTGCGGTGAAGTTGTTGATAAGGCAGTGGTACTAGAGTACATTTGACCCGAATAATATTTATCTGGATTTGCTTCATAAGGCTCACAAGGAACAATCCATGCAAAATTAAAGATGGTAGGATTTATATCTTGACTAATCCAAGAATCAACCATAAGCTGTCGCATAGTATATCGCGACCGTGGATCTTTATCGAGCATACCATAAAGTAAATTTTCTAAATTTGCGCTAACTTTATGAGGCATAATCAAATCAGCTCGCAATGTTTCTTCAACATCAATAAAAGGATTCTCAAAAAACATTAAAACATACAAGGTGACACCTAATGACCACATTTCAAGTTCAGGACCAGCATATTTGTTTCCAGCTAAAACTTCAGGGCTGCAATATTCTGTAGTTCCGAAAAAAGTTGAAAATAATCTTCCTTCTTCCATGAAAGTGGCAGAGCCAAAATCGATCAATTTAACGTGAAAATTTTGATCTATTATTATATTTTCATCTTTAATATCGCGGTGAAGGATGTTAAGTGAATGAAGGTAATTCACTGCGTTTGCGATTTGTCTAAAGATGTAACATCCAAGTTTTTCATCTATTAATGGACGTCTGTCAATGAATTCAAAAAGATCCATTCCAGATCCATGTTTCTCCATTACAAGTTGAAAAAATTTCTCATTCTCAAAAACATCATAGACGGTCACAATATTAGGATGTTTCACTGTTGTAAGTAGATATATCTCCATCGGGATTTCTTTCTTTTCCTCTGTTGATATCATAAACTGGGGACACAACTTTTCTTTTAAAATAAATTTCGCTACAACAAGGAGGCGATCCGAGTTCCTATAAGCCATTTTAACATAACCATAAGCTCCCTTTCCTATCTGTTTCAAAGTGGTGTAATATTTGCTAAAATCTCCGCAAACTTGCTCTTCCTCACATTGAGACATAAGAGACACAGAGTTTGGACGGCTTGAATTTTGTGCGGCGGTATTTTTAATTGCTTGCCCCAATGAATGCTCAACTGTACTAGTAACGCTATTAAAAGTTAACGTGAGATTCGGATGTCTGCCATCTTCATCCAATTCGTATACAGTGTCGGGATCCCGACATATCCAAACACAGTAGACTTTCCGACCACAAGGTAAGATTTGACTTGATATCGTATAAAGAATGTCTATAACATTTTCATCTGAATGAATTGCTTCACCTTTATATTTTCCATCAAAACAAGTGATTGGTTTTGAAAGGAATTTTCTTATATCTGGTGTGGACGTTATCATATTAGAGCAACCCTGATCGTAGTTTGGAGTTGTTGGATAATCCGCAGAATGCTCCACAGTCGTTGAGCTCTCTTGTACATAATAAGGACTATTGCAATCATTTACAGGTGTTAAGAGTTCATTTTCACTATACTGACATTCTGAATTACATGCCTCACTTAGCATCATGGAGTTTCTTCTTTGAATTAAGTTATTTGAAGCGTTGTTGACATTAGCAGCATTTCTATTATTTTCAACATTTTCATCTGGTAAAGAGCTGAAAGTTGTTTTTGCTAAAATACGACTATCTGTGCAAGACATGTCACTTCCTGATGCAATTCCTATAGCAGATTTGCTATTGCAACTAACCATCTTGTGCGTACTACTTACATCTTTCGATGAAGGTTCAATAAAACTTTTAACTTTTTCAATATCATATCCTGCGCTGGTCAAACCAATCTCATCAACATAAGCTGGATCAGTTTCAGTTTCAGATTCTTCATTGTCTAGCGAGGATTGTGTTCCATTTCGACTTCTATTCATTCCAAGATATTCCAACTCTTGCCCAAAATTCGGAATCAACTTTGATATGTGCTGATTTATAATTTTATTTTGAGCATGACCAAACATAAGCATAGAAAAATGATGATTACAAGATTCAATCATTCCGTATTCATCTATCACAATTAATCCGCTTAAATTTTGAAATACCCATATTGTTATCACAAATAGATTGCTGTTTGGATTCGATAAACCGCTATCGGTGGTGTCCGTACCAGCATCACTGTGGCTGATTAACAAACAAAGCGGAAAGGAAATACTTTCAGATGTTTTGCCGGTTGCCTTTTGTTTTCGTATATGTTTAGCGATTACACTATTGTCAGCGTCAGGAAGATTTATAGCTGGAATTAAAGAGTTTATATCCATTCCAACTATTTGTTCTACAGTATCGAATTGAAATATCAATAACGATTCGTAATCGGCATTAACAATGAAGCCATTTTTATCAATTATAAATTGACATATCCTTCTTTCGACAGGTTCTGCTACAGCCAAACAGCGACCATCATTATCAATTTGTCGAATCCATAGGGAAACAGCAACTTTACCATTTGATTTTGTGTTCATTTCAACAACCTGAAAAGTAGAAAAAATATGTAAATAAGAGAATAAGGAAGGAATCGAAGGAAATGTTTTTACCAATTTAAAAGCTCCATGCGAGCAAGGTTTAAAGTTCAGATACAGACGCTTCATTTTTGAATAACATTCTCAGTCTAAAGCCCTGGGGCCTATTTCACAAAATTACATATTACAAGTACAAATTTGTACTTGTAGATCACAATTACAAATTTGTAATATGAATTTCTGTTTCACAAGGCACAAATAACTGTTTCACAAATTTGTTTAAGAAGCAGATAAATTGTAGGAAAACAACTTTGTTGTAGAAGTGCCGCTTCACAAGATTTGTAGTTGAGTTGTGAACTGCAAGTCCTTTTTCACAAATTTGTGAATTTCAAAGCAAGAGGACCAATTGCAAAAAAAAAAATGAGCAAGCAAAATAAAATGGTGCTTTCTTCTCTAACAAGGGATAGAAAAGATATTTTATTTGGGAAATTTTCCAACGAGTTAATCCATGAAGTTAAAATGAGTGAGTGGAAAACTATTCTGCATGCCTTGAATTCTTAGGAATTTTGAAATACCTTCACGATGTTGTGTGGCAGAACATGAAGAGGGGAAAATGGTAAGTTTTTCTTGCTATATATTGTTATTTGTAGAACTAACTAATTAACTTTAGATGAAAGTCGATAATGCGAAGAAAACAGGTTCAGCAGGTGGCACTGAATGTATTTTAACAGATATCGATATTATCATTAAATGAACCAAGGTTTTATTTTTAAATGTATTGTTCCTTTTAATTAGACTGCCAACACAAAATAAAAGAGGATGACGGAAAGATGTGAGGACGATGAAATCCTCTCTTAAAAAAAAAAAAAAGTTTGCAGCTAGATATTTATAATCTACAACTCCACACCATTAAAAAGGAGCGCGATTTAGGACTAGATAGATGTAATCTAACGTCTGGAATAGAAGGCGAAAATAATTCTGAAGAACGAGATTCAGCTGTGCAGGAAAATATTTTTAATTTTAGTAGTTATTAAAAAAAATCCTTAAGGACATACATCATAAAACTCTTCATTATTTATTTATTATTATTTTTTTTTTATGAAAAATGATTCAGAAAATAATTTAATACAGTTCCATTAAATTATGCTTGCCTCGAAATATTAGTTAAAGCAATACAGCATTGCTTGTCGAGGTTGCAAACATAAATGATTTAGGTATTGAAATTTTTCCTTGAAAATTCCAATAGAGCTTTCTATTACTCTCCTCGTTCACATATGTGCTCCATTATACCGATCACTTTCTGAAGTTGAGCTCCTTAAAATTGGTGTAATTAATCTTTTAATGGATATGCGGTATTCCCGAATGAGGAAAACGTCGAAGCCCATCTTCAAATTTAGAAAAAAAATGGACTTCTTCACAATACTCTTGCATCATGCACACTTCCTGGCCAATTCACATCTACGTTGTAGAAGAAATAGTCGGGACCGCATACTAGCATACAATTAATGCTGTGTTTCCCATGCCTATCTACATATGCATATTCAAACTCAATTGGTAAAACTATGTTAATTAAGGTCCCGTCAATATATCCATAGAACACATGGCATACCTTGTTAGAATATATTTAGCAACAAAACTCTGTAGGTACTTGTACCAATAATCATACTTACCAGCAATATTGAAGAACTTTTCACATATACTAGTATGTTTTCTAGGCCAACATACAATGCTATTAAACATTAAGTCCACAATTACTGTGCAGACGCGGTGAATGCATCTGCATACAATGCTTTTAGATATACCGTGCATATCTGTAATTCCATGTTACTGCTCCACATTGCATAGCCAATGTATTGCTGTGAGAAACTACTGGGTAGGAGTTAATGAAAAGCTTTTTCCAGTACGGTGTGCAATTTGTGGTCCAATAATTAAAATTATTTCCTCTGCCTTACAACCACTCATACGAAACTTTTCGTTGAATTCAAAAGAATCGGATAAGTTATAATTAACGCGAGGTCGATATACTTTTCGACGAAGCATCTAAGAAAAATCGTCACTTCCGCTACTATCACTGCTGCTATGTCTTCGATGCATCAAGGACATTTTCTTATTGAAATGAATTTTACCAAATTAAGTAATTGTAGAAAATTACACAGCAAATTTCACTTGTAAAATATTCTCGTCAACTACACAAATTTTGTAACTGCAATCTATTCAGTGAAACAGAAATCTACAATTACGTTCTATTTGTATACATTTGTAGCTTGTGAATTACAACTACAAATAACTTTTGGTGAAACAAAAATGAGAAATTCCTGCAAATTTCCCTTTGTAAAATACAACTACATGTTTGTAGCACAAAATTTTTGTGAAACCAGAAACATACTTTTTCTACAATTTTAGTTAATTACAATTTGTAAGTTTGTGAAATAGGTCATTGGTCACACCGAAAGCGGCGCGGCGCGGCGCGGCACGGTGGCACGCGGCAAAATAAAGTGTTCACACCGGAAGCGGCAGATTTTGTCCAAATGTATTCTCATTTCGATGAAAAAGTTCTGTTATTAGTAGCTCTGGTTAAAGAAAAACTGAGAAAAGTGATGAGGTTCGATTAGGAATACTTTAGAATGCCAAAAGCCTCATTTACCGAATTGCGAAGACTTATTGCAAATGAAAAGGAAATCTTGCCCACCAGCGGCAGCGGAAAAATTGTTTTTAAATAATCTCCAAAACCACCGCGCCGCTCTGCTCCCTGTGTGACTTATAGATTGATTTTGCAAGAGCAATCGCGAAGCGGCAACTGCAAAACACCGCGTCGTGCCGCGCCGCTCCTGGTGTGACACCTACTTAAAAAAGCACCCACGGCGCTAGAACTAAGGCAAAGCAAATAATCACTTCAGAGATCAAGCGAGTAGTTGGGTTAAATATCGATGAAGTCCCGTTAAATACGGTTTTTCGTTCTTCAACGATACAATTTAGAAAATAGAATATGTACTTAGAACTAATTAAGAAAGTAGATGAAGTTCCAGCCAGATAATAAAAGGCCATAAAGTTGTACATACAATGAGCTCTTGACAGCGACCGTACACCCTGTACTTTTTAAGAAACATGACTAAGACAGCTATACATTGTGTTGTTAATACCTGGCTAAACGTAGAATGGCAACCTTTGGTAAGCCACAGTTGGACCGTGGTTAATTGGTTTAAGATGGAAGGGTGAGTAGAGCTTTACGAATTCTTATTTCTCTTATGTCAATCATCACCACCCCAACTGTACGTAAATTAATAATAGTGGAGAAGGTGAGAAACTTATATTATCGAACTTAACGGCATAGAAAAATACATCAATTCCCATATAGACAGGTAAACTATAGCAAATATGAAACTCCAGTAATGTGTTTCAGTTAAAATAAATCCAATGTTAAAACAGTAACCCTACTTGGTTATGAAGCGTGTAAACTTATTCAATTCATATCAGACCGACAGACAAAACGTATTGGCGAAACTGACATTAACGCTGAAATAATAAAAAATGAATGATAGCAGTATTGGCTGAAACGCACAAATAAACCAGGCACTATGTAAGAAGACACAGCACCACTTAAAAGAAAATGTTTTGGTTGAAAGAAGATCCAGACACCCTTTAATAGAAGCTCCTTCAACTGTTAGATCAGAACAGACCGAAATGATCTGAAAGCTACATGTGCCAGGTTCGATAAAGCAATACCGTTTAAGTTATTTCTCTAAGGGATTAATAAAATAATTTTATATAATATCTACACTTCACCGAGCGCATCGACTTTTTGGTCTATCTTATCTACATGAGAGTACCTCAAAATATTCAATAAATAACATTAGCAAATACTTTTGTTTAGAACAGTTCATTACTTCAATTCTCAATTTTTTTTTACTTACCTTGCCACTTAATAAAACCATAGTTCCATCTTCACTATTCAGTTGTCCTTCAGCTAATGCACATACGTGACTCTTATTCTTATTTGTTAGCAGCTCCGAAAATTGCATGCTACAAAGTTCACGAGACGAATATCCAAGCAATTGGCATGCTTTATTATTTACTATCAAAATTTGACTACTTTTGGAATCAATTGTAAAGACGGCCTTATTTGGATTAATTCCTGATTTGGGAATTCTCATTAGAGAATCCGATGGTGTAGCGATAAGAGATGCACTGAACGGCGATCCTGCTCCAGGAGTAAAGCACCCCTTCACCCGCCTTAGAGAAAACCTAAGTCCATTTGAACCGTCGACTTTTGAGTTAATTGAAGTAAAAGAAAGAAAGAAAAAAAAACAATTTTTTTTAACGCTTTTAATATTGAATAACTTTTTACCTCTTATTTTATCCATGCTGTCTAATTTGTGTTTTAGTGGTGTGTCTAAATCAAGTTCATAACGACAAAGCTTTTTTTTCGATATTTGTGGAAAACTCTGATTAACTTCAAAAGACTTCTCTAAACATCTATTTAGTCCGAATGCTTCAGCTCTTCTATTAATGCCAATCCTGTAACAAAAGTTCTCATTAACAAAACGCTTATAAGGTTGTTGTTTAACATTTTATTCTTATTTTATTATATTAAAAGCTCCTCTTGTTCTGCACTAAAATCATTAGGTGAATTTTCAATAGCACAATATTTCAAACGTTATTAAATTTCCCTTGGAAAGTTTTATTTTCGATAAAATCAGCTGGATAAACTGTCTTTGCCAAGAGTGATCCCACCTTCTAGGTATACTTGTGGGAGAAAAATTGTGGACCATTTGAAAACTTGCACCTCTAAATGTTCCAACAACTCTGATTCGAATGATCCTACAAACATACCGACAACCTAAATCCTTTCAACGTAGATGTGGAGATTAATATGAAGCAAAGTCAAAAGACATCAGTTTAAAATTTGTGGCGAGGTCAAAAAACAAAAATAAATTCATGTGGTTATTTCACTAAGTCCACACAGAAGAGGGAGAAGGGGAGTCTAGAAAGTTCTACAATCTAATTGTAAGAACTTCCCGAAATTGTACGCCAGAATATTTGTCTTCTTATCTTAACCAGACTTCTAGTCATGAACAAAATTAAGGCCGTATAGAATGTCATACTAAAGGAAAAATCTGTATGGAAGCAAGGTTTTATATGGTTGGTCCTAAGAAGACACCAATCTTACAATGATCGAAAACATTACAATTCCTCGCCCTAAAATTTTAATTCGATACTTTACAGATAATTCTAAGAGCTCAATGGAACTGATTCTTGATTATATCAAGAGCCTGAGTAGATTGTCATGAGAAAACTGAAAAAAATTACCAAATATAGAACTGAAGCACCCCGTGCATTAAAAAATCTGTACTAAATGAAAAATATACTATTAAAAACGACGATATCATAACAAGTCGTAACAGAAGATTTTTATTTGAATTCTCATTAAAATCTGTTAGTACAGAGAAAACAACTTCGAATCTCTTTGCTAATTTTAGTTGAATTTTCTTCGTTAGAAGGTTCGAACATTCTAGTAAACGCGCCAGAAGGTGAAAAGGAAGGGACTTAAAAAGTTATGCTGCTAAGGCAGTTAAAGGAAGGTATGCAACAGGCTTTAAGTGTTTATTGACTTTCAATAAGAAACGGTTTACGATAACACGTAGGTTTTGTTCTGACAATTAATATACTAATCATTTTAGATGTAGATGTAAACCCTGGATGATGACATGACTCCAGCATTAACGTAGTACAACATTTTCATACAAATTAAGGACCAGGGTCAGATAAGACAAGATAACCCAAAACGCTACATATCCATTTTAGAAAAAATTTCAGGAAAAGATTAAATGTATTATGATTATCACAAGATTTTTTGTGAACGCCGAACTTTATCCAGATATAACTTAGGATTTATTCCAATGTAGACTAATTTAGGTTGATATTTACACAGATTTAGCCGTTATGACACGATCGAATCGAAAAGTTTTTTTTTTTCGAAAATGGATATATAGCATTTTGGACTGGACCTCTTCAAGTCTTTCACTATATCACGGCATTATGGTAATCCTGTTCAGACAACAGTATCCAGAAAAAGAAGAAAGCTTAGAGGCGCACTATAAGAAATGTAAGCTACCTCTCGCATTCAGGGGAAGAATCAGAACCAACAGCTGGAAAATTGAAATCACACACAAGGATGATATCGTCAGAAGGCAAAAACAAAAAGTGTTATATCCATAACTTACCCTCTAATTAGCAGCAAAGACAGCTGAATAAGACTGGCAAGTCCAGATTGAGTCAGAGAAAGATTTAATTATTATTAATATTTTTTCTACTCGTTATGTTCCATTTTTAGCCACTATTATTTATGTATTGGACTCGCTCCCTAATTTCCTCCCTGTCTTTTCTTGTCACTGACCTGGAACCGCAGATTATGAGCTGCAATTACTTATGAAGGACTTATCGCAATTTCTCAGCTATATAACCTGATGCGCTCGACGCACATTTTGTGGAAACTGACTGATCTTTTTTTATGCTCCTGACCCTGAAGTTGCTGCACGTATCTTATACATTAATGATCTGCCTGAAATAATAGACGTTCAGGTCAGTCGTCCTCCAGGTCTCATCGAAGACTGTGTGGCTAGGATGAGCTGCGATTTGCATAACATATACACCTTGTCGATTGACAACAAACTTAAACTAAACTTCATCACTTCCATCTATTCTTTTGAATGGTTGAATGATACTCTGGAATACTAATGCACATCTTAAATCTGATCCAGTTCATAATGGTGTCAATTTGATTGACAATTACGTCCCAATGCATCTTGCAAAACCCATCTCACTCAATCTGACATTGTCCTTAGTACTAATGATACCCATTCATCATTCAACCTTAAAGTTATTAGTTTTAAAAATTTCTCTGATATTAATGTTATAAATTAATTTAATTAGATAAAATCAAACGCCCTTAGACACTAATCAGATAAAATCAAACACCCTTGGACACAATAATGTACCACTGAAATTTTACAAAATACTACTAAAGATCAGATTAAATAGACTTTTCACCTTCTTGTATTTTTCTTACCATTGGTATTACTCACTTTCCTGAATCGGACTCAAACTCAGATATATCGGAATAAAGATCTATTACTATTCTACCAGTCGTGCCTAAAGTGTTAAAGATCTTTATTGCTGTTCACGCCAGCACTATATTTTTTTTAACTATAATCTAATTTTAGACGATTGCACTCGACCAGCATGGTCCTATTAGAATTTTTTGCTAATATTTCAGATATGATGATAAGTGCAATACTGTGATTCTTGTACTTAACTTATGCAACGCTTTCGACTTATTTCCCCATTCACTTGTGATGTATTAAGCTTCGAACACATTTTGCTGTTTTTTTTTCACTTTGTGAGATCATCGGCAGCTACTAGGGTCCTAGATTTTTTATGATGAAATCCAAAAATCTTTACTCATCAGTAAAAACTTCTTTGGTTGTTCTAACGCCGTTCCTATGCTCAATCTACTACATCAATGATATCACTATTATTCCAGATAAAGTCCGCTTTCCGATCAATGTTGATGATATCTAGATTTATTCCGTCCCATATGTAGAGACTGATACTCTTGCAGCAGCCATCAATGAGTTTCTTGAATAGATTACCGTTTGATCATTTAGCAATGGACTGACTTTTAATCCCTTCCACATACATTCATAGACAAGTCATAATCTCTCTTCACATTACTCACCAATATCTCTTAATTGAGCAACAGTGTGTAAAACTAGATACTTTTTCGTAAATAGCAACTGGAGTAGTTTTTCAGACTGAAATGCATTAAAATTATCCCAACTCAGTTTAGTATTACAAAAACAAAAATCGGTTTTGTTTACTTTTCCTATCTTGATCAGAACTACCAATTAAGGTTATTCTTTGCCTTATTCCTGGTCTATATTTGAACTATGCTGACATACATAGTGTTATCTGCTATCTAAAATTCTGCACTAAACTTTTACGTCTAGGTTTTCGGCCTTAAGCGTAGGTCAAATTGTACACTGCTTATTGACAGACTTATGTTCGATGCAGTCCATGAATGAGTTGGTAGTATAGGCGTTAATTGAAGGAGCCAAATTAGGCTTACTGTCCAGTTATGTTATATACCTCTATTAAGATTTTACTGTTTGTTTTGCTAAATTGTTACTCCATAATACTTTTCGTCGAGGTGGTCAACGTTATACATAGCAACAACCATTTTCTAAAACTAATAGGTATAGATAATTCCTCTAATAATAATTGCACACTCAATGTTTTAAATTTTAATGTAGCTTTAACTGGGTTTTTTAAAGAATTGTTTTTTGACTTGATTTAATGGTGATACCTTAGGGTAACTTTTTTTTAAACGAAAGTCAACAAGATCCATAATTAGGAGCGCATATTTCGAGATTTTCTTTTACGGATTGGGTATATAAACCAATGAACGATCGGAATAATTCAAGTGCTACTACTAACATTTTTAAAATATTTATGAGATTTAGAAAAATCTTTCACACAATTGATTGTAAGAAAAAACAATTGCACATTTCACCAGAATTATACTGTTTTTGTGACAAAATCATTTTTGTTATGAAATTATGTCATTTCTTGCCGAGCCGTGAATCATCAGCCCTACACTGACGTACCTACATGTTATATATGCAAAGTTATATAAAAATGAACAATTTACGGCGATAGTTTTATTAAATAATAAACAAAAAGAATATTTACTTGCCTGATGCGATCTATTGGCGATGGGAAAATCGGGGTGTTACATCCTCTTACAGAACCTGGGAACTGTTTCCACTGCAACACACAAAACGATAAACGATTTAGTATGCACTTTAAATAGAACTGACTTTACTACACGTACCTCCTTCGAAGTGTACTTCTTCAGGAACTTATCCTTTGAATCACTATCCTGAGATTTTGATGTCCATACGATAATTGAAGGAGACGACGGCGACGGTGTCTTGAAACACAATTTCCTGTGATTAATAAAATTGTTTACACACTTAACTTTATTGTTTACTAGGGCAAGGTGATTAAGTTTCTAGAACAGAGGACTATTTTGACTGCACATATGACACAAAAAAATCGATTGATTAGATTCGGTGTTTTAGCGCAGGTTTGTTTTCATGGTAACTTTTGTAAACATAACCTCTATAGTATTTGCCTTAAAAAGCAACAAGTGTTCATCTGGTCTAGCCTAGCAGCCTAAGCGAAATAATGAAATCTCAAACAAATTAAGGAATTTAAAACAAGCTGAATTGAATTTTCAATTTATTTCTAACAAATATTTAACAATTTATTTATGAAAAACCGGTATATAAAAAGATAAACATTTTCAGCTGTTAAGCAACTGCATACAAATTTTAGTTTTTATACGTTCTATTTGTTATTAATGGAAACTTACCCATTCATTTTTGTTTTAAAACATTCACTTATTTTACATCTGCAGTATAAAAACTTATTTTAAAGAATATTTTGCTTTGTATGTACCGCTAAAAAAACAAAACGGTAAACCGGCGTTGTTGACACACAAAAGATTACTCAACACTTCACCGGCATGGAGTGGAGATTGGAGGGCAATGCAAGACCAAGAACTAGCAAATTGCAAATGAATGCATTCGCTATCCACCTCCACCATGACATTGCCTTCCCTACCATCTACTGACTAATAGAAAAACATTTATTTAAGTCTTGCCATATGCTTGTTAAATATAAAGCGTGAATTACAATTACGACTTCGACTTCGACTTTGCTCAAATGGTAAATACATGTCGCAAGATACAATTGCAACTTCGACTTCGACTGCGACTCTGACTGAAATTAAACTTTGCTCAAAGTGCAAAGTTGGTGTTCGCTGCGGCCAACTTCAGTTCAATCGCAGAAGTCAGGACTTCTGGTTTGTTCAAGGAGTTGAAGCTTCAATTTAATTACAAATTTCACCTCAGCGTCGCCTTCGACCTAAAATCAAGTCGCAGTCGACAGATCAGCCGTAATTGTATTTCACGCTTAATTGAACGGAAAAATCAGATGAAATCATAGCTAGAGCCCACACGCTGGTAGACTGCTACACTGTACGCAATCGTGTCATTTGTGCATGCGGTGGGCAAAAGGGAATAGAGCATAAGAAAAAAATTAAATTTTCCAAATTTTCAATTTTTTACCATCCATTACGGACGAAATACTTTCTTCACTTATTCAAAAGTCTATAAAAGAATTTGTCCGGGAGTGGATTAGCGTCCTTCGGAGTGAGATAATTCGCCATGTGAACACTAACCGGACTAGAATTATCTACACCGGCGTGTGAACAGTTGAGTGGACCGAAGTGGATTAACGTTTGGATATTTTTCGGTATACTTTCATCCTTCGCTTCGAGCTTCTTCGTGCTTCCATACAGTATTTTATAAATTGTAAAATAACAATTCTTTCCATGATGCGTCTTTAAATATTTATAAAAACATTGTTGCGAGCGTGGCCTTTGGTTCGTTATTTAAAACAAAATATTAAATATTTAATATACAAGTTCTCTATTTTACTCTAATCATATAAAATTCACAAATCTTCAATTAATCAACTCAATTTTAATTATCGCTAATATTGTACTTTCAAATATTGCAATCCAATTACAACACTTTCGCGGGCCGACCCAGACGAGAACTTTTAAGGGAAGGAAGGAATTTGACTTAGACGTGCCAAAAAATCCTTCGCGTATTTCCTTATATGATTACCGAAATTAATTTTGAGTATGTTTTGATATAAACAATTACTGTATCACAAATTCACAACACGCAATGATTTTTAAATTATTATCTTATCACCTCAAATCGCAAATAAACATCTGTATAGCCTGATGAGAAATTTCAGAAATTTCGCAATTTCCAAATGGTCGGCTTCCTGTAGTATTGGTATGCTGCCCGTAATCCCGATCGAAACTTGGCATTTAAGAATTTCTCCTCCCCCCGAATACTTCTCGCCCGTAAAAAATGCCAATATCCTCCCGTGTGGGCTATGGCTAACACTGCAACGTCTAAGACAAGACTCTTCCTCAAGTTCAAGTTCAAGTTTTTTATTTACGCTAAAAATTGTACACTTAACCTAACAATATTTTTCTTATCTAAACCTATTCCCTGATTATAATTCCTACGGGCTTTTCTTTGGCCCTGAGTTCAATTAATCTAGCTAAATTTTCTTATTTTCTAAATACTTGAATTACTAACTAACATATGACTTACTTCTAAACTACGGCTAGCGCTACCTAGTTATAATTAATTAAATGTAATCCGAAAATCTAATACTTAGCTAACTTAAGTACTAGCTACATAACCTATATAAAAATATAAAAATCTCCAGGTTGGATCTGCCTTCCCATCCTGGTGGTTTTGATAGCTCCCTGTTGCGGGTATTGTCCGTGGAAGGTTGCATAATTCCCGTCCTGCAGGCTGCAATCCTCCTCCTGTCTTCCTCTCCTAGCCACGGTGACTATCTCCTTTCTCCCTGAAAAAGGTAAAAATTTCTTCGCAGTAATATTTTTCAATACAAGTCGAAATGCAAAAAGGCGATAAATATTTGTTAGTGGGTAAGTGGGGGAAGTTGGTTAGTTCATGGACAATTGGATTCGGGTGATTGGGGATTTTGGCTACCTGCTTCTTCATTATCTCAACCAAATAGTCCTGTATTGGAGAAATACCAGCTTTCTCATACAGGACCTGATTGCGATAATGCTTTCCACAGGGCCTTCGGTAGAGTCCAGTGCAGATTCGGAGCATTTTCCTCTCGAATTTCGCAAGGATCTCCATGTAAGTTGGCGAAATGGTGTGCCATATGGGAAACGAGTACGTTAAGATGGGCCTAATGAGCTGCTTGTACATCAGCAGTTTCGTGCTCAGAATGAGTCCGTTCCTATATCTCATTATAGGACTGATCATGCTGAGCGCAAAGTTTGCTTTCCTAGCAACTGCTTTTGCGTGAGGGTTGAACTTAAAACGTTCATTGAAATTAATGCCTAGATATTTGGCGCTCTTAGTGGGTTTTATCACTTCATTATTGATAGTGATTTCAATGTTTCTTGCGTTTTGACATACGCCTCTGCGTGAACGTGCAGTTCTGATGCAGAGTAAACTTGATTTAGGGACGTTGATCTTTATGCCCCATTTACGATAGTACTCGTAAAGCTTGGCAATATGATCACCCACTTTCCTTGTCGCCAATTTTGGGGATTTGGAGTGCGCATACGTTAATGAGTCATCCGCGTAGAGAAGTGTCGTGACTCCTCCATTATTCTGCGGTTGGTCAAACGTGAATAGATTGAAGAGGAATGGCCCGAGTACTGAGCCTTGCGGGACACCCGCTTTTATGTCCTTATGCGCAGATATGGAATTCTTTATTTCCACAAAGAATTGTCTCTGAGATATGAAGCTATTAATCATCTGAATGAGGTAGGGTGGGAACTGAAATCCAATCAGTTTGGAGATAAGACCTTCTCTCCAGATGGAGTCGAAGGCCTTCTCAACATCAAGAAAACAGGCCACAGTATGGGTCTTTTTATTAAGAGCTTTTGTCACATCAGTGTGAAATTTTAATAGTGGATGCAGAGTGGAGTGCATAGCCTTGAATCCAAATTGCTGATGCTGCTCCATCTCCTTCTCCACGCAAGTGTCTTCAATGTGCTGCTTCACTAATCTCTCCAGAAGCTTTCCCAAGTTAGAGATTAGTGAAATCGGTCTGAATTCCGAGATGCTTTTAGAAGATGCCTTCTTCGGAATTGGCATTATTTTTGACACTTTCCAGCTGTTGGGGAAGTAACAATTGTTTATACAATTGTTGAAGATTATTGTTAGCATTTCGATTGCCAACGTTGGTAACTTTCGGATTATGAAGTTCGGGATACCATCTGGGCCACTCGACTTTTTATTGTTGAGTGACCGAATAAGGGCAGCTAGATGCAGCGGGCTAATGAATATTTGCCGGTCATTTGGATTTCCAGCTGGATTTTCAAGGCTGAATTCTGACATTGGTGAGGTATTTTGTGACTCAAAATTTTCCACTTCACTTAGGACTTGACTATGAAAGTTTGGGAGATGAGTTGGAGGCGAGCTTTTGAAGGTTGACTCAAAGTAGTTGGCGAAGGCACTGCTTTTCTCTTCCGGAGAATTTAAACAGTTGTTACCATCGAGTAGTTTTTCAGGGACTTGGGCTTTCCTACTACAAACTTTGTTGATTTCGCTAAAAGCTCGCGGACCCGGCTTAATAGCTTTCAACCTCTCGCGAAATTGCTCATCGACGAAGTTACGAGTTTGCTCGTCAATGATTGTCGACAGACACCTAATTTGAGAAAGTACGGATGAATATTCCGGGTTCTGTGAATTGAGATTTCGCCGGTAAATTCTGTTCAGAATTTTCTTCAGCTTTTGCCTGTATTTGTACAGCTCTTGAATTCTGGGCGGAAGGTTTTTGTACCTGTAGTTATTAGGTTGGTGCGTAGTAGAGAAAAACGCTATATTGTCCTGAAGAGCAGTTGTCAGCAATTCAACATAGAAGTCTATTTCTGTATTACACAGATTTCTATGCTGATCTGGCAAGAAATTGGGGAGCAGGCTATTCAGTCTATTCTGAAACTGCGGCCAGTCGACATTGGTCAGGGACGAAATTGCTGGAGCAATTAGTGTGCTCGCAGAGAATTCTCTCTGTAGAGCTATTTTTAATTCTACTGCCAAATGATCAGAATCAGAAATATGGGCCTGGCAGGTAAAATTTCTAATTTGGGGGAGAATGTTTATGAGACTGTCCGAAACTAGGAAAAAGTCTAGAAAAGAGCCGCTTCTGGGGAAGGTTGGTGTGTCTTGGGAGACAGTAATAAAATTGTGGTTGTGGAGATTATCTTCCAACCATTTAGCTATGGTAGTTCCTGCTAAGTTGGTCGAGGGATCGTTCCATAAGTTGTGCCTAGCATTGAAATCGCCTCCAACAATCGTATATGTGAATTGTTGGGAAAAGGCGTTCAGCGCGATCAGATCACTACGTACTCGGGAGGCTGGAGTATTGCACGGGATGTAGAGTGAAACAAGAAGAAGAGTTTCACCAGAATCTAGGATTATCTTTAGAGACGTACTCTCGAAGTTGGAGAGGTTAATCTGGGTGGGTTCGAAGTGGAGATTTTTCTTAATGAGAATAGCGGTGCCCCGCTTTCCCTCACCTGCGTCATTTCTGAGCAGAGAATATTTTTCCAAAGACACTCTGTGTCTTGCTTTTAGATTTGTCTCAGAAAGAAACATGAAATGGGGACGGTGTTCCTCCAGAAAAAGGTTTAGGGAGACTCGTTTCCCGTGAGACACGAGGGAGTTGACATTGAGGGCAATCGCCTTCAGTTCGCTTAATTTCTGCTTCCGCATAATGAAAACGCGAATTGCAGATAAGCACTTTGTCTTTCCGGAATGGAAGTCAGCTTCCTATAGCTAGGAAGGAAAGCGTTGATTTTGGCCATAAGACCGAATAAATCACAACCAAAGAGTGATTTTGCCTCCTGATTACAGAACGTGTCTGCTCCCAAGGCAATGGATGAAGAGGGTTTTGGCTTGCTTGCAGTCTGGGGCCTGGGGACTGCTTCCTGGGTCTTCTTTCCTACGTGCGTACCTGAAATATTAGAAGAAAGGATTTGTGCAAAAGACTTACCGGGCTTCACATAGTTCCGTGCAGATTCCCTGACAAATTCCTCCCTCAGCTTCTTTGTCTGGACAGCAGCTTTCTTCCTCTCAATTAGCTCCTTATACTTTGAGCAGCCTCTGAAGTTTGCCGGGTGTCCCTCCTGCTTGCAGTTAGTGCAATAGGGTTTACCTATCGTTGTGTCTCTGGTGCAGGCTCCAGGTCCATGACTGACATTGCACTTTACACATCTGTACGCAGTTCCGCAATTACTGGCTACATGGCCGTATTTCTGACAGTTCTTGCACTGCGAAATTCCACTGCTCTGAAATCGTTCCCAGTGGACGGCCTGATGCAGAATTCTGTCAACCTTGATGACCCGGTTGACATCAGTTTCAGCCTCGAAGCTTATCACAAAGGAGTCCACTTGGCGTCCGCTTTTCCTTATAGCGGGAGTCACCAAGTGCGACGCCTTAGCCACCTTTATTCCTGGCAACTCCTTCTCCAAGGCTGCTGCTACTTCTTTTGGGTCGAAGCTACACTGGATCCCCTTAAGCACTAAGGTTGGCTTCCTGTTGTCCTTGGGCGTGAAGGTGAAGCAATCAACCTTGATTTCCTTCACTAAATCAAAAATAATTTTATGGTCCTCTTCAGTGGCTGGTTTCAATGTAGACTTCATCCTGTTATTATTTTTCAAGAAGAACTTGGGGCGCTTCTCCAGCTTCTCAAGCTTTTCGAAAAATTTTGCTACGTTTAAATTGTAGCAGATGATTGGTGGTGGCTTTGTGGCCTTTTTCTCCGTTGGTGCTGCATCTGACTTACTGCTGGCTGCCCTGGTCTTCGGTTTCTCTGCTGGCTGGATCAGTCTGTAATAATTCCCAGATGCCTCTTGATCCTCTTTGCGGCCTTGTTGTGGCTGCTTGCCCTTTTTCTCTGCGTTATAGTTCAGCTGGTTTTTTGGTCTTCTTTTGTTCTGCACGATTTTGTAGCTTTCGTCACTACCAGGGTCGTCACTGTCATCATCCACATCATTATCCCCATCGTCCAGAACTTTATCCTCGTCCATTGCGTACTCATCAGTATTCATAGGTTCTTCCTGCTGGCTTTCAGGATCAAGTCCCTTGATTGGTTGTCCATTTAATAATTGGGTCTGCACCGGGTCCCTGAATACCTTTAATTCGCTGAGAATTGTTTTCTCAATTGTCCTCGTAAGCTCGTCTTCTGAAAGCTCCTTCGCATTACACGTCTGTTTAAAACGACGGACGAAGGCCCTTGACAAAATTTTTAGTTCCATGTCGAAACTAATCTTATCATCTAGGCTTAAATGTTCATTAATTACTGACATTTTTTGCCAATTTTCACGATTCACTTCTTTGTCCTTACCAAGTTTTCGATGTTTTTTTACCAACACTCTTCTTTTCTCTTTGTCTTTTTTATCTTTTAATTTCTTATTTAAGCGCACTATCACTGATTGTTTTTCTTTACTTGAGTCCTTTCTCATGATTTTTATTGTGTATGCACTTATTTATGATACAATTATTATGAGTCCTATCTCACTACACATTTCTTTCCAACACGTACGTGAATTAACCGTCGGCAATTACTAGGAAAATAACACGACCACGTTCAGAATTATCAATTGCCGTCGGCAATTTTACCTGAGTAAAATTCTACTGTCGTAATATCAGTTACATCAAAAATGAATGCCCGATCAAATTGCCGTCGGCAATTTTACCTGAATAGAATTCTACCTGAAAAAACTTTTGTCTGTAATGTTTACACAATACGAGCACTTCACTGACTCGACTGACTCGAATCTAATCACTGTGAATGACTGTGAAGACTCTTCCTCTGGCGGTGACAACTCTTATATTTATACCCTAGAAACTCTCCAGATTATTCTGGAGTGTTCTATTCCAGAACCTTCTTTTCTATTCTATTCATTCTATTCCTGAACATTCTCGAAGATTCCTTCACCGATTCTCCAAACCTGAAGTTATTTACTCTCCATTACCATTAGATGTCACCAGTTGTCTTTTTCTATTGCAACTAACACTGCCCCCTTCTTATAGTTGTTCGTCCCGAAGAACAGGTGGTCCACAATCTTGATACTCGTAGTATTGACACAAGCGGTTCAAATGAACAATTTTACGTTGCCTTTTGTGCCACACTGAATCCTGTATAACACGTCATTAATTCTAGTTACTACTGAATACGGTCCCTCCCAGTGTTGTTGTAGGCTTGGAGAACGTCCCTTATGTCTTTTCGGGTTGTACAGCCAAACAAGATCACCTTCGTTATATCCTGAGGAATTAGCACGTATGTCATAGCGGGTTCTTCATCCGATCAGTACTTGCTGCTAATTTCGTTCTCGTGGCCTCGTGCACATCAGCTAATTGTTGTTTGGGCTCCGATACGTAGTCTTCTGGTAACTTTTGTTCAGCTCTCGGGGTACCAAATTTGAGGTCTCCAGGTAAACGCATTTCCCTTCCGAATATGACCTTAGCTGGGGTTTGTCCGGTGGTGGTATGAACGGCTGATCTATAAGACATTAGGAATATAGAAATATGTCGATCTCAATCGCGTTGTCAATTACTTTCTTTAGATGCTCAATCAATGCTCTGTTGAAGCGCTCTACCATGCCATCATATTGTGGGCGTAGAGGAGTTGTTCTGGTTTTTCTTATTACCAACATTTTACACATCTCCTGGAAAGTCCGCGATTCGAAGTTCCGTCCTTGGTCCGAATGAAGTTCGTGGGGCACACAAAACCTACTGACCCAATTCGTTATTATTTGTTCCGCAACTGTGGTTGCCTCTTGATTAGGGATTGCATAAGCTTCAGGCCATTTACTGAAATAGTCAATGGCAACTAATATATAATGGTTACCGCCATCCGTTTCTGGAAAAGGTCCAGCGATGCCTACAGCTATCCTTTCAAAGGGGGCTCCGACATTATACTTATGCATTTCTCCTCTGCTTCTGTATTGCGGCCCTTTGCAAGCAACACAGACAGTGCATCTGCGGCACCACTCCTCCACATCTCCTCGCATATGTAGCCAATAAGACCTTTCTCATATTTTGGAAATTGTTTTGTTCGCTCCCAAATGTTCTCCATGGAACCCATGCATTTCTTCTAGAACATCTTTGACGTTTGATGCTGGAATGACTATCTGCATTCGGAATGATTTGCCGTTAGGTGCATTCCACTTGCGTTTTAATATACCACATTCAACATGAAGAAATATCTTTCCAGTCTAGTCTTTCCATGTCTTCTTTCCAAGCAAGAATAGGTGAAATGTCCGGATCTTCTCGTTGTACTATTCGCAGATCCTCGTTGTCCCAACCTGTAGATGCCCAAATAACAATTTTATTAATTTTCGGTGATTGAAAGTGATGGGTAGTTTTATAAGGGGTGTATACGTAATGGTTACTCAGTTATATAAAAATTTGAGTGGTTATATAAGAGTTTTATAATATTTCCAATTGGTGATGTAGTTATATTAAAGTTTTTTAAGATTACTAATGGTTCTCGTGGAAGTAAGTTACTAAAGGTTGTATAAGTTGGTGATCGAAATGTTTCAATCACCGGTCTATAAAACTCAGAGTAACCATTACTAGAAGTTATATAAGAAAGTTTTATAATTGTTTTCATCACCACGTTATATAACTGCATTGAATAAATATTATTTATTCAATGTATAACTGATTGGTAATAAGTGTTTATTGCGGTATCCGTGGTTACCCTTATATAACTCGGCAACGTTCAGTAAATTAGGTGACTTTAATAAAAATTGGGAACTTTCGGTAATACATATACCCACTATAAAATATCGTAACATTTTTTGGTGGCCTTGTAGTAACTACGGTGACCATTATAAACACAAATGACTTTTAGTATCGAATGGAGCCATTATAAAACTATTTTCGTTTATTTATGGCGTTTTAGTAACGAAGGTGAATGTTATAAAAATTGGAAACTTTTAGTAACGTCATTTTTTTCGTATTTGGCTATTTCAATATGCATTTGCCCGAGTTGTTGGGACAATACACAAAGTAGGTTTTCTTGACCTGCCCCTTTAATTTGCACGATTTTATATGACATTTTTTTTTCGTAACTAAAATTATTCACTACACTACCGAGGAGCGTACAACAAAAATTATTATAAGAAGAACATGACACAGACATTTTATCATTACTTTAAGATATGTATATAAGATTACCAAAGGTAACACAATATGACCAAAGGGTATATAAGATCACTAACGTTTGTTTTTTGTTACTATAAGATATATAACATTAACAAAGCAAACATATTATGACTAAAGGGTATATATATGGTAGTTCCTTTAGTTTATATAATATTTCTAGAAGTTTTATAAGGGTAATTGAGTTAATATAACAGACCCAGAGTTTATATAAAAGTAGTTGAAGTTTTATAATGGTAATTTGTACATTTAAGTACAAGCTGCAATTTTTTCATCTGTGCATTGCAGATAAAAAAGAAAATGTCGGTTAAGCCAATTATTTATGTTGCTGATAAATGTCTTCCGTTTTAATTTTATATGAAGAAAATACATCATTTTAGATATATAATTTTTCTAAATTATGTAATGTTACTTTTATCAATTGATATCACCTAAGTGAATATATACATTGCTTATTTCTGGAGCGGTCTGTATTTTTTAGAAGTATATATAATGATATTCACAGTAAAATTTTAATTGCAGCTGAATTTCAAACAAAGTTTATAAAGGTAACCGAAACATTACCGCAACCACTGCTGTGACCAAAGTATATTAATCGAGAGTACCCCAGGTTATATAAGGGTTATATAAGAAGTTATATTAAGGTAACTAGAATATTTTTATTATTCATTTTATAAAACGTTTCGTTATATAACGTTACCTAAATCCAGTCACAGTTACCTTTATAAAATTCTCCATTTAAGCTCTATAAGGGGTTTATAGTAGTTACGAACAGGTTTCGAGTACTAGTCTATATAACCTAAGTTATATAATTTGGTAATGGAAACCTTACGGTTACTACTATATAAAATAAATTGTTTCTTGAGTGGTTCCACGGTTACCAACTGTATAGTTGCTGTTGTTTCTTTTTCTTCCACCCGGCCGCAATGTTTGCATTCAAGTTTGCATGGACGTCGTGAAAGCGCGTCTGCATTTCCATGGACACGACCTCTTCGGTGTTAGATATCAAAATCATAAGCCTGGAGTCGCTCTATCCATCTCGCCACTTGTCCCTCAGGGTTCTTAAACTGCAGAAGCCATTTAAACGCTGCATGGTCGGTGCGAAGGATGAATTTCTGACCGTAGAGATATTTATGAAAATGTTTTGTTGATCTTACACAATAATTTTTCTCTGACTTTAAAAGGCTTTGCTATAGTAAGCTACTGGAACTTCTTCACAATTCTCCTCCTGCAAAAGCACTGCACCAATACCTTCATTGCTGGCATCCGTGTCTAATATAAATGTTTTTTCCCAGCTTTGTATAGTGAAGTGCTGGAGCTTCACAGAGCTGTTGCTTCAAATTTTCAAAACTTTCGTTGCATTTATCCGACCATATGAATGGCTTTCCCTTTTCTGTAAGTTGATGTAGGCTTCTTGCTATATCTGCAAAACCTTTCACGAATCCCCTGTAGTAGGTAGCTAAACCAAGAAAACTCCGTAATTGATGTTTGTCCTTTGGAACTGCCCAATTTTTGACGGCTTCTATCTCCTCTGGAATCTGGATCGGTTCTTATACTCCTTGTGATGCAACTATGTATATGCCCTAAATATTTAACTTCATTTTTGAATAGAGCACATTTACTCGCACTGAGCTTCAATTTTGCATTTTTGAGTCTTTGAAGTACGTCTCGTAAGTTGTTTTTATGTTCCTTGAATGTCCTTAAGATTACTATTATGTCATCCAAGTAGACAAGACATGTTTTCCAGGTTAAACCACGTAGAACACATTCCATTAGTCATTCGAATGTGGCTGGAGCATTACATAACCTAAATGGCATTACTTTGAATTGCCATAAGCCACTGCCAACTGAGAAAGCAGTTTTAGTCTTTAAATCCAGCGTGGAAAACCATTGCGCTTCGGAAAGAGTATCCAACGTGTCATCAATCCTCGGTAATGGATAGCCAACTTTTCTCGTCACGTTGCTGTCATCCTTTTTCCTGACCAGAATAACCAGCGATGTCCAAGGGCTGTTAGATTCCTCTATTTTGCCTTGTTTCTTCATGGAGTTCATCATATCTGCAACTTCTGGTTATTTGGCTAATGGCAATCTTCGTGGTGTCTGTCGAATGGGCCTGGAATCTCCTGTATCAATCCGATGCTGGACAAGATTTGTTTTATAATAGTCATCACCATTCATTGCAAATAATTCCGAAAATTCATCGACAACCTCTTTGGCATCGTTGTATTGTTATTCACTTAAGGTACTGTACGAAAGAAGTTTCTGAACCTGTTGGGTAGTAGCTGGTTTTGTCTCCTTGACATTACTACCATTATCCAAATTGAAGATTTGGTAATCGGGTTCACAATTTCCAATTATAGCACCTTCTTTTAGTTGTACCTCCTTTTCGGATGTGTTAAGCAATATTTTCGCAGATCATCGTCCTTACATTCGCAGGATAATTTGCTCCTTCTCCTAGTCTCGTAGGAATTTCTATGTTCCCATATTTGAGAATCCGCTCTCCGACATCAAGATTTATTTTGTATGTGGTCATGAAGTCTATTCCAAGAATGCATTCATCCATTATGTCTGAAACCAGGAAAGTGTGAGGAAATAGCAGTTCGCCTAGTTGAACATCTAAAGTTATTTTTCCATACACCTGTGCTGCTGCTCCAGTTGTTGTTCTTAGTAGATATTTGGTGGTGTTGTGAAGCCATTTGTTCTTAACAAGATCTGCTCTAATAATTGATCTCGAAGTTCGAGTATCGATAGTGAACGCGCAGTTATTTTTTCCTACATTTCCATATATAACAAGACTGCTATTATTTCTCTGCAACTGGCCTACTTGAATGCTGACTTCGGGGCTGTCCATTCCACCAACCAACTTCTACCCCACAAAGTTGGTTTTTACTTGTTTTCCGACTGCTCAACAGGAGAGGTGATACAACTAGTCGCTGCTTGATATCTAGTCCCTCCATG
This sequence comes from Dioctria rufipes, assembly GCA_963924295.1. NCBI lineage: Eukaryota > Metazoa > Arthropoda > Insecta > Diptera > Asilidae > Dioctria > Dioctria rufipes. Next base: position 342,207,256 of record OZ002740.1, on the reverse strand, counting down.
AATAGCTTTTTCCCTGGATCGACATCTTGGCATTCTTCTTTCCCCTCTTCTTCTCGTGGTTCCACTCGTCGACGTTTTCTGTAGTCTCTTTGAAGGTACCCTGCTCTATTAAAATTCCAGCATCGAAAGACACTACGTGAAGGCCGGCTCTGTGATGATTGCACTCTGTTACAAGTACATTCTTCCACTGAAATTTCTCTTACTCGTACTGCACTCCGTGAAGCTTGTCTGGCGGATTCATACGCTAATGCATAGGCTAGTGCTTCTGCTGTTGATTTATTTCCTGCTAGCCTTAACGCTTGTTGTAAATTTTGATCTGCAATAGCGTTCACAAATGCCTCCGTCGTCACTTCATTGAGAAAATCCGCATTCATGCTGGAGTATGAAAGATGCGCTAATCTTTTCACATCTGCCTGCAATTGTTGTAGTGATTCGCCATGCTTTTGAATCCTGTTGCGCAACTGTAAGCGATATACTTGCTGCATGTGTTCATCTCCGTAACGTAATTCTATCGCCTGTACTAATGAAGTGTAATCACGTTGCTTTTTAATCGGTACTGTTTGTAAGAGCTCTGACGCAGGACCTCGAAGCGCTAACACCAGAGCTATAGCTTTGTCTTCATCATTCCATCCATTTACCTCTAAAGCTGCCTCGAATTGTCTCTTGAAGATATGCCACGAATTTTCTCCATCAAATATTGGAGGTTTCATTCTACCTGCACCGGATATTTCAGCTGCTACGTTTAGAGGCTGACGATGTTTTATTCTTTCCAGATTTGCCTTAAAACTGTCAAGTTGCTCGGTGACTTTTTGTTGAGCTTCTGCCACTTCCTGCTCGATTCCTTCAATTTTCAAATTTTGTTAGTCTAACGAGTTTTTCAGGAAAGTCTTCCGTTCCTCCAAACGGGGTTCGTGACAATTTTCCAGAGAGATCTTTTGTTCGTCCAAACGGGTTTTCAGAGATTTCTTTTGTTCCTCAAAAGCATTCTTTTGCTCGTCCAAACGGGTTTCCATAGATTTCTTCTGCTCATCTAAACGGGATTCCAGAGAATTCTTTTGTTCTTCTAAACAGGCTTCCATTTTGCTCATTAAAGTACTGAAAAGCTGTTCCATTTTCATCGCAGGCTCTTCTTCAGCTTCGGTTTCTTCCAAGTTCTCTTCGAAAACAAATGTCTCAGGATTCTTTCCTTCCTCTATCAAAGCTTGTCTAAGTCGCTCGACTAGAACTTTCTTTGCACCAGTCGTTTGTAATAGAGATGGGTAAAATTGAAACAGCCTGTTGCTTTTGAACAGGTACAGCCCTATCCCAATCTGTACCTGTTCCAACTTTTTCAGAAAAGTTGTTAAAGTACCAATACCAAATAGTCTGATATTGCTCCTTCAGAGTAGCTGTAACAGTACCAATACCAAGTCTCATATTTTCCAATTATGTAGTTTATAAATTCCAAATAAATCTTTGACTGATACAGGCTATACATTTACACAGTCATACTATACAAGGGCTTTTAACTTTATGCAACAAGAAATTAAGAACACGATATTATAGGGTCGGGTGGCTTGGCTAGTGACTGAAAAAACAGAACTATCATGCAACATACAATACAGTGGATTTAGGCTGCATTATATTTTACTGAAGTAGGTGTAATAAAGGCTGAACTACAATAGACGTATACGTAAGTACAAAAATGGACCAAATCGGGCAACCCATGGTGTTGCCATCATTGAATAAATAACTAATAAGGAAGCGGGGTACCGTGCGAATACTTTTTAATTGAGTGCACACCGGTTTCACCCACATCGGCTATTATCAGTACACTAAAATTGTATTGCTCCCAAACTGATCTATTACAGTGGCTTGCAGAGTGGTGAGTAATACGGCTCAGTTTGGTCGTTAAATAAGGGGTGGTCTTTGACTAGTAGTGCTCGAGATATCTTTAATGATTCCAATAGATTTAATTTCTTTCTTTTATTACACACATGTAGAATCTTTGCGTCTACATCAGGCACATGATTGTTGTCTAATAAATGAGTCACATAACTGGATTTGTTACTTTTATTTCTGTCGGACCTCTATTCTTCCCGTGAATGAACGACCCGTTTGACTAATGTACACTTCTTGACATGTTGAACATTTCAAACTATAAACCCCATTCTTTTGTAACTCTAATGCCTTATATTTTATATTGAGAAAAATTTTACCTAAATTTTCTGTTGTCTTAAAGCCAATTCTAATATTATGCTTTTTTAACTTGTTTGCCAACTTTACCGAAATTTTTCTCATGTATAGAAGGCTAGCCCAGATATGATCGACGACCCTTATTTTCTGAAGACTATAGTTGCTTCTTTTATAGTTTTTCTCTTAGTTTTCGAGTTAATATTATATCAACCAAGCTATCTTTAAATCCATTATTATGTGCTATCGTTTTTATAGCTTTTATTTCCTCCCTCATGTCGCCCATATCCATGGGGGTATATATAGCCCTGTGACTGATGTTCTCGAAGGAAGACTGTTTATATTTGGGATATGTAAAATAGGTTTCGTGTATGACCATATCAGTATATGTCGGTTTTCTATATATTTTAAATTTATGTTTATTATTGTGTTTTCTTCTGCGTTCCATTTCTCGTTCAGAATGAATTTTCTCAATCCCATGTCGTTCTTTTTTTCGGGCCGAACGATTTAGTTTCAATCTGTCATCGCTTTTTTTGGACTCCGAATCTTTCTGAATGCACCTGAGTTTCTCCCGGATTCAAGCAGAACGATTTTAATTTGTATTCGTGAATGTGTTGTTTACAATTTTGACGAAGTGGTATTAAGTGAGTTTAAGTTGCCTTTGTTGGAAATTAGCTTCATTTTTCATAAACAACAACTCTTACGAATTTATACTTGCTTTTATCAAATGGAAGACATGTCAAACACTTGAAATAGTTCTGTTTCGTTGCTTTTCTATGAGCACAGAATTAAATTATGACATCGTTCTGTCGATTCATACAGATTCATTCAGAACGAAGCATTCTATTGTCATTTTCAAGTTCTATTTTCTGGTTAAAGGTATTCATGTATTTAGCTAAGCCATCGTTCTGTTTATAAAATTGGTTAATAAAAGTAAAATAATTTTGGTTGAAAACCGCGTCTAGAAAGTTAAAAATTGCATACATATATTTGAACCGATGTTAAGTCAGACTGCTTAATAATGTTCTTACTAATCTCCTTACACTCTACACAGGGTATGTTTGTAAAAAGATTAGTGACATCAAATGAGACCAATTTGTCATTTTTGGAATCTCTAAGTCTTTAATTTTGTGTATTAAATCAAGAGAAAATTTGATAGTAAAGGGTTTTCCAATAAGAGGTGTTATTTTGATATTCAAAGAAAAATGCCATTTTTTGAGATAAATGATCGGATCTTTATTCCATTATAAATAGGAAATGAACACCACGACCACGCCTACAGGACCATATCCTTTTCATGAAATTTTCCATAACCAAATCGCAAAGTGGCTGCCCTATGTCCTCGATAGCCTCACGAATTAAATCTTTGAGGTCTTGAATCGACGCTGGGCTGTTGGCGTAGACCTTCTCTTTCATGTGGCCCCAAAGGAAGAAGTCGCAAGGTGTTAAGTCACAAGATCTCGGTGGCCAATTGTGATCACCTCTTTGAGAGATAACACGGTCCGGAAACTTTTCCCGTAAAAGATCAATGGTTTCGTTGCTTGTATGGCACGTAGCGCCGTCTTGTTGAAAGTAAATGTTGTCCACATCAATACCATCCAATTCCGGCCATAAAAAATCATTAATCATCTGTCGATAGCGCAATCCATTCACCGTAACTGTTGCTCCAGCCTCATTTTCGAAAAAATAAGGTCCAATCATCCCTCGGGACCATAAACCGCACCAAACAGTCACACGTTGAGGATAGAGAGGCTTTTCAACAATAACTCTTGGGTTTTGCTTGTTGACGAAGCCATCGAGGTGGAAATGGGCCTCATCACTCAAGAAGAGTTTTCCATGGGATGCCGGATCATTTTCATGCATTTCAAGGACCAAATCAGCAAAGACTCGACGTAGTTGATGATAGGCCGGCTTGAGTTCTTGTGTTAACTGAACTTTATAAGCCTTAAGACCCAAATCTTTATGGAAAATACGGTGTAATGAAGTTTGTGGAATGCCTAAATAACGACGAGGAATGGACAAACCTGGGTTTTCTTCAACACTTTCGGCTACAGCAGCAATATTCTCGGCTGTTCTTGAGCGACGTGCACGGGTTTTATTCTTCACATCACTAACTTGTCCCGACAGCTCGAATTTTTCTACCAATTTCTGTATTGCGGTCCGACAAGGTGCTTCACGACAACCCAAAAATGTTCGAGTTTTACGAACCGTCTCTGCCACATTTTCACCATTTTTATAGTGAATTTTAATAATTTAAACGCGTTGTTGAATCGTGTATCGTTCCATTTTTATTAATGGCGTAGTTTCTACTTGTCAAATGTCAAAAAATGACAGCTCCAAAAGTGACATCTACCGAAATAGCGGGCTAATTAAAATAACACCGCTTATTGGAAGACCCTTTATATCTGAAGCTTGGAGTGATGGTTTTAAAAATATTGTTTAACTCTTTGGACACATTGTAGCATGTAGCATTATAGGATGGGTATGTTTACTTTATGTAATTTTGAGTAGCCTGACAATTTGGAAGGTATAGCATTCATGGTTTTCAGTCCGAATGTCTTACAATTAGTTAATAAGTTCTGACTATTGTCAAGTGTCTTTCTAATACTTCGATAAAGGCTTTTAGTGGGATCACAGTTCAATTTACAAAAAGTATCACACTCTAAAAAGTTGTTAACCTTATTTAGGTAGTTTTCTTTAGTCATAACAACGAGAAGTTTCCCTTGTCCGCTTTAGTAACTATAAGTTATTATTTTAATTTTTCTTTGCAGATTTCTAGCTGTATTTAAGTCTTTTACGTTCACGTAATTGTTACGGAATGATCTTATATATTTAACACATTCTTCCTTGAGTAACCTAATATCTTTTTTCATCGGTATTTTACTGATAGGAATTTCAATACCTACAGCTAAATATTCAAGATATTTTTTCTTTATATTATGTTCAGCAGTGTACATTCTACCTTTTTCCAGTAATGCGACTTCTTTATTGTCTAGACTTATATCAGTGAAAATTCACTACGCGTTTATAAAAATTCATGGGATCACCATAATCCTCTCTGTTAAATTGTTCGTCACACCTCATTGTTACTGTAGTTTGTTCAATTAAACGTATCAATTTACGTTCTTGTTTATGTGTTTTTTCCTGCCTACAAGTTGTAACGAAGTTACATATATTCTTGCTAGACACCAGCGAAGGCGAGTCGTCTAGCACCAGTTGGACAACAAAGTAAGCCAGCCGCCGAGAGAGGAGAACACTACTGATTAGCAGCTCAGTAGTGTCCCGTGCTGGTGGCGTGATAGTAGAAGCGAACAGTCTACACCTGACAGTATCAGCCAGTCTGCCTATAAATGGCCTGCCGGCTGTAATGAAATTACTCAGTCGATCACCAAGCATTCAAGTAGACACAAGTCGAAATTACAGTCAAGCAAAATATCTGACCGCGAGAAGACAACTCGAAAGTGAGAAGAGTTGACCCCCACCAGTGGACTACCAGCATACTGGCTATAAAAGTCAGTTGGCACCGATAGATTGGTCAGTAGCATGCATAGGTAGCTTTAGCGCAGGGCTAAATAATAAGATCGTTAATGTTAAAAATAAATAATAGATATTTCATAGGCAATAGATAATGAACTACAGTTCAATCATCGTAGGAACTCAGGGCCAAATTTTATACTAGCTCGTAAGTATAGCATTTATAGTTAGAGTTAAACTTTAATAGTTAAGAACATATCTAAGAAAGAATTGTACATAATAGTCGCTAAATAAAATATTCTATTCTATTCTAGATTGGTCAGTTGTCTCCCAGCAGCTCAACAAGACACATCTCCCGTTCCAGTCTTTCCTTTCAGCAAGTCGTGTTGGCTAGTTTAACGGCAAGCGCACGTTAATCGTTTTGGCCCGAGAATTACGCACGCATACCGTCCCGTACCCCGGTGTAGGCTACTCTGCCGATAAGCGCACGTTAAGCGTGTTGAATAGAAGAGTAGTGAGCGTACCGTGTTGGCTACTCTGACGACGAAGCGCACGTTAATCGTCTTGGTCAGAAGAGTAGTAAGCGCATACATATACTCCGTCCACGTACCGTATTGGCTACTCTGACGAAGAAGCGCACGCTAAACGTGCTGGTCAGAAGAGTAGTGAGCGCACGCATACATTCCCTCCCCGTACCCCCGTGTAGGCTATTCTGACGACAAGCGCACGTAATCGTGTCGGTTAGAAGAATATTGACCGCACGCTCCGTCTCGTATCCCCCGTGTTGGATATTCCAAACGAAAAGCGCACGTGAATTGTGTTGGTCTAAGGAGTAGCAAGCGCATGATCCTAACCCGCACCTACGGCGCGTAGTTATAAATTATTATAAGTAAGTGAGTGAGTGTAGGTTAATTAGTGTGTATTACGTAGAACTAGAGACTGCCCGAACCGCAGAGCTAGAACAGCGCTCTGAGCCTAGCAACGTCGGAAAACGGCCCTGGACAATCTCCTGACTACCCGCACACCAACAAACGACGTTACAAAGTTCTGCTCTATTTTTTACCACATAGTCTAGCCACTCTATTCAGTCTAAGCACCAAGTACCAACTGAGAGAGAACTGTAAACAACAAATAAATATAAATAAATAAATGTTTTTAATTAATTATTTAGGGTTATTACTTATAAAAGATGTTTTATCAAAGCCAATATATTCATTAGATACGCAGCAGATATTCGATAGGATTTATTACATTCACATTTCTAGCTGCGCGCTCAAATCCCCGGCAATGATTTTTTCCATGTTGGCATCAACGTAAGAACTCTTGTTGACAGACAAAATTGTGTCCACGTGAAATAGAAAGTTAAGCAGTCCATATTATATATATCAGTGGTTTAAGAACAAAATAATTGAAAAGGAAAGACATGTGGAAGAGTTGGAAGCTCCCCGCGGAAAGAGAGCATGGTGCGCTTCCTGTCCACGATCAAAAGATAGAAAAATCAATTCGCAATGCAACAGTTGTCAGCGATACATCTGCTCAATACATAATAAAAAATTATGTTTTAACTGCGTTCATAAATAAAATAAAACGTATAATTAGATGGTATCACTGACATGTATAACATAGACTGCTTGATCTTTTATTTCATATGAGTCCACTTTTGTTGGCAGGGGTGTGAGAACTATCTTAATTTCAAGTTTCATTTTGAAAATTATTATTTTTATTGGAAGCTTCTATAACATCAAATATTCCTTAAACTCGATTTTTAAGGAAATAAAATTAAGCAAATTTTGTCTGCCTCTAAAGTAGCTATGGGGGACAAACAAAGGATTACAAATGTTATATTGCCATACATTTCTATTCTATATATATATCCATTTAGGAATGTGAGCGATTTCAGTGGTGTCAGCCACTGACATATAATAAGAATGGACTGAGCCATCCTATCTAATTCTTGTAGTCAAAAATGTCACATATTTTGACTAAAACCTATTTGTTTCTGTCAAGCTGAAAATGTACACCGAATTGTAACCAATTTTGAAAACAGTACGGCTGTATTAATCGGAATGCATGGAATTGACATAAAAATACAGACAAACATATTGTTTATATATGTCTATCTTTCACAAGCCCAATTAAATTTGACATCTAATCTGCAGAGGTGTTATGGTAGTATGTAGAGCGATTGACTTGGACGTAAAGTCCAGACTGTCAGCATGAGCTGACAGATCACTCGATGGACAGCGTTGACTGCAAGGCGGCACGCTAGCTCGCCTCGGCTATTGGCGGAGAAAACCTGATTACCTTCCGCTGCCTTGCCCCAGCCAACCAATCGACACTGAGGGCAGCCAGTTTTTCCCAGTGTCTTTTCTGACCTGAAAAGAGAGTAGAGCGAACCTAATCAACCTTCATAGTGAGGGGGCTCCGGGAGGGTGAGAGGAGAAAGAAAGAGACTTTACCGTGCCATCACGTTATAGAAATGCTTTATTTTAATGATGTTGGGTACGATTTTAAGTACAGGTATGTCGCTAACGAATTTAATAACATCTAAATCCCCTTTGCTACATTCATTCTTATAGCAATATAACACAACATCTTATATATATCTGTAGTAAAAAAACTAATAAAGACTCACTGAGTTAGTTCACTGCATTCGTTCTAATAGTAAGGTAAGTAATATTTTATTTATATATATATATATATATATATATATATATATATATATATATGAGTTAAGAAAAGACTTTAATGAATAATCAAACAAGTAATTGGCTGCAACTTACATGAGTTTTGTTGATTAGTATCCCTCGCCGAGGCGACTCCAAGAGCTTCCACTATGCCAGTGGATTCTATTTTAAAAGTTTTTTTTTTTAAGTTAACAATAAAGTAAATGCGTGATCCGTATGCTCACACAGTTGTTAAGATTTAATTCTACCTCTAACCTATGCTTAGCATCTGTAAATCTCAATATAATGATTTTGCGTCTACCAGGTTGAACTGCTCAAAAAAATGTCAGATTGCGAGTGATCCTCTTGCAGTAGAGTTACGTTAGCCAGCTTCAATTCTTGGATCAATCTAAATGTATTTCGGCATACAAGACACGTATCGACATCTAACGTATCAGCTCCAAATCCGGATTTTGTTGAACCCACCAGATATAGACCGTAACGTGGATAGCCTTCTTAAGTGACGCATATAATTGCCGCCACTGGCATTGTTTATTATGTTTGGCTTCCGTTTGTTGTGATGTTACGAAATTCAACTAAATTCCCTGTTTAACATTATCGGTTTTATCTCCTCAGATATATTAATCTTACTTTTTCAAGATTTTATTCGGATATTTTATCTCAATAAATTAGACTATTGAATTATAAGCAATTTCCTTGCCAACCAACTGAGATGATTAAAATAATCTTCAAGCTACAATATTTTCGGGATTAAAAAGAATATAATAATAATAATATAATATAATAATAAGAATATAATATTTTTTGGGAACAAAAGGATGGCCTTCTTAGAGGTTCCTTACTTCAGAATTTTAATAAAAACTTCTTTTAAAATTAACTTCACTATGGATTCTTGTCAGGTGCCAAAAAAAAAAATCCCCATTTTCTAGAATCTCCTCGACTCTTCTTCTTTTTTCAAAACCCGTTTTTCGGGCACTTGTCCCAGTAAGACTTGAAACGTTTGGTCGAGTTTTGTCAGCAGCACTTACGCTGTTGTAGCCCACGCTGTGTGCTGTTGCTAGCCGTCGGGTAGCATACTGCTATCTGCAGTACGCTACGACCATAACAGAGGAGCACATTTATCAGTGATATTAAAAGTTAATTTTTGTGTTAATTAAAACGAGTTTAACTTCCTAAACAATTTTTATGTAATGCAATACTATTTTTGTAGAATTGTACGAAATAAAGGGTTTTCACAGCCTGTTCAATATTTGTGCCATTTTTAAAGCAAGAACACTCAGCGCATTCTTATTATATGTCAGTGATTAAGAATGATACGGAAGTAAATGGGCGAACAGTAGCTTGTTGCATAATGGTTGGGATAAGTATTAGTTTTATGTATAGTTACACTTCTCGGCAAAAGTACTGCAAATGCATTGCTCCATTACTGAACAGCTGTTTGCTTGTAAAGTGGTGTTCGTTCCATGGACAGTGTAATAGGCAAAAGCGCTGTAATAATGTTTGTGATAGTTTGACAGCTCTACTAAGCCGAAGGGCATGGGAGGTAGAACAAAATGTTTTTGGGTTCTTTTTTTCTTGCAGAAATAGTTTTGCTTGGCATTTTACCCCTTTTATTCTAGTACAAGTTTTTACATGCTGTACGTTCTCTATCTTCCACTTTAGATTTACATAGGAACCTTTGTATTCAAAATTGACTAGTGTGTTAGTTAAAAATGTTGAAAGAGAAAGTATAGTCACATATAGAAGCATCCTACTCATGTGACTGTTTTGACAGCGCTGTTCTATTATATGAATATACTGTGCTGAAACTATGGAAGGGTTGAAAATTATCAATCCATAAAGACGTAATAATTATATATCATGGTATCAACAACCGCATACAAGCGCCAAAATATTCTAATCTATGAAATATAGTATTTTATTCACTATTTCATTCACAAAAGAAAAGTGTAATCGCAGTGCCATAACTCATTCATGAATATTTTACAGCGCATAAATTTCGTTCTGAATCCTTTTGCTTGACTTGGCATTGGTATTTGAAACAAAAGGAAGCAAATAAGATTCTTCCACAATAGCGCTATTATCACAATTGTCTTATCGCACTTCTCAAGGAATTTTTACGATCTCTAAAATATCTTCTCTGAGCTCCTTTATACCTGAATGAATTTGGAGGATTCCCTTCTATCCACTACTTTTGTACATTGCCAGCAAACCCCTTTAGACTTAGTTGAATAAATAAATAAACTGCAGGGACAAATAGAGTGTAATGAAGTGAGAACTGATATGAAATCAGCTTTTTGTACGTAGGTAGCTACGTTCTCATATATATATTTTCACAGCGAGTCACAACAAAATTAAATGAGGTGTAAAGATTTTAGATGTTTCCACTTTGCAAATATTTTTGCCTGTGTAATATACGGGAAGTAGTTTCATCTCGTTACGATAGTCCTAGTAGGAATCGGTACTGGGTTATTGGGTTTCATGCAAATTGTTTTTTTGTTTTTAGAATATTGGGCGCTTTCAATTCCAATTCTGCTGTTGTGCGTTCGACATTTCCGTTTTCATGGAGCCAGAAGCAGTTGTAGCTCGGTTTTAAAGTGAACCATTATAATATCGATTGATTATACAGGGTGTTTGACGGGAAGCTAGATTCTGTTTTTTACTTATTATTATTTCCAAAATCTGCTTACGTGTTATTTCGAAATACACTTTATTTTCAAAATCATGGCGAGAATCATTAATATGTAATTCCTGTTGAGAAGGCTAAGAATTCCGTTAGGGCTGAGGAATTCCGCGCAGTAAACTTGCTATCGATACATGAAGAAATAAAAGAGAAGGTAGCAAAAATTAAATTAGAAAAATATCTTGAGCCCAAGAAATGATAGAACAGCAGTCCGGTTTTCGAAAAGGTCATTCATGTGAAACTGCATTAAATTGGGCATTACTTGAGTGGAAAGGTGAACATGAAAGTAGAAAAAAGGTTTTAGCCGTCTTTCTATATCAAAGAACAAAAATTAATGAATGTTTGTCTGAAAAAGTGTGTATTGATATTGGTGTTCCACAAGGCTCGTTTCTTGGTACAGTACTTTTTGTTTATTATACATTGATGATATTGCGACCATTTTATCGGTTGTAAAAATTGTATTATTCACTGATGATGCAGTACTTTACATAGCTCAAGACCAAGATATATAGAATACATAGTACTCCCATTATGATCCGCCATTAGTGACGAAATATGAAAGCACGGTACAGAGAACACAGAGAGTATTTTCTTTCCTATAAAAATGGATATACATTAGTCACAGAATTACGTCACAGGCTATCAGCTGCAATGTGTCAAAATTTTAATGGGAATACCTTGTCTTCTATATACCTTGGCCCAAGACGATATTCGTTTATGTATGTTCAGGATGGAAAATGCCTTAGAAAAAGTAAATTTTTTTGATAGAAAATGAATAAACTAAAGTTAAATGTTGAAAATCTGAATACATGGTATTTGGTGGCGAGAATATAAGTGATATAAATATGAATAACAACGTTATATAGTGTGTATCAAAAATAAGTACTTAGGTGTCATTATATTTATCAAATTTATCGTTTATGGTTTTTGATAATAGATTATAGTTTAAGTTCATTAATTTAATTATTGGCAGTCTTGCAAGTAAGATGCTTTTAATTATTACAAGCTTCTAATTATAATTTGAACATTACGTGATGAAAATTCAAAAAAAAAAAAACTAAAAAGCTAAAAAATAATAATCACCAAGCAATTCAAAGTAGATATGTAATAATCTAATAGAAAAAGAAAAAAAGAAAAGAAAAGTAAAAGTAAAATATAAATGAAAACTAATGAGATAAGGAAAGTAAAGAAAAAAAGGAATAGTATGTGGTAGCTGTACAAGTTGTACAAAAAAAATAAGTATAAGTTTAAAACTGTTGAGTGTTCGACTTCCTAATGAATTTCTCAGAGCAATTGCAACACTATTCCAAAGTCTAATGGTGAAGACGAAGAATTGGCACTTAGAAGTTAGTGAGTTGGATTGCGGTATAATAAGTGTAATTGTTCAATTAGATCTGCAAAAATGCAAGCAGTCATGCAAATATTTAAGTACAATATTGTTGCGAGCGTGGTTTATGGTTCGTTATTTAAAACACAATATTAAATATTTAATACACAAGTTCATTATTTCACTCTAATCATATAAAATTCACAAACCTTCAATTAATCAACTCAACTTTAATTATCGCTAATACTATACTTTCAATTATCGCAATCCAATTACAACACTTTCGCTTGTTAACACTGCTACGTCTAAGAAAGACTCTTTTCTGGCGGTGACAACTGTTATATTCATACCCTAGAAACTCTCCAGATTATTCTGGAGTATTCTATTCCAGAATCTTATTGATTATTCTATTCATTCTATTCTTGAATCTTCCCGAAGATTCCATCATCGACTCTCCAAACCCGAAGCTGCTTACTCTCCATTTCCAGTAGATGTCACCAGTTGTCTCTTTCTGTTACACGTAACAATATTTAGGTTATTTAATAACTTAGCCATGAACAAAATGCGACGAAATTTTAAATATAGTACAAGATGCAACCAAAGATGGAAGAAATAAAGCGTGAGATATGATCATATCTGCGGAGGCTGTAGACACATCTTACAATATTCATTGAAAGCCACATTGAGCTTTTATGACGATTGCGAATGAAGTTCGCCAAATTCTTCACATCCGTATGTAATTACCGGAATAAGAAATGAACAGGCAAGCAATAAGCATGTAGAGAGTGCTATACATGCAGAGTGCATGAAGACCACCATATAACTTTTCTATTAAAGTGTGAGCATGATCACTCCACCATAATATTTTATTGAATATAACTCCTAAGTTTCGAGCGGAATTCACAAAGCATATATGTATCACAGCACCAGTAAGTGTTACAGAGGGGAAATAGCTAGTATTGAGCAACGTTTTATAAATCACTATGCACTTTGCTTCATCAGAACTTAGCAGGTCATTGATTTAAAGTCTCTAAATCCAGATTCAGGGAACATATTGCATTTTCAACCAGTCCAATCGGTCTTGACAGGAATAGCTGAGCATCATCTGCGTAACGATGTAATTGACAATGATTAATATACGACCAAAGATATCATTAACAAACATTAGAATAAGAAGTTGTCCTAATATGGAGCCTTGTGGTACTCCAAATTTTATTCTTAAAATAGAAGAAGAAGAACCTGCCATTAGAAAAGACTGCCTGAGACGGGGCATTTAGATAGCTGAATTAAAATCTGTGACAAGTTTTTTTGCAAAGAATTCCATGATTTACGAAATCGAAAGCCTTACAAAAGTCAAAGAATAGAAGTAGCAGTAAACGTATCATCATCTAATGCGATTCTAATGTAATTAATTATTTTTAATAAGGCGGCCATATACAGCTATGATTGGCTCTAAATTCAGATTGGTAATCATGTAAGAAGCCATATTGGTCAAAACGTAACATGAGATTTGTGGAGATAAAATCGTCTCTATAATTTTAGATAAGAAAAATGAATAGATATAACATTAGACTTTGACAACGGATTTTTCGTATTACATATATGAGCAATAGGAGAGAGAATAAAGGGCCACAGCAATTATACAAATTTAGGATAAATCATGATGAGGCTGGTAGAGCGCGATTTAATGCATTTAAAGGATTCAAATACACCAGCCTCAAAAAAGAGTAGCCCTCACATAATTGGCCATCTTATCATATTCTCTTAACATCGTTGATAACTTATTCGGAAGTCCGCCTGGCTTCTTGGAAAGCTCTGCATGATGGCCGCGATTTTTCGTGTGGCTGCAGAGAATTATATTTCATGATCAATGGTAACAATGGCAGATATGTTGAATGGTGGGAAAGTGGTGGCAGACGGCAACATAGATGCGAAAAAATGTGTATAACTTACGCCCTTAGAATATATATCAAACAGGAATGCTGATAAGTTCGGTCTAGTGAAGCCGAGCCCATAAATGTTGGAATATGTCTCCTTTGTAGTTGTACCGCAGTGCGGACGGTAAATATCATATTCATAACTGGGGACACATTAAATCCTCGTGGCGGGAAAATTTGAAAATGTTATTTTAATTTCAAATTAGTATACTCGATCTATTGTGTATTCAAAAACAATTGAATATTAATTGTTATAGATGGGCTGCGCTCTGGGAGTACTTCTAACGGCACGTGTAAGAAGTATACTCTACTGAACCTCAAGACTACTGTTGGCGACGACACAACTTAAGCGTAATGTTAGTAAGATAATTGTGTTTTTTTTTTTTTTTAACAATGGGAAACTTTCATGCAAAGCAACAATAACTATAATGCTAAGATCACGTTTAATGGAAAAATATATACATATTATAGATAAATATATATAGATTAATTCCATGTCGTGAGATCCGGCCCAGACGTGTTTGCACGCTATGTCGCATGGACGTTGTGTGCCAAGTGATGTTAGCACAGCTTGGACTTTAGTTTATTACCATATTTTATAACATTACAGATGGAAATTTCAGTCCAAGTTATACTTACATCTCTTGGTGTGAAATTTGCATACATCGATGCAAGCATAAGCGTCTACACCTTAACGTTTGATATATGAGGGTCTAAACAAAAAATTTTGGATTTTCATACCCTTTGTTTTACTTTGACATATTTGTGTTTTTTTTTTTTTGTAAAAAATTAAGCCCTTCCAGGAAATCAAAAGAAGAAAGAAATCGAAAGCACAAATAGGACTTGAATTGATTTGACTCGATATTTGGGATGAGTGTACTGGCTTACCAAGAAGGACTAGAAACGTTGGATGGGACTCTCCAGGACATTCGAAGTATAGTAAATATCTGATGGTTATGTCCGGGGATAGTAGGCATACGTGGTAAAAGTAAGGCTTTAAATACCTATCGGTCCGAAAATAAAGTGATACACTGAGCTCTGCTCCCATTTGGAGCGAACACATTAAAAAGAAATAGTATATTACGTGGAATTTAAGAATTTTAATAAATCTTTAGATTAGAGCTTCTGGATTTAATAAAAAAAAAAATATTTACTCATACATATATCGGATATGATTTCTTGCGCCAGTACAAGTCGGGGGGTGGCAATATATGTTAGAGATTTCTTCAATACGAAGGTCATTTTCTCCTCCAGCGGAAGTTCAATTGAGTTCATTGGCGTTGAGGTAGATAATGAAGTGGAGAGGCTTGTTTTATCAGCTGTTTATTCTCCTCCAAACTATTTTTCGTACAAAAATGCGCTTGCTTCGCTGGCTCATATTTATAGTAACGTCCTTGTAGTGGGTGACTTTAATGTTAATCTCTTATCTTTAAACGCACTTGCCCATGATATTAGAGATTTCACTCAGTCTGTATATATGCACATATTAAATAATTTCCCCACCTATTATAATACAGCAAATCTTCGCTTTTGAATTTGTTCATGACCAGTAAGGAAAATCGTATACTCTTTCACAATCAGCTCAATGCTCCAAATTTTCTCGACTATGATCAAATTTTTTGCACCTTGTCCTAGTCAAATATCAAACTATTTTCCTTATCGTGATTTTAACAACATTAAATTGTCTGAGCTGTCCGAGGAATACAATAAACTGCCTTGGGATGGCATATTATTTTGTAGTGTAATAGACGATCAAGTCGAAACTCTCGAGAGTTTATTCCATTACTTATATGAAAGATATCTACCTATTCGATATAGAAGAGTTAGACTAAATGCCTGTCCTTAGTTGACATCCAATATCGGTCGTCTAATTGCAGAAAGGGAGTTTAGATGCCTTCAAGTTTTTCATGCACGTTATTCAAAATAGCGCGGAATAAAGCAACATCGACTATTAAGTCGGCCAAATATCGATATTTCAAACAAAAATTTAACCCAACGCTTTCAAACAAGATTTATGGAAGAATCTGAAACAAGCTGGAGTATATGATGACACCAAAGAGGAAACTTTACTCGACCCTACCGACTTGAATAGATTTTTCGTGTCGCATAACGTGAATCAATCAACATTACCCCGCAACACACCATACTTAAATAACCCTGAGAATACTAATTCTTTCTCTTTTTGGTGTATTTATTACGCAGAATATTTAAGTCCATATAATCTATTAAATCTAATACCCCTGGTCCTGATAATATATCTCCAAAATTCCTGAAATTATTGCTGCCTTACATTAGTCGCTACATATTAATTATTTTTAATACGTGCTTAACATCATCTAGATGGAAAATTGCTATACTGTGCTACCTGTCCCTAAGAAGAAATCTGCTGGAAAACCTTCTGATTTTAAACCCATCAGCATTTTTGTTTTCTTCACAAAGGCCTTGGAACGGGTGATATACGCTAGAACAATGGAATGCTTTCACGTTGGCAATCAGGTTTCAGACCAGGATATAGCTGCGAATCGGCTATCCTAAAGGTTACCACTGATTTAAAAAAAGACCTAGATAACGACGATATTGGAATACTGGTTGTACTCGACTTTACTAAAGCTTTTGATTGTGTAAATCACTCGATGCTCCTCAAAAAACCTCAGACATTTTTCCGGGTTTCTTCTAGTGCTGCCCAATTGATACAGAGTTTTTTATGTGATAGATATCAACAAGTGCGAGTCAACGATCGTTACTCTGATTTACAGCTGCTTTTCTATGGCATTCTCCAAGGATCAATCTTAGGCCCATTGTTGTTTCCCTTATTCATTAATGATTTACCAGACATCGTTCAGGAGATTAGTGCACATTTATATGCTGATGACCTACAAATATACAATAGTAGACCTCTCTGTCTTATTGAAGACGCCATTGTAAGGATTAATGATGACTTAGTACGAATCTACGATTAGTCTCAGCGTAATATTTTAATAAGTCTAAATATATAGTTTTTCAAATAATATTTTGGAAACTGATCTTCCGCACATCATGTTTGGGGGTGAAATATTAACTAGGTTAAGCGAAGTTACGAATCTCGGTGTTGCTCTTAATGGGAGAATGAAATGTTGTGATCATGTACGCGAAGTGCTGGGTAAGGTGTATGGAGGTTTGCGATGACTCTGACTCTTTGCAAAATTATTAAGCACGGACATTAAATGTAGATTAGTGAAAACTTCCATCCTACACTACTTCTTTTACGGGAACTTAATTTTTCCTAAATTGGATAGCTACTGCTCTCGTCGAATAAATGTTGCCTATACTGATTGTATCCGCGTTATTTTCAATTTACGTAGATTTGACCATGTTTCTAATTTTATACCCAGATTACTGGGCTGTCCACTGAACATTTACCTACGACGACAAGCAATTCTATTCCTCTTCAAGCTTATTTATACTAAACGCCCTGATTACTTAACCCATTAATGCCCAGTAAATTTATTTATCCAAATTATAGTGAAATTTTGAGAAGTAATTACCGGAGGCACTCTTACATTATTAAAAAAATTGATATTGCCGTATGATAACTAAAACTTGAGTTTTTGGGCTGGCAGATTATCCTGCCAATGGGAGTTCTCATGAGTCGAAATATAAAAATAAACCAACATTAGTATCAACGAAAATAAAATTTATTAAATCCAAAATATAATGATAAATTCTTTTAAAATCTACTTAAATGATTTTATAAACACGACCATAGTATTAGTGGATATGGTATGGTAGATGAGACTCTGGATGCAATAGAATGTTGCATTTTCGACATAGGTATACGGTGCGACCGCCACCCACAATTTTTACAACGCGAATTTGGTTGATTTCCGTTCACAATCCAATGGTCCATCCTGTCGTATCTAATTGTAGATTGTGCTGGTCCCAATATTTGAAGCCTTGATGTGGGTCTTATTCGTTGTTTTATATAGACTGTTAGCGGCTGTAACGCGCATTGCTTCTGGAAATTAACCAAAGGCATGTTTTCGTTCAGTTTCCTGTATAACAGCCACGCGTTTACTACACTCTCGCAATCACACCCCAAGCAAAGAGTGGGTACCACCACTTTTTTGAGCGTATATGTACACGGTAGTTAGAAACGAGTTGATCAAATTTATCGACTCCTCCCATCCGCTTATTATATGAAGCAATATTCTGCGGTTTCTGTAATTCTATAAACCGTTTTGCCGCCGAACTCCATCTTTTAACTGTGACAAGAGGTGTAGTTTTCATTCAATTCGAGGCAACAGTGATTGGGTTGTTATCATTCCAACGAACTATGACTATATCATCAATAGAGACCTTTTCCATATAGCCCCGTGGTTTTTTCATGAACATCTTTTCGTTTGAAAAAGGAGCTCCTTCGTTCTATTCTCTCTCATAGTTCCCGTTCCTGCAATTCCCTTATCTGAGAGGTAAGAAAGCAAATCTAAAGATGTAAAGAAGTTGTCAAAAGTTATATGGGATTCCGGACTGATATTTGCCTTGTTTATAAGACCTGTTCCAACATCGAAACCTTGTCGTTTTCCCGTGGTATCCAACTGAGTGCTAGCACCACAATATGGCTCTGCATGCAACATGTATCCAGTTGAAAAACATAATAACCACAATTTAAAACCAAATCGATTTGGTTTTCCCCGTATAAACTGCTTCGTGCCATGCTTTCCAATAATACGGCTTGATTATCAGCGAAATGAAGACTTCTCGGAATATCATCAAATGTGTTTCGGCTCATTGATTCAGACACGAAACTATTATAAGTATTTGGTGATGTGCTCCAATACATCCGCCGATTCGTTAGTTTGTTATACAATTCCCAAAAAACAATGTATATTTTCTAACGAAAGCGAAGAAGTAGTCAAATTGTTGAGTTTATGAAGCACTTGGGAGGTAGTCGTCCTCAAGTACTCTCATAGGTTCACCTTATGAAGATATTCCAGGTCGAATGTTGATGAATGAAGCCGCAGTAGGTTGAAGGGAGCCGCTTATTAGCTTTACTTCCCTTGGTTCGAAGATGGGAGCCGCTTATTAGCTTTACTTCCCTCGGATATTATATGGGAGCCGCTTATTAGCTTTACTTCCCTTGGTTCGAAGATGGGAGCCGCTTATTAGCTTTACTTCCCTTAGTAAGAACAACTTGAGTTGCTTTGAATGTTACTTGAACACTCTTCTTTATTGCAATTCAACATCATATTTATACAAAAAATCTTACATATAAAATTAACCTTACCTATGCTTCCGTAATATTTCTGGCCTAACATTTGCTTACCAAAAGTGTAATTTGTATAGGCCAGGTGTATTTTCTTAATTTCCTATTTTGTAATATACAAGCTGCGGAAACTACTCGCAGCTTGTTATTCTTACATCACGACACTCGTTGCTTTATGCGTATATACATATTTCCCAGCTTCATTGTTTCTATCATTCATACGTACCTACATACATATCAATTCACCAAATGCTTGTAGCTTATCATATTACATCATGTCAATTTGGTCACCTATGCTTTACCGCCAGCGCAAGGTTATCGTATTGCAATGTGCGAATTCTTGCGCGCAGGGGTATTGCGTCACTCGGTCAACCTTTACTGGTTTCCTCAAATGGAAATTGGCGTAGGTCAGTGATGAGTGCAATGACAATAAAATGATGTAGTTAGGTATGTATGTACATGCAATGCATTATTTTTTCTTGATATGAATTATAATGCAATATAGGTATGTATGTACATACAATGCATTATTTTTTCTTGATAGGAATTATAATGCAATGTAGGTATGTACGTATATGCAATGCTTTATCTTTTTATTGATATGAATTGTAATGTAGGTATGTATATTCAATACTTCATCTTACATACATTATAGATGATATGATCTTAATGAATGCATTATAGATGATATGATCTTAATGAATGCATTATAGATGATATGATCTTAATGAATGCATTATAGATGAGTTTATTATATGTAACAAAATTGTGTTGGTAAGAATATATTTGGCTCTGCTCTAGAATAACCTCAAAGAGTCTAGGAGGAAGCATCAAAAGAAAAAAATCCAGAGGAAACTTTAAAGTTTCCCTAAGCCAGTCCTCTTGGTTCGAATGGTAAGCCTTTTGAAAACTCGCGACGTTAGTACCGACCCTTAAAATAAAATAAAATTTGTATGTGAAAAATAATAGGAATTGAAATTGTCTACCTATTTTCATTGAACTTACTCCATTTCAACTCAAACTTATCAGCAAGTTTTTGTTTGCATGTTTTAGCCGTTTTTGGCTTCGAAACAGTGGACTTCCTTGATTTACACTTCGTTCAGGTTCATCATGCTCCAATATATCGTATATATCATGTAATGTTAGCCTACAACATGTAAAACTGCTTACAAAATATTCAATTTCAAACGACATCTAATTTTCTACTACATCGATTCCCAGTGGCAGATAATACTGCCACTCCGAAAAAAAAACAGGCAAAAAATGTGTCGCAAAATAAAGAAAATTTGAAAAAAGTTAATAATAATCTAATTATAAACCTTTTCTGTATAAACAATTAACCAGATTTTAGGAAAAGTAAAAACAATAACCGTTTCCAAGAATTGTACGTTTTGCGTCACATAAACAGACAAATTTACTGGTTAAGATCTTGGCAGGAAATATTGCTATTGGGCGTTAATGGGTTAATGGATGAGTTTCAGTTTCTCCAATCTCGGCGTCGTCGGTTGTTGTGATCTTCGGATTCCACGACGTGATGGGACTTCCCTGACAAATTATGCTAGCAAATTTGAGAATAAATAGTAGCAAACTCGCCAAAAAGGTAGCAAACAGACTACAGAGTACGGATAAAAAAAATGTATATAATTATAGAATGTTATGTTTTATTTTTTTATAATTGTGTTAATATCATTAATTGAAAGAACTTCCTCTTATTTCTTTATAAAAACTCCATCGAAAAATTTATACAGAATGCAGTACTTAATTAGTTCATTTGACGGTGTAAAAATCTTTCCATCTTCTATCAGTTCCCTACAAAGAAGTACATCCGAAACTATTTCAATATTCAAACTACTACGTTTTTTTTATTTTTTGAGTTAATAAAATCTGAAAAAGTTCGTTCAGTAGCAACCGTACTGTGGGGAAGGACAAATAAATTAATTATGTAGTTGTAAAGATTCTCGAAAATCGGTTGTTCAAAAAAATTTTTCTGTTTTGATAAATTTAGTCAAGTTTTAGCAATATCGTTACAATCAACAAGTTGGTCTAACTTTTCAAAGATTATGAGGAGCCTCCACTTTGAATTAAATTTTTTAATATATATTTCATTATGAAAAGGAAAGGTTTCAACTAATGGAAGTATTGAAGTCATTTCGCCTGTTCTAATCTTCCTTGGATCCAAATATTCTAATAGTCTCAATTTGTGATCATTAAGATCGAAACATTTTTTAATTTTTTGGCATAATTCTATGTAAAATAATGGATTATCTTGGATATTACTAATATTTTTACAAGCATTTAAATATTGAAACTGTGACAATTTAATTCCAAAAAACATTCTTGATTTTTCATGATGAAATGAACCGTTATTAAATTTGCAGTCAACTGAATGTGTTCTAGCTTTATACAATTTGTTAAAATATTTTTTAAGTTATTTTCAATTAAAGGTGTTAGTGTGTGTATTAAAATTTTTTCAGACTGGAAGTCTTTATAGAGATTATTAATCTAAAATATAGCACAAAAATAATAAGCATAATTTTATCTCCGAACTATTCAATCAATCAAGAATTTCATTTGCATCAAAATTATTAGGACTTTCAAAAGTAAAGAGAGTGAAGTAATGAAGTAAAGCTGACCACTGCACCAATATTGTTATAATGATTTGCACCAGGTCCAACCAGCGTGTACCGCTTGATTTTAGAAACTTATTTAAATTTAAATTAAAACTATTTTGAAATTCTGCCAACTCACTTTGCGTCTTAACACTGTGGGCAAAATGATTATATAGACAAGAAAGGAAATTTTCAACTTTCCGAGGATTTATTTTCATAGCAGCCGCAAGACACAAGTGGAGGGAGTGCCAAGTTCATCTAAGATAAAATAAATGTTTATTCAATTTCTCTAATCGTGCTCTAACTTCCGTAACTTCACTTCTCATTACTGATATGTTGTCAGTACCAAAGGCAATAAAATTTTACTCAGAATTTTTTCCTTGTTTATCCTTTTTGTTGTAGGTATAAATATAATCTCAACAACAAACAACAGCTATCACTACAAATCAAAAATAATCTCAAATTCACAACATAAATGCGTAATTAATTT
Organism: Dioctria rufipes; assembly: GCA_963924295.1. Classification (NCBI taxonomy): domain Eukaryota; kingdom Metazoa; phylum Arthropoda; class Insecta; order Diptera; family Asilidae; genus Dioctria; species Dioctria rufipes. Next base: position 342,184,635 of record OZ002740.1, on the reverse strand, counting down.
ATATAGCAATTATCAAACACAGCAATCAGCATCAGCTCAGCAAGCAATGACATTGACAATTACAATGATCAAACAAAGCAAACCGTGCTGCAAAGTGCAAATGCATTTGAAGTGAAATACTCATAATATTTACCACAACACAAAACACAATTCCTTAATGGCTGAAAGAAACACGTCCCGCCCCCCACGCCAACTTGCTGTCACTCAGAACATTTACATGAATACTTGAAGTATACTTCAAGTAGAGATCAAGTAATCAAAACATCATGTAAACGCGCATTGGCTTCAAATTTACTTGAGTCAAGTAAATCACAAAATTTGGTTCGATTTACTTGAAAAATTTTTATGTAAACGAATTATGAAAACGGCAAATTATTGTTGATTTTTAGGCTTTTCTCAAGATGTTTTGTCTAAAAATCCGCACCTATGTATTGAACCTAATGCAGAGTTGTCAATTGTAAAATGTAGTTTCAAGTAAATTTCAAGAAAATTTCAAGTCAAGTAATTGGAATTAATTCAACCAAAAACCCTACTTGAGTTTGAAGTGTATTTTAATTCAAATACTCAAGTATTCATGTAGACGTACTGAATGACAGTTTTGTGCTACAGCAAGGCAAAGGCATCGGCTTCGCAGTTCACTCAAACAAGATACAAACGCATGCAACGTACGTAATTAGAATCCGTGCGTTTTTTTCCACAATTCCTTACCTTTCCTCGTATTAGTAGTTTTCTTTAAGTGAAAATCTGAAACATCAACAACATTCACAGCAGATTTTTTTTAAAAAATATTTTTAATTTTTTAAAAAAAATATATATATATATTTTTTGTTGTTGTTACGATTAATGAGAAAAAGCGAAAAGGTAGCAAATTTGGATATAAAGTAGCAAGGTAGCAAACATGCCTAAAAGGTAGCAAAGTCCCATCACTCATAATTGCTTGGTTCAGGAAGGCTGCATCTTCATTCATATCCCACGGCTTTGGAACTCATTACCTGCTATTGTGCAAAGAGCGGTTACTTTCGGTGAATTTAAGAGGTTGCTATATTCAATTCAGATCTAAATGGTTTCAAGAGTGCAGCTATTAACGCTTAGTATAAGTAACTATTTGAACATTCTTTTCACTGTAAGTATATTTTTGAGTTACTTACAAAAGATTGTTAAATCTTCTGTACCAACCTACCTTAATAAATTAAATTGAATTGAAGTCCACTTACTGTCCATTACGTCTCCCTAAGTCTCCTTAAGTCCTTATTTTAATTGGCTTTCTCTAGAGAGCTATATTATTGGCGAGCAAAATATTTAACTATAAATGAAGCTTAGAATATGTTGGGTCATTTCAAAAACCCCAAAAGAGTAATTGTCCGGTTTGGAGCATTTATGTACTTCAAATCAAATGTATTTTATCAATAATGAATTTAAAATATAAAGAGCGCTTTATAGGAAAAAGCTTTATTTTTCGAGCAACACATCCGAGTAGCAGCGATATTTGAAGCCCTACTCATAACGTCCAATTGAAAAATAATGAGCAATAAATTTTCCATCATAACAGATGCTAACTAGACCCTTCGAAAAGGACATAATAAGTATATACTTATCCTCGTATACATATGTATATCCCTATGGTATATAGGTGCTCCTTCCTATAGATTCGTTGCATCCTTTAATTCCAGTAATTTGATTAATTTTACAAAACAGATATAAAATCCTTTAAAAGGTGGAAGAGCAGACCATATAATCCCAAGCATGTGGCGTATGAAAGAAATTTTATAGCACGGATGCGTTCCGTAACATAGCCGCCATATCTTTTATGACATTCTTTAGCCTTAGGTACAGCTACGATGTCCCAGCTTTCATCGTGGAGTTTTTGTATGCTAAAAAAGCACTTAAGCAGTTTTACACCCACATTTCATAGCCGCAGCTTTGCTTTTCCCGGCACACTAAAAATATTTTCAGTGTTTTTCTAAAGAGTGATTACGAGGCATTGGTAGTTTGCGTCACATATAAAAATGTGTGAAGAAAAACCGCTTTTATATCATAAATTTTTATGCATTTCGCTCTTGTGGAATGTGGAATTTGGAATTGTGGAATGATCTAAATTGAATTTAATTTACTCTCAACTCAACCATTTTTCATCAAATCCAGAGAGAGTGCAGTAGGATCTCTTACGCTATGAATGCATGCACCATTTTTGAATTATTTTCGAAAAAAAGTATTTTCTCCATATTTTGTTGTAATTAAAAAGAATAAGAAAAAGAGTTATAATTGGTAATTCTTATGATATCTTCCGTACCTAGATGAATGCCCGTTTGTACATAATTTCGTATGGCTGTGTGTATCAAACTGTTAAAATGGTTTTTCGCATTTATGTCTAGAACGGTTTGTCGAACAGTAAAAATTTATATAACCAATTTTATAGAATTTCATATTCTAAAGAACTTTTCTTTACAGTAAAAACGTCTAGGAATGATCCTTTTCACAGAATACGTAAAAACCCTCAATTTTTGTATGGCAACACTAAGAACTGTTTTAGTCAATTTTTAAAATTGTATTGAAATTTTTTATAAGAATATACTTCTGAGCTAAACATAGTCTTTGTATATTATAGTTAACTAAAGATTAAAGTTTACAATTAGGAGATACCTCAGCAACTTCTACTTGTGTTGGTAACATTTTTTCTTGTTCGAAGGAAAAAGATTTTTAATTTTTTGGTTGGTCTTTTGCCGAGGAATATCGTATTGATGTGTGGATAAATTGGAATCAGAGGGAGGCTCATTGTTAAGTTTTTTACAAAGCTTTTTCACATAAGTACCCCTATTAGATGAAGCTACAGAGAGTTTCTGGACCAGTTTAGCTGAGTCTCTTTTCTCCATTTTGCGAAGGTTCATCTCATTAGTTATATTTATTTCTTCAGGGTTTTTCGTATTCAAAAGGCTTTTTACCTTTCGCTTGTTAGTTTTCTAACCGCATTCTCCAAAGGGTTTTGGCGGTCTTCCTGATCATTTAGTGTTTACATGAAATTGATTGTTGTTCCCTCTGTATACAGGGTGTTCCGTATATGGTCTGACAACCGAAGGCGATAGCTCATGCTTAGAAAAACAAAAAAATGTGTGGGTGGGGGGAGGAAATCGTTACGGTTTCCGAGATAACGGGACTTTAAGATATTTGGGTATGTTTTTATAGATCACCCTGTAACTTCCGAATATTGTACCCTATGATAAACTATCGTAGATAGATAATCGTTGGACCTTTCCAACGGTCTATAAATTTTTGCCCTCGCCCTTTCCATTTTGAAGTTATGGCTCAACAAATTTAAAATTTCCGAATTTTTACTCGTTTTTTTTTTTTATTTAACTACTGTTTTTATCAAAAAACACGTCATCAACATCAATTTTTCATATTGAATTTGAACAGCCCAAATGCTTAGCTTTAAAATGACCTATCACACTCTGCACCGAAAATGTAACCCTTTCTGCGTTTTTTGCACTTTTTCTTAAGCATCTCCAGCGAAAATGGCTGAAAAAGTTCAATAAGTGCCACTATCTACGATAGTTTATCATAGGGTGCAATATTCGGAAGTTACAGGGTGATCTGTAAAAACATACCCAAATATCTTAAAGTCCCGTTATCTCGGAAACCGTTACGATTTCCTCCCCCACCCATACAATTTTTTGTTTGTCTAAGCATGACCTATCAGTAGCCTTTGGGTGCCAGACCACAAACGGGACGCTCGTATAGTCAGGCAAAGTGAAACATTTATCTAGCCAGGTTAAATTATCTAGCCAGGTTAAATTTGGAGATAAAAAGCGGTCACGTTGCCTACTATTTTTCTCCATTTTTCTTCAATTTTGAAGCATAAGTTAATAATTGTAGACTTAAGTTTTTTCAGAGCAGGTTCAGAGAGCTCTTGCATATCATATTCTAGCGTAATAGGGCGTTTTCACTATATCGAACCCAGACGAGAACTATTTAGGGAAGGAAGGAATTTGGCTTAGACGTGCCATAACAATAATGTTCCTTCGAGTAGTTCCTTATATGATTACCGAAATTAATTATGTGAGTGTTCAATTAAGTCACAGTTTTTGATATAAACAATAACTGTATCACAAATTCACAACACGTAATGACTATTAAATTATTATATTATCACCTCAAATCGCTAATAAACATCTGTACAGCCGTCCGATGAGAAATTTCAGAAATTAATTTCGCAATTTCAAAATGGCCGGCTTGCTGTAGTATTGGTATGCTGTGCGTACTCCAGATCGAAACTTGGCATTTCGGCATTTTTCATCCCCCCGAATACTTCTAGACAATAAAAAGTGCCAATATCCTCCCGTGTGTGGGCTATGGCTTAAATACAAAATTGGCATGTAAAGTAATTAATTAAATAAACGAGGCTTTTGTGATTAAAAGGATATATTTTCACATAAATGTCAGCAACTATTAATATAATATTTAATTTAATTTTAAATTTCTTTCTTACAAATTTATTGAATGATACAAATTTATTAAATGATACAGTTTGAGAAAACGTGAAAACCAAAAAAGGGGGCACGTTCGGACAAATTTTCGTGATTTCCGACGTGATTTCATTGAAATTACGCAAAATGAGATGATTTCGATTTAGTTTTTTTGTACTGGAAATTACGTGATTTCGAGGGTGATTTCGTCGAAATCATGTTGAAACACCGAAATTACGTTATTTCGATGTAGTGAAAACGCCCTATAACTAATTCAAAAATCTGTTTTTGAGGATCGAGTTTGCAGGGCTGAAACTAATAGGGCTAACATTATCTTGTTAAAAAAAATATCCCTTAGAGCGGGCATATTGTATTCACTTACTTTATTTTAAATAAACACAATAAATAAATAAAACTCAATCGTTACTCAGAAGTATGCATAGGCAAAATATATCTTGTAACGCAGTCTCTAAGCAATTATCACATCTAACTTTGAAGACCTATTATTTCTTATAGACGACCTATATTACCAAATAGTTTCCAAGTTGCAGTTAACGATATTATTAAAAACCGGCAGCTATCAAACATTTTACTTGACTTTGATATTATGAATAAAATCCCGCTAGATTGGAAAATTTTCATACTGTGCGGCGTGTTCTCAGGCAATGTTCAAATATTAGATAGTGAAAAATGAAATTTTAGTGTGTCAACTCTACAAAGGAATTACCTGATTTTTCCCATTGAACTTAAGTCTACAAGTTCTTTTAAAGCGGCCGTTTAATTTCAGCTCTAATTAAACGCCTTCTTAAGTTATCTTTAAGACAGGCGGACAATTAGACAGACGGACGGAAATAACTTTTAATATTTTTCATTTTACTGTATCAGTATTAAGTATTTCTATGCGTTACAAACAGAATGACAATCTTAATTTAACTTGGATTCTTCCCTATGAATGTTAAACTACTCACATCTTCCTCCCCACTCCAGAGTTATGACACTCCAAATGCAATCTGCGCTTTCACATTTTTTATCTTTATTAAAAGTTTTCTTCTTTCTTCCTTTTCTTGCCGTGTAAAATAATCAGCTTTAATTTAATTACAAACTTCACCTCCGTGTCGACTTCGACTTAAAATCAAGTCACAGTAGACAGATCAGTCGTAATTGTAATTCAGGCCTAACGCAAATATACTGGGCAAAAACGGAGCATCCATGCCCCTCATAAGACCAGAACCATTCTGCGGTATCTCTAAGATAGTACAGCTTGCATGCAACTTGCACTGCCATATTTCTTGCACGTGTTATCCCTACTGTCATGCTGACAGCTCAGCTTTCATCGAACTTGCATGATAAAAAATCATGGCAGCTGAGCTGATAGTAATTTGACATTATACAGTTTTTAAGGTGGCGGAAAAAATTAGTTGAGAGCGGAGCTTTTTAAATTAATAAATTTGTACCGGGAAAATGAAATTTTCTGGGATTATTTGCATTACATCATTTACCAACATCTTCCTCTTCCTTTTTTCTTCTGTTTTTTTTTTCGATTCTGCTACCTCCTTTATTGATCTCAATGAAATTTTTTTAATGAACTTGCATGCAAGATGATAAGACATCAACCGAACTGCTTTCTGCTGTCAAATTTAAATTGGAAGGAAGGCTTGCATGCAAGCTGTACTAACTCGTGTAACCCCCGGGCTATAACACCATGATGCTTACCATTCAAACCTGGATCTAAAACCAAATGGACCAGAGATGGACTTCAATGACAAAATGGGAAAATTTTGCTTGGTAGGTGTAACTTCAAAAATTTATATCTTAGAATATACACATCGCAAGCCCCATAAAACAAACGTTATTTATTTAAGGAAGCTTTGAAGTTTCTGAAAAAAAATGAATCGAGGTCCTTTTTCTGAAAATGTGTTTTCGAAAGTAATGGTATGTCCGTTATATTTGAATATCTCACAAGGTGCAGTCTCGATATTTTTTTTATTTTAATCCTTAACGGGTTTTGAGCGAAGATGTAGTAAGGAGAAAATAGAAGTCCTTAAAGTTTCGATGGAGATAGTATATGTAATCCAGAAAACTTTGAACAAAAATTGATGAGGTGTGCTAAGTTGTCAGATTCTATACAGTGTGTTCGGTTAATAAGTAAGGGCAGAATATGTCAATGAATTTCTTGGAATGTCCTTATCACAATTTTGCTTAGACCCTATCTCCCTAAAATCACTCCTTCCCCTTCAAATTTACTTTTGAAAAATGTTCGTAGCCACTTAAATGCTAATAAGGCCTTTCACGAATATTGTCGGACAAAACTTGAGCACCAAAGTTCCAAAGAGAACGTTTCAAGAAGAAAGATGATTCAGAGCCTAATCGCCTTCTGGAAATAAGGGGGTAATATTTCCTTGTATTTTGTTAATTAGTCCTTAAAGGCTGAAGGAAGAGTAAGGAATTGAATCATAAGTTAATGTATTTAAGACGATTGTAGAGGTAATTTGAGCACCAAACAATTTTGAACATTAATTAGCTTAAGTCAATATCTATTTAAGTAAAGTAATAAAAGAAATAAACAATATTACAATCCATTATATCGTATTAGTACAATTTATGTATGTAGTCAGTTGAGATGGCATCTTCTGTATATTATTTTCACATTTAGCTATTAAATTGTGAAAACCAGAGGCATTTATTAATGGCACAAGAAATTTAGTAAGTAGCACATTAATTTAGCTAAATGTCCTGAACAAGAGAGTACAGTTTGCTTGTACGTTCCGTTTTCATTGAATTTAATTTATTAACCACACAGCAGCAAGCTCTCAAGTATAGCTTGCATTCTCATGGAAATTAAGCGAATCTGCACTGCAAATATACGAGAACATACATACATGCATACATACTAATGCTTATAGAAATTAAGTCCTAAATTTCGCGCACAATTATTTTGATAGAAGAAAGTACCGCAAAGTTGTAAAAAACTTAATTTGGATTTAAATGAAATTTTCACCTAGTTCTGAAAGTTTACTTTTCATTGAATGGGAAAAAAGTTAATCGGAGTTATACTTATAATAAAAATAGTAAAAAAACTTTTAAATTCGTGTTAATTTTGCGAAAATAGTTGTTTAGATGAATTTCTATTTGACATACATATTTATATATGTACATTGTACATTATGTGATAATTAAATTACACGCACCTAGTAAAATAAAGAAATTGTCAAGGAATGCGTAAATTCTAGAACTTAAAAGACTTTTTTAGAAGAAAACAATTTATTATGCGATGGAATTCAGTTTAAATTAACTTCAACAGCAAATTGTTCAAATATTTCGTCACATCCTTTTTTGTTAGAATTACTTCATTCATTTTTTTTGATTTGATATGTGCCCGGCAATTTTCAATCGGATTTAAATCCGAAGAATTTCTGGATTATTACAAAACTTCAATTCCTTCACGATTTAAGAAATCTTTAATTAATTTCGAGGTGTGACAAGACGCTACATCTTGCATAAATGTATAATTCCTTCTGGTGTACGAAAACGAATTTATATGTGGTAAAACGAAGACTCTAAAGTCGTTTTATATTGGTCCTGGAGTAAAGTTCCTTCGACAAAATATGTTTGACCACTAAAACCGTTCTATATCATAACCGAAGGTGGGTTTTTCACAATTTACTGTATACCATCTAGATTATATCGTTCACTAGGACGCCTGCATTACCGCCTGTAGATGGTACTCGTCACTACCTACAATATTTAACAAAAGCTTTAATTCCATATATTTTGCTGTAAGTTTAGTTATAACGATTTTTGTATGAAGAAGTTTCGCTTTACCCTTTTCCAATCATAAACTGAAAAGTGTTGATGAATTTAGCCCATTGCACTCTTCTTATTTTCCATTTTTTCCGTTAATTTTGGATATTTTGCTGGCCGCCTGCATTTAAAACTTTTTCGTACAGCTATCGCACAATGGTTCCAAATTCCAAAAAGCCGGCCAAAAGTTGAAAAAAAAAGTATTTTTTCTGGGGACTTTTAATAGTTGAAATAGTTGTAGTGGTATACCTAGTATGTGCTATGACCTTTAAGAAAGGGGAAGCATCTCTACCTGGCTTAGTAGCGCGTTCCGATCGTGAGCGTCGGATCTGCCGCATTTTTTACTCATCGCGCATCGAAAATAACACAGAGCTCATACGAGTGTAGAATCGTGAAAAGTTAACGGATTTGGATTCTTCTCCAGAAAATATATACAGTTTGAATATGTTGCTCGTAATTATTATTAGTAATGTATGAAATAGTAAGTCATTAATAAAAGTATGTAGCAGTAGTTTTCTTGGTCAAGTTTTGAAAAGTCGTGTTAGAAAAAGCAATAAGTCAAAACTCTTGTCGACCCCGGCTCTTAAACCAAATGGAAATAGTTGCTTAGACATTTTTTCAAAACATATCCCAAAAATAGCTGCGATTTCGGTTTCGGTTGTAATTTTTATGCGATGTTGTGTGCACTTTTGGCAGTTTTTCGTAATTTTTTCAAGATTCCGTTGAAATCGTATTGACTTTCAACATACACATCGAGTCTGCCATTTTGTTTTTTTGGGAAAATTTTTACTTATTCGTTGTCAGCGACCCCGAAAAATTGAATTTGAATTCGAAAGAAATTTAATTATTATTCGCCATGTCGCCATATACTGGAGTGGAGCCGCGATTTCTTTTTTTCGAAATTTGATTTCGAATTCGTGTTCAGCGACCCAAAAATCCCCGAGTACAGACTTTCACCCGAATTGAATACGTTTTTGACTTTTGGCCGAAATTTTTGGATTTGGGACCACTGTGCTGTCGTCGTAATATAACCAGCGATATTTCCACTCATTGCTTTTGAAATTGGCGGTGAATGGCCCTATATGGTACCCGGCATTGTGGAAGGGCGCTTTGAGTGATTTGTCTATCTACTCTTTTAAACGTTTTCCTCGGTTTTCCGTAATTTGTACCTTCACAGACAAAAATGCATTTACTTTTAAAGATTTCGATAATGTGTCGACTGTTGAATACCGATACGTTTACTCGATAAGACAAATTTCTGTCTATTTGAAAGTTCTTACGAATGTCAGTTTTGTTTTTTCACTAGAAATATCTTTTTGGCGTCCCATTTTTGTTAAAAATCAAAATGCAGTGTGCCACTTTTACCTCTTATTGCATAAATGCACCAATAACTTCGCGAACTTAGTTTACTTTAAAACTAAAACAAATAACTAATGTACATCAACTACTCACTTTTGCTTTCTTTCCTCGTATTTCTTTTTTCACATAAAACTAGTGACCGAAAATAACTGGTATTTTGAAAATTTTAAACAAAAAAAATGTGGGATAAGTCATGATCGTGGAATTTAATGGAATATACAAAAAAATGTCTCGTGAAACTCGTTTCGATTCTTGTAAAGCTTTTGAAAATTTAACTTTTTATAAAAAAAAGCTAAAAAACTAAGCTGGAAAAGCTTTCTATTTTTCTGGCTTGACTTTTTATTTTTTCGAGCTGGAAGTAACAGGTTTTAAGCCGGAACTATAAAAATCCAAGCAGGCTTCTTATTTTTAAGGACCGAGTTACTTATGAATTTTTACGAAAAAAGCTTAATTTACTTGTTATTTCTGGCCGGTAATAGTTTTGAAGCTAGAAAAGCAAGCGCAATGGCTTGATAATTTTTTCGGTAAAATACAAAAAGCGAGCCCGGCTTTTTATTTTTTCTAGCCAAGATAAAATAAAAAGTCTTTCCAACTTAGTTTTTTTAGCAAATTATTATCGGTCAGGAATAACAAGTAAGGTTGGCTTTTTTCGTAAAAAGTCATAACTGATTCGGTCCCTGCATAAAACCACCTTTCACAGTGCAATGAGACGACTAAAGTGAGATAAGAAAGGATCAAATTGTATTTATGGATATCAGTGGTGTATCCTGGGGGTAATGAGTTATTGGAAAAAATACACTTTTTTTTTTTTTTATTATTTATACAATTAAACTTAAAAAAAGTATACAAAATATTTTTATTCCAAAATTTAAAAAAATAAAAATTGAATATTAGGTATTGTATGCCTGTGATATATATATATATATATATATGAATAGGTTTTTCTCAGAATTTGAGTTTGAGACTCTAAGTTTGAGTGATTCACAGCCTTCGAGAAATACTTCCCAAGCCATGAAACAGACTCCGTCACTACCACATCAGAGCCCTAACTAAGTCCTAAGTCAGAACGTTCTAAAATATTTGCAGCGTTCTTATGTAAAACCACTGACATATATAATATGGACTAACAACATCCACAGAAATATACTGCAAATCCGGAATGAGGCTATTCGGATCCGGATCGAGGCTATCCAGAAAGAAAATGCAAAAGTGTGGATGAAGATTTACCTTCGTCGAGCAATAATTAGTGATGTTGCACCTATCGTTATGGTAATTGATAATGCAATGGAAATGAAGTTTTACACTAGCATAAATTTTGTGCAAACAAGATATGTATTTTGACATGCATCCTATCGTCCAATGCTTAATAGTCCAGTCAATAGGGACTAAATAAGGCTTTTGCCATACGTCATTTAGTTCCGAGGCCCGATGAAAAATCCAAGTTTTTACCCTTCACGGGGGTTCGAACGGTCTGCCATCTTGAATTAAAGGTACCAAAAATTGTTTTTTTTTTTCAAAATAATTCCTCAACGGTTGATCTTATGACAAAAATGTACACATACAAACTTGAAGAAAACTAAATTCCATAAATTTTTTGTATAATCAGTTTTTTTGTAAGTCTGATGTGTAATGAGTTATAGTGGCGGAAACGTGAACATTCTTCAAAAAAAAATGTATAGTACCATTTATACAGGGTGTTTCCTCCATGGTGGTCCATACGACCGGAGGTGATAGTAGTCATCTAGTCAAACAATGGCAAGGGATGGCGGCATCTCATCAACCACACATGTGGCTTAGCTAAGCTCTGGCTTAAGACTGGTCTGTGAAACTGGCCATTAGTGACTGAAAGCACGTTATTTAAAAAAAAATATCGTCTAATTTCGGTATGGCTTGAATAGGTTATGAGCTAATAACTATTTAGCGGTTACAGTGAGGACATAGAATGTAATAGGTCAAATTAAAAAGGAGAGTCTGCAGTTTATAGTTTTTATAAAAAAAAATTATGTTAACGATCTTTTTGCAAAAAAAAATAGAGGTCAAATTAAAAAAAAGATAAGAAAATGCGAAATTTTTATTTTAGACATTTTATATCCCAATACCTCCTGATAGGACAAGGTTACGGTGCTGGTTGAGCAGTCGTTGGAAAGTCCATGTAGCTCTACATACATTAAATCCTTAACTGTGACCGTACGCTATGTATTTTTTAAGATTCCTGATGTTTTATGAAAAAGCAGCTTTTTTTCTTAATCGCCCTGTAATTCCCAAAAGATTGATGTGCCCCCTCCCCCCCCAGCCATACAACTTTTTGTTCGTTTATCTGTATTTTTGTGTAAAATCAGATTGTTTCCATCTACTACCAATAACGCAGAGCTGGAACAAAGTTTTTGTGCTAAATTGATTGATTTCTTCGTAGGGTTGCCATATTCCGTTTTTATATATATAAGTAGGAATATCATTAGGGTTCGCCTGTCGGCCATTTGCGATTTTGCAGATTTGGATCTTGAACGTAAAATATGTGCTGTGCACTCAGTAGTTTAAACAAAAATTTAGCAGCAGCGAATGCGGCCAGAAAGTCAGTCCAATCATCAAGGTAACTATTGTGAATGTATTGTGTGACTCATGCTTGAAAATAAACCAAGAGGAAATTTCAATCCTGTAACATGAATGATTGGGGTGTTACGTGATGCGGTAATGGCTCTTGTCGACAAGGTTACCCACTTTATGTAGTTGCAGTTGGCCTACTCCGATTGTGTGCTTGGAAGACGCCCAAGAAACGTCCAGCACCAATCTTAATGAAGTCCGTCAATAAAACACTAGCTAAAGGAAGATGCCTGACAAAAAAGTGTAGAAAAAGCCCTCTTAGGACAATGAAAGACGGAAGTTCATTTGAAGTGCATTAATATAATGACATTTGCCGGAAATGCGATTCAAATTCTGTTAATAAACAGCAAAATGCAATAAATTCAGCTTTTCATTCAATTAATTTTTCCATGTCATTTTCAATCATTTTAGCACATTTTTCGTCGACTGACCAACCTAGACAGCACTGAGCAATCTGACAGCATTTTACTTTTTTTTTAATGCCTATATTTTTGCACTTTTCTCCCAATGAATCTGCAATGTTCAGGAAAAGTGTTGCTTTTTCCCAGGCCTTTCTTAAGATGTGCTTTGGTTGACTAAATTCAGCCTTAAACGAAAGTTATAGAGGCAATAGTTAAAAGCTTGTCCAACTCTGACGACACTACCTTATAGGTAGTGGTTGAGGACGCCCTTACAGATAAACCTCAATTTTTGGATACAGTAATTTCGCTACAGATTTAAAAATGAACTATAAATGCAACAATCCGTTTCTTAGGGTTGCCATATATGTAAGAACCTCAATTTTTTCCGTGTACTAGGAAAGCGTTGAAAATTCCAAATGTTTTTATTGTACTGAAAACATTTTTTGGCTGTGAAATTGATGAAACATTGTTACTGTCCAACGAAATGTTCTAGAAAAAATGACAGCAATTTTACGAATCGACAAAAGTAAATTTTCAAAACAGAGTTGTAGCTATGAGAATTCATGAAGGGTGTCGCCAAAATTAGTCTTAAAGCAATTACGATTTTCACACAGCATCTACATTTCATTATATATGACCTCTTGCAGTCTATAATTACACTGGAATCGGTAGACGATGCTGACTTGTTTCAACAATTATTCAATATAATGGTTTATATGTATGTATGGCAGGCAAATTGAATTCGTCATTATCCGATGAAAATACTTTCCCCATTATATATGTACATATGGATGTACGATGAGCATTTACCTCATTACCTAACTACATAATCTAATCAATTAATTTTTAATGAGGTAACTTGACCATCTGCATGACAGCTTGAAAATTTTCGAATTTAAATAATTAATTATCAAATACGGTTCGGATAGTGATGAATTGTTTAAAGTTGCTGAGTTAAAATTTGAAAATTGAAAGAAAACAAGCAAATATATTGTAAAGCTAATAACTGAATTTTTTGTTTTTTGTTAAATATAGTTCTTTAGTTTAATTCGTAATATTTTTTCTGTGCTGAACAAAATCAAAATTTTGAGATTTTAATCTTAGCTTTTTTACCATTTAACTATTACCTGAGAAAACTTACATCTCAAAAAAACACGGTCCAACTAGAACAAGCTAATGGCCCCCTAATTGAAAGCTCTACACATTCCCTCTCTCTCTTGCAGTAGTATGCCACATAAATTCTTCGCAATGATAGCTTTCTTTGGTTGAATAAAAACTTAAAAACTCAAAAAGTGATCCGGGTTTATATGAAGATTTTCTTATCTAGATGTAAGTTGTCTCAGGTATTACTAAACAAAAACAAAAAAAACACTGTCTTCTTAACATCCATTTTTTGTACCGAATTTAAGACCACAATGTCTTCATATTAAAATAACCAATCCCATTCTCTATATAGGTGAGGTCATTAAGATGATTCTTAGCTTGCTACACTTAGACCAGTGTTTCCCAAAAGTGTGGTACGCGTACCCCCGGAAGGACGGGAGGAGCTTGGAAAGGGTACACGCAGCACCGTGCTTTGGCTGCATCTGGTACAACAAATTACTTTTTACAATTACAAACATAGAAAAATAATCAATGCTATGGTTGTCATCTCACTCCAAGTGTCACGACTATATAAGATTCATAGGAACGAAGGGAAACAAAGAAAATAGACTTATTTTAACTGAAAAAATTCTGAGAGTTGAGTGAGAATAGTCGATAAGAAAATGCAAGTGACAAAAGTGGAGAGCAGAGACAAAATAATACATACAAAGACTGGGCAAGTAGAATAAAAGCCAGTAACGCCTCGCTCGAATATAAAATGGGTGTTGCCTCGACGACGCTTACTGTGAGATCTAGTCTCAAACGTAAGGCAGGGTGCCGGTTGGAAATAGATAACTCAGCTTTATTTTTACTTCAAATATAAATTTTTATTCGCGTATCTTAACCTAAATATCACAATTCAATTATAACTCTTAAAATCTACTTAAACTACTACTAATATAAAAATTCAATAAAATCCATAAAAATTCAATACAGAAATAAATTGAAATTCAAGTAAAAATTCAATTAAAAAATTAAAAAAAAAAAAATCCATATATAAAAATCCGACTCAAGGGTGCTAGTATCGTTGTCTCTTTATTTCTGTAATAAAAGATAAGAGAATAATTTTAGTTCATTGGAATTAAACTTCCATTAACTAATATTTAATAAAACAGAATTATATAGCTGCTATAGTGTGAGAGCGACGATGTAGCAGAATTATACTTCGGCTGCAACGTGCTGAAGCGTGTAAGCAGAATTATACTTCTGTTACACGAGTAGATTTTCTGAGAATTTGGATATTAGTGGAATTATACTTCTACAAAAATAGAATTAAACTTCTATATGAAGGAATAAATAAAATTATTATTTCGTTCAAAATATAGGAAACTCAGATTAGACTCTGGTGGAGGATGCTTTCAGAATAAACTGTGAAACCGAATGGGTAATTTTGCTGCGGCTCACCGCCTTTTTATAGCTGCCGTGAATAGCTATGTCCCATAATGTGTTGCATTGGTAGCACTTGGTTTCGTTTGGCCCACTTTTGATTGGGGCGACACCATCTGTTTGACGTAATGTCACTAGATTGACATTACACAAGTAAACAATCGGAGGGAAGTAGAATTTTGATAAGTTCCTGATATTTATATTTAATTTACATATTATTAATGCATTTTTCCTTTTCTTTAAGATGAAATACTGCATAGTATGCTTGTGGGTATGGATTGCGGTGAAGGACTTAGTACAATTAGATAAGTATATTTCTTGTTATATCGACTGGAAACATAATATGTAAAACATCAAAAATAAGGGGGATAGTTAAGGGATAGTTAGAAAATTAAAAATCTGACAATTATTAATAGAACAGTTTCAACATTGTACACTGAAGATGTACACAGTGAAGCAAACTGATCGTTTGGCAGTTTAGAAAACTTCTGATGAGCTCCGTGGCTGGAGCGAAACTCTTTAAATAAAGCCAAATAGGGGCCTACACGGCCATTTCCCCTTAATTAAATCCCAAATTTTTTTGTTATACCATATTATCATAAAACGTAGTAAAAATTCGTATCAAGACCTAACGAGATGTCCTACTATGCAGGTCAGCAGCTCCCTATAAGGATGGCAGCAAGACCCTAACAAAACTAACAAACTAAACAGGACATGTAAATGCATGAAACACAACACATAAAAACACGGAATCCATCATCTACACCACTTAGTGGAAGGTTTTTCTAGTACCTGACTTAAGCACTATGGTGGCTAAACTAAGTGACTTACGGCACTGGACAAGTGGTGTCCCAGCTACCGTACAACGTTTCGTCAAGCTGCTCCATGAAAGTTTCATGGACACAGATGACTGAGTTGTAGCATTTCTTATTTTGCATTAAAATTTTCTTGTTTATATCACTGTGAAAGAAAAAACTTATTTTTTACTTTTTAGTCCATTTTATTTAGAAAAGTTATTTATTTTAAATGTTTTTTAAATATATTTTATTCTATTGAAATGGAAAATGTGATGAAGTTCGACAGGTATTATATATATGCTACAACGAATGTAATTCCCTATAGAATCCCAGCTCCGTAAAGAAGTAGCTATCAAGTCGCGCACCTATTTTGATCGCTAGAGCAAGACTTCACATGTCGAACTGATTCAATTTCTTCAGGCACTTTACAGCTTCGACAGAAATCGTTATATATATAGTTGTCCATAGCGCAATGATCCGTTACCATTATCGCCCCTACTAGTTTTCTGGTGACGACCTTTTTCCTCTTCCAAGGGGCTCCATTTTTCTCTTCTTGTTATATAGAGGTCATAATTGCCACACAATACAGCAGTTATCCCGATTGACCCACCGTCAACGATTTGCTTTCTTTTAGCTATCGTTAGTGATATCTCCTTTTAGAGTTGGAATCAGGATTCTCACATATGATATTGCATCGGAGCTATCCATTTCAGAATCCTTTCTTGCTGGTGTATCCGCTTTCTTATTACGCTTGATATTTACATATATGGCCAGCATTAGGTCAGCTTGTGGTATATGAAAATCTCCTCTAGGCTCTCTCTGCATAATTGCACCAACTTCAATTTTACCACCACAGCATTCAACTTCAGTACATATCCAAATATCTAAATTAGACTCTATACATACAGATACCAGTAGTATGGCCTGGTGAATTATCACCAATTCTGCTTAGAAAACGCTACATTAGTCCATAAATCTTTATGAATCGTTCCAATGCCAATTGTTGGAGTATGTTACTACATTCTCAGAAATGCAGTCTATTTTGTCCCAAGGATATTAGATTGTTTCAAGTCTGAATGTTCTGTATCTAAATACCCAAAGTAACAATTTTTGTTTTATTTTTATATTTTCTTATGCATATCCAATATCTAATTTTTCCTCGTCAATAACAGAACCATGGGCCTCAAGCTAAAAGCAATCATATAATTATGAATTTTCTTTGCGAAATTGGCTGCAAAGTGTAAACATTATAGCAAATTTAAGCTCAGTTCTTATCTGGGAAATTAGCTTTCGAGAATTCTTTTATCCTCATTTATCGTTATAAAAAAAAAAGGGGCAACGTTTAATTTGTTTCGAACTAATAAGAATACTTAAATTAATTAAAAATCAATAACTTAATTAATGAAGTTCTTAGGTGGGATTCTTGGTTTCTTTGCTCAAGAATTATTTTGAAATTGTGCAGTCAGTTGTAAACCACAATCAGATTTCCCCCCAAGTTATCAACGGAATTACACGCACCAGGGATTAAATAATTTCCATTAATATTCTTTTTATCAAGGGGATTTAATTTGCAATTTCTTCAACTGAATGAACTTTTGTACTGAAGAATTCTTTATGTTTTAATTTTAATTGTAAATTCCAGCACCTTTGTATAATGGTAACAGAGTAAGTCTATCGAACAAAGTATCTATTTATAGATTTTAAGGAGTGGAATTGTTATATAATCTTTATCATTGCTTATATCACAGTTAGAATAGAATAATTTATTTAGGGTTAAGTACTAAAAAAATGTATAATATATTTTTAGTACAAAAAAGGTGCCAACCTAAATCAATAAAAATAAATAATAATATAAAGTTCTAGTTATGAATTAAAAGTAAGAATTAATTAGAAATTAAGGATTAAATTCGAAAAATGAAAAAGCATACTACTAAATAACGGAATAAAGTAAGCAAATAAGTAATATTACAATTAAAAGAAAAAAAAATATTCAAATTTATAAAAAAATAAACTAGAAAACAAAACCATCTAAAACACATCTAAAAATCTATCCCACATGATGCTACAGCATGTTACCTGCTCCATAAACCCACGACCCGAGCTCGTATGCTTGATATTTTATGGTAATTTATTTCAAGCTCGAACAGCACGAACAAAGTAAAAGTTTTCCGTTATTAAATATTGAGAATTTGGTTTCAGCAAATCGAATCGCTTTGTGAAGTCTAAAAATTATAATTTATTAAAAAAAGAGCTTGGTTTTTTATAATAAATAAAGAAAGATTGTCACCGAAGCAAAGGTGAAATGGGCTGTCAAGTCCTTCAAACCCCTGGCGGTGATGGAATATTTCCGGCCTTACTGCAAGAATCACTGGATTACACTAAGCCCCTTATCACTGAGATATTTAGGGCCAGCCTGTGCACGGGATATATCCCCAGGCATGGAGACTAATCAAAATTTTTTTATTCCGAAATCGGATAAAAAATTACCCAGCAAGGCAAAATCATACAGCCCTATCAGTCTGATATCATTTCTCCTGAAAACTTTAGAGAAAATAATAGACAGCTACATTTGGACGACGTCCATCAAAAGCTATCCACTTAATGCCAATCAATATGCCTACCAATCCGGAAAATCCACCGAGGACGCTCTCAGCAGTCTGGTAGAGACTATCGAGAAAGCCTCGCAGGAAAAGGAGGTCCTTATATGTTCCTTTATGTACATACAAAGCGCATTCGATAATACTCTCTTTGACTCGATCAAGAGAGTATCCGAAGACAGAGACATAGAAACCTGCATCGTCAGAGAGATTGGCAACAAGCTCGAGAAACGCTGCATAACAGCTACCATGAATGGCGATTCCACAACAATCATGGCCACTAGAGGCTGCCCACAAGGCGGGGTTTTATCACCACTCTTACGGCTCCTAGTTATGCTATTAAATTTACTCGAAGAGGCTGGCTTTAAGGCCCAAGGATACGCTGATGACATTGACATCTGTGTTAAAGGAAAGTTTTAATCAGCTCTACCATGCTTATGCTTATGCAGACTGCTTTTAATATCGCTGCAGATGGTTCCAGAACATGGGACTATCAATAAATCCAGGTAAAACAGCGCTAGTTTCTTTTACTAGGAAAAGGAGTCTTCAGACCCCATCTCCTAAGTTAAATAAAATTGCAATAAAATATTCCAAAGAAGCAAAATATCTGGGAATAATCTTAGACAGCAAGCTTACCTGGAATCCCCACCTGAAAATGATAGCTAACAAAGCCATGTGGGTATTCAGTTCTTGCCATAGGGTTTTCGGGAAAAGTGGGGTCTGAACCCCAAAATGACCTTATGGATCTTCCAGGGCATAGTCATACCCATACTTTCTTATGCGGTAAATGTGTGGTGGCCTAAAACACTGCATGCGGCAACCACCAGGAGAGCCCTTGATAAGGTGAAAGGATGGCATGTTTAGGCGCTACTGACGAGCTTATATCGTATCCTCAACGTGCACTTGAAGCCATTCTTGGCTTACAGCCTCTCTACCTCTTTATTCAGAGGGAAGCATCGACTAGTATGCTTCGAAAGGAAAGGCCAGATGGGCGCACCTCTTCCAGGGTGGATCATCTCAGTATCTTCGAGCAGGTCAACATTAAAGACCTAGAAGTTCCAATAGATACTATGACCAAGAGACTTTCTTTTAAAAGAAGTTACAAGGTAACCATAAATGAAAGAAGCCAGATACTCGACAGAGGACTCCAGCTTTCACAACGGGCCCAAGGCTGGTATACTGACGGATCCCGGAAAGACGAGAATACAGGCGCAGGGGTGGTTGATCCAGATGTGGAACTATCCATTCCGTTTGGTGTCTCACCTTCCATTTTTCAGGCGGAAGTCTATGCTATAGAGGTTGGAGCTCAGGAAAGCCTAAATAAGGGCTGCAAGCACTCTAATATCTACATTTGCTCAGACAGCCAAGCTGCGCTCCTAGCTCTTTTCTCTCAAATCGAAATTAGTCTGGAGCTGCTACTCGAAACTCCAACTACTATCTAGGGACAACCAAGTAACCTTGATCTGGGTCTCTGAACATGAAGGAGTGGACGGTAATGAAAAAGCGGACGAACTGGCTAAAACCGGAGCTGAATGTCCATATACTGGTCCTTACCCGAAATTTGGCCTGCCAAAAAGCCACTTTAGGGGGGAATTGCTTAGGTGGGAAAATAGGCAACTGGATCTCCTTTGGTGTAGTACGCCCGGCATGAGGCAGGCGAAGAAATTCTTCAACTCCTCTCATTTCCAGACGCGCCAAATTAGTGGACTTAGCAGACAGTCGCTCAGACTATTTGCTAACGCAGTCACTGGTCATGGCCCCTTCCGTCACTTCCCGAAGAAGATAGGCAAATCCGACAGTGAACTGTGTCGACTGTGCGAAGAGGAAGATGAAACCTCGATGTACGTCATATGTGACCGCCCAGCACTTGCAGGTGTAAGGCTGCAAATCACTGGGAGAACAATTATTTCTCCAGATAATGTTTCCAACCTAACTCCAAAAGCAATAATCGAGCTCGTTAAAAGACTCGATTTTGCCTAACCACTTTAGGGGAAGGCACAATAGACCAAATATGGTTGCGGTATCCGCAAGGTCCTGGAGGCCTAGTTCTTGATTTTTCTCGCTGCAATCTATATGAGAGAAAGCTTCGGATTAAGGATATATCACAAAGATGAAATTAGAAGTTTAAAGTAAACTTATCGAGCAGATTGGAAGGTGTGACCAAGTCGAATGCTTTGGAGAGTTGGAGAGCGAGCTGCGAACAGTTGTGTATGTATAAGACTAACATTATCACTAATGTACGTCTCGAAGACTCCCATACTAATTATTGGGAAAAAAAGAAAAAATAACTGATGTTTTTATAATTTTTATTCAGTTTTATTGCAATTATGAAATAATTGATAAGAAGAAATTATTTTAAAAGAACAAGAACAGTTATATGTTTATAAAATATATTAAAAACAAAAAAAAAAGAAATAAACGAAAATCAATAAAAAATATACACTTAAATATGCTAGAAACTATAGCTAGAGGAATAACGTAATTAAATAATTGAAACAATAAATTTTATGTGATCATATAAAAGAATTCACAAGCTCCATTTTTGTAAGAATTTTTTACCTATGCAAGTCTCATTGTAAGCCGAATGGGTTCTTACATGAAACACATATTTTATAGGGATGTGGGGATTTTAAAGTCGTTTATCTAAATGTTCATAATGGCAATAGCTTTTATGAATTCAAAATGTTTTGTTTATGGTCATTCCTCCGATTTTTAAGGTGGTTTTTCGTATCTATTTCTAGAACAGTTCGCCAAACTGTAAAAATGTTTATAACCAATTTCATAGGATTTTCTATTTTCAAGATCTTTTCGGTATACAATAAAAACGTCTAGGTCTGATCTTTTCACAGTACATGTAAAAATTTAAATTTTTGTATGGCAACACCAAGAAAGGGTTACCCTATTTAATCTATTTTTGCAATTTTTTCTTTCCTATTTTTTTGAAAACGCTGTGTACATAATTTCAGCTCTCTACATCTACGCGTTCTCAGGCAGTTTCCAAATATATATAAAGAAAAACGTATTTTATGTATGGCAACCCTACGCAGAATTTTCGAACTTAAGTCTTCTTTTTTTATTTGACGTTTTATCGTTCTTGTTCCTGTGTGAATTTATACCTAAAAACATTTTTCGAGTGAACATTTATGGTTAACCTGAAAAAAAGTTAAACGGAATAACGCCGACTTTATTTCCATTTCGGCACGTAAATAAAGGGAAATCTACGAACTGAAAATTTTCGACCATATTACCAACCAGGGGCCGGATTCTGTAGCACGGAGAATTTGGGAGATGAGAATTGCGTTTTCTTAGAATTTTTAATTCCCTAATTCTCCATTCCCAATTCACTAACACGGTTGGAGAATTAGGAAAAACGTAAGAAATGTGAAAAAGTGCGAATCGCCTGGGACGATTAAGGGTATCAATTTTTGTTGTAGAGGGTTGGACTTTTTTTCATATGTGAGGTAAATCTGCCCATTACCTTCCACTGTCGAAATAAATTTAAATTTCTTTTTCGTTGGGTTAGTTTTTGAGGGATGTAGGAGGGTAGGTTTTCTCGAGTTTTTCCGGGATAACGAGAGAATGGAGAGTAGAAGGAGAATGTATGTGGTATAAAAAAAAATGGGAGCTCAGCGTGAACAAGATAGGTTTAGGAAAAGGGGCGGGGAGAGTGCGGGGTAGAAATGGGAGCTGATTAAGGGAAATTAAAAAAATTAAGACAATATCAGGAGCTGCAATAATTCGCAGGGGTAAGCTCAGGATCTCTAAGCCCAATAAAAAAAAAGTGAGAATTCACTTTGGTAATTAGGCATGCATGGGTATTATAGGCTATATTTTATTTCGATTAACGGTAATTTGAAGATTTGAGCGGCCTCGGCGGTAAATTTTGCTATCGCAATATTCACGGGCGCCTAACTCTATGTGGGAGGGCTGTAGAGTATTAGAATTTTTTTGATAGATTAAGGGTTTAGAGTACAAAAATTTGGGTGAACAATTTTTGGAGCAACAAAAAAGAAATTTAAATTTATTTCGACAGTGGAAGGTAATAGGCAGATGTACCTCACATATGAAAAAAAGTCCAACTCTCTACAACAAAAATTGATACCCTTAATCGTCCCAGGCGATTCGCACTTTTTCACATTTCTTACGTTTTTCCTAATTCTCCAACCATGTTAGTGAATTGGGAATGGAGAATTAGGGAATTAAGAATTCTAAGAAAACGCAATTCTCATCTCCCAAATTCCCAAATTCTCCGTGCTACAGAATCCGGCCCGAATGAAATTAAAGTCGAAATTATTTTGCTTGAATAGTTTACTCATATACTGGTCCCACAAACAGTTCCATCTATTTTTGCACTTTATCACGCTATCTCTAAATTTGTTTGTTGAATTACAAAACATTGATGTTAATTGCCCATATATTTCTAACTACATGCTTATTTACTTGAATATTTTCCCATTATGTATAGCACTAATTAAATAAATATTTTGTAATTACTAATTTATTTTCTGTGACCTGCTAATTAAAAAAAGAAAAACAATTGTTTTGTTAAAAAATTCTCAGCCTCACAAAGGGGAATGCCTATTTTAGGCTCGACACTTCCAGACATGAGAGATGTCTTAAGAGGGTCAGTTCCAAGATTTGCAAGTTTCATACATTTTTCAATGCTAGTTTCTGGAAACTAAAGGGTTTTCCAATAAGAGGTGTTATTTTGATATTCAAAGAAAAATACCATTTTTTGACATAAATGATCGGATCTTTATTTCATTATAAATAGAAAGGTATGCCGTTAATAATGGAAAATAACATCAGCCAAATGACTACCACGACCACGCCTACAGGACCATATAATTTTCATGAAATTTTCCATAACCAAATCGCAAAGTGGCTGCCCTATGTCCTCGATAGCCTCACGAATTCCATCTTTGAGGTCTTGAATCGACGCTGGGCTATTGGCGTACACCTTCTCTTTCACGTGGCCCCAAAGGAAGAAGTCGCAAGGTGTTAAGTCACAAGATCTCGGTGGCCAATTGTGATCACCTCTTCGAGAGATAACACGGTCCGGAAACTTTTCCCTTAAAAGATCAATGGTTTCGTTGCTTGTATGGCACGTAGCGCCGTCTTGTTGAAAGTAAACGTTGTCCAGATCAATACCATCCAATTCCGGCCATAAAAAATCATTAATCATCTGTCGATAGCGCAATCCATTCACCGTAACTGTTGCTCCAGCCTCATTTTCGAAAATGTAAGGTCCAATGACCCCGCGGGACCATAAACTGCACCAAACAGTCACACGTTGAGGATAGAGAGGCTTTTCAACAATAACTCTTGGGTTTTCCGAGCCCCAGATGCGACAATTTTGCTTGTTGACGAAGCCATCGAGGTGGAAATGGGCCTCATCACTCAAGATGAGTTTTCGATAGAATTCCGGATCATTTTCATGCATTTCAAGGACCCAATCAGCAAAGACTCGACGTTGTTGATGATCGGCCGGCTTGAGTTCTTGTGTTAACTGAACTTTATAAGCCTTAAGACCCAAATCTTTATACAAAATACTTTGTAATGACGTTTGTGGAATGCCTAATTCCAAAGAACGACGAGGAATGGACAAACCTGGGTTTTCTTCAACACTTTCGGCTACAGCAGCAATATTCTCGGCTGTTCTTGAGCGACGTGCACGGGTTTTATTCTTCATATCACTAACTTGTCCCGACAGCTCGAATTTTTCTACCAATTTCTGTATTGCGGTCCGACAAGGTGCTTCACGACGACCCAAAAATATTCGAGTTTTACGAACCGTCTCTGCCACATTTTCACCATTTTTATAGTGAATTTTAATAATTTCAATGCGTTCAACAACGTGTATCGTTCCATTTTTATTTCTGGCGTAGTTTCTACTTGTCAAATGTCAAAAAATGGCAGCCTACCGAAATAGCGAGGTAATTAAAATAACACCTCTTATTGGAAAACCCTTTATTTGTAACAGAATAATGATTTTTATCTTAAATTAAAAGTAATGAAGAAGTCTAGTAAATAACGTCGGCAAAAATAAAAAAAAGTGTATTGGATGGAGATATTATCTCGGAAACTTCTAACAAATGGTAAAAATTGAAGTTTTTTAAATCAAATTCCTCTTAGCAGGTTTTCTCATTTCTTTAGATTGTGACTATTTTAGAAAGATAAGGCCTAATTCTAGTGAATAACGTCGAGTTTTTTCATTTTTAGTTGCGTTTTTTTAATTATTTGTATTAGTACTTGTTTTTTCTCCCGATATTTCACCGACGAGAAATTGTAATGTTTCATTGAAAGCTGTTTAAATACAAAACAAAATAGCATATTTAACGATTATGTCCAAATAAAGTTTAGGTCAGTTAATTCTCATTAAAAATTTTCCATTCATTTGAACTGCAACTATTCATTTTTCATCTTAAATTGTATAATTTTGTCGCATTTTGGGTTTCTGTCTTTTACACTCGATGTCTCTATTTTATATGAATTTTCTCACTTTCAGGATACAAACTTACGTATAGTAAATTTTATTGCCTACAGGCTCGCTGAGTTCTGACTCCTCTTAGTCAAAGGTACATTTTTGAAAATCTAGTACAGCATCGAATTCCATATATCGTGAGAAGAAGTTTGAGTATCCGCACTCCTATACTCGGAGGTTTAAATAGCAAATACCATAGATGGCACAAGAACTAGATGTCGCATGGCATACTAGAACAGAGTATACAGATTGTGAATTGGGTAGTGCATTTTGGAATGGACCATAATATGCTTTAGAGCATTCCTAAGGCAAATGTTTTTATAATAGCAGTTTTGTATAGTATATTTGGTCGACTTTCTAAACTCTTCCGATACGAAAAAATATCAATCACTCGACGTATACATCATTTCAAATGTTGTGGTCCATTCCGGAATGGACCACCCAGCCATATAAATTTTTTACACTTTTTTGGTACTGCATCCGACATCTAGATCTTTTGCCATCTATGCATCTTAGATCGGCTCTAACTCGGCAGGGTTATGTCCGATCGGAAAACGGGTTCGACTGTTCGCCTCATCCCATTACCAGCTACAAGTCGTAGAAGAAAATTTTTCTCTGTACTCTTTTAGAAGAGGGGGGGGGGGGGTGGTTGCAATACAACATGTTGCATATCGAATTAAAGGTCTCTACGAGTACTATCCGATGGTGTGTATTTTTCCCAATTCAGAAAACGATCTCTTGACGTTTTTGCAGCCGGAAAACAGGTTTTTTGCACTTGGGTCACATATACCCCAGCGACTACATTTCACATATATTTTTGTAGTTCTTTCTTCCATGGCAATTAGTGCTCTGTTGTGAGCATTTTTCCACGACGCTAGATTGATATAAATAAAAATGTTCAGAGTCTCATAATGCATCGTGACATCTCTCATGTCTGGAGGTGACGGACCTAAAGTTGTATGAAATGTCAATTAAGTTGCCGTGACAGTTTAGAGACTTGATGTTGGCAGCTTGTTGCGTCGTCATCATTGTCTTAAGTATTATAAGACTACCATATATTACCACTGCCTTTATACTTACTGTGTGTTGGATTATATAATTAATTTAAAAAACTGAGGCTACCGTTGTTAAAAAGGTCGGTTGTCGACAGATTCTAGATTCTAGTCTACTCTCTCCCAGTCGGTTAGGGCAGCTCTGAGGTAACACTTTGAAGTGTCACAAAATGGCTCTGGTCCGACCAACTAAGCTTCCGCTCCTCTTTCGGCTGGGCCATCAGCAATTTCATTGCCTTTGTGGCAATTCAGGTCTCATGAGGATAACTTTGTTTCTCCTTGATAGGTTTTTGAAGATTTCTAGACATTCCCAGACTATCCCTGATTTGATAGTGTAGGACTTTGAGGCCTTGAGGGCAGCTTGACTGTCCGAGAGGATATTAATGGTTGAGCCATTTATGACTCTTTTAATTCAGGTATTCGCGCATTCTTCTATTGCCACTACCTCGGCTTGGAATACGGTAGGAGTAGAGCCCAGAGCCTTTGATATATAGCATTTGTTGCCGTATACGCTCAATTTGCGGTGCATACCGGGGTATGCCGTTAGTGAAAGCTTAGATCTTCTTGTAAACGGAAATCTAGAGCAGGTAAAGCCCTATTTATGTTTGTTTGTTGTTTGCGAACATGTGTGAGATAAGGATTTGTGTACAAAAGGACATCTCCAAGCGAAGTCAGCTTTTGATTTATATAGTCCTTGAGGTGATTGGCACTTGTAATTTTTTTCAATTATGACTACCTAGATATTGTCGCTTTTTCGTTGATGAGAGACAGTCGGAGGGAAAAAATTTCCTCCCCCCGAGTGTCGCTCAGCAACAACAAGTGTAGAGTGTACGACAGCCCTTTGAAACGTTTAGTTTTAATAAATTTAAATTGATTGAAAATGGATAAAATGGACGTTTACCAAATTATCCTCAGATATGTCCATTTGAATTGCCTTCAACCATAGAAGTACACGGATGTGGATTTTAGTAGCATCATTTTTTATCAAAACTAATTGCGGTAATGAATTATCCTTATAACTGATAATCAGAGTCCTTTTTCAAAAGAATTCTGATACATTATTAAAAAAGCATTATGAAACTCAAATGGGTTGCAAAGGGATCTAGAAAATGATAACAAAAACCAGTTTCGGTTAAAAAAGGGTGCCCCAAGTAATGGAGGTCCTTTTATATAAGTTATTGCTCAATAAAGCAGCAAGATGAGGTGGCGTCATTCAACTTCAACAATTTTGCAGGTCGTGATGTCTTTTTTTATATTTCGTTCGGAGTTTTTCGGGCTGAATTGAGTGCTTTTAGATTTGTCACAGATATTTCGTTCCATTCATGTGTGGGTTTCCATTCAACTTTTCCAAAAGTATTTTTTTCCGTTCAAAAATATGTTTTGCATGCCTGGGTATGATGTGGTAAGAGGGAGTTTCTTTTATGATTCTATGGAAAATCATGGAGGCTGTCTATGCTATACCTTCATGGTATTTCTTTGAACGCGTATTTTTTATATCGCAAGTTTATATGCCATAATTCAACGAAGGGAAAACTTTTCAACAGAAAATATGGGAATTCATCAAGATAAACTAAATTTACTGTTGAAAGCTTGTCGTATGTGGTTTATTAGCTTAAGAAAACAAAGTTTTTGAAAGTTCGCTGATTTAAATGCAGTAGGTAGGTAGTAAATCTGATTTCGGTTTGTATAGGGAAATCAAGATGGAGAGGGGATTGTTTATTTTGCACTGAAATTTTGAAGTTTGACGTGTATTATATGTTGTTTATAATAATTGTAAAAGTTTACGAACTATTTTCGGAAAATTGAATACATTATTTTGAATAGTACCTTACCTTCATATTCATAAAGGGATTAACAAATAAGCTTGAATATGAAAATCCAATTTAAGAGACAAAACAGTTTCGTAAATTGAAGTTCTTATTAAAAAGAAATACATTACAAAAGACATGATTCATCAAGAAAATACATAGACAACTTCAGAAGAAAGTGTCCTTAATAAAAACATCAATTCACGCAATATTTCGGTGCTTCCACTTGCTTTGTGATCTGAACATTTGGAATGGTCACTAAAAATTCATCGAATGGATCAAGTTTTAATAAAATCGGTTACGTAGAACTAGTTATAATAATTGGTTTTAAGATTTTTCAGACAGGAGGGGGGGCATCTTGGGGACTTTGCTAAACACCATTCGTTGCCATAGTAGCTATGCATGCAGGCGCGGATCTAGCAATGAAATTAGGGGGGGGGGGGTCATCTTACAAATTCAATCGAGCAAAAAAAAACATCCAACGCCGTAATTCGGTTCGCATAGCCACGGCAGTACTGCAGTACTTGGAACTAGGAAATCCGCATTAAGCGGTGTGGATGGTGTGTCATTTTTTAGTATACTTTTTTTTTACAAAAACTAATTTTTTAATAGAATAGGGTGCAAACCGCAGGAGTCATTCAAGCCAAACTTTTCTTAGTTTTACACACTGGCATATATAATATGGACTGCTCGATATGCTATTTCATGCGGGTACAAGTTTTTGTGTCAAAAATAGTTCATACGTCGGTGCCAACATTGAAAAATCCATTGGCGGAAAGTTAAAAACGTGAAACCTCTCGAATTTCTATTAACCCAAATAATTAATTTAAAAACATTTATTTCGACAAACCCACTTATTTATTTATTGTTTACAGCCCTTTCTCAGTTCGCACGTTACATAGAAAAGTGACCCAACTCAAAAAATGCAACTTTTCAGGAGAGCGAAAAAACGAAAAGCTGTACATAGAAATAATTCTAGTTTAACGTAGTAATTGTTTGCTAAAAATAGTCTGAACTCTTAAATTTGTTAGTAAATTTATTTCTGAAGATTTATATAAAAGAAATTTTAAGTTTTTGTTACCGCAGTTGGCGAGGTTAGCTGTTAATCCCGCATCCTCTTAAGTTGTGTCGCTTTTCTTTGTTGCGAAATAAATATTTTTACAAGTTGTTTTTTAAGTGGCACAACTCAAAATACGATTTTTAAGAATTAAATTCCGTACTTTGAACTTTGTGGAAAAATGTCATAACTCATAATAAAATTTGTAAGAAATAAATGCTGTTTTGTGGATAAGTGACACAATTTAAAATAATACTGTTAAAATGTCGAAAATATATTTACGTTTGTTATGAAGATCGTCACAACTCAAAAAGTGACACTGACACACTGTTCTATGAAGAATATCTCTGTTCTTAAGTAACAGAAAAGTGACACTATCGCTATCTAGCGGCAAAAACAATCAGATAGAAATATGTCAATTTCATGGTGTAATTAACTCAAAAACGACAAATTTTGAGTTAGGTCACATTTCTATGTGATATGCGAATTAGTAGTTGGTGCTTAGATCGAAAGAGAACGGTATATAGAAATGAGCCCACTTTCTGCAGTGTATTTCTATGGACGTAGTCAGTCCATATTTTAAATGTCAGTGGCTTTACATAAGAACGCTGCAATACGATATGTATGTACATATATACCTACATACATATCGGGCGCATAAATTTATTCGGTGAAGATTTAAACGATCAAGTCTTCACCAAAAAGCCTCCTTTCAGTAAATTGTCGCGAGCGGCATACATTGTGGGTGCAACAATGTATGCACGATAGCAAGACGATGGTTTGATATTTATGAAAATATCAAATTTCATTTCAACCATGTCCGCCGCGGTAGGCTTAACACTAATTGTAAACAGGTAAAGAAAATAGAAGTTGCGATAAGAAAAAAAAAAATATAAACGTTTTGTGAAAATAACCATAAGATGAAGTTTGTGAAAGAAAAAGTTTGTAAACAAAGCAAAAGTAAAAAAAAAATATATACATATAAACAAAATAAAAGTGTGCGAGTTGTCTTAATCATAGCTTCCTGAAACGGCGTAGAGTGATTGCCTTCGGCTAAGGTAAGCCCCGAAATATAACAGGAGTTAGGACTAAGTTAAATTAGGGCTCTGATGTGGTAGTGAGGGAGTCTGTTTCGTGGCTTGGGAAGTATTTCTCTTGGATCACCCAAAGCTGAGGTCCGAAACCCAAATTCCGAGAAAAACCTATACACATACATCACATGCATACAATAGCATTCATTGAAATAAATTTTTATTTTTTTAAGTTTTGGAATAAAATGTTTTTTTAAGTTGAATTATATAAATAAAAAAAGAATCAAATAAAAAATAGGTTTTTTCAAATCACTCAATTAATTAAATATTTTTTCTTCAAATTTAGGGGGGGGGGGGTCATGACCCCCCCCCCCCCCCCCCCCCCCTCTGGATCCTCCACTGAGTGTTCAAGTACATATTCAACAGACAAAACAATGCGAAAATGGGTTCGATTCTTTATCTTTAACCCATTGTTCAACGCTAAGGGTTATTGATAATGTAATATGGGCACAACAATAATTATCAATTTCTGCGAGGTTATCCTGAATATAAAAAAATATTCACAATACATTTCAAAATTTCAAAAAGTTGTTGAGGAGGTAATCAGTTATATTAGCCTACTGCCATTCCCGTAATTTCTATTTCAATTTAATTCGAGTCCCAACTTGCTTAACAGCAGGAAATAACAAATCTAAATGATGTGCGTTCATTGACGTTAAAATATCGATGTCTATTTTACATTGTATACAGGGCCGGACTGGGTCTTCAAATCGGCCCGGGCAAATAATAACAAACCAGGCTCAAAGGTCTTCAAAAATTTCCGTTTTTATGAATATTGAATTCCATGCTAAATAAGAAAAAAAGAAAGAAAGAAATTTATACAAGAAATATGTTTGCAAAGAATATGTGGAAGAGCGGTTCGCCTTTTCGCACTTAAAATTAAAACTAAAACAGGATTTCTCTGTAGAAACAGTATCCAAGGAACCAACAATTTTTCTTACACAGCTGAAAAAAGAGTAAGGGAAATAAGGCAGACGTTGAACCCGAGGGGCGCCGACCGTTGAAAAAAATAATATTAACAATATTTGCCCTTGACAAATATAAATTATTTTTGAGTTTTAACTGTTAAATAAATTTTTTGTTCTCGATTTTAATTTACCCGCTTGACAAGACTGAGGTTGGTTCGTGAACCTGAGATGGAAGCAATTTTTGCCAGTGCTACAAAATTTGCTGAAGATATGGTTAATACCAGCGACGCGAACTTTTTTAATCACAAAATTATGAGTGATTTCAATATTGTCACAAAACAATTTTTCAATCGATTGGTGTTCTTTTATTCTAACTGACGTGGTGGTATGAAATGTTGGAACAAGTTTCAGAAGATTTTTGCATCCTTTTTAACGATCTTCTTAGCAAAATGCACGCCGATAGTCTGAGAAAAGAGCTTTTGGATTTGATTCAATCAATTCACGACTATAGCCTCCAAGAATCCAATTTAAATATCGAAATCGTCTGAGTTTTTGTAGCATTGCCAATGATGATAGCTTCATGTGAAAGATGTTTCAGAAAATTGAAGTTATTAAAAAATTCTCTGTAATCTAAAATGGGTCAAGGAATATTGTCAAATTTGGCTGTTTTGTTAACCGAAAAAGGAATGACAGGAATGCTTGCCATTTTGACAATATTATAAACTAATTCGTGGCGAAGCAAGCTAGAAAAGTCCATCTAGAAATATTTCTATCAAATTGATTCACCTCAATGTTTTTAATTGTACCTTATTCGCAAAAAAATAATATCAACTTATAATTTTATTTACAATAAATATTATTTACTATTCTTTTCATGATCAATTGTTTCTCAACTTTGTACAGTCAGTTGATAGATCACGTCAGAATAGTTAAAATTATAAAAGGTTATGTTGAACATTTTATGGATCAGGAGCGCAAATTTATACGTTTACCTCAGGCGTCAAAACAAATTCGTATGGCTTGGCGTGAAGGAACTGAGTAAAGGAGTGAACTCTTAAGCCCTACTCTTTGTTTTTGGAATCTTTTTGTATCCGGCTAGAAATTCAATTGCTCCTTCACTTACTTATATGGCCCAATATAGTAACAAAAACAATGTCACTGTTTCACCAAATGTGGAAAAATTCAGACTGTTTCTAATATTTGGGAACTTTCTAACACTGGAAATTTGTCATAAAAAAAACTAACTGTAATATACCATGACCATGTATATACTCTACTTCAAAATTGATTTACATGAAATAAAATAATTTTTTTTTTAAAGATTAGAAAATAAAAACAAAATTTAAAAACTGTTTTTATATTAGTTCTTCAATATCGATTTTTTTTATAGTACACATAAGTATAGCAAACCTTTGAAAGCCTTGTTGAACCTTTCTGAGAAAAACACACTTTCCATGCATTTTTCGAAATAAAAATAATATGATGCAAAAAAAATGTAAACTGCTTTTCAAAAATATGAACGCTTTTGAAGCCACGAGAATGCCAAATTTGCAATATATAATGCTATGTTGACAACATCCACTAGGCTCCATGTCCTGTATGTTTATAAGTTGTTGGACATTTCTGAATATTTCTAATTCATAACATTTCTCTGTCCAGATGGCCTCGTTGCAGTGGGCTAATTAGCTTTATTGTAATAGGTTTTTAGGTTATGCAATAAAGTACTTTTTCAATTTCAATTCAATTTCATAGCTCTCCACCCCTCGCAGCCGCTACATTCGTCCAGAATATGTGCTCAGTACGTGTGGTTGCGTTAACGTGAAGACCACCGGCCCATCAGGCTAGCGCCCGATCGCCCGTACAGCCAGTCCGGCTCTGATTGTATATGTTATGAAAAATTCTTTTATATGCACTCACAATATTTTTTATTATAGATACCTATACATGCCTTTAAAATATTGGTAATATTCTTCAAAATTCTATTAATCAAATTAAATCCATTAAGTCGAACAAATCGTTTGTAACTGATTGTACTTCCCCTGCTTCCTTTATTATACCTAAATTAAAGATAACACTTTCCACGCTCATCTTTCACCTTGCACAAATAACTTCTTAGTTAAATGCGCGTATTCTTAACTATGAAGTTATTAGCAAGATCTGTGCATCGAAGAGAATTTGTTAGCGCTATAAGTACTTTACTAGTTTCCGTCATTACGCCCAACTTACAAATTGAAGTTACGTCGATCAAGTTCTATACTTTGAAATGCATCCAATTAGTAGCAAACTGATTAATACAGATAGTAGCTGTACTTCATTGTTCGGGTATGCAAGAATTTTTATTAATTTTACCATATTTTCATTAAGTTTACGAAAGTGCGTGTAATACTACACAATCTCTCTCTAAAGAATATGTACGAAATATTCTCAGTATTTACATTTTATATTATCCCATTTCGTAAAAACTATGAAACAAACTTCGACAGTTGTAAACGTACGTGCGTTCCTTTTTTATACAAATTTTTAAAATATGTTTGTTAAAATGGGTTATAAATCCTACAAAAATCTTGAAGCTTTTAAGTAATTTTGCCAAATACTACAAAAATCTTGAAGCTTTTAAGTAATTTTGCCAAATACTACGAAAATCTTTCATATCAAGAATTTACGACAACTTTTTTAAATACTTTATTATATTATTGTTTCATATTGTGTACAGGTGTATCAAACTTTTGTATTGTTTCAAGTTCACTCAGTCATTTCACCACTCTATGTTTGATATAACAATACTAACAATGAACTCATGTAACCTGTAGTCAAGTAATATACGAGGTGTGATCAAAAAATTCGGTGAATGAATGCTTATAGCAGCAACTTCTGGCGATATATCCATTTGAAGCTATCCGTCTGATAGCCTGATTCTTTCAGAAAGTCAATGTTAAGGTTGAACAAGTTGTGACTTGTCAATCGGCTTCCAGAGTAAGAAGAGTAACGTAATGTTTACAGTGTCTATCGCATATTATGGATTTCGAACAACGTGTTAATATTACATTTTGTTTTAGTTGGAAGAAAGTGCCAGAGAAGCTCATAAGTAGTTATAATCAGTATATAGAGATAATGAAGTGACTCTGAAGACTGTCTATAAATATTTTAAGCGATTTAAAAGCAAAAATTAGTGGGTTGAAGACGAGCAATGGTCGGGACATCCTTGGACCTCAAAAACATACGAAAACATGCAAAAACCTGCAAAACGGATTCGTTCAAATAGGCGATTAACTATTCGAGAGCTTGGAGTAGAACTGAACATCTCGCCTGAGTCCGTGATAAGCCAGAAAAATGGCTTAATGGTTTCCTCTTTCATCACGACAACGCTCCGTGCTACATCTCGCTCTCGATACGGGAGTTCTTTGAAAAAAAAAAAATCCTCTGTCCACATCCACCGTAACTCTCCGAATTTTGGCGACTTTTGGCTCTTACCAAAAATAAAAACTGCACTATAAGGGCCGTATTAACCAACCTGTCTTAAACTAGTATTAGGTCTGTGACGGTCTTAAAAATTTTATCAAATGTGGTATTCACCAAGTTGTCTTAACTATGTTTTTCGAACATAATTTCGAACTGCAATATAAATGTCAAAGACATCTGTTTTACTTCTGACATTTCTGATAAAGACGGAGAACAATCGTCGAACTTAAGTTTTTAACTAAATCCCTTATTAAAATGGCAGATAATGCAAGGTGCAAAAATTTAACTAAACAAGAAAAGGAAAATATAATAAATATTGCTGTTAAACACAAAGAAGTGATTGAAAGTAAACGTACTGACAGCGTTTCACTTAAAGAAAAGAATGAAGGTTGGGAAAAAATTGCGATGCCGAGGAGGGAAATGAAAATGTAAGAGCTCTTTAATATATTTCTACTGTTTTAAGGATTTTTTTTCTAGATTACTGATGGATGAAGATATCTCTTATGAAATTGAACACTTGGATGACACGGAAAATAGTCAGCTAAATATTGTTGAAGCGCAACACTCAATTCGGAATCATCTTCTAGCAGATCTTATAAAAGTAAGAAGAAAACAAATGAGGAGGTGAAAAGATTTATTGAGGATGTAGCTGT
Organism: Dioctria rufipes; assembly: GCA_963924295.1. Lineage (NCBI taxonomy): Eukaryota > Metazoa > Arthropoda > Insecta > Diptera > Asilidae > Dioctria > Dioctria rufipes. Next base: position 342,149,578 of record OZ002740.1, on the reverse strand, counting down.
TTTAAAAAGGAAGAAATTGGAGGTGGAAAGAGAGAAAAATAAGGCAAAGACGCTTTTGTATAAAAAGAAGCTAGAAATTTTGGAGAAAATTGTGACAGATGCTCGTGAAGACTGAAGAGAATTTTTTTTTTTCCATTTTGATTTTTATAGTTAGTAAGTGAATTCTTATGCTGTTAGGAGCACTTTAATGAATTGAAAAAATAAGTGCTAAAAATCATGAAAAAAAAGTAAATGCTATTTCTGTGTGTCGATTGGTGTAAGTATGGTGTATTTTTTGTTTTATGAGCCATGAACTTTATAAAGAATTTTTTAATTTTTAAGACGTTGTTTTATTGCGAGTAATAATTCAGAAAAAGTTACTGATTATGAAATTCCTTTTTAAAAAATTCTGACTGAGCGTTATTCATAACAGTTGGCGGATCCTGAAAGTTCCCGGTAGCATAAAATCGAAGCGCAATCAATAGTAACGACAGGAATTGGATTATTTCTATTACTTCAAAATCTGAGCGAAGGTTCTAGCTGCTCAGCTAGCGCTAAAACCATGTATTTGGGCATTCTGAATCGATATTCAAATTGATTCTAACTGAATTCATCAACATAGGATCGTCTTTTTTTAAATATTCTGAAATCCCTTGCAGTTAATAAATAAGTCCACTCCAATGCGAGGATTAATGGTTCATCATTTGAGCTTCCAGAGGAGCCACTACTACTGGTATCAAATAAATCATTGGGGGCTAAAAAATGCTAATATTACTTTACTATTTTATACAATATGATAAAAAAATTACCATCCATTCTTGACTGAACACAGTTGACAGTTCTTACTTTCGAAGGTTATTTAAGACTACTTTCAACTGGTCGCAAATTCATTGCGACCGTCTTAAACCTGCTTGGTGAATAGACTTGAGACCGTCGCAAGCTTGCGACAGGTTGGTGAATACGGCCCTAAGAAAAACGTTTGACACCTTTTTCGACATTTAGATGGTCACGATAAAGCAGCTGAAGGATATTCCGAAAAAAGCCTTCCAGAAATGCTTCCAATTATGGAATCAACGTTGGGATAAGTGCATCGATAGCCAAGGAGAGTACCTACTTTGAAAAAGAATAATTCGAATTTGATGTAAACAGATTACTTTTTTTGTAATCAAACGTATTCACCGTATTTCTTTAATCACACCTCGTAATATAAGTAATTAGCTTCTTTCTTATTTCCACTTCTAATTTTAAAAATTGTATGGCAGAGGGGGGGGGGGTGCCATATCAACCGTTTAGGAGTTACAGGGTGATTAAGAAAAAAGACAGTTTTTCACAAAGCACCCTGTATCTTAAAAACGACAGGGTGTACGGTCATAGTTAAGAGATCATTGTATGCAAAACTTCATGGCCTTTCCAACGATTGCTCAACTAGCCCCATATCCCTCTCCCGTCAAAAATTATAGTTGTCTAAACTAAACTAAAAATTTCGGATTTTCTTACCTTTTATTTTTAATTTAACCTCTATTATTTTTGCAAACCGGTCGTTAACATAACTTTTTTTTTATAAAAACTGTAAACTGTGAAGCCATTTAAAAGTTATTATCTCTAAACCTATTCTCAAACCTATTAGTTGCGATGTTATAATTAGTTACAATAAAAGCTGTAGACTTATATTTAATATTTCCTTTATGATATGAACAAAGTTTAAAATATCACTGCATTTAAGCTATGGTGTATCAAAGGAAGCTACCATCTACAGATGTATGTGTACATACATACTAAACTGCTTATTTTCTCTCCCTATATTGCACACGTTTTTCCTAAATTTGTTTTACCTGGAAGGTCCACGGAGGAAATATATAAAATGAGAAAAATAACGATACATATACAGAATTGTGGGCAAAAACTTGGTTTATCAGATTAACAAAATTATAAGCTACAACGATGGGGTGGGTTTGAACCCCTAAAACCCACCACATATATAAGACCTTGTTTTATATATTTTACCGAAAAATAAAAATCATTTTTTGACTTTTATAATTTAAAAAGTAAACCTGCGTTAAAAATTACCGGTTATTAAAAACTTTTATATTAAAAGTTAAAATGAAACGATTATTCAATGACTGATTTTTTGTAGTCGTGCAATTACCGCTTACTTGTGACTTTTACTTTAAAAGTCATAAAAGCTACGAGCCCTGGATTTTATATTTAAAGTTTTTTTTTATTTTATCGAACTTTGTAATAATATGCAGATTACATACTATTTATATATATAAAGAGTCTATAGAGTCTTGAAAGCTTCGTCCGGCGTACCTCAAGGAAGTCATTTGGTCCCGTTACTCTTTATTGTATCTATTGACGACATTGTCCCCGTTGTGAAGCACTGCAAAGTCTGTATTTATGCTGACGACATTAAACTTTTCGCTCAGATTAAATCTTTTAATGATTGTGAATAAGGTACAGGGTGACTGGTCATTAAATCTTCAACCCTATGAGGATCGTTTGAAGCTTTTAAATATGAACTCGCTTGAGAAACGTTGAATGATTGCCGATGTAACTTTAGTGCATCAACTCTTAAACGCGAATATTGACTCTTCGTTGTTACTTGACAAATTCTCTTTTTGTGATAGTGACACAATTTGAGAAGGTTACGACTATTGCTTGTTCACTCCTCAAGGTCTAACTTTACAATGTACGAACCTATCAATCGCATGTGCATTATTTTTAATAATATTGCCGAGCATTTTGCTGTTGACGTTTCTAAGCATTTATTAAAAAAACATGATTTAATATTTTTAGTTCTATTTAATTTTCTTTTAATGTTTTCTGTTCAATGTTGCATGGCATGTAATTTCATCTTGTGTTTGGTTTATGTTTAGTTTAACAAATACTAACACCTTACCGACTAAGTTACGAAACGCATGTATTGTTGACCTTTTATGTATTAAACGTGTTCATGCAGCAGGCTTGTGTTAAGCTGGTTCTGATAGTAAAAGAAAAATAACTTTGAGAAAACCTAACCGTTTATGAGGGAGACTCAGACAACCCCGCCCCCCCCCCCCCTACCCACCCGTTCAACCATTACTTCCAACCAGTCCGGCGATTATATTACATCGCTTTTATTAAAGTTCGCTAAAGATGATCCATTGTTGGGCGACCACCCATTATAGGTAGCAAAAGATTTTGTTATCACCATCAATGAAAACTTTCCAGGTAAAAAAATTATGCGATGTACTTTTACTCAGGTTGTAATTTATTAAAAGCGAATAAATTCCAAAACTTTTTCATACTTTAATCACTGAAAAACCATTTAACTTCATAATGGCGATGCTAGTACAAAAGTTTTCAACGTAATACAAACTTGAAACAATAACAGTTTTCATAACAGGTTTTAAGCAGACGAGTTTTCATCGACAATGATTTATGTTGCCTACAATTTTATGAAGCTTATCAAACTAGGAAAATGAGCATAATTTATTTTATTATCAATTAACAAATTCTTAGAAATTAGGGACACTTTGGTGGGAACTTTCGTATCGAGAATAAACTTAATCTTGAAAGTTAAAGTCTTTTACCTTTTCGAGAAAATCGGGCTGCAAGACCCAGTAGAGCCGAAATTAAGTCCACGATTATTGATTAATTCGACAGAGCGGAGTTTTTGCTTTCATTGACACTAAAAATGCAGAAATCCATTTTTTTTTGTCGTTTTCAAGCAAAACGATCTCTCCCTAGTAACCACAATTCCGATGTTCTCACATTTTCCACACTATACTACAAAAATATTGGACAGAATTCCAATATATATCCAAAAATTTCCAATACAGAACGATGTCTTTACGTGTTCCGATGTTATACCATGCTCCATTTTGCCATTCCTAGGAAAATCTAGCGAATTTTCGTAGAAATTTTATATGAGATAAGAACTGGAAAAACAGTGGACAATTGTGGACAATATTTAAAACTGTTCTTTGATTTGTCCATTATTTTTCTGAAAAGTTCCGTATATGAAAATATATGGAGAAAGTGTGGACATACTGCAGAAAAAGAAGAAATTGAAATCTTCACTTTGTCCAAAGAAATCTCCATTCCTTTTTCTTCATTGAAAAAACAGCGGACAACTACTGGACTTTTTTTTTTATAAATTTGCCATTCTTTTTATTTTATAAACTTTATCAACTTTTTTTTTTTTTTTTTATGGAAAAGTGTGGATTAACACTAGAATTGAAAATTCTGGACATGCTATGGAAATGCTATGAATATTCTTCAGAATGGGTCTGCACTGTATTCAGGCTTTATCCATTCAAATTTCAATGCAACAGTGGAACTGAAAAATTTGGACATGCCATGGATATTCTTCAGAATGAATCTGCACTATATCCAGGCGTTATCCAATGAAATTCCAATGTTTTATTGTTTCTAAGAAAAATTATTTAGGGTTTTGGTATGGAATTGAATGGTGTCGTGAGACGTGAAATCATTTGCATGTAGTGTTGTGTAGGCTAAAAGACTCCATAAGGAAAGAAATAAACAGGAAAAGAATAAAGTAAGATATAAATTTAGTTATTTTATTACTTTTAAGACTAATAACTTTTTCGTTCACAGAGAAACTGGAGGAAAAACACGCAGCACTGAATAAATTTAAGATTTTGTTTCTATCTTTTTACAACTGAATTGCTTTGTTTTGTTTTAATGAATTTCTAAAAAATAAATATTATTTTGTTAACACTAACATCTTTAAAATGCTTTTTATTTATTGTAGCAGGGAAAAGTTTTAAAGAATTCCTATAGAATAATTCTGCAGAATATCCGAAAAATCTTCCATAGAGAATCCGTATAATATATCCGCTAAATTTCCAAAGATATTATTCTTATGATTTCTGAAGAATTTCTGAAGAACAATTCTGCAGAATATCCAAACAAACTCTCCATAGAATATCCGCGGTAAATATCCGTTAAGTTTCCAAAGATATTGCCCTTATTATTTCTGAAGAAATTCCTTGGAATAATGTCGGCATACTTTCCTCGGACAGCGTAACTTTTGCCCCGTGACAATCCCATAAAATTCTTTTGACATTCTTGGGAATATTCCACGGAACTGATTCTTCGGACAAGACAATTTCCTATGAACATCTGTTGAACGTCCTAGCACTTGGTTACTAGGGCTCGGTCTTTAATGTTGACCTGCCCGAGGATGTTGGGATGCTCCACACCGGAAGAAATGTGATCATCTGACCTTTTCTCTGGATAAAGAGATAGAGCTGCCATAACCCAGAAATGGTTTCTAGTCCTGGTTGAGGACACTACGTGAAGGCGTCAGTGTCTCCTAAACATGCCACCTCTAGCCCACATGTGAATTGATGCGATGGTTCCAGAGCCTCGTTTTGGGCGTCTCTTCTCTGTGGATTTTGCGGAAAGAGAACATTATATTTGAATGAGAATCTTTCAACAAAGCCCATAGAGAATCGTGAACTGAGGGAAATACCTTATCGAGCCTTCCCTTTTCCGCTCCTTCAAGCTAGGTTTGGCTCTGGTTCTCCCTTCCTTGGACCGGAAAACTCTATAGGCATTGCCACCTCTGTGTCTCTCAGGTTTTTCGTAAAACATCAACAGCGATGGACAAACCTGAATACTTGTAGGTATATGAAACTCCTTCTTGATGGGCCGAATAGAAATTTCTCTGATTTTCTGTTGAGGCTCGAAAGGAAACAATGCAGTACTATGGTTGACACTATCACTGTCCACAGCTCGCTTCACGCTCATCTAACAAGAATAGGACTTGCGGACAGCACTGAATATCTGTCCTGCCTGGATGGAAAGCCTAAGACAACTGAATACTTTCTATGTGCTTGTCCGTCCGTTGCCTGAAATAGAGAGAATATGCTTGGCTCTGCCCTCCTATCTGTAGATGACCTCAAAAGCTTACATCATCTAGACCTGATGCGCTTCATTAGGAGGTCAGGAAGATTTTGGTGAGAAGTTGTTTAGCAGGTTAGTACAATGGGACGCTATGGTATCTTTCGTTCCTCTGTCTTAAAAAAAAACACCCCCATCATTTTCACAATATGAAGGGTTCCTGGTGACTGTTTACAATGCTTTAGACCACCAGACATTTGCCCCGTAAGAAAATATAGGTCTAATTATGAACTGAAAGATCCATAAGGTCATTTTAGGCTTCAGACCCCACATTTTCCTGAAAAGCTTTTGGCATAATCCGAATATTTGCATGGCTTTGTTGGTTATCGTTTTAAGGTGAGGATTCCAGGTAAACTACATATCCAGGAAATTTTTAAGCACCCGACTTGGGGACTGATAAAAATCAACTACTTGACCTTGCGGTTCACATTGATGCGGCGTTGGATGATGATGTAGATAACTTAGTGAAAAACAAAGGCTTAATTAGGATTTTGAAAAGTAAAATCAAAGATAATGATTTAATTCTAACAAAGGCGGATAATGGGGCTTCGGTTACGATTTTAGGTAAGGCTGATTATCTAGAAAAAATGACGCACTGTTTAGAGACCATGCAGGTTAGGGAAATAAAACTAGACCCAACAAACAAATACCAAAAAGATGTTGTTTGTACGTTAAATAGCTGTAGTTTATTGTTGTATAACAGACTAAAATTTCAATTAAAAAAATTGTAAACCTTCGATTCCAATTTTGTATGGCTTACCTAAAATTCATAAAGACAACATACCTGTAAGGCCAGTATCTGCCTCTTTTAACTCTCCTTCCCAGAGACTATGCAAGTGGTTGAGTAATACAATATTCGTAATATATTCTGTAAAAAATTCTATTCAATTAATTAACAAAATTAAAGATTTGATTTGATGTGTCCAGTTTGTTTCCGTCTGTACCAGTCCATAGATGTTGTGAGTTGTTAATAAATAGAATTCGAAAGAAAATCCGCAACATAGTACTAGTTAACGAATATATCGACCTTATTGATTTAAGTTTTAATCAAAATTATTTTCACTTTAATGGGAAAAATTACATTCAAGAGGATGGTTTGGATATGGGGTCGGCCTCTTCACCTATTTATGCTGAATTTTTTATGGACCATTTGGAGCAAACTTTGTTTTCTTTTAATTCTCCTATTTTGGCACACGTATATACCTGGTATAGGTATGTAGACGATGTTTTATGTATATGGACGGGCACTGAGAGACAACTAAAATATTTCTTGAAAAATATATTGAATAAACTTGACGAAAATATAAAATTCACTTGACAGTTAGGTAATAAAATAATTAATTTTTTAGACTTGAAAATTACTATCTCTGACAAGAAAAGATAAGATACATTTTGTGATGCTGTAATTCGTGCAGGCTCTGCACATCCATGGTCCACTAAGTTATCGGCCTTTTATTCTATGATACATAGGTTGATATCTATCCCATTATCACCAGATAATTTTAAAGATGAAATAAAAACTATGAAACTGACCGCGAAGAATAACAAGCTAAAAATTAAAAACCTTTCTTTGATTTTTCCTATTGTTCAAAAAAACAAAAATCGAGACATGAAACACAAGAAAATTCCTTTTATTAAAGATGTGTCACACAAATTAATTAAACCCTTAAAACACAATAACGTATTGCCTGCTTTTTCCAACAAGCCATTCTTAAGGAAATTATTGGTTAACAATAAGTTAAGGCCGGGGGTTGATGACTTAGAAAAAAGTGGAGTTTACAAACTATCTTGTAGTGATTGCGACGCCATTTATGTTGGAAAAACCAGACGGAAACTAAAACTTAGGTTAAAGGAACACATTAGCTCCAAAGCATCTAATGTACATCAGCATCTAATGTGCAATAAGCACAAAATTGAAAATAATGTTAAACTCTTGCATAGTCTACCGGCCAGGAGATTGTTAGATAAATACGAAATTAAAGAAATCCGTGCAGAAAAAGAAAAAGGCCGTTTTATGTTAAACGAACAGACTGATTTCAAAAATTCAAGCCCTCTCTTAAGTCCGCTTTTGTTGGATTAACGTAGTTTTCTTATTTCAATATTTGCTTGTATGTAATTTTCATTTTGGTATGTATTGGTAATGATGCTTCGTTCGATGGCCTCAAAAGCTGTATGTATTAATTAGTCCTCTGATGATGATCTTTGAGATCGAAACGCGTTAGGCATAAATTAAATTGAATTAAGTTTAAATAAATCATTTTATATATTTTCTGTGAAATTTAACAAGTGTTTTAGTTTGCCTTAATTGAAAATATGTTATATATTACATATTGCTTCTTACAAATAAATATATAATTATTCCGCTTATTGCGTAAAAAAAGCTTTGGTCTTTAATAATCAAAATTGCTTACATTGGTAATTTAACAAAATTATAGATTACTCTGGTTATTTAAAAAATGCACAAATAACTATATAGCTTGATCTGAGTAATAGTTTTAACTGAAATTTTTTAGGGAGAGAGTTTTTTATCTATTGGTGATACTATATAAGTCCTTCCATCGAAACAAAATTATTTCCATTTTACAATTAAGTATTTGAAGAAATAATAATAATAGATTGATGCCAATAGACTGGGGCCAATAGCTTTTTGAACAAAAAAAAAATTATGAACAGGCAAAGACAAGCCGGAAAATTTAGTGAAGGCTATAATTAAGAGAAAAAACAAAAATTAAACACGAGATAATGTGAAATTGTAAAATGGGAGGGGGGGGGGGTGTGTTTAGGGGTGGAAAGTGTTTTTTTTTTTTTTGGAATTTTCGGCGAAACGTGACCTCCTAGCGGAAAATATCCGTCATAAAAGTTGAAAAGTTGTAGATAATAAAAAAATCTAAAACTTTCATAAAAGGCATTTTTCAACATAACCTCAAATTTTCCGAAAAAGGTGAAAAACCGATTTTTCGTTTTTTTTTTATTTTTTTGCTCTTGGTAAAAGGTTTTAGTTGCCGCTGTGTAAGTGGTTGTAATAAACAAAGATGTGGTTGCCGAAAGTACGATGCAAAATGTAAAAATTTATACAGTAATTGTCATGAAAACTGCTCAAATAGAGATAAAGAAATATATGAAAACTTAACTGATCCGAAAGAGATTATTGATGAGGAGCCGGCAAAGAGTCTTGATATTCAAATTGAAGAGCTCGAAGACTTCGATAATCTCGAAGATCCTTCAGAATTTGAAAGTTTTGTTGATGAAGAAGAACAATAACCCCAATGCAAAAGGTCTAAAATTCATTAGAATTATATAATTCTTCATAAAAAAAATGACAAAACAATATCAATAAATTAATTGTTCTACCTAATAATTATTATGTATTCAAATAATTTTTTTCAAATATACTTAATGTTTAATAATTTTTCGAACATTAAGTCTGAACTGCCTGGGATAAATTTGGGCACGAGTCTACCTAGATGTCAGTTCCAGACCTATTGCTTAGCTTTTTTTGTTTTTTTATCAGGCTCGTTGTCCAAATAACCATGTTTGCAATTGGATAAACTCTATAGAAGTGTTGTGCAGCTGCTACTTCGCAGCCCTCTTATTCTACCCCCCCCCCCCTCTCCCCTCCTCTTCTATCGATCACTTTAGGTGGGCCTTGAACCTTTTATAAGTACCTATTCCAAGTACATTTCTAATATGAATTTCCAAATTCACAACTTTGTAAATTTTTCTACTAAAACTTAAAAGATTTTTTATTAATTTATTATTAATTTAGTTTCAGGATAGTTTCCATCACTTTCATTAATTAAATTCACTCAATTTTAGTAATATTACATTAAAGAAAATTTTGAAAATATTGAAAAATTCGCGATTCGAAAAGTCATGTCTTTCAGTTTTCTCAATTTTAACCGGTTTCTTCAAAAATAAACTATCAACCTATATATGTATACACTATTTTAAAGTAGATATTTCAACGGTTAAAATGACCCCGGATAGAATATTTAAATCGAAAAAAAAACATAAAGTTGTCCGTGGAAGATTTTGTTTTTTTCTCTCTCGAAAAATGTAAATAGGAAACTATTTATTTTCATGTAAATTGAATTGTTTTTACGAGAGCAGAAAATAAAAAACCGAAAAATCGAGTTTCCACCATTTTCTCAGAAAATTTGAGGTTATGTTGAAAAATGCTTTTTATGAAAGTTTTAGATTTTAATTATTGTTTTTTCTCTTAATTACATATAACCTTCACCAAATTTTGCGACTAATCCTTGCCTGTGTATAATTTTCTTTCCTTTAGTCTTCACAATCCGCTTTGGCACTAATCTATAAAGAAATATAGTTACTTCACTCGATATTACCTGCAATTAATTTAATGTTTGTCATAAATATAGCAAAGATTGGTTTTCATACTCTCTGATTTTGCCACTGTAATAGTTTAAAAATAGTAGGTACAATTTAATATTAAGGTGGGCTTGACGTTAACTCATCTTTTTGCGTATTGGAAATATGTTTCAAATGACACGAAGAAATGGTTTTTTCAAATAATGTTATAAATTGATGACTTTACCGAAATTTGTAGAGTGGAGCAGAGTGAGCTTTGAGTCCAGAGCGAAGCTATTCAGAATGCAGCACAGAGTGAAATTCGAGCTTTTAAATTAACAACAAATTAACAACATAACAACGCCAAATCAACAACGAACTTTAAAGTTAATATAACAAAATGCCATAGCAACGCGAAATAAAATGCTTGTCGTTGTCAAAATAATAAGTTCGAAAAAGAGAAACCTGGGGCCGGATTCACTAACTTGGAGAGTTGTGGAGATAAAAGTTCTTTTGACACTTAAATCTCCACTCGGAATTCTGTAACTCGTGGAATCTGTATTGGGATTTACCAAACTCTCTATTCCACTGGGCAAAACTCACGGCTGTGTTACTTGTGGAGAAGTAAGAAAAATATGTCTCAACTGACAGTATTGTCTGTTGTTATTTTCCTTTGTGAAGGTGCCAATGTGCCTAGGATTGAATTATGGATTCACTGCATATCCTGGCTATGTTTGCAAAAACAAATTATGAAAATCCTTGTAATACTTACAGAGAAATAAGGATTTTGGTGTCTCAAGGTACCCGCTAAAAATTGTAATTCGCGCGAAAATAGTCAATTTGATCGCCTTCCAGTACAGAAGAGATCCTATAAAAATTTTATATATGCACATTAAAACTTGTATGTAAGATTGAATCACATCTACATTTTGTTCCCTAATTAGATATGTAATTAGTTTTTAATTCTGGTAAATGGTTATGGAGATAACTGCAAAAGAAGTGAATCAGTCTGTGTTTTTTTTTTTTTTTTGTACAAAAATAGACATATTTTCAATTCATCATTATGAAGAACTCGTAAGTCGTAGAAATTCACTTTGCATTAGAAAAATGTTCACAACAGAGTACTAACGGATGTGAAATAAAGAACGGAAGAAATATATGCAAAATATAAGAACTGGGGTGTATATGACCAAAGTCAGTTATTAAGTTAAAATGATAAAAAAAAACTACACGACTATATTACCCGCTTCTCCCTCTTTAACTTGATACCAAACATGACGTATTTTGGAGAGCCTCCAATGAGGGGTTGCACGACCCCCATCCCCAAAAACCTCTCCCCCAAAAATTTTTCATCTATATTTTCGTACTCTAGACCCTAAATTTGAAGGTAAATTGCCATAGAATATTCAAGTAAGTTTTTGTTTTGGTAAAAGAAAAAATTCAACATTACTTTTTGAGACAATGGTGAAGTGTATTGAAATAAATGTTTTTAAATACAACAGATGCACTGTTAAGCGATTTCGGAAAAAAAAGTGCCTATCTCACTTTCTTCGACCGCCATGACCAAAATTACCTTACAACATGTAATTAGCGAAAAATATCGAAAATTTGTAATAACTCGAAAACTACAAAAACCCATAGAACATACATAGGGGTGATTTGAGTTCCACGAGGGACGCTCTACCTCCAGGCTTCCGATTATCACTATTTTTTGGGACACCATGTATAACTTTTTGATTCTGATAAAAAAATAAAATAACAATAAAAAAATATAACGTAAAAATTTCATTCAAATCGGTGAAACTGTACTGACTGACATATTAGACATATGTGCTTCGATTTTTAACCACAAATCATCGCATTTTTAAAGTCATCTCGGAGCTACAGTAGGAACTCTACGTAAACACTGAAAATGGTCCCAGTAATGGAATTTCGGAAGGTAAACAAAAGTTTTCTTGGAAAGTTAGTAGCATGAATAAAACAGAGAAGTGTTAAATCTTCTCAGGTGCCATACATAATCACTTATGTACATATGTGATATGTACTAAACTGGTACTTACGGTATACGAGAATCTTTTCTGCAGTTATTCATGAATCACGAGACGAGAGTAGCTATCAGGATTTTACCAAGGAATGTAACACATAACGTACGAGTACGAATTACATGTAAAATTTACAAAGTCAAAAGCTGACTAACAGGATGTCCAGTCCAGTTCATTTCCTCCCATTGCATCCATCCTTATTCCTTAGTCCGTTGAGAACTGTTTTTTTAGTACTCGTCCGTACTCACTCCAAACCGAATATGCACCAAACAGAGCGACTAGACTACTTTTAGATGAAAGCTTTTAGAGTTCCCTTGATAATATAAGCGGCTTTTTAGAAGCTTTTCCTTCAGTTGGAAGAAGTACTCGGCATGGTTTGTTCGTTTATTTGGTGGATTTTACCGTTGGTTTGGTATTGAAACGGGGAATCGTTCGTTATTCAGTGTTTTTAGTATATCGCGTGTCCTCATCCTAGTTAGTTTGATTTGAGGCTATAATTGGTGCGTGCATATTGAAAGTTAAAAACGGTCAACCGTCATAATATAAAAGTGATAAATGATTGTGAAAAGTGGAAGCTTGTGCAATGGTCAATGGTCATACCAACACACGTCTCTATACTTTCCGGTGTTTATTCCACCAGGTCTCTCATCGTGAATGCAATCAGAGCTTATGTGATTAAATTGCTATTAATTGTGTCGATTAGCGTTGCTTAAGTATCACAGTTCGTTTAGGCTTTCTATAAACTAAGACCAAGTTTGAGTGAGTGCGATACAACAATATTGATATCGTAACCAAAGAAGTTAGTCGCTATCGCTATACTAATTCGGAAAGTCTTAATTTCTTATCAAAAAAGTTGAATGAATTCGATTTGAAAAGCTATAAATTCTACTTTCGGTGTAATCTAGAAAGAGAGATTTGATAGTGAGATTTATTTACATTGTAACATATTTCTACTATAGGGATAAAAGAAAATTAAAATTTATTTCCGTACTTTTTCCGTTATTTATGTTTCGTTCCAATGCAAAACGGCGGAAATTTTGTTAACTTAAGACTTGTTACTTTAAGACTTTATCATTCATTTTTTCTACAACGCACTTGTGGATAATAAGGCTTAGCTAAGGAAGATTTGAAATACAATGAAAAATACTTCATATAACTGTTTTTATTATTAATAAGAGTAAAAGTATTATAGGAACAGCCCTAGGCAATTCCCTAGAATTGTAATTTTTATCTGATATGCTCAATTTCGCAGTAATTGACTTGAAATATTTGTTAATTCCATTAAAAGGAATTGTACTTATAAATTTGCTGTTACCAATTCTTCAAAGGAATTTAAGAACTACTTGAAAAAATAACGAATTCATTTTACTTTTATACTTGTCAAGAAGGCTGTTTTTTGTACTTTCCGACACAACGTCAAAAGCAAAAAAAAATTTATTTGTTATTCCATTACTTACACAACCGATTTGATTTTGGGTGATAAGTTTGAAATCTTGGTATTGAGTCATCAACAGGTTCCAAATAGCGAAACGAAATTGAGTGACTCAAAAAAACAAATAAAAATGGAAAAATGGAAAGAAATGAAATAATGAAAAAAAAAAATTAGAAACGAAATAAAATAAAATAAAGTTTACTTGGTAATAAATCATAGTTTTATAGGAATTATTACCTGAAAAGTAATTCATTCCCTTTGTCTTGCGTTTGAAAATCATAATAAAAACCTAAAAGAAACTATCAACTTGATTCCACCTATGTGCTGCTAAAAATTCTTGGAAAACAGCAAAATTATTTAATCTATGTACAAAATGTAGGTACTTTAAAGGAATTTCATGTTTTTTGAAGTACCACTTTTTAAATTTCCTTAAAGAATGGATAAGGACGAAATTACAAGTATGCATTCCTTGTAATGGAATTGACAAATGTTTCAATTCCATTACCGGAGACTTTTACGTTTTTAATCATAAAGTACAATTCTTCCTAATGAGGTTGAAATTTTTTTTAAATCAATTACTGAGGAAGTAGTTGGTGTAGCTTTCCACATGTGTAAGTTCCTTTATCATAGGTATAAATACTCTAGACTGAAGTCAGCTTGCCAAGCGACGGTATAATCAAATTAGAAATTTGGTACCTCGTAAAGTACGCTCTACAAAGCGTTATTATTTGGGTCACAAGCTTGATCCTAGTCTCACTCACTTCAAAAAAATTCTGGTCTAATTTAAAAAGCTTGGTGATCCAAATAATCTAAGTGAGCATTTCACTTCGTCTTCAGCAGTGTTATTTCCAACTCCTTCTGACTTTTTACATGCAACTTCTCATCACCATTATGTAGGTGATGGTTTCAGCTTCCGCTGCGTAGATTTATTAGCGATTTGTAATGTCATTAATTCGATCAGTTCGAACGCTAGCGGGCCGAATAATATCCCTCCGCTTTTCGTGAAATTACTTTTGCCTATTATATTACCTGTTGTCAAGCATATCTTTAATAATACTTTAACTAACGTCACAGTTTCCAGCAAAGTGGAAAAGGGCAGTTGTTTTAGCCATTGCTAAAAATACCTCTCCAAGTAACATGTCTGATTTCCGACCTATCAGCCTATTATGTTTTTATTGAAGGTCCTGCAGAAGCTCATTTCAATTTAGATGTTCGAGTATCTTGAGCAACGTTTGTTATTGTGTGCTTGTCAATCTGGGTTTCGTCGCAATTAAAGCTGCGAAACAGTTTTACTGAAAGTTACCACCGATATTCGTAAAGCGCTTGATAACGACGACATGAGAATTCTAGTAGCTTCGAATTTTAGCTTCACCTCATCCGTTATTAACAGCTTTTTGTCTGGACGAACTTAGCAAGTGAAAATTATTGCAATAAATTTGACATTTCGAATCCCCCAAGGCTCTATTCTATAACCGGTGTTATTCAGCCTTTGTATTAATGACTTACCGGATGTTGTACATAATGCTAATATACACTTAGATGCGGATGACGTGCAGATCTTTATGAGCTATCCTATTAGCTTGTCTGATGATTGCAGTCTCAATGTCAATAGTGATCTTGAGCAGATTGATGAATGGTCAGCATTAAATTACCTTAAATTGAATGCTAAAAAGTTTAATTGTATACTAGAATACCGAAGAGGTTTGGATCCTTTAAATTTTTTTCCTATTTTTCTTGGAAATACTCCGCTACCCCACTTAGAGCATGTAACTAATCTTGGTTTAATACTCAACTCTCGGATGAGCTGTTGTGATTACGTAAAAGCATCTTGGGAAAAGTGTATGGCGGACTCCGTCGCCTTTGGCTCTCAGCACATTTACTTTCTTTAAGTGTGCAAATTAAAATCGTCAGAACAGTTTTAGTACCTTTTTGTACTTATGGAAATTTATTGTCTTTACTGCCCTAGATTCTAACTGTTCGCGAAAATTAGAGATCGCATTTGATAATTGTATGAGATTCGTATTTGGACTTCGATGTTTTGATCACATAAGGCAATATAGAATTGTAATTCTGAACTGTTCCTTTAAAACATATCTTGTGCATAAAGTACTGGTCTTCTTTCATAGGCGCATTTACACCAATTAGCCTACGTATCTTTTCAACGGTATAAGATTCTTGCGTTCCACCAGACATCTAGATATTTTGATTCCTCGCTATCGTACAGTATTGGGCCAATGTTCCTACTTTGTTCATATATAGCTCACAAGTGGAATTCACTTCCTGTGAACATAGAACGCATGGGGTCAGCTGTCATGCTTAAGAGGCTGCTTTTTCAATATTTATTGAACGAGGCATACCTTGAGAAATCTGTAATCTATTTAGGTTTGTTTATAATATAGTAGTAACTAATATAGGTTAGTATTGATATTTTATTTTTAACGTAATGTATCCATCTATTTCTTAGTTATGAATTTTTCTTTACTTTTATATTATCATTATCATTTAATTTAATTTTTCTTTTATTTTATTTTACTGTTTTGTTTTTCTTTTTTTCTTTACACACTGTGCATTATCCTTGGAATAAATTGAATTGAAGTGAATTGAGCTCATCACGTATAAATTACAATTCCAAGGAAGTGTACTTAGGTGATAATTAAATTCCTAAATAAATTATTTCTGCCTAGCTCTGTATATGAAACAAACTATTAACTTAAAATTGAGTTTCTACCATAAACAAAAATGAAAAATTAATAATTTTTAAAAACAACGAAAATTGACCTTTTATATTCTGTAGCAAGGTAATAAGGCCCATTGAATGGATTAATGGATGATTGTAGAATCCAATAATCCATAAGACGTAACAATTTTGTCACACTTAACCACCCGTTAGGGCACCCAAAGGCATCTCAATCATCTTCTGCGATAAAATATTCATAGTACAATTTGCCTCATTTAGTGCACTGTTTCATGTCAATGATCAGGTTAAATTTTTTTATGAATTATTAAATTATTTCCATGATTTCTATGGCCCTCTACATGTGTGAAACGTCAAGATGAATGCTGGATGCCCATAGTTCAGAGCTGAAATTAGTCAGCAATATTGATTTTGAATTATTCAACTATAATTACTAATCTTTTCTAACTTCCTCCACATCTAAGGTATCATAAATCCCTCGTTATATATCGGATACGGAATCTCCCCTAGATTTTTAAAAGTACACTTTCTATGTATTATCGAGCCATTGATATGGATTTTCAACCCTTATCTAACCACCTATCAGTTACCCTCTGGACATATGTGGAAAATTTAAAATTGAAAAAGCAAAAGAACCAGCTCATAACTGCCCTATAACCATTTTCTGCTTCTTGGTTGAAGTACTAGGAAGCTATTGCACCTTCAAATAATTGAATATTTGGATTGTCGTTACTTTTTCAGTCCTTACCAATCTGGTTTCCGCCTGTTGTCCAGTACTTGTCTGCTAAATTGTGGTGTACCACAAGGGTCGAACTTGGGTCCATTATTGCTCAGTATGTTTATAAATTATCTGCCTAATTCAATTGACAGTTGCATGATTTATTTGTGTGATGATAACGTGAAGCTTTAAAATATTGAACTTATCGGATTATTAGAAGATTGCTTAGATCGTATGAATTATAACTGAACACACATAAGTCTCAGTGTATTGCCTTTTATCGGAGTGATATTATGCTCTCTGTTCTCCCACCTGCCCCTCTAAATAGATTTACTCTGACTTTTCTAGACGTGTCAAAAATCTTGGGGTATTCATTGGCACGACAATGGGATTCTGTGATCACTTTTGTAGTATAAAAGATAATCGTGAACTCCGACGGCTATAGTTATCGGCTAGTATTCTGTCAATTGGCACCAGATAATTTCTGGTCAGATCACTTCTTCTTCCTTATTTTATAAATGTCAGCTTAAGATTCCACTCGCTTAAGAAGGCTTTATTAGATTTGTGTATTGACTTGCTGAGTTGTTGTCTTAACGAGTGTACCTACAGAGAAGGCTAATTATCTCTCTCCATAAAATCATATAAACAGACAAACTAGAGTATCTTAGAAATCAACTGAGATTCTATGAACATAATTTTAATTTACTTATTCCTGATTACCAATACTCTGCTTAATGTGATTAGTTAAGTTTTGACTTACTAGTAGTGATGGTCAAAATCGGTCTTTTTGGTAACTCAGGTCATACGAGTCTTTTGGTATAAGTGACTCATGTAAAAGATTCGGGTATTTGAGTCAGTTGGGAATAATAATTTAATGTCCTAAAATTACCTACCACACCGAATCGTTCATGTCAGGGCAACGCTCCAAGCTAAAAGTGCGCTTATTTTATCAATTTTGCAGCCTGTTTCGCGAGTGATATATCACTGCGTGTTAAGCAATCACAATCGAAATTGTGCCTTTGAATTTCTGAAATGGGGCATGGCAAGGCAACCCGGTTGGGCTCAAAGCAAGCATTTAGCAAATGAAAAATTGCTGCATTCTCTGAATGATTAAATCAGCCTTCAATGCTGCAGAAATTTTTGTATTTGTTTTAATTTATTTCTTTCTTTAGTCATAGAAATAACTTTTCCTTAAGAAAAACCCTTCTAAGGAAATGAAAATTACAAACCTTATAACACAAATCAAAATTAGTTGGCTTTAAGTATGTGTGTGTGCATGACTGAACTTAAACGTCTCAAGTTGATTGTTGCAGGACCTGCAATGCAGGTAAAACAAGAAAATATATAATAATATGGTAAACTATAAAAATTATCCATAATGTTTCTTAAATGCTTCCATTGGCTTGGCTCCCCTTTTTACCTAGAGTGACTTTTTTGTAGGCCAAATGTTAGCTAGAAGAGACCAGTATATGGATTGTCGGCTCCGGTTTTAATCAGATCTTCTGCTTTTACATTACCGTCCACTCCTTCGTGTTCATGAGCTCAACGTTACTTTGTTGTCCCTAGACAGCAGCTCCATACAAATTTCGACTCAAAGTGTCTTAAGAGGATAGAGGCAGGAGCGTAGTTTGGCTGTTTAAACGAATGTATAGATGTTGGAGGTCTTGCAGCCCCTGTTTAGGCTCTCTTGAGCTCCATATTGTATAGCATAGACCTCGATCTGAAAAGTGGATGGTGAAGCACCAATCGGAATGGAGAGTTCCACTTCTTGACCGACCACCCCTGCGTTAATATTTCAATTCTTCCTGGATTCGTAAGTATACCAGGCATGGGCCCGTTGTGGGAACTGGAGTGCTTCTCTCGTTAATGATTTTTTTTAAGCCAGGGGAATGAAAGATCCCAAGCACTGAGGCCAAGGCGGCCCTTTGTGCTATCCTCTTAGAAACCCCATCAGGAAAACCTTCCAGTCCTCTGAATGAAGCACATCAGCTTTTGTTGAGGAAGATTTTTCAGTTCATGTACAGATAGAAGGGCAGACCCTAGAGCAGTGTTTCCCAACCTTTTTTTTGCTATGGCCCACCTAAGCCTTTCTAAAGTTTTTATGCCCCCCCCCCTCCCTCCCTCATACATAATTTTTAATTGAAGTATTCACTAAAGAAACTTAAATGATAGGTTTTAGGGTGGAGTCAATATGAAATTATTAAGTAAACACAGTAAGTAAATTTTCAAAACATATAATGGAGGACTGAAATTTAAGTACAAAATAATTTTAATAAACGATTTTTTTTTTGTATTATTTTAATTATTAGTGATTATTTACTACTTAAATTTAGTGAGATCTTTGCGCTTGATGCTTGTTGCAAAAATATTTTCTTTCAGGCTCCAATTTAGTTAGCTAGTTCAGTCTCAAGTCTCCCCGTTTTGTTATATCCAGCCGATTTCTTTTTTTTTAGCTCCTTTTATATTGAATAAAGTTTTAATTAACTCATCATTTTCCATTTCTGAAATTCTTCTTGATATTGCATATTTGAACTATCAGACAAATCTATGTATACGGTACCAGTCACTTCACATCTTCGGAGCCCATGAAATTTTCAAAAATTTTATTGTAAATAGTCTGACATAATTGATAAAACTAATGAAAGCATCAACAAGGCTTTTTTTTTTGTTCCTTGAAGTTGTTTATTTAATATTATATATTTAGTTTTTCAAAGATGATGACTAAATAACTCACAAATGATTTACCATCGACCGTTAAAAGATTACAAAATCAATAAGGGTATCACATAGTTCCATAAATCCTTTCAAGCAGTTCCCTTTCGAGAGGCACCTTACTTCAGTGTGAAGTATAAGTTTCACATGGTCTTCATTTTGTTCTTCACAAAATAGCTTGAAGAGACGTTCACATTTGGCATTAGCTTTACTAGCATTGATAGACTGTATAACTAAATTTATCTGCTTCATTCATTTAGAATAGGCGAAATGCTTCTAACTACCAGGTATAACTACCAAGTGTAACCAGTAGATCAGCCCCAAAGCCTACCAATGAAACCAAGGCTACTAACATGTCGGACAGAAGCTACTTATATTGGAGATTTACCCAGCTCGAGTAGTGACTGAGAGTAGCCATACGGTTAACTTAACCCTTGGTGGCATCCATTTTCGAATTGCCCCCCTTAACAATCGAATTGCTCCTCGATGGGATATTAGTCCCGCATTGGGAAACACTGCACTAGAGTATCCAACCTGCTCCGGTCGAAGGGCGAACAAGTACACAGAAAGTGTTCGGTTGTATGAGGCTCTCCTTCTAGGCAAGACAACAACTCCCATCCTTATTAGATGAGCGTGAAGCGAGCTGTCGCCGATGATGATCCCAACCACAGTTCTACATTGTTACCTTCCGAGTTCCATGAGAAAAACAGAGATATTCCGATTCGGCCCATGTAGAAACAGTTGTGTGCACCTGCAAGTACTCATGTTCTCCCATCTCTGTTGATGCTTCCTATGAACACCCGCTATGATCAGAGACCCGATACTGAAGGTGGCAACGCCTGCGGTGGCTGCCTGACTATCCGAAAGAATAGCAATGTTTTCCCCTTGATTTGCATTTCAAGGGCTATCGTCGCTGCCATTGTGATGGCGAAGAGTTCAGCTTGGAAGACCGTGGCGTATCTTCCAAATGAGTACTCCATCCCAATGTCAGGTTCAGGAAAGTAAACGCCCGCCTCAGCTCCCTCACTAGTCAGAGATCAAAGATCAAAGTATCCAAGCTTACGTCTTCTGAAGAAGAGCACCAAGCTGGTCTTTGGTAGATTCACTGTCATTTCACGATGGGCGCACCAGTCCTCAACCATATTGAGGCCTCGTTGCATAAAGGTACAGGCAGCAGCCATGCTGTGCCAGGAGATGAGCAGAGGGATGTCATCCGCGTACTCTTCACATGAGAATCCCACGTATTTCAGCACCGCGATGAGTGAATCAACTGGCATACACAAGAAAACCGAGCATCAGCATCTCCATCAGCGTACTGAAAGAGGTTCAGCCGCCCACCTCTAGAGTGAAGTATTGTTGTCTTAACATTAGGTCGATCCATCGAACTACAGTGTGATCAAAACCATGTCGACGAGCTGCCTCACATAGCGACTCGGGGGTAGCCCTGTTAAAAGCCCCCTCGATGTCCAGAAAGGCTCCTAAGGTAAACAGTCCACGATCCAGTCCCCGACAGTAACCATTGAATGTAGAGCCGTCTCAGTACATATACCCCTGCGGTAGGCATGCTGTGAGGTGTTTAAGGTAGAGTCCTTAAGGGCTACTCCTTTGATATATTCATCCACAAGCCTCTCCAGGAATTTCAAAAGGAATGAGGAGAAGTTTATGGTTCGAAAACTCTTCGGATCCATGTATATCCCACACCGAAAGATTGGAGCATCTGACCTTTTCCTTCGGAGCACAATAACATGTACATACACCTTAATTCAAGTTGAAATTCGACAAAACAGTAATACCATAAAATCAATAATAATTAATAATGTCCTTCTATCCTCTTATATATAAGAACTCCCTCTTTAATTGATTCCATAGAGAAATGCAGACAAAATAAGATAGGAAATGTTGCGGAAATGTGTAGATCCTGCATTTCAGATAGTGATGGGTATATAAGTTATACAGTGTAGGTACAGTACGTATATGCACGTACCTATTAGATCCCTGCTGTTATAGTGTTATAATAATGCTTTTCAACCCTATTCCGAATTCAATTTGAGTTTTGAATTTTACCATGGCAACAAAATCAAAGTATACGCAATTGATGATTCTGTATACATTTACATGCAGAGTCAAATCTATGTTCCAAAGACAAATATTTCCTGTATTCTGGTGTGTTATGGTTGCATGAAAGTTTCCAAAAGTCCAATAAAATTAGTGTAACTTTATCAATTTAAGGTAAAGGGAATGAAGTTATCTCTAAAGAAAACATAGGACAAAGGGTGAAAAGTTTAACGTATTTAGATTTTTTTCATCTTATTTTATAACCGCATTTTAGTTTGCCGTTTCCATCTCTTTACTGGAAGTCTTACTGGATGCAAGCAATAACCAAAAAAATTCTCAAAGTCATGAAAACTCAAAAAAATTATCAGTTCCTTAAATATTGAAATTTGGCCAAAACTTTTCAACAAGCTGTCCTTTAAAGATGCAGCAGTAAAAAAAACAGGAATTCAATATTCCATTGGTCTACTTTAAACTGTATTCTGCATGAGAGCATAGATGTCATAAGAACTATCTAGATTGCGCATGCAGTACCAAAAAAGTATACAAAATTTATATGGATGAGTGGTCCATTCCAGAATGGACCACAACATTTGAAATCATGTATACGTCGAGTGTTTCATATTTTTACGTATCTGAAGTATTGAGTAAGTCGAAGAAATGTATACAAAACTGCTATTATAAAACATTTGCTTTCGGCAAAATGCTTTCCAGAATGCACTACCCATTTCACAATCTGTATACTCTGTTCTAGTATGCCATGCGACATCTAGTTCTTGTGCCATCTATGATGAGAGTCAACATGAATCATGATAAAGGCATTATTCGCAACGGAACCCAATAAACCAATCTTTATTAATATTAATATTAGAAGTAATCCCTTCACGGAAATATACAACATAATTTTCTTGCCTGACTAGTTCGACGAAGTCGAGTGAATTTTAACCAATTATAAAAAAAAAAGAAAAAAAAAAACAAAAATCTGAAAATAAGAAATATAAACGGGAAAAAATTAGGCCTACATTTTTCTACATGTGCTCCCCCTTTCTAGATATCAATATATTTTCACTCACATCCCCTTTTTGGATACCCCAACCTTATGACTTCCGTAACAGTTCCGTTCTCGAAAATTTACATTCCCTTCACAATTACTCAATGTCGGTAAAAGAGGAGGGTTGAGTTGAGTATTAACGGTTTAGGAGATGCATTCCACAGATTTATTCATCAGGAGAAATTAAGATAGAAAAAACATTTTTAAAAGGACATAGATATACGCGTACATATGGAATTTGGTCAGTATCTATTAATTAAGGCAACATTGAAAAAAAAAATCACTTTATTAACGGCGATGGAATTTAAGTAAATTAAAAATCCAATTAATTTGAAGGAAATTATTAATTATGAGAGGGAAATTATTTAGTGCTTTGCAGCCCATGTCCTATTTGCGCATACATTTAAATGTCTTGTGTGGAATCTGACCCTTGGTTCGGCGAAGTGATGGGACTTTCGAAGTCGACAGAAAGAGCATGCAAAACTTTAATTAATTTCATGTTATGTAACTAATATTTTCCTTTGAATTAATTGATTTTTTTTTACATTATATTACGAAAATTCCATATATGGAGCCCTTCGCAGGATCTTGTAGTTACTTTAGTTTCCCTGAAGGGGTGTGGTCCACATCTATCATCAGTTCGATGAGTTGTGGTTTAACTTCTTATGTAGGACAATCTATTCGATCACATTCAAAGCTTCAATCTGACTCTCAATAAAATCAGTAGGATCAGTTCGGTGGAGTTCTCGCGAATAGGGTGATGGCCAAACAACATTTGAGACCGAAAAATGTGATACTCTTTGGCCATTTTAATGGCGCTACCTTCCCATGGTTGCAATTTTTTACCTGTACTGTATTTTTTATTTTGTAAAAATTTAGGCTGTTTGTGTTCCGCAGATTTATTTAGAATATGTAGCGGCTTACGGCCTAATTTGATCCACGCCAAGAACTAAAGTAAAGTGATAAATAGTTTACAAACTGTTAACTTTCGACAACTTTTTTATATGTAGGATTCTGTGACTGCATCCTGCTTTGGTTAATCTTGAGTTATATCCCATTAATAGTTGAGTTATCTATTCTTTTAGACTCTCCTCATCTCTCTTTTCGATAGAGAGTATCGAAATCATATGTACATTGATAATTTCGACTTTGAAGGGAGTTCTTTGATTTAAGAGATTCAGCGTTTCCAGTATTAATCTGGCTAGCCTAAGTGATTTGAGGAGTTGCTCTTTATCTTGAAGGTTGACCTTTTTTGTACTGAAAGCATTAAAGATGTGCCTAATGTTAGTCCCCAATTCGCGAAAAAAGTAGATTCCAATAATTTTTTTTATTTTATATAGGTATAGGAAATTTGCACACAAGATTCATGGTCTTATATTTAAGTACAATTTATTATAAATTCGGGAAAGAAAAAATAATAATAAAAACATAACAGTAATCTAAGCACTACTACTACCTTATTTAAAAAAGAAAAGATACAAATTAAAGATTATAGTTTAAGAAAAGAAAAGAGACAAAAACAAGAGTTTATACAAGTAAAAGGTAAAAAGTACCAAGTAAAAATATAGTAAAATATAGTTTACAACTTGAAAATTTGAAAACCCAGAAAAAGAAAGATTAAGAATTAAACAAAAGTAGCAGGAATTTACCACAACTGGATAAGGCATAAGAAACTACGGTCACCAAACCAGGAAATTACAAATGAGCTTTTTAAATTCGTTGACAGTGGACGTATTTTAGTAGATATTGGGTTCCATAGGCGAGCAACCTGGACAATTCCGTAAGTAAGATCCTTCAAAGGTTGATGAATAGAAATGTGGAATTTGAATGAAACATCCTCTCTGAGATTGCAAGAATTGAATACTGCTATAAGAATACTCAGGCAAACTCCTGTAAATGAGATTATGCAGAAACACGAGGGCTTTTCGCTTGAGATGTGTATCCAAGGAACAGTCAACAATCGATGATCTGTAGGGCGTGATATGTGCCGACCTACGTAGACCGAAGACAAAGCGTACACGATCATTGAAGGCAACTTTAAGTTTTCGTTTGCAAACTGAGTCTAGCTGAGGAAAGATTAGGTTTCCGTGGGTAAAATGAGGCATTATCAGCACCCTAACCAGTCTCAGCCTGAGGATCACAGGCAGAATATTGGCAGATAGCCACAGTCTTCTTAAACCACCATAGATTTTACCAACTGTGGTCTTAATGTGATCACAGCATTTCAGCCGGGTTTTGGGTGATTGGGGATCTGCTTCTTCATCACCTTAACCAGGTAGTCCTGTATTGGAGAAATACCAGCTTTCTCGTACAGTACCTGATTGGGATAATGCTTTCCACAGGGCCTCCGGTAGAGTCCAGTGCAGATTCGGAGCAGTTTTCTTTCGAATCTCGCAAGGATGTCCATATAAGTTGGCGAAATGGTATGCCATATTGGGAACGAGTACGCGTTAAGGTGGGCCTAATGAGCTGCTTGTACATCAGTAGTTTGGTGTTTAAGAATGAGAACATTCCTATATCTCATTATAGGGCTGACCATGCCTGAGAAAACTAATGTTTGTCTATGGGTCGTGGGTCCTCTAGCTGAAGATGTCTTTCCCTAGTCTTCTTGATGTTGTGATGATTATTTGAGAGGTCTGGTACTTTCGCTCCCATGCAACATTTCCGCTCTTTTTCAGGTCGAATTTACGTCTATTCAACGTAAATTAGGGCAGCGACTAATTGTGGTTAAGTTGAGATTACCTAATATTTACGTCCGATTTACGTAAGTGGAAAATGAGACGACGTGGTATCGACGTAAATATTAGGCAATTAGGGAATTTTTCCCTATAGGGCACAGGACACATTTCTTTGATTTGGTAAATTTAACTTAAATTTCACGTCGAATTTACTTAAATTTTCCTTAATCTTGATCTATTTTTTACCTAGTTTAACTCTAGTTAACGTGTGTATTAATGTAGAAGAAACCTGGTAAACATATAATGCTGAGGTCATCAATGAGCTCCTCATTCTCAATTAGATGAACGTACTAATAAAATTTATTCGCGTTTGAATCAAAGTTTGGAAAAAAATCATTTATTTACTTATTCACAGATAGTGTGCAGGAGATATTGCATCTCTTTCACTTATTTCGAAATGTATACTTTGCTTCTCTTTTGTGCATTTTACAATATCAGATGAGCACTTCGATAAGTACATAATAAGGGCCATGATGAGTTTATTAATGAGCATGTCAATGAGTATTATGATGAATTCATAAATGATAATCTGCATTTACGATTGATTTCATATATTTTTCCGAATTCAAACTCCGCTTGCAAATCAAATTCTAAGACAGACGCTGAGGCGTAAGGATTTGGACATAACGTCTTATTCAGCATTTCGGCGACAGTCTTTCCGCGCGGAAAACAAATTAAAAAATTAATTTAAAATTAATAATTTTAAAACTTAAATAAATAAATCACAAAAATCAATTCAAATTTTTCTAGTGGAAATGTAATCTGACAAGTTTTTTAAAATTATTCTTTGGTTTGCCATTTAGAAGCTTGGAATTAATTTAAATATTCTTTAATCGTTCTGAAATTAAGAAAAATTCATTTATTTGGGTGTTCTTTTTTCCAGTAACTATGGAAAGAATTAAATTAAGGTATGATGCAATTATTCTATTCATTCCTTTAATATATGGCAGCCATGTTGTTTTAAATAAATATGGCGCATATTCCATTTCTCGACCCAAAAGTTAGTTTGACTTAATTTTTTTCCTTATATGACGACTTTCCTGGATGGCAAAAGGAAATAACCAAAATTTTCGACTTTGAGTGCAAAAATCCCTGTTTAGAAATTTTGTGTTCAAAGGATACGATAATTTTTTCCTATAAAGAAATTCCGACTTAAAATAGGGCATTTCACCTTAAATTATGGAATTGCACGTTAAATAGGTATGAGAGATTTGAGAGTTGAATGAATTGAATTGGTTGTCAAACACAGAGACGATATCTCGATATTACTAATTCCTATATTTTATTTACATCTTAAAAATAGTAAGACATGTCAATAGCATCATCATTTGGAAGCAAAATTTCTTAAAAGGCGGGTGAATGCAAACGCAGGTGAATATGTGTGTATTCCGCATGGTTGAGAAGCAAATAATCAAATGTATTTGCCCAGGTTAAGTGTAGCCTTTTTTGAGAAAAGATGCAAATGGTATTCCAGAGCCTGACTGGTTCCGATATGAATGTGTCGTAAAAAGGAGCAATATTTATAATCTTGATGAAGCGATTCAATGGGAAGAACAGTTCATTAATTTTAGTGATACTGAAGCGAAACAAAAGTAAATGAAATTTAATTTAGTGCCGTATTATTACGCAATTTCAACTATATTAGGAATTTCGCTAAACGTGCCCATTTAGTCCAATTTACCTTGAGGTTAACTTTTTTGAGAATTAGGACTTTGAGGGCGAATATTTACGTTATCTTACCTAGAACTTGGGAATAGATCCAACTACAAAGTCTATACATTTCCTTAAATTTAATCTCAAGGTTAAGTAAAAATTAGGTAAAAAGTAAGGAAATTTTCGTTATTTATTGCCTTCTTTTTCCTCTTTCCTATGAGGTAAATTAAAAAGGAATTATTGCGTTATTTTTTCCTAATAATTAACTACAAAATCAAGATTACTTTGAAAACCTAATTTAAGGAATTATTAAGTAAAATTTCCTTCCTAATTTAGTTTAAAGGAGTGTGGCCTTTGAGGTTAAATTCTTAAGACTAGCTGACGTAATTTTAACCAAAATGCTTCGATCGGCCCTCGATGCTAGGAAATTCAACCTCCAATGTTACTTGGAATATATAGGAATTCTAGCTGGTGGTGCCGAGTGCAAAACGTACATATGTTTCTGGTATCACACCAGTAGCAAATGCCAATACTGAACTAGTAATAAACAAGCGGGCCAGTAACACTGGCAATTCGATCGAATTTGGGATCTATATATGTAACTTCATTACAAATTCATCAACTTCTGTTTTTACTGATTTCAGTAAAGAATTCGATAGAATCAGTCACCGAATTTTTATCAATTTTGGGTTTCCCTCTCTTTTTCTATAGTGGTGATGTTAATATTTAATGAACCGAACGCAGAGTTGTTTTTTACTTTTTGCTTTTAATTCTGTTATCCTATAGAACCCTTGGCCTTTTAGGGGCTTCCCACATGAGAAGTTTTTAGGGAAGGAAGGAATTTCCTTCCCATTGGCTGAGACGCGTCAACATCATAATGATGCTCCAGGTAATTCCTTATATTATTACCGAAATTAATTGTGTGCATGTTCAATCAAGTCACAGTTTTTTTTTTTTATATAAACAATAACTGTATCACAAATTCACAACACGTAATGATTATTAAATTATTATATTATCACCTTAAATTGCAGGTAAACATCTTGTAACGTCGGTTGTTGGTGTGCGCCTAGTCATAAAATTGTCCAGGGCCGTTTTCCCGACGTTGCTAAGACCAGAGCGCTGTTCTAGCTCTGCGGTTCGGGTGGTCTGTAGTTCTACGTAATACACACTACTTAGCCTATACTCACTCACTTACATATATTAACTTATTACTACGCGGCGTAGGTGCGGGGAGAAGCGTGCACTTACTATTCCTTAGACCAACACGATTAACGTGCGCTTGTCGTTAGGAGTAACCAACATGGGGGATACGGGACGGGCCGTGCGCTCACTTTTCTTCTGACCAAAACGATTACTTGCGCTTGTCATCAGAATAGCTAACGCGGGGGTACGGAATGTATGCGTGCCCTCATTACTCTTCTGACCAGCACTTCGTCGTCAGAGTAGCCAACACGGGTGGAATATAAATTCGTGCGCTCACTGCTCTTCTGATCAATACGATTAACGTGCGCTTATCGGCAGAGTAGCCTACACGGAGGTACGGGATGGTACGCGTACGCTTACTAATTCTCGGTCCAACACGATTAACGTGCGTTTGCCGTTGAACTAGCCAACACGAGCTGCGGATAGGACTAGACTGGACGGGAGATGTGTCTGGTCGAGCTGCTGGGAGGCAACTGACGAATCTGTCGGTGTTGACTGACTTTTATAGCCATTCTTCTGGTAGTCCACTGGTGGTAGGTTAACTCTTCTTACTCTTGGAGTTGTCTTCTCGCGGTCGGATATTTTGCTTGGTTGGTGACTGTGGTTTCGACTTGTGTCTACTTGAACGCTCGGTGATCGACTGAGTGATTTCATTACTAGCGGCCGGCTATTTATAGGCAGTCTGGCTGATGGTGTCGGGTGTAGAATATTTCTTCTACAATCACGCCACCAGCACTGGACTCTACTGTGCTGCTGATCAGTAGTGTGCTCTTCTTTCCGCGGCTGGCTTACTTTGTTGCGGTTGCTGCTAGATGGTTCATTTTTGCTGGTGTCTAGCTGAAATGTATGTAACGTCGTTACAATCTGTACAGCCGTCAGATCAGCAATTTCAGAAATTTCGCAATTGCAAAATGGCCGGAACTGATATGCTTGCAATAATATTGGTATGCTGCCCGTACTCCCGATCGAATACTTCTCACCCGTAAAAACTGCCTAAAAACTTCCGCGTGTGGGCTATGGTTTACTCTTTATTATTTACATCAGCGATGTTTTTTTGACTTAATCATTTCCTATACTTGGTGGTCAAATAACTAGTTTAGCATTAAATTCAATCATCATCTTTTTCTCGAAAAAGTATCAATTGTTCTTCGATTGCTCAGTGCATGGAAATTCATTAATTAGATTGAACAAAACCAAAAATATGTGCGCTGTTTTTAACTTTCAGTCTTCTTTCGAAGATCATATACTCTCTCTCTATCGTAAACAGGGTTAATGCTTCCCTTGGCTTTGTAAATAGATATTCCCGTGGATTTAATGACAGGCATACTAGCCAAGTCTCTCTATTATACTTTAGTAAGACCAATCTTAGAGTATGCCACTCCTGTCTGGGTTCTTTTGGACTCTGTTAACGTTAATCAAAATTGAGACGGTTCAACATAGGTTTCTTATATTCTTTTCTTCGTAGACTTCCTTGGAATGATCATATGACACTGCCACCATATGTGGAGAGAATTAATTCGTTTACCCTAGAAACTCTTGAAGAGAGATGAAATAATTCCAGAATTTTTTTGCCCTTTAACATTTTACAGGAAGCGATCAACTCTTCAGAATTGTTTAGTACCATGCTCCTCTTCTCGCGTGCTGAGGTATTATGACTTCTTCCAAATTTCATATGACACCACAAATTATGAAAAAAGGAGCCGATATTTTCAAAGTCTCGGTTATTTAATCGTCATTATTCTCAATATATCTTTTGTATCATCTTTTATATCAATTTGTGTATTTGATTTTATATTTGGTTTTTATAATTTTTAGTATTCACTTGCATTTTGTAAATTTTTTTTTAGTGTATAATAGTTTTCAGATTAACTAAAATAAATATATAAATAAATTTCTCAGAGGCTTGAAAACTAAAGCATCCAGACGGGCAATATACTGTGCACAAGATACAATATTCAACAAAAGAGAAATTCCATGGGCTCAAAACTAGAATGTGTAACCACTCTAAACTTCAAACTATTTCTAATAAATTTACAAAACCTGCCACACCACCATCCACTCTATTCCTAAGTTCAAGTCAAAATGTCTTTTTATTGAAATGAGTAAAGTCAAATTGATTTAGTTCTATGAAATAGAATCCTTATATTTTCGTTTAAAACTGCACAGGATTCCCCATGGGGCCATAAGTGCTTGGAAATATTTTATTTATATTAAATGGAATATTCATAAAAAATCTACCTGCATATGTACCTATAGTTTATTTGTAATACACGTGCACACAGGTACAGGCTTTGTCCAAATTTCAAATTTATTACTCTCCTCCCCCTTACCTGTAGCCGAAAAAGTTAAGAAAAAAAGAGTCAAAGAAGAATCACGTGTTCCCACAGGTGCTCCATTTGTGTCTTCTGTTGTCGTCTTTCATATTTTGATAAAAGCTCGCAAAAATCATAAATAATTTTACCGGGACGCATAGCAGTGGATCCTTTTTTTAGACATTTCGTAGCTCTTATTGAACTCTTTTTTGTTTGTTATTTATTTTGGTTCATGTCAAGGAAATTTCCTTCACATATGTATATTTTCCCAAATTTTTACATTTCACCGACATGATTTATAGTCTTAAGTGAAATTTCATTAAGCGCGTAATGGAAAAAGAAACGACCGGAAACGTGAAAAATTTATAGCGTACATTGAACTAAAGTGACATTCTTAATACCCATAAATTTTGGCTATGAAGTGGGAAACGATTTGATCCTTCTTCTATATCCAAAGTTGCAAAGTATCGGCATTATTGGCACGCTTTGAGATTTTGAAAAAAAAAAAAATAAAAATAAAAAACTTGTATAATTTGTGCACGCAGGGTCGACTACTAACTATCTATGTACGTACATATGCATGTATGTATGTATGTGTATGTAGAAATCTGTCAGAATAATTGAATTGCCAACCCCACCGGATTATGAAACTAGTGATGTGCAGATTTTTTACTTGAATTGAGCTGGTGAATGGAGCCAACGGAAAATGTTTGTAGCCATAATAAATCAAGTTTGGCATTCTGCCAAGAAAAAAACAATTGTACAACAGTATCCGGAGAATAAAGAGCCAAAATCGGATAATACTATGCCCCTGGAATTAATTAGTGAAAGTGATATAAGAAAAAATAAAGTAATAAGTGAAATTGGTCATAAGTGTCAGTGTACCTGTATTTGTGTGGATAGTGATTATAAGAGTTGTAAATCAATATCCAATAAATCTAGCTCAAATAAAATACACTTTGGTGTGGTGTATTTAATTCTCAGCTCTGTATTTCTGTGTATGCTAACTCTAGCGATTCTATTTCATTCGCAACTAAATCATCTTACAGACGTTACAGTATTTCGAAGTAATCTTAGAAATGAACTCAACGGAGACGTATTCAAATCCATCGTGGTTAACATTATTAAGGAGAATCGACAACAGACTGATTATTTTAATTATGAAAGGTATGTATAGATCTGTATGAAATAAATTTTGATATTTTAGGCAATAATTTTTAGCTCACATTTGATAAAGAAATACTGAAAATTTTTATATTTAATGATATCAGCAAGACATAGCATAGACGACTTTTCTATCATACTTTTGCGCTTATATTTTTATCAAATATTTGTCGTACTCGGTTTCCACCATAGTTCATTTTGATAATTAACTAAAATGAATTTGCAGTGCATATATGTCAGAATATACGCCAAAAAGTATACGACAAATTTATCAACTACTGCTGTTCGAACCAAATCGGTTCGAATATATTTTTGTTTTTATCTATTACTTTTAAAAGGAAAACTTCCTGAAACAAAGCATCAAATTTTAGGAAAATTAAATCTAATTTGATTACTCTTAATCAAAAAACAGATACACAACCTAACAAAGCCATGTATTTGTCGTCTATATAACACTTTGCACAAATACAATACAACAATATAGCCTCATTAAGCAGATCAAATTAAAATTCTTATCATATGATTGAAGCAATCAGATTCGTGCTAAAAACAATTGCTGAAAAAAGAACATATGCAAAAATGCCATGCTAAAATTGAGTTCTTGAAGCAAAACAAATTCAATCTAATTACAAATTTTCCCAAAAATATCTAACCAAAGCATGTGTTGTCATGTAGCATACAATGCATGGCACAAATACAATCAGATCAAGCAGATCAATTTTCAACACTATCATCATTATATGTACTATCGAACGGGAATTTCTTCTCTACGTGATAGAGATAATATTTTTTGCAAATATACAGAATTCAATTTAACACAGCAGCATGGGTTGCTTTAAATTTCTTGTTACTATGCATTTTTGTTCGTTGCTATGCATATTTTATCTCTAGTACCGTAAAATTACAGACGCACGGCCAATTCTTGTGATCATGCGCCTCTGCTACTCCATCATTGGTGTCGTGTGCAAGCAAGGGCTATATAAACAGCAATTTAACTTGACTCGATCTCTTTTTCAGTTTGGCAGTGCAGTGAGTAACTTGATAATTTTTTAGTGGTATTTCCTAGTGTTGTGAATTTTTATTAACAGTTTAACACTTTGTTTGGTTGACGATTGAAATAAATTTTTCTTATTCTGGGTTGCGACTAGATTAGGAGATTTATTTGAATAGCGACTAAAGCAAAGATTCTTATTACGGGTAACGACTGTACTAAGAAATTTTACTAATAAAACACTTTATTGTGGGTAACGACTACAATAAAGATTCTTGTTACGGGTAACGACTGTATCAAGAAAATTACTAATAAAACACTTTATTGTGGGTAACGACTACAATAAAGATTCTTGTTACGGGTAACGACTGTATCAAGAAAATTACTAATAAAACACTTTATTGTGGGTAACGACTACAATAAAGACTTTATTGTGGGTAGCGACTACAATAAGGATTCTTATTACGGGTAACGACTGTAATAAGAAATTTACTAACACTAAACACTTTATTGTGGGTAACGACTACAATAAAGATTCTTATTACGGGTAACGACTGTAATAAGAAATTTACTAACACTAAACACTTTATTGTGGGTAACGACTACAATAAAGATTCTTGTTACGGGTAACGACTGTAACAAGAAAATTACTAATAAAACACTTTATTGTGGGTAACGACTACAATAAAGACTTTATTGTGGGTAGCGACTACAATAAGGATTCTTATTACGGGTAACGACTGTAATAAGAAATTTACTAACACTAAACACTTTATTGTGGGTAACGACTACAATAAAGATTCTTATTACGGGTAACGACTGTAATAAGAAATTTACTAACACTAAACACTTTATTGTGGGTAACGACTACAATAAAGATTCTTGTTACGGGTAACGACTGTAACAAGAAAATTACTAATAAAACACTTTATTGTGGGTAACGACTACAATAAAGACTTTATTGTGGGTAACGACTACAATAAAGACTTTATTGTGGGTAACGACTACAATAAAGATTCTTGTTACGGGTAACGACTGTAACAAGAAAATTACTAACCAACACTTTATTGTGGGGAACGACTGCAATAAAGATTCTCTGTGGGTTTCGACTGCAGTAAGAATTATTCACCTCACTTTATTCTGGGTATCGACCAGAATAAAGAATATCCCAATCCCAACCTCAGTAAAAATTATTAAAATCAAGTTAATCAACTGCCAAACATAGATCAGGTGAGTACAAGTTATTTGCAACAAAATTACTATATTTATTATATATTTTATATTTCTCATTTATTGAATATTGATAAATTAAACTATTTGTATCTAAGATTTATTGCGTATTAAAGCTCTAGTTTAACAGTGAAGTGTAGAATTTGTAGATAAACGAATACAACCACTAACTTTATACCAGTGGCATCAATTTTATCACATCTTACATTTTTGTATGTACGCTCTGACTACGGGCAGTACATTTAATGGTCCTTCGCAGCCAAATTTAAAGTCTAGTGGTATATATTCCAAGTTTTTCAAACATGACTACACTTCAAAAACTTTTCGCTAACCAAACCACTTCTGCAAAAATATTCGAAAAGTCGTTCAACAACTACAACAAGACTGATGTAGAAAAACGAACGAAAGGACTCATTTCTGAGCGGTTAAGCGCCCTAAGCGAAATTTGGACCGATTATAAGAATACACATTATGCAATTGTCCAAGCCACTCAGGCTTTAGAGGACAGCGAGCTTCAAAAATACGATTATTTCACAAGCGATCACTTCTCAAGTGCGGAAAATATATACTACACGTTTCGAGGTATTCTCAGAGATGCATTAGATGCATTCGAAACAAAAGTAGACTCAAAGCCAAGCACGGATAATGAATCTTCTTCGTTTCTGAGATTGCCTAGCATCACAATACCAAAATTCTCAGGGTCATATGAATCATGGAGGTCGTTTCACGATCTATTTCATTCCTTGGTTCATACAAATTCTGCACTATCACCAGTGCAGAAACTTCATTACTTGAAATCAAGTGTTTCTGGAGAAGCAGAACACTTATTGCGTCAACTTCCTATGACTAACTCGAGTTATGACAGCGCATGGAAGATATTGCTTAACAGGTACGACAACAAGCGAGTGTTAATTAATGCTCAGCTAAAAATTTTATTCAATTTACCTAAAGCAACACAAGAGTCAGCCAGAGCTATAAAAACAGTGCTGGACAAATCTTCCGAATGTATATACGAACTCGAAGCATTAGAAGTCCCCACTAAGCACTGGGATACAATCTTGATTTATATGCTAGTGCAGTGCTTGCCAGCAGAAACTCATCGCTTATGGGAACAAGAGGTAAACAGTGCAGATGGACTGCCTACCCTTGAATCTTTGAAGACGTTTCTAGAAACAAGATTTAGAACTCTCGAAGCAATCTCAGACGCAAAACCAAATTCAACCAATAAATCAGCTCAAATACCAAGAGCATCAACTCACTTTACATCATCTGGTGACAGATGCATAATGTGTAAAGAGCAGCATCGATTATTCAAATGCCCCAAATTTATTAAATTGGACGTTGATTCAAAATTCAAAATTGTCACGTCAAATCGATTGTGCATTAACTGCCTTTCAAAAAGCCACAATACAAAATATTGCGCTAGCAAGTTTACGTGCCAGCGATGTGGAAGGAAACATCATTCCTTACTACATAGGAATATCACAAATCCACAGGGTTCACCTAAGCAATCAGACAACCCACAACTACAAGTACAACCTTGTAATTCGCCTTCCACATCCAAGGGATCAATTCAAACGCTTCACGCGAATCAAACAATGCGAACTACACAAGCCTTGCTTGCCACAGCATTGCTTAAAGTTCCATCAAAAAAGGGCACCATGTTTACTTTACGAGCTTTAATTGACTCAGGCTCTCAAGTCACGTTCATAACAAAGGCTGCTGCACGCAAGCTGCAATTGGCCACTATGAACACATCGATGCAAATTACTGGCTTAGGAAAGTCAGAAACTATGAGTGTTAGCAAACAAGCATCAGTAAACATTCACTCTTATTCAACTTCGAATAAGATAACCACGATAAATGCCCTTATCGTGAACACCATCACGGACATACTGCCTCCGTCCACCATTCCAAGCAAGGAATGGAGCCACGTACATGGCCTGCAACTAGCAGATCCACTCTTTTTCAAGCCAGGAAAAGTCGACCTGCTTTTAGGAGCAGATGTTTATGGAGAAATCCTTTTAGAAGGGTTGCGAAAAGGCCCTCCAGGTACACCTATAGCACAAAACAGCACCCTAGGCTGGATCCTTTTCGGCAATTTAAAAAACACTCACACAATGTCCACTGCGTCCACCTTAACAGTAAACGCTCAGTACGAGGAAGAGTCTTCCCTCGATAAACTTCTGCGGCGGTTCTGGGAAACCGAAGAAGTTACTCCAGGAAGACAACTGTCTAAGGCAGACCGCGATTGTGAAGAATTTTATCAAAGAACTCATCTTCGAAATGCAACCGGCCGTTACGAAGTTCGCTTGCCTTTTATTAATGAAGCTCCCAGCTTGGGTGACTCTCGTGGCATGGCTCTACGAAGATTTTATTGTCTAGAGCACAAATTGCAACAAAATCCTGAGCTTAGTCAGGAATACAAGGCTTGCATTAACGAATATAAATCATTAGGGCACATGATATTGGCTGATAAAGAAGCCAGTCGTGATAAATGTTATTATCTTCCTCACCACGCCGTCATCAAGGATAGCACTACGACCAAGGTTCGAGTCGTCTTTGATGCCTCGGCTAAATCCACTAATGGGAAAAGTTTAAACGAACAGCTGCATACGGGTCCAGTACTGCAATCTGAGCTTTTCTCAACATTACTTCGATGGCGAAAATATAAATACGCTATGTCAGGCGACATAGAGAAAATGTACCGAATGATTAACATTCAAACCCCAGATCAAAATTTTCAACGAATAGTCTGGAGAAATAGTCCCAGCGAAAGCATCAGAGACTATAAGTTAACCACGGTCACATTTGGCACAACGCCAGCTTCATATTTAGCCATCAAGACCCTTCACCAATTAGCAATTGATGAAGCCGCAAAATATCCTATAGCTGCCAAAATTATACCGCGTGATTTTTATGTTGATGATCTGCTCACTGGAGCAGATTCCATCAATGAAGCCTTGGAAATACAAGCGCAGATGATTAACATTCTGTCGTCAGCAGGCTTTAACCTAAGGAAATGGGTAAGCAATTCATCGGATCTCCTATCAAGCATTCCGGAAGAACATAGGGAAGTACAACTTCCATTACGGTTAGCAAGTGATGAATCTGTAAAAACCCTGGGAATACATTGGCACCCAGGAACTGACCATTTCACTTTGCAATATAAACAATTCGCAGATCGCAGCTCTACAAAGCGTTCTGTGTTGTCAGAAATTGCTACACTTTTTGACCCACTAGGTTGGATATCTCCGATCATAGTTACAGCCAAAATTCTGATGCAAACCTTATGGCTTTCGGGATGCTCATGGGACGAGCCGATACCTTCACATATCGACATGCACTGGCGACAATTTAAGGAAAAGCTATTTCACATTAGCTCAATCCATATACCACGGTGGATATTCACCACTAGTGATTTATCAATGTGCCAGATACACGGATTTTCCGACGCGTCCAATCACGCGTATTCGGCGGCAGTATATATCAGGGCTATACATCAAGTGCGAAACTTGCACGTTAATTTACTTATTGCAAAATCCAAAATAGCACCTGTCAAAGCTATAATGCTTCCTCGCCTCGAGTTATGTGGCGCAGTACTTTTAGTTCGACTCATTGATCGAGTTAGAACCGATCTAAATCTTACTAAGATCCCCATATTCGCTTGGACAGATTCCTCTATTGTTCTATCGTGGATCCGCAATCATCCGAACAAGTACAAAACTTTTGTTGCAAATAGGATCGCAGAAATCCAAAATTTAACTGATAAACAGTCATGGCATCAGGTTCGATCTAATGATAATCCTGCCGATTGTAACTCCAGGGGCATTGAACCTGCAACATTAAGCTCCCACCATTTATGGTGGCACGGAACTCAGTGGCTGTTGAATCCTGAAGAAGATTGGCCTCAATCATTACCTGTTATGGAAAACAACTTAGAATCTGAACAAAAGCGAGTAAGTTGTTTATCTACTATTCAGTCAAACACTAATGAACTTTTCAGTAAATTCTCAACGTTTGTTAAAAAATGGTCACATAAAGGTATTGAAGGCTTGAAATAAATGACGCTGTGAAAGTAAAACATCTTTTATTACACAAACCGAACCTTTTAGGTTAACCAGTTGCAATTCATTAATGTCTTTCCCCTTTTTTTGTTGTTTGTGTGAATAAGTTTTTCTTATTAAAACTTCAGTGCATACAAATCCCTCCATTTTTATCATCTGTACATATATTAACATAATTTACATGAGACTATTTGAAAGACATTACAGCCTTTCAACGGGGGGCAGTATGTTCGAACCAAATCGGTTCGAATATATTTTTGTTTTTATCTATTACTTTTAAAAGGAAAACTTCCTGAAACAAAGCATCAAATTTTAGGAAAATTAAATCTAATTTGATTACTCTTAATCAAAAAACAGATACACAACCTAACAAAGCCATGTATTTGTCGTCTATATAACACTTTGCACAAATACAATACAACAATATAGCCTCATTAAGCAGATCAAATTAAAATTCTTATCATATGATTGAAGCAATCAGATTCGTGCTAAAAACAATTGCTGAAAAAAGAACATATGCAAAAATGCCATGCTAAAATTGAGTTCTTGAAGCAAAACAAATTCAATCTAATTACAAATTTTCCCAAAAATATCTAACCAAAGCATGTGTTGTCATGTAGCATACAATGCATGGCACAAATACAATCAGATCAAGCAGATCAATTTTCAACACTATCATCATTATATGTACTATCGAACGGGAATTTCTTCTCTACGTGATAGAGATAATATTTTTTGCAAATATACAGAATTCAATTTAACACAGCAGCATGGGTTGCTTTAAATTTCTTGTTACTATGCATTTTTGTTCGTTGCTATGCATATTTTATCTCTAGTACCGTAAAATTACAGACGCACGGCCAATTCTTGTGATCATGCGCCTCTGCTACTCCATCATTGGTGTCGTGTGCAAGCAAGGGCTATATAAACAGCAATTTAACTTGACTCGATCTCTTTTTCAGTTTGGCAGTGCAGTGAGTAACTTGATAATTTTTTAGTGGTATTTCCTAGTGTTGTGAATTTTTATTAACAGTTTAACACTTTGTTTGGTTGACGATTGAAATAAATTTTTCTTATTCTGGGTTGCGACTAGATTAGGAGATTTATTTGAATAGCGACTAAAGCAAAGATTCTTATTACGGGTAACGACTGTACTAAGAAATTTTACTAATAAAACACTTTATTGTGGGTAACGACTACAATAAAGATTCTTGTTACGGGTAACGACTGTATCAAGAAAATTACTAATAAAACACTTTATTGTGGGTAACGACTACAATAAAGATTCTTGTTACGGGTAACGACTGTATCAAGAAAATTACTAATAAAACACTTTATTGTGGGTAACGACTACAATAAAGACTTTATTGTGGGTAGCGACTACAATAAGGATTCTTATTACGGGTAACGACTGTAATAAGAAATTTACTAACACTAAACACTTTATTGTGGGTAACGACTACAATAAAGATTCTTATTACGGGTAACGACTGTAATAAGAAATTTACTAACACTAAACACTTTATTGTGGGTAACGACTACAATAAAGATTCTTGTTACGGGTAACGACTGTAACAAGAAAATTACTAATAAAACACTTTATTGTGGGTAACGACTACAATAAAGACTTTATTGTGGGTAGCGACTACAATAAGGATTCTTATTACGGGTAACGACTGTAATAAGAAATTTACTAACACTAAACACTTTATTGTGGGTAACGACTACAATAAAGATTCTTATTACGGGTAACGACTGTAATAAGAAATTTACTAACACTAAACACTTTATTGTGGGTAACGACTACAATAAAGATTCTTGTTACGGGTAACGACTGTAACAAGAAAATTACTAATAAAACACTTTATTGTGGGTAACGACTACAATAAAGACTTTATTGTGGGTAACGACTACAATAAAGACTTTATTGTGGGTAACGACTACAATAAAGATTCTTGTTACGGGTAACGACTGTAACAAGAAAATTACTAACCAACACTTTATTGTGGGGAACGACTGCAATAAAGATTCTCTGTGGGTTTCGACTGCAGTAAGAATTATTCACCTCACTTTATTCTGGGTATCGACCAGAATAAAGAATATCCCAATCCCAACCTCAGTAAAAATTATTAAAATCAAGTTAATCAACTGCCAAACATAGATCAGGTGAGTACAAGTTATTTGCAACAAAATTACTATATTTATTATATATTTTATATTTCTCATTTATTGAATATTGATAAATTAAACTATTTGTATCTAAGATTTATTGCGTATTAAAGCTCTAGTTTAACAGTGAAGTGTAGAATTTGTAGATAAACGAATACAACCACTAACTTTATACCAGTGGCATCAATTTTATCACATCTTACATTTTTGTATGTACGCTCTGACTACGGGCAGTACAACTGCCGAGGTTGTGGTGACAAAAGTCTTTAACTATGGTAACACTTATTAAGAGAAACTCAGGTGCTGAAACGTATAATAATATTTTTTTTTTTTTTTTATGCAAATTGTCATTTTCAATGAATTTTACCTCATGCCAGACTTGCTGTGCTAAAGAAAAGCACAAAAGAAGCAGAAGAAAAGTTCATTCCATTTTGTCGTATATTTTGACATTAAAGTACGATAAAATATCAAAATCACCCTCCTGGGCTATAGATATTTATTGCTACTAACTTCTATCTAACTCAGATGCAGAGCTGGGCAAGTACCAAAAAATAAGTACTTAAGTACAAGTACTATTTATAGTTTTTCATAGTTTTCGGTGCTGCAAGTAGAGTAAAACTTTCACCACTCCTTACAACGCTCACAAAAACTATTAGAGGTCCGCTTTAGCACCCATTATCGCCTCCAATAACGCATAACAATTCTAAGGAAAAAATTTAGGCCTTCCCCACATCAGGTCGAGGCATCGTTGATTTTATATTGGAGCAAGGCATTGCTTGCTTACCCTTGGTTATGTCCACTGACGTATATAATATGGATTGCTTACGTGGGCACAATTGCTTGTATCAAAAAGAGTTCTTACGTCGGTGCCAACATTGAAAAATACATTGGCGGGAAGTTGAAAAAGTGAGCACGCAGCTCGGGTAGTGATATTAATAAAGCATTTAGAAATTCTTCTGCGTATCTACTGAATACATTTTCTTTGATAAAACAGTTATTGTCAGTAATAACCCTAAATGATTAATTTAAAAACATTTATTTCGACAAATTCACTAATTTATTTGTTGTTTTCAGTTCTCTCTCAGTTGGTACTTGGTGCTTAGGCCGAAAGAGTCAGCAATATACATAGAAGTAAGCCCACTTTTTGCAATCCATATTATACATGTCAGTGGTTATGTCATCAAGTCAAGCATCGTCGATTTTATATTCGAGCGGGACGTTACTGGTTTTTGTTCTACTTGCCCAGTCTTGTGTGTATGTTATTAGAGTGTTTAAGGTTCTGTCTTGACGCGTGAGTGCGGCACATTCTTTGACAGTTCTTTACGTGCTTTAGAACTCAACAAAAAAGAAGTTGCGTTAGAGATTGTATTTGCTTGTCTACGAAGAGTTAAATAATTGTAGGTACTTAATAGACTCAGAAATACCTAAGTAAAAACCTTTGTACTTAAGTACAAAACTATGGTTTAAGTACAAGTAAATAGAGCAAGTACTTATGTTCAAGTACTAAGTAGGGGTATTTCAAAGGTATTGAGTAATAAGTCTTAAGTAACGAAAGTGTACTTTAAGTAGTACTTAAGGATTGCCCAGCTCTGCTTAGATGGGATTAAAAGTGCTATGTTCCTGTTGGCGGTGGAGTGCTTTGCGCCGTTCGGTGCGACCTTCCATGCATGTTAATCGACTTTGTTGAGTCCGGCAATCTGAAGTCTATATGTGTGGCTCTCAGGCTTTCACACAAAAACGTATATATAGTATTGCTCATCAGCTGAGATATTTGACTTCCTGGCTTCTTGTATCGATAGGTTTACTGAAGTTTTCCTGCCTGCCGACGATTACTGATTTTTGGTAATTTTAATTTACCTATGAGCTGACATAATTATTATACGATGCATTATGCCACCTCAACCTTAAAGTCCACTTTGCGACAGCAGCGCTTGACTAACTCCCTAACCTTTTATTAAGTATGCTGCACAGAGACAGCATCCCCCTGTCATTTCCAAGCTTTTGGTTTCTCGCGTTTGACACCGTCTCTTTCTTGTTTTGTCAGAATAGTACACGCAGGCGGGTGGCTCTTCGTTTTTGAATATAATTAATTAAATAATGTGCAATTGAATTAAGTTTAGATTAAGTGAATAAGTTGTGAATAAAACTCTAGTTAGTAGAATACATAGAGTTTGTTTTTATTACAACCACAACATTGGTGACCCCGACGTGATCGAGCACTAAAAGGATTTCAGCCACGCCGCCTGCACGAATAAAAATATCAGAAAACGCAAACAGCGCCCACTGGAACTATAAAATCACAATTCCATGTAGCAGCGATGGATTTCTGGTATGAAGAATAAAATCAGATTATCTTTCAACCGATGGAAATACATGGTGCAGCATAAAACATAGAAGATTAGCAGTATTGTAGCCCAGCAACACAAACCTGTGACAATTTACCGCAAGTAGAAGTAAAGTACAGTTTACGCAAGCAACCTGATCACAAAAGGCAACCGTTGCACTGGGGGACAATTGACAAAAAGGCTGATAAGTTTTGTTTTTCTTAATTTAAAATTTGTTGCATTGCGAATTAATATTTTAAAGTCTATAACCATTTAAGGACTTGAGCTAAAAGTTTTGATACATACCTACCTTTAGAATCTTGAATTAATTTCTTAATTATTTACAATTCAATGAAAAATAACCTTTGATACATTTTTTTTTTGTTTTTAAGTAATACGTATAAGGCACAATTTTTTTTTTTTTACATTATTACCTTTCTCTTTTGTGTGAATCAATTCTTACGAGAAAAATAAACGAAGAGCCATTATATAATTGCGTATAAAATTTTCAAAAATATGACAAATGTAGAGGATGCAAATTTGACACCTGAATCAAACAAAAGCGATCAAAAGGATTTGGAAATGATAGGCATTAATGCGACACATTTAGTTTTGCCTGATTTTTGGGCCAATAATCCGGAATTATGGTTTACGCAAATAGAGTCCACATTTTCTACAAATAAAATTTCATCCGAATCAAAACGTTTTGACTATGTAGTTTCCAAATTACCAACGAAACAAATTGAACTTGTTGCAGACATAATAAGAAACAGACCAGACAACTCGTATACGGCTATGAAAGAAGCCATTATATCTAGAAACAAATCAAGTGACCTCGCGAAGCTCGAACAATTATTTCGAATGAACACAATGGGTGACAGAACACCTTCCTCTCATTTTAGAAAAATTCAAGAGCTGGCAGCACAATGTTCGGTGAAGGACAAGAATTTGATCAAAACATTCTGGCTGCGTTCACTACCCAATGATGTCAGTGCTATAATTTCCATTGTCGACGATCATGACATAAGCAAGCTTACATTAGCTGCAGACAAGGCTTATGAAAAGCTTAGAATGTCTGCTAGCGATGTTGAACCAATCTCGCGAGCTTCACTACAGCCAAGCGATGTACAAAACCTCATTGAGAGCATAACCAAGACAGTGATAAGTAACGTATCACGGCGTTTTCAGCATAATCGTAATCGAAACATTCAAACTCGCTCCAGGTCTCGCGGGCAATCATTCGGAAGAAAACAAGAACGTGATAGAAGTCATGGTCGCAAACGCAATCCAGGGACTTGTTTCTATCATGAAAGGTTCGGGTCTCGTGCGCGGAATTGCCGCTCTCCTTGCAATTTTCTCTCACAACAAGAGCCTAATACCACCGCTTCAAAAAACTGAATACGCCTGCAATTGTGTCAACTGACTTTAGTCATCAAACTAAACGAAGACTGTTCATTAGTGATCCATTAACGAAATTAACATTTTTAGTAGACTCCGGCGCGGAAATATCTGTAGTACCAGCCTCAATATTTGACAAAAGAAAACAATCTCTAAATTATGAACTTATAGCAGCAAACGGTACCACGATTAATACATTTGGTACAAAAATGCTTAAGCTTAGTTTAGGACTAAGACGCGATTTCACACACGTTTTTGTCATCGCTTCCGTACAAAAACCTATAATCGGCGCGGATTTTTTGACAAAATATGGTTTGCTTATCGACTTACAAAGAAAGCGTCTTATTGATCCAAAGACATCATTGGTTATTAACGCAATCATATTGCAATCTAGCACACCAACACCGGTTAAGACAAAAAACAATAAGGAATATAGTGAGATTGTTGACAAATTCTCGAATTTGGTACATGAATTTAACTTCAATAGGTTGGTGAAGCATGATATTCGTCATCAAATTCATACTTCTGGGCAACTTCTATTTAATCGTCCACG
This sequence comes from Dioctria rufipes, assembly GCA_963924295.1. Classification (NCBI taxonomy): domain Eukaryota; kingdom Metazoa; phylum Arthropoda; class Insecta; order Diptera; family Asilidae; genus Dioctria; species Dioctria rufipes. Next base: position 342,104,871 of record OZ002740.1, on the reverse strand, counting down.
CAGATTAGAACCAGCAAAGCACAAAATTGCTAAAGCAGAGTTCGACCGCATGGTGGAGTTGGGCATTTGCCGGCCTTCCAATTCAAGTGTTGCGTCACCATTACACATGGTACCTAAGAAAGACTCAAATGAGTGGCGTCCTTGTGGTGACTATAGGCTTCTGAACACCGTAACAATACCTGACCGTTACCCAATACCACATATTCATAACTTCACTATTAATTTGTGGGGTTGCACGATTTTTTCGAAATTGTATCTAGTACGCGCGTACCACCAGATCCCAGTAGCGGCTGATGATGTATTCAAAACAGCAATAACTACTCCGTTTGGATTATACGAATTTCTGAGAATGCCCTATGGGCTCAGAAACGCAACCCAAACATTCCAGCGATTCATGAATGGTGTAATTTCAGGTTTAGATTTTATATTCGTGTACATTGATGATATTCTGGTGGCTAGCCGAAATGAAAAAGAGCACAAAGAACACTTGAATTCACTATTCGAACGTCTCAGTCAGAATGGACTCAGTATTAAAGCTTCAAAATGCGTTTTTGGGGCTCGCGAAATTGACTTTTTAGGTCATCAAATTAATTCAGATGGAGTTAAGCCATTGGAAGAAAAGGTAAAAGCAATTGTAGACTACCCACAGCCTACTAGCATCCGAAAAATCCAACGTTTTGTGGGAATGGTAAACTATTACCACCGGTTCATCCCACAATTAGCCGAATTAATTGCTCCAATCTACTACCATCTCACAATACTGAATAAACAACGCAATAATAAGAAAAATTTCTCATGGCCAACTTCTTGTCAGAATGCGTTTGACAAAACAAAACTGGCACTTGCATCGGCTACTTTATTATCATTCCCAATGAACTCTACCAAGTACGCGCTTTCCACCGACGCTTCCAGCATGGCAATAGGTGCGGTGCTTCAGCAGTTGAATAATGGGGTCTGGGAACCCCTTGCGTTCTTTTCCAAAAAATTAAAGCCTGCGGAAATAAAATATTCTGCATTTGACAGAGAGTTGCTAGCGATTTACCTTTCGATAAAACATTTTCGCTATATATTGGAACGCAGATCTTTTTCGGTTTACACTGATCACAAACCGTTGACGACTGCGTTAACAACGAAAACGGATAGAAGTTCCCGTCAATCTAATCACTTAGATTTCATCTCGCAGTTTACGTCGGATATAAGATACATTAAAGGAAAAGACAACGTAGTAGCAGACGCTTTATCGCGCACAAATGATATCGACAGTATTACACTCTCTGGACAGGATTTGACTTTACTGACACAATTGCAAGAAAATGATGAAGAACTCAAGAGCTTACTTGAACGAAATGAACAGTCTAAATTTGAACTTAAACCCATAAGATTTCCTAACCTAGAAAAACCAGTTTACTGCGAAATATCGAATAAAAACACCCGGCCATACATCCCTGAACCAATGAGAAAAAATGTATTCAATTCTCAACATAACATATCACACCCTGGTGTTAGGGCTTCTAGGAAGATGGGTGCCAAAAAGTTTTTCTGGCCCAAAATGAACGTCAACACAGGCTACTGGGCCAAGACTTGTGTTAACTGCCAAAAGGCAAAGGTTCAAAGACACACAAAGTCTCCTTTAGGCACTTTTAAAATGCCGACAGGTCGTTTCGAGCATGTCCACATGGATCTGACTGGACCTTTGCCACCTTCAAATGAAAATAAATACATACTGACAATAGTCGATCGCTTCACTCGATGGCCCGAAGCTTACGCAATCCCGGACATGACAACACAGACCGTCGCAAAGACTTTTGTCAATGAATTCATCTGCCGTTTTGGTGTCCCGCAGCTAATAACAACCGATCAAGGAACACAATTTGAGTCTGCATTATTTAGTGAACTGACTAAACTTCTAGGGTCTCACCGCGTACATACTTCTCCTTACCATCCATGTAGCAATGGTCTCGTGGAAAGATTCCACAGGCATCTTAAAACTGCTCTTAAAGCGCGCGCGAATACAGAACAGTGGAGTGAGGAGCTGCCACTTGTCCTACTGGGTATTCGTACTGCCGTCCGAGAGGACATAGAAGCATCTCCGGCCGAATTGACTTACGGTCAAAATCTAAAGTTACCAGGAGATATGTTTATGGATCCGACTAGTGAAGCTATACCATGTGATGATTTGATTAGCAAACTTAGGCAAACCATGCAAAACTTAATCCCTACTCCTACCAAGCAAATTATTTATCAGGACATTTTCATACCAAAAGCCTTAGACAGATGTTCACACGTTTTTGTAAGAGTGGACAGACCCAAACTGGGACTTACATGCCCATATGACGGACCGCATAAAGTAATAAGACGCTTACGAAAAAACTTCATAGTCGAAATTCGCGGAAAGCAAAAGTCTATATCTCTAGATCGCCTAAAGCCTGCTCATTTGCTCAGTGATGTAGCAACCGAGCAGACAAAACCAAAATCACGGATTGTACGCTTTGATATGGGACGGAACAAAACTTACAAGATTTAATTCATCTGAATGCAAAGCAATCTCGAAGGGGGGTACTGAGCTGACATAATTATTATACGATGCATTATGCCACCTCAACCTTAAAGTCCACTTTGCGACAGCAGCGCTTGACTAACTCCCTAACCTTTTATTAAGTATGCTGCACAGAGACAGCATCCCCCTGTCATTTCCAAGCTTTTGGTTTCTCGCGTTTGACACCGTATCTTTCTTGTTTTGTCAGAATAGTACACGCAGGCGGGTGGCTCTTCGTTTTTGAATATAATTAATTAAATAATGTGCAATTGAATTAAGTTTAGATTAAGTGAATAAGTTGTGAATAAAACTCTAGTTAGTAGAATACATAGAGTTTGTTTTTATTACAACCACAACACCTACTATTGACTGGCTACACTCTCAGGATGATGAGGGCTTGCTGCCTTCTTATTCGGCGACTACTTAACATGCCTAATGCAATCTAGCGGCGTGACTAATGACTCTGGAAGATCTCTTGACCTGGTATTTTCGTTCGATCCTAATGGACTCTCGTCAAGCGTTGTTTAACTTCTATAGTTCCTGAGACATATCATCATCCAGCAGTTTTGTTTTTTGATCCTGTAACCTCATCATCTACATAACGCTTCTAGTAACTACGAGTATTGTTATAACTCTAAAAAAGCTGATTTGAATAAATTGAATGAATGGCTATCCGCTTGTAACTGTCCTAGTGTTCTGAGGGAACGTGACCTTTATAAACCTGTAAACTCCTTTTATGACATACTATTTCTTTGTTTTACCACTTGTTAGTTCGAATCTTTGAAGCATCTTCAAAATTTGAAAAATAAGGCTTGGAGGGGGTTCTGTTCTTCAAGGACTGATGCTGATTACGTAACTTATTCTAATTTGCGTACTCAGTACACTTCGTGTTTAACTCAATCAAATAACGATTATTTATATAGAATGAGGTCGGCCTTGCGTACTGAACCTAAACAGTTTTGGAAGTTTATGAACTCTATCTAAGCACAACTGTGATGGATACCCTTCATCGCTGCGACTCGGAAACATAGACAGTGTTGATTCCTTGGCGACTGCCAATCTATTTGCTGAGCTTCCGCTGCTTCTCTTCAACCTAAAGCCCTGTTGTTCGACGAAGCCTCTATCTCCAAGTATATTTCTGGCATAGTTGATCAATTTTCTAGTGGTTCGGATGGTGTTCCTTCCATGCACAGAAAACATTGTGCTACGTCCATCGTTTCTATTTTGTGTTATTTATTTAATTTATCTTTAACATGTGGTGTTTTTTCAAAACAATGGAAGCTTTCTTTTAATTATTCCTTTGCACAAGAAGGGCAACAAGTGCGACATTTCTAACTACAGACTTGTCGCTAATTTAAGTTGTATTGGTAAGATATTTGAAGCCCTGGTTTGCGATGTTTTGTACTTCCACAGCAAGATTTTCCTGCGCTCCTTTCAGCAGGGTTTTATTTCTGCATTTCTGCTATTGAAAGCGAAAAGCAAGTCGATTGCATTTTCACGGATTTTAGTAAAGCTTTCGACCAAATCAATCACACAATCTTAATTCATAAGTTGACTGTTCTTGATTTACCTACTGTCTTTGTCAGTTGGATTCGTTCTTATAGCGGATTATATTTCGCGCAACGCTTTCTAACGAAATAGATAATACTTCTGGCGTTCCTTAAGTTAACCATCTTGGACCACTTCTTTTTATAATTTACATTAATGATGTATTTCTGATTTTGGCTAATTCCGCATTGTTTCTAATGAAAACGAATGTGGAATTTTAAACTTGGACTTAGACACCTTTCATAAATGGTGTGCTATTACTGTCTTCGTCTCAATATCAGCAAATGCACTGCTATATCCTTTTCTCGTTAAAGAAGGCCTTTCGACTTTAGTTATACTTTAGATGGATGCTTATTAACTAGACTTGACAACAGCAAAGATTTGGGTGTCTTTATTAATACTCGTCTTTCTTTCGAGGATCATATTATATTAACATAATCGTCGCCAGGGCTAATGCTACTCTGGGGTTTGTAAAGATATGGTCAAAGGAGTTTAATGATCCATTCATAACGAAGATCTTTTACTGCACATTCGTTAGACCTATTTTGGAGTATGCCAGGCCGGTCTAGTCTCCCTTCTATGCTGTATACAAAAATCGCGGAGATTCGTTCGTTTTGCCCTGTGCGGACTTCACTGGGATACTCCTATTATTCTACATCCATATGTCGAGAGGCTTAAACCAAAAAATAATATAACATAAAGATGTCGCATGACCATGCTTCGGTTGTACCCGGAAAATTGTGCTCTGGGATTTGTTAGCAGAACCCGTTTGACCCCTTCTCAGACATTAAAAACGCCACTGCACATATCGCTCTCGGTTTTCAATTTCTCTTTATTCTCTTTACAATATCCTGAAATAAGAAAAAATACATTACTTGCATTGTGTTGCAATTGCAACCCCCGGAATATAATATAAGCCATGAAGTCGCCGAAGGCACCGACAAAGCCATGCATTGTTTACGTCAGATATGATTTTCGTGCGTGGTTGATATAATATGTATGAAGTATAGGTGAATGAAGTAGGTATATATAGCATACACATGCATGTATTTATATTTCAAATGAACATTATTGGTACAAGAGAAAAATTTTCGGAAATTAGAATTATTGGATTAGGTAGACAATATGCATAATCAAGATTAGAATAAGACCATGCATCGTCGCACAGGTATGGAACATCGGGTCACAAAAGTAATTATATGGCATTAGATTTATTCACGCGATTTAGGGTAAAAAAATTTATAGCAGAATTCATGACTAAGTATGACTGTCCTTATGAGTCAATAGAACGTATCAGGGCAAAATTACTAATTGTTAATTTTCGAATTTCAGATAAAAAAATAATAACTATTTTTAATATTAATTTTTTTAGTCGAGGATAATTACGAGTATTTTTGATTTCAATTTTTTTTTATGGAAATATAAATCATTTGCCGATTTGATTACGACGAGGTGTTAAAAGAAAAAAATCTTCACAGTTTAGATTGCGTCTTTTAACCCAAATATTAAAATTTAAGGAATCTGAAGGAAATTTGAATATTTTTAAATTTTCAGTCTCCCTCCTCGAATTTCTGCAATGATCCAAACTGCATTTGATTCCCATTTTTCTCTTATCCTTTCCCATCGTGTGACTAAACTCCGCGGGAAATATAATGTTATAAATATGTATAATATAATATTACAAATTTACAGAGCTATGTAGATACAAATATTTATATTGAAGTATTTTCATAAAAACATTTTTTTTTTTTTTCGAAAAATTAAATCTTCGTAGAATTTAAAGTAACGTCGAAGAGAAACCACATCATTGTAAATTTCCCCCTCGAAATTTTGATCCATTTTAGTTGTGGCGTGAAATCAAAGTTAACTTAACAATCTCATTTCTCAAAAAATGTTCCCGCGCTTTTGTACAAAGCGGTTCTTGCCGAAATATTGTGAGAATTATCCAATATTTTTTGTAGCATAAGCAATGTTTGTTAGTGTATTTTCTATACAATTTGAGCAGCACGTGCTTCTGTTACATTCGTTTTGCTGTACAGAGATTAAGTAGGAGAAATTCTTGCTGGATTCTCTGATACTGGGCTAAAGCGAAAATTATCTTTTTCTTTAAAATGGGAGGTAGTGTGACCTGATGTACATTATTATGAATAGGTTGATAGGATTTTGAGGGATTGATTTTGTCGTTCGGATAATTCTACGTTCTCTCGATTTTTGTTTTTAACTCGTTGTCTCAGTTGCACTACAATAGTGCATAGCCAAGTTCTTTTCCCCCATTCATGCGAAAGACGAAAGTATACATACAGATACTAATCACCACACCACCCATATGCATTCTGCCTTTCATATGCATATATGGTTCTTGCACTTACACTTATCTGTATGCTAAAAGCTGTGTGCGCATGCATATATAGATATAAGGACTTGCAAAGAGATGAGAAAGGAAAACAATTCCAGAGAGCTGGCGAAGGTGAGAATAAAGTGTTCAGTGGGGTTGGTATTTTTTTAAAATAGGGGAATCTGGGTTCTACTAATAAAACCCAAACACAATTTTCTTCGTCCAACTTTAACACAGGCGTAGCATGTGGTGTGCGATATCTTTATGTTATATTATTTTTGCTTAAACTCTTTTTTTGGATTCTCTTAAGAATATACGAAAAACTTCCAGAGTTATTTTTGCGTTTCAGTGTATACAAGGAGTGATAAATTCCCCTGAGCTTTTAAACTCTTCAATACTCTCAATATATCTGTTCCTGTGCGCTCCTTGAGGAACTACGACTTCTTTGATGTTCCCCAGCATAGTACAAACTATGGCATGCAGGAGCCGATTTCATCAATGTCTCGCCTCTTTAACTGCCAGTTTGATTGCATTGACTTTCATCTTTCAAAAAGTCAAATAAGAGATCAGCTTAGTTAAAGTAACTTTTCTTTTTATTATTTTCTTATGTATACCTTTTGTCATTACATTGTTATGTATACTTTTATACTTTTGTAAACTCAGTAATCAGATCTATGGTAAGCTTAGTGACAGGTAGTTTCAACTGGTGCCGAATTCTGTAATTCTGTAATAGTTGAGAGTTGGGGAGTTTGGGAGATGAGAATTTTCATTTTCTCCGATTAAAATTCCCTAACTCTATCCATTTACAATTTTCTAACATACTTGGGCAGTTAGAAAAAATGTGAGAAGTGTGAAAAAGTGTGTATCGCCGAGGAGGATAAAAAGTATCCGTTTTTGGTGTAGAGGGTCCAGAATACGTCATGTTTGGTATCAAATTTAAAAAGACGGCGGAGAGGGTAATCGAGTGGTGAAGTTTATTTTTAATCGTTTGAACGTCATAACGGACTTTTTACCGCTGAAAAATTGCTTTTTGAAATTGGGTCTTTACACCCCAGTTCCTACATTTTTCATATATTTTTTCTGTTCGTTCTTTAACATCCATTAGTACTGTATGTTGTAAAACTTTTTGTTGTGGGAGGTGCATTTTCACGACTTAACAGCTCTTCATAATGATGAGTTCAAAATATGTCGATTTTTGTACCAAAAAACGGTCATTGTCCACCTTAAAAGGACTGATTCACTTCTTTTATTGAAACTCCAAAACCATTTATCGGACTCAAAAACTAATTACATATCCAATTTAATTTAAAAATTCCTAGATACCTAGGTACCTTCACAAAACACAACAAAAACAAACAATACTGTCAGTTGGGACATCTTCTTCTTACTTTTCAACAACTAAAATAGCCCAGAGTTTTGTCGACTGGTTTAGAAAGTTTGGTAATTCTCAACACAAATTCCCCGTGTTACAGAAATCCCAGTGGAAAGTTAAATGTCATAAGAAACTCTCATCTCCCCAACACCACAACTGTCTGTGTTACAGAATCGGGCCCCTGGGCTACGAATTTCGGGCTGTGCATCAATCCACTGAAGACTGATCTTGGGGTTTTCACTATAATAAGGAATTTTCCTGTAACGAATCTGCCTTCTATTGGCTCGGGCATGTCGTTAATATACAACGAAAACATGAGTGTCCCCAGTACTGAACCCTGCGACACCCCGATATCGACCGATACCTCTGTTGCTTGTCCCACTTTCGTTTTGTGTGTTCTCCCAGTCAGAAATTCTGTAAACCAGTTCAATTCTTTTACCTCTTATTCCATATTTATACATTTTTTGTAGTAAAAGTTGATGATCAACAGTTTCGAACGCTCTCCTAAAATCCAGGAACACGCAAGCGATTTTATTTCTTGACGCTATCTGCTCCTTCCAATCTACCATCACCATAATAAGCGCCGTTTCACAGGAATGCTTCAGACAGGGGCCCGACTGATTAAAGATTATAAGTGCATTTTCCTCTAAATATTTTATAAGCTGCTTATACACTATCCTTTCCAATACGTTTTCATATGTCGACAACGCATTCACTGGTCGATAATCCTCACATTTAGCTGACTTTTTTATTTTTGCTATTGGCGTTACTATTGATTCCTTCCATGAATCAGGGAATCTTTCTTCCAACAGGGATTTATTAAAAATACCTACAAATATTTTTCCTACCGCTCCAAAGCAATCAATCAACATGCTTGGACTTAAAAAATTGCAGTCTTTTTTTGCTTCAGTTCTCTCAATGCTTCCTTAATATCCTTGTGACTTATTGTATTAAAAGTAAAAAAAGTACTTACGCATGATATTGTTTCAGCATACCTTACTATAGGTATAGATTTGTGTATGTCTATTATACTTTGCACAAAGAATTCGTTGAACGCCTCAGCAACTTCATCATTCCTATCCAAGGTGCTACCGATTATTTTAATTCCTTTAATATCTGATCTTCTTTGCTTCAACACTAACTCTTTTAATGCTCTCCACATTTCTTTTTGGTTGGCTAATTCATTAATCTTCTTTTTAATGTATTCACTCTTATATTTTCGCACCCTTACTTTATATTTATTTCTAATGAGCTTATATGTCAGTTGAATTTAACCAATTAATGTTAAAGTCACCGACCAATATGAAATTTTTATTTTTTTCACACAAATCAATTATTAAGTTTTTAAAATTGTCACATAATAGCCTATTTGACGCTTTCGGTGATTTATATAGCACACAAACAAGAATTGTAATTTTGCCGAACGAAACCTTCACTATAAGCCACCATAAATCTTTTTCATAGGCATAGTCTTCAATCTTTTCATATTGTCAACAATTCGACATGTATATTGCCACACCTCCCGTATGGGAAGAGATACTATTGCATCTAATTACATCATAATTTTGAATAGATATTTCCTCATCACTTATATTTTCAGTTAAATGCGTTTCCGATCACATTACCAAGGGGAACTTCTTTCTATTAATTATTGCTTCTATTTCGACTAAATTTTTTACTAAACCTTGCATATTCATATACAAGCAAGCTATACTCTTTAATTGCTAATAGCTAATTTTATCTCTAATAACTTTTACTTTCCTTTGATATACTTGACAATTTTTATCCCTGCAATCATGCGAAACATCGATATTAATACCAAGTCTTCCATTGACTAATATACAGTTATTACATTTTTATTCTGTGATATTACAGCTTATTGAATCGTGCTCTCCTGAGCATTTTGCACATACCTCCTTGTTTTTGCAATCTTTTGCCAAGTGATCGAATCCCCAACATTTAAAGCACCTTTTAACGGGTACATACTCCCTAGTAAAACATCTATCCCATCCTATATTAATTTTTCCCATGACCATTATCTTTTTATACAATTCCGGCCCCATTTCTATTACCGCTTTATACATTTTCTTTTGTTGACCTCTGAAAAATCTCCAACATTTAATATCCCCACAAATATCGTTTTGCTTTTGGATTGCTTTAACTAGATCGACCTTTTCCTATTCCTCTCCAATACCACACACTAGAATACAAGGCTTGCTCATTTTTGGTACACTAACGTTGTAATTTTTCCCCATTTTTTCTTCGATCATCCTCGCAATTTATCGCCAACGTACCATTCTGCCTGTTAACAGGGTGTCCCGTAAGTCGACGTCAAGCCGGAACCGGGTGATAGACCAAATCGTAACAGTTACCAGAAAAATATAAAAAATAATCTAAGTCATGTATTTTTCAAATTATAGGCATTTCTTTTGTTTACGAGAAAATGTACACCTTGTGATGGTTTATTAGTTTATTAGTTTTTCTTATGTAATCCCGAATAGTGCTTATGTAACCTGTTGCTTTAAGTTCTAAGCCAACTGCTCCAGCTTGGAAGAAAATGTCACATTTTGCCGAACCAACAATATAAAATTAATAATTCGTTGAACTTTAACTGACTGTATTGAAAAACAAAAATGTACTACGCCAGTCTGGCAAGTAACTTTAAAAGTTGACGCATTTAATAAGGATTCTAAAATGGTACAACACTTGCTACATTATTTCTTAGATTACGGAAAAAAAAATTTTTTTCTTCAAGAAACCCAGTTTCGAAAAATTTCTTTGCACCTACTAAAATTGATTCTAGTGTACCCAAAGCTTGCCTTAAGAGCGTAACTTTAAGATTCTAGCTTGAGTTAGACGAAAGAAGAGGGTACCGATTCCTCAAATTATCGACAAACTGCAATCACTTCGATTTTTCAGAGTTTCTTTAATCTATTAACTCCAAGTTAATGAAGTATCTGAAAACCAAACAACTCATCAATGATCGCCATTATGGCTACCGAACTGGACACTCATCTGGAGATTTTCTGACTTTTCTTACGGAACATTCGAACCGTAGTCTTCACAATTGTGGTGATTACAAAATCGTTGCTCTAGATATTTAAAAGGTCTTTGATAGAGTCTGGTACGTGGCGCTTTAATTCTGTATTTTGCAAAGTTGCAATTTATGATTAATTCCTCAATTTGAACAAAATGTGTTTCCCAATTTTTACTAACTAAAATAAATAATTTAACGCCTCGTTTGACTTTCGCGAGTATCAAAATTTGAACGATGACCAACTCTTTTCGTTCCGAGTTGCAGTCACTCACTTATCTGTTCGACACGTATCTTTTAAATGATGAATTTTGTGCATTTGACATTTGCGAGTGGTGGCGAGTGTCTTCGAACTTTTGATCTGTTTCCAGCTTATACCGTTTTGAAACCAAAGTTGCGCAGACGAGAAATTCTCCACCTTCAAACATTAACACATCTAACTTTTTTTTTTACCAAGATGGTTCCAAATTAGAGGAAAACACTGAAACGGATTTTTTCAATGATGACTCTAATGTGGAGATAGTCAAACACCTTGAAAACCATAAAAAAGCTTCCAGGTGGAAATATAGATCATTCTGGTATCCGGAAGGTATCTTCTCAACTTCGGTACAAATCACAAAAAGATTATCATCTCCTCAGATAGCTAACCTGTTAAAACTTTGATAGAAGCCCCCGCAACTCCCAAACTGATTGTGGAGTGTAAAACCTCTCTGAGTTCTATCTCTCGGTGTAAAGAAATAAGTCTAGTTTACAACTATATAAGTGGAAATAAATAAGTAAAAAACCTAGAATTGATCTAAGACCAATTCTTATGATATCCTAGATGAATGCCCGTAAGAAATTACGTATGGTCACCCATGTGAGCAATTTTGATTTTTGCAGTGGTTTTTCGCATATATTTCTAGAATGGTTCGTCGGACAGAAAAAATGAGTATAACCAATTTTCGAGAATTCCATATTTTTGTACAATAAAAGTGTCTAAGACTGATCGTTTTCACAGTACACGTAAAAAACCTAAATTTTTATATGGCAACACCAAGAAGGAGTTGCCCGATTTAGTCCATTTTTGAAATTTTATTTGTTATTACTATAAAATCACCATGTACCAAATTTGAGCTCTCTATGTCAACTAGTGTCCAAATATATAGTGTAAACCGAAATTTGTGTATGGCAACCCCACGAAGGAGTTACCCGATTTGTCTTATTTCCGAACTTAATTTTACTTTTTGTTTAAAGTCCGCGTATAAATGTTTCAGCTATCTAGGTAGACGCGTACTCGAGTTATCGTGCGCACGGACAGACGGATGGACGGTCGGACGGACAGACAGACGGACATGCAAATACCAAAATAACTTATAATATTATGCGCGGGTGTCCAATCCATTTTGCTCTACCATCATTATTTCTATACGGAATGTCAAGCTTAGTATACCCTATAGATATCATCTAGTATGGTATAAAAAGTGGATGAATCGCTAAATTGGTGAAGTCTCGAAGGCCGCCCGTCCACAATTTGGATTATACCAAAAGACTTCCCCTTTAACGTTTTGACTTAGGCCGTCTGCCAACACAGTCGTCTTTGGTTATGTAACCCCACGGGTAGAACGACAAAAAAGCTGTAGTTGAAACTCAACTCAAGGTAAAAAAAAGATTATTTGGATTAAACAAAAACAAGCCAACCCTGGAAGCTCTCGTTTCCATTCTCACTTCTTATTTCATTAGAAAAAATAAATAAATAAAGAGAATAGAAAAACGAGTCAAAGTCAGTCTACTAAGAGCTAAAGTGCATTGAAAGCGTTGCAACCGTTTATAAAGGCCAAAACACAATGAGAGGAACACAACAATGTTGGCAATTTAGTTGGCGACAATGTTGCATTTAAAACACAGTGAACGCGATGCGACAAGTGTGTTTGACAGCGGGCACTGTTTTATTTATTGTAAAAGAAATGGCAGTAGGGAAAAAAATTAAGAAAAATCTTTAATATAGATTCTGCGGCTTACTTAAAATTGTAAAGCATAAAGAAAAAACTAAGAGGAAAAAAGAACAAGAAGGTAAGATTGCTATACATGGGATGACGCTTATCACACAGCATAACTTTTTCCATCATTTTCTCTATTAGTTCCTCCTCAAAATCCCTAATTTATCAAACTAATTAAAGAAATTAATTTTATAAAAGTTTTTAATAAGTAGTTTATTTACAAAACTAAAAAGCAAGTACAGAGGTACTGTCAGTTTCTGGCCTAAAGCCGAAAACCAGAAATTTTTGGGAGTGTAGGTGCTGTGAGTAAAACTCATTACCACTTTCCACTTATTAGTTAGAAATGGGATGCCCAAAAATCATTTGAATTATGAAGATAACCAATTTTCCTTAAAATGATTCACATATAGATTTTTAAATAAGTCTATATATATTAACCAGCAACTTATTGGCATCTGAGTTACCTGTAGTGAAGACAGCAGGCAGTTTCAGGGTTCATTGCTGTCCTGATGAGATCGCCCTGTTACTACTGATCGAAACACTTTACACACAGTACCTACAATCCCAAAAATATTTTTATGGAATTTTTGGTCTTCGGCTTTAGGCCAGAAACTGAGAGTGCCTCGGTACTTGTATTTTAATTTTCTCTGCTCATGTGTAGTAGGTTGAGAATTGCCTGTAGACTCGTATTTTGTACGGGTCTCGAAAGAGTAAAGAACTCATTACCACTTTGCACTTACTAGTTTATTTACTACATATTATCTTTTAATTTCCTATATTTTATAAAAATAACAAAGTCCACATAACATGAATATCAATTATTCACTGTCCACACAGAAATGTCAATTATATTGGCGACTAATTTAGAGATTTTCACAAACTTTTTGTTGGCAACTTGCCGAGTCGCCCTCATTGTGTTAAGTATATGGGACTCCCATATATTCGAATCTTTGACAGCAACTAATATACGGCGACTTTGTTGTGTTGCTCTCACTGTATTTGGTATGGTCGTATGTAGAGTGATTGACATCGGACGTGAAGTCCAGACTATCAGCGTGAGCTGACAGATCACTCGGTGGACAGCGTTGACTGCAGACTGGCATGCTAGCTCGCTTCGGCTATTGGCGGAGAGTGTGGGGAGGTTCCACGAAAATCTGCCGCTGCCACCAGCCAAAAATCGTGCCTGACAAGCCAAATGCCGTCACACACATCTAGTCCTGAAGGGACCTTTACACTACTTATCATTAACCATGCGAAGGCGCAGATGTTCTGTCTTCTGCTGCCATCGCCCCATCCATCCAATAGACATTGAGGGCAGAATATATCCAGTGTCCCTGTGTTGACCTGAAAAGAGAGTAGTAGCCGACCTAGTCAACCTTCATATTAAGAAGCCTCCGGGAGAATGAAAGGAGAAATAAAACAAATCTACCGCATGATTACGTTATAATAATTCACTATATTAACAGCATCTAAACATCATGATGTACACTATTTGAGAAAATTCCGTTTTGTTTTCTCTTTTTGATATCCTGAGGTGTATTATATTCAGTGGCTAGATTTACATACTTCAATCAAGTGAACTAGAAGAATAATGATAATAATACTAATAGTAGTAACACTCGTGATACGTATATAAGACGTTATATATACATATACAGCGTGATTCTGATCAAGATACATTCCGGTATACCACGTGATTTCTTGAGGTAAGACGATCAAAAAATTGTTCCACATACCCCCCCTTAGAAAGCTTCCTTTAGGAGTTTTGGCCAGTTGAAGATATTCGTGAACCCTGATGGGAATAAATGAGTATAAGTTTTGAACCACCCTATATATTTTGGTTATTGTTGGCTTATTAAATAGCCAAGAATGGTAGCTGTCGAAAAGTGTATTACTTTGCATTTTTTAATTAAGCTTCTTTAATTATTCTCAAATATTTCTAAAATTTTGATTTTTTTACACACAAAAGTTTTTGAAATAAATAACGGTATTTATGAAATTTGTGTGTAAAAAAATCAATGTTTTGGAAATATTTGAGAATAATTTAAAGATGCTTAATTAAAAAAAAGCTACTATTCTTGGCTATTGAATAAGCTAACAATAACCAAAATATATAGGGTGGTTCAAAACTTATACTCATTTATTCCCATCAGGGTTCACGAATATATTCAACTGGCCAAAACTCCTAAAAGAAGCTTTCTAAGGGGGGGGGGGGGGTATATGGAACAATTTTTTGATCGTCTTACCTCAAGAAATCACGTGGTATACCGGAAGGTATCTTGATCAGAATCACCCTGTATATATATTTCAATTTGTCGGTTCGAACCTAAAAAACTTCATTTAATGGCCATACGATCGTATCCCCACTTAGAGGCTTTAAAATCCCTGGTTCCTTTTCTTTGTTTAATTAATTTAGCAAATTGATTTGTAAGAATAATATTTGCATTTACGATATACCTCGAAAAGGCTTCTTAAAATATCACCTATCCTATGATGTTTAGATTGTAACCAAAAAAAAACTTAACAAATACCTAACACTAGGTATGTACATGTAACATGCTCCATATAGTGTTCTAATTCAGTCTTAATAACAATTAATAGTGATGGAACACAACAAACAGTCTTTCATCATTACGAGAATCCTTTATGATGCATTGTTGCGTTGGAATTTAAGTAAGCGAGGACGAGTAGGAAATTGTTTTACAGCTTACTCCGTGATACCTAAAGTTTCTGGACCATTTTTTTTCGATGTCGTCGCTCTTTCAATTTAATATCGAATGAATCCCTGCTGTTTCAAATTTTGTACCAAGAAATCACTAACAGTGTGAGGCTGAACACTATTCCCAGTGCACCAAACCTGTGCCCATATCACTATTATCCACTTGATCAGTGCCTGAAGAAGTGAGACTTACAAAAGTCGTTTGCGGAAAAGAATGATATTCTTGGTCGATTGGATGAAGGGATGATAGCTGATGGTTTAATTCCGTTGTTAGTTCAGCTGCTTCTACTGGAGGTTCGGTAGAAGCTTTCGTCGAAATTTTATTTCCTTCAAAATTTTGACAGGACTCAAAAGAATTTGCATTTCGCTCAGCAGATTGGACAATATTTTCACTTCAAGAGACATTCATCTGGAGAGAATCGAGCATCTGTAGAGGACCGAGCATCGACTAAATTATTTGAAGCGTACTCAGAAGATCTTCCAGAGTTATCAGTAACCGTATTGTAGAGTGCGCCAGGCTTTTCTTATTATAGCGAAGTTCTTTAGGGATGATTATACACCATCCTTCACTCTTGACGGTTCCGACTTAAACATGGTATTTTAAAAATTCGTACCAATCTTATCGATGCTGAATATATATAAATCCTTTATACCAGCCACGCTGATGAAAATTCCAATTCTGATGATATGCGTCGCTCAAGTAAACTTTCGTTGTCCGGTACGGATCGAATTGTCTTTTTCGATTTTTGTAAAAATACTGGATTATTTTTTGGATGTCTAGGTTAAAGAAAACTTTTATTCCGCCCCCCTTTTTGCAGCAACTTCCTCAACAACAAGATCACACGTCACCTCCCTCCCCAGAAAAAAAATATTCTTCTTCCTTGCCATCCAACTCGTTCTATCTGGAAGCGCTGCACTGTCAATTAGGTGGCGTTCGGTGCGTACAGACACTCCGTCCATACAGAAAGCAGTCCGCGCATACATGACGCAGCTAGCCTCAGTATAGCATACTGCTGCATGCAATATGCTACGACCATAACATGTTTTGGCCTTAACACAAAATCTGAATCTAATAATAATTTATATTGTCTTGTTTGCCTTGTTGGATTAGTCTAGCAACCGGTCCAGCCGAATCTACACATTGATACTTGGATATTGGCCGTACCTTACATCTCGGAACAAGCAGTGGAAGAAGTAGAAGACAAAAAGTAGTGGTTATAAATGATTTCCACTTTTCTATCAGAAAATTTACTACTTTCAGAAGGGTCAACCACCAACACGTTTTATTCGAGTTTAAATAGTTTTATTATGCTAAAAAATGAGGAATGAACATTTTCGCACAAACTCTCCAAACGAGAATTATTCTTAGATGTATACAAATGTTCAATATTTACCTTAATTACTTGAAAAAAGTAAAATTAAAAAAATAAACAACTCCCGAGCACAGAGGACTGGTCTCATGTATTCAGTTTGCCACCGAAACACCAACTAATAGAGACTAAAATATTTGCTTTTACCGTTCATGGTTCCATGCATTTCCTTTGTAATTCTCTAAAGTTCCAAACTTTAATTCACACAAAGCTTTATAAAGAATTCATAAAGCAGAAAAGAAACTCCGCATCAAAACAACTTTATTAAAGTTTTTAAGTCCCATCTCTTGACACTATTAAATAGGACCCTTGTTAAAAACAAAGTTAGTAGTAGTAGTAGTAGTTGATATAGAAAAGTATATGTATTTGCAAGGAACATAAGCATAAGTTCGCAAGCAAATAGTGTAAATTTTATGGAACTGCTACACAATTTCAGAATAGTTCACAGTCAAAGGTTCCTTTTTTTTTGTTTGAGTTTTATGCATGATTAACATGAAAAGAGCCTAAAACTTTTTCAAGTCTTTGGCTATATTACAACTGCGAGGAAATTAAATAAGTTTAGGCGCCTACAGTATTTTTTTTTTTGCTTTTTTTTTTTTAGAAAACTTGTGACAATTCTATTTGCTTTGTTAGCATTGAAGTTATGTTGTTCAAGGCCGGAAGCATTATTCCAACATTTCGGTGGTGCATTCGTTTTCGCTTCAAAAAACTTAATCACCATTTTATTACAGTGAATTGAAATGTTTTGAAAAATTTCTATAGTTAAAATCGTGATTTGTATGAAAATTTACTTCCGTTAGCTAAACCTGATGTCCTCTTCAACCAAATGACTTCCATCCGATCAGTCTATTGTGTTATTTATTCAAGGTTCTGGAGAAGCTTGTAAGGGGTGCAAATCAGGCCCGTACACACAGGACGAGTTTTGGGGTTGAAACCCCCCCCCCCCCCCTCCATAGATGAAAGGAAAAACATTTTTTCGTGTTAACATCAGAGCAATACAAATTTAACACCAATGAATTTGTGTGCATTGTATAGCATCAAGATTCACGACCATATATTGCTTCTGAAGTACACAGTAAAAAATAATTCCCTAAAGTGACTGGCAACAATTTGTGCCAAACAGGTTAGGCATTTGTCGATAAGATTAGGGAAAGTTCCTCCTTGGAAAACTAAGATTAGGTTTTTGTCCCTCAAATGTAGGGAATTTTGGTTTTCCCCCCTTAAAATTTAGGGAATATTCCCTAAAATGTAAGGAATTTTTAATAAAATGTAAGGAATTTTCATTTTTTTTATGCTTTCCCTACATTTTAAGGAATATTCCCTAAAACGTAGGGAACATTCCCTAAAATATAGGCAATTTTAAATTGTTGTTCTGTTTTTTTTTCCCCTAAAATGTAAGGACTATTCCCTAAAATTTAGAGAATAGTTCCTAAAATGTAGGGAATAGCACTGCACCACTCTCCACCATAGGTGAAGGTGATAGAGGACCACCCCTTTTAAAAAACATTAGAATTAGTTTCTTATGATCCATACTACTAAGTAGTATGGAATTTATATTAGTGCACTGGGCATGCTTAAATAAAATATTGAAAAACAATTTATGACTTGTTTTCAAAAACATGTGTGAATTATATAAACGAAAACATATTTCCATAAAAAAATGTAGCATAATAGCAAATTTGTTGAATGTTCTCTTCCTTATATCCAAGAGAGCTTAACATTTCAGGAATTTTACTTACTTTAGAGGTTTTCTGGTGCCAGATACCTAAATTCATTGAATGTTCTATTGATTTGGGGAAATTAAACTGTTTCTCCCTTTATAGAAAATTACATTTAATTTTAGGGAAAAACATGTCTTAAATTTAGGGAATAGTCATAATATTTTTTACAGTGTGGTGACACAGCAGCTCTCGCAAATTATTTCTCTGTAAACGTACCTTAATTTATTTAACCTAGAAACTTATCGACAGACACTGTAAACAATGGAGAATAGAATAAATTATATTTTTTAAAGATTCTGAATTAAATTATAAACACAAGAAGAAAAAACAACCACCTTGTCCGTAGTTTGAAGCTGGCACCTTCCGTTTTCCGGGCGATTGCTTTTACCACTATGCTAAAGACACAAAAAAAAATGTAAACAGTGTTGAATTAGCTGTAGTGCATATCTTGTTACAATAGGCGCTTTCGGCAAGCACAATCTCAGTGAGACAAGTGAGATATTCTCAGTTGGCTCACTGAGACTGCACTTTCGGTGAACTGTCTTAGTTCCATATTGAGCTACCAAATCCGAACGCAACCACTGAGCAACTGAGACAAGTGAAACTGAATATTCTTGTCTCAGTTGACTCAGTTTCGTTATTTTGTGATTTTAATTACTAATTAAAGTTTAGTGAGCTATTTGAATAAACTAACAACACTTTCCTCAATTTATTACTATCCATTTTATGAGTTCACAATTATGTCAAAATTGGCAAATCAGCTGATTGGTTTGAACTGACACAACTGAGACGGTTTCTCAAAGTTTTGTCTCAGTTGTCTCACTGAGACAGTGCTTGCCGAAAGCTCCTATTGTTCGAACGCTATTTTATTTCAATGGGTGCGTTCACCGACAGAAAAAAACGTGCAAAAAGTGAGTTTTTGTCGTCACTACCAAACACTATCGTGCGTTCACTGCGCACGAAAAATGACAGATAAACACTTCCTGCGTTCACTGAGTCGACTGAGAGTGACTTGTAGCGCGCTACCTTTGTATTTTGCATAGTGAAATGTTGCAAAGTGATGTGTTACCATGGATACGGAGGGAAGGACGACAATAATATATGGCAACTTTATATATTAGCGTATATAATTTGAGCCTTGATTATATTTTCCTGAATGATTGTTACTAAGCTATGTAAATAAAGGCAATATCCTGATAAAGCTATGTTATTTTATTTTGAATGAAAAAATCTTCTTGGTTAAGATTGTTGGAATGATTCTCAATTGACTGCCTTTATGATAAAACGGTATTAATAGGAGGTGAACCATAAAGAATCGCAGTTTTAGTTGTATTGTTTTGTCTAGTACTAATGAGATGCACTACTTCTGTTCTCTGCATGCCCTCATAGGACGATTCAGGGAAACGTACTTATTATATTATTAATAGGCGAACGATTAGTAAGGCTTATGCCCAGTGCTGTGACTTTAATACAAGGTGCTGGTAGCAATTCAGCACTCTGCTTTCTAGTTAATTCAACCGATGGGCCACAATATAATCCCGATATCCCTTCATCAAATTTTAGTACCAGAGATTTTTATATTTTCGTCTTTTCCATAATGTTAACTAGATTTATGAAAACATAAAAACAATTGCTAACGGGAATAATTACGTCTACGATAATGCTTGTTTCCTGGCCTTATCTGCCACATATGTCCGTCGATGCGAACAATTTTGTTTATATTAGTCTTCAGAATAGTGGTTGGAGTTTATACAGCAGTAACTGTAGTGCCTAGTCCAAATACACTATTTTTATACTCAGTTTGGGGACAGGTGCTTATAGTAATTAGCTGGACATGTCTAACGGGTTCGACAAGCTTTACTAAATTATGCATAACAAAAATTATTATGAGATCGCAAGGTGGTAAATCTTTAGTATGGACTAAAGCTCATATTTCTTGTCTTGGGTGCGTTCACCGACAGAAAAAAAAGCGTGCAAAAAGTGACTTTTTGTCACTACCAAATGCCTTCGTGCGTTCACTGAGCACGACAACTTCATTTCACTGACTGACAGTGACTTGTAGCGCGCTACCTTTCATTATCTTATTTTGGATAGTGGGTGCGTTCACAGACACGATAGCGTCTTGTAGAGTAGTGTTAGCGTAGCGTAGTAAACATATGTCAAAAAATTACTTTGACAGTTAATTACCACGGTGGTGACTTTGGCACAGTGAACGAAAGAAAGTGTAGCGTAATGTAGTAAAAATTTCAATTTTCAGAATTCGAGTTTTTTAACATAAAATAGTAAAATAGGATCAGGATTTTTGAATGAAGTTACTTGATTTGCATACTATGTAATTTCAGGTTTTGATGTCTGAAATGCAACATTTATTTTACCGTATAATTAACTGTTAACTTTCATATTTTTCTCGCTGGAGGCTAGTTTAGCAGTGGTCCAAAGCTTTACATTAAATTGATAGTTTCTTTTGGTATCTTGTTACAACTATCAAATTGCCCCACAATTAACAATCTTGCCATTAAAAGTGTGCCTACAGATACTCAGTCTATTTAGCCGATTGGTCGACAGTCTTCAACTTTCTATTGTTCTGCTATAATAAAAGTCTTATACATTTTACCATGTATATATTTAGTTCCCACTACCTCTATTTTATTACTTGTTTGGCTAATGTTTAGGTTAACTATACTTTACCATACCATACTATGCAGTTATATTAAGTTTTAACTACTTTAATTCTTCTTCTTGTTTTCCTATAATGTAAATCTATGTAGCTTCTATGATATGCATATTAAAAAGAAGTTCCATTTTTTCATATATGAATTAATATATTTAGAAAGTTCTTCTTTCATTTTTCTTTTCTTGTGTAATGTTGCACTTTAGTAAAAATCACAACAATTCACAATTAAATTTACCCTGTGCAAGTGAAAACACAACTGTGTGCACTTGAATACATTCGTTTCACTGTCCATCAAGGTTTTCCGGGATAAATTTCGAATGGATCAAAGCTTGTTCATTTTTTTCACCTTTTTGTACTGAGTTTTACTGCTTCCACAAGCCTTCACGTGGAAAGCTTGACAAGATTTCTAGGGAGTATGGTCTCCAAGTGGAAGGCAAGATTAAACTCAGATCATATTTGCGACTCTACTTTGTTAAAGATATCCTCAGATATTCGCAATGTAGGTACTTGACTTAGATCATCTAATGGCTTTAGTATCTCTGAAGGCGTTCGATAGTGGCAATGAGCTTCAAAATTAATTAATACGTTTCGGTTCAGCATAATGGTAAGTAAACTAATAGATAATTTCTTATTTGAACGACATCTACACGTGAAGACAAATAATAATATGAAGAGCGACGGAACAAAGATAGTTAAGTACTAAATGTCTAGATTAGAGCAAAATGCAAAAAACTATATATTACATACCATAATAATAATGAATGTTACTTTTTGATAGGAAAAATAGTAAAAAAAAAACATTTTATGAGATGCTCTCCAAAAAAAAATTGCTACTTAAATACACGATATATCGATTTTTTTTAAATGCAGTTAACCAATTTTGATTCAACCCAAAGTAATTAACTAATTTTGTAACAAACGAAAACGTACTTAACTAATTTTGTTCTAACAATTACCACTTGACTGGTTTTGATATTCTCTAAAATAAAAAGACTATTTCACAGAAAATGTTATTTATTTCAAAGAAACATACCAAAAATTATAGTTTCACCTTATACCCTTACAGCTTCCAATTCTGGCTCAAGACACTCGCAGTCATTAATCAAATCTTCTTCATTGTCGTTATTAAGTACAATGCCTTCAGTCCTTTCCAAGATTTCTTTGAACCAGTGTAGCTCCTGTAGTTCAGTCCAATCCTCGCCAAATTGCTTCACCAATAAATTTGTTACATCCTTTTTATACCCTGGATGAAATCTATAGGGTATACTAAGTTTGTCATTCCATTTGGAACACCTCGAAATAATGATGGTAGAGTAAAATGAATTGGACACCAACGCATAATATTAAAAGTTATTTTGATTTTTGCAAGTCCGTCCGTCCGTCTGTGCGCACGATAACTCGAGAACGCATATACTTAGAGAGCTGAAATTTTGTACACGGACTTAAAAAAAAAAGTAAAATTAAGTTCGAAAATGACACAAATTGGGCAACTCCTTCGTGGGGTTGCCATATAAAAATTTAGGTTTTGTACGTATACTTTGAAAACGATCAGCCCAAGATATTTTTATTGTACCAAAAACTTCTGCAGAATACGAAATCCTATAAAATTGGTTATAATCATTTTTTCCGTGCGATAGAAATATATGCGAAAAATAACTTTAAAATCCAACTTGAATAGATCGGTGACCTTACGAAATTTAATACGGGCATTCATCTAGGGTATCATAAGAATTGGTCTTAGACCAATTCTAGCTTTTTACTTGTTTTTTTCCTGACTTAGGACTCTCATCAGACATTTCTCATTCAGATTCCTTGGGTGTGTTTTGCATCGTTTTAGCAAAGTGTTAAATTGTTCATTATATTCAAAAACAAAATTTTCAAAACCCTTCATTTTAGCATCATTATTCCGTCCGGCTATTTTCCTCAATTGAATTATTTTTAAGTTTTGAACACCATTTATTTTTTTGTAATTATTTTGCTCCATAGCTTTGATATCATATCTATAGCTTCAGTGTTTATATAATTTATGCACTTTTCCATGCTTCTCAAAAATATTGAAATATTTTTCCTTCGTAATTATAACTGTATTCTTTTTAAGCTCTTTCTCAAGCCTGCCAAACGCTCTATCTGTAGACAAAAAACTATGGCTCCGGACAGGGAAAAATATATGAAATTCTTTGATTGAATTTGGCGATTTGTTTCGAAGCCAAAATGCTAGGGTATGGATTATATGACAGTTTTTATTCTGCCCTCCACAATCATCACAGAAGAGTCGCAGGAACTCAGTATCATTTGGAAATTCAAGAGAATTTAAATGGTTGAGGAGAGCAGATCCAATTACTTCTAATCCCCGGCCAGCTTCAGTCTCATTCCAGCAGTAGAAATCAAGATTGTTTGAATCAGCGTTCACAATACAAAAATTATATAGGCTCAATTGGCGACTGTAGAATGCCTCTTGTATTGGTGTTTTAGGCAAAACTAAGCCTTCTTGCAAGTCAAAACAAAGGGTTTTACTTTTTGGTACATCTTCTTTTTTGAGGTGGGTGTAAAAAGCATTGGCACGGAGCTTGTGTATTCTTTTTTGTACTATTATTTTAGCTCTTTTATCTGTATTTGTTTCTTTTTTCAGACTATTTTGTAACAATGTGCATGTACTGCATGTGTCTGAGGATGGAGATGCAAAGCCAATATTGAAGCCTTGCAAAAAATTTGAGTGAACATAGTGCGTTTCACTTGTGATTCAAAAGGAACTGAACCATTATATAAATCCCATAATTTCTTCATGTTTAGGTCTGAAGCTAGATATATTCGACATGATTTTGCCCTGTTGTAATGGCTTTCCTGCGCTGGGAGATTTTTAATAAAATTTCTAATATTTTCCTTTTTATGAATACTTTTTCTAGACCTTCTGTCACCTCCTCGATTTGGTACTGCACCTTCATGTAGTAATTTTGCAATGGTTCTAAGTCGTCCTTTTTTTTTTATATGAAATACCTTTTGGAAAAAATTTGCACATACTGGAACATTCTTGTTTTTGAGTTTGAGGTAATATGTACAACTGAACCGCCGCTTTTTCATAGCCGTACTACGAACAGGAATTGGATGGTATATAGCTATATATCCTGTCCGAGAAACGTCTTGCTTTTGCTTACTCTGATTCTTGAAGAAATTTTTACGAAGAGGTAATAAGTCTTCAACAGTAAATTGTCTACATTTTAGTTTCTGACCCCTGTGTTTGCATGTAGCTTGAAATCCAATACATAACGGGTTTTTGTCTTTATACCTTTAAAAACAACGTAATAATATTTTTAACATAAAATAACAATCGAACAAATATTGCACACACTATAACAGTAAGTATTTTGCAACTTTGAATTTACTTTTCATTCCTTCTGGCTGATCCTTTTGGAACTGAACGTTTACGTTTTCTACTCCCTGTATTTATACTTGAAACGATTGCTGTATTTTCCATTTGTAGCTAAAATAATAACTTCTTCAAGAATATATCTCGTTTCGCCAGTATGAGAAAAAACGTTTTTGGAATTTGAAAATTGAGAAACTGACTAAGTGACTGACAGTATATCACTGTTTACGCTTTTGAACGTCAAATTTTTTTTTTTTTGGTTTTTTTTTTTTTTTTTGTAAACGTAAAAAGGTGTTGCTAGATTATAGACACTGTGAAATTAAACTAAATTTGGTCCGGTAAAAATATCAAGATGCGTACTTTGTATGAAAATTAACCAGTAATGTTTTTAACCATTTTTGTTCCGTCAGTCAGTTTTGAAGTGATTTTTGTATCGAAATTAACTTATATTGTTTCGACTTAATATCAGCATCGAGTAGGATTTTAAAAATTAAGGCCTTAGCATGTGTCATGTCATTTTCTGCCTCTTAAGTAGTTAACTATTTTTGTTTCGTCGCTCCTCATATGTCTAATCATCTTCCCTTATCCTTAGGGGTACCGCAGGGATCTATATTAGGGCCATCATTATTTGTGTTATTTATAAATGATCTCTGGGAGGAAGTTGAAAATGTAGATGTTTGGTCGACGGTCAAATAGAAATTCTCTCATCCCTTATAAACTACCCCTTTGAAAAATATTTACCAATAAAAAGAAAAAATATACTCGTTGATGATTGTCGTTGGTTTTCGCCAAGAGTTCGATCTCTAATTGCCGAGCGTGTATATCTATATCATCGCTATAGGTGGCTGCTGATAGTTGAATATCTCGATCGGTGTGATCTTTTGACGTACTGGCAATCGGGATTCCGATAATTTCATAGCTGTGAAACTGCTGTGTTAAAAGTAACTTTTGACATAAGAAGCATTCTAGACCGAGACCATTTCATGGTCCTAGTACTTCTAGATTTCTCTAAGGCTTTTGATAGCGTGAATCATCGCATCCTCCTCGATAAACTTGCTAACTCTTTTAATTTTAGCAACTCGGCCGTTGCTTTGATTAGAATTTTTCTGACTGATCGTAAACAGCGAGTCAAGGCCAACGAAATGTTGTCTACCACACTACTACCACTGCTAAGTGGGGCTCCTTAAGGCTCTATATTGGGTCTTTTGTTTTTCAGTCTGTTTGTAAATGACTTAACTGATGTTCTCCAGGATGTAAATATCCATTTATATGCAGATGATATCCAGTTATATTTCAATAGACCTATTGGGCTTTTAGAAGACTGCATTGAACGAATGAACTCTGATCTCAACAGATTTTATGCCTGGTCAAAAAATAATCAGTTGCTTTTAAATCCTGTCAATTCGCACTGTATTTACTTCTATGTATAATAAAAAACTTAATTTTTCTGATATACCACCAGTAGTCTTAAACAATGTTTCGCTGCCTATGTTAAACAAAGTCATTACCCTTGGTATTATTTTAAACAGCGAAATGAAGTGTTGCGACTTCGTTAACAACATTATCAGAAAAGTTTATGCAGGGCATCGGAATCTCTGGCTTTCAGCGAGTATCTTATCTACTAAAAATCGCATCAGATTAATTAAAACTTTAATTTTACCCCCAATTCACTTGTGGTAGTATTATATTTCCTAAACTGGATAGTTGTTGTACTCGCGCAAAATGGAAGTAGCATTCAACGACTGCATCCACTTTATTTTTACCATGTTTCGCCTTTTCGATCTGAAGTGCTTGGCTGTCCGCTGTTTCCTTATTTGCGGCGACGTACTCTAGTTTTCTTACATAATCTAATTAATTACGATAGACCTAGATACTTACGAGAATTTTGCCAGTTCACAATATCATGACGCAATAGGAATATAATGTTCCCACGCTTTTATAAATCTTACATGGAAGGTTCTATCTTGTCCAAATTGCCCGTCTATGCAAGAACCTGCCCTTGAGTGTCCAAACTGCAGGCACTGTCGGTGCATTTAAACGGAACATTGAAACACTTATAGTATAATATTACTTTATCGTTATAATGAATTATATTCATGAACTCCACAACAGAATTTATTTGTAACGTTTTTATATTTTAAATATAACTCTAATATGAAACTAAATTCTAATAGTTGTAGTTAATTTTCTCATTTTTTATAATTTAGGATAAATTCATCATTATGTTTCTTCTTTCTGTTTAGCATTAAAAAGATATTACTAATTGTGGCTTTTCTGGTATATTTGCTTGGACTACAGCAAATCAGCTTGTCATTAATCCAAAAAAGTTCAAAATTCCCATATCCTTATAGAAATTAGTAAGACAGGTCCAGTTTAGCTTCCATATATCTTTATGACGTAATATTACACGGAAAGAAAAACGTTATTGATTCAACCAAAACCATTGTAAATTCTTCAAAAAAGTATTTTGATTTTCAGCCAAAAATAAAGTTGTTAAAATCACAATAAATAATAATTATTGGATTAACAAAAATATTTTCTCCTTCTCAATTTCAAATATTTTTACATCCAAAATTATGCATTGTCGAAACAACAATTTTATTGTTAATTTAAAAATACTTTTATTAATTCTACAATAAAAATGCATTGATTCAATAAATTATATCTGATAAAAGTGAATATTTAATTGTTCAAATTACAAATAAATTGTTAAATAAACGCCTAACGATGGTAAAATTGAACGTTTTGCAGTACAAAATAAAAATTCAATTTTAAATTTTACTGTCTCCATTCATGTCAACAAAAATGTTTGCGGGCATTTTGGATACTGAATTTGGGGTAGCGAAAATATTTAAAAGTAAAAATTGATGGAATTGAAAAATCCCAAATTTATTATTTGTAGTATTAAAAAAAAAAGAAATTAAGCAATATAACGAAGATTAATTTGGTACACAAAAAGTTGGCTTCATAGTCATTGCAAAGTAGTTAAGTTTTAAGTTTCAAACATTATATACCATATTTTAAAACTATTACACCATATATATCTATATATGTCATAGACACTTGGCTTAATTTAAATTGAATAAAATACCAAACATTATGGCACTCACTTTGAAACATAAATCAACAGAGCGCAATACAGAATGTTGTATGTAAAGAATTTCATCTACGCTTACAAAATATTTCTTCCATCAAAATTACAACCAAGAAGAATTCTTATGTTTACACTCACTACTAAACTTAATAATATCTTCACGAATTGTACGTTCATCATCTGTAAATAGAAACATTCTATTTACCGAATCTTGAATGTAGAGTTTCCAAAACTGGTGTCCATTTGGGCCTTTTATTTTGTACCTTGATGCAGGTGGCAATAGCTGATGCAAAAGTAAAATGTAATTATGGGCATTGTTGGAAATAATGAAAAAGAAACTAACATACCATCTTAGACTGCCTGACAAATGCAGTGTTTTTCAGGCAGAGCTCACAGCGATTTTTCAGGCGGCAACATTGGTATCCATGTGCAGAGAGCCCGCACGGCACATCTGCATAAATACTGATAGCCAGGCAGCCATCAGGGCGCTGGATGCTGGGCTGGTAAAATCAAAATTGGTGCAGTTATGCAAAACCAGGCTTGAGGAATTGAATGTAAGGCACAAGGTGACCCTAAGCTGGGTACCTGGCCATAAGGGTATCTCAGGCAACGAGATGGCTGATGAGTTGGCCAAAAA
Organism: Dioctria rufipes; assembly: GCA_963924295.1. NCBI lineage: Eukaryota > Metazoa > Arthropoda > Insecta > Diptera > Asilidae > Dioctria > Dioctria rufipes. The sequence continues at coordinate 342,076,488 of OZ002740.1, read as the reverse complement.
GGGCTCCGAATTGTATAGCTCCGCAGCTGTAGCTTACGTGAGGATCCCAATCGGAGCTTTAAAAGAGGAAATCATCAGGGACGTCTATCTAAATTCAGGCCTCCGATGGACAAGCAGGGATACCTGTCGTATTGCGAGGCAATTGTGGCCTGCATATGACAGGAAAAGGACTAGGGAACTGCTTAATAGCAGCAGAAGAAATACCAGGAATCTAGTAGGGGTCATGACGGGTCACTGGGCCATAGGGGACCATGCTAGAAGACTGGTAATAGCGGCGAACGATTTCTGCAGGAGTTGTAGGGACTCGGAGGAAATTGAATCCGTCAAACATGTGCTTTGCGAATGCTCCGCTCTGATGAATAAAAGAGGTAGGCTACTAGGTAGCTACTTCTTTTCAAGTCTGGGGGAGCTTCAAAGTATAAAGTTCAGAGACATCCTGAGTTATCTGAGTGAGGCAGGATGGATCTAGGTTAAAGGTCTTGGATATGTCCTGAGTTTCCCAAGGAAAGCAGTATAAATCCGCGGCTTGAAGGGTTATCCCATGAGCTCTAGGGGCACAATGGACCCGTTGGAGGTCTAAGTGAGCCTGGCTGATTGTCTAGCGGCACCCCTCTAACCTAACCTAACCTAACATACCATCTTCGGTTACATAAACAGTAATATTTTTTTTTCTTTAAAAACAGCGTTGTCAATAATTTTTGGCTTGTATATATCTCAATTTGTGAGTAGGATGCAGGAGACCTTTACGAAATATTTTTGATGTCGACATCAATCTATAAAACAAATTTGTTAGACACAATCTTATTTTGCTAAATTTTGCTACTTCCGAGTTGGTTGAAGTCACATCTAGAACTGAAACTGAGTGAACATAGCGACAGCAATAAAATAATGTCATACACTTACACTTATGCGTTTTGCATGAATGAGAGAAAAGTTAAAATTAAATTTTCAAAGGAACAATTTTACTTTTCTCGAATTTTGAGTATTTTCAACAATTTTATTGATTCATTTTACCGAAAAGTAATAGTTTTAACAATTTTAATTGTTAAATGGGTTTCAAGGTCAGAATTTTGAGATACTTTACGTTTGAAAATTTGAAATTGTCACATCTACCAACATTTTTTTCTCCGTGTATACCCTACGTTGATATAAATAAAAATTCTGCGAGTTGTTTTAATAGCTAGAGAAATGAGTGCAGTAATGGGTCTATTATTATGCATGGGTGAATTAATATTTTTTTTTCGTAGACTATACCCCGCCGTAAAAAAAATTTTCTTGTAAATGAAATGTCCATATCATCAATCGTGGAGAGTGTTGAAGGAAGTCAAATTTGAAAATTATAACAAATCAAAAAGTTTGTCTGATTTGGAGTTCTTGCAGCTCCTGTTAAGACTTTCTTGAGCTCCATCTTCTATAGAGTAGACTTCTGCCTAAAATATGGAAGATGAGCCTCCAAGCGGATTGGAGAGTTCCACGTCTGGATACTCGAACCCTGCGAATATTATCCTTCCTGGGTTCGTCAGTATATAAGACATAAGCCCATTGCAGGAACTGGAATCTAATATCTATAGCTTCTCTCGTTTATGGTTACCTGGTAACCATTTGTAAAGGAAAATTTTTTGGCCATAACATCTGTTGAATTTTCATGTGGACCTACTCGAGGATGTTACGATATCCTATTTCAGAAGAAATGTCATCATCTGATTTCTACCTTAGCAACATACTAAGCGCTATTCAATCTGGATAAAGAGGTAGAGCGGCTGTAGGTCAAGAATAATTTCAAGTACTTCCTTACATCTTATGAAGGGTATTTTTGGTGCTTGTCTATGTACACATCGGTTTGGCTACCAGATGTTTGCTCTGTGAGAAAAAAGTATGGAGCCGATTATACCCTGAAAAATCCATAAGGTAATTTTAGGGTTCAGACCACAGTTTTTTCCGAAAAACCTTTGGTATGAGCAGAAGGCCCAAATAGCTTTATTGGTTATCATTCTTAGTTGGGGATTCCAAGTAAGCGCTTACTGCCTATAGGATTACTCCCTAATATTTGACTTTTTTGGAATATTATAGAGTAAGTTAACCTAATATCTGGAGACTGGGGGCTGCTTTTCCTGGTGCAAGAGATTATCACCATCTTGCTATATTCTGGCACTATCTAGTCAGGATGTTAAGGGAAGGATAACAGTTTACATAAGTTCGGATAAAGTTGAATCCTTCAACACTTTTTTGTTTTCAAATCAACGTTGTTCTTTCTGTATACCTTTCTTTGAAACGTAACTATTTCATGTCAGGTGACTTCTACAATGTGGATGGATTGAAAAAAGGTTGAGTCCTCCGAGGGGAAGACTCTGGAACTTAGACCACAGCAAGGCCCATTGTTCACTTACTCCTACACTGTAAAAAGAGTATATTTTAGGGAATATTCTCTAATCATATCGAAAAATACCTAAGCTTTGTATCACAAATTGTTGCAAATGTTTTACTGTTGTGTAGTAAGTCATTAGTATAAGAAATTCCACCTTTTTTCGACGTAGATTACAAGAATATGAATTTCACAAGGTATCTCTTCATTGGGATGCCTCAATTATTTATATTTGTACAAAGCTCTGAAAATTTTGATTCATATTTGAAATATACTTATATTTCAAAATTGAACAATGAAGCAAATGCTTTAGTCGGCATTTATACACAGTTTTTGTTGCACACAATCTTAATTTTAAATAGGTACCTTTCTACTAGAAATGTCATAATTCTAACGGAACGGAAATGCTGTAATTAATTTACACAATTTCCATAAGCATACAATTTACGGTTCGCTTGTTTCTGACGACAAAACTCGCTCAATAAAAAAGCTAATTGAGAAATGTTCATTAATTTATTTATGCCATGAAAATCCTCACCAAAAGAGCAAAGATAAACAAAAATATTTCGGTAGTCGTCGCGTGCTCATCACGTATTTAATAATATCTTCTCAAAGTAAAAGTCATTTTCTATGGAAAGCAATGTAAAAGTTGCTTAAAAGATTTCCCGATGAATTTTAATGAAGTTAGCTCTCAGATAAACATGTTCCTCTTAATGTTAACCAAGGAAGCCACAAGAATGTAATTCGCACAGCATAAATACACACAGTAAGAGCTAAAAGCTCCATTGTCTTTCATGTACTTTTATATACCGGTCTACATCACCACCATTCTTTAATTGTGCAAGACCTCCTTGTTGTAATTAAAACGTTTTTCCACATTTTTTCTTCTTTTTGTTTCTTTCAGCACAACGTTGCCTTTTGACAGTGAAACTGTTCAGAATGAGCGAAAATACTCAGGAGAGTCTTTAAGGCGAAAACGAAGGGACTTATCACTTCAAGGTAATGGTCTTAAAGAGGCTTTTCTTCTTAATTATGAATTTCTATAAGAGGTGTTCAGAGTTGTTAATGAAAATTGTGAAACAAATACATATTTAAGGTCAACCCACAATTGAGTTTTTTAATCCGAATTATCGAAAGGAGATGGAGAAACAAGATGCTGAGATTATGAGAAGAACTGGACAAAAGGGTGCTGCACCAGATGGTGATAATTGGGTGTATCTAACCACTTATTGCAGAGTTCCGGTAAGTCAATTGTAGTTAATTAAATATAGTTTATAAGGAGTATAATGTGGTTAGTTAAAGATTTGGACTTGTGGAAAATTTTTGCAAAAAAACCTCACAATTGTTTTGTTCGTATTATTACCATAATCGTTATGTCAACACCACTTCTTACATCCTCGAATCACCGGTGATACCAATATATCTTATATAGGAAAGTACCTGACCTGATGTTATGGACTACGGACGACATTTACTATTCGAAGGTACATGGGAAATGTTATGAGAAAAATAAAAATTATAATGGAGGTGAACTTCTGTACGTAAGAAATGCATGACTCAAATACTTTCTTCCATTACTTTGTTTCTTGTTTTAATTCAAAAACTGTTTTGTGCCACTCAGCACAGCCGTTGCAATTGCAAATGATAGGCTAGCTATGTTATAAATAAATCAGTTTTTGCAAACTAAGCACCGCTTACGTCGTCTTTGGGCATCCCTCTTCAGAGTTTGAACAGAAACTATGGCTTCCACCGCAGAGAACAACGGGCATTCCAGTATGTACACAGTGCCAAAATTACCAGTCAAAATGCTTTATTTTAGTCCTATCTATAAAATTTGGCATTACCAAAGCTATAGCCAGTTTCTGGTAATACTCACGGTGAGTACATGTGTTACATTGTGAGCGTAAGTCTCAGTAGGTGGTGGATATTCTTCATTCCAAATCATTCCATCTCTAGTCTTGAATATAACTGCTTCCGGTTCAAAAGATGCATTGTCCTTAGCGTCTTCTACAGTCTTATCGACCTCACTTTAGCAACTTCAGTTTTCGCATCCGAATCACCATTATCAACGATTTGCACAGCTTATTATTCTCCGCTTGGGCTATGTGCACTTGGGTCTGTTGCATCCTCAATCGATTCTCAACCACAATAACTTTACGCTGAAATTGTGGACTATCGAAAAGAAATTCGGGGTCTTCCGTCAAATCGTATTCACCATCATCAAATACCATCTTAATCATCTTCACTGCTAAGGAAATCTATTAAATTCCTTATGCACTCGTGCTGTTCTTCGCTTGATAATCTGTAACAGTATACAAAATGAAGAGAAAAGTGCGGAAAATAAAAAATAATTGTATAAAAATAACACCTAAATCATATTACAATTAACGTGGGGTCAAAAATGCACCATTCGGAATTTCTGCTTAACTGTTCTCTTTCCTTCACTATTAAGGGGAATGCCCACTTTTGATACAAATTTAGGCCCGACACCTTTAGACATGAGAGATGTCTTAAATGATGCATTATGATACTCTGAACATTTTTTATTAACAATGTTTCTTGGGTGAAAAGTGGACTTTCATACTTCTTGTAATTGTGCGGAATTGGTGCATCGCTAAAAATTTCTTTCTATGAGAAAAATGTTCACAATAGAGCACTGATCACCATGAAAGAAAGAACTGCACAAATATATGCGAAATGAGGTAACTGGGGTGAATGTGACCTATGTGAATGCTCATAAAAGTGGATTTTCCGGCAGCAAAAACGTCGCGAGAATGTTTTCTGAACCGGAAAAAAGTACACCAGTTGATAGTACTTGGCGAGACCTTTCATTTGATATGCAACATGCCGTATTGGAAATACAACCCCCCCCCCCTCTCCTCCCCCGGCCTCCTCACAACCACCGCGGGCTCCAACTCATAATCCTAAAAGTATGCAGAGAAAAATTTTCTTCTACGAATAATACCTGGTAATGAGCTGAGGGAACGATGAAACTCGTTTTCCGATCGGACATAACCCTAACGAATTAGAGCCAATCTAAGGTGCGAAATTCTAGTACCTCAGTTCGAATAAAAAGGAGGGAAATTCTACAAAAGTTGGGGAGTGTGGGTACTCAAACTTCTTCTCAGGACCAAAAGAATTCAATTCGTTACTAGATTTTACAAAATGTACTAGATCAAACTTTGACTTTTTTTAAACATCTCCCATTTGCGTGGTAGCAAACGTAAAAATTAATAAAAGTATGTGTAGCTTACGAAGGCCATAGTGAAGGCTCTCTTTATAATATACATTCGGGTTAATGCCTTCCGGTACAAGCAACACCAGTCTGTTAGCGGATCTCACTGTAACAGGACACATAGAGCCGTCCATGTGAGAACCAGTCCTCTTTCAGGTATATTCCGACCACTTTCAACGATTGTCCCTGGGATTTTTTAATCTTTATTGCATAGCAAGTTTTGAGAGGAAACTGCGGAGCTTTGAACTCAAATGAGTACGTGTACACTGGTGGTATTAACAGTATTTGTAGTATGAAGAATACAGTTTCCTCTTAATCACAATCACTGAGTTCTGTGGCTTCGTGATATTTCGGTGGAAATCCTTTGGTGTTCAGTCTGGTGCCATTGAATAATTTTGGAAGTTTCAGGTTTCATAATAAATAACTCTTTTAACCCCCCCCCCCCTTAGGGGTTGAATTTCAAATCCCGGTAAAATAAATTATTTACGCAACGTTTCATATGATGGTCACCCAGGACAAACCTCTGATTATATATACAGGGTGTCCCATATGCGGTCTTACGCTCGAAGGCTATAGGTAAGTCTTCCTTAGACAAGCAATAAATTGTATGGGTGGTAGGTAAAGGAGTCCTTATGATTTCCGAGATAACGGGACTTAAAAATATTTGGGTATGTTTTTATAGATCACCCCTGCTCTTCTCCGTTTTGAAGTTATGAATCAACAAAGCTGAAATTTCGAATTTTAACTTGAATTATTTTTATTTAAATAATGTTTTTCTCAAAGAGCACGTCATCTACACAAAATTTTCATATTGGATTTAAGAAGTCCAAAAGCTTCGCTTCAAAATGATCTATCACACTCTGTACTCAAAATGTAACCCTTTCTGCGTTTTTTGTACTTTTCTTAAGGATATTCAGTGAAAAAGTTCAATTAATGCTAGAAAGGATGCAATTATTTTATGGGAATGAGCTTTTCAAGAAATTTTGTTTTTTTTATAGAAACTGATTTAAAATTCCGAAATTTTAACTTTGTTGAGCCGTAACTTCGAAAAGATAGGAGCACAATTTTTAGACGGCTGGAAAGGTCCAATGATTATCTATCCAAAAAAATTGAATCATCATCAGATGAGATAACGTTCAGAAGTTACAGGGTGATCTATAAAAACATACCCAAATATCTTTAATTTCCGTTATTTCGGAAATCTTTATGATTCCCCCCGTACAATTAAATTTTTCGATCTATCCATAGCCTTTGGGTGCAAGACCACAAGATCTGTAGGATGTTTTTAATATCATCTATGTTGACTTTGTTTGCTGTGTTACATATGAGTAGTTCTCGCGTTAAATAGTACCCAGGTAGATTAAGGATCATCTGGATTGGATTGAATGACTCAATTGTTTTGTTTTTCTATATGTTGTTTTTTTTTAGTTTGATCAAATCAGGTTTATAGCAGTAGTCTCTCCCAGTCCGAGTTTATTTTGTAGGCGTATTCCTTCGGTTAGTCATAATGTACCTAGTGTAGCAAAGTTTCTACTAACTAGTAAAAAAAGCGATCAAAATGCAGGACTACGACGCGAGCGACTTTTATTGTCGCTACAAGAGGCTTTACAACTCGTTCTCCAAGGTAGCCAGATGACTCACTAATCTAAACTGTTGATATACATTTAAGTCAGATGTGTACCAAGAATCAGTGTCACAATGGTTCAATAATTTGATTAGTTAGTTTTATGGCTTCAGTGAAAATTTTAAAATTCACTACCCAGCAAACCAAACTGTACGAAATCCTGCAAACATTTCAGATGTTCTTTACGAATTCGGATGTTGATTCTTATAGAAGCCTGAAAGAAATCTGTATGAAGTGGTTGACACGATGTTGTAAAGAGAAATCTGTACGATGTCGAACAAAAAATCTGTACAATGTCGTAAAACAAAGGCCTAATGATATCGAAAAAATGCCCGCCCCCCTCTTTCGATCAGGGCTTTTTTCAATGAAAATCATAATTTTTTTACAAAGTCAAAAGTTTAAAAATTTATAAAAATTAAAAAACTATAGAAAAAAGTTTACAAACTTAAGAGAGAATCCCGTTCTAAGAACGGGCAACTTAAGCTAGTTTCAAATATTTATGGTACCTGTAACCTATGTATGCATGTGTACCACTCGGGATGAAAGGGTTAATCCCTTATTTGATAGTCCAAGAGATTTTTTGATTTGATTTTAGAAAGATCCTAAGTTATCAAATATCCTAATTTACACAAAGAAAAAAGTAAAAAATATTTTCGAAAAGTGTGTGGAAAAGTGTGTGGAATATAATTTTTCCTTTTTGTGACTGTATCGGAGAGTAGTAAAATTGCATAGGGTGTTTCCTCCATGGTGGTCCATAGAGCGGGAGGTAATAATACTCACCTAGGCAAACAAAAAATTGTATGGCAGGCGAGAAGGGGCATTACAACCGTTTCGGAGTTACAGGGTGATTAAGAAATTATGCTAGGTTTTCACAAAACACCCTGTATCTTAAAAAGTACAGGGCGCACGGTCACTGCTGTATAAAGCTAATTGTATTCAGAACCTCATGGTATTTCCAGGCGAGTGCTAAACTAGCTCCGTACTCCTCTCCCCTCAGGAGTTATTGTGGTCTAAACTCAAAATTTCGGATTACCTTTTTTTTTTAATTTGCATTCTAGTTTTTTTGCAAGAAGGTCATTAACATAACTTGTTTTATAAAAAATATAAACTGTAGACTCTGCTCTTTAATTGGACCTGTGCTATCTGCAGCCGGTAAGGGATTATTACCTCGCAACCTATCAGGTCATACCGAAATTAGCTGATATATTTTTTAAATGACGTGTAAGGGAACAAATTATCTTCGAGAATAAGTTTAAGAATAACCTTGAGAATAGGTTAAGAGCTAATAACTGTTTAACGGCTACAAATAGCACATAGGGTGCAATAGGTCAAATTAAGGAAATTAAGGATAGTACCCAGTTTACAGTTATTGTAAAAAAATTATGTTAATGACCTTTTTGCAAATGAAATAGGGGTCAAAGTAAAAAAAGGTAAGACAGTCCGAAATTTCTAGTTTAGACAACGATAACTCCGTTGGGAAGAGGGGTACAGGGCTTGTTGAGCAGTCGTTGAAAAGACCATAAAGTTCTAAATACAATCAGCTTTATACGGTGATCGTGCCTATTTTTAAAGATACAGCGTGTTTTGTGAAAACCTAGCATAATTTCTTAATCACCCTGTAACTCCGAAATAGTTTATATGCCCCCCCCCCCCTGCCATTCAGTTTTTCGTTAGTCTACAACATTTACGACGACAAATTAAATGTTGACCTTAGGGCAATACTATGCTTCTGTACCTAATGGCGCCGTTTGAATTTGTTGCCGTAACCAGAAATGGAAATAATTGAACTTTTGTTGTTGTAATTTGAATTTGGCAGTTTAATTGGAAATCGCTTTGCTTTCCCACTAGTACTTAATTACTTTCCCCGAAGTGATTTATACGAAGAAACTAATTTTTTTATTAAATACTTAATCGGGTGTTGGATTTGCGCTTAACACTACACAATTCAAACTGTCCTTCAGTCAGTACCTATATAGTTGCTCTCGAATCGGCAAAAGATTCTTAATCTTTGCACCATGCCCAGCATGTCCTTTTTTCTCTTATTTAAGAATGAAGAAAATTTGAAATTTTTTGAAATTACCCGAGAAATGCTCAATTTGGTCATCTTCCACCACAGATGAGATGCTATAAAAATTTTTAATACAAACGGTAAAGGATGTTTGTAGTATGAAATCGCATCTACATTTTGTTCCATAAACTTATATCTGATTGGTTTTTCAATCCCCTAATTACTTTCGGAGCAAACACGAAAAAAAAGGATACGGTCCTTTTTTATGGTACAAAATCACCGTATTTTGAGTAAAAAAATGGCATTATTTTAATTTCACAGTTGTGAAGAACCGTTAGTTCGGAGAATTTTTATACTTGAATAAAAAATGCTAACAACAGTTGTCTAATCCCTATAAAAGAAAGAACGAATGAAATACGTGAAAATATAAGAATGGGGGTGTATATGACCCAAGGGTAAAAAACCAAATGTTTAACGGTAAAAACGTCTCAATAAAGTTTTCAGGGTTTAAAATAAAACTCCACCACTCTCCTGCACTCCCCACCCTCTTTCATTTGATAACACATACGCCCCTCCTGCACACCCCACCACAAATTTGTTCAACCTATATTTTGCCCCTGAATTTGATAAACACAGCAAAATTAATCGCATCACTTTACTACCGGTAAAAAAACCGTTTCTTTTGATACCCCACATGACCTATTCCATACAACCCCTTAGGGGGGTACTTTTACCCCTGCCCCTCAACCTCTAATTAAAATATATTTTTCCCCACTCCGGTTATCCCCTCCTCAATAAAGCGAACGGAAAAAACCGCATATCCCTACGATCACTATACGCAAATCTACAGACGTGCGAAAATCGTTAAAAAAAATTTCCCGTTAATCCCCGTCAATTCGTAAATAACGGTTATTCGAAAAATTAGATAGCCTATAACACCCACGCATACCTCCTGTGAAAAGCAAATACTCAGTTTTTCGATCCGATGTCTAGATCCTGAGATCCTAAATGGAATGATTTGGTAGTTTTGAAAACATCACATTTTTCCAAAAAAAAAAAAAAATCCGTCTTTCCCCTGACATTTTCACCCCTGCACCAGCCCAAATCAATTTCCCACCCTATAATGACCGTCTAGATTTCCAATGTTTTTCAACACCCCATACACCCCCCCCCCCCACCATTCTCAAGTTATTCATGATGAAAAATAAAATAAAACTACCTTCAACCATTTTTAATTACCTTTACAGTAACATTTAGTATTCATTTTCCATGTATAACATTTTCACATTTTAACCCAATCAGTCTTTTAAATTGAGAATATTTTATAAGCTTCGATGCCAAGCAACTTACTTTCAACATTGGTTATTTTTATATCTTTCCCATTTTGTTAACGAACACACAATTTTAGCACATAAGTATTTTAATGTCAACAAACAGAAGAATTTCGCTTTTATTGGATTAATTCGGCAATATTTACGACGACAGGTCACGACCTCAATGTCGCCGTAAAATCCATGTCGGCCTCATTGTATTTCAGCTTTTAAAAGTAAAAGAAAATTTTTTTTAAAAACAATCTTTGCCTAGTTTCTATTTACCTTAAGTAAGTCGCCAGTACTTTCGAACTTCGAGCAAATTTAAAACTTTACAAATGTTCACAGAAAAGCCTTTTGTACCCAGCACAGTTGGAGATTTTGCGATCTAATTGTGTTGATGGGACACTGGATTCTCCACAAGTTGACGATTTTCGAAAAATAAAAATTAAGGTGTTTGTTCAAAGCCGATTGTAATCATTTTCATTTTACAAAATTTAGGAAAGGGTAGAGCGAATTCTTAATTTTTCAGTTAGTATTCCTACCACTTCCCACCCAGCAAAATATATACTGAATCTAATTTATCAAATAGCACCATTCGTTTTTAGGACTCCGTACCAAAAGGTAAAAACGGGAACCTTATTACTAAGCCTCCGATATCCGTCCGTCTGTTTGTCACCGGGCTGCATTTCATGAACCGTAATAGGTAGACAGTTGAAATTTTTACAGAGTGTGTATTTTTATTGCCATTATAACAAACATATATATTGTTGCGAGCGTGGCTTTTGGGTTCGTTATTTAAAACACAATATTAAATATTTAATATACAAGTTCTTTATTTCACTCTAATCTTATACAATTCGTATACCTTCAATTAACCAACTACACTTTAATTATCGCTTAATACTGTACTTTCAATTATCGCAATCTAATTACAACACTTTCGCACGTTTATTACTTTCGCTTGTTAACACTGCAACGTCTAAGACAAGACTCTTACTGTGGCGGTGACATCTATTATATTTATACCCTAAAAACTCTCCAGAACCTTCTTGTCTATTCTATTCATTCTATTCCTGAACATTCTCGAAGATTCTATCATCGATTCTCCGAACCTGAAGTTGTTTACTCTCCATTGCCAGTAGATGTCACCAGTTGTCTCTTTCTATAGAAACTATTCATCGATTCTCCGAACCTGAAGTTGTTTACTCTCCATTGCCAGTAGATGTCATCAGTTGTCTCTTTCTATAGAAACTATTCATATTCATATTCTATAGAAAGAGACAACTGGTGACATCTACTGGCAATGGAGAGTAAACAACTTCAGGTTCGAAGAATCGATGATAGAACCTTCGGGAAGGTTCAGGAATAGAATGAATAGAATAGTTAAGAAGATTCGGGAATAGAACACTCCATAACAGTTGTCACCGCCAAGAAAAGAGTCTTGTCTTAGACGTTGCAGTGTTAACAAGCGAAAGTAATAAACGTGCGAAAGTGTTGTAATTAGATTGCGATAATTGAAAGTACAGTATTAAGCGATAATTAAAGTGTAGTTGATTAATTGAAAGTTTGTGAATTGTATAAGATTAGAGTGAAATAAAGAACTTGTATATTAAAATATTTAATATTGTGTTTTAAATAACGAACCAAAAGCCACGCTCGCAACAATATCCTAGATGAAATCTATAGGGTATACTAATTTTGTCATTCCGTTTGTAACACCTCGAAATAATGGTGGTAGAGCAAAATGGATTGGACACCCACACAGAATATTACTTAAAAGTTATTTTGATTTTTGCATGTCCGTCCGTCTATGCGCACGATAACTCAAGAACGCGTATACTTAGAGAGCTGAAATTTTGTACACTGACTTTAAAAAAAAAGTAACATTAAGTTCGAAAATGAGACAAATCGGGCAACTCCTTCGTGGGGTTGACATACAAAACTTTCATTTTCCACTATATATTTGAACACTGCCTGAGAACGCATCGATATAGAGAGCTAAAATTTGGTACATGGTATTTTCATTATACTAGCACTACTTCTTGGTGTTACCATATAAAAATTTAGGGTTTTTACGTATACTGTGAAAACGATCAGTCCAAGACATTTTTATTGTACTAAAAACTTCTTCAGAATATGAAATTCTATAAAATTGGTTATAATAATTTTTTCTGTCCGACATACCGTTCTATATGCGAAAGACCACTTCAAAAATCAAACTTGCACAGAAGGGTGACAATACGAAATTTCATGCGGGCATTCATCTAGGGTATCATAAGAATTGGTCTTACTAGACCATTTCCAGCTTTTTTACTTGTTATTATCATAAGTAGGCATAATTTTTTCTAATGACAGCATTATTTTTTATATTTAGTCAAATGACGGCTACTCTCATTTGAAAAAATAAATAAACATAGCGTTAAATTTTGTACGATGGTACGGGGAACCCTTCGTGGGCTAGTCCGACTCGCACTTCTCCGCATTTTTTCAATCCGCCATAGTTCGTAGCATATTATTTTCACCTTCAAAAATCTCAAATTATCACATATCCTTTGTCATTATGGTTCATCTCTGGGCGGAACTTATCGTATTAAATTAAGCAGATGAAATGGCCGTTCACTCATTATAAGTAACACAATGTTCTTCAACAATATTGTAGAAACCTTGTTATTGGAAAGAAATCTAAAAACAGTTTTCTATTAGCTAACGATAAATTCTTTTGAGTATGCCTTTTCCACCTTTAGTTGTAAGTTGTTTCAGTAACACGTTAAAAAAAAAAAAACAATCAATGATCGAAACTTCTCCCAATTATAATTATATTTATATTACTCCATCAACCAGAAATCCACAAACTGCCCAGGTTAATTATTCTGCACCAATATTAATCAATATTTTATTGAGAAATGAGAGCTTAATTTTTTTTTTTTTTTAACAACGAATACGTAAAATTTGATTCTGTCAACACAACTAGTTTTACAGGAAACCTGATGCATTGAAAGTGATGAAAATTAAACCGGAGCCATCAATTTTATGATTTTAATTAAAATTTATTTTCGCCGCGTTCTGCTCGGATCAATATTATTTGAGCATGTAAAATTAAATTATATTTATTGATAATGCGCTGCCAAAAAATAAACATTGAAGCAGGTGCAAAGCAGATGTAAACAGTTTCTGTTAAATTGGATTTTCATGAGATGAGAGGCTAGGAGTCGTATCATAATGTGAAAATGTGTAAAATGATGAAAATATATGGTCAATTAAAATATTTTGTAGGTATATGTTCATAAGATTAATTGGCATACCTAAACGGCAGCTTTCTTGTAAAGGAAATTTATGTAATCTAGGCGTGCACGGTAAAGACTTAACACAAGTATTTATAAGTCATGATCCTAATGTACTAAATATTTACTTTCATTGTAAACCAAAATTTTCATCCTTATTATATATGTATGTATGTATCTATGTTAGCAATGTACGCAATAAAATCTAAATCAACAGGACCAAAACCCTCGAGAATACTTCACAAGCCACGAAACAAACTCCCTCACTACCACATGAGAGCCCCAACGGAGTCCTAACATTCTAAAATATTTCCAGTGATCTTATGGCGACGAGTCAATACCCTGTCATTATCGTTCTGAACGCATGACCAATCAGGACGTAAATCGGGCAATTTTATCTGCCTAAATGCTTAGCTATTATTAGAATTAATTAATCTATTGTCAGACTTGAATAAGCAACGTTTTTGAAAAGAAAACTAACTCTTGCTGAAGATACAAAAAGATTTTGCAATAAAGGAAGCAGAGGATACCATTCAAGAATCAACGTCTTTTATTTAGACTCACGTCTACTGGAGATTATGTTCGAATGGCGGTTTGTATTCTTTCTTTTTAGGTGTTCCATTTAGGACGACGTGGCTTGGATACAATACCATCAACATCAACTGGTTTTATTTTTTACGCTCCACACTGGAGTTCTAGGTTACGGCTAAAAGTGGACCTATTGGTTTGTACCAAGGAGTGTTCGTGTGTTAGCTGTCATAAGACCCATTTCTTTCTTTTGTTTACCTTTCTTCCAGGATGCTCCGATTTTATTCTGTGTGTGACCAACACTGACTAAACATACAAGTAGCTCATTTTGGACATCCTAGTATTAAGACCAAGTTCATTCGTTCCAGTTAATGCTTCCAGAGCCTCTGTCATATCGACACTCATGCCCCAGGACATTCAGCTTGTCTTGTGCCAGCAATAAAGATCATCGTAATTTCTGTCTGACTTATTAGGTCGAGGATCTCGAACATATAGCCTAATACCTCCGGACATACAGTGTAGTTAAATTATACTGTGTTACCTTCCTCATTTGAAGCTTCCACATTTATACCACTAAAGAATATCCAGAACTGAGGTCTCAAATCTCTAGTTCGCAATCAATGCGACGCTTTTCGGTTGGACTGTCAACCGCAACGCAAAATATCTGGTGAGCCCTGTTATTAATACATAGGGTACACACTAAATTGGTGACCCCGACATTTAAAGAATCCACAACAGCTTTCATCACAGGAAGAAATTATTTTGGAAAAGGTTAGATAGTGTAGTCATAGAATAATTTAAATTTTCTTGGTTATTTTATACCGTTACACGTGGCATTTCTAATGCTCACAAACTTTTTATATAAGAATATTGTTACGTGCGTGGCATTAGTTCGTTATTTAAAACACAATATTTCGGATATAATTCAAAAGTTCTTTCTTTATTTAACTTTACTGTTTACTCTCACAAATTGACAAGCAATTATCAAATCAACTCTTTATAGTTATCGCTACTACTGTACGTCTAATTATCACAATCCAAATAGTTTATTTCGTTCAATTCACTGTCTAAAATAATACTCTGCCTCCTGGACGTGAGAAGCCCTGTATTTATACTCTGAAAATTGTCCTAGAACCTTCCCGTAAATTAAATTCTCCGAACCCAAAAAGTTTACTAAGACGTCACTAACCTAAAGTTATTTTCATTTCCAACAGATGTCACTTGTGTTACTTTGTTGCGCGTAATACTGACCCCTTCTTAAAATTGTTCGCCCCGAACAACAGGTGGTCCACGATCTCGATGCTCGCAGTATTGACACAAACGATCCAGGTGAACGACTTTCCGTTTGCCTCTTGTACCACGCTGAATCCTGTATATCATGTTATTTTTTCTAGTTTCAACTGCATACGGTCACTCCCGGTGATGTGGTAATTTTGGAGAGCATCTCGTGGCCTCGTGCACATCAGCTAATCGTTGTCTGAGCTTCGTTACGTAATCTTCTGGTAATTTTTGTTCGCCTCTGGGTATACCAAACCTGAGGTCGGTAGGTAAGCGCATTTCCTTTCCGAATATGACCTTAGCTGGGCTTTGTCCAGTCCTATTTTAAACAGCTGATATATAAGCCAGTAGAAATTTAGGAATATGTCGATCCCAGTCGCGCTGATTATAGTTGACTACCTCCCTGAGATGTTCGATTAATGTTCTGTTGAAGCACTCTTCCATGCTTTGATTTTTCTTTCGTGAAGATGATACATCATCATGTGTCTTTGATTCCATTATCCTCAATTTCCTTGCCCTTTTTATCGCCGTTGTCATCCTTGTCATTGCCGCCTTTGCATTTTTTACCATCATTATCGTCAGAATCTTTGTCTTTATCTTTTCCGATTTTCATTAAACCCTTACAATGATCATTTTCAGCATCCTTAGACCCTTTACTTTTCGTCTTTTTCTTTCTTTCATTGTCCTCGTCTTTGGCTTTCTTTCCTTTCTCCTTTTTACTGTTATCATCGTAGTCATAATTGTCTTTGGATTTCTTTGATTTCTTCTTTCAACTTTCGTCATCGTCTTCGTAGTCATTGTCATCGTTTTCTTCCATCCGTTCACAATGTTTCCATTCAGGATTGCATGGACGTTGTAAAAAGTCTTCTGCATTTTCGTGGATACATCCGTTGCGGTGTGGGATTTCAAAGTCATGAGGTTGCAGTCTAGTCTCTCCACGAATAGCTCGCTCTCTAGCTCGCCATCATCTCCCTTCTTCTTCTGTTGATTGCATTCATCCTCATTTCCTGCAGTCGCTTTGAAGGTGTCCCAGTCTACAACATTTCCAGCATTGAAGGAGACCACGCGAAGAAGTGGTCTCTGATGATGGTATTCTGCTGCGTGTCTGCTGCCCAGCTCGATATCTTTGCCCTTCTTCTGGCGCTTCCATTCGTCGGAGTTTTCTGCAGTCCCTTTGGAGGTGTCCCGGTCTATTACAATTCCAGCATCGAAGAATACCGCGTGAAAAGAGTGCTCTGTGATGACTGCATTCTGTTGCACGAACATTCATTCACCGAAATTGCTTTTACTCGTACTGCACTCCGAAAAGTTTGTCTAGCAGATTCATATGGTAATCCATAGGCTAGCGATTCTGCTGTTGACATCTTTCCTCCTAGCATTAGTGCTTGTTGTACATTTTGATCTGCAATAGCATTAGCAAATGCTTCTGTTGCCACTTCATTAAGGAATTCTGCATTGACGCTAGAGTATGAAAGATAAGCTAATTTTTCCACATCAACCTGCAGTTGTTGTAGTGATTCGCCATGCTTCTGAATCCTGTTGCGTAACTGGAAGCGATATACTTGCTGCATGTGTTTATCTCCGTAATGTAATTCTATCGTCTGTACTAATGAAGTGTAATCACGTTGCTTTTTATTCGATATTGTCTCTAATAGCTCTGACGCGGTACCTCGAAGTGCTAATAGCAGAGCTGTAGCTTTTGATGCATCATTCCATCCATTTACTTCGGAAACTGCTCCGAATTGTCTCTGGAAAATATGCCACGAATTTTGTACATCAAACATTGGAGGTTTCATTCTGCCTGCACCGGATATTTCAATTCCTTCGTGCCGGGGTTGTCGATGCTTCATCTTCTCCAAATCTGCCTTAAAGTTGTCAAGCTGTTCGGTGAACTTTTACTGAACTTCCGCCACTTCCTGCTCGATTCCTTCAATTTTTAAATTTTTTTCGTCCTCCGAAATTTTCAGGAAATTATCTTGTTCCTCTAAGTGAGTTTTTATACAATTCTCCAGAGAACTCTTTTGTTCTTCCAAACGAGTTTCCAATGATTTCTTCTCTTCATCCAAACGGAATTCCAAAGAATTCTTTTGTACATTCAAAGCATTCCTCATCTCCAGAGCTGAAAGCTCCATTTTGGTCTTAAAAGCACCCAAAAGTTGTTCCATGTTCATCTCGGACTTTTTTTCAGCCTCAGGTTCTTGCGAATTGTCCTCGAAAATAAATGAGTCAGGATTCGTCACTTCCATTTCCAAAGCTTGTCTAAGTCGCTCGACTAGGAGATTCTCTGTGCCTGTCGTTTGTAATGACCGTTTGCCCAACTTCACTTTCAAATCCTGCACTCGAAGCTCCTCCATTTTACGTTCGATTGATTAGATCAGCTATACTCTAAGTGTGTTCCGCGGAACCCTAGGGTTCCATGATACCTCTGTCGGGGTTCCGCAAGAATTTAGAAAAAAAAAATCAAAACACCTCTCTCTGGTCGCTCCGCGGCTGCGCGGACTCCGCGGCCGCTTGGAGACAAAACGCTATGAACGTTATTTATTTATTTATTTGTATTTGTATAAACATGTGTTACAATAGCTGGTACAATATCTCATAAGTCGTCAGTCGTCAGTTGACGATTAGCGTTCGGAGCAATAAGTTACTACCTACTTACAAGCTCGCTAGCGAGAAAATAGTGTTCATTGTTTTACTGCCTGCTGTATTCTGTTGTCTCAGTTTTATACATTTCTTCACTGTAGGTACTAAATTTAGTCTCTTATACGCAGTAACGATTGTGCATTATTTAAACCCCACTATCCTGACGTGTAACATTATAAATAAAGAAGAATGGAACGTTGGCTTAAAGGTGTTAAACGTGTTGCAACAACATCTTCTAATGACGCTGAATGTTCAAAAGCAGTGTGCGTGGAGAATATAGCAATCACCGATCCAGAAGATGATGCCACGACGTCAAGCTCGACGGTTTCAAAGACGAAAAGAAGGAAGTATGATGAATCTTATATCAGTTTCGGATTTGTTGATTCCAACGGCTCACCTCTCTGCATGCTCTGTAGTAAACTGCTTCCTAATAGTTCCATGGCACCTGCCAAATTGCGCCGACATTTAGAAACTGTACACCCCGAGTCTAAAGACAAGAATAAAGAATTTTTTGTTCGAAAAAAAGATCAGTTATTAGAAAGTCAAAAAAATATGATGCATGTAACACAAACTATCAACGAAAAGGCCACGGAGGCATCATATTTAGTTAGCTATCGCATTGCACAAGCAGGTGAAGCGCACACTATCGCTGAAAATTTAATAAAACCATGTGTATTAGACATAACAAAATGTATGCTCGATGAAAAATCTGCAAAGCATCTTTCTACTGTTCCGCTATCAAACGATACTGTTTCACGACGAATCCATGATCTGGCAAGCTACGTCAAACAAGTACTAGTTACACGTCTACAAAATACACGATTCGCCTTGCAAATGGACGAGTCGACTGATGTCGCTGGTTTGGCTATCCTGCTGGTTATTGTGAGATATCCATATAAAAGTTCTTTTGAAGAAGATATGCTTATGTGTTCACCGCTGCTCACAAACACTACCGGGGAACAAATTTTTAATAAAATAAATATATTTTTTGAAGAAAATAATCTCAGTTGGAACAATTGCATTGACATTTGTACAGATGGGGCCAAGGCGATGACAGGTAAAACAGCAGGAGCAGTGTCACGAATGAAAAATAAAGCGCCTAATTGTAGTTCCAGTCATTGTATTCTGCATAGACAAGCACTTGCGATGAAGCAAATGCCGTCAAATCTAAAATTAGTTATGGATGAAGCGGTAAAAATAATTAATTTTATCAAATCACGACCACTACAATCCCGATTGTTCTCATTATTGTGTGAAGATTATGGCAGCAAACATAAAACACTGCTGCTCCATACAGAAGTGCGATGGCTGTCTCGGGGTAAAACTTTAACAAGGCTATTTGAACTTAGAGCCGAGTTACAAATGTTTCTTTCAGCAGATACTTCTTTTAATTTGAAGGACCGTTTGTATGATAAAACTTGGTTGTTCCGATTGTCTTTTATGGCGGATATCTTTCAAAAACTTAACGAATTGAATTTATCGTTGCAAGGTAAACAGACAACAGTATTTCAGGCCTATAATAAAATAACTGCTTTTAAAAGAAAATTAGATTTTTGGATCATTTGCATTGGTAAGAAAGAAATAGAAAGCTTTACGTTACTCAGTGAATTTGTTAGCGAAAACGACTCAGAAATGATTGAAGATGATGTGTTTGAAGAATTGGTCCAATATCTCAGTTCGATGCGCGCATCTTTTGAAAAGTATTTTCCCGAAGAACACAATACAAAAATTAAAGTGAATTCATGGATTTATAATCCTTTTTTACCCAACTTGGAAAAGCCTGAAAACATGTCAAACGAGATATATGAATCTCTTTTAGAAATGTCATCAGACACAAGTATGGAGTCACTGTTCAAAACGACGCCTCTCAATGATTTTTGGTGCAGAATCCAAGATGAATATGCAATGCTTGGCCAAATGGCTCTGGATATTCTTCTCCCGTTCCCAACTACATATTTGTGCGAAACAGGATTCTCTACCTACGCAGCCACGAAAACAAAATATCGCAATAGACTGGACGCCGAAGCTGATATGAGACTCCAACTTTCTTCCATCAAACCTGATATCAACCAATTGATGAAAAATAAAAAACAGTTTCATACCTCCCACTAGTTAGATTTTTTCTTTTTTAATGTTTTCTATTTTTGTCCTTGCCAAGTGGTGAAGTAAATAATAATTAGTAGCTGTTACATTGTACTTTTATTATGCTGATTAATAAAGAATACACTTATAAAAACAATTGTTTTATTGTAGGGTTCCATCAAGTATTTTGCTTCCCAAAAGGGCTCCGTCATTAAAAAAGTTTGAGAACCACTGGATTAGATTATCTTCAAGAACTTTCACGTAAAGCACAGAATTTCTTTCAATTTCACCAAAATCATCACACTTCACGAATTTATTTTACTTCTAACACCAGTTGCTACGAGCGTATTTATACGCTAAAAATTATCCTAGAACCTT
This sequence comes from Dioctria rufipes, assembly GCA_963924295.1. NCBI lineage: Eukaryota > Metazoa > Arthropoda > Insecta > Diptera > Asilidae > Dioctria > Dioctria rufipes. The sequence continues at coordinate 342,055,759 of OZ002740.1, read as the reverse complement.
CCTGAATATTCCGTTCACCGAACCCAAAGTTTACTAAGATGACACTAACCCAAAGTTGTTTCCATTTCCAACAGATGTCGCTTATGTCACTTTGTGGCACGTAACAATATTTATATTTCCTTTTTTGTATTACATCGATAATTTTATTAACGTTTAAGCGTGCAATTTTTTCTCTCCTTGGTGTAAGTTACCCATTATTATTTATTGTAAGACGTGTGAAAGCTTTCTGTGCTTAACAACTAGCATTTTCTTGTACTTCATCGTACGACAATTTTGTATAATTTTCTCACACTTCGTCGCTTCGATTAAATTTATTAAATTTTTTTTTTCTTACCTCGTCGCTTCCATAACGTTTATACTTTGATAAATTTGTGATTGGCCTTGCATTAGTTCACCTTGCAATGGTTGACAGGCTAAAGGAAAATGCCTTAAAGGACCTCATTAGTGATGACATACTAGGCGAATCCAGTGCTTCTCTGTCAGAGAACATGGGCGCAGTGTCAGTGAAACCAGCTCCTTTTTGGAAGAATGCTCCGGAACTGTTGTTCTTCTGCGAGAGGCACAGTTCGACTTGGCTGGCATTATCCAAGATAAGACGAAGTTTTATCACGTCATTGGTGCGCTTGTCCAGGGCGTTGTACGCTTAGTGAGCGACATTATTCGTCACCCATCGGCCTCAAACAGGTATGAGCAGATCAGGGAAGCATTGATTTCTAGGATTTCAGATAGTGTAAATCAAAAATTTAAATAGCTATTGACTGAACTTTCACTGGGTGATGCACAATCATCTCAACTATTACGAGAGATTTATTTATTTATTTATTTATTTACTTTGAAGGTTATAAAGATAGTAAACAGAAAGCTTTCCAATAATATACTAGCAACGGCCAACTTAACGAGTCCGTATTTAAGTCGCTTCGAATCATAGCTGAAAAATTGTTATGCTTAAAGTAACGGCTGATATTCATGAACGACTATTAAACTATTCTAACCTTACTTGATATATTTGATTCTATGGATTACGGAAAGCTCCAGAAGAAATTGTCTAAGAGTTTCTTCTTTTCATCCTCAGCAGGTACACTATTTAAAAACTTTTTGTGCGGTTGAAGTCAGTCACTAAAGTGAAGGCATATCTCAAAGGTCCATCCTTGTACCATTATTGTTTAGTTTATACATAAATGATATTACAGGGACATGATAGCAGATGCTAGCATTCAATTCTATGTATATGGATAATGTATAGTTTTATCTCTGTAGACCAATAGACTTAATGGAAGACTGGGTATACGGGCTAAATGAAGGCTTTCCGAGTGTCTTAATAATTGATCCATAGAAAATGGCTTAGAGTTAACTCTAACTGCCTGAATATCTCACAGAAATGGTATCGATCAGAGTAATTTACCACCAATTTTCCTCAACGGCACCAGACTTCCCTATATTGAAACCACTAAGAGTATTTTTTTTCTTGCTGTCAACTTCGTATGTTGAAGAAGACTTCTAGTAAAATATAATGATAATATACGTTTTGTATATAAGCTAACCAGATATAGTCACATATCACCGTATTCTACATCTCTGCTAGGTTGCTCCTTTGGTAACTATTTAACCTGATATAAGCTAAAATTTCTTCATAAACTGAAATATAGCCAATAACCTGAGTAGCTATTTGTAGCACTGAAATTGTCTGCGGTGCTCAAACTCAAATTTCATATCCGGTTGTTGAATATACAATTGTAGATTTAATTTTTGTTGGCGCCATCGTTTTCGCAATAAGCCATGTTGAAGAAATTAAAACTCGTTTTAAAAATTGATCATCACTCTCATAGTCACTCAACATCGATATGGGCGAATAGACAAGCTACTCGCCCTAGACCCTGACCCTGGGCAATGTTAAAAGTTTATTAAAATAGTAATGCCAAGCTTACTCCTTGAGACTCTTGGCAGACTTACCGGAAAACGAATAAATTTTCTCGTTCGAAGGTAATCATACAAAATTTCAACCTACTCACACCCTAGCAAGTATGCTCAATATTTTTTGCACATATAAATTAAGGCATCAAGGGCCGGATTCACTAACTCGGAGAGTTGTGGAGTTGTGGAGATGAGAGTTCTTTTGCCACTTAACTCTCCACTCGGAATTCTGTAACTCGTGGAATTTGTATTGAGATTTACCAAACTCGCTATTGCACTCGGCTAAACTCTCGGCTGTGTTAGTTGTGGAGAAGAATCAAAATTATTTCTCAACTGACAGTATTCGCTGTTTTTGTTGTGTTTTGTGATGGTACCGCTCTAGGTATCTGAACATTCAAATTAAATTATGGACTCACCGCGTATCCTGGCTATGTTTTCAAAATACAAATTATGGAAATCCTTGCAATACTTACAGAGAAATAAGGAATTTGGTGTCTCAGGGTACCCGCTAAAAATATTAAATCACGAAAAAATGATCAATTTGGTCGTCTTCCAGTACAGAAGAGATGCTATAAAAATTTTATATATGTACGTTAAAGATTGTATGTAGGATTAAATCGCATCTACATTTTGTTCCCTAATTAGATATGTAATTAGTTTTTGAGTTCGATAAATGGTTTTGCAGATAACTGCAAAAGAAATGAATCAGTCCTCCTTAAGATACAAAAATGGACATATTTTCAACTCATCAGTATGAAGAACTGGTAAGCCATGGAAATTCACTTTCCATGACAAAAATTTTCACAACAGAGTACTAATGGATGTGAAGCAAAGAACGGCAGAAATTTATGCAAAATATAGGAACTGGGGTGTATATGACCCAAGTGCATAAAACCCGTATTTTGGCGGTAAAAAGTCAGTTATGAAATTAAAATGACATAAAAAGAACTACACCACTCGATTACCCACTTCTCCCTCTTTAACTTAATACCAAACATGATGAATTTTGGACTGCCCCCAATGAGGGGTGGTACGACCCCCCATCCCCAAAGGGTCCCATCCCAAATATTTTTAATCTATATTTTTGTACTCTAGACCCTAAATCCGAAGGAAAAACCCCAATGCTCTACGACTCTCCCACACAGAGTTAGCCGTCCTTCAATATTACCATACTTCTCACGTTTTCCCTAACTCTCCAAGTATTTTAGAGAATCGCGAAAAGAGAGTTGGGAGTTTTAATCGGCGAAAACGAAAGCTCTCATCTCCCAAACTCTCCGAGTTACAGAATCCGACCCAAGGACAATCATTCTTGAGCACCTTACAAATACATACATCTTCCCTTTCAAAATAAATTTTGCCCCGTTAAAATAACGGGAACTGTATGGATTGGACACAGGCGCGTATCCAGACCTGCAGCTTATGGGGGGTCACAACTAAAATGTTCGAGGGGGGAGGAAAGAGTCGGAAGTAGTCGCTTTTAAATTTTTTTTATCATATTTAATTTACATATCACAAAACCCAATTAATGTCGATCTCAGAATGGACAGACATGAAGGACTCATATTCAGATACTCTTTCTAGTGTAAAGATTGTAGAAATAGATGTGACGCAACTGATTCTTTCACGGGTGAAGTAAATGACTGAGAGTGAGAGCTTTCACCTTGAGTCACATTCAAAGGAATAGGAGTAGAATTGCATGATATGTCACTGACTATTCCTTTTGTTGGGAACTTAACTGAACTTTCTTCTGAAAAAAGTTTTCAGTCTTCTGCTTTCCTCTTTCGCTACTATTTCTATCTCCATCGATAACTAGTGTAGCAAGTTTATAGGAGAAGATAAATTAAAATAAAAACATGAAGTTAAGTTAAACAACAGTACTTGAATTAATACGAAAGTACAAGCAAAGCAACGGCAACCACCACAGGCAGAGGAGAGCAAATGGTTTTTATTTTTATAGTCTTGCCGTAAAAATTGTGAAGAAAAATTGTAGAATCAATTTTAGTAGCATCAATCCGACTGATCGTTTTTAGCAACCAATAGTACATAAAAATTCGAAAGAAAAATATTCAAGTAAATTTCTAAGAACAAAATGTATGGTTGCCAACGCTCATATACTATATATCTTTAGCGACCCAGATCAGCCAAGGTACCTGAATCAAATAACTCTTTGGAACCCTTGTTCGCCGTTAAGAGTGCTTGAAAAATCTAAAGAAAAATTTTCAGATCTTTCTAAGAAATCTGAATGCTTGTGCCCCTGTCCGAAAGAGCGAACCACAAGAATCAATGTCCCGATTTGTTTGGACCATGGTCGGTGAATAGTTATACATTCAAATTCTTAAGATAACTTTGCAAGTATATTTCTATGAAAAATTTAATGCTTCCCTACGAACGTATTAAAAATCAACTGACGTTGATTGCATGGAACCAGGGTTCTACTGAAAGAACCGTAAAACAAAATTTGTTAAGTCAAGGCTTAAATACATTTGCTACGGACAACGGCAAACGACGAAAATATGCCCCTGTCAAACTTCTAAAAGCACAGCGTCTTATGCGAATGCCCAAACTACGACGGGTGACGGTCAGCGGTCGATGAAATTGCCGTCGGGATTGATCAATTTGTAATTTTGTCATCGTCACTGCAGTACTACCAACAAAATTAAACGAATGAAATTGTTGTGGCTTTCATTTTTGTCAAGGTTCTAAGTCGTCGCGTCAATTTCAAAACAATGGATTTTGATAAAAAATTGATTGAGGAAGTGCGAAATCATAAGATAATTTGTGATATACCTACAAGACAATCAATGTAGACGAATTTACAAAAAAGACATGGTTTGGATGGATATTTCGAGGCGCTTAAATACAAATGGTAGGGTTGTGATATTTTTGGCATTTAGCTTGATTTTAATTCAGTTAATTTCTATATTTTAAATTTTTCCTTCCACACTTTGCAATTCTTTCAAAATAATATAAAATATTCTCGATAAAATTCCTGTTTCAAAACGCCCAAAACTAATAACAAATGAAATTTAAGAATCTTCTTCTTTCACAATCGCCTCTCACGCTTGTCGTTGTAATTGTACTCCCAATTTTTCGACTATCTGTTTTGACAGCGAATTTCCCGCTGCCGTCTACCGTCGGAAAATCAGATAGGTAAAAAAAATTATGATCGCTGATCAATTTTTTAGAAGCAATAACACGTTTTAAACTCCAAATTGTGTGCTTTTTCATAATATATGAGTAATCGGCGCAATAAAATATAAAATAATCTTTTTAACTGGGCTGCTAAGCATTACGTGCCATTTTCTAAACAATCAAATACTAAAATAAATATGCATTCTAAAATTACCTACTATCCTGTGATAGGTATGATATAGGGCTTTTCGACACTATGTAAAAATGCAAGAAAATTCTAAAAAATTTGTACACGATTAAAGACGAAGAGCTACGCGCGAATGACCCAGTCCCAATCCACCCAATCCACTATTACTGCTCATAAGAAGATAAACAAACCATACAAACCAAACCGTACCATACGAAAATCTTCCTGTTAAACTTTTACAGCTCGCTCATTCAATTCACCGGGAATGTTAGGTGGTGCTTGGGGGTGGGGGGGGGCATACAGCTCGCTAAAATTAAGGGCCGCCGAAAATACTTCACAAAACAAGCTAAGGATTTTTCCTCTATCGTTATTCCCGATATTTCTTCTACAATTATTTCTCAGTTCGAATAATGTAAGGAGAAGTATTATTGTGTTCAATTCATATTAGTTAGATGAGTAGTAAGGCTCGCACATCCCTATACATTTACATTACGTCCGATAGAGACAACTGTCACGAGGATCCCACTCGCGGGTTTTCTGCAAAACGGTTCCCACCGCTGATAAGAAGTTGTTGAGGAGGGAGTAGGATAGACACGTCCCTGTCGCAAGCATTGGGGGTAAAAATGAAAAGGCTGAATTGACACCGAGTTGTGTTGTTGCAGGATGTTGGTTGGAAAGAGAGAGCTGGTGCTGTTTGTGGTAAAGACGGCTGATGGGTCCCTGTTGCAAGTATTGGGGGCAAAAATAAAAAAAAGCTGACTTGACACCGAGTTGTCTTGATGCAGGATGCTGGTTGGAAGGAGAGAGCTGGTGCTGTCTGTACTGTTTTTGGAAAATACCAGTTGCTAGGATGGCTGAGCCTAGTGCGTGCGACCAGGTGTACTATAGGCTACTTACGCACAAGCACAGTAAAGTTTTATAAAACTGCACTACCCTATGTAGCTAGCATGCATAGTTTAAACCTACATCGCTGTCTTCATATCTTCAGAGGTAATCGCGCCTCTTTTTTATATTCCGTTCATTTTTTCTTCCACTCCAAACAAGCTTGATCAGTTAGTCACACTTCTTCTACGTCATTTTTCCATACGAGTTTTAAAGCTTGAACTTGACCGCGATGCGGTCACGATTTTGTTGTTATTTCTTTATGCGGAGAATTAAAATCTGAGAAACATGTGGGTGACTTTATTTCCGGAATATTTTTTTATTGTAAAGGAAAAAAGATTAAGGAAAGATCGCAAAGAACAAGCTCTGATGCTGCGTATGTAAGTGTTCTTGATTCTTGTGGCGTTCAATACTACCGGCGTATGATAAAGAGCTGCAAAAAAGAAAGCCCACGACTGGGATCCTCATGGCAGTTGTCCACATCGGACGTAATGTAAAAGTATAGGGAGGTGGGACCCTTACTACTTAGATGCTTAAAAATCATTTTTCAGGTATGGTGCCGATGAGGTGGCACCACTGCGATCCACTCATATGTGTAGCTGGCCGTTAGTGGAAGCTAACCTAACCTAAGAGTCAAGAAAACAATGGAATCCATATGAAAAATTTTATATTTTCAAACTGAAGACATTTTTCTAACCAATAATAAGACAAAAAAAAATCCAAGCTGAGCATCGAAACTATCCACTGAACTCACATAGTTTGCAAAGTTTTTTATTACATATTCGACGAACTGAGGTTAAGTGCGCCATGTATGCTGAAGTTAAGAGGATTGACTTTGCTTCTTTACGCTTCCACTTGACGACTGCTAAGATCTTTGAACTTTACTTAAACATCCACAAGTCCCTGGCTTACCTAATCTTTTATTCTAATAAAATGGGGTGTAGTACTGATTCCTTAATCCCTGCATGGTCATTTCAGATCAAAACTGTCTAAATTAAGGTAATTTCAAAGATCTATTCCGTAAAAGAGAGAAAGACAGAGAAATAGTTTATTTAATTCTGATCTACTATAGTAGAGGTTGATTTGGACTACTCGCATCTATGCCATAGTCAGAATCCTAATAGAACCGCAGTCCCCGAATGTCTACCCCGTAAGAAGGTTTATCTGCCTACCATCGGCTATCTACTTTTTGTGGTGGAATCCGCCACTACCTAGTTTTAGAAAATGTTAGCGCAAATAATTATTTACGCATCTATTCCAATCCGAAGCGTCGATTTACAGTATTGAGTCTGCTGAATTTGACCATTAGTGTTTTCGATCACGCGATCAGATAGGTCTCATCAGTATGGTTCTCTCTGATCGCCTACCACAGAAGTTCGATGATTGGGTCTCCCAATTGCCCATATAAATATTTTTTATCAAAAGCAAGTGCGAATTATATGGTAGCAAGATTTCTCATTGCAATTTTTAAATTGGGTGATTATTATGAGACCTCTCTGATCGCTGGGTCGAAAAGTTCGATTTTTTTCTGCATTATTAAAGCACCATAGAAATTCATTGAAATTATTTTCAGTGAATTTCAGTCTATATAGACGAGAAATTATCCACCTATTAGTGTTTCAGAACGACGACATCGGTCAGTGGAAATCTTCTATTTTTTTCCTGTGTAGATCACTGCAATATTTAAAAGCGAGGAAATCATCTGCTCTGATCTGCTAGGTCCAACAAAGAAGGTTCATTAGATGTTGCTTTTAACAGTCAACTGCGATTGCTTGTTTCTCTATCCACGCACTCTAATCGAACACTAACAGATCTCTTTAAAATTGCTGTACAGACAGCTGGTAAAATCAAGCATCAGCAGTTCTTGCATTTTTAGCTCTTTCGCCTTTGACATTATTTTTTTTTGCAAAAATTACTCTAGCCTTTTACTCTTCTCTATACCAAAATGGGTGCACTAACAGATAACAGAACTATAAAAAAAAGTTTTTAAATTATTTTTTTCAAAATCAAAATCTTCGTTCGATATAAGAAACAGAGTAACAAAATTCCATAGCATACACATTGCCTAGCATAAAAGCAACTTGATTAAAGAAAGTTCGATTATTTTTAAGTGATATCCCCAAATTTTAGACCATGTTTCCTTTGCTCATCGGGATACTATTTACTACAAGATGAAATTATATGAATTTCGATCAAGACGAACAATAACCATTAGGTACAATCATAGATGGAACAAGAACTAGATGTCGCATGGCATACCAGACCAGAGTAAACAAATTGTGAAATGGGTATAGTGCATTCTGGAATGGACCATAACATGTATTAGAGCGTACTGAAAGCAAGTGTTTTTATAATAGCAGTTTTGTATACATTTCATCGACTTCCTCTATACTTCAGATACGTAAATATATGAATCACTCGATGTTTACATCATTTCAAATGTTTTGGTCCATTCCGGAATGGACCACCCAACCATATAAATTTTGTATAATTTTTTGGTACTGCATCCGAAATCTAGTTCTTGTTCAATCTATTCTACAACTTAGCCGTATTTAAGGTGAGATTATTATCTTTACAACAAAAATGTACGTGGCCCAAATCTGCGCTTAGACGCATTTTAGATTATTATCTTTGCCACCTCCACCAACCAACATTATGTAGAATTCCAAATCATCAGCGTGTGGATAGATTTAAAATTATATAAACAGTAAAAATATAGTGGACCCAATATGGAGCCTTCTGGAACACCAGAAATTTTCTGAATTTAAATTCAAACAACCACATACATTAAATTGTTAAGTACGCTCCAACATAACATTGTAAGTAGATTGAAGAGCTTACGAAAATCTGAGCAGTGCCAAATGACAAAGTTTGCTTATATCAAAAGTATGACACACCGCGGTAGCAATCCCATACATAAGGGAAGAGCAAATTGGATTGAAAGTTTTATTTATTCACAGCATAAAGAATAACAGTAACGTTTTTTTGCACGTAGTTTTTTTTCGAATATCATCTGTATCTAAAAAAAGAACAGTTCAAAAAATATCTCAATACTCAAAGAATTTCCACGAGAAATCTGTTTATTCAGCTACAACTGTTCAAAACTATTCAAAAGTAATTTCCGTCACAATATGTACTCGCAGGTATTCCCATTTACGCTATTTTACTGAATATTCCAACTTTTTCTAAAACATATATTTTCAAAGGAACTTGGAACTTTTCCAAAACACATTTGTTTATACTTTATTTAAATAAACATACCATTTACATTTGGTTTAAATTAACCATTTTGAAGCCCAGAGTTATAGAGCATCCTGTAATTTTACTGACTGTACTCTCTCTCTACTGCAATGAAGGTTTTATGTTTTAAAGTGAACTTCACGCCACCAGTAAAATGTGTGCATGCTCCTGTGAAGCATATCCTTCCTATCAGCAGAGAAGCAAACACTAAACTTTTATCACAATTGACCCCACCCGACAGAACCATTTGCATTTCCGAGTAAATCCGGTGTCGGCGGCGGTGTGAACATTTTCAGGCTTCATTTTTATGGGGAATCAGTGCCACTCTCCACCAGGAAGAAGCTTTATATGCTCCAAAGAGGATTAAAGTTAACCATATTCCCGTAAATGTATTTCAACTTGATAATTGTCATGTCACATTTTCCCAACTGCATTTTAGTACAAAATATGGATTACAAAATAAACTTTGAATTTCGTTCGATTGAAGTTTGAGTTGGTAAAACTTCCTTTTTATTGATTTGAATTTGTGAAAAGGGACCTCCCTGAGAGTATTGTAAATAAAAAAAAAATCTTACAATTTTGATAAGAGCAGGAAAAATTGTATGTATGTGTATACATATACAAGAATGCTGTGGATTATCTCCCGCCACGCACTTTTTAATTCAAGTTTCACTTCTTCTCGGTTCCCCATGATTTCGAAAATTTCGGATGTTCTACCGTGTAGTAAACAAGTAAAGTATTAAGTGGTCGACAAATGGTACATCTGTAGTTCTTCTTGATTTTATTCTGCATCGACCTCTTCTTTGTTTATTAGATGTGAACGCAGCTACAAAAGCATGACTCCACAGAGTATTTTATTGGGATGGAGTAGCTAGTAAAGCATAACTCTAAAGATGAATCTGAGGAGTAGCTTAATTAAGCATAACTCTTATGATTGTTGGGACTAGCTAAACAGCATAACTCCACTGAATGAAAAGTGCAAAATACTAGCACCTAAATATCATGGGAAATGTATTCTATGGGAGCAGTAGATTCGAAGGGCTGAAACTTTTCTTAAATATATCAGAAATCCAAGCCATTTTGATGGTTCTTTGGCAACAGAAAAGATCTGATCTGTCTAACTTAACTTACTGAAAATATTGAAATCAGCGCTCCATCAAAAGAAACGGGAATAAGTAAATAAATAATAAATTTGCTTTATTAATTTGCACAATTGAGTCGTATGACTCATTAATACGTGCATACTCTTATACATAGATTTTACAAAATAATGCGTATAATGACTTAATTCAGAATAAAAAAAAAAAAAAACAATACTAAAACAGAAAGAAAAGTTAAAAATAAGAAAATATATAAAAAAAAAAAAATAGAATTAAAAAAATAAAAATAAAATTCAAAATAAAATAAGGAAAATAAAAACTAATAACATAATAAGCTATATATAGTAGAAAAGAGTAATAAAAAAAATAAGTAAAAACGAACAAAAAAATTAGGGCTATTTACGCGTTAAGTATTTACTCAAAGTTTATTAAAATAACTTAAGGCCTCCATCCTGAAACCCCGCTGACTCCGAAGTGCCCGAAGATATACCGGGAGACTATTCCAGACTCTGACTCCATAGATGAAAAAGGTGCGAGAAGTATATAGGAAAAAATGGCGAGGAACCCGCAATAATAGCATACGTTGTGATGACAGAAATTCAATATTATCCTTAAGGAATTCGGCAGAATTATTATTGATTATATTGTGCATCATAACGCATAACAGGTAGTCCAAGTAGTGATCCAACTTACATCTAAAAATTTGCTTAGTTACAGCTGACACGTGATCATATCTCCTGAGGCCAAAAATATATCTAGCGCAAGCATTGAATGCCACGTTTAGCTTCCTACGACCTGAGCTATCAATATTGCAGTATACACAAGCTTCGCGTAGCAGTCTTGGGGTATACTCTGCATGTTGCCACAAGCTTATCAACCCGCAGTAAACCTTAGACACGGTAGCATTGATATGATTTTGCCAGGACAGATCATTATCAATAAGCATACCTAAATTCTTAACCACGGTCTTATATTTTATAGGAGTGCCATTTAGATAAAGATATAGAAAGGATGAAACGTCAAGTGGCTGATTATAAAGAATTATGCTCTGAGTTTTATTAGGGTTCAAGGATAACTTGTTTCTGAGTAACCAGTTATGTATAAGAGAAAGATCCTCATTAAAGTGACAGATATCGCTAGCAGCACTAGTCTTAGATGATGACGACAGGAATAACTGCACGTCATCAGCATACAGTATTATGGAACAGTACTTAGGAACTATCGCGATATCTTTAATATACAACATAAATAAGAAAGGACCCAATATTGACCCTTGTGGGACACCTGATTGAAGAGGTAACAGTTTTGACGAGGACGCATTCAAGACAGTAGCTTGCTTACGGTGAGTTAAATATGACCATATAAAGTTTGCTGCAGACTGATTAAAATTGAACTGAGTCACCAATTTTTGATAAAGAATATGAAAATTGACAGAATCGAAGTCCTTGGAAAAATCTAATAAGCATAGTATTGTGGCTCTTCGCAGTTCAATATTTTGTCTAACAGATTCATTGAGATATAATAAGGCAGTAGCAGTACTGTGCTTAGGTCTAAAGCCACACTGCTGCTTTGCGATCAGACAATGAGCCTCCGTATAAGTCCTAATCTGCTCATAGAGTAACCTCTGGAAAAATTTTGATCTTATTTTAAAGCGATGAGAGAACTTTGGAACTTAGAAGCATTGCATTCGACGCGGTTCACTTTGCCCCAGGCGAAGATATTATCAAACTCGTTATTCAATGATCTAATCATGCAATCTCGTATGACAGATGTGGCTTTCCCATCCAACCCATTCCAATCTGGAGTCCTCAAGATTAGACGAAATCAATGGTATTGTCATTGGCAAAAGTATGGATGGGTTTGAAAATAAGGGAAAGCAGATTATTAATGAAAATTAAGAAGACGATTTGAAAGCTAATAGAGCCCCGGGGCGCACCGACATAAATGACGTGAGGTTCTAATGAAACGCCATCTAGCACAACCCGCATTAGGCCACTAGATAAACAAATTTCAATACTTAACGAAAGAGGAGGGGACAGACCAAGTATTTTAAGTTTGGCTAAAAGGGCTAGATGTCAGACTCTATCCAAGGCTTTTCAAATATCTAGGGTAACAATTTTGGACTGACCAACATTATGAAGACTACGGTTCTAACGTTCTCTAAGAAAAGTCAGCTAGTCTCCAGATGGGCGTCCAGTACGGAAACCATATTGGCGATCGTCAATGGCTGGTTTGGAATGATGGAAACCTTATTAAAATTCTACATTTGCAGGCGCAAATGGAACCGATCTCCAGCGCTATCAGATTGCAAGAGGAGTAACAGTTCAAGACCTGTCTTGATTGATAATTAAAGTATCTTAAAACAGATATGCTTCGAACAAATGACGACAATATCTACAATATCTGATAAAATCACACCCAAAATTGATTTTATAGCACCATTGAACAAAGTTTTGGGAGACCGCAAACAATGGTGTTCCACTAAACCGTCTCATCCTTCCAGCAAGGATCAATGGTGTGGTATACAGACGGTTAAAAAACGAATAATGAAGTCGGACTGGGCGTATACAGCCCAAGATGCCGTATTTCAAAGGCCCTGGACCCCTACCGTATTCCAAGCTGAGATATTATTATTAAAAGAGACACAAATGGTTCAACCATCAATATTCTTTCGAATATTCAAGCCGTTCTCAGGGCCGTAAAGTCCTTCACTGTTAAGTCAAGGAGTTATCTTTGTGTGGGTACGGGGACATAAGGGCCATAAAGGTTATCTGCCGATAAGTATTTTAAGAAAATGAGTATCGATTTCTCAGATTGATTGGATGTTTTTTATTTCGTTTAATCCCTTCTATTCACCAAATGTTATTTGCTTATCAATTCGGATGCTTTGAATTGTAGTAGTAATCTAACTCAGTAATGAGTCGTATAAATTTTCTGGTGATACACAATGTAATTGGCTACCTGCTTGAACACCTAAAAAATCTAAAATGAGGCACAAACTACTCACAAACTAAGATGGCCAACATCTTGATATTTTTCTATAAATTACGTCGAAAGGTTAGAGCAGTGTTTCTCAACCTTTTTTGATTGACGGCGCACTCAAATATCTGGAATTCTTTGCGGAGCACACTTATGAAAACTTTGACCAAAAACTCGGACCCAAATAATCCTAGATCCTAGATTTTAGGAACAGTGACCACCTCAGACAAGACTGTATTAAATTTGAATACAAAAAATTGTATTAAAAATTGTTTCAAATATAAATTTTTGACAGATATCCATAATTTTTGTTATAAATAAGTAAAATAAAATGTTACTAAATTGCATCGTTTTAACATCCTGTCTACAGTGGGAATAAATTATGGTATACAATATGTTATTGCTACGGAATTGCCAGTGTAAACCGTGTAGTCATGGCATAAGGTATACCATATTGCCTGCCATATATTGACAAGAAAACTGCTTGCAAAAAGTTGACGTTTATCATCAAAATGGATGAAATGAAGCTAGCGCGTTCGGAACAAATTAAATTAATTAATTTTTACAAATTAAAGGAGCGGTTATGCAACTATAAAGGTGCATATTGGTTTTCTTAATCTTTTAATGTCATCTAACTCGGCATGCTATAAATTCTTTAACGCAATCAATTCAATGATCGCATTCCTTTTCGGTTTTGATAACGCCATCGGCGTGCCAAAAATAAAATGTTATAAAATAAGATTTAAAATTTATTTATTTTCAAAGATGGACATTACCGTAAAATATGATAAACAATTTTTCATGGTCAGTGTAGACAGGGGGTAATTAAGCCTCCCTTTCTCATTAATTTCGCGGAAAACCTAGTGTACGAGAATTTTTCATGTTGTACGAGATTTTTGTAAAGTTGGTACAGGAATTTGTTTGTTCCAATCTAGCAACTCTGCACTTGATATGAGGTGGCAACCATAATAAGGATGAGTACTGAATAAAAATATAAGGAAATTACGTTTAAAACGATCAACTTTTAGAAACCTATTTCTTGTTTTTTAGAATATTTCAAAGTTACATACAAAACCCATGCAATTTTAATTATTTGTCGCAAAATTTCGCGGAACATTTAACAATCTCGCAAATTAATGAAAACCCGATTTTTTTGTTTTTTTTTTCAAGGAAAGAATCAATTCAAAATTATATTTGTATTTAGAAAGTCCGATTAAATACCTTTAATTTAAGTTGTTACTCAAAAAAACATGTATTAAGCCGTTTTTAAGTTACGAATTTTCCGAAACTTCAGCTCGGAAGGCCAAACAAAAAATTAGAGAACTGTCATTATTTTAGACAAACCCTGAAAACTTCATTAAAATCGAGAGGAATCGGACTTAAAATCGGCCATATCCGATCGGAATCGCGTGGAATCGCTGAATGGACTAATCATGTAGGTAGTTGCAGATGTATTAAGTAGTTCACCTTAAAAATATACATAAAACAGGAAAATAAAAGAACAAACGCTACTCAAACTTTTGAGAAAAATAAATAATAACAATCCCGATATTATTGTTCATTTAATTTATTCTCTCCTGTGGATGCTGGATCAGCTCCATTCTGTATAATATATAAAATATTAGTGCCAGAAGAAAGCTACCCTATTCGGCGGGTTACTTGTGGGTTCCAGTTAATAGCCTGCTCCGAAATCTTATTGCTTTCGCGTCCCTGGGTATACTAAATTCAATTGCATTTTTTTCCTTTCATTTCGTCATCTATTCTGCAATGATATTTTTAAATTTAAATCTTATAAGATGTAGCACACTCATACACACACAAACACACGCGCACACATACACACACACACATCTCAAAATCGGTGGGTGTGTGTGTTGATCATAATTCATTACAAACAGAAAAAATCAAAGAGTCCAGACATTCAGTAAATCTATTTACTTATCCTTAGCATACCAACCTACTCAGAATGGTTCTAGACTATATTAACAGTCTCAACCTAGAAAGGGAGTAAATGCAACGATGACTCACAATAGATCTTTCAGGTCGCAGTGATAGCGAGGCTAACGCATACACACCCCTTCACAAATCTAAATCTAAATCTATCCTTAGCATAAAAACAAACATACAAAAGGATAAATGGAAAAAATATTAAAATTTCATAGCTGCTCTATTTTACAGTAACCCTTCGGGAATAATAACAAAAAAGCATGCAATATTATTATAAATAATTAAAAATTCAGATTAAGCAAAACAAAACAACAAAAAATCATTTTTTATCTCTAGTTGAGAAAAATAATCACTAACATTCCTGATGCACAGGAGGAGGCATATGTACTTGAGACTAGACAGAGACTCTGTACTTAAAGCTTTCTTAGTGCCAACACTTTCAGAACATAATTGAGGGTGAAGATAAGAGACGAACGAAACTGAGTCTATTTAGTTCAACGTGTCTATACGAAACCGATTTCTGCCTGTGATTAGTCTGAAGTGCATTTCCTCATGTATCAGGGTTGCAACTCCAAACTCAAAGAAACCGAAAAGCTAAATTCAAAGAAAACTTTGAACAGATTTTCTAAAAAATAAAATAAGACATCAACAAAATCTATAAAAGCAGAATAACGTCACAAAAAGCTTAGATGCGTATAATTACATCATATCAGCTACGTTTCACCCTTAAAAGAGCTTTACACCGATATTCCAAGAAATGTTAGAAAATTCTAAGAGAAACAATTAAAAAAATCTAAAATTGGTCTATAAGACCTTTACCATATTTCTATAAACAGTTTGTCGAACCGTAATAATGATTTTAACCAATTTCATAGAACTTCATATTCTGAAGAACTTTTCAGTACAATAAATACGTCTAGGACTGATCGATATCACAATATACGTACAGTTCCTAAATTTTTATATGGCAATACCAAGAAGGGGTTGCCCGATTTAGCCAATTTTTGAAATAATATTTACTAATTTTATGAAAACATTGTGTACAAATTTTCAGCTGTCTACATTGACACGTTCTCAATTAATATTCAAATTTGTAGTGTAAAACGAAATTTTTGTATGGCAACTATATGAAGGAGTTACCCGATTTGTCCCATTTTCAAACTTAATTTTCCTTTTTTTTTAAAGCCCATACGAAAACTTTCAGCTCTCTAAGTACACGCGCTCTCGAGCTGCGGACAGACAGACAGACGGACGGACGGACATACTGACATGCAAAAATCAAAATAACTTTTAACATTATGCGTGGGTGTCCAATCCATTATAAACATCCATGACAAACTTAGTTTACCCTATAGATTTCATCTAGGATATAAAAAGGTTTGAGTCCAAGCTACAAGTTAGAGCTCAATATCAATGCTGTGCAAAGAAATTTGGTTGCTGAAATCCACTTAAACTTGAAACTTCTTTATGCTCCCGCTACCTATAATGTAATTATTTCTTACTTTGTCAGTCTGCCGTCACACAGATTGAACAAAAACAATGAATTCAAATTGAGTTTACATTTGTTACATTCGTTTAAATTTGAATACCAAATTTGTTTACCTACACTTCTCCTCCTTTTTTTTTCAGGAAAAAGCTATCACTGGTTTTTGTAAAGGAACTCAAGAATATTGTCCACCAAGTCCACCAGGTCCACCTGGTCCCATTGGACCGAAAGGACCAACCGGTCCTCCTGGTTTACCTGGAGTACCTGGAAATAAAGGTAATCGGGGGGATGTTGGTCTACCTGGTCCACCTGGTCTTGATGGCCGTGAAGGACAGCCTGGTCCAAGAGGACCCAAAGGAGAGCCAGGAATACCTGGTAATCCAGGTTTAGATGGTAGAGATGGAGTACCCGGAGAGCCTGGATTAGATGGAGTTCCAGGTAGAGCTGGTGCTGATGGAATTCCTGGAAAGGATGGAAAAGATGGTTCCCCTGGAAGAGATGGTAGAGATGGTCAAAATGGAAGAGATGGAGCCTCTGGACCTAAAGGAGCACAAGGTCCACCAGGAGAACGTGGAATAAAAGGTAAGTTGAATGAATTCTTACTTTTTTTTTTTACTTTTCTACCTAAACAAAAGAGATTTTTTCGTACTTTAAGTTCGTTTTTACAGGGTGTCCTTAAATTATGTTACATATATGTACTTGATATGACATGACTTTTGCAGTTGGCATTTCGAATACACACATGGGAGATTTTTATGGTACCTACACAGACCTCCAATATATAGGTACATAACTATACGATAAAGTTGTAGGAAGAAGTAGGAGGCGAAATAAAAACTACAGTCAAGTAGAAAAGGTTTCCAACAATTGAATTAGTATACTTATCTCAAATTTTACAAACAAGTTAACAATGAAAACTTTGATAGAGCTCTAGCACGCAAAACGTGACTTTCAAAACTAGCAAAATGTTTGTTCTTTAAATAATGCTTAAAGTGAAAACGTTCATCTTAAGGTAGTTTTTCTCAATTGGTATGCACCCGGCCTTATGGAACATTTATGCATTTATCGTAGCAACTTTTATTGCAAATTAGTGTTAACACTAATGTTGTATGTTAGAAATGCTGACGAAATCAAAACACAATTTTTAGTCAAGAATTTTCTTGCATTTAATGTTGACGAATGTTTATGGCAGATAGACCACATTTTGGCGGTCCTCGACGTTCGGACGAAAATATTCAAAGGGTTCGGAACAGTATTGAATAGGAGCAATGCATCTCTGTTCATAATCTAATGAGTAAGATGATAGGGTCTGTGAGAGTATAGGATATACATAGTAATCACATACCAGATTAATGATGATTCGATTTTGATCTCAGTTGTATGGTCAAATAATAGTCGTTATCAGACTACAGAAAATCCTTGTTTAATTCATGAGCAACTATTACTTATATCCCCGTAAAATGACAGTCTGGAGTGGAATTTTGAGTGGTTGGGAAACTTTCTTTTTTAAGATACCGATAGGAATTTATTTTAACAATGAATGGTACCTAAACTGTATAGAGAAATGTAGTAATCTTATATTAAGCACTCTTAGCACCAAATTATCTTTGAAACAAGTGCTTAAGTTTAATCCTGCGATACCCCTAAAGGGTCCGTAAATTTGTAAGGAAATGAGTGATCTTAAAGGTGTAGGGAGTGGGGGGCTGGGATAAAGTGTATCCAAAACATTCCAAGGTATCTACATATTTATTTATTTATTTGAAAAGTTAATACGATAATGAACAGACAAGTTCCAATAATGCATTACCGTACAGATTGGACAATCATATTAAATGAAAAAAGTAAGAAGAAGACAATATTAATAATAATATAAAAGAAAAAAACATAATTCATGAGAAAAAAATATGAAATAAAAAAGCGAAAAGTGAAGAAAATAAGGATTGGTACAAAATCCAGAAAGACAAAATCTAGAATGACGAAATGCAGAAAGATAAAATCCAGAAGAGACGAAATCCAAAAGTGACCAAATCTAGAAGAGGCAAAATCCAGAAGTGACAAAATTCAGAAGTGACAAAATCTAGAAGAGACAATTTCAGAAGAAATCCAGAAAAAAATCCAGAAAAGTAATTCGCGCGCGAGTTATGAGTTTCCGTAGATTATCGCAAAAAAATAAAAAGATGGAAAGGAAAAACACAAACTAAGAAATAACACCAGTTTTAGAACTGTGATCAATTGTGATCAATTCATGCTTAACGACATCAACGTTTCCTTCAGTCTGGAAATCTGCGATAGTACTCCCAATACCGAAGAATAAATGTCCCGAGTCCCCTGCCGACTTTCGCCCTATAAGCATCTTATGTTTCTTTTCTAAGGTGTTGGAAAAGTTAATGTATCGCCAGATGCTTGTGTACCTTGATGATAATGAGCTGCTTACACGTTGGCAATCAGGATTTAGACACGTTCACAGTTGCGAGACTGCGGTGTTAAAGGTATCCACTGACATTAGATTGGCCCTGGATCAAAACAAATTTAGTACATTAGAACTGCTAGATTTCACTAAGGCATTTGATAGTGTTGATCATAACATCCTTTTGCATAAATTGCTTGCTATTTTTAAATTCAGTTCTTCAGCTCTTACTCTCATTAAAGATTTTTTGTCACATCGTCACCAACGCGTTAAGGTAAATAATAATATCTCTAACTCACTCACCTTATTATACGGTGTACCACAAGGTTCTATTCTGGGCCCATTGCTATTTAGCTTATTCATCAATGATCTACCTGAAGTAGTTCGTGGCGTCAAAGTGCATATGTATGCTGACGATTTACAAATCTATTTGAATAGGCCCATTGGACTTATTGAAGACGGCCTTGCACGCATAAACGATGATTTAGATAGAATAGGCTTGTGGGCTAAGAAAAATCGGTTGTTACTGAATCCAGGAAAGTCGCAGTGTATTGCTTTTCACAACAACGTTTATGATAGAAATAGTATTCCTCCGGTCGTTTTAGATGATACCAATTTAGTGATGCAAAGTAAAGTTACAAATCTTGGCGTTACTTTAAGCCAAAACATGAAGTGCTGTGAGAATGTTAACGCATTGATTAGAAAAGTCTACTTCGGCCCTCGGAGACTTTGGCTCTATGCGAGTATTCTAACAACACCTGCTCGTCTAAAGCTTGTAAAGACGCTACTCATGCCATACTTTACACATTGTAGTACGATTTACCCTAAGCTCGATTCCTTTTGTGCCGCAAAGTGGAGGTTGCCTTTAATGATTGCGTTCGATTTGTATTTAGTCTTCGCAGGTTTGATCATGTTTCCCCTTTTCGGACAAGATTGCTTGGGTGCCCTCTGACTTCTTACCTTCAGCGTAGGTCATTGATATTCTTCTTTAATCTTCTGAAGTCAGGCAAACCAGAGTATCTCAGAGAACTCTTCAGTTTCGCAACATCTGAACGCAATAGGAATATAATAACTCCTCGTTTTTATAAGACGATTATGGAAAATTCTTATCTTGTCCAGATCTCACGCCTATGGAATAATATTCCTATGAATGTCCAATCTGCCAACTCCTTGATCGCATTCAAGAGGCTCATTAGTTTACAAATAATATAGTTGTTGATATTCCTTCCTTTAAATTTTTGCCATATTTTTTTACTTATCTTCTTAGCAGCTGAAAGTAAATTCTAGTTGACCTTTCTTAGCGCTCTTACAAAGATTCTCTAATCTTGATAGTTTGATTTATCTTTCTTTCTTTCTTTTTCTGTTTTCTTCTGAATTCGCATAGTTTAGTTTATAATCTTTAATTGTATTTCTTTTATTTTATTTATTTTTACGCCTTAAATTATGTATTTAGAACCGTATTTACTACTCATTGTACAAAAAAAGATGTCTAATCTTGTGTACGACTGGAATAAATGATATAAATAAATATAAATAAACTAATTACGTTGATCTTTATTTTACGTTCATCAAATAAAAAACCGAAAACTTAAGATTACGACTTTATATTCCTACGTATGTCTTGAGACGTTTAACAATAACCGAGAACTGACTCTTGACTCAATTATATTTTCTCTGCCTGGCTTAAATTCATTTACCAAAAGCTTTGCTGACTGTTCGTTTCAACTATCGCTTTATGGGAAATTGTCCCATGAGAAAATTTTATTTTCTGGATTCTCATAAGCGATAGGTGAAATGTGATTCGTCACATGTTTTTGCAGACGACTGAAACTCTGGAGTTTTGTTATTTCCGTTGTTTTCGTCGTCGCGAATTTTAACTGACGTAACTCGAGCGAATGGGTTGGGTACGAAATCCGGAAAGACAAAATCCAGAGTGACGAAATCCAGAAACACAAAATCCAGAAGAGACGAAATCTAGAAGTGACAAAATCCAGAAGTGACAAAATCCAGAAAAAATAAAAAAATCCGGAAATGATAAAATCTAGAAGTGACAAAATCCAGAAGTGACAAAATTCAGAAACGATAAAAGACATAAATGTCAAAATCATGAAATTGTAAAACTTGTTTTAATTCAATTTTTTTTTTTTTTTAATTTTAAAAATGGCATAAACTTTGCTTCGCAAATCTCATATTTATACTCGTCGTTGTTGTTATATTAATCTGTATTAATAATATAGTTGGGAGTGTTGTGATGACTTATTCATCTGATGGAAACCTAGCATCTTTGTGAACGAAATAGGCTAACCCAGCAATGCCTGCAGATATGGATCACGATTTGTGAACGGCGGTCAAGAAACATTATTTGAAATTTTGAAGTGTCGATCGCGATTTTGAGATGGTCAAGGTCCAAAATGCATGATAATTCGAATTAGAATAAAAAAGTTTAAATTTCGAAAATTATACATAGAAAAAATTTTGCGTTGAGGTATTATTCTGTTCTGAAATGTATAAATTAGTTCTTATATGGTATACATCTAGGTCTGTGCCTAGGTCTCATCTATTAATGAGTGTGTAAATAAATGAATGTGTGTGTGTTGAAGTGGTAGTGTGGGGTGAATAAATGTAAAAAATATATACAATTTGTTTTTTTTAACGTAAACGAAAAAGTTCCGAGTTCATGAAGAATTCAAACTAAGAGGAAATCCAGACAAAAATCTCTTTGCTTCTTCTCACCTCTTCCCTAGAAAACCTGTTTGCATACTGTATCAAGAATACTCGTGTGGGATGGCCCATTAAGATTCCTTTTAGCATGCTTAAGCGTGCTTAAGCGCTAAACAAAATTTTAGCGGGTCTCCAATATCGGGCCGTTCTTTAGCAGCTAAAATATGGTAGCGGAGACTCAGAGAAAAGATATATTAAAAAGAAGAAGAAAAGAAATTTCTGCAATTTTTTTACGGAAATACAACGCGCGGTTATAATATTGTTGCGAGCGTGGCCTTTGGTTCGTTATTTAAAACACAATATTAAATATTTAATATACAAGTTCTTTATTTAACTCTAATCTTAACAATTCACAAACTTTCAATTAATCAACTACACTTTAATTATCGCTTATTACTGTACTTTCAATTATCGCAATCTAATTAATTAGCACTGCAACGTCTAAGACAAGACCCTTCTTCTGGCTATGACAACTGTTATATTTATACCCTAGAAACTCTCCAGATTATTCTCGAGTGTTCTATTTTCCAGAATCTTCTTGACTGTTCTATTCATTCTATTCATTCTATTCCTGAACCTTCCCGTAGATACCATAATCAATTCTCCGAACTTATGTAAAGTCGTTTACTTCTCCATTGCCAGTAGATGTCACCAGTTGTCTCTTTCTATTGCACGTAACAATATTTCTAAAAACAGATAGTAAAAATTATTTGGAAATATTAAAAATATTAAAAAATATGCATAATGTATACAATAAAAAAACAAAAAAGCAATGATATTGAAAATACGGCCACGAAAAGAAATATAATTCATCCGTACTTACAGCAAAGACACGTACAAAACTACGTTAACTACAAAAATCCGGTCAATAAATTTATCAAATATCAGAACTCTGACAACAAATATTTTTAGTGCACTAAAGAACGGCCCGGACGGATAAATTCAAGCTAAATTTTTTGGAGACTTACTGGTGGTGCCATCTCTAATCAAAACCCAAAGGCAAATTTAGCGCGTTGATCTTAGTATCGCTCTCGCTAAAATTCAGGATAAATCTTCTCCAATATCTTTTAGCTTGCTAAATTTTCATACAAAATTTAGCTTAGCGCCGACCTTAGTACTAGGCTTTAGTCTGTTTTATGCGAGTGTTTTCTTCAGTTTCTTTTCTAATAACTACTCTTTCAGGCGTATCTGTGACTATTGTCAATTTTCTCTTCTTTCTACCTCTGTTAAGCGTTTTCCTTGGTGGAACTTTAGGATAAGGTCTGACCACTTCAGATGAAAAGGCATGTTGACAGATGGTTGAGAATGGTCAAAGTGATCATTTGCATAGGTTTCATCTCCTTTAAGGCCAGTTTCCACTGCGGTCTTCAGACAGTGCGCGCACATAAAAATTAACAGAAATAAAGGAAAAAATAAAAAATCTCAAACTGTGCAGAGTCAAAGTTCTCTTTGCGTATCCACGGAAATCTTTCAGAAAACAATTGAAAAGTATCAAACGGTGTTCTGAAAGACTGTACCCGCACCTACAGAGACAAGATTTTAGGTGGATACGATGTTTGAATGCTAAAATTCTTGTGTGCGCACAATGTTTTATGTTTTTCTATTTTAGTCTAAATATGTCTCAGTTGCTATTTTGTAGTTAAAAAAAAAAGTAGAAAAATGAATTTTGACAACGAAAATATAGCAATATAACCTGCAGCATTTATTATTGTAGCGAGTGAAAAAAAAAGGCGAAGGCCACCGCGGTGTTGGGTGAGACCATATTTAAATATTAGGCGTGATTAAGTTGGAATAAATTTAATAAACAATTTAAAAATAGATCCGCTTAGTGGATTTCGGAATCTCGCAAGAGTTTGTGTACTATTGGCCTAAAGTGAAGAAAGAAACAAAACACGAATTTTCGCCAATGCGTTTCTGTTGAAGAGCGGTTAGATATAACCCTGAGGCTCTTAACCTGCGGACATTCATATATGAGCCTATCACTTTTATTCAAGATTTCAAAACAACTGATATCCAGAATTGTACCTCAAGTTTGTGAAGCTCTTACTTATGCTCTCGAAGAAAAAAGTTCTTCACTTGGGGTAATCTACGCATAAAATTAACCGAGTTTGAATACTCTCTCTCTCGAAAAATACCATATCTTTAATTGTCTGTACTAAGTATGTTTTGTGTTTTCCATATTAACTGGAAAACAAATGATCTGCTCCAACAAGCTATTTCAAGACTTAATCTGACTATCAGAACCAGCTTAACACAAGCTCGCTGCATGGACACGTTTAATAAATAAACGTCTCAACAATACATGCGATTCATCACTTAGTCGGTGTTAGTATTAGTATGTTACACAAAACATAAACCCAAACACCAGATGAAATTACATGCACAAAACATTAAACAGAATAGATTAAATATTATATAGACGTTTTTTTAAAACATGCTTAGAAACGTCGAGAACAAAATGCTCAGCCATATTATTAACAGTAATACACATGCGATTAATAGGTTCATACTTGGTAAAGCTAGACCTTGAGGAGTTAACATGCAACAAAGGTAGCCTTCTTAAATTGTGCCTACTATCACGGAAAGAGATTTTGTTAAGTAAAAATGGAAAATCAATATTCCCGTTTAAGAGTTGATGCACAAACGTTATATCGGCAACCATACGACGTTTCTCTAGCGAGTGCATATTTAAAAGCTTCAAGCGATCCTTATAGGGTGGAAGAATTAATGAATTATTCCAGGGTAGGTGCCTGAGAGCAAATCGTAGGAAGTTCCGCTGAACAGACTCGATACGGTCGATGTGTATACCGTAAAATGGAGACCAGACCTGGCTAGCGTATTCAAGAAGGGGTCTCACAAAGCAAGTGTACAAATGCAATGTAATGGTGGGATTCGAGAACTCTCGAGACCAACGTTTTATAAAGCCCAACATAGAACTACTCTTTGATACCATGAAGTTTATATGGGAGACGAAATTCAATCTTTGGTCACATTTGACACCTAAGTCACAAACAGAACTAACACGGCGAATCGAGGAATTCGAGAATTCATAATCATAAGTGATTGGTTTCAGATTCCTGTGGAAAGTCATAACCTCACATTTGTCGATATTGAGTACCAAATTATTGCTTTTGCACCAGTCGTAAAATTTGTGGAGGTCACTCTGTACAAGTTCACAATCGTTAAAAGATTTAATCTGAGCGAAAAGTTTAATATCGTCAGCATAAATCAAGACTTTGCAGTGCTTTACAACAGATACAATGTCGTCAATAGATAGAATAAAGAGCAACGGGCCCAGGTGACTCCCTTGAGGTACGCCGGACGAAGCTTTCAAGACTCTAGAGAAGGAATGGCGGAAATTGATTTGGTATGTTCTGTTATCTAAATATGACTCCGTCCATTTTAGGAATGTTAGGGGAAACCCATACTTTTCCATTTTAAACAATATCACGGAGTGAGATAACTTGTCGAAAGCTTTACTTAAGTCAGTATAGATACAATCTGTCTGGAAGCCTTTTGCAAACCCGCCATTAGTATCCGAGATGAATTCTAATAAGTTGGTGGTTGTAGACCTGCCCGAAATAAACCCATGTTGGTTTGAAGAAAGCAAATTCTTACAGGAAAACGATAGCTGAGAGTAAATGATTGATTCAAATAATTTGGGCATGCATGATAATTTCGCAATAGGCCTATAGTTAGATATATCATTTTTACTACCTGTTTTGTGGATAGGTATGATGAAAGAATTTTTCCATAGCTGCGGAAAACAACCACTATCGAGCGATTTTTTCAAGGTCTTTTTACGTATATCCACTGGCCTCACTTATCCGCGCACAGTTCCCGCAGAGCTTCTCCGCACTGACGCAAAAGATTTTCTAATGGATACGTTTTGTATCCACTGGAATATCGATGGGCATGTGTAAACTCCGCAGAATGCGGAGACAAGTCATTTCTTATCTCCGCACATTAATTTTGGTGGAGACACTTCGGCAGATAGCGTGTGGGGACAGTGGGTAGATAAAACTTTTGATGAATACGCACCTTTAGATTCAACAATAGTAGGGCTGATGAGTTGATTTGTTTCAGAACTAAAAGTGAAAACCCAATGAACGCGGCAGGCGTCGCGTCGCTTAAACAGTTCAATAGAATACGTGTTTAAGTTCGTGCTGGCCAAATGGCTGCCGCGCTTGCCGGATTCGACGCGAAAGTAGAGCAATGTTCTACTACTAACACGCGGCAGACGCTTGATAGTTCTTTTGATTGATTTTAAACTGTTTATATGCTTGGTAAGCTGCAAATGCAATAACTGCCACATCTAATAACTCTGATATATCCATTATTTCACTTTTAAATAATAACTCAAGCTTTTCTATCACTTTTTCTTTTTATAAATAAACCTTAACCTTAACCTTAATTCTTAACGACTCTGACAGTACTATAGAAAGTGAAAATGAGTTTGATTTGGAAGAGTATATTGCTGACATGCGAAAGAAAAGAAATCAAAAACTAAATGACGATTTGAAAATCCTTTCAACCGCACCTGAAAGAAGAAAAATCCCAAAATTTCGCTGTTATTCCGAGACTGTAAGCCGTAATTATTATTGTAATGTGGGAACACGATATACTAATTGCCTTAATGTGCTTTCAGATAAATTTATACCAGCCCGATGTTTTCAAATCGCATTTTCGGTTAAGTCGAGAGGCTCTAGCTAACTTAACCGAAATAATAATTCCAGATTTCAATGCATTGACGCAAAATCAATTTGGGGGCAGAGAAAATATTAATTTGGAATATCGCCTTCTTATGACTTTGTGGACGTTTGCCAATCCAGAGTCCTTCAGGGGCATTTCAGATAGATTTGGAGTTGCGAAAAGTACTGCACATAGGATATTTCTAGAAACGTGTAGCATCATAGCAGAAAAAGAAAAAGACTATATTACTTGGCCTCAAAACTATCTTGTGATGGCAAATAAATTTAAAAACTTGCGACCTCATAAGTTTCCTGGAATAATAGGTGCTGTGGACGGTGTTGATATTCCGATTCAATGCCCTCTGGAAGACAAAGCGAGTTATTACAACCGAAAAGGAATTCATTCTGTAAAAATGCAGGCAATATGTGATAGTGAATGCAGGTTTACAGATGTATTCATTGGATTTCCTGGCTCTTGTCACAACGCAGCAATATGGCGCTCATCACCAATTTATAAAAAGCTTTTAGATGGAAAGCAAAAGGAGTTTCATTTACTCGGAGATTCTGCGTATCCACTTGATACCTTTTTGATGAAACCGTACAGAGATAATGGGCATCTTTCACAGCAGCAAATGTCATTCAATTACATTTTAAGCAGCTATCGTGTGACCATTGAGAACGCGTATGGCTTGTTAAAGGGAAAATATCGACGTTTGAAATATTTGCATATGTTTAAAATGGAAGAGCTTCCCAAGGTTATTATGGCTTGTTGCGTATTACACAATTTTGGTTTGGAGGAAACTGAACCGTCTGAGCTATTAGATGATGACGAACAGGATGACTTCACCTTAAGTAGTGGAATGGAAGATAATGAAACCAACTCAGAAGCCGAAACGAAAAGAAACTATTTGTGTTCACTGCTAGTAAATTAAATAAAGACCTTTTCGTGAATTCATTTGTTATAATTTTTCCAAAATTATTTGTTCTATTTAAATATTAACCTTAAAAGTATGTTTATTACTTCATATTTAATCAGTCTTAAATATTTTTATCACTGTTTGTCTTTCATCAAATTAATGAGCTCTTTTAAGAGACCATTCTTTTCTTCGTCTGCGCGGACTTTCCGTTCTAGCAACACATTACGTTCTTTTAGCAGGTTTATCCTTTCCTCCAAGAATGCGTTTTCCACATCTCTTTGTTCCCGTTCTTCATCGGACCTTTGGGTCAGATATGTAACTATTGGGGTCGTTTTTGGGACTCGATTTTTTCTCTTTTGCGTTTCTGTGCCAACATTCTCGCTTGAAGAAGATGAAGAAGCTAATAGTCGCTCTTTTGGGGTATTAACACTTCCACGTTTCCCGTAAACCTCGTCCATTTCTACAAAGAATGGCCACGTTAATTTTCCCCTCCCCAGTTTGTTACTTCTTTTTCACATTTCTTTTATTAGTAACTAGTAAGCTTTTAAATTTGTTTTCGCATTTTTCACGGGTAGTCGTGTAGCCATTTTCCCCCATAAGGTTTTCTTGGCCGTCACACCAGAGCAGAATCTGTCTTCCAGACCAAGTCTGTAGGAAATTAATAATTTGGTTGCTGACGAAGACCAGCTAGCAGGATCATCGTCTGCAAAATTTTCTGCATCATCCCAGGAAGTCAATTCCTTTCTAAAACCTTAATTTGACGTTGAGGCAACTGGATCAGCAGTTAGGGGGAAGGGTGAACGTTGTTCGCATTTTCATGTCGTCTGTTTAGATAACCTTTTCTCCTTTATTGGTAAAATAATTTCTTCATCTGCTACCGCCGCAGTTAAATAATTGTTATTTTCCAAGTTGACCCTCATGAATTCTACCTCTTCTCCAAGATTTTTTAATATATATTTGTGAGCATATAGATCGTCTAGAAATACCAAGTTAAAAAGTAAAAAAGCTTTCAAAAGTAATTTTTACCTGTTTGCAGCTTTTCTATTTCATCCTCCGTATCACCAAATCCGTATAAATTGTTGTTTATTAAAAACAAAGCCATTTTCAATGAAGTGTACTTAACCTTAAATACCGCGGCGAAAATGTAAACATCACATTCACAAATACAAATTCACAATACAAATGAAAATCGTTCTGCTTGAATCCGGAAGAATCTCAGGTTCATTCAGAACTATTCGGAGTCCGAAAAAGGCGATGACAGATTGAAACTAAATCGTACGGCTCGAGAAAAAGAACGACATGGATCGAAAAAATTCGTTCTGAACGAGAAAAGGAACGTAGCATATGATTATTGTCGTTATTTGATGTGTCGTTCAATGTTGGATGGTCATTCTCATCATTTGTGTCGTTTGGATTTGGTCGGTCAGTCACATAAGACGGGACAAAATCAAGATAAGTGAAAATGCTACTGTTAAACGGATAAATTCCAGTTTTCTTTAATCCGGCTTGATTATTATTTTGAGTCAGAGCTCGAGGAATAGCGGTAGTCAAAATGCTAGGTATATCATATATGCTCATTGTTTTTCCAGTGTTACTTCGCATCCAAGCGTCAAAGCTGGAATTTTTTGCTTTTTTGAATGTTCCGTAGCAAGATATGTCTAATGGCTGGAGTTTTTGGGAACAATGTGGTGGGAACGGCAGTAGCACAATGCCGCTTGCTTTACAAAAATCAAGACAATTAATATGGATATGTGACGAGTGGTTGTCCAGCATAAGTAACACTTTGTGGACAGACGAAGTATTGGTATGTTTTTTAAAATGTTCTAAAAATAAGAGAAACCCTTCATCTTGCATCCACCCTAAAGGGTTAGTAGTGCTCACTGCACCCACAGGTCCATCTCTTATGAAGTGATCCTGGAATTGGACGCATGAAAATACAAACAAAGGAGGAAATGCATTCCCTATAGCATTTGCTGCAAAAGCCACTGTAATGAGAGTGCCCTGTTCTGCTGATGTTACTTAGCCAACTTGTCTTGTTCCCCGTATCGCCACAGCTCTATCAGGCTTCTGGATCGTCGTTATGCCGGTTTCAACAACATTATAAATATCTTGGAGCTCAAAGTTGTGGCGATCCATAACTATTTGCAAGTTATCGAAGAATGCGTTCACATTTGTTCGGTTAAAACTAGTAGATCTTGTTAAACTTGTGGCTTGAATAGCTCTCATTGACAACTCTGAGTTTCTTACCATAAAAGCTCTGAACCAATCTTCACCAGCTAATTGATTTATTTCCCAGGGGCTTAGTCTTTTCAAACTATATACTTTAGCCAATTCGTATGATAATTTTCTTACCTCACTTGTGGAAAATCCAAAGTAAATATCAGCACTTCTTATCAAGTATTTCGATAACGTCTTCTCCTGTGGTTCATTAAACACTCTATTGTGGGGTACATATCCCATCGAAACAGATACTACGCTGTCTTCCTTTGGACTTTTCCATTTTCTTCTTGTACCGATACAAAGACGTGAAATTCCATCAATCAATCAATTCTTTTATGTCTTCATATGCATCTTTGTACTGACCTAAGACACACTCGCCATGATGTATCTTCTTTGCACGATTTCTTGGCATCTCGAAAGTATAGATGAGAATCATTTATTTTAAAAAGAGTACAAGAATCAGTTGAAACGTGTTTTAACCGACCCGAGAGAAAACGTTTCAAACGCGCCCAGCACCTCTTTTTATAAATTTCATTATGTAGCAAAAAAAAACTAAATTTCCGGGTTACTCGATTTGTTTCAATCGACCCCCGTTTCAATTAACCCCAGTCTACCCTACACCAAAGAGTACAAATTTTTGCATTGAATAGACGTGCTCACCGTAACCGATGTCGTTTCCTACTATTTTCTAAGCTATACATAAAAAAAAATCTCTTCTAGAAATTATTCAAAATCAAAATATGGAATTTATTTTTGAGACACCCTGTAATAGTGGATTCTGTATATGTTATTAATTACCTCTATAAAACCAGCTCTATAGTTTTACTTGGATCCGTAATGCTTACTAAAATTACACCATAGAACATTCTTTGTTTTGTACTTTTGTTCAGGTTTACCAGGACCTCGTGGTCGTCCAGGAAAATCTGGTATCAATGGAACACCAGGAATACCAGGCATAAATGCATGGAAAGTTAAAGTGAACGGCACATTCTCCAGTGAATTGCTAATTCCACCATCTATAGCAGGTAATAGATAGTAGGCTATTTTAGAGTAGATAGTTATGCATAATTATATATTTAATTACCGCTAAGATAACAACATACCGAATGCCAGTCGAACAGTTATAGTGGAGGAAGGGAAAAATCTTCGTCTTTCCTGTGCTGCAAATGGATTACCCCAACCGCATGTCGAATGGAGGCGCTTAGATGGTCGTACAATTTCCACTGGTATAGAAGAATGTGAGTACCTACTAAAAATATTCCACATTTTCCATCCACACTGTACATATCTATTTCAACGGGAAATTGGATTTTCTTTTGTCAATTGCACACAATAGTTTCTTCGGTAAATGGACCCGCATTGAATATCACGAACATTACACGAGATCATATGGCAGGATACACATGTTTTGCTGACAACGGTATTCCTCCTGTGGCGAATGCAACATTTCTAGTGGAAGTTCATTGTAAGTGAAAAGATGGATTTTTCCTGATAGTACGTTTCTTAAGTGTCATTGTTGATTTTTTTCTTCTTTTTTTTTATATATATTTTCTTATCACTGCACTATGAACAGTTGCTCCGATGATAATAGTACAAAGGAGTAATATCTATTCAATAGAAGGGGGATCTGCAACGCTGGAATGTCAGGTATGTACATACATACGTAGTTGTTAGTGATTATGAAAATATATTCAAGTAAAAACTTAATGACTAGACTCTATACACTTACACAAATTATATTCATGAGATGGATATTAAGGGTTGCTTTTAACAAGTTACCACCCAGCGATAGGATAATTAAAAGCTCATTAAGACAGTGAATAAAAAATAACGGTAAATTAAATTTTCCATTAAAAAAATAAAAAGGGCTGTAATTAATATTGAACGTCTTAGTTCCGGAGGTTGGCTATTAAATTTTATCCCATCGCCGAAGAGTTATGTAGGTGAAAGCAGTTTATTATATTTTGTTGTCGTCTGGAAAAAATTATTATCATTTTTTAATATTATAACTGTAAAACTTGCTAATTAGGACACCGTCCAATCGGACCACCTCCATAATTAGACCATACTATACACCGACAAATAAAAAGTTTCTGGAAAAAAATTCGCTGTGTAATCGAACCGTGGACCACATATTTATCCCGAATTTTGATCTTTATGAACACTACCAATCGAACCTAACATAAAGGAAAAGCGCAAAATAAAGGAAATGTGCATGAGATTGATATTATGAAAAGTATCTGGTCTGCTTAGAATTTGAAACATAATAGAATAGCTGTTTTGTGTAAAATCCCTGTACATATACCTAGAACAAAAAAAATATGCATACATTAGAGGCAGGCAGACTTTATGACAAGCAATGTTTTACCTATATCGAAGTTTTTTACGTTCAAATAGCTCAATTTGGTTATTGTTATGTCATTTTGCTTCATATTCTAATGCCCTAGACACACAGCGCTCTTAATGATGAAATAACTAACGACTCAATTGCAGCCACACAGCCATTTCATTAATTAATTTGTACTGTCAAACCGGTTTTGATAAGCTTATGACATTAAAGAAGCGATACGGATCGAATTAACACGATAAACTTTGTTTTTATTTATTTTATTTTCAATTTAACACTTTACATATGAGAAAAACTTTATATTAAAATGAATAAGTTGGTGATTTGCATTTCTTTGCATTTCTTCTTCTTATTTTTCAAATCGGCAGATGCACAGCGAAGCTCCAGAATTATATTATATGGCAAATCTACCACATTTGTCCTCATTATGGCTGTAATGATGGAAGAAAACACTTCATTAGTCTATTTCATTATCATCTGATTTTCGAGCCATAATGACGTATACTAGTGACATGGCATTTTAATGAATAGTTAGTACTAATTATTCATTAGATCGTGCTGTATGTCTAGGGCAGTGTTTCTCAACCTGTGTGCCGTGCGAGATTGTTAAATATTCTGCGAAATTTTCCGACAAATAATTAAAATCGCATGGGTTTTGTATGTAACTTTGAAATATTCTAAAAAACAGATATGAGATGTAAACAAGAAATACGTTTCTAAAAGTGAATCGTTTTAAACTTAATTTCCTTATATTTTTATTGAGTACTCATCCTTATTATGGTTGCCACCTCACATCAAGTGCAGAGTTGCTAGATTGGAACAAACAAATTCCTGTACCAATTTTACAAAAATCTCGTACAACATAAAAAATGCTCGTACACTAGGTTTACAGCTAAATTAATGAGAAAGGGAGGCTTAATTACCCCCTGTCTACACTGACCATGAAAAATTGCTTACCATATTTTATGGTAACGTCCATCTTGGAAAATAAATGTTTGGTGTGGGCAAATTATTTTATAACATTTCATTTTTGGCAGGCCGATGACGTTATCAAGACCGAAAAGGAATGCGATCATTGGATTGATTGCCTTAAAGAACTTGGAGCTCGCCTAGTTAGAAGAGATTAAAAGATTAAGAAAACCAATATGCACCTTTGTAGTTCTATAAGCACTCCTTTAGTTTGTAAAAATTAATTAATTTAATTTGTTCCGAACGCGCTAGCTTCATTTCATCCATTTCGATGATAAACATCAACTTTTTGCAAGCAGTTTTCTTGTCAATATATGGCAGGCAATATGGTATACCACATGCCATGACTACACAGTTTACACTGGCAATTCCGTAGCAATAACATATGGTATACCATAATTGGATGTTAAAACGATGCAATTTAGTAACGTTTTATTTTACTTTTTTATAACAAAAATTATGGATATCTTTCAAAAATTTATATTTGAAACAATTTTTAATACAATTTTTTGTATTCAAATTTAATACAGTCTTGTCTGAGGTGGTCACTGTTCCTAAAATAAAAGTTATTTAGATATATTAATACAGAATCTGGATCTAGGATTATT
This sequence comes from Dioctria rufipes, assembly GCA_963924295.1. Taxonomy (NCBI): domain Eukaryota; kingdom Metazoa; phylum Arthropoda; class Insecta; order Diptera; family Asilidae; genus Dioctria; species Dioctria rufipes. The sequence goes on along the minus strand of OZ002740.1, from coordinate 342,022,015 downwards.
TGGGTCCGAGTTTTTGGTCAAAGTTTTCATAAGGTGTGCTCCGCAAAGAATTCCAGATATTTGAGTGCGCCGTCAATCAAAAAAGGTTGAGAAACACTGTCATTAATTCATCCATAACATCGTTGTATTTCCCCAGCAGCTGGAAAATCGCCACGGTACGTGCCATTCCAAAAAAGCATTTTCCAACACAACTGTTGTCCGTCGGACTTTCATCTAATTAGTCTGTTGCATATCAAAAATATTGGAGAAGCTTATCTACGGTCAGATGCTTGAATACATCGAGAAAAATAATCTCTTATCATGTTGGCAATCTGACTTTTGTTCTTCACACAGCTATGTGACCTCAATCTTAAAAGTTACCACCGATATTAGACGTGCTGTGGTATTGGATGACTTTTCTGATTCAGAAGCACTCGAAACAATTTTTGCTTCAGTAAGTCAGCAATCTCTATGATACGCAATTTCTTAGTGGGCCATAGCCAATGTGTAAAAATAATGGACTCTCTTTCATCCTCTCTACCATTAACTTCCGAGTACTCCAAGGATCAATCCTAATACACTACAAGTTATGAGGATATATATGTACGCTGACGGTATACACCCGTATATTAGTAGGCCCATCAGTCCCCTTGAGGATTGCATGGCCCGACTAAATGACGACCTATTTCTAATAAATGCATAGGACCAACATAATAAATTAGTTTTAAGTCCAGTTAAGTCACAATGCATATATTTTTATTGCAATTGTAACAATCGAGATTTTGAGTTCTATGCTGGGAAAAGTCTATAGTAGCCTGCGAAGGCTATGGCTGTTAGCTAATATTCTGTCAACTGATCTCAAGCTAAAACTTGTAAAAAGAAAACTGTTTTCCCATTATTTTACTTATGATAGGATCGTTTTTCCACAACTAGATATTGTCTATTACCGCAAAGTAGATGTGGCATTCAATGATTGTATTCGTTTAATTTTTGGGCTGCGTATATTCGACCATTTTCACATCTACGACCACGAGTACTGGGTTGCTCGTTGAATGATTATATAAACCAAAGTAAGTTAATATTTTTATATAATCTACTAAAGACGGAAAACCCGATTATTTGAGAGTATTTTTCGAGTGTAGAGACAAATCAGAACTTAATGACAATACATTTTTGGAAATCTTATTTGGTCTATAACATTCGTTTATGGAACGCTTTATTAAATCCAATATTAAATCTGAGAGTACTGTCGGTGCATTTAGGACACTTAAGTATTAAATCTCATCTGGCCTAGTTATCTTCATCAATTGTTTTTAGCTTTTCATTCTTCTTTCCTTTTTAGGGCTCCGTACCCAAAAGGTAACAAGGGGAATCCTATTACAAAGACTTCGCTGTCCGTCCGTCCGTCCGTCATCAGGTGTATCTCATGAACCGTAATAGGTAGACAGTAGAAATTTTCACAGAGTGTGTATTTCTGTTGCCGGTATAATAACAAATAATAAAAATAAAATTTAATTAAAAATTAAAGGGGGCCCCATACAAGAAACGTGATTTTTTCAGCATTTTTTTCCCCGTTTTATTCTCATTCGTTATTATTATCATAAGTAAGCATTTTTTTTTTTAAACAGCGTTATTATTATTTTTCACATGACGCTACTCTTATTTGAAAAAATAAATAAAAAATACATAGTGTTAAATTTTGTACGATGATACGGAACCCTTCGTGTGTGAATCCCACTCGCTTCGTTTCTTTTTCTCTTTTCCATTCCTTCTTATCTCCTTTTGAAACCACATCAGTTCTATCGCACCCTATTACCGTATTGATAGATTCTTCTATCTCCAAACATACTTACCCATACGTTCTAAAGGACTTGTATGTTTACCCTGCGTTCTAAGCTGGGGATAAAAAGCTAATAAAGAACCACCACCCTATTTCTAATAGCTAAGCTTTGATTACTGAAAAACTAATCTACAATAATCTACTGTCGCAAATAAAACCCTATATCAGTCCACAACAACATGGCTTCCTGTTAGGTCGATCTACTGTAACTAATCTTTCGTTATTCACAGACTCTATTGCCCTAGGTCTTGATGAAGCTAAACATGTTGATGTTTTTTATTCGGACATATCTAACGCATCAACCACAATATAGTTACGGCTAAGATGAAGAAAATGGGCTTTGACTTTAGCAGTACCCTCTGGTTTCAATCATATCTCTCGAATCGACAGCTCTCTGTTGTAATAAATGGTTTCTCATCATACCTGTATACCCAAACTTCGGGCGTACCCCAAGGCTCGATTCTTGGCCCGCTTATTTTCTTATTATACGTTAATGATCTTCCAAAAGAACTCTGCTCCTTGTCTTTAATTTATGCTGATGACACTAAAATTTATAGAGGAATAAATGAACCATCTGTGACTGCCAGTATCTCCATAACGACATTCAGAAGCTCTTCTCATGGTGTAACAAAATTCAGTTGTCCCTAAACGTGGACAAATGCAAATGAATTTCTTTTACAAGAAAACGCACTACGCTGTATTGGGAATATAAGTTGGACACTCTTCCAGTTACTCGTGTCTCAGAAATAAATGACTTGGGAGTACAATTTGATAGTAAGCTATTGTTTGACTCTCACATTAATAGTATCACCAATAAATCTTTTAAAACTCTGAGGTTTGTCTTAAAGTGGGTTAGGCCTTTTAAGCAGCTCTCTACCCATAAAACTATGTACAACACCCTAGTTAGATCCATATTAAAATACGCTTCCCCAATCTGGAATCCCTTTTACACAACATACAAAGATAAAATCGAGAGTGTCCAACGCAGATTTACTACGTACTTACACTTCAATCTCATATGAACACTATGGCGGCAGAGTGACTAGATACTCCACGGTATCCCTGGAAGCACGGCATTTCTATCTCGATGAAACTTTGTTATTTAAAATATTACATGGCTCTATTGATTCTTCTGAGCTTTTGTTCAAATTAAAAATAAACTTTTCTAGCCATTTAAATCGATAGCTATCTATGTTTCACATGGAGCCATCCCGTACCAACTTGCATTTCAGGTCTCTTTTGGTTAGAATTCAAAGGGCCCGTAATTCCTTGTACAACTATTTGGATATACTAAGTGACAGCTTCGGGTCTTTTAAGTGCAGCCTCTTGGCTGAAATTAATGCTCTGGATAATTTCTCCATTCTAAATTGATCAGCTTAACTTTAACTTTTATCTGCTTCCATCTTTCACTTCCTCTTTTCTGTATACTAATTTCGCCTTTGCTCTATTGCCCTGTCTTCTCCACTTTGCTTTACTTCACATTATACTGTTTTAAAGTTAATTTAATTGCTAGCTTTACTCCTATATGTGTTACCCTACTTTTAATTCTTTATTTCCATTATCCTTAGTTTGGCTTAAATTTTGCCTCTGTTTTTATTTTCTGTTTTTTAGTCTAATTGATTTATATAAATGAATTTTCTTGGCTTTCTAGATAGTATGTAGTCTATGACTTTGAAATTTATCTGTAGTTGCATTATTTGATTTTATACTATTCCTTTTCCAATGAAATTATTGTTTATCATCCTCTGCATCTAGGTTTAAATTCCTTATGTATATCTGATAGTTGGATCATTTTTTTCTCCCTTTGAAGTTAATTAGCATTAACCAAATTGTAGTAAGTAATTGGATTTGTTTTATTTTATTTTATTTATTTATATTTAAATAAATAGACAGCTTTGTAATTTTGTATTTTTGTAATTTATGTACGCTTGATACATTTAATTCTTGTTAGTTTTTGCTAATTTGCTGTTGCAGATTAAACTTTCTAAATACGTTTTATGTACATAGTCCAAAATTTGGTGTACTATCCCATCAATAAAAGTATTGTATTGTATTATACCTTGTAGCCCGAAAAAATAGACAGTTCTTGTGAATTTTTTGTGGAAAAAGTTACCGATCTCAATGTTTTTTTGAGGCCATTCCCTTTAACTCGTACACGAATTTGTCTGTATATTTCTTTTTTACTGTTTTCGAGACTCTCGTAGACCCACTTTTCGTCATCACAGCGAGCTGAAATTTAGCACACAAGTTCATGTCGCCTGACAATTGAATCTATCAAAATTTGAACCGAAAATTTCTATGGAAAACCTGGAAAAATCATTTGAAAATTTGGTACAAATCTGATTAGTGATAAATCCGTTTCAGGAAAAATGCAGTTTTCCGATTTTTCCGGAATTTTCCGACTTTTCCGGAAAATTTTCCAGTAAAAAAGTTCTCTAAATTATGCAGGATCAAGTACCCTATCAACTGGCATCATTACTTTCTCTCCGACAATGGTGAAAAATTTCCGGAATTTTCCGACTTCTCCGGAAAATTTTCCGACAAAAAAGTTTTATAATCTATGCGGAATCATTTTTCCGTCGTACTGGCATCTATACTTTCTCTTCAACAATCATGAAAACTTGCATGAAAAATCGAGAAAAATTCATGTAAATTTTAAAAAAATTTCTAGTAATAGGAAAAGTCTGTGGAAAACATGGAAAATCGGGAAAATTCATGTTATATGGGATCAAGTTGGAATACAGCAAAAAAGCGCTGTTTAAAACATAATTTGAATTTCAGAAAACCGTTGCAGTATTTCAACGATTTGATATTCGAATAAACTTTTTGAAATCAGTGTCTTTTCAGCCGTCATAAAAATGTTTTAAAATATCTCCATGCAGCACGTAATAACAATTTAGTTAACGTGAAAAAGGCAGAAAATAAAATAAGTAAAAAACGAGTTTTCAAACAAAACTGAGGCCAAGCCGCATGAAAAAGTAGAAAATAAACTTTTATTCAGACACAGACGTGGACTCAGATTTTATTCGCTGACAATCACCGATATATTTCACTATGATCAATCAGAGGTAATATGTTAAGTGATTTGATTCATGAAGAGGAAGAATATTCAAGAGAAATGTCAATCAAAAAATCTGAAATTTGAAGTTTGGCAGACCGTTTCTTCTAAACTACATACTGTAAAAGAAGCATTGACACATTGAATCAAAAGGGCAGGAGGTTATCTATAAATTAGCACCCCGAACATCTTTCTACTGTTTGTCGTTTAGGAGATATAACAGTTTTAGTACAAACCTACGTTTCACGTACCCTTAGTCCTTTAACCCCGATTATCTCGGAAAGGGTTGAGAATGCCCCCCTCTGCCATACAATTTTTTTCAGTTCTCGACATGACCTATCGCCTCCGTCATTATTATTCACCACTAGTGAAACACCCGTATATTACATTTTAAAATTCAACCAATTTTATAAATTTACTGCAACCGACTAGAGAACGCCCAGAACGTCTACGCGGAAAACATGGCGTTCTTGCGGAAGTCGCCTAGGTCTTAAAAAACATCTGGAACAACCAAGCATTCAATTTTCCTTTTAAGAATAAACGAAATTTGGAATATATAGATTAATGAAAATTTGCAAAATGCTGACGTTTACTTTTTACTCATAATTTTCGGATAGATTTTTTTTTTTAGGATCACGAAGCTGCCAAATAATTAGAATTCTATAATCGAAATAAATCTTATTGAATGCTTTATTTCAAAAATTTCACTTAGCTACGACTACGAAATTAGGTATTTCGTCATTCGCTTGTAAAAAATTGTGTAAAAACAATGAAAAAACAATCGTTCATGTAATCAATAGACATGATTGCAGCTCCCTCAATCAACAGATACACTCCGCGACAAAATGATGACCAACCCATAAATTTTACCTGTTTCTTGATGGGCAGCAGGTACTGACGTTTTATTGCCTATTGTAAACACAATCTTTGAAAAATGCTAGATTTTTAGTTGTTTTTTCTTTGAAATTAATTTTGAGTAATTATCTAGTGTTTTCTACAAAAATGATGCGAAAAAATGATAAAAATTATGCTCGGAGAAGGGTAAATAAAAATGACAGTTCTTTTTTAAAAAAAAAAAAACTTTTATTACCTATTGTTTAATAATGGGTGAAGCTTCCTATTACCCCTATTACCATTTCCATTCATTTTGGAAGAGATTTAAGAAACAATTTTAAGTATAGACCTTGATGGCTTTTGCAGAAGCTGTATATAATTTGCTTAAAGCTAGAAACACAATGCTACGGTCATCAAAGCTCTTCAGCTCAAATTTCAATTTATTCGTATATCTGATAATAGAATAGAATGACATTTGAGCTGATGAACGCTGATGGCCGTCGCATTGTGTTTCCCACTTTACTCTCCCGTCGGTATGAACTGCAGTATCATATTGTTGCAAAATGAAGTTTGCTTATGGTATCGAGTTTCCTTGGCTCCTTATTTCTTCGTCGATTAGCTATATATAAAAATTGCTGTCCATTTTTCCATAAATGAGTCGTAAATTCGTCTTCCCTTTTTATGTAGCCTATTCCTGCCCAAATTATTATCCCTCCTCCTCCTCCTATTTGTCGTACCTTACGAAATAGCTCCGTTTCCTTAAATCGTGAAAATAATACGAACACCCATGTGGTCCATCTAAATTAAACCTATTTCATCGGTAAAAATGACTTTCCTCCATCTTTTCTTCCACCTGAGATATTCACGAGCGAACTTTAAACGTTTCTCATTATGTTTTGCTGTTAAAGGTGGCTTTCTTTTCGGTTTTTTTTTTTTTATTTTATTTAGGTAATGTTTTCATTTTTCTGCAAAAATACGCTGGACATTCCTTATGTTTGTTAATACAACAGCTCTGCCTACAATTTCTCTAGCTGTAAATGTTCTATTTGACGCCTTTCTCATAATTGCTTGCTCCTTTCTTGAAGTTACAACAAGAAGACGACAAGGAATTTTCTTTAAACCGTATAATTTTCGAGATATTTCAGAAAATTTGCAATCATTCTACGACTTGTCTTCAAAATTCTGGCGATATGAGAAATACTTAGCTTTTGTTTTTTTAATTCAAAATTATTGTTTTTCGTTTTCGTTTAATTGCTTTCCACTGCCCATTATTTCTGGTGACAACGTACTGACTTACAAAAACAAACTGATAATTTGTTTAATAACGAATGCTCTATTTATATCATGTTTCCAGAGACGAAACGAGGAGAACTGTCTTTTTTAGAGTTCCCTACCAAAGGGTGCCAACGGAACCCTATTATAAAGCCTTCGTTGTCCATCCGTCCGTCTGTCTGTTAGCGGGCTGTATTTCATGAACCATAATAGGTAGACAGTTAAAATTTTCACAGACAATAGAAATGTCGCTATAACAAGAAATAACAAAAATTAAATAAAATTAAAAATTAAAGGGAGCCCCCATACATGAAAAGTGATTTTTTCGGCGTTTTTTCCTCGACCATAACAATCGCTGCATATCATGAACCGTAATAGGTAGACACATGAAATTTTCACAGAGTGAGTAATACTATAGTTGCTATAACAACAAATAATGAGAATAAAATAAAGTTAAAAATTAAAGGGGGTCCCCATACAATAAACTTTTGTTTTCACTCTTTCTAAAAATTACCTAGTGTTGAATCTTTATGGTACGGAACCCTTCAGATCATTTTCTGTAGAAAACACCAGATAATTACCCATTGTGTTTACAACAACAACAACAGCAAAAGATCAGCAACAACAGCAGGCGCAGCAAAAACAACTGCAGACACAGCAACCGCTTGAGCAGCGGAATTCGCAACAATTCCAACAACAACAAAATTCAGGGCAGTCAGACACCTTTATCTTTGAGGCTGTTGCTTCTCCAAAGACTATTTTTCTCTCACGTCTAAAATACGCAATCTATCGTCAACTATGTGAGTCGTAAGGTGGCTTTCCACGGCGCGTGATTTCACGAGCCAAGCCAGCTCGTGCTCGCGCTGCGCGGCCCGTGAAATCACACGCCGTGGGAAGCCAGCTACGAGCGCTCGTCAGCTCGCGCCGCGCCTATACACTTCCCACGGCGTGTATTGGCTCGAGATGATTTGCGGGCGGTGCCGCCGAAATGAAGAGTAAATGTCACGCGCCGCCTTGAGCCATCTCGCGCACGCTCGCGCCGCGCCTTTGAAGTTACCGACTCGAAATGGATCGGGCGCGCCAGCACAGGTGAGCTCGCGCCACCACGAGGCGGACCCTTCCCACGGCGCGTTGGCTTGTGCTCGCGCGGCGCGGCGTGTCAAACCACGCGTCGTGGGAAGCCAGCTTTATGGATCCACGCATTAGATGCTTCAGCTTGAACCCAGAGGACCTTGCCAATCGTGTAGTGTCGTCTTTCAAACTGCTAGTTCCCGATGACCTCGAGACGTTGCTATTGGACTCAAAATTCTGTCCTCATGGTTTATTGATAAAACGTTTCGTATTTCGTCCAATCCAAGATGCATCAAAAAATCTAAACCAAAATGTTCGTGGTCTATTGTCAAAAACACATCGGCTCTGCTTGAACTCTTTTAATATTCCTCACGATGTTATTATTTCAATGGAGACATGGCTTAACAATTCCCCGAAATCCTGATGACATTTCTGTGCTCAGAAGAGTTATTGTAATCGCGGTGAAGATTTCTTACATCTGTTCCAAGATAGTTATTCCCAATCCATCCCCGGGACCTATTCTTGAATTACGAATGGTTTTTACGAATTCGTTATATAACGAATCGAATACCCCGTTCGTATTCTTGAACCTCATCGTTATAAAGTCGAAGTGGTGAAAAAGTTGTGCAACATAACGAGTATGGTAGGATTAAATCTGTCAATTTACAAATTGAATATTGTCAACTGTTTCATGTTTTAAAATATAATTTGTAAAAAATTTCTAGTTTCAGTGAATTGTCATTATTGTTTGCGTCTAAGATTGTTGAAGAATCTATGGAAAATGAATTACGTCAATCGTTAATCAGTTCCTACACCCTTAATTCATCGCTGGATAGGAAAAATTTTGCAGGAGGACCTCCACCAGTGCCATGCAAATATTTTTTTACAACCGCAGATTTTCCTTTCACCATACATCTTAAATATTGATAACTCTGGAAATTTTCTATTAGCTTTGTTTTGAATATAATATCATAAAAAAAATTAATATGAATTTATGTACATTCCTTTCTCCAACTTTTCAAGTCGTTTTGCGCTCCGGGTATAGAATTTAATACTGATGCTAGGCTTTTGCCACAATTCCATCTCCGTGGCATCTTTTGAACTGAAAGAATTATTATATTTACCAAATTGCAGGTTCGGGTTTTCCTCTTAAAACTCAATTACTTTAGTTTTTTGAGCATATGACATTTTCGCACATCTTTCATCTCCCATTATCATCCATAAAATTGCAGTTGATTCATGCTTCGTTTGCTATAACGAACGGTTGAACCCACTCGTTAAATAACGAAAGGTTTGCGTTCGGTATATAACGAATGCGGATTTCAAGACATGTGTCGATTCCGAATGGTTTTGACAGTATAACGAATACGGAATGTGCCTTCGTTATTCAAGAATAGGCCCCCTTGTCTGAATTCCTATGCATCAGTATAACAATTGGGACAAAAATACTGTACATTCTAAATTCCTCCTGTCAGTTCGTCTGCTTCATATGATGCCGTTGCTGCTGCTGTGGAATATGTGTTCGAGCTGGCGCGGGACTCGGATGATATTATATTCCTTGGTGATTTCAATCTTCCTACTGTTCAATGGCAAGTTTCTGATGATGAGGACTCATCTTCTGGAAATGCGCACATCTTCCTGGATGCTATTGCCGCAGTGGGTCTTTCTCAGGTAAATGATGTTAAGAACAACCGTAATAAAAGCTTGGACTTGGTCTTTACCTGGGTTGCTTCGAAATGTATGGTTCGTCTGTGTGACATGTCATTGGTTCCTATTGACGCATACCATCCAACTTTTGACATGATAGTGTGCATTGAATGCGAGGGTACTGGTATGTTAATTGAAAACTCTCCCACCTTTAATTATAAAAAAGCTAATTTTGATCTACTTTACTTTAATTTAGCTTCCATTAAGTGGTCCTTTCTCTTAAACAATTATGATGTAGATGAACTTACAGCACAATTTTACAATGTTATGTTCAATTGTTTCAATGATTGTATTCCATTGTCTTGTATCAAGAATGGATCTTCGTGTTCTCCTTGGTACGATGTTGAGCTTAAACGCTTGTGCAACTTAAGAAATAAGGCTTGGCGAAAATTTCACCTCTCTCAGTCCAATGATGACTTAACGCAAATTTCGTTTTTGAGGAACGAATTTCTTAATGTTCTTTTGCATGCCAATGCTACATACCTGTTTAAGATGAGTTATGTAATAAAATCGGATCCTAAGCAATTTTAACGTTTTGTTATATCAAAAAGGAATCTAATAATTTTCCTCCTGTGATAGTATTTAATAATAATTCTAGTCATGAGCCGTCTGTGATTTCTAATCTCTTTGCTGATTACTTTAGTGAATCATTTTTAACAAATGACACTCAAATAGATTTTGCTTATTTTAATTACTTAACGACACTTCCTAAAGTTGATATCCCATGCTATTGATCAGAAATTTGTTGAAGACTCCATGTTCAAGATGGATTCTGGTTATTCTGGTGGGCCTGATGGGATACCCCCTATTGTCTTAAAGAACTGCAATGGAATGCTTTCTTACCCGGTAATATTTTTGTTTAATTTATCACTGCGGCTTGGTAAATTTCCTAAGTTATAGAAAGAGTCGTTTATTGTCCAAATCTTTAAGTCCAGTAAAAGGGACCATAGGACGATAGTCCTATTGTTAAATTGTTTTATATTCCAAAACTGTTTGAAGCTTCTTTATATGAATTTTTGTATTTTCATTGTAGTGGAGCTCTTAATACTCATCAGCATGGTTTTATGCAGGGAATTTTGCCCCAGTTTACATCTACCTGTATCGAATCGTTTGAGCGTGGTTGCGAAACTCACTGTATTTATACAGACTTCAGCAAGACTTTTGACAAGCTTACTCACTCTGTTTTGTTATTTAAACTGAAATCTTTACGCTTACCAATTTGATTGTTGAACTGGTTATCATCCTACCTTAAGGATCACAAACTTAGGATTCAGTTCTGTTCTTCTCTATCTGAAGAAATAACGGCTTATTCCGGTGTTCCACAGGGTAGTCACTTAGTGCCCCTTCTCTTCATATTATTCATAAATGATGTTTCCTATGTAGTTACCAAATCTGATTTGCTAATATACGCAGATGATCTAAAACTATATGAATCTATCGACTCGCATTGTGACTGTCTCAAATTACAGGGTGACCTGGACAGACTAGTTGAATGGTGTGAAAAGAGTTCTCTCATTTTAAACATTGTTGGGTAACCGTTTTCTCTCGTAAGCGAGTCCCTTCGAATGTTCTGTATGCTATGAATGGGTTATAACCTTCGAAAGTTGACTTGGAGATATTGTTTGACTCGAAACTCACCTTTAACTTTCACATAGATCGCATCGTTAATAGGGCAAACTCAATTTTAGGCTTTCTAAAGCGTTGGGCAAAAGGATTAGATGATATCTGTATTACTAAAGCTCTTTTTACCACTCTTGTTAGATCCATTTTGGAATATCTGGTCTCCCTCTTACAAAAATCACTCCGATCGTATTGAGAGCATGCCAAGGAAATTCTTACTTTTTGCTCTAAGAGGTCTCGAATGGAGGGATAGACTTCATCTTCCTCGTTATAACAAAAGGATGTGTTTCATTTTTAATTTGAATTTCCGTTCGATAGATTTTAATATAAATAAGACTCAATTAAGAAAAATCCTCAATAATAGTTCTGTACTTTACTATACTACTATTATTTCATTATTTGTCCAGTCTCCCTCTCAAATTTATCCCCCATTTCCACATAAATTCTTCGATGATTAAAAATTCATTTAACTCCTAATATTCACATTATAAAGGCATAAATCGAATATTTATTGTTGCATCATCATTTGGGGGATGTAGGCCTTTTATACATTCAATTGAAAAGTGAAATTCTTTTAGAAAAACCACTGACCCGTTATAGCCTTGAACTAAGATTCATTAAGATAACATCTTCATTTATATTCTTTAACGTCCCAAATCTTTCTGAAATTCAATTTTTCTTCCTGTTCATACATTAATTCCAGTTCAGCGATTACCATTTTCGGTCACCCGATTTTCTCGTTCGAAACATTTTTATTCAGGTAAACGTTTTAAAAGAGCCAGGAAAGTGTTTATAGCTTTGAGCAAGATGCACATACACATATACATATTCCTTCAAGTGTTTCAAATAAGTTTCTATCTTCAAAGCCTCCGGCAACTCTATTTCAATTTCTTTAAAATTATATGTAAGTGCACACTTTTCGAAATGCAGTCTGTAAAACTTTCGGCAATTTAGGTCATGGGTATTTATTTGCCACCCATAAGTGGTTTTATTACCCTTAAATAAAACTACCTAATTTGTAGGATTCTTGGTCAGTTTTGTGGAAGATTTTATTTACAGGTATTCATATAATGTAGGTACTTAGGGCTTATGTATAAATAAAATTTGTCGTGACGGTTGCCAAAAATTAAAGCTGGAAAAATTATTTCAAACCAATGAGCTCTGTATTAAGCTGGTGAAATACTTCAGATAAATTTTTACTTGTAATATATATAAGAAACTCGTTTTACCTATTCTCTCCGTACTATAAGGGCCAATGTTCCTTACCATTTTATACATTCCTCATAATATTCACGATATTAACCTGAAATTTACGGCATTATGTAGTTTAGAAGCTTTATACAAATCCTCTCTAAGCAGTTTCTGTAATAAGAGGTGTTCTGGCCGCAGTTATAACGAGCACGCAACAAATGCACAATGCGATGATGGAAATTATAAAGTCAATTCAAAGTCTATTAATTAAGCGAATTTATTTAATTCTTCTTTACCAGGTTCACTTCACTTTCAAAAATAGTTTCACTTTTATAAATCTGAATCCAAATGCGAAATGGAATAGAATGATAAAATGAGAATCCTTGCAAAATATAAGCGAAATTGCCATAGGTCCACATGATGTTTTTAAAAAAATTTGTTATTTCGTACAAATTAAAAAAAAAAGGGAAAAACAGGTCGGGGGACCCCCGACAGAAGTAAAACTTCAAGTGTTGTGTTATTTCACTCACTTTTTATTGAAAAGAGAGAGTGATTAAATTGGACTCCACAATGAAATCAAATAAAGATTCACCTCGTTCATTGATGTGTGTGCTACCCCATATCGTATGGTGGGCGTTAGCATCACATCCTAGTAGTAGGTCGAGCTTCTTTGTCTCCGCGTCCTTGACAAGACTGCGGACCTCAATTGGGAGTGGGGGGTAGGGTTATCATGCGCCATATACATGTGCCGAAGCAAATAAAATTGGCTTCTCCCACTTGACAACCGCTAAGTCATTAGAGCTGCAATTAGACATCAAACATAAATTTATGTCCTTTTTCGCTACAATACAGGACCTCGGCTTACCTGGACCCTTCTTGTAATAAAGGATATAATGACGGTTCCTTAATTACTTTATGGCGTCATTTCTGACCCAAGGTTCCTGGACTAAGGCAACATCAACGCTCTCCTCCGCTAAGAGGATGGAGAGGTTATCCGATGCCAATCGGCTATGGTGAAGCTTTATCTGGACCACCCGCATCAGAGGTCTCCGATCCCAGACGTCGCGGTTCCATAGAACCACCATCCTCTTTATCCTCCATCATAGCAGATTCCACTGCCTGGCCGACTATCTCTGTAATGAGTGAGTTCACTGATGTTGATGAGCCCGATTGCTCCCCTTGAGACTCCTCCAGCATCGGCTCTTCATTACCTTGGCTCTTCTTTGTGAGCCCCCGGTATACATTCGCCACAGCCGCATTAAAGCCACCATGAAGCCTGAAATTGGCTTCTTCCAGCGGTTGCAAAGATTCTTCCGTTAGCTAGAGTATAACGCTTCTACCAGTCGGCTTCAGCTCCTCCATTTTAAGAACCTTCCAATCCCTGCAAGGGATCTTCGGGTTTTGCGTAGCAAGCACCTGTAAAAGAGCTTGCGGCGGGAGGACCGGCTCCGGTATCCATACCCTAGCCCTCGGACTTTTCGGTATCTCTGCCCGTGGGATGACCTGAGGCCGTGAATTGCTCCACACTTCGCCCACTCGGGATACACTGGCCTTCAGAAAGTCCAGAGAGTATTGGTCCGTGCAGTCTATGACTTTGACGTCTTTGAACCACCCCGATGCGTCATATTGTGGTACTGGGCCTGCCAAAATTGTCATGAGCCTTCTCTCGACCAACATCCAACGGTCCGCGGAAATCTTCCAATTCTTGTTGCCGGTGTTATCACTGCAACGCTTAGGAGTCCCCGAACTATTTCGCTCACTGTTGGACGTATAGCAGCATTTTCTGACCTGCTAAGTCCTGTAAGGGAGGTTCCGCTGCCGGAGGCTCCTTTCCGCCCTTTGCGAACGTTCGTCTGTACACCTGCACTCTCCAAGCGAGCTTCAATGGGGCCCTTTGAAATCGCTTTCCGGCTGGTAGACGCCAATGCAGGATCCCTAGGAGACGTTACAGTAGATCGGCGGACGTCAGCAGACCTGGCATTCTTTGTCTCCTGCAGTTCCTCGTCCCTCGATCTAATCCTCTTGCTAGTGGAAAATTTTGTCCTAACGTTCTTAGTATCTTAACCTGGTTGGTCAGGAGCCAGTGCCCGAACAACGGAACATGATACGGACCTTGAGCCAAGGTCTTCCGTGCCCAATTCATCGTCTCTCTGTCCCTCTTTGTCCAAGAACTTTCATCCCGACTTTCCAGTTTCTCGAGAAGAAACCTCGCTTACTCGCAACGTTTCTTCCTCTTGAATCCAGAGGAGTTCTTCTTTGGAGGCGTCTTGTAGCCGGTTACGCCGCCCTCCTGATTCTCCCCTATTTTGGCTGGAGATCGAAGGAGCTCCGCTTCTTCTTCTTCGCTCAAGCTATCTATTTCAGATATAATTTACAAGTTATTTTTATTTCACTATTTAATTTTATAAACTCATTAACAATTACCTATCAACTCTACTCGAATTAAGGTACCTGCGGCAAATAAGGCCCACCTTATTTCAAATGACAATAAAGCAAGTATTTGATGATATAGAACCACAAAACCAAGTATTGCGTGAAATTTCTTTATTTGCACAAGTAAAAAAATATAAAAAGTACAATAGAAGTGAGTTCTAAAAAAATACATCTGCTTTATAAAACCTTTTCCATGGGCCTTATTAATCTACCACAGTATAATAAGGCCCAAAACTAAATTTACTTTTTCAAAATCTAATCGGCGGAATGATTCCCTTTAAACTTGCTGAAACTAAGAAAATCAACAAAATTCGGTTATTTTTAATAATTTCCAATAAAAATAAAAATGGGCGATTTTAACTCCCAGGGAGATAATAAGACACCCAACAACTTTTGTTATAAAGTTCTTAACCTACAACAGAGTAAATCCAAACTGTCTTCATTATTTGGAACAAAAATAATGTCGCAATCATAATGCTATATAGGAACATTAGTTTTATTGAGAATAGTATAGGTTAGCTAGGGTAATAAGGCCCACAGTCCACCACAGTGAGCCATATTAGACCTATGACAAGATTTTACAAATAAACATAATGCTGGGCAAAAATAAACACCGAAATTAAAACTACATTACCTAACGTTCAAACTAAATAAGTTACTACACGTGGAAATAGTAATTAAACATCAGAACTTATGATTTTGTCTAGGCGAAAAGTATAATTCCAAGCAGTCGTAGTCCTCTCGGTGAAGTACCGATGGTTCGATACTGGCAAGATGGCGGCGCAAACTGCCAAACGTGCGCTCGACAGCTGCGTTCGTGTCGACTTAATGCATATGTGCATAAAGTACGAGGTTGCTGCGATCCAGTTTAGTAGGAACTTTTAAATGTGGACCTTATTACCCTACGGGCTTTATTTGTCGCAGGTATCTTATCACTAGTAATGTACTTCAAATTATCAAAATCCAAATAACACTTTCGCCTATTTATACACTTTTCACTTCACTTTGTGAGACAAGACTCGCTCTTGGCGGTGTGCTGTATTTATACTCTACAAATTCTCCAGAAGTTTCTCCAGATTCCACTCTAGAAACAAAGATTCTCCGAATTTGAAGTCCCCCACCTTATGACTCATTTTACACGAATTTTCCATTTCCAATAGATGTCTTTTTGCGCGTTAAGTCATTCGGGCTTGTTCACGAACACGATATATCTCATGAGACAGAACTCTGATTGGCTGTAGCAATATGGTTGTCGATAAGCATGCTTACTCTACGTTTTGTGCGATAAAAAAATGTATCCCAGCAATGCTCTTAGTATTGTGCGATTTTGATCTTAACGTCAACATTTTTATGTTTGCTTACAATTGTAATCGGATGCTAAACCCTAGGCAGACGGACAAAATCAATGATCATTCATTGGTAATTGATTTTTTAAAAAATCAAGTTACCCAAGGTTTTGTTGATTAAAACGAAAGTCCTGTCAATTTTTGTATGTAATTGACATCACATTTTTAATAATTAAAATTAAAATTCAAAGGTAAATCGATTTTTTAAAAATTCAATTATGAACGAATGATCATTGATTTTTTGCGTCTGCCTAGGGTATAAGGATCCGCTATAATGTCGAAACTTTCTTAAATATGTAAATATATCAATACAAAAATATAAGTATATGTAAATATATGTAAATTTATCAATAATATTTTCTTGCCACCAAAAAAAACAAAACAAATTAATTTATAGCCGCTGTCAACCTTGTGAACGTAGATAGATCTATACGAAGAGCAGGACATCACCAATATATCGCACGGAGTTGTATGGCGCTCGTGAACAGGCGTTTCAGTGAAAATGGCTAAAAAAATACATACACATGAGAAAATTGGCTTAGATTATATAGCAAAAAGGATAGGCTATAAGGAAAAAATAATTAAACACTTTTCTTCATGAAGTAGAATCGCATCGATGTGTTTGTTTTATTAATGGAAATTGCTTACAGTGGTATCTTGTCTCTTGCCCCGCAAGGGGCAATTATTATGTAAACCAATACTAATTTGACTGAAAAGCATCAAGGTGTTAGCAATTCATGAAGAAACATATAGAAAATTAAGTCATGATGATCCTTCTGATGAGCATTCATAAAATCTCATCGAAGGGTTCTCATTGGTTATCATGAAATTGCTGCCTGTATATTAAACCAGCAATAAATAAATATTTATTCTTGTCATCACCGTGTCAGATGACATTTCTACTAGGAAAATTTGAATTGATTTTTGTGATTTATTTATTTAAATTTTTAAATTATTTATTTTAAATTAATTTTTAGATTTTTTTTCCATGGAAAAACTGTTGGCCATCTGCTGAACAAGACGTTATGCCCAAATCCTTACGCTGCATTGATTTGCAACCGGAGTTTGAATTCGGAAAAATATATAAAATCAATCGTAAAACCCGATTTTCATTTATGAACTCATCATGACACTCATTGACATGCTCATTAATAAGCTCATCGTGACACTCATTAACGTGCTCATTAATAAGCTCATCGTGACACTCATTGACATGCTCATTAATAAGCTCATCGTGACACTCATTGACGTGCTCATTAATAAGCTGATCGTGACATTCATTGACATGCTCATTAATATGCTCATCGTGACACCCATTGACATGCTCATTAATAAGCTCATCGTGACACTCATTGACATGCTCATTAATAAACTCATCGTGACACTCAGTGACGTGCTCATTAATAAGCTCATCGTAACACTCATTTACTCATCGAAGTGCTATCTGATATGCACAGAAGAGAAGCAAAGATTACTTTTCTAAATAAGTCCACACCATCTGTGAATAAGTAAATAAATTTTGATTCAAACAAGAATAAATTTCAGTAAGACGTTCATCTAATTACTAATGAGGAGCTGATTGATGTCCTCATCATGATTTATTTACCAGGGAAAACAGTAAAACTACACTATTTTCAAAACGGGCACATAATTTAGTTATTGAAATTTTATTAAGTATTGAAGAATTCAATAGAGCAGATCCCATTATATCGGAAAATTTTTAAATTAATTTTTAAATTAATTTTTAAATTTACAGCTTTATATATATATATTTTTTTTAATTTCTAATAATCTTCCATTTGTTTTCTGATAATATTTCTTGACGTTGCCTTTGTATGCCTGACATAATTTAAGTCAATTAAACAAACAATGACAGTGAACTGTCAAACCAGCGCACTGGTATAAAATAAATCAAAGCCATCTTGTAACTCCTCCACATCCACTCTGGTCGACAAGTATAAATGATTATTTCACATGCACGAAGTTTACCCAACATAGGCTATCCTCATTATACAAAGATAACAAGGTATGGCCGATTCGAGAGGAATTTTTGTGTTGCTACGTCATGATATGCCTACTGTCATTTCCAGCGAATTTGTTTTGAGTTTTTCGTATTTTATTGACTGAAATACGTTTTGAATATATTAAAATATTTAACAAAATATTAATTTCTTCGTTTAAATCACTTCGGGAAAAGTAATTATGTGCTAGTGGAACAGCAAAGAAATTTCCAAATAGAAATTTCTTTTTCAATGTCAAAGGACGATTGAAATTGAGACGAACAAATTTCTGACATTTGTCACCAAAGGAGGCAAGCAATCAATTGGCAGATTTTCCGGCCATATCTTGTTAATCTTTGTATCATGGGCTATCCTCTATGTTACAGCATTTAAGGCCTAAGCACACACGGTATTTACGGTTAATAAGATACAGCGGTTGTTAAGGCCGACCAAAAAACGCTGAAAAAATTACGTTTCTTGTATGGGGACCCCCTTTAATTTTTAACTTTATTTTAATTTTTTTATTTCTTGTTATAGCGGCAATAGAAATACCCACTCTATGAAAATTTGATCTATCTACCTATAACGACTAATGAGATACAGCCCGTTGACAGACAAACTAACAGACAGATGGACAGACGGCAGACAACGGAGGCTTAGTAATAGGGTTCCGTTGGCACTATTTGGGTACGGAACCCTAATATTATTTGGACGGCAACCAAGAAAAATGTGTCAAAGCATCTATGCATGTCCGACTCAATCTGTAAATTTATTTTTTTATGCAATCTCAAAACTGTCAGTGTAGCCAGCTCAAAATACCATACACATGGATGATTGTGAATTCAAGTCAATCAAAGTCAACTGCACCAAAATCCCATCTCTTCCTCACATTTGAAAAATCTTCAAGAAAACTGAAAATTTTTATTAAAACTTGCAACAATAAATGAAAAAAAAAGAGTTCATCTCCTTCCGTTATTCCCTCTTACATATCTTCTTTTTCACGTAAGCACTTTTCTTATAGCATTGGTAATTCTCACGAAATTCAGATAGATTTTTACCGGTGTTCTCCTCTTCTTTTTGCTTATTTTTGAGATATGCTCGATATCCAAATTTCGTTCGATTTCCATAGCTATCCAAGAAATCTGGTTGATTTTCATAAGTACCCAGTTCCTCATTAAATTTAGGTAACGGGCCACACATATCCTTCGGAATAATTCCATAGTGTAAATCACTGCTTCTAGTCATGTTATTGTAAAATTCTTCCTTGTGGAAAATGTTCACTTGACAGGTTGTATTCTTTTTATAGTTCTTAAAAGCTTGCAATCTCATCTTTGCAATGTCCTGCATATCACGGGTAGTATAAGAATTTGCATATTCAGATGTCTCTTCAGAACATTTCTTAACAGAATCTTTATGCTTCATTTCATCTATAACGCGATCTTCAAACCAGTTTCCAATGAGAACATCTTTTCGGTAGATTTTCTCATTTCTAGGATTAAGATGTGAATTATTTGCAACCTTTGCATTGAACGTTTGCAGTTGTTTTCTCATTTTTAAAAACTGTTTTTTAATTTAAATGACGTTTTAAACGGGAGACTTGTGTGAATTTCAAAAGGATTGCATTTTTCAGTAGGCTAGTTTTCTAAAATACTGTAATTTTAAATAGTTTGACTGTGTATATTAATGTTTCCGATGACATATAAAAATCGACTGCTTATCCTCCCAAATCTCAATGAACGAAAAACAGAAATAGCTGAATTACAATCTACATATGAATATATAGAATTAAGCATCGATAAGATATGGTTAGATTAAATTAGGTTAGGTTAGAGGTGCTGCCAAGGAAAGCTTAATCTGCTTCACTTATAGCCAGTTTCACAGTCTGAGTTTAAACCAAATATTTAGTTTAAACTCGACGAATGAGTTTCACAGTTTGGTTTAAACCCCGGTTTAAACTAGAGTTTAAACCATGCCATCCCTCGGTTTAAACTCAAGATAAAAGTATTTGAAAAGTGTGACATTTTATTTTGACAGTAGTATTGTTTGTTTGTATCAAGAAAATAATTTTATCATGGATTTAGATTTAGACATTTCTAGCGATGAAGAAGATTTTTTTGAGTTAAATTTTCAACTCTGTCGACAACTGACAGTAATTAGAAATCGGCCAAATCAATTTAATGAGTGGGACGATGTTGATTTTTATGCTAGGTTCCGTTAAGTGAAGAACTTTGTCACTTTATCTTTTCTTGCGCTATATTATATATCTTTCTTTATGCACTAGGGAAGGTATTAGCTCAACTTCACTTATGCTAAAATTTGCATCCTTTTTGAATGTTGGCATATTTAAAATTAGCAAATATAACTACATATTTTTTATTTTTTACTCTCTGATGTTTACTTTTTCCGATTGACAGATTGATTGATAGAAAAATTGCTTCACAATGGTGGCGATAACTAATTTAGTTCACAATTTAATCAGTACTACCAACGTTACTAAAAGAATGCACTGTGAAACCCGATTTGGTTTAAACTACGTTTAAACTTGGAGGATGGTTTAAACTAAACCTTGGTTTAAACTCGACTGTGAAACCGGCCATTAGATTGCACTGACGGGTACATTGTACTCCATAGATTCATGCTTCTAGAAATAACCCTAGATCTACCCTGAACCTCTAAGAGCCGGTTTCACAGTTCGAGTTTAAACTCAGGATTAGTTAAACTGAGTTTAAACCAAAATGAGTTTCACAGTGTTCGACCTTTTTTAATATGGCAGCACTATGGAATTGTGAACTAACAAGCTATTTTATGTACAATTGTGAAGTAGCAAACTATTGTAAGTCATTTACTGTCAAAATATTGCCGGCCAAATCATTGTGACAAAAAAATTAATTAATTAAACCTACGAAAGTGAAAAAAGAAATAAAATTAATTAATTAAACCTACGAAAATGAGTAGACTCTTTGAAACGCACGAAATGTCACTTCATTCACATTTAAAGATAAACTGACTTTAAATGCTCAATTTTGGTGGTTTAAATTAAGTTTAAACGAGGTTTAACTTACCACTGTGAAACTGTATTGAAACTGAGTTTAAACCACATCTTAACTTTAAACTTAAACTGTGAAACCGGCCCTAAATAAACTTGCTTTACAGCTAGCATGATTGCCCATGACCCAAAGAGCCGTCAACACCCCTAACAGCTTTCTAGTGTCGTCTCTACTACCCCTTAGCAACTCCATTATTTTCATTCATTGCTTGTGTACAGTAACAGACGTCCGATTATCCACCGAGCTTTTGTTAATGATACCGTTTTTTAGATTTCCGATCGAGACTCTCTAATGTGATATTGCAGCTCAGCTATCCATTTCGGAACCGTTTTTTTAGCTCTTCCGTTATCTCATTACCCTTGATATTTATATGACAAGGCATCCAGTTCACCTGGTATAGAAATCTCTATTCGGTTGTCTTTGAATAGTTGCATCAGATTTTATTTTATTACCATAGCATCCAACAAGGTTTGGCGAATTCTATACATACTATATGCAGATGTCTAAATTCAATATAAATTAGGTACAAATTAAATACAGATTCATTCAATCCCTTCCTGTAAATGTACTAACTTGGCCGCCTTTACACTTTTAGATACCCTAGGCTCAAAATCATTATGAGGCCTCCAAAAAATAAACTTATTTCAGTTAATAAAATTTACATACATGCATTTTTTTTGTTTATTGAAAACAAAAGCCGACATTTCCATAATAATGCATTTTAATAACATAAAAATAACACAACATTGGTATTTAAAAAGAGTATAAAAACAAATGAGTTCAATTTAAAATAAAAAATAAAATAATAACTAAACATTTTTTCTGGCTTTTAGTTTAGCAAATAAGTCTATAATGTCATCATAAATAATCGAGTCCATTACATCTAATTCAATGCATAATTGCGACAGGTTACTTGTTTTATTTTGATGTAAGTTACTTCGTAAATAATTTTTTATTCGTTTCAACACCGAAAATGAGCGTTCAGCACTTGTAATAGAGATAACATATCGTTTATAAATTTATACATTAGTTTTAATTAAAAAACTTTCTTCCTTAATCATTATTAAAAATGGCTTAACTTCACTAATACATTTTTCTGAGTCAATATCAGTTTCATAAGTTTGAAAGTTTTTTATGAGCTAATAACGGCTACAGATAGCCCGTAGGGTGTACAGGTAAAATTAAAGATGAGAGCCCACAGTTTACAGTTTTTATAAAAAATGTTAAGTTAACCAACGTTTTAAAAAAAAAAACAGATGTCAAAGTCAAAAAAATGGTACGAAATATGAAATTCTTACTTTAAACCACCGGAACTCCTGAGAGGAGAAGAATACGGGGCTGGTTGAACAGTCGTCGTCGAAAGGCCATGAAGTTCAGCATACAACTCTCTCTTGACTGCGACCGTATACCCTGTATTTTTTTAAGATACAGGGTGTTATGTGACAAACTAGCATAATTTATTAATCACCGTGAATCTCCCAAACGGTTGATGTGGCTGTACTGAGCTTTCATTACAGCGGCAACAGATACTATAAACAACCAAAATTTGACAACCCAAATTAGGCTTATTACACTTTCTGTACTATCAATGGGCCATCGCACATATTTTTGATGAAGTATGTAAACCGGCTTTTAGGGAAGAGGTGAAAAGACGCAAAGAGATACCTCTTGATGTCTTTCCACCTCTTCCCTAAAAATCCGGTTTGCATACTGCATCAAGAATACTCGTGTGCAATAACCCAATATTCTAAAGTGCACACCGATGTGCTGGGGAAATAACGCTTCGGTCGCCTGAACGACATGATGTGTAAAAATGTGACATCATGTGGCATTCTGCGTGCGGCTGAATGTACGGCAGATAGTGAAGTGAACGAAGTAAACTATTTGGATTGTGATAATTATAAGTACATTACTAGCGATAACTAAAGAGTTGATTAGATAATTGTTTTTGAATTTGTGAAAGTAAAGTTAAGTAAAGACAGAACTTTTGAATTATATCCGAAATATTGTGTTTTAAAGAAAGAACTAAGGCCACAGACGTAATAATATGTATATCAAATGAATCAAATTTTTCAGCCGGGCTCTAGTTTTTATGTTATGATTTTAGCATTTAAAAGCATTTTACTTTGCAATAATAACGACATCGATTTTTTATATTGTTGTTTGTGAGGAGTGAGGTTTTAAAATGTGGCCCCATAGAGAGTAAGGCCTTATGGTAAATGCGGCTCTGCGTACTAATTATCATCTCATATGCTTACCGCTATAGAGTTCAGAGTTACCGCAATTTTTATCAAATATTTCTTCATAGATGCAAAAATGCACCACCACCTATCGCAATCATCTTCCAAATACTCAATAACACTCTTGATGCAATTAAATCGATTTTTTTTTTCCAAAAGTACTCATATTCGGAAACTTTCACTATATGTTGAATTATTTTACCGTTATTTAGTATTTTTAATAATTTTTTTAATATTGTTGGGTGGTCAACTATGCTCACAGTATCGTAAATAGCAACAGATGGAAATAATAAGACATCAAAACTGAAACTATATTTCCACAAAGAAAAACCTGATACTTTCCAACTGCTTGGAATCTATCCCACGCTCAGCGTATTTCTTAGAAAAGAGAGCTTAGCGATCCCTCAAATTATCGATAAATTTTAATCACTTCGTTTCTGTCAAAGGCTTTGAATACATCATTAACTCCAAATTAATGAAGTATCTAGAATTCAATCCACTCACTCACATACCGATTGCCAGTATGGCTCCTGGTGTGGATTCTCATCTGGTGACTTGCTAGCTTTTATTACAAAACGTAGTCGTCACAATTTTGGTGAGTCTGAAATCGTTGCCCTAGATATTTCGAAGGCCTTTGATAAAGTCTAGCATCCTCCCCTCATAGTACTCTCCCTCCTCTTCTATTATGAATTTTTTATCTGGTCGCCTAATATGGGTTATATTAGATAGCGTTACATCTGAACCTCACCCTTTAAATGCCGGTGTACTCCAGTACCCTGTTATCTCTTCGTCTCTCTTCTTAATATTCGCTTACTTTCATAGTTTTGCTAATGGTAGTACTCTTGATTTCACTTACTCCTTTGACACTCTTGCAGACTCTGGAGAGAATACCGCATATGTCAAATGAGATTGCATGATTAGATCATTGAATAACGACTTCGACAATATCCTCGCTTGGGGCAAAGCGAGACGCATCGAATTCAATCCGTCTAAAACCCAAATCAATCTTATGTTTTCAAAACAGGATTATCATTTTACCACTCACATTTTTTTCGATGGAACAATAATTTCCGATACACTGTCAGTACGCAATTAATAATTCCAGTAAGTTAAACTGGACAAAACACATTTTCTCTATTGTGAAAAAAAACATCGAAATGTCTTTAACTTCTGAAAAGGGTTACGAAATATTTTAACCGCTCCTCTACAAATCCTATGTGAGACATAGAATGGAATAATAATAATTCTCACATCTGGGTCGGAGCTAGCCGCACATTAAAAACTATCCAAAAGAGAGCCTTTAAGATGATTGGTGATGTGATAATGCCCGATGAAATATCTAGTCTGATCCCTTGTAGATTACTTCCTCCACGCAATACTCCTGCTGAAAGCTGCGCATATATCAACACCTCTGGAACTCTACTCATGTAAGCTAATATTATTATTATCTGTGAGGGGATACCAACAGAGTTCCCGTCTCTCATTTAATTACCACGATCTAAAAGATCTTTTGTGACATTACCTCTAGATGCCCTAGGGCGCCCATTCGAACTTAAGGTCGTTTATAAAGCATATGACATTCTTGGGGGCCATCTTTACGATATCCTCAGGCAGTACGAATGCCTTTCCTAGATGTCTTAGCCTTATATGCCGGAGATCTTCGCAGTCATACAGGACGTGTTCAGCAGTTTCATCGTGTTCCATACAGAAGCAACAGATCTCATCATCGACCTGTCCCATCTTTTTAAGATGATATCTAAGTGGGCAGTGCCCAATAAATAGGCCCGTTATGAGCCTTAATTCCTTCCTGTTGAGTGTGAGGAATGCTTTTGTCCTCTGTAGCGAATATTTTACAAATTTCTTCGCTTGTCTCAACCCCGGCGTATTTTCCCGGTGTGCCTCTTTAGTTCTGTCCTCCCAAAGCCTGATCTGAAAGGTGACTTTTTGGATGTCCAAAAACGGGTTCAAGGCCAATAAACATAGTGAAAAAAAATACTTTTACAATCGAAAAATCTTTTAAAAAAAGAAATTTCTATCTAAAAGTAGGCGTTTCGTAATAGCACAAACCGTATTACTCATCAGTACGACTTAGTTCCTACCTGACGTATACGACAAAGTGCACAGCCAAGCTAACCTCATATATGCAGTGGAAATAATTTTTAAGTGTGGATTATATACGATTCGAAATACTACGTACTTACTTGAACGCCTAACGAGATTAGCCCTAAGCTGAACTAGCATTTCATAGAGAGTTTTGCTATGAAAAAAATTCATAGCGAATTTAGTGAATATGATTTGGCAGCAAACTCGTTCAATTTCATATTGACTAAATGCGCTATGAATTTATTTCATAGCAAAACTATAAATAAACATAGATTTGGCTCCTTCCTTTGCAAGATGGTCCGCAATCTCGTTGCTCTTAATCCCTTCATGTCCTGGCACCCAAATCAATGTAACATTTCACTCACATCAGCTAATCCTTTCCCTATCTCATTGCAGGAATCTTCTGAGTTAGACTTAATAATATTAAAAAAAAAAAAAATAAGATTACCTTAAATTAAGATTAAATAGATTTTTAAATGTTAAGTTAAGCGTTAAGTCATCTCATTAAACTGTTTTCTCTTACTTTTGATTAGGTCGAAGCTTTCCCAGAAGCCTTACGTTATTGGGAACGTGTCAAAGATGGAAAGATTTTAGATCCTGGAGAAAAATATCGGATAGAAACTTATCCAGACAGGTAATGATGATCTCAAAAAATGAAAAGAGATTCAACCATTTCTACCACCTATTTTTTTTTCATTTCTATCAGATATAAAACAACGATGCGCTTAACAATCAACAATTTAACACAAATGGACTTTGGAGGATATTTATGTGTGGCTAAAAATGAAATTAATACAACTGTAGCTGACTTTAATGTCACTCGTAAGTTACAGTTTTTTGTTTTTAATTGATAATTTAATAAACTATATTCATTTTGTAGACACAGATCCAAGAACATATTTACCAATTAAGGAGAAAGATCAAGTTAAAATATTTGGACAAAAACCACCGGAAAGTTTTTGTCCCCCTCCTGCTCCACCATGCCCCGAATGCGAAGATACAAAGTGAGATTTCTGCAAATAAATAAATAATAATAATAAATGAATTGAAAAAAGAATGTGTATAAAATACAAATTACTTCTCAACAGGCCATTTAAGTGCAGCACTAATCGAATAACCGAAGTAGAGATGGAACCAACAGGTAACTTAAGCTATCCAGGATTGCCTAGGAGGAATACGAGTAATTAGATTGCCATTTCGTAAAATAAAAATTCTATTTTTCAATATTTTTCTTAGCTTGCAAGGTGTATGCAGTTGGAAAACCCGTCTATCATAAATTTACAGATGAATTATTCGGAGCGTGGCTGAGAGATCCAGCAGCCAGACATGAGGATAAAGAAAAAATTTACGTTACTAAACAGGATTACGACCAACGTCTTTATGAGTATGGAAGTAAAATGAGTTATAGAAATAACAACAAGCCCAAGAACCATGACATTCCTGGTGGTTTTATGGTAAGTTTAAAGATTTCTTATATCTTAAATGCTAATTCTATCTATATATATGTATTGAGATGGAAATTTTAAAGTAATTTCAGAGCTTTAGATAAATGCATTATTGATTCACGTACTTATCCTTGGTCACTTATAGCAATCTATTTCTATTAAAGCATTTTGACTTGGGAAACTATCCTTAAATTGCTTCTCGACTTGATAGCTATGCGATAACAATAATTTATAGGAAGTTATCTATAAACCCCCATAATTCGAATGTATTACAGATCGTTGATTAGAAATTTACGAAATTTATGAGAAATTCCCCTGCATATAATTAATATCAGACTTAAGGATAACGTACTAATTGAAATCCATTAAATGAAATTTATTAAACTTGTCAGGATATATAGATTACTTAGGAGTTCAAAACACCGTCGGATTAATCTCACATAATATGTAGCATATCGAACTAGGTAAGTCTATCACGTGGAATTAATTTTGAATCTTCATGGAAGTCGGATGTACGGATCTAAGTTGAAAATGGGAAATGGGAAAATGAATGGAATTTTCTGCACTAATATTTGTATGAATTGTCGTGAAATAATTAGGTGAAATTTTCGTGTTAAGTAACGTAATTTTTATTAATTTCAATGTAATTATTTTATTTTACCACGATTCGAGAAGTACAGATTCCAAAAAGAAGTGCAGAATATACAGCAAATTTTTATACAAATTGCTTAAAATTATTGAGGAAATATATATGTATGTGGGCCAAACGATATGAAAATCGTAGAAAAATATTTAATTTACTTGCTTTCCAGAAAAATTAAAGTAACGATAAAATTTTGATTTTCGATAGCATGTAGTATAAGAATCCTAAAATTGTTACAAAACTCAGAAATTCGGAGATTGCTATTTAACCCTTTCACTACCGATGTACACTCAAGTGTACATGACTTTGGGATCCCCTTAAAATTAATTGTAAAATCGTTTTAATGTAATTTCTTTTAACCTTCATCAGGATAGAATGGTTTTATAACACAAACGGATAGAAGAGCCTCAGAGTCTCATAGCAAGGTACATCTAACAGAAAGAATACGCATCTCGTATATTGAAAAGTTTTATATGGCGGGTCGTTCCATTACGACCCGCTATGAAAACTCTCTGCTTGTTAACGATCCGCCACTCACCGGTGGTGATATTACGACCCGCTTACACAAATTTTACGAAAACTCTGTTTTGAATGACGGCCCGCCACCAGTCACCAGTGGTGAGTGGCGGCTGGCGGGTCATCTTTGTCGAAGCACCAGCACAGCACCTGAGCCAGAAACCAGAGCCTACACTCCGCATCATGCCCATGCATTTCATTGCGTGTTCTCTTTGCTTCTTTTCCCTCTTCTCTAAGAAACCGGTTTCATCAAGAACACTTTGTTTGAAAGATTTTTCATTTACATTGCATTGTAGCAGAACAGAGGGAGAATAGTAAGATGAGCGGATGATTGGATAGGAATTGGTGGGCGAAAAGTAGTCTAGTCGCAATCACTGTCAGTTGCATTGATCCGTGTGCTTGGGCTAAACATTTTCATGAATGCAGGTAGCCAAAATATGCTTTGCAAAAGTTCTTATGAAAAATTTTCGAGTACCTAAATTAATAGGAAAACCGGTTCGCCTCTTCAGCTAGGCAGCATAGTGAAACATAAAACTGTGCATGGCTGCTGGCGTCGGCCGGCGTGTGTATAGCTGTAGGGTGGTGGAGAACAGAGAGAACAAAGCAATATTTTCTCAGTCTAAAATCTTTGCTTCTTCCCGTCTGTTACCTCCCGACCGCATCATCAAATAACCATAGAGCTTGTGCATTTTTATAGGCCAGATGAAGCTTCTTGTTAAGTTATATGTTCTTTGCTCATAGTCAGTTTATTTATTAAGTAAAGTAGTAACTTTAAATATTTAATTATTTTTTTTACATATATATCATTGTTTGTTATATTACTTATTAATACATTCATTATATTTTTTTTTTAAATGCTTTGTACAAACATTTTTTGTATAATTATCGCAGTGCTGTTTGGACATGCGACTGATTTTATTTGGACACAAATACCAGCGTTTTCGCTTTATTGGTGGTGCTGATGAACTTGATGCTCTATTTTCTGTTATAATAAAGAATTTCATTCATTACAAATATATGAGCTGCACTAATTCTTTTCTTACTGCGAACAAGTATGTGAGGCCTAACTAAAACTGTTACGACTTCCCGGATAAACAATTTTCTTTTAGTTAGTGGTCTTTTAGAATTCTAATCAGGATATACATATATATTTCCAAATAACTAATGCAGCAATTCCACTTACATCAATAAGATTTTGAGAATATGCCATTGGCCAGCGGCAGAGCTGGGCAAGTACCAAAGAAAAAGTACTTAAGTACAAGTACAAGTACAAGTACCGAAGGCCTGAGTACTTCAGCGTAAGTACTAGTGCCGCATGGATGAAAAGTACTTGTAACTACGTACTAAATCTATAAAAAGTAATGAATACTTTTTGAAGTACTTTTTAAAGTACTTTTTTAGAATCTTTGTACGTTGGGAGTAATATAATGAAGTTTATCGAGTTCAGTTAATAGATATTAATAAATTTATACCTTTTGAAAACTATAATATGTATAGTAACCAGTGGCTACTATTTATAGTTTTTTATAATTTTCGGCGCTGCAGGTAGAGTAAAACGTTCACCTCTCATTGCTACATTCATAAAAACTATTAGAGGTCCGCCCAAGCACACCCATTATCGCCTCCAATAATGCATAACAATTCTAAGGAAAAAATATCCAGAAAATTTCTAAGAAAAAATTGAGGCCTTGCCTACATCAGGTCGAGGTATCATTGATTTTATATTGGAGCGAGGCATTGCTTGCTTACCCTTGATTATGTCCACTGACGTATATAATATGGACTCCTTACTTTTCTGTTTCACGTGGGCACAATTACTTGTGTCAAAAAGAGTTCTTACGTCGGTGCCAACATTGAAAAAATCATTGGCGGGAAGTTGAAAAAGTGTACACGCACCTCGGAAAATGATTTTAATAAAACATTTAGAATTTCTTCTGCGTATCTAATGAAACAGTTTTTATAACCCTAAATGATTAATTTAAAATCACAAATACATGAAACCTTAACTAATTTTACAATGTTCGTTTTAGACTAAGGTATACAAAGATAATTCAACTCTGCGATCTTAACTAATTTCACAACTAATTATACAATGTTCGTTTAAGACTAAAATATACGAATACAGTTCAGTTCTGCCATCTTGTCTCAGAATACGGACAAATCTACTCCTACTATCTTAACTTTTGATTTTCAGCGTCATTCAATGTCAATATCTCGGCTTGTTCATATAATTGACCAAGCTCTCAACATAACTTTTAAGTTCTTCAGCGACATCTTTATATTTTCTTCTTGACGTAAGGTATCCAACATCTAGTTATCTATATCATCATCATCTGCAAATAGCGACAGCATTTTCAAGTCGTTGGCGATGATATTTTGTAAGATCCAATAGATGATCCCGTTAAGCTAAAATTTCCTTGGAACGATCCTTAATACGATCATCTCCAAAGTGACCCTCAGTAATACGCTCGGCTTCAGCCTTGGCTCCCTCCAGTGATGCCATCCGGGGAATAGGAGTAATAGAGCCGACCCAGGATGGTCCTAAAAAAAAAAATATCTGCAGTATTACTAGCCCAAAGAAAAAAAAGGAGATGACCTAATTACATATAGAACAAACAAAAACACATTACATAAACGCATTGTACACACAGGGACAATCTTCCTCGGGGACCATAACACGGTGAACACGTCGCAGCGATTGACTTGATGAGAACATTGTTTTATTATCAGATTCCGAATGAGTGTCGTTGTCGGTGTAATTACCAGTGTCTGCCAATAATGGAGGAGGATAGTGTCCAGTTCCACTGCTTGTATTTATTATCATGCTTCCGAAGGATAGTTGAATGATCGCTTGATCAACTTATATATCCGGTGTTTGAGTTGAAATTGCCGTGTAGTTTGGTCTGACATCCTGTCCTGAATCTTCGACGTCCTTGTAAAACGGCTTTAACCTGTTAGTGGAAACATTGACTTGTCTATTCTTGATTTTGAGAATATAGAAGTGCTCTTTCCTTTTACTAATCTCAAATGGATCTTCGTAATATGGTTGAAGAGAAGATCGAATTCTATCCGTTCTTACAAAGCCATGTGAACATTTATCCAGCTCTTTGAAAGTAAAAAGTGAGTGATGTGGATGGTTTGACGCAGGGACTGGTCTAATATCAGCAAGAGAATCGCGGAGTGCAATTATAATTTTTAAAGAATTTTGAAGGAAATCTCCTGGCAGTCGCAAGTTTTCGCCATAAACCAATTCTACTGGCGTAGCGAGAAATTCCTCTCTGAAGACTGTCCTAAGACCTAATAAAACACAAGGTAATACTTTGGACCAGGATGTCTCTTGGTATGTCATTATTGCTGCTTTAAGAGTCCTGTGCCATAGTTCCAAAAGCCCGTTTGCTTGTGGGTGGTATGCAGTGGTACGATTGCGCTCAAAACCCAATAATTTGGAAAATTCCGTTCCGTCTTGGGACAACTTGAGATCATCGAATTCTCGACACTGGTATTTATAAAACCCACATGACGCACGGTAGTAAGCTTGTGACAGACATGGGGTATCGATATCTAGATACTCATATCTGGAATATATTCGGAATATGTCTATGTATATATTAAAGTAAACCTGACAGACATAAAAGTGATTATTGATGTGACAAACCGTACTTTGACATTTTAATTCAGTTGACAGGTTTTTAAACGTTAACATTTTGGAAATGAAACCGACAAATATATTAGCTTTAATGAAGGCTAGTTGTAAATATACGACAAATTCAAG
Source organism: Dioctria rufipes (assembly GCA_963924295.1). Classification (NCBI taxonomy): domain Eukaryota; kingdom Metazoa; phylum Arthropoda; class Insecta; order Diptera; family Asilidae; genus Dioctria; species Dioctria rufipes. The sequence goes on along the minus strand of OZ002740.1, from coordinate 341,989,898 downwards.
ATTTGGAGCAAAAAAAATTTGTTGTCTTTCAATAAGATCCTGGTTGAGGTGCAAAATGTATCGGCGGTTGTGGTTGTGGTTTATTTAAAAATAACAAAATTGTTATGGAATAAGTCATTAACTCAATTTGCTTTTTATGGTGGAAAATTCACAGTTTTGAGAAAAGGAAATACTGTGGTTCGATGAAGAAAAATTCAAAACTATTTTTGTTGGCAGAAATACATTTTAATTCCTCGTCTCCTAATTGAAAAAAAAATACAAGGAAAAACACGACTGGGCAATTCCTTTTACTCCTTTCGGGTCCATACTGACAAAAAATCTATGATTCCTCTTCTTCTTCTTTTTCGCTTTCATGGAAAAGCACAGACATATTTTTGCTTAATTTGACACATTATCATATTATTATTGACAACTAGATGGCACTGCGCAAAGTAAGAAAACCCGATTATCAGGCTATACCCAGTAATTTTTGGGGGTATTGATATCTAGTCTATACCCGCTAGTTTTCTGGATATATTGAAAGTATTTGATGACACACATGATGTATAAACGGGGTATTCCGAATATCTCGATATGGATACTCCATATCTATCATATGAAGAATAGTCGGCAATTGAATCATGCACACCAAAACTAATTTATAGAAAACGAAGATGAAGCCCATGACATATCTTTTGAAAAGCAATTCGTTGAATTTTATTTAATAGTAAAAAAATACTGTGCGTAGTTTTCCTCTCTTTTAGATTCGTTGGCTTTTATAGTAGCTAATAAGAGTTAGATTGACATATTCTGAACTATCTACTACATATCTAGCTATAAAATAAATTTGACATTTTATATTTTTTTATATTTTCAGGGTAACACGCATGTTATTTTCAACGGTTCGTTTTACTATCACGAGAAAGCTACTTCAAATGTTTCAAAGTTTGATTTGAAAAACAATAGAAAAATATGTGAGTACCTAAATAAAATATTTTAATTTACAAAAAATATCACACTAGAGTAAATTCTTAACACAACAAACTTGAGCACTCTTCATGCACCACGAGTTTTGCCGTTACATTGATTGCTTTATTGATAAGATATCTACTATTTTCTTAAAAAATAATATAAAAATCCGATAAGAATAAAAAAACAGCGCTCATCACATTTTAGTATTCCTAAGTTGGATCTATGCCGTGAAAATAACGTAGTGCTTCCCCCATACATTTCTCATAAGTTATAAGCACAGTAACTAAACAATTTTGGACCATTTAAAAAATTATGCAGCTCTGTCCTGAATTCTTGATTTGAAACCCATCCTATAATGACTATTTCCATACATGGATTTGGCTGTAAATTCCATGAATCCTTTTTTTACGTGCATGTTCACCGGCAAATATAATATCAGGGTTCGCTGAAGATGGAATTTTCCACATAATCCGCAAAAAGGAGAATACCCACTTTTCATACAACTTTAGGCCCGACATGAACAGATATGAGAGATGTCTTAAACGATGCATTATAATACTCTGAACATATTTTATTAACAATATTTATTTCAAGTAAGCGGAGGAAAGCTTTGGCGATTGAATGTACCTTGAGCGACCTTCTTGGATGAAAAAGTGTACTTTTCTACTTCTCGTGATTGTGCACAATTGGTGCATCGTTGAAAATGACTTCCTATGAGAAAAATGTTCACAATATAGCAATAATGGCCATGGAAAAATAACTGCAGAAATATATGGGAAATTCAGTAGCTGTGATGTATATGACCCAAATGTATGAAAATGGGGTCTCCGGCAGCAAAAACGTCCCGAGAAAGTTTTCTGAATGGGGAAAAAAGTACACAACCCAATAGTAGCTACTCGGCGAGATCTTTTATTTGATATGCAACATGCCGTATTGGAACCACCCTGAGGCGAACAGTTAAACTCGTTTTCCGATCGAACATAACCCTAACAAATTAGAGCCAATCTATGGTACGAAAAATCTAGTACCTCAATTCGAATAAAAAAGAGGGAAATACTGAAAAAGTGAGTTTGGGGATTGCTATTTAAGCCTCCGAGTATAGGAGTGTGGGTACTCAAACTTCTTCTCAGGACCTAAGAAACTCGATTTCGTACGATTTATCCAAAATGTACTAGATCAAACTTTGATCCTCCCTCAAGCTTTTCTCCGCTTAATAAAGTAAAGTTTAAGACATTTCTCATGAATGTTCAGGTAGTGCCCAAAATGATCGTTCTTTAGTAGAGCACAAAGATGCAATTGTAAACGTCAGCACATCTTAGTCCGATCATCATATTTTGACAGAGCATAGAAATGTGACTATATCGCCATCACAATACAATCTTACATAGCTCAGAAAAATAATCTTTTGCCTTCTCCCGGGATTACCGGGATTTATTCGACCTTTTTCTACAAGCCGATCGCCGAAAAGTTTCTATTTATCACTCCCGTGCATTCGTTGCACTAATATTTCCAGTAAGTTAAACTGAACAAATCCCATCTTCTCTGTTACCAAAAAAGCATCGAAATATCTTGTTCATGGTAATGCCAAGATTAGTGACTCTATCGACGAAAGCTATAGAACTTAAGGTAACATTTCCGTCTAGGAGTTACGGTTGAAAATAGCAATGCATTTACATTTTCCAGGGTTCAATCGCAGCAAGTTATTTGATACCCAATCCACAATCCGATTTATCAAAGATAGCGAAAATTTGTGATGAATATTTATGCTTGCATCAGACGCTCAGGCTATTCTGTACATTTTACTTTATTAGAAATTATGGTGCGCCTAGTAAAAACCATAAACGGACGTAAAGTTAGCACCGCAACTTCGTCTGATATAGTTCGGAACTATCTCAAATTTGTCGTTAATTTGTCGTGAAAACCATAAATTTGTCGTGTCCTTTTTTCTAAAGGAAACTGGATGTGGCGCTAAGTTGACGTCAAGTTCGCACCGCAACTTACTGGAACTCGGCCAAAACTTATCGGATTGGAAAATTATACATCTGGGAATTTATCGTTAATTTATCGATAATTTGTCGTGTCCTTTTATCTAAAGGAAACTGGATGTGGTACTAACTTGACGTCAACTTAGCACCACATCCAGTTTCCTTTAGAAAAAAGGACAAGACAAATTTATGGTTTTCACGACAAATTAACGACAAATTATGAGATATCTCCGAACTATATCAGACGAAGTTACGATGCTAACTTTACGTACGTACAACCCTAATCATACCAATCCTGACATACGAAGATGTAGTTTATGGGAATCTAGATTCGCTGCCTTGACAAAAACTTAAAATCACCTTCATAAATTTGTAATTCGTAAATGTTTCTCATTTAGTTCCCCAAATATTAGGAATGAGCCTGTCCTTGTACCTTCGTTTCATATATGTCTCTTTCTAGTCAAATTGTTAATGTCTTGCTTGACATCCTATTTTCATAGTAAGCTATAACTAATAGGCTTCTGCTTCCTATTTTCAATTATTTACAAAGTTTATAGAATATCTTGCCTGACTCTATTCGTCGGGCTGGGACGGTGAATTCCTTCAGAGAGGGGTTGTTGTCGCATAGGCGCTCTTAACCAAATAAAGTTTTAGTTAGCTTTTTTTTCACCATTTGTTACTATTTTATTTTTTATTTATTGTAGATTTATTGAGTTGGAATTATGATATAACAAATTTCTATCCAAATCCTATATAAGACGTAGAATGGATTATGATTCTCACATATAGGACGGGGGCTGAGCGCACAATAAATACTATCCAAAAGAGAGCATTCAAGCTCATTTAGGATGTGGCAATAACTTTTTATATCGACTGACTAGAGCACCGCGCAATGTCAGATGCTTTTCGCTGCTCTATCGCTATGCACATGGGCGATGAAATATCTAGTCTAAAACCTTGTAGATTAATTTTCAGCAGGCAATACTCGCACTGCAAGCTGCACACATCTTTTCACCCTTTAAAATTCCTTTGGCTATATAGTAAAATTCCGTGATGCTATTTTATCCCGAATTATGTGAATGCGGAAGAGTCTACCATCGTCTGTCTTACCTCGGATTTACAATCTGCAAAATCCATCGGGAAAATTCGGATCACTTCAAAGGAAGTCGGCTTGGAGTACTTCCAATTAGCTCCGAAGGAAGCGTAGAAATCTTTTTAAAAAGCGTCAACCCAACTAGCATTTAACCTTAGAGTAGTGAAAAATTTGTTTTGTCACTAAAGCTTAGTGCAAATTTCGTGATAACCACTAAAATTATCACCTCATGGCTAAAATTCTACGTCATAAGAGTCATAAGAGTGAATCCCTATACATAAAGTGAATAATACTGTTGACAAACACGTGCTTATTTCTTACAAAAATTACTAAGAGCCAAGACAAATCTATTCTTCATGATGATATTTATTAGTAATCAGTACTTTTTTATAACTGTAAAATTTCACGTCGAGGTAACTCCACTTTATAGTGTAAATTGCATAGTGATCAACACTTAATTTTCACAATAGAAAATCCTTATGAAGTGAGACAATTTTATAGTTATATATAGTGCTGTTATTAGAGACTAGTACGTTCTCGCCATCATCGTTGGTACTCTAAACCGATAATCTCTAAAGTTTTGTTCATAACGACGTGCAGGTCACGGTTAAATAGTGAGGTATATGGTATCTGTAGATATTTGTATGCCACTAAGGAGTGCTTTTAACTACAGTTTTAAAACCAAGAAGTGAAAAAAAATTATACTGCTGTAGATTATGTCATTTAAATTGAATGGTAACAGATTGACGTATGAAAAGCTTATTGTTATTTTATTATTTAGATTAAACAAAATGAGGTAAACAAAACATATAAAAAAAACTTTTTCATCAATTAACTAGGTATACTTTCTATCGAAAAGACTGATTAGCTTTTGACAATACAAACACCAATCGAAATATGCATCAAACTCTCTACACTACACATTAATTCTTCTCTCTTTAAAAATACATTCATCGGTTACATTCAACGTAATGTGTCAAATTAAATGTCACTTAATAGCCCCAATTTCATCATTTCAGAACCATGAGGTGATAGTAGAAGTTTATAGATATGCCACATTTTTGTTGTCATATCCATCCATTTTCATATCAACCACTATATAGGGAAATTCGTAGTAAAAATCACGATCTTATCAATATAGTCGGAAAATAACTTTTGATTATGTGATTAGTCCATTATTATCACTAAAATGTGTGGAGCACTGCATAATGAAATTCCTTCAAAATCGGTCATATTTTTCTTGAAATCTTTGCCACAATATTGGATTCAACAATTTTTTCGAAAATACTTCTTTTATTTCATAACGTTAGGCCACAGACAAGAAATACCCAGATATCGACGGTAGTACCAAGAAAGTGATGTATGAAAGAGCTCATAGCAAGCCTCAATAACTCACTGATCTCGGCTAAATATATCATGGGCACGAACCAAAAATGTTTTTCAATATAGGCGAAAATTCATTTCTTTCTTAAAATTTAAATCGACTATATTTCTTCAGAATTCGTGTGGTTTATTGGTGGCTATAGACGGTCCGAGCAAATTCTCTCTACCGTCTTGATGTAGAGATGGTGTTTTTGTGGTGGTGGTGGGGGGGGGGGGTGGATAAATACATTAATGTTTTCAATATCTTGCATTCTACACAATACAACAAACTTTTTGCTCTTACTTTTAGTTTGAAATTTGGATCCCGCCCGTCCCGATATTTATTTTTATATTTCACTTCACGAGTAATCTGGCAGTCGAAACCACTGAAAGTTCTTGCAATTATTCGTTCTTTGACTGTAACATACGCACTGTCCACTGTCCTTCTTTGCATTCCACGAACTGAATTTATTGGAGTAAGTTGAAATTTCACTGTGCACTTCGTACTAATCTTCTTACTGGTATGCCGTACATTTTCCCTACTCGCAATTTTAATGCAATTTTAATGAAATTTTTGACTCAATAAATACTTTATCATATTTAAAACATTTCTGATGTGCGAAAAAATATCTTTCGAGTCCATTTTTTGTTAAAATTTACAATTTTCTTAAATACGGAAACCAAAAAATGAGAAATCTAATTTGGTTGTGCCGATTAGTGATAGCCGCTTAGGCCTTATTTGCCTACATGGGCATGGGTACAGCCAATAAATTTCGTTAAAGTTTGTAACTTTGTATGCTTATCCAACTATTAAAAGAAGTAAATCTTACATTAATGTTTACCTCCACCCAGCCAACCCTCACACCAAGCTCATCTCACAAGATGGTAGACAGAATTTGCTCGGACCGTCTATAGCCACAACAAACATGGTCGATTTCAATTCTAAGAAAGAAATGGATTTTGAAAAACATTTTTGGTTCGTGCCCATTATAACTTTCGGCTACAGCAGCAATATTTTGAGCGACGTGCACGGGTTTTATTCTTCACATCACTAACTTGTCCCGACAGCTCGAATTTTTCTACCAATTTCTGTATTGCGGTCCGACAAGGTGCTTCACGACGACCCAAAAATGTTCGAGTTTTACGAACCGTCTCTGCCACATTTTCACCATTTTTATAATGAATTATAATAATTTCAATGCATTGTTGAATCATGTATCGTTCCATTCTTATTAATGGCGTAGTTTCTACTTGTCAAATGTCAAAACTGACAGCTCCAAAAGTGACATCTACCGAAATAGCGGGCTAATTAAAATAACACCTCTTATTGGAAAACCCTTTATTTAGCCGAGCTATTCCATACTTCACTTTCTTAGTACTACCGTCGATATCTGTGTATTTCTTGTCTGTGGTTAGGCGTTTATAACTAATGAAAATAGCAAAGAAAAAGTTGTTTGAGGTACTTTTATGTTAATCCTAATATTACTTTGGCTGAAACAACGTCGAGATAAAAAAAATCAAGTTTAAGAATTTCCCAGAAATTTACTAATACTTTGTTGCCACAAAGTTTAGGCATTTTTCCTTAAAATGTAGGGAATATTCCGTAAAATGTACTGAATATTCCCCAAAACTTAGATAATATTCTTTAAATTTTAGGGAAAAATACCTAAGCTTTGTTGCAACAATTTGTGCATTTTTTACAGTGATATGTATACCTACATTACAGAAGATTAAAACCAAAGTCATGTTAATTTAGACATTATAGTGAATTAGTGTTATACATTTCCGTAGAAACATTACTTGCGTATAAACGTTTCATTCACTCATAATCATTCCCCAAAATGGTGTATAGACCAAGATTGGAACATGTTATGATAAGAAAAGTGGTAGTTAACAAGACTATAGAGCAACTATATTGAGTGTTTATCACGTTCCAATCACCACTTGTCACTATGAAATGCTAATTGGGAAGTGCTCTAAAATAGCTCCCAAATGTATAATTAAATCAGTTTTGGTATAAAAATCAGTTATTCATATACTCAACTCTCTCGTAAACTCACTTTGAATAAAACTTACCTCCTCCAAAATCTTTCCAGCAGACTTCTATATTAGCTCATTCAAATGAAGTGCTAACCGCTTCGAACATGCAGTGGTAAAAATTATATGCAAAAAGGAACGTGAAACGAGCGCCCAATCCTTCTATAGGACTGACCTTTTATAGCTTTTGGAATGTTCCTTTTCCCGCTGGAAAGTTCAAGATTAACGTATACATCAGCAGCTTTTCCACTTTCCTCATGTCCCCTAATCCTTTCCTTATCTCCTTCCTGCCATGCTGTGAATTGCATTATAGGGCATGACGTGAGCTTAGCTTAATAATATATATAAAAAAAAAGAGCCGTCCAGCTATTTTAACGGACTCTGAAGAGAGAAATAAAATTTATGACTAAAAGTTAATTACAAAGCAGAAAAGTCCTGACATGATCTTCAATGCAAAACTTTAGAGTCACTAACAGAAATAGTAAATTTGTTGCGATTATCCCCCATTTCCTTCCCTTAACGATGATTTTTCCCTGCCGTGTCGGCAGCAATTTTGTATGATCCTGCACAATCATATACAGACCCTAACCTTACCTTGCCCTCAAATATGTATATACAATATACATATATCTCTAAAAATAAATAAAATCCTGAAAAAATCCTAATTTACACTTTTCAGATTAAATCTCGTTATTTTTTGGAAACTTTTTTTCACAAATTACTACGGTTTCACATTTCGTCCTTATCTCTCTGATTTAATATGGTTTATTACTTGAAAGTACTCCGACCTAAATTTATTATATATCACCACCCTGCCAGGATTCCATTTTAGATGGTCCAAAAAAGATCTAAATCCGTCACTGCGAATTTAAACTTAGGCAATTGCAAGAAACAAGTGGTTGACACAGAGGCCGGCAAAAATGATTAATTAAACTCTAGTCCTTCTGCTTGTTCCCACCATCAGACATCAGGACTGAAAGCTGTTCTTTAATTACTCAACACCAGAGAGAATATCCACTTGAACTCATAAATCTTCGTTCTGGTTTCAACAGTTTTATCTTTTTTCAGCCCGCAGATTGCCCTACACAGGAGTTGATAAACGGAACTACTTGTATACTACGGAACACAATTTTATGGACTTCAATGTAGACGAAGTTGGTTTGTGGGTAATATACAGTACCGAAGATTCTAACAATACGATTGTGGTGAAGGTAGGTATACGTACATATATTTAAAAAAAAAACAAAAAAAGCAAACAAATACTGAATTTCCAATCACTAACAAAAACAACTGCCTAGTCCTAGTACCTAGTGGAACTAAACGCTTTTTGTTTTTTTTTTCCTATGTAATTTTTTACAGTTGGACGCCGAAACTCTGGACATTCAATTTAGCTGGAACATAAGCATTGACCATCACAAATTTGGAGAAATGTTCATTGTCTGTGGTGTGCTTTACACAATCGATTCGATTACTGAGAAAAATGCCAACATTCTAGTTGCGGTGGACCTCTATAAAGGAGAACTACTGAAAGATCTATCGTTATCATTTACAAATCCTTTTCGAAGGACAACAACCGTCGGCTATAATAGACATCTTTCGGTAAGTGAACATGACGTGATTAAATTGTATCTATTATTTTCATCAGTCCATCCTGGAAAACTAACTTAAATGTTTCTGTTTGTTTTTTTTTTTTTTTTGGTGGAGATGGAGAGTTATTTTTTGTTTTTTGTTTTTTTTTTTTAAAGATTGTCTTCTACGTTGTTAGAAATTAATTAAGGAAACCTTTATTACGCCATTTCCTGATAGATAGACTAAATTTAAACTTGATTGAAAATTAAAAAGAACCATATATAGGAACATATAAAGATGAATTATGTTATGGTAGTATGTATAGAGTGACTTGACTTGGACGTGAAGTCCAGACTGTCAGCATAAGCTGACAGATCACTCGGTGGACAGCGTTGACTGCAGGGCGGCACGCTAGCTCGCCTCGGCTATTGGCGGAGAGTGTAGGAAGGTTCAATGAAAACCTGCCGCTGCCACCAGCCATATATAAAATGAATTCTATACAAAAGGCCGTAGCACACATTCAGTCCTTAAGGGACCTTTACACCACTTACCTACATCCATTGGGAAGGCGCTGATGTTTGGCCTTCTCTGCTCGCCCCAACCATCCAATCGACACTGAGGGCAGATAGTTGTCAGTGTCCCTATGCTGACCTGAAAAGAGAAGAGTAGCGGACCTAGACGACCTTCACACTAAGAGGGCTCCGGGAGAGTGAAAGGAGGTAAATTAACAAAACTCAGGTTCTCATCACGTTATAAAAGTTCATTTCTCCAAATCATCATATATGTAGTGTCTAAGTATACTCCTATACTAGTATATATAAAGCAAGAACATTAAGGTTCAAGAAAAATTTCAAATCGTTATTTTGTGTAAATATAATCTTATAGTAATATACAGGGTGTCCCGTAAGTCGACGTCAGGCTGCAACCGGGTGATAGACCAAATCGTAACAGTTACCAGAAAAATATAAAAAAAAAATCTAAGTCATGTATTTTTCAAATTATAGGCATTTCTTTTGTTTTCGAGAAAATGTACACCTTGTGATGGTCTATTAGCTCCTGTTGCTACAAATCTTTACTTATTTTCAATTTTATTTTTCTTATGTAATCCCAAATAGTGCTTATGTAACCTGTTGCTTTAAGTTCTAAGCCAACTGCTCCAGCTTGGAGGAAAATGTCACATTTTGACGAACCAAGAATATAAAATTAATAATTCGTTGAACTTTAACTGACTGTACTGAAAAAAAAATGTACTACGCCCAGTCTGGCAAGTAACTTTAAAAGTTGACGCATTTAATAAGGATTCTAAAATGGTACAACACTTGCAACAATATTTCTTAGATTACGGAAAAAAAATTTTTTTTTCTTCAAGAAACCCAGTTTCGAAAAATTTCTTTTCACCTACTAAAATTGATTCTAGTGTACCCAAAGCTTGCCTTAAGAGCGTAACTTTAAGATTCTAGCTTGAGTGAGCCAGTGGCGGATACAGCGGGGGGGCCCCCCCTAGAGCTCTAATAATAATAAATCAAAATTTATATTCTAATCCAATGAAATAGAAAATACAAAAAAAAAAATTTTAATAAAGACCGTTTCTAAACCGGCGTTAAAAAAATAGAAAATAGTTTCTCCCTTCATTTCTCCAGAGTTTCCCTTCATTTTGCATTTAATTAAATTTTTAAATTATATTACATTTGTATATAAATTTTAAATTTTCAAGGTATACAATCTGGACAGCTCAAATTATACTACAGTGAATAACAATTTCCCGAAATTTAAATTTGGAACTCCTAATGTTTATCAAAATACTTTCCTTTGAATATGCTTTCTTTGTGTACCATGAAAATTTAAAAATTTTTATACAAATGTAATTTGATTAAATGGAAAACTCTAGATAGTTATTTGATATATTTATTGTTTTTTCCTTTTTAGTCATAAATTATTCTCAAAAATTGTAAAATTATATCACTAATGAATTTTCAGTACAAGCATTGTTACACTTTTTTGTGATCGAAAGCTCACAAAAGCCGGGTATATTTTGATGAAAAGTAGTATGTTGGAAAAATTATCATAGCCGAGGTAATTAATCTCAGATTCAGTTGTCCTGCAAATATTTAATTTAAGGCAAATAGGATAATATATATATTAACCCTACCTAATTAGCATTCCTCGAAAATTTCTCCACGATTTAAGTTGCAAGAAATTGCAGTCCAGCCCAAGAAATTATGGTGTTTGAACGAAATGCAAGTGACCTATGTATGAAAAACACCAGTAGCGCAAGCAAGAAGTGTATAATGTTTATTTTATGTGGGATTAAATTTTACTATGCTTACGGGATCAAAAACTTATATTATATAGATAAAAGAACTGTGGCGATATCTGAATGCTAATGAAATTTTCATGCCAAAACGAAATGAGAAAGCTATACAGAGCAGTCCACAGCTGATGGCAAGTGCGGTTATAGGGGGCGATGGGGGCGATCGCCCCCCCTTGAGTGAGACGGAGAGTCATTCCATGAAGTGTGAGTGAGCAAGATAGGGACGCTAGCTCGTCAAATCATTGAGTTTTTACAAATGTGCATCGTCTACTCTCCACAGAGGGACGACTTCCAAACCAAGTACATGGTGAAGGAAGAGTTCCTTATCTTACGAGGACGTAATACTTCAAGCAGTTGAAGAAGATCCAGGTAGTTCGGTACGTGCAATCCAGGAATGCACAGGAGTGCCCAAAAGTATAGCTCACCGAATATTACAAAAACATGAGCTCCACCCATACCATGCACAGCGAGTACAAACCCTGCTACCTCGGGATTATCAACCTCGGGTTGCGTTTTGCCAAACAATGCTACAAAGACAACGGGAAGATCCACGATTCTTCGAGAAAATTTTGCGGTCGGATGAATCGGCATTTAAAAAAGACGGTTACATGAACATACACAACTTACACGAGTGGCACGTAGAGAATCCGAATTTAATGAGACAAAATAGATCTGAATATCGTTTTAAAATAAACATGTGGACCGGAATTTTAAACGGAAAAGTCATAGGACCTTTTGAGTTGCCAGAGCTCTTTAATGCTAAAGTTTATTTAGATTTTTTGCAAAACCATTTACCTAATTTACTGGAAGACATGCCACTAAGTATTTACAGAGAGATGTGGTATCAGCAAGACGGCTGCCCAGCGCACTATGCCCTTTCAGTTAGAGATTATCTCAATGAAGAATATCCGGACAGATGGATAGGGCGGTCTGGTACGATCTCGTGGCCAGCCCGTTCACCTGATCTAAATCCATTAGATTTCTTTTACTGGGGAGCAGTGAAAGAGAAAGTTTATAAGAAGTCAATTGAAAATTTAGCTGAGCTTCGGCAAAGAATTACGGAAGCAGTTGAATTTGTCAACAACGGAAGAATTGCCCGTCTGATAACCCGATCTTTTTTAAGAAGATGTCGAGCTTGTATTGCAGCTGAAGGAAGGCAGTTTGAACATCTTTTGTAAATAATAAATCTTATCATCCAAATAATTGGTGTTTAATTTTAAAATTAAAGAAAATTTGTTCTAAATTTAACAAAAAGTTAGCATCTCTAACTTGAAAGCGTCACTATCTATCTCACTCACACTTCATGGAAGGACTCTCCGTCTCACTCAAGCTAGAATCTTAAAGTTACGCTCTTAAGGCAAGCTTTGGGTACACTAGAATCAATTTTAGTAGATGAAACATTTTTTTCGAAACTGGGTTTTTTGAAGAAAAAAACTGTTTTTTCCATATTCTAAGAAATATTGTTGCAAGTGTTGTACCATTTTAGAATCCTTATTAAATGCGTCAACTTTTAAAGTTACTTGCCAGACTGGGCGTAGTACATTTTTTTTTCAGTACAGTCAGTTAAAGTTCAACGAATTATTAATTTTATATTGTTGGTTCGGCAAAATGTGACATTTTCTTCCAAGCTGGAGCAGTTGGCTTAGAACTTAAAGCAACAGGTTACATAAGCACTATTCGGGATTACATAAGAAAAATAAAATTGAAAAAAAGTAAAGATTTGTAGCAACAGGAGCTAATAAACCATCACAAGGTGTACATTTTCTCGTAAACAAAAGAAATGCCTATAATTTGAAAAATACATGACTTAGATTTTTTTTATATTTTTCTGGTAACTGTTACGATTTGGTCTATCACCCAGTTCCAGCCTGACGTCGACTTACGGGACACCCTGTATAACAAAAAAAAAATTTAAGAAAAGTACTTCAAAGATCATCGTGACACGCAAATGCACCTATTGTGCTGTGGTGGCAAATGAACAAGGTTACAAAAAAAATTGGTTCATCACTTACGTGTTTTACTAGTAAAATCCCCCATAGAGGCGCCTCCAAGAATGAGATATTCCACGATGCCACTCGATTCTAACTTAAAAGTTGTAAAATTAACAGTTTATTACTACGCTAGCAGACTAGCCCTTCGACTAGCTTTCGTGAAAAAGACGACGAGATTTTGTTGACATTCCTTCACATTGATGATTTGTTGACAATTTGCATCTATTTCTATGAAATATAATTCTTCACAATTATAGCTCGCAAATGTTTTAAGACGTCATTTGGATTGTGAGCAGTAAGATTTTTATTCAATTCTATTGGATCCTGCAGATATAATCCCCCTGGATTAGATGCTTTTATATGTTCACTCGATGTTGTGGATTTACACAATGTATATTATCTTATTGTCAATTGTTTATTTAATAAATATTTGTGGAAATCGTTTGTTCTGTTTTTATCGTGCGAAGAAGTGGAGACATTATTGAAATTCTTTTATCGTATGATATATTACTAGCTACAAATTTCAAGCACTTTCTGATATGATTAAAACGATCTTGTCAAGGGCCTATATTGTATACAGAATCAGATTTTTGTTGTAATAAATGCGTTGGTGGTAATATTTCTCGTGACTACTAATAGAATATTACCAGAAGTACCATAATGTAAGTATCAAAGTATTCATCCAGATTAAAATCTTTAACAATTTCCTTTGAAGAACGATGCACGTTTTGCTATAAAGTGTATTCAAAGAAATGAGTTTCTTGACTATTAATCCTTTGCTGTATGTTAAACCGTTTGAAAATGTAAATATGCATTTAATCTGTTTATTTCTACGATGAAGTAGTAAAATAGGCGTATCAACAGAATTATCTTCTATTGATTGTTTCCATTCTTTAAGTCCATTCTGAGCAATCCATTCTTTAAGTCCATTCTGAGCAACAAATAGGGTGGCAACGATGGTCTTCATTGAATTTTTTAAGATCAGCTCTAGGTTTTGATGGATATGCATAAAACGCATCCCCTATATTGCGTGAATATTTAAACAACTACTAGGGTAATTCTTTAAATGCTCATATATTATCGAAACTTAAGTGAGGAATTATAATCCAGCTGCCGATGCTAAAAAAAAATTCTGATTCTTTTCCACTGAGTTTGCACTCACGAGATTCACTTGAACAACAAGACAGATGTCTACATTCTTCTTCTTCTTTTCTTTCCTTTTGGGTGCGTTCGGCGCGTATCGCTCTCCATCCATATATGACACAGTCCATGCACACCTTATGCTGCTACGGGTCGCGTAGACGTGTACTTAGCTCAGTATATTGCTACATGCAATACGCTACGACGATAACAAGGCCATTGCTATCTTTGCGACAGTAAACCAACCAATTCTTCAACCAGTAAGAACACCTAATTCAAGTTAGTTTAGCTGTTAGATCTTAGCTACTGAAAGTAAACCGTGGGATTTATTCGAACTTCTATATACACGGCAACAAATTTTCATACAGAGTAACGTATAGTGTAATTTCTGACATTTTTTCATGGTATACTTTCAGTAGCCAAACTCAATGTATTTGGTAGCCAGCAAAAAATTTTACACGTTAGGCCTAGCGCGCACTTGAGACTTTTTGTTACGCAACGTTTTGGTCACCGTCGCATCGCCGTCTTTTGACCGTGAGCTAGTTTAGTATGCACACAGTAACTCCAAGAAATTCATGTTTTATATCACCAAATTTCGATGATGCAGCTGTGATATGTGTATTTGTCATAAGGATATAGAAAATATCAAAGAAAGAGACGCCATTGGTCCTTCCAATTTGGAGCAAAAACCTGCTCAAAGGAAAATTTCACTTAATGTTTGATGAACTGAAAAATACTTTTATTATTTCCGTATGACTAGGTATTTAAAGATTTAATGATTTACTCTACTACAGATTTGAGACCTACTATAGCTTATCAAAGTACCAATATGTGATCATGAATTGAAACCGAAGAGAAACTTGCTGTAACTCTAAGGTCTATAAACACTTTCTCCCCACATTTTTAACTTCAAATTTCTATCAGAGTATTCCTTAAAATTTTTGTTGTAGGTATAGAGGTTATCTCAATTGTACTTCTTGTATTAATACTTCGTTATTTATATCTTCCTCTCACGCTAACGTTACAGCAGCCATTTTGAATAAAGAGAGATTCGTAAGTTTCTTCCTAGCTCTATAAGGTCTCCCAAAACAATGGGTGTCAACCGTCGACAAAAATGTTTTCAGTGCATGTACATTCAAACGTGGCAGTTTATATTTTGTTACTCTAGAAACAAACTGTTAAATTGAAGTATTGATTAGGAGTCCAGTTATTCCAAAAACTTTGTGCAGTATAAGAAGAATCACCATGCAAAAATTTCAGCTTCCTACACTGTAAAAAAAGTAGGATAATTCCCTAAATTTAAAACACATCTTTTCCTAAAAATAAATGTCACTAACTTCCATACTATAGATGTGTTCTTTTATGTACCTTTTCCCTATAACTCCCATATACTGGTGAGAACAAATTGTTCTGTCAATTTAAGTGAACTATTTGTACTGTTCGCTTCATTTATAAATCTTCTATGAAAATGTATGAGGCTCTCTTTTGTGTCTTTTGTTCTGCCCTGTTCTGCGGACACAAAAGAACACAGCGTAGCTATTCAGCTCATTCTTAGGTTTTTTAAATGTGCAGTCTTTATCCTGCTCCCTACGTTGGGGGCAGAAAAATCAAAAATTCCCTACATTTTAGGGAAAAGAAAAACAAAAGAGCTTAAAAATTCCCTACATTTTGGGGAGAAAACCTACCTGCATTTTAGGGATAAAAACCTCATCTAAATTTCCAAGTTTGAGCTTTCCCTAATGTTATCAAATAATACCTACGCTTTGTGGCACAAATTGTTGCCATTCACTTTGGGGAAAAATTTTTTACTGTGTAGGCCTAGTTGTTTTTGAGATATACATCACATCAGTACGTGAGTGATATATGGCCTTTATAGAAGACTTAATGATTGTATAGTAGAATGGTTCCCTTGCATTCTATGACATTTTTTGAAATTGGGAAATTAGATTTGTATATTTCCGCCTGCCATAAAAATTATTTGCCACTTAATTGCCATCGCTGCTAGATACGAAGAGCTTATGGCAAGCTTAGAAAATTTATCGATAAATCCATAAATTAAAAGTTTACTGTGAACATATAAACCTCAAAATGTATCATTTCTACGATTATCCGAAAGTGTATCGATAAAATGTAATTTATTATTTTACTACCTGTCGATCATAATTATTGGCTGAAGATAAGGTTTCGAAAATTCGTTTTACTTTTTAATATTTCTGTTCTGGAGACTTGGGTGACAAATTTTCTTTATTAATTTCTTCATAAGTTGGAATGATCTCGGAATTTCTTACTTAACATTTTTGTGAAATTATACTATTTACTTTTTTTTTTTAATTTCTCTTCATCTTTTACATTCTGTAGACATTGCAATTAATAAATAAAATGATACGGATATAACGTAATTGCAATTGATTGTAATCATGACCACTCAAAGGAGGTTGGACAAATTGTATGGAGGGAGCTTAGTCCAAATATAAAATTTAATGGCTACATCTGTAATTTATGCAGGGTGCAATGTCATAATAAAATATCGTAAATATCCCACGGCAATATGGTAGTTTATAAAATAACAAAAACAAAATTATTAAGCTTCGAGAATATTCGAATATAAGCTTCGACCTTCAAACAGATGAAATTCGATGATTCGGAGCAACCATATGACTGGACCGGTGTTATTTATAACGCTATATTTACCCACTTCCTGTTGATCTATTGAACTAAAATTAGCCAGTCTTATAGATTAATTTTATATAATATACAAGACCGCGAATGAATATTGCCGTTTATAGTTCAATTCGACATAAAATCGACTTATGGAAATTTCCAGGGTAGCGGATTATAAATTTTTGGTCAAAATTTAGAAATTCAATATGGTAGACAAATTTAGTGATTTATGGTCCAATTTGATATGGGGTTTGAGGTTGGGCATTATTCTTATTATTAACATCACTTGCTATGTATACGAAGACAAAACTTTCCTAAAAATCCAGTGAATGGAACCTAATATTAAAAGAATAAGGAATGATCCTTGTACACAAGAATTCGGGATAATTCCATTCAATCATGGCATAGTTTTAAAAAAAAATCAATTCACGATTTTTATACCCTATGATGAAATCTATAAGGTATACTAAGTTTGTCATTCCGTTTGTAACGCATAGAAATATTGACGGTAGAGCAAAATGGATTGGACACTCATGCATAATATTAAAAGTTATTTTGATTTTTGCATGTCCATCTGTCCGTCCGTCCGTCCATTCGTTCGTCTGTATATCTGTCCGTCCTCACGATAACTCGAGAACGCGTGTACTTCGAGAGCTGAAATTTTGCACACGAGCTTTAAAAAAAAAATCAATTTAAATTCGAAAATCGGACAAATTGGCTAAGTCCTTCGTGGAGTTGCCATTTAAAAATTCCGTTTTTCACTATATAAGGACTATTTCAGAAAAAAAAACCGAACACCTATCCCCTTCTATTACTCATCACCAGATAAGCAGAATTAGAGACCGCTGGTAAAATTGCATCTAAAAAGCTGTGCACTTATTATTGCAAGCCATTAAGTGCAAAATTCGTATGCAGTGAAAATGGAAAGCAGCCAAGACGAACGTCGCAAATTAATTCTTTCCACCCATATGGAAAATCCGAATATTTCTCAAAGAGGTTTAGCTAAAATAGAATCGGAATTAACGAACAATATTACTTACGACGATATTATGGATGATTTTGCCTACAAAAAATCGCGCAAAAGGTATTGTAAGAAACGTTAATTGTATTTATTATTTTTTAACTGTTTGTGAGCGCAATAAAGATTACTTAACTACGTTTACCGATGTACAGTGTTTATTAGTCGTACATAATTGAGCTTTGATTAGCTTAGAAATATACCCAAAAACTATTTCTTGTGCAATTTGAACCAAATTGTTAGATTGTAAAAATAATCTAGGAACTGACAATTGCAGAAATTTAACAGCCTATACTTGGGAAATGTGTAAATCCGCCTCTGGTTCAATTTATTAGTTAATTAAAAGCAATAATAATAATTACCTCGAATATGGAATTAAATTTATGAATTTTAGAATATTTATAAAATACACTTGTTTTAATACGTTCATTTTGTTAACTTTTTTAATAGTAATGCAAAAAACTACACAATCCGAAATTGTTGAAACCAATGAGCTAATAACTAAAGGAGATGCAATCATACCAACGATCCGTGTACAAGAAGGTAGCCAAAATGTCCTGCATTTGTGTGTGATTAATTCCGCCATTTTTGGTCTTCGCCGTAAAATTCATGTTTACTTCGATGAACATTTTGAACCGAGAGGGGGTGCAATCTTACTACCAAACTTTTTACCACTGAAATTTTTCTCCTAATTATTAACTTTTTTATGTTCATGTTTGCAAACTCAGTAAATGCTTTCGGTCGTAAGAAAATAAAATCGATTAAAATTGTGCACATGCACTCAGAGAAAAAATATAATCAGTTCAACTATTTTTTTAAAGAACTATAATATAGTTGGGCTTTATAGTTGAATTGAAACTACTATATTACAACAAGTTACAGTTACATATTTCGCATACTACTTTTGTGATAATAAAATCATGACTGTGGTCATCATTTCGTACTAATAATTCATGTTCTTGTTAATCATCCTTATTGTTTTTAATACGATAATAAGAATTAGTATAGTTGCATTATTCAAAATTATATTCCTGGGCCAATTATAATATATTTACCTCAATCACAAGGTTCCGTCTTAAGTATTAAAATTATGCAAAAACAGCCAAAGTATAGTTCAGAATATGTCAAATTATTGCAATCATCATAGATTATGTTCTGTCAATCAAAGTATGATAATTACAGGCATTTGATATAGTTGTAGTAACAAGAATATTTCTGTATCAACAACGTACACATAGCTACAAAAATATATTATGGTTAATTGGACTACAATATAATATATCAAGCAACCATAAAATATATATAGTACAAGAGACCTTAAAAAATCTTCAGTTGTTATTCAAATAAATTTAAAATTCTGATGAATACTGAATATTTCATAAAATTTTCACCTATTTGGAATTATGTTTTAGTTTAAAAATAATTCTTGTTGAATTCAAGTATTTGCTAATATTTGAGGGATGTAGGTAATACATTTTAATCTTAGTAGAATGTTGAAAGCTTTCGAATGAGGAAATGTTTAAATTTATAAATAAAAGTATAGGTTTTCATAAAAACAATCTATATTGTATATTATAAGTTTTTTATTTATATAATTATAAAAAATTTCAAGAGTTAACTATTTTGTAGCATATCAAATATTATATTATTAAAATTAATTATTTGTACTTCATTGGCAGTTAAACAGATATATTACAAATTCTTCAAATTATTGTTAATAGAGTTTATTGTTAGAAGCAATATAATTGGAAACAAACTATTCGTAATGAAGATAAACAAAAATAAAAGCTATTTTCATATTTCATATTATTACGGAGAAAGCATTTTAAATCCATTTTTATATTCGAAAATTAAAAGTGTAATGTTGTAAAGGCGAAAATGATGTTGATTTTTAAAATTAATGTGAAATATAAACTTAATAGGTATCTTTTACACTTACATGTAAGTTACAAGCAGGAGGAGTTTAAGTCATTTCCCAACGTTTCTACAGCTGTATAAGGGTAATCATAAGGTGTATTTATTTTAAAAATTTATCTTTAGATAAAGCACTAAACTTTTTTACTTTAATTGGGGTACTCTATATTTAATCCTAGGAATATGTACTGCCATGAAAGCTTCTACCGCTTTCTTCAAATCTGTCACAAAGTGTATTTAAGATGAGTTAGTAATAGGAATGCTGTCGATACTGGCCAACCAAGAATTGTAAGCTCGATTGAATCCGTATGTTTTCTTCCTTGCAGTTCGGAATGTAGTTCCTTTCAAATATGTCTGTTTCGGCGATATTCTTTATAAATGAAATTGTACCATTTTTTAAGATTGTGTTTGGCAGGATGAACGGCAGAAATAATAACATCTAGAAAATATACATCAGAAATATAGTCAAACTTGTAATTTATAATATAATACTTACAATTTGTTTCATTGGCAATCAACTGAAAAATTTCTTTGGCCTTTGGATTATTTGTGCCTTTTCCTTTTTGCAGAAGTGCTTGAAAAAATGCTTCACTTACTATGAAATGCAGAATCTTAGAATATAAGTTTTGTACATCCAGGAATAACGAAATTTTTAGAATTAATTTTAAATTAATAATGAATAGGCACAATATATGTATTTATATTACAAGCTTATATCCATCTGACTGTTCTAGAACAGGAAATCGTTTCAAATAATCAGCTGTGGATATATTGGTTTTGAGTAATTCTTGTCTCAAGTTAAATGTATTCTCCCATTGTAAACCTTCCTCAATACTTGTGTTTTTAATTCATCTAAATCAGCTCTAGAGCTATCATCATTTTCTAAAAAAACACTTTTTATTTTTTATTACAACTAGGTATTATTCACTCACAGCACTGATTTTAATATTGTAAAGTTTCACTGAACACACGTCTATTTACGTAGACTTTTACCAAACAAATGAAAACTACTACGAATGTGTCATTACCCAACACTGATTACAGTAAATGTAAACAAACTATGGTTGGTCTAAGATTACCATGATTAATTCAACAAAACTTATATTTAGTTGAGCCTTAGCAAGGTTGAGAAAACCATTGTTGTCTGAAATATTACTGAAACTATTTTATGTTTGATGAAACATAATATGACAAAATTATAGCTCTATTAACTATATTACAAGTTTCATTTAATCATAATGAAAGATTAATTAGAACAAATATAAGGTCATGTTTATGCTAACCATAATATGATTTTAATGACCATAACAACCATGTCCATATGGTTATTATAACTATTCACATCACTATTCGAAATATACAATCAAAATCATGATTGTTATAATTATAGTTTGGTTAATGCAAACTTGCAATAACCATGGTTTTTCTTTCAGTGTGTGTACAAGTTTTACGGAGCTTATGTACAAACAATATTAGTGTTAATGTATTAGAAATGGCTTGCTCATTTTGAAAAAATTTAAAATTTAAAAGTCAACTTCTGTGCATACTGCGAAATCAAATTTTAAAAGAAATAACGGGTTTGAAAAGTAAATAAATTTAGGAATAGGTACATAATTTTTCATAGACATTTTTTGTTTTTTATTTTTAAAAAGAATTTAAAATTTTTAAATAGTAAATAAATATAGAGAAATAGAAATACTTAAATATTTCGCGTCCCTTTGTAAGAGCTTCACGGCCCCGTAGGGGGCCGCGGCTCTCAGTTTGAGAAATACTGCTCTAGGGTACCATAAAAATTGGTCTTAGATGAATTCTACCTTTTTTAATTGTTTTGTTTTTAAGTATTTCAAAATAGAGTTATCCGATCTGTTGTTACCTTTTTTGACTTAAGAAAATCGCTTGCTCGGTGTAAATTGAAAATGTCATTTTGGAGGTGCTATGAAATCTAACAATAAGATCATTTTTATTTTATTGTATTCTTCAACCCCTCCCCCCCCCCGGCACGATCCCGGTATAATTTTTAATAAATGAATATACACACATATCTCTAAATTTCTCTTAATAGTAAAATATTATGTTCAATGCAATCATAAAAACAGTTCTAATTAAACATTTCAATTTAATTTTTATTTCAGGAATTGTATTCATGGGACAAAGGCAACCAGCTAACATATCCTATTAGGTATAATGAAAAACCAGTGGATCCTTCAGATTATCCACAGGTAGGATAGATTTAAATTACATCTACTTATATGTAGCTCATGTAAACGATGTTTTTCATTGTATTTAGTTTTTATGTTGAATTTAATAAATATATTTCAATAAAACTGGAATTTCAATTATGTACCTTTTAGGCATGTGCCTTTAAAATCACAACTAACAATAATTTACACTGCTGCTCCACGTAAATCCTTTCACTAAAGTCTATGACCTTACTATTGGAAATTTAAAACAATTTCCATCATGAGATCATGAATATATAGCATGAAGAGAACAGGACCCAATATGGAACCCTGGGGAACTCCAGTATTAACTGGTGCGAGGCTGGAGAGCTGATTAATAATTTTCACCTGTTGGAATCGATCGTAAGAAATGACCTCAATAGTCTAGTGCAGCGGTTGGCATTAAGTCGATCGCGATCGACCGATAGACCGCCAAGACATTTTTGGGTGACCGCCTTTACTAAGACGTAAGACGCGCATACTAAAAGAAACATATTTATGGAAGACTGCCACCAGCTAGACTGGAGAATCCGCTTTTCACAATCGATGCAACTGTGTTGCAGGGTTGCCCCTGAAGTGAAACCTGAAATAGAGAAAATCGAATTTGGTGACTATAAATGCCAGCAACCTGCTGAAATGGTAGAGAGACTAAATAAATATTTTATTCGAAGCGTACAGATCATAAAAGAATCCATACCTCATAGAACATATTCGGACATGATTACAGAAGTAGACTATGACTTTAATTTTAGAAAGGTGGAGTATAATGAAATGAAAGATATCTATAAAAACATGAATAAAAACGGGACCATAATTCAATTAGTATAGGCATGATATTAGATAACTGGAATAATTGGGGTGTTACTTCGGTTGACATAATAAATAAATCATTGGTGAGTAGAGAATTCCCTAGTGTATGAAAAGAATCAATTGTTATCCCTGTTCAGAAAGTTAAAAACACAAAAAAAGCTGAAAAATTCAGACCAACATTGCTTCTGAAAAACTTTTAGAAAAGGTGGTTCAAAAAGAGTTAGAAAGTTACTTGGAAAGAAATAAATTGATTATATTTGAACTGTCTGGATTTAGGATAAACATTCCTGTGAAAAGGTGATTAATTGGCTAGTGTGCCAGTGGAAGGAAGAAATATATGCCTCAAATAGGTTGTTGCTGTATTTTTAGACCTAAGAAATGCATTTGAAACTGTAGACAGGGATATTTTATTAATTAAATTAGCAAAATATGGAATTTATCAGAAGGAATTTCAATGGTTTCATAGCTACTTGTATGGAAGAAGGCAAAACACCAAAATAAATTATACAGTTTCCAGTAAAATAGAAATATCGATGGGCCTTCCACAAGGATCAGTACTTTGAACTATCTTGTTTATTATATATGTGAACGACATTAAATCAGTGTTCAAATTTTCAAAACTAGTACATTTTGCTGACGTGCATTATTGTATACTATATATCAGGGAAAGACGCCAATGAATTGAAACTAAAAATAGAACGGCATTTAGAATTATTGTGTGACTGGTTGCAGATGAATAAATTGAAACTGAATATAAATAAAACAAAAGCTATGACGATAAATAATAATATATGGTGAACTAATGGAATGTGTGAATGAATATAAATACTTAGGAATGTTTTTTTGATAAAAAGTTAAATTTTAAATTAATTAACTATATGCTAAAATAATTTGATTTTTGAAGAGATTTAGAAAAAAAGTTACGATGGCTACCGCGATAAATATTTATAAGTGTATTATAAAACTACATTTTGAATACTGTTCTGCAATATTGTTTATATGTAATCAAGGAGATTTGAGCAGGTTACAAAATAAGGCAATGCGTGTAATTCTATGTTGTAATCATTTCACTCGTATTAGTAGTATGTTTAATTCTTTATTGTGGCTTGATATTAAACAAGGAATTGAGCTAAATGTATTGCTTTTTGTATTCAAAATGAAAAATGGGTTGGTTCCAGAATATCTTCTAAATATGATCACGTGGGTGGTAGAGGCTCAACCATATAATCTATGAGGAGCGTCGGAAAACTTCAGACTACAATTATATAATAGATCCCGTACACAGAATGCACTGGTATATGAGTTTTAAGAAATTTAATGAGGTTATGTGTTTTAAAAAAGGTTGTGTGCAATATATTAAAAATATAGTAATATTGTAAATTTTAAAATTTATGTATTTGTGAACTTGTAAATGAAAGGTTGTGGTATTGTATAGCGATAATATTGCTAATAAATTATTATTATTATTTATGACTAAAGTGGTAGATTTACCACTTTTTGAGGTAACATTGTACAATCTACCACTCTACCACTTTCTGCGATAGATTTATGACTATTAAAGTACAATTTATTTTCCATTTTTATTTTAGATTGATTACAAAATCTATTGTGCTAAAAATTTCGTGAACATAAACGATATAAAAAGATTCAAAGTGGTGATTTTTCTATTCCATTCACTAAAGAAATGATTATTCTTTCAACATTTATATTTTAAGAATTGTCTCATTATATGTGTGTATTAGTTGTTTTATCCCACAGCAGTTCCACTGCTGAATGTATATTTTCTGTTATGAATGACGTGAAGCTCAAAATACGAAATCGTGCTAATGTTAAAACGAGAGAAGATTTATGTATAGAAAACAAGTAAAACTTAAGTCTACTAGTGAAATATTTTAGCCTCCTCTAGAGCTTATAAAATACTTTCATTATTTTAAATTTGGGTGGGAATTATGTAATAAAATAATTATCATTAAATAAATTATCCCCGACCCCAAACTTCATTTCTAAATGAAATAGGTGCATTCATAATTTTTGTTGTGAGACTTCAAAAGAAGAACTTATGTACATATTTATTTAAGTAGACATTTTTTTAGCTCATCACACTTACGCCACGGCGTGGACCGCAACACCTGGAAAAGTCTCCCCATATAGGGTCTAGTGGAACAGTTCGAGAACGCAAAACAAATGGTTAGTTTATTGAGAAGCTTGTCATAATAGAAAAGTCCAATAACGTCAATATACACAGTTCGTTATTATCCAAAGAAATTCTAATATCAGTAGTCAATTTTAGCATTACAGATTCATAGCTGTAAAAAGGCCGGAAACCCGATTGCCACTTGGATATCAGCTTGTGCGCACTAATGAAATTCTTCATTTGGCTATGCATAATATTTTCCAACAATTTAAACATAAACTAGGAGTATGTTGATTGGCCGAAAATCAGAAATATCTTTAGGTGATGCGTTTTTTTTTTGCGATAGGAAGTATTGTCGCTGTCTTCCAAACTCGAGAGAAGGTGAAGTATGTAAAACTTGAGTTAAAGATAATTTGAATATACTAACCGAGATAAGGAAACAATAGTTTGATAAAAGACGGAAATATATTGACAGCACCAACAGCATCGGACTGGACAGAGCAAACCGACAACCAAATTTCATCCATTCCGAAAACCAAACGCTTCGTCCAACTTATCACGAGTTGCTGGATATATTCAAAATTGTTGTAGCTAGGGGTAACATGGTATAAATTATTTGAGGAGTTGCAAAGAACTTGTGCAGAGCTTCTGGGCTATAATCACAATTAGACTTGTATTTACCGCAGATTCTTGTCTTCCTTAAGTTCTTACAAAGAGTTTTGGATGATAATTCGAGCTTAAGTTTTTTTTTTTATATTATTAAGCCAAGCTCAGCGGATACCCTATGATGCAAAGCACAGCATGGCAAGAAGGAGATAGGGAAATGATTAGGGGATATGAGGAGAGTGGCGAAGGTGCCGATATATGTCGCCCTTAAACTTCCGCAGATTGTATGCCACGGAATTTTACTGTATGGCCGAGAGTAATTTTAAGGGTAAAAGGATGTGCGCGGTTTGCAGCACAATTTTGCATGCAGGAATCACTCTACAAGGGATTAGACTGAATATTTCATCAGAGCATAAAGTATAAAGGAACGAAAGGCATCCAACATTGCGACGATACTCGAATGAATTGATATGATAAGTTATTGCCACATCGCTAATAAGCTTGAAGGCTCTCTTTTGGACAATATCCACTAAAGCTAATGGTTTGCCCCAGCCCATATATATGAATTGTATTCCATTCTAGGTCTAATTTAGGACTTGTAGAGGAGCGCTAGATTTGACGGGCTAAAATATTTCTTACATTTTTTTCAGAAATTCAAGACATTTCGATGTTTCTTTGGCAAGACAGAAGGGGTGATCTGTCCAGTTTAACTTATTGGAAATATTAATGCCAAGAATGTTTAGTGACGGTGAATCAGAAATTAATGATCCATCAAAAGAAACGGGAGTAGTTAAGTTATGGTCTTATTTTAATGAGATGAGGCAGCTTTCGATCTTAGGTGCATTGAATTCGACGCGATTCACCTTGGTCCACGAGAGGAAATTGTATTAAGATCGTTATTCAATGATCTAATCATGCAATCTAGTTTAACACATGCGGCATTCCCCCTGGAGTCCGGAAGAGTGTCAAAGGAGTAAGCTAAATCAAGGGTACTGTTTGGAACAATAATATAATATTACATACCGTAATGGTAACAAGTTTACGCGAAGCAGAAAAGTTAGCCCTAACATAGTCAGTCCTTAATCGTATATATTCAGGGTATAGGTCCTCCCGTTCGCTAATTAGCAATTTAATTTCATTTGTAAACTAAGGCGGAGAGCAGTTATTGATCATCTTGGCACAAAGAGGTCCAAATTTTTTAAATAAGTGGGTTACGGGGCCATTGAAAATCGTTACCTGTTTAACGACTGATGAACATTCAACATAAAGTCAACGCAGCGTCCTCGAATCTTCCAGATGTGTTTACAGAAGGAACCCCATTTTTCCCTGGGAGGAGCTACATACTGCTCAACACCTTCCCATCTGCATACTATTTCCTGTCACCACGGGTAAACCAGTCACCTTGTATATTCTCCGGAATAAGCGTAAAATAGAACACCTGGCTATCAACTTGTGAACCCGATAAATAAAATTTCAGATAAATAACCTAGACGCAAAGTCAGCGTATGTGCTGTGTTTGTATTCGTTCGTCATGGCAGTGGTGAAACCGTGAAATTTTGAAGTGGGACATTTTTTATAATCCAAATTGCTTCAGATAATATTCCTAGGCGTTGCCTATGACAATTTAAGTGACTTATCAAGCAGAATTTTCAAATAAGTGACCAGCCCTCTTGTCATTTCTCCTCCTGCTCCATGGGTTTGACTGTCATTGAATTACCTACTCACGGTACACTGTATTCCCACGAAACCCTGCTTCCTTATTAGTTATTTATTCAATGCTCTTCAACAACTCGCGTTTAAATTAAAAGGACTTCATCTGCATTTAAAAATACACGGATGCTTTCTCAACTTTATATCCTAGCAGACAATTTAATTCACACTCAGACAATCTATCAGCCAGAGATGTATTTTAAATAATTCTGATCCAATGTTATATTGTTTCGTCGGCAATTTATTCTCAGTATTTGAACCAAAATATCTTCTTTTTTATAACTCTTACAATATTTAGAGTTTTTATTGGGTTTTTAAAGTTTGTATATAAACGTCTTTTAAATAGGTTTCCAAGCCTATCATGTAATTAAGGGCTTACAGTAGGAGGCAAAATACTGTTTTATAAAATATCTGAACAGTTGCTCTGGTTTGCTCATTATTTTAGTAGCCTCACACTTCCTATTCATAGTACGTAATTAACATAGACGTAGCAGTAAAGACCTTATACTGGCATTAAATAGGTACGCATTTCCTGGATCAGAAGTTTTTCCATGCTGGATTTTGCTAGTGTTAACCGTTGATTAAGATGGAGTAAAAGATACTTATATATTTTAACAACCAGCATATAATATCTACCGTCTAGTTCTCATTTCTGCGGTGACAACCTTAAACCCCCCCCCCCGCTTCTTATGATTTTAACTTACATTACTTTCGAATTTTAAAAATTAATTGTCAGATTCCAAAGTGTGTTGTAGTTTTCAAGATTACATACCATCGTACCCAGTGCATTCGTGTACACTGAAAGTACTACAAAAATTATAGAACTGGATTAGCAACCATATTTACACTAGTTATTAGTCGTTTACATCAGGCGTCTCCAAACTTTCTAGCCTAAGCGCCGCACTCAGCTCATCATACTAAAATACTGTAGTTATGAATTACATGCAAATTTTCGTTTTGGGATATACCGGCGACTGGCGTATATACATTGCCATCTTTAGGAAATAGCAAAGCTACAACATGTAATGGAAAAGTTCTGTGCTGCGAGATTGCTTATCAGGAAGATTCGAGCAGTTTCCAGCATTGATGAGATGTATTAATACGGAAAACAACTGAGAGTTGGACAGTTCCAAAGTTGGAATTTGGAACGACAAGTGCTATCTGAAAAGGGAACTAATATGTTTTTTTTTTTCATTTTAGTTTTTTAGTATTAGTGAAAATACACATTATTTTGATTTGAAGTTTAAAGAGCAATGGGGACATCAATATTTCGTGATTGAGTCAAGTAATAAGATAATGTGTATAATTTGCAACGAAACAATATCAGCCTACAAAGAATATAATATAAAACGTCATTATAAGATTAAACATTTTCAGAATTACACCAAGTTTACAGGAAGCCTACCATTAAAACATTGTGAATCTTTGAAACGCGGGTTGAAATGTTGTTTAAGAAAGTAATCAAGGATTGCATGATTGCAGCAGCAGAAGAAATGTGTCCAGAAAAAGCTAATTTATTTCAAAACATTTGTTTGTCAGCAAACACTATGACTCAAAGGATAGGTGATATTGCAGAACATATATTAACTCAATTGTCTGACAAAAATCGACACTTAGAGTGGTTCTCTTTGGCTCTGGATGAGTCAACAGATGTTTCAGATTCTCATCAGGTGTTACTTTATATTCGATAGATAGGTAAGAATTATGAAGTGAATGAAGATCTTCTTGACTTTCATAGCATTCATATTTTTAAAGGAGTTGAAAATCTTCTTCAAAAAAGCAATCTTCATCACTACTGATGGTGGCAAAGACATGTGTGGAAAAAATTAAGGTGTCGTTGCTTTCGTATCAAAGATCATAGAAAATGACGATGGATCAAAACTATTAATCATACATTGTATCATTCATCAACAGTATTTGTGCGGAAAATGCATAGCTATGTCAGAAGCTTTAAAGTCAGTCATGTTAGCTGGAAATTATATCGGATCACTTACGCTCAATCATCGTCAATTACGAGAGTTTATTGAACAGATTGGAGAAAATGAACTGCCATATTATACCTACTGCAGTACGCTGGCTTAGCTGCTCAAAAGTTCTAACGCGATAACAATAATAGAAATTTTCCTGAATGAAAAGAAGGCTGAACAACGAAATAATGAGTGGTTATGGAAGTTATCATTACTAATACATTTCGCCGAGTGGCTTATGTTTTCACCCGATATGCCGTTTCCTTATTAGTTATTTATTCAATGTTGAAGAGTAGAAGGAAGCTCCATGTTCCCTCTGTGTAACTTGAAGGAGCAATAAAATATAAATTGTATATCATTTTCTAGCCGTTTATCCGATATTATCAGAATTTCGAAGATTAGCATTTAAAGTCAGTTATCTCACATTGAAAGAAATCATGGAAATTATGAACGGAAAAGATTGAGAAAGTCTTAATATATTCCTTAATACATACTGCCTTTTCCTATGAATATTTAGGGAAGTCAAGACATTAAGTCGATTTTCGGTCATTAACTTACGAAGATAATTCTTAAACTTTTATAAATTTTTAAAAATGTAATTAATTTAATTAGCAATTTTGGCCAATTTTAATGTGTACTAAAGGGTTTTCCAATAAGAGGTCTTATTTTAATATTCAAAGAAAAATGCCATTTTTGAGGTAAATGATCGGATCTTTATTTCATTATAAAGAAGAAGGTATGCCGTTAATAATGAAAAATAACATCAGCCAAATGACCACCACGACCACTCCTACAGGATCATATCCTTTTCATGAAATTTTCCATAACCAAATCGCAAAGTGGCTGCCCTATGTCCTCGATAGCCTCACGAATTCCATCTTTCAGGTCTTGAATCGACGCTGGGCTGTTGGCGTAGACCTTCTCTTTCACGTGGCCCCAAAGGAAGAAGTCGCAATGTGTTAAGTCACAAGATCTCGGTGGCCAATTGTGATCACCTCTTCGAGAGATAACACGGTCCGGAAACTTTTCCCGTAAAAGATCAATGGTTTCGTTGCTTGTATGGCACGTAGCGCCGTCTTGTTGAAAGTAAACGTTGTCTAGATCAATACCATCCAATTCCGGCCATAAAAAATCATTAATCATCTGTCGATAGCGCAATCCATTCACCGTAACTGTTGCTCCAGCCTCATTTTCGAAAAAGTAAGGTACAATGACCCCGCGGGACCATAAACCGCACCAAACAGTCACACGTTGAGGATAGAGAGGCTTTTCAACAATAACTCTTGGGTTTTCTGAGCCCCAGATGCGACAATTTTGTTTGTTGACCAAGCAATCGAAGTGGAATTCTGGATCCATTTTTATTAATGGCGTAGTTTTTACTTGTCAAATATCAAAAAATGACAGCTCCAAAAGTGACATCTACCAAAATAGCGGGCTAATTAAAATAACACCTCTTATTGGAAGACCCTTTAGTTCAATCCCTACATTTTGTAATTGCCTAATTAATGATAATATTTCGGTAGATGTTACTTTTGGAGCTGTCATTTTTTGACATTTGACAAGTAGAAACTACGCCATTAATAAAAATGGAACGATACACGATTCAACAACGCATTTAAATTATTAAAATTCACTATAAAAATGGTGAAAATGTGGCAGAGACGGTTCGTAAAACTCGAACATTTTTGGGTCGTCGTGAAGCACCTTGTCGGACCGCAATACAAAAATTGGTGGAAAAATTCGAGCTGTTGGGACACGTTAGTGATGTGAAGAATAAAACCCGTGCACGTTGCTCAAGAACAGCCGAGAATATTGCTGCTGTAGCCGAAAGTGTTGAAGAAAACCCAGGTTTGTTCATTGAGGTTTCTTGCCATCATTACTTGCCAGCAAATCTATTAATAAAATAAATTTACCACTCCTCTTCCGCGAGGCTATGCAGACCCGAAACTCCGTAAAAAGAATTTTCGTTTTGGAGACGGCGAATTTCCTATTATTCATTATATAAAATAATATTATAAAAATTATAAACTATTTTACATTATTGAAATTGTGGCATGGAATTGAGTTCAGGTATTTTTCCTGATTTTTTTCTTGTGCTAATATCTAGGTATGTTTGAGCTCTAATGGGAGGGGTTTAACACCCAAAACCCCTCCCTTCAAACCGGCCATGCGATTAGCTTGAACTTTTACATAATTTTACAATAAATTTTGCAATAATTGAGTATCAATAAATTAAACACTTAATTAAATAAATAAAAAAAAAAAACATTCGGCTACTTATCTTTCTTACTTAAACTGATATGATTGAATATGTTATGTTTAGCATTCTTGGTATCACAGAATAATACAAGCATAATTAGCTAAAATAATTCTCCCATTACTCCCACATGGAAATGACCTTACCTAAGCCAAATATGATTTTTTTTTCTTTTGTATCTATAGTAGGCAAAAATCCTAAGAAAATTCAGCTTTGACTTCTCTTATCAACAGCCATTAAGGTAGCACAGCAACTCTTAAGCCCCATTTGGTTGATTTTCATTATTTTCACATATTGCTCTCCTAATTAATAATTAAGACTTTATTAAGACATCAGGAAGAGAAGTAATTTCATTTTCCTTAGCTAGCCGCATCAAATGTCAGCTTATTTCATACTCAGTTTTGCCATGATGAGGAACAGGTCTAAGGGTTCATGATTCTAGGTCACACCTTTGAAAATCTTCAGACAGGGGGATATATGCATCCTTGTGATTATTATCTGCTTGCTTCATTTGTGCACATTTTTCCAACTTTCGATTTATTCTGAATCTAATTTCACGTACAAGGATATTTCACAATTAAGAATTGTAAGGCCATTTTTTTTTTCATTTCTTTTTTTTTAGTTCGACGTATCTTTTTTCAGATTTTGACTGTAACACTCTTAATATACATTTATTGGATGGAAGCTGTATGGCTGTATAACAAATATTCTCAAAACCTTCCTCTTTCTCATTCTGCTTATCCATCTCCATTGTGTAGACGAAGTGAATTAAAGCAATGATCCAAAAGAAAACTCGAAAATATTTTTTATTCAACGCTTTTATATTAAGCTCCTTTCATTAATTTTTCAGCAAATTTCACGAATCTTGCTTCGTAAATTTAAATTTTCCTTGTTATTTGCAGCGTGAAATTTCCCTTAGCTCCGTACGGAATAGGTAGTTTCTATGTTATTTAAATAGCACTTGTGCAATAAAAGCATGAAAAAAATGGGACAAGAAGGTTTGTGGTGCCATCAGAATAGAAATCACAGATTAGAAAGGTGTTTTTAAGGGTGGGGGAGTGAATAATACAAGAAATGAAATGCTTGAGATATTCTTCAACGTTTGCACTTCGAAATGATAGACACGGTGGCGTCTGTCGGTGGTATATTCCAAGAGTACTTGACTGAATTTCATCTTAGAGAGGTAAGAGTTTTTTGTTTTTTTACTTTTGTAAATTTAAACGAAATTATCAAGAGAAATTATTTGTATTTTCCAGAAAGTATGTTTATGCAAAGGAAACGATTTGTATTTTTTCATGTACTTAAGTAAAATTAACAAAGAGAATTTTTTTTTTTTCAGTAAATTTACTATAAATCTATATAAAGGGTTTTCCAATAAGAGGTGTTATTTTGATATTCAAAGAAAAATACCATTTTTTGAGATAAATGATCGGATCTTTATTTCATTATAAAGAGGAAGGTATGCCGTTAATAATGGAAAATAACATCAGCCAAATGACCACCACGACTACGCCTACAGGACCATATCCTTTTCATGAAATTTTCCATAACCAAATCGCAAAGTGGCTGCCCTATGTCCTCGATAGCCTCACGAATTCCACCTTTGAGGTCTTGAATCGACGCTGGGCTGTTGGCGTAGACCTTCTCTTTCACGTGGCCCCAAAGGAAGAAGTCGGAAGGTGTTAAGTCACAAGATCTCGGTGGCCAATTGTGATCACCTCTTCGAGAGATAACACGGTCCGGAAACTTTTCCCGTAAAAGATCAATGGTTTCGTTGCTTGTATGGCACGTAGCGCCGTCTTGTGGAAAGTAAACGTTGTCCAGATCAATACCATCGAATTCCGGCCATAAAAAATCATTAATCATCTGTCGATAGCGCACTCCATTCACCGTAACTGTTGCTCCAGCCTCATTTTCGGAAAAGTAAGGTCCAATGCCCCCGCGGGACCATAAACCGCACCAAACAGTCACACGTTGAGGATAGAGAGGCTTTTCAACAATAACTCTTGGGTTTTCCGAGCCCCAGATGCGACAATTTTGCTTGTTGACGAAGCCATCGAGGTGGAAATGGGCCTCATCACTCAAGATGAGTTTTCGATGGAATTCCGGATCATTTTCATGCATTTCAAGGACCCAATCAGCAAAGACTCGACGTTGTTGATGATCGGCCGGCTTGAGTTCTTGTGTTAGTTGAACTTTATAAGCCTTAAGACCCAAATCTTTATGCAAAATACGGTGTAATGACGTTTGTGGAATGCCTAATTCCAAAGAACGACGAGGAATGGACAAACCTGGGTTTTCTTCAACACTTTCGGCTACAGCAGCAATATTCTCGGCTGTTCTTGAGCGACGTGCACGGGTTTTATACTTCACATCACTAACTTGTCCCGATAGCTCGAATTTTTCTACCAATTTCTGTATTGCGGTCCGACAAGGTGCTTCACGACGACCCAAAAATGTTCGAGTTTTACGAACCGTCTCTGCCACATTTTCACCATTTTTATAGTGAATTTTAATAATTTCAGTGCGTTGTTGAATCGTGTATCGTTCCACTTTTATTAATGGCGTAGTTTCTACTTATCAAATGTCAAAAAATGATAGCTCCAAAAGTGACATCTACCGAAATAGCGGGCTAATTAAAATAACACCTCTTATTGAAGAACCCTTTACTTACTAAGGGGAACCCGGGCGTTTCACCTACATGGGTGGGGGTGGGGTGGGGTGGTCAGAGATAAATAATATCTAAACTATTACCTGCCTCGATAGCGCGATTCAGTATTCTAGGGATTCACTCCGCGTCTGTATGTATGTGTGTGTGTGTATGAGTGTGCATGCATATATTCATATGCATGGGAGAGTGTAGCTCTCTACGACGATGCGTCCTCATGAATTGACCAAATATATAGTACTACACGAAATTTTGGTATGGCAATCCTACGAATGAGTTGCCCGGTCTCATTTCGAACTGTATTTGCAATTTTTATGAAAACGCCGTGTACAAAATATGAGCTCTCCACCTCGAAGCCTTGTCAGGCAGCGTATATATAGTGAAAAACAAAAGTTTTGTATGACACCACTAAGAAGGGGTACCCCAATTTAGTCCATTTTTGACATTTTATTTACCATTGCTATAAAAACACCAATTAGCAAATTTTTTGTATGGCAACCATACGAAGGGGTTGCCCAATTGATCCCATTTTTGAACTTAATTAATTAATTAATTTTTTTTAAGAAAGTGCCGTGTACAAAATTTTAGTTCTCTACGTCGACGTGTGAGGCAATGTCCAAATATATAGTGAAAACCTAAAGTTTTGTATGGCAACACCAAAAATTGGTCGCCCGATTTGGTCCATTTTGAAGTTGTATTTGCAATTTTTTTGAAAACGCCGTGCACAAATATTTAGCTCTCCACACTGACGCGTTCTCGGACATTTTCCAAATATATAGTGAAAACCAAAATTTTGTATAACAACACCACGAAGAGGTTACCGGATTTAGCGCGCGGATGTGTGTGTGTGTATGCGCGATCGTGTGTGTGTGTGTGTGTGTGTTCGGGCGTGTGGGATCTGTATGCTTCTTTAGCAACAGAAAAGATATGATCTGTCCAGCTTAACTTACTGGAAATATAAATGCCAAGAATGCTTGGTGACGGTTTATCGGAAATTAATGCTCCGTCAAAGGAAACGAGAGTGGTAAAACGTAAACTGATGATCTTATTTTAAAGAATAAGATAGCAGGCGAAGATAATGTAAAGGTCGTTTTTCAATAATCTGATCATGCAATCTCGTTTGAAACATGTAGCTTTCTTTCTGAAGTCCGCAAGATTATCAAAGGAGTAAGTGAAATCAAGGGTACTGTCATGAACAAAACCATGGATAGAATTGAAAGTAAGGGAAAGCAAATTATTAATGTAAATTAAGAAGAGAGACGGGAAAATAAAAGAGCCCTGAAACTCACTGATATTTATGGGGTGAGTTTTAGCTGTAAACACCATCTAATGCAATCCGTATTAGGCGACCAGATAAAAAACTTTCAATCCATAATAGAAGAGAAAGGGAGGGACCAAGGACCAGGGGCCGGATTCTGTAGCACGGAGAATTTGGGAATTTGGGAGATGAGAATTGCGTTTTCTTAGAATTTTTAATTCTCTAATTCTCCATTCACAATTCACTAACATGGTTGGAGAATTAGGGAAAACGTAAGATATGTGAAAAAGTGCGAATCGCCTGGGACGATTAAGGGTATCAATTTTTGTTCTAGAGGGTTGGACTTTTTTTCATATGTGAGGTACATCTGCCTATTACCTTCCACTGTTGAAATAAATTTAAATTTCTTTTTTGTTGGGTTAGTTTTTGAGGGATGTAGG
This sequence comes from Dioctria rufipes, assembly GCA_963924295.1. Lineage (NCBI taxonomy): Eukaryota > Metazoa > Arthropoda > Insecta > Diptera > Asilidae > Dioctria > Dioctria rufipes. Next base: position 341,953,797 of record OZ002740.1, on the reverse strand, counting down.
AGGGTAGGTTTTCTCGAGTTTTTCCGGGATAACGAGAGAATGGAGAGTAGAAGGAGAATGTATGTGGTATCAAAACAAAAATGGGAGCTCAGCGCGAACAAGACAGATTTAGGAAAAGGGGCGGGGAGAGTGCGGGGTAGAAATGGGAGCTGATTAAGGGAAATTAAAAAAATTAAGACAATATCAGGAGCTGCAATAATTCGCAGGGGTAAGCTCAGGATCTCTAAGCCCAATAAAAACAAAGTAAGAATTCACTTTGAGAATTAGCCATGCATGGGTATTATAGGCTATATTTTATTTCGATTAACGGTAATTTGTTGAAGATTTGAGCGGCCTCGGCGGTAAATTTTGCTATCGCAATATTCACGGGAGGGCTGTAGAGTATTGGAATTTTTTTGATAGATTAAGGGTTTAGAGTACAAAAATATAAGTGAACAATTTTTGGGGCAGGGTGTTTTGGGGGTTGGGGGTCGTACCACCCCTCATAGTGGGTTGCTAAAACTACGTCATGTTTGGTACCAAATTAAAGAAGGAGGAGACGGTAATCGAGTGGTGTAGTTTGTCTTTGATCGTTTTAACGTGATAGCTGACTTTTGACCGCCGAAAAACTATTTTTTTACACTACGGTCATATACACCCCAGTTTCCATATTTTGCATATATTTCTTCCGTTCTTTGTTTCACATCCATTAGTACTCCGTTGTGAACATTTTTGTCATGTGAAGTAAATTTCCAGGACTTACCAGTTCTTCGCAATGATTAGATGAAATGTGTCAATTTTTGTACCAAACCCGGCCAATTTTTCACCTTAAAAAGGACTGCTACACTTCTTTTACAGTTATTTCCAAAACGGTTTATCGGATTCAAAAATTATTTACATATTTAATTAGGGGACAAAATGTTGATGCGATTTCATCCTACACACATGCTTTACCGTGTATATTTAAAAATTTTACAGCATCTCTTCTGTACTGGACGACGACCAAATTGATCAATTTCGCGTGATTTGTAATTTTTAGCGGGTACTTTGAGAGACAAAATCCTTGTTTCTCTGTTAGTATTGCATGGATTTCCATAATTTGTTTTTTACAATATAGCCAGGATACGCAGTGAATACATAACTCAATTTGAAATTCCTAGGTACCTAGATACCTTCACAAAACGCAACAAAAGCAGACAATACAATTTTTCCACTTACTTTCCCACTTGCAAAACACCGGAGAATTAACAAGTGGAATGGAGAATTTGGGAATTAACAAGTGGAATGGAGAATTTGGGAATTCCGTACTCACTTCTCAAATTCTCTCTCAGTTGAAAATTTTTCGTCTTACTTTCACTTCTCAAGTTCTCCGGTGTTTGCTTGTGGAAAAGTAAGACGAAAAATTCTCAACTGAGAGGATTTGAGAAGCGAGTACGGAATTCCCGACTTCTCCATTCCACTTGTTCCGGTGTTTGCTTGTGAAAAAGTAAGACGAAAAATTCTCAACTGAGAGGATTTGAGAAGCGAGTACAGAATTCCCGAATTTTTCGTCTTACTTACACTTCTCAAATTCTCCGGTGTTTGCTTGTGGAAAAGTAAGACGAAAAATTTTCAATTGAGAGAAAATTTGAGAGGTGAGTACGGAATTCCCGAATTCTCCATTCCACTTATTAATTCTCCGGTGTTTGCTTGTGGAAAAGTAAGACGAAAAGTAAGTAGAGAATTCCCAAATTCTCCATTCCACTTGTTAATTCTCCGGTGTTTTGCAAGTGGAAAAGTAAGTGGAAAAATTGTATTGTCTGCTTTTGTTGCGTTTTGTGACGGTATCTAGGTACCTAGGAATTTCAAATTTAGTTATGTATTCACTGCGTATCCTGGCTATATTGTAAAAAACAAATTATGGAAATCCATGCAATACTAACAGAGGAACAAGGATTTTGTCTCTCAAAGTACCCGCTAAAAATTATAAATCATGCGAAAATGATCAATTTGGTCGTCGTCCAGTACAGAAGAGATGCTGTAAAATTTTTAAATATACACGGTAAAGCTTGTGTGTAGGATGAAATCGCATCTACATTTTGTCCCCTAATTAAATATGTAAATAATTTTTGAATCCGATAAACCGTTTTGGAAATAACTGTAAAAGAAGTGTAGCAGTCCTTTTTAAGGTGAAAAATTGGCCAGTTTTGGTAAAAAATTGACACATTTCATCTAATCATTGCGAAGAACTGGTAAGTCCTGGAAATTTACTTCCCATGACAAAAATGTTCACAACGGAGTACTAATGGATGTGAAAAAAAGAACGGAAGAAATATATGCAAAATATGGAAACTGGGGTGTATATGACCGTAGTGTAAAAAAATAGTTTTTCGGCGGTCAAAAGTCAGCTATCACGTTAAAACGATCAAAGACAAACTACACCACTCGATTACCGTCTCCTCCTTCTTTAATTTGGTACCAAACATGACGTAGTTTTAGCAACCCACTATGAGGGGTGGTACGACCCCCAACCCCCAAAACACCCTGCCCCAAAAATTGTTCACTTATATTTTTGTACTCTAAACCCTTAATCTATCAAAAAAATTCCAATACTCTACAGCCCTCCCGTGAATATTGCGATAGCAAAATTTACCGCCGAGGCCGCTCAAATCTTCAACAAATTACCGTTAATCGAAATAAAATATAGCCTATAATACCCATGCATGGCTAATTCCCAAAGTGAATTCTTACTTTGTTTTTATTGGGCTTAGAGATCCTGAGCTTACCCCTGCGAATTATTGCAGCTCCTGATATTGTCTTAATTTTTTTAATTTCCCTTAATCAGCTCCCATTTCTACCCCGCAATGCTATATGTATAACCTACTGAAATTAAGTTTTAAAAAAAGTTTTTCAATTTTCTTAAATACGTTGACTTATATGTTCTGCTAGTATGCAAAATAGAATGTTTTGATTTCACAATAAATACATGTTTCACAGCAGATAATGGTTATATTAATTTTGTAATACATATTACCAATGTATGTATATACTTATATTTGACTCTTTAAAAAAATTATTTATCACATCGGGAAAAAAATGGCTCATAACTCCACAAAGGTTGCCGACCCCTGCCCTAGATGAATGTTCGCATATAATTTCATATGGTCACCCCTGTGTGCAAGTTTGGTTGTTAAACTGGTTTTCCGCATCTATTTCTAAAATGGTTCGTTGGAGATTAGAAATGATTATAACCAATTTCATGGGATTTTATATTATCTGAAGAGATTTTCAGTGTACAATAAAATCGTAAAAAACCTGAATTCTTTTTAATGGCAACACCAAGAAGAGGTTGCCTAACTTAGTCTGTTTTTGAAATTGTATTTATAATTTCTATAAAAACGCCGTGTGAAAAATATCAACTCACTAGGTTGCACAGTAGGGCAGCGGCCCTTCAAAGTTGGACATAAATGAAAGGCATAATAAATGGATTCCTAAGTTGAATATTTTTTTTAATGGTGTTATTAAAGATTCGAATTGGAATATATTCAAATATATGAACTTCGAAAGTTTAAGCGAATTTGGTAATCGAAATTTAATCCAATTTCAAATTTAATGATTTCAAATTATAGACAATATGATTACAATCCAAAGCGTGTTGCAGATTTTTGAATTTTCGTTTTGGAGGGGAAAATCTAAACATACTTTTTTTTCTTTTACTTCATAACTTTTACATCTTCAGCCGTGTCAAAATGAAATTTAATGTGTAAATGCATTTTCAAAACACGAAAGTTTTCGAAATTCGAAATTCCGTTTAACGAAAAATTGAATTTTTCGAAAATCACAATTTTTTTTAACCGTGTTTTCCTTCGTCTCAAATAACTACCAGTAGATATCAGACGCTATTATTTATTGTTCAATATCAACATCTGGGTACTGTATACTGAGCCTTACACGAGCCTTAAAATCTGATTTGAGGTGTGTTATATGCGCTTTCACCACATCGAAATCACTTAATTTTGATGAAGTGATTTCGAAATCACTGTCAGGTGTTTTCACTACCTTTGAGATGATTTCGCTTGACAGGTGCTACACTTAAATACCAAATTGGCATATAAAATAATTAATTACATAAACGAGGATTTTGTAATTAAAAGTATATATTTCCACATAAATTTCAACACCATTAATATAATATTTCATTTCATTTTAAATTTATTCCTTAAAAATTTATTGACAAGTGTATATGTACAACAAATATCAATGTCGATTCGCAAAAATGAGGTAATTTCGAATAAGATTTTTGTACAAGAAATTACGTGATTTCGTCGAAATCATGCTGGAACATTACGTGATTTCGATGTAGTGAAAACGCCCTATTAAGATTTTGTTCAAATCCTTAAGATTTTATTCAGGACATTTTGTTCTAGTCTTGATCTCTTCCCTCAAAAACATTATTTCGTCCTCAATTTCATTTTGCCCTAAGCTTCTCATAATATCAAAACATTCTTTTCGAGTAATGAACATTATATTTGGGACTCATCGCTGAAAGTAATGACGGAAAATTTGACTTTTCTTAAAATTGACTAACTTTGAAAAAGTTCGGAGCTAATAAGAGCAGGCAACAAAATCGGTTATGAAATATACAATCGATGTTCATTAGAAAAACGAAAAAGTCAAAACCTGATACAGGGCGGGACACAAGTAATAATGTACATGTTTCTGAGAATAATTTCAAACAACTAATAATCAACGGCTATTTTATGTTACGGCAATGATTTAAGACAGCATACACTTTTTTGCTAGTAATTGTTACTAAAATGATGATACATGCCTGAATTTGAAGGTCCCATATACTGGATGGCGCAAGAGTACTGGCACAATAAAAATAACTTATATTTTTTTTTTATATGACATCTCCTGTCATTCTAATACTGAAAAATTGTGTAGTAAACAAATGTAAAATTACTAGAAATAAACATGGACCGTTATATTGCCCAAGAACATGTAATAATCGTGTCAATGTTTTCACGGAATAATTCATCAGTGATAAAAACACAACGTGAATTTCGTCGACGAATTCCCCGCCGTCCGGCACCGGTTGGTCGCACAATGCGACGCTTTGCCGCACGCCTCAAAGCAACTGGCGCAACATTGAATAGACCTAAATCTGGCAGACCAAGAACAGGCCGTTCAGCCGAAAATATCGATGCTGCGCGCGAAGATGTGGAAGAGTGTCCAGAAACATCAACGAGGGGACATGGCATGCAATTGGGCAGACTCTGCAGCTTATTTTGGTCAAAGACTTGAAGATGTTTCCGTATAAAACTCAGATGATTCATCAGCTGCTGTCTACTGACCACCGAGCTCGTCTACTCTAGAGTATAGCCAGCGCTTCATAAACTTCAACGTTGAAGAGGATGATTTTTATTCAAAATTGGTTATGAGTAACGAAGCGCATTTCCATCTCTCGGGGCATGTCAATAAGCAGAATACTGGCTTCTGGGGCACTGAAAATCGCGCATTATTCAAGAAACACCTTTACACCTACTAAAAGTTACTTTATGGTATGGCGTCTGTGATGAAAGAGTGATCGGACCCTATTTTTTCGAAGATGCTGCAGGCAATGCGATAACTGTCACTGGCGAGCGTTACAGAACCATGTTACGTGAGTTCTTGATACCCAGTTTGGTTGAATTGGGGCTGGAGCACATCTGGTTCCAACAAGACGGAGCCACGGCACATACAGCGCGCGACACTATGAACCTATTGAGGGACGCTTTCCAGGCCGTATTATTTATCGTTTTTATGATTTGCCTTGGCAGCAAGATCACCCGATCTGAATTGTCGAGACTTCTTTCTTTGGAGTTATTTGAAATCACTGGTGTATGTGAACAAACCACAGACTCTCGCAACCCTAAAAGAAAACATTCTTCAAGAAATAAGGAACATATCTCGGTTCATTGTCGGACCTAAGGTATATGAAAATAATAAAAACAATCGCGTGTATGCGCTAATGCATTTTTTGGCTTATGTCCAACTTTAAAAGTCAATTGCCCCACTGTGCGTCCATGCGTTCCTAAGCAGTGCCCAAATAAAGGGTTTTCCAATAAGAGGTGTTATTTTAATTAGCCCGCTATTTCGGTAGATGTCACTTTTGGAGCTGTCATTTTTTGACATTTGACAAGCAGAAACTACGCTATTAATAAAAACGATACACGATTCAACAACGCATTGAAATTATTAAAATTCACTATAAAAATGGTGAAAATGTGGCAGAGACGGTTCGTAAAACTCGAACATTTTTGGGTCGTCGTGAAGCACCTTGTCGGACCGCAATACAGAAATTGGTAGAAAAATTCGAGCTGTCGGGACAATTTAGTGAACAGCCGAGAATATTGCTGCTGTAGCCGAAAGTGTTGAAGAAACCTAGGTTTGTCCATTCCTCGTCGTTCTTTGGAATTAGGCATTCCACAAACGTCATTACACCGTATTTTGCATAAAGATTTGAGTCTTAGGTCTTAAGGCTTATAAAGTTCAGTTAACACAAGAACTCAAGTCGGCCGATCATCAACAAGGTCGAGTCTTTGCTGATTGGGTCCTTGAAATGCATGAAAATGATCCGGAATTCCATCGAAAACTCATCTTGAGTGATGAGGCCCATTTCCACCTCGATGGCTTCGTTAACAAGCAAAATTGTCGCATCTGGCGCTCGGAAAACCCAAGAGTTATTGTTGAAAAGCCTCTCTATCCTCAACGTGTGACTGTTTGGTGCGGTTTATGGTCCCGCGGGGTCATTGGACCTTACTTTTCCGAAAATGAGGCTGGAGCAACAGTTACGGTGAATGGATTGCGCTATCGACAGATGATTAATGATTTTTTATGGCCGGAATTGGATGGTATTGATCTGGACAACGTTTACTTTCAACAAGACGGCGCTACGTGCCATACAAGCAACGAAACCATTGATCTTTTACGGGAAAAGTTTCCGAACCGTGTTATCTCTCGAAGAGGTGATCACAATTGGCCACCGAGATCTTGTGACTTAACACCTTACGACTTCTTCCTTTGGGGCCACGTGAAAGAGAAGGTCTACGCCAACAGCCCAGCGTCGATTCAAGACCTCAAAGATGGAATTCGTGAGGCTATCGCGGACATAGGGCAGCCACTTTGCGATTTGGTTATGGAAAATTTCATGAAAAGGATATAGTCCTGTAGGCGTGGTCGTGGTGGTCATTTGACTAATGTTATTTTCCATTATTAACGGCATACCTTCCTCTTTATAATGAAATAAAGATCCGATCATTTATCTCAAAAAATGGCATTTTTCTTTGAATATCAAAATAACACCTCTTATTGGAAAGCCCTGTATGTAGTGAAAAATTAAATTTTTATATGGGAACCCTACGAAGGATAAATACTTTTAATTTTTTTAACTCAAAAATATCAGAGCAGCCCATTTTAACAGAACAGGTAACAACAAGGTATACAGACATTGACAAGGAATACCCACTAGATCTTTGATAGGTGATAGTGACGTCACGGCATCAATTCATATGAAGACTTCAAAATTTTTTTTCTTTTATATATATACAAGTTGTCCCAAGAAATAGTGTCAAGCGGAGGTCCAGAAGTATAGCCCCATAGGGGTACCCGAATCACCACCATGTTCTGCAATTTTTTGTAGTTTACGAGCTATGACTTGTTTTCGTGATTTTTTCATCAAACTACTAATTCGAACAAATTTTTAGCTGAATGTTAAGTTCATCCAATGCAAAAAAGATTTGATTCCGTAGCTCATACCAATGCGCCAAAAGAAATTTTTAAATTTTATAACGTTCAAAATATTAAAATATACCAAAATCTTTGAGAGCGATTTAAAAAAACAGGGCACATAACTTATTTTGTAAGCTTCCTCATTTCATTGCCTATTTACCATGTAAATTTTATTGAGACATATCTTTGGCATCATACGTAAAATTCTATTCAAAAAGTACTAAATCTTTCATCTATTCGAACTGGGGAACTAGATTTTCGGATCTTAGATCAGCTGTTACTGGGTAGGGCTATATCCGATCGGAAAACGGGTTTCATTATTCATTGCAGCTCATTACCAATTACAATTTTTTCTCTGGAAACTTTTAGGGTGGGGGGAGGGAACCCTCGGGGCGCTGGTTCCAATACAGCATGTTGAATATCAAATTAAAAGTTTCGTCAAGTGCTATCGGGTGGTGTACCTTTTCCTGATTTAGGATACTTTCTCGGAACGTTTTTGTCGCTGGAAAAGCTATTTTCATACACTTGAGTTACAAAATCCCCAGTTACCACCCTAAAAGTATGTAGAGAAAAAAATTCTTGTAGCTGGTAATGAGCTTAGGTGAATAGTCAAAGGTATTATTTATATAGATTCTAAATCAATAATGAAAAATACTGAACGTGAATATTTTCAAAATAAAATCAACAAATCCTTTATTTTTTACTTTGGTGTATCATGGTTCTTAAATGAAAGGAGGGAAAAGCAAAGTACTTATTTTTACCAATTATTTGGTACCTCAACTGTTTCAATTGGATCCATAATAAAAAAATTATATGACGATAAGTGAAAGAGTGCCCAGACCTTTTCTAGGACCCCTCCATATAATTTTTTACTTATCTTAACCCCAACTATGCAATCCTTAAATTCCGAAGACCCTATAGATGAAAGAGATGCAGAGAAACATGCTTCTATTGGAACAGTTCTACTCCTAAACAAACTCCAAAAGTGTAAAGTCGACCTATAGATGAGGTAACTTATCCACAATAAAATAAAATCAATAAATTTTGTAAATATTACAATAATACGTTGGATTTCCATGAATATATCTTCAGGATACTTTTTTCAATAGTTAAGCCAAGAATCATCGATTTATTGCCACTGAACACGTTGTGGGTTGGGATACCTTGAACCCTGTTTGAATATAGGTAAAATTTATACATTCGTTCATCTTACATGAACGTACAGTACAGATATTATACAAGCGATGCAAAGGAAAACTGCATATATATTGGAAAATATATAGCTCTACATATATGTATGTACGGGCAATAATTTATTTGCATTTGGCATTGCACAAAGTTATGTATAACTATATAGAAGGCACTTGGCTTATAGTAATACAAATAGGCACTACACTATAGCTATGAATGAAATAGTTGCATTTGAATGTAACTTGACTATAAAATGTATGTAAGTTGTAGGCAAAGCCATTTCTATAGAGTACCTACCAAATAAAAGACACGAATATGTATTTTTTGAGTAGATGTTTACTATAGTAACAGGTACATACCTAATAGTAGGTATGCCCTTTTAAGTCCATTGGACAGAGCCGAACAACAAATTCAGAAGAGATGAACCTACAGTTTCCAATTCTTTTAAAGTTGATTTATTGATTTAATATTATTTCCACTGCCACATAGGTGAAATGGATATATTGGGAGGGAACGTAGATGTTTTATAAACTTTTTGATATTGTGATTAGTTTGACACACAAAAATATCACAGCCTCATTTTGCAAAACACACAAGGCCCCCCAAGTATCCAAAGTTCGGTTGCTCCTCGATGGACACTCCAGACACAAAAATCTAGATGTATTATCTAATTTGATAGAAAATAGAATCGTCTCTCTCATAAACTTCTTTTGCCCGCTCAGTACGTCATACAATCAAGATTGATCATAGATGGTTTAGGAAACATTCCGGGAGAGCTGCTACATATTTCCAGATAAGTTTATCTTGGAGCTTCCAGCTCCCACTATTAAAAATGGCCAAAGTGAGTTTATGTCAGCTATAACATATGTATACCCATTGAACGAGAACATGCTCCCCGTATGGATGTTTTTTTCCTGTCACTGACAACAATCTTGGGGAGTCTTCTGCGCCAATAATAGATAATTCTGTACCACATGTAGATGGTGCACAAAAAACAATCGATACGCCTTTAACGCCACAAACATTCCGTCCGATAATCAAGAAGGGCAAGAGAGAATTCTTAGCTCAGTGAACATTTCAAGCAACCACAATGAAGCAGAGCCTTCAACTTCCAAGGAATCCAAACCAAATTCAACTATAGCTCAGATTTTCTCATTGCCTATTAGCTTCCGGTATAAAACTATCGATACGCAAATAGAAAAAATTCGGAATGTTGAACATGTTGAACCCTAGATATAGCCGAACTTAGCCCAACTAAAGCCTGTTGTCGCCCTTATAAAAGAAACTGCAACGATAGGCAAATCTTACTCGACAAGTTAAAAGATGAATTGGATGGCTATCATCTTTCTGCAGTAAGAAAAAAGAACAAGTAGACTCTGGTGATGAGGATTTATTGCTTGGAACCTTCTAGTCGTATCAACTCATTTACTTTCACTAGTTAGAAGTGTACCCCAGGGATCTATGCCTGGCCCTCTTCTGTTTATTATACTATTATGGAAGCATAAGAGTGAGTATACTTGGACGTGATATCCATTCTGTCAGAAGGAGCCGACAGTTCACTTCTCTGATGTAGTGATTTGCGACGTCTGAAATTTAAGTTTCCTAGCGCAAAATTTCGTAAAATAGGGATGACGAAAGATATGATGTGTGCAGTTCACGTACTGTTAACTAAGGTCTGAAAATTTTAAACCCTTTAGATATAGGATCGTAACGTGTAGTGGTGTACACGCTCACTTCCCTGACGTAGAGATTTGCGAGTTCTGAGGCCGATAGACCGGTATGATGTGTGCGGAGTACGCACCTTTAACTGATGCCAGAAAATTTGATGTTTTCATTAAATTATGTATCAAAAGCTTTTCTTTAACCGATTTAATGCCTTCTTCTGAAATTTTATGCACAAGGGAAACGATCGTTCCTCTCCGTAAATTCCTGACGAAAAACAAAACTAGATAATCTTGGATCATCAGATTCACTTCGATTTTCTATTTGAAGAAAAACTTTTCCCTCTGCTTTATCTTTAAGTCACGTTTTCTTTCTCAGCCTGACAGGAAATACCTCAATCTTCTTCTTTTTTTTCCACTTAACTCGTCCGCCTGTTAGGTATTTTTCGCCCGACATGGAATTCTTGCAATGATATATCGATATTGTTACACAAAATATCATCATTATATCAAAATTGACAAAATTGATATATCGATATTTTATCGATATTTCCCCTAAATATCGTAATATCGCCACATAATAAATTAAGCTAATTTGGCAGCACGCACTTTCGCTCAGATGGTCGGATGCAGCAATACTTTTAATGCTTTTTAATTTGTAATGTTGCATCACTTGCTTAACTTAGCTCATAGCCTAGGTGTACATGTTGCAGTATCCTTCACTTTTAATGCCTATGTATATATATATATATATATTGAAGGCTGTGTCGATTATGGACACTCCGGGGAGGGAAAATTTTGTCCCCCTTAGTGTATCTCATCTCATCACGGAAAAGTGGTAGCATGCTGCAACGTGTTCATCGGCCCATAGGAACATTTAATTGACATATAATTATTTAATGACAATGTTCCTATTATATATTATATTTCGTTAATTTAAAAGCTATAGAATTATTATTATTTAACATATAGTGATATTAAAACAAAAATAAAACTTTGTTTTTGAATTAAATTTAGATTTAAGCAGGGCAAGTGGCCTATGCACTGCAGCCATCTTTGGCTTATTGTGCACCGCTCATATTACAGTTCTTCTAACAAACCCCCTCTTCCTAGGAAGAAATTTCTTCGAAGTCGGCAGGGTTTAAGAAATATGAGCCAAAGGCCTGGAATCTGCATTGTGCAATGGCCTCACATTCACACAGTACATGCTCCGATGTTTCATCCTCTTCGAAACATAACCTACACACATCAGTGGGTGAAATTTCCATCCGATGCATGTGTTTATTAAGCTTACAGTGTCCGGTTAGGACCCCTGTAATGATTCTGAGATGATTTCTAGATATCCCCAACAGTTCCAGGCTCTTCTCTGAGGAAGGTCTCTTGATGAATCTCTTGGCTTGTCTGGATCCTGTCATTGAGTTCCATCTCTGGTTCATTTGATTCCGGATCCAGGTTTGCATGGTAAACTTCACGGTATTGTAGGAGATACTGCGAAAGGGTTCTGGTCCTATAAGGGGCATGGCTGCTCCTTTTTTGGCCAGTAGGTCTGCATTTAATTCTCATCAATTCCCGGGTGTCCTGGCACCCACTAAAGCGTCAGATGGTTACATGTGCCATGGTTCGTTAATGCTTGAATGCATTCCCACATTAACTTAGTTTTGATCTTAGGTGATGAGAGTACTTTCAAAGCCGCTTGGCTATCTGTGTAGATATAGATATTTTTATTAGTGTAGGATCTGCTGAGGTTTTCGTATGTGCATCTAGTGATGAAATATACCTCTGCCTGAAATATTGAGGCGTATTTTCCTAGGCTTTGACAGATGTTAGCTCTTGGCTTAACCCCATATATTCCTGCTCCTACTCCTTTCTCGGTTTTAGAACAGTTGGTGTACCAGATTAGGGCTTGCTTTACTAGACTTGTATCTGTTTCTTCCCTATCTGGTATTATTATCTTGAAGGGCAGACGGAGGTTGTGCTCAACAACCATTCTGTCTGACATCATATCCATTATTGGATTTGCTTCAATGCTTCTGGTTATCGTGTGTAGACATTCAGAGTCCCATTCACTGTAGCCATCTGTTCGGGCTCTGTACACAATGAGTCCAGCTCTTTTGCAACCATTTCGTCGTGTGCCGGTAAGTTTAGTAGTGTTTCTAGAGTGCCGGTGGATGTTGTGCGCATGGCACCAGTTACACTTAGACAGGAAAGCCTTTGGAGCTTATTTAGCTTCCTGGTGGTTGTCTTTTGTGTGAATTTTTTCCCCATGCTGCTGCAGCATAGGTGACCATGGGTCTGACTACTGATTTGTATAGCCAAATCATTATATTCGCCTTGAGTCCCCATGTTGAGCCAGCCAGTTTTCTGCAGTTCCACAGCATTAGTGTACCTTTCTGTACTGTCTTGTCAATGTGTTTATTCTAATTCAATTTATCATCAAGAGTTATCCCGAGATATTTGACTTCCTTGGACATTGAGATCTCCTTACCAAATAGGATAGGGTTTATTATGTTCCTCATTTTCCTTCTTTTAGTAAAGGATATAATTGTTGTTGTGTTGGGATTGACTGATAGCTTATGTGCGGCACACCAGTCTTGAACAAAACTTAGGGCTTCTTGAAGCTTTCTAGAAAGCAAGCGCTCATATTTACCTCTGATAATGATTACAAGGTTATCGGCATAACCTTAAGATTCAATACCTTGGTTGCTTAGCTGAACTAAAAGGTCGTCAACTACCATAGACCACAGCAGAGGAGATAGTACTCCTCCTTGGGGACCACCTCTAGTGGTATGTACCTCCAGTGTCTCACCAGAGATCTGCGTCTTTACAATCCTGTTGGAAAGCATTGCCTGAATCCATCTGTTATGTATTGGATTCACTCCATGTCTGGCCAATGCAGGCATTATTGACTTAATAGAGGTGTCAATAACTTTTCATATACCATCTGTCAGGTTTAGTAAAGCTAGTTCGGTTGATTTACCTTCTAGATAGGCAAATTGGTTCGGACTTAGTGGATGCTCCTTGAGCGCTCCGTATCTGATGTGCCTTTTCACAATTTTTGCCATTATTTTAAGAACAAATGAAGTCAGGCTTATGGGCCGATATGACCTGGGCTGGTCATCAGGTTTGCCTTCTGCTTTCAGAATATATTTCACCCTTACCTTCCTCCATGCTTTGGGAATATATACCTACCCATCCAAAACTACAGTTTTTAATTAGGATTGGAATGAGTTCTTCAAATCCTTTTTGTAAGAGAGCGCGGAAGATTTCGTCCTCACCCGGCGTTTTGTACGATCTAAATGAGTTTATGGCCCATTTAATCGAGTGTGGTGTGAAGATTTTCGCAGCAGCCCTCAAGTCATCCATCTCTGCCGGGACGATAACCGTCTACCGGGGAAGGACTGTTGTGACTTGCTCCAGCCCCACTAACTACAGATCCTGGAAAATGCTTCTGTGCAAGAAGCTCCAGGGTTTCCTTTCCTGTTCTAGTGTAGCTACCATCATCTTTTTCAAGTAGTCCGAGTGTGTTAGAGGGTCCTTTTGACAAGATCTTGTGGATTCTAGTACAGACAGATGTCTCTATAATATCCTCTGTGAATTTCCGCCATGATCGCCTTTTGGATCTCCTGATTTCCCGTTATAATCGGTTAGGGCTTGTTTGTATTCATCCCAGTTCAATGTTCTTTCCGCCTTGTTGCATAGCCTGCATACCGTTGCCCTGAGTTTGGTAAGCTGGTTATTCCACCAGGGGACATTTCGATTTGTCGCCCTTTGCTTCAGAGGGCAGTTCTCAAAGTATGAGAACATCACAGCCTGTTGAATGCAATTAACGGCAGTTTTAATAACCTCTCTTGTTTTAACAGAGTAGATCGATTCGTTTTGTATGCCCAGACGATATGTCAATGTTTCAGTACAATGTCAAATCTTATTTGTTTGTCATCTGACATGGAGGGCTCCTCTGAAACATGCCAGTTGCTAACATTAGAGCTTACTGTATAGGTTTCAAGTGTTATATCGAGTACCTCTCGCCTCAGAATGTTTGTAAAGGTTGGCTTATTACCCCGATTCAACACGTTGAGGTTATTTGAAAATATAAATTCAATAAGTGACTCACCCCGTTTATTGATATCCGAGCTTCCCCAGATGGTGTGGTGGGCGTTTGCGTCGCATCCGATCTGGATCTTTTGCCGATTGCAGCGTTCAACCAGTTTTTGGACGGCAGTTGGCGGGATGTCTTCATTGTCTCCAGGAAAATACACCGAAGCGATTATCGCCCTTGGTTGTGTATCTCCTGTGACATTGATAATTGCTGCTACCAGGTCTTCCGTACAGAACTCTAGCAGTGGAAGGTAGTTAGTATGTGTATTGAAAAGTAGGCAGGCTCTTGACCTGTTACTGGTTTTGTTATATACCAACTTACCCGCATTTGTTAGCCCTTTAATTTTCCGTCACTTATCCACGGCTCCTGTATCAGGGCTACATTTAGTTGCTCTTTCGTGAATCTCCTGCTCAGTACAGCGGTTGCTGCAAAGGCATGATGGAGATTCACTTGGATGCATTTGATCATCATCGAGATAGAGGGTCATAGGGTTGGTTAGGCTCTTTTGCTGGTTTTGATGTCATGCCGCGTTATGCCGTAACCTTGACACCCGTGCCAGCATTAGCACACTGCCCCTCTTTTTACCTTTGTTGCCCTCTACCCCACTTTGGGCATTGAGTCTTTTTTCCGTGGCCAGGCCCAGAGATCCAGCCTGCTTCCTGTCCTCGGCTCTATCTCTCAACGACGTTCCTTTTGGCACCATCTTTTGTTGAGATATAGATACTGAAGCCTTTCCCCCAGTTGGAGATTTTCCAGACGTTCTCGCAGTGCCTTTGTCACCAGGGCCTTTATTGGTCCCTGCACGTTGCTCCGTCTTATCTGTACCTTAAACCAGTTCAGATAAGGTCTGTGGTTAACCTTCTCCAGGGTCTTGCAGAACTATTCGTCGATAGAAAATGTCAGCGTTTGTCCTTTCCCGTCGACCTTCCTGTTGAGTACTCTCCACTCGGAGGTACATAGACCCCCGTTTCGGTTATTCAGTCTTTTTAGTATAGTTTCCGGTGGAGGATGATGTTCTCCCGGGATCCATACTATGCCGATTTTTGATTTCGGGATTTGGCTCTCCTCCAACAACTTTAAAATAGCCCCTGGCCATGAAGTTAATCCCGTAACCATCTTTGCGGCTTTCAGTGTTAGCACATGTAATAGTTAGCCAGCTTAGTTTCATTGAGTAGCCTAGGAACTTTGGTTTAGTGCCGTCTGCTGGTGTCCTATCAAGTTCCGCCAGGACTGTATTCTGAACCTTCTTGAGCTGCTCAGTATTCATTATCGTGTCTTCAATGATAGCCACTTTAGTCCCCTCCAGGGTCTCTTTGTAAGTGACAGTCTGTGTGCATGTCTTTTCTTTATACGCTGCACTGTCGGCAAGTCCTCTTCAGAGCGGTTCCTTTTGGCACCAACCTCTGTCGAGTCTAGCGATTTCTGGCACTTTTGCAGAGCTTCTTCGTACTCTACTCCTGTACCTAAAAGCTTTTTCAGGCGTCTCCTCGCCACTCCGGTTAATTTAGGCTGTTTGTTGACCTCTAATTTCTGTAAGGCTGGTAGTTGTTCTGAAGCAAGGAGCTGTTTATAGTCGCCTTACTGCGTAGTATCTGTTAGCGTGAGTACCGAGTCTCCACTTTCAGATTCTTCAATTTCCATTTGGAAGCATTGGCTTGCATCCGTTACAGAAACTTCCTTCTCTACGTCGTCGGTTTTTTTAAAAGATTCAATTTTGTTCCCACGAGTAGCTAGAGAATAACAGTCACCTGCAGCAGAGCCCCGCGTGCCACAGGAAGGCTATGTTTAAACTGGACACCTGGTATCCAGAGTTCGCACACTAGTGACTAAGCTTCTCCTTAGCCATGCAGCCCTCAGCGTATGCTGTTTCACCTTGGCTTGGGTTGAATGCAGAGCTTAGCTCACTAGTCAGTGTCAAACCCACCGAACAGTGATTACCACCTCGCACTACGTGGAAGTATCTGTATTCATGGCTGAAACTTTCACTTCATCTACCTCTGGGTTGACAGTATAGTAGAATCCATTACTACCAGAGATGGTAACTCTGTTTAGCATCAGCCCGACTGCGAAGCTGTTTTTGGATTAAATAAATGTTTCATATTAAATAATTTCTATTTTGTGTGATTTGAAAATGTTCATATTATATCAATTTTTGTAATTTTGTTAATTTAAAAGCTATAGAATTGTTAAAGAAAAGAAAAGTCATGAAGACTTTCACAAAATGCAATTTTTTTTTTTTTAATTGATAAGTAAAACTGTAATGTTGTCGCAGATAGCAATGTGTATAAGGTGTTTCATATCAGCAGGAACCAATACTCTTCAGTAAAAAAATTGCATTTTGTAAAAGTCTTCTTGACTTTTCTTTTCATTAAATTGGTTAGTCCCGCCTATAGGGCAGTGTTGGCTAAGCGCTAAAGTAAATGCGTAGTATTTCGCCTCATATGATTCATACTCAGAACTTATACCTACTGAGACTATATATGATGTCTGCTTAGCATTTTCTTCTGGCGTCTGCGGTCGGCAGGAACTGGCCGTACTGAAGAGTATTGGTTCCTATTGATACGAAACGCCTTATACACACAACTATAGCATGAAAACTTTGTTTTTGGATTAAATTAATGTAAAATTTATAAATGTTTTATAAATTTCCATTTTATGTTGGATCATTAATTAATGAGTTTGTTTTTCGAAATAATTGGTATTGGTGACACTGACTACTGAGAAATCATACTGCAGAGATTGCAGTTTTTACAAAATAATTTCAATTCATCATTGAGCATTCCGATGGTGTGAGTGTAATAGACTTTTAGCTTCCCTTGAAGTTTTGTATATAACTAATCTTTAAAGTTCCATGAACATAGGTACGTAAGTATGTGTGACAATTGTTTCTTAAACTTAAGAGACTACATAGAAAATGTTTTTGCCATTCGAAAATCATAACTGCTATAACCATGATTTTTATTTTAAAGTATGGTTCTAACGTAATATTTTTATAAAGTATGTAGAACTGTAATTCATGCTATCCTACTTAAGTATCCATATATATATTGATTTTTTTTTATATACATATATGTTTTTATATTGTTGCGAAATCTTTAGATTTCCTCGCAATGAAGAGGAAAGTTGCACGTCCCCGATTTAATGAGAAAAGCGTATGCAGCGCGTCTGAGCGAGGACCAAAAATCTCAGAGATGGTCACGGGACAGAGTCTTTTTTGGGGTTAGATCGAGACACGACGAGTAAGCTGGAAACACAGTGCTAGCCTTTCCAACCTCAGCCTCAACTTTGACAGCTCTGTAGAATATATGAGATCAGGTTATGAAGAACCTAATGGCAAAGTTGGTGTGGTCGACCGGGTTGAGGTTGAACTCTAGTAGGTCTACTCTCTACTCTGCTGGAACTTTGTCAGCCTTGACAGCTAATTTTTGTTATCGGGAAAAATTGTACGAGAAATTTTTTGAAAAAAAAATTGGGAAAAAATTTTAATTTTTAAGCCAACAGCCCAATTAACTGCTATCATACAGAAGTTGTCAAAGCTCGCATTGTGAGTTATAAAAATTTCCAGAGTTCACCAGGTTGAGGTTCTTAAAGTTTTGCTGAGGTCGAGGTAGGAAAAATTAGCACTGTGTTTCCAGCTAAAGTTTTTGTAAAGTAACCTAGAAAAAAAATAAGTTCTTAGTACTTCTAGTACTTCTGAGTTACTTAGTAAAAAAAAAAAAGGGAGTTTCTGTAAAATCAGCGAAAGCAGTGATTGGAATAAAGAAGCCGAACAAGAATTAACAAAATTAGCGTTGTTCATTTTATCCATGATCGGATTGGCCAAACATTTTGCAGCATCTGGATAGATCCGTTAGTGAACGGACAGGCTACCAAATGGGCCCGCTGTGCAGAAAAGAAAAGATAAGTAATTTCTGGATTAATTTTCTATAGTGCAAAATTTATTTCCATAGCCTAAAAGAACCTGTAAGTGGAAATTAATTTCAGCAGTATTTGAACAAAGATGAGTTATGAATTTCTGCTTCAAGAAAATTCGCGAAAAAATTTATCTGCAAATTTTGTTTCCATAGCCTACGAGGAGTAACTTCTGGTTTTATTGTTATAGTTCCAATTTTATTTTTATAACCCATTAGCAGGAAATTCATTTCGACAATTTGATGTACACAGATTCTTAGACCGTGAAATGCCGACGGCACAATTGCCCTAGTTTCCAGCGTACTACTATTATATGATATTTGGTCGGATCAAAATACAGAATCCTAGAATCGAGCTCGAACTCGACTAGAGACATCAGGAAGTGTCCCTGGGAAGCTTCCACCGACAGTCCGTACTAATTTTACAAGCTACTCTAAGCAGAGGGCCCCGAGTCCAGCTTCCTCCTAAAACAGCGTACATCGCTCAAGCTTGACGCTCAGCATAAAACACTACCACTGGTTTTCAGCTTTCACACATTTCATACTTTCCCAGATTTTTAGATTACCGGCACACAGATTTTTACTCGTAGATTTGGTGGTGAAATTCGACACCACCCGCTACATAAATTCGCGATTAAACTATTTCACTTCACTTTTGAAGTAATAATCCTATCGAGAGGTATGGTGTCTTTTCACTTTTCGCGAACACGATTCGATTCCAATTTCGTAGAGGTAAACAACAAACATAAACAAGAATTTTAGTGTCAACAGTTGGCTATACGACAAAAGCGGCCTACGGTGGTCATCGTTTAGTATGACTATTAGTTCAGTGCTCTTCATTGACTGACATCAAAGAACCTTCTCGCTCAAAGCTAGCGGGGGCACCAGAGAAGTGATCGAAACTACCCGTCGCAACCAAAAAAGTTTTCGGGTCGACTTCTTGTCAGAAGAAGCGCACCCAGAGACCGAACCGACGACAACGAATAACGATTCGGGACACCCTTGGGTACTACCTAATGTATGTATGTGCTGTGAAATGGTATGAATTTATTTAAAGAAAGAAAATCAATATTTTTTGCTCAACTAAGCTCTAGTTCTTTCTGTCACTCAGCAAAAATCTACATAATATTTTCTTATTCTGCGAATTGTCCAGTTTTTCAGTTTATTTTTGTATGAATAGTCTTAATTTTATTTTTTATTGTTAACAGAAAGAGAGGTTTTGTATTTTTTATTACATAAAATGTTGTTATTAAGTTATACTTCTTTTTCTTTAAAATGTACTTTTGTTATTTTGGTACTTTTTTCCTAGAGTGCTGTTACTTTTATTCCTACATCTTGTGGCAGCACTGGCCGGAACTTGTTAGTTAATGCTGACATCTATTAACGAAGTACACAAAACTAAAATCATATTACATGATAATAGTACCTCCAATCTCTAATGGCGTGAGTGTCGAAAAACCATGAGGGCAAGCATTGAAGTAAGTGGAGCTAGTGTCGCGGAAAGGTGTCTAGACTAAATGTCATTCTTTGGTTTATGGTGGGCTGTAAACAAACATCACATAACCTAGTTTAATAGGTGTGTTAAAGATTCTCTTTTGGTATTTTTAGATAACTTCTTTTTGATAATATATAAATAAAACGGTTGAAGTAATTCTATATAAATATGAGCAGAGGTATATATTTCATTCAACATTTTCATTTAAATAAGAGTTTCATTAAAATAATATTGCAGACACTGAAATTAAGCAACCTTCCGATCCCCAAGCACCTGTAACAAGGAAGGGAGTTCTAATATCATTTAAAACGGGAAAGCCTATGGAAATCAATGAAGGAGATGCTGTAAATATTTCACCGGAATAACTCATAATAATAGAATTTTAATAACCCCACATTATTGCAGCTTGGACGATGCCGTCTGGTGACTGAATTTGAGAAACTGAACAGAATTGGGGAAGGGACCTATGGAATTGTTTGTTAGTATAATTTAGAAATTTAAGTTATTTGCAACTTGCTCATATATTTATTAAAATTATTATTTCCAAAAAAAGACAGAGCACGTGACACAAAATCGAATGAAATCGTAGCTTTGAAAAAGGTAAGAATGGACCAGGAAAAGGATGGATTGCCAGTAAGCGGACTAAGAGAGATCCAGATCTTAATGTCATGTAATCATGATAATATTGTGAGACTTAGAGAAGTTGTAGTTGGCAAAAGCTTGGAGAGGTAATATACGAATGAATTTATTTTCTCCCAAAAGATTAACCATATATTTTTTTTCAGCATATTCTTAGTAATGGAGTACTGTGAACAGGATCTTGCATCGTTGCTTGATAATATGACATCACCATTTTCGGAGTCAGAAGTTAAGTGTATCGTAATTCAAGTTTTGAAAGGATTGCAGTATCTACATTCTCACTATATAGTCCACCGGGATCTAAAAGTATCAAACCTGCTCATGACAGACAAAGGATGCGTTAAAATTGGTATATTCATAGCAGCTTGATATTGCTTTATGTGAATCAAATCTCTGAATTTTATTTAACAGCTGATTTTGGTTTGGCTCGGTATTTTGGTTTGCCGGCGAAACCGATGACACCCCAGGTTGTAACATTGTGGTATCGTGCTCCAGAATTATTGTTGGGTTCTCAAATTCAAACTACTGCTATAGATATGTGGGCTCTTGGATGTATTTTGGGTGAACTATTGGGACATAAACCGCTTTTACCTGGAAATACAGAAATTGCACAACTTGAACTTATAATTGATCTCCTGGGTACACCATCTGAAACGATATGGCCAGAATATCCGGCACTACCTGCTCTTAAAAATTTTAATTTAAAGCAACAACCTTATAATAATTTAAAGACGAAATTTCCCTGGCTGTCTGGTGCAGGCCTGCGACTTTTGAATTTTTTATTTATGTATGACCCTAAGAAAAGAGCAACAGCCGAGGAATGTCTTCAAAGTTCATACTTTAAAGAGGCTCCATTGCGTACGTTCCTATTATATTCTAATAAAATCTTAAGTATTAATTGTAAAAATAAATTTTCTTTTAGCATGCGATCCGAAATTAATGCCTACATTTCCACAACATCGCAACATGAAAACTAAAGAAACACCAACAGGAGCAGGCACTGCAGACCATCATTTACCTGCAATATCAGATTTACTAGGAAGTTTGATTAAGAAACGCAGAGTTGATTAAATAAATCATTTTTATTTAACTAAACAAATTAATTTCATTTGAAACTATAAATAAGGCCTGTCCATTGGAGTTTTTTTTGCCTTTCTATCTCTAGACCGGGGATACCAACGATGTTTTGTAGTGTGCGTAAGATTCATTAATTTCTGCCTAGCAATTTCTGGTTGTTCACTTTTGAATGCTCTCATAGCACTACTTAAAGCTGTATCTTTTATTAAAGATGCAGATTCTACTTCTGAAGTTGTCGGGAGAGGTTTTGAAAATTCATATGGGAATTCAACATCCGGATGCCAAGCAACAAAAAGTTTACCATCATCTGTTACAGCGACTTTTTCAACGAGATTTATTCCACCACTTGCATTTTTCGAAATGGCTTGTAAAATATTTAATTTTGTGGAAAAACTTCTTATCGAAATTGTAGAAAACATTTTTTCTCCACAAAAACCTCCAAGTCCTAATCTAAACGAAAACTGTCATATAAGACCACCCCACCAAAACCACACATTTTTGACAATAAGATTCTTGTTCTTCTTCTTTTAAATGTAATCTTTCCGACCATTCTTCAATTATGGGCATCTAAACACAACAAATGCAACTTGTAAGTACATGCATTTACACGGTACAGAGAAAACAATGCATTTTAAATCATAATAATACTTTTCCAATCGCAAAATGTTAATTAAGATGAAAATAATTTCAAAATAAGTAACTGCTCTGTAGTTCAAATATTTTTTTTATCTACATATAACTGCGAATTCGTAAGAGTCAAACAAACTATTTAATTTTAGTTGGAGAAATTCGTAAAACTAGATATTTTATGTATGTAGGTATGAAGGTATAAAAACAATATTATTTAATTGATTTTCATTTGTTTAGAAAGTTAAAAATTAAGGTTATTCGTGTTAATATATTTGCCTCTATCGCGCTTCACTTTCAAGCAGCTAATTATAGTTCAATTAGCACCTTAAATATAGCATTAATCTACCTACCTAAGGTGTCTCAAAGAGATAAATATTGGACGGACAGTAGATTGGTGGCCAGTGCAGTGTTTTTAACGACAGAAAAGCTATTTGTTGTGCGTTTTGTGAAATACATAGTGACTGTTAAATATGAGAAATTCTGTAATGTTTCTGTCGTTAATAATAACTTTAGTAGTTGCTGAAGAACTTATTGCTGACAGTGGGAACAATAAGGATGTGTCACGGAGGAAGAAGTTTAAGTTTGCTCACCATGGACTTTGTAAGTGACCAAAACCTGAAATGATTTGCAATGTAAATAATGCATCAACGTAGTAAAGTTTAGAAATTTAATTAACTTTAAAAGTTTTTATAATAAAAGTGTGTATGCATGTTATTTTTCGTGACATTTTGGCAATATTGTCTATTTCTGGAGTCCAGAATTTAGAGTTCTGGACATCCTGAACTGAAATTCATATATCTACCTACTTCCGCGCCTATTTTTAATGTAATTCCAATGTAGTAGAAGTGGTATTTTGATCAGTGCAGAGACATTTATTGTGTAACAGAAATTCTAAAAATTTCGTATTCTTGCATTATTAGTTAAACAGCTACAGTTTTCGTTTTAAAAGTAGGTACCTACATAGTTGCTGAAGAATTCCATAATGTATTTAAAAATAAAAAACAAACAATAATAATCCTTTATTTAGCCATGATCTATTTTGATTACAATAATGTACAGAATTTCTACAATTATTTAAAAGTTACTTGAGCTCATCACACAAATTTATTCCTTACATAATCTGCTTAAAACTAGAGCATTAAATTATTTTTGATTTTAAACAATTACAAAAGCACATTGAAAACTATTCTTTGATTAATACTTTAATAATCAACCATTTTAGAGATTCTAATAAAATTAAAATTTCTGTTCTTCTATCACAACGAAGAATAATTTTCATAGATTTATTTTGTAGTCCTTGTTTGTCTCCCAAAAATGTTACTGTTGAGCATTAGAAGTGTTTCTTGCAGACATATAAATGATATAAGTAGGTAACCATTTTCTGATTCTGGACAGGAATTCAATTTCTTCCTTCTTCCTATTACAATATTTCTATCTAAGCTCTCATTTATGCACAGATTTTGTTTTTCTTTATGTTCAATTTCAACTTATTCAACTTATTTGCTTTTAGCCATATCTGTGCTCCGAGCATTCGTTTATGAAGGTACCAGCAATATACGTACATTATTGCGTCGTCCACAAACAGAGCTGGCTTGGTATATCTAAGCCAAACACATAGTACAATACAATGCAATACAAAAATATGTTATTGAAAGACCCTGGCCAACGCCACGTCCTTAAATGGTGGGTACATAGATCTACAGTAAATATCTAATTATAATCATAAACTCTAACAAACAATAAAAATAAGGTAAATAGTGTAACACTTAAAGTGATTGATCAAATACTTAAGAAGGTAGGAACAACACTTCTGAAAGTCAGACTTAGGCCAACAAAGTTTTTTTTTTTGTTTTTTTAGAACACGTAAAAATATTAAGAACACATGGTTTCAAACCCTGGCGTGAAGAAAATAAAAATGATAATATACAAAATAAGAAATAAATACTCCCAAAGAAATAAATGTTCCCGAAGATGTTTACAATCGAAAATCCTTAAACCTAACAAGTTAAATTAGGTAACTCGATCAAGAATCTTTGTATTATTCAAAGTAATTCAACATCAATAATAAAGAAATCAAACTATCCAGTCATAAGAGATAATGTAGATTAGAAAAGGAAGTGTTCCCAATATCGATCCTTGTGGTACCCTTAAATTGATATTATTTTGATTAAAAAGCGACAAGTCAACACTAGTCCGCTGTTTTCTATTATATAAGTATATAGCAAACAAAGATATCTCTCTCCCTTCAGCGTTTTAACTCACACTTACAGCTCTGTAACATATCTCTAGAACGGTTCGTCGGACGGAAAAAATGATTACAACAAATTTATTTATTTATTTATTCCGTCTACCGTTATACAA
Source organism: Dioctria rufipes (assembly GCA_963924295.1). Classification (NCBI taxonomy): domain Eukaryota; kingdom Metazoa; phylum Arthropoda; class Insecta; order Diptera; family Asilidae; genus Dioctria; species Dioctria rufipes. The sequence goes on along the minus strand of OZ002740.1, from coordinate 341,929,005 downwards.
TCTTACAGACTATGAAGGAGAAATGATACCTATGTGTATTACCTACAAACAAAAAAATAAAAAATATATATATACAAAAATAAAAAATACATGCATTACCTGAAAAGTGAAGATAAAAAAAAAACTTTAGTGATTAGCATAAATTTAAGGACGATCTAAAGCAAAAATGAAATAAAATACTAAAAAAGTTACAGATAAATACTAAATATGTCAATGATAATAAGACCAGAAAGGACAATATTACAATACATCAAAAAATAGAACAAAGTATTTAAAATAGGCATAGTGGAATGTATTAACTAGAGCTAAGTACAAAATTATTTACTTGATACACTACATACAATTGAATAATAATATAATAAAATTTGAAGAAGCTCAACAAGCTATTAACCGATGAAATGACCACAAGTTGAATTTATGAGAATGAAATCATAAAGCTACTTACAGATTTATGAGTAGAGCACCTATTGTCAACAAAGTCAATCATGCCACTACAAAGATTAAATTGTCGAATACAGCGACAAATTGGACCATTAAGGCAGTAATTTGTTCTGTGATGGGATTCGTACAGAATGGAGAAGAATCTCAAATTCCTAGATGGTATGTAAAAATGAATGTGCTCGAGTAGGGAAGGAGAAACAATTTTATAAGCCAACAGCTTATGAACATAACATTGCGGGTCTTCCGTCTGGTAGAAAATTTTTGTAAGTCAATTAATTAGCATCTTGCATTATACGGAGGTAGATCAGCACTCCAGTTAAGCTTCCTCAGGGCAAACCTGGTGAATCTCCGCTGAACGCCCTCGACTCTATTGCTATGAACGCGCATAGTAAGGATCCCACAAAACAGAACGATATTCAAGGATTGGTCTTATCAAAGATATGTATAGACTTTTGAGTGTATAAGGGTCCAAAAACTCTGCAGCCCGACGCCTGACGAAGCCAAGACGAGATTTAACCTTGCTCACAATGAAATCTATATACTGGGAGAATGACATCTGAGAATCAAGCAAAACCCCAAGATCAGATGGAAGATTACATTTGGCAATTGGGGATCCATTAATGGATAAATCAAATAGTACCGGTGAGGACCTTCTAGTGAAGGTAACATGCTTGCACTTTGATAAATTCAAAGATAAATGATTTAGGCAGCAACATCTAGCAAAACTAACAAGGTCGTGTTTAAAGTTAGCCACATCTTGAGTATTAACGAAAATCTTTAAGTCATCAGCAAAACCAAGGCACGAAGCAAAACTAAAAATTTTAAAAACATCGTTAATAAAAATTATAAAAAGAATAGGACCCAAATGACTGCCCTGAGGTACACCAGAAGGTACACGAATAGAACGAGATATTATATCATTAATAACAACCATTTGCCTCCGGTCCGATAGATAGGAAGAAATCCATTTTAGAAAAGAAGAATGAAAACCAAAGATACTCAGCTTCGCAAGAAGCAGGCTAATGTTTACCCCATCGAAATCAGTGTAAAGAGTATCAACTTGACCAGAATCCTCCATAACCTTCAGTGAGAAATTAGCAAAGGATACAAGGAAAGAAATTTATGGGATTTCTCGTGATTGAATTGTTGAATTTATTACCAACAAGACACCTCCACCGCGGCTAAGTCCAGATTCAGGAGCACGATCCTTACGGTATACCAGATAAGATGGGTTAAAAATTTCAGACGAATGAAAAGATGGATTAAACCAAATTTCAACCATCGCAATTATATCATAAGAATGTTGAGTAGAGCTCAGGTAGATGTCATTGACTTTAGTCCTAAGATCGCTCACATTATTGAAAATAGCATGACAAGGAGAAATTTGTTTTTAGAAAAGCATCATGAGTCACATAGCAGCTATCAGTTACAGCATCATCATATATATTAATATTGGAGCCGCTCATTAGGTTTTTAGGTGATGTGATTGCTGGGCTTTTAAGTTTTTTGGCATATTAACAAATTTCCGCACGATTATCCCACATGACCAGACATCACCCTTTAAGAGGTCAGGAAATATGTATTCAGGAACTCCGAGCTTGAAAGTTAGAAATCTCCAATGAAGACAAATCCACGTCTTTTTTAGATAAACGCTTGCAGACTAAAATATTGGGGTCAATATTACATTTGGATGATATAAACTGAATAATCTTATCTTCAGTAGTATTGCATGGATCGAGACGAGATAAGTGAAGCCACTTGAGCTTATTAACAGATGAAATATCCTGGCAAGACGAAGAGCCAATTATTTTAAACTGTCGTCCTCTGGTGATACCAACTTTAGCTTTAGCCTGATCGAGATCACTGGTGTGTGGAACAATCATGCTTCCATTAGCAACAACCTCATCGGCGACAACAGAAGAAATTCCATCACTGACTTCAACAATCGAGCCCGTATCAGCATTAAGGACCGTATCATTAACAACCCCCCTAGTGGGGTCAACGGAATTTTGAATATGAATAATTGTACTTACAACTTTGGAATTTGTTTTCAGTGTTATAATAGACTGTGGCTGGTGCAATAACTTATCAGCATATGACTCCTTGGTATTTCTTGCTGTATTACTGATTTCACTCACAATTATATTGCCATGTGTAGATAAGGCTTTTAGGTCATTTAAATTTTTTTCAATAACACGCTCTTGCTGGGATAAACGTTTTTTGCTTTCCGCAACATCACCTAACAACTTGTCAAACCTCTTCGAGAACCATTATTTTAAAATCAATACATTCATCACAAATATAAAGCATGTTTCTTTTTATGAGAACACTCTTAACGTCATAATCGGTTAGGTTAGCACATTTCGCACAAAAAGTCTTGCGGCACACACCATCACATTTTACACTTAAACCGTTTCTGAATGATTGGTTACATTTAACACAGCTAGCTGGCATTTCAGCAAATATTGTAAGTACAGAAACAAAGATTTTTTTTTTTTTTTTTAATAATTAGATTATAAGATTTACGCGTACACAATTAAGGGAAACAATTTGTGCGGAAGTAAAACAGAAGAATCGAGAAGAAAAACTGTCAATTCATAATGACGAGCACAGTACACTATTTGTATATTGCAAGTACCGTTGTATATTTTTGATAATTATAATATAAAAATTACGCGAATAAAATTAAGGAAAACAAGTTTTTACGAAATTATAAATGATAATGATCACATTTCACTATTTAAAGGCCAGAACAACAGACAATAGAAACAATAAAATTGTTAAAAATCGCAGCGAGAATAGATGTGCAATAACGGACGATGATAGAACAAAAATTTATAGAAAAAAATCTAATTGATTATAAATTATAATTGATTATGAGTACACTGCACTATTTATACAATAAAATAACTTTGCACAATATACAAGAGAACAATGATAGAAATTTTAGGAGCTCAAATCAGATGCGACTGCACTTGGCGGCGACTCATATGATTATTTCTTATTCCGAAGAACTTTTCAGTACAATAAAAACGTCTAGAACTGATCGTTTTCACAGTATACGTAAAAAACCAAAAATTGTATATAGTATCACCAAGAAGGGATTGCCCGATTTAATCCATTTTTAAAACTTTATTTACTATTGCTATGAAAACACTATGCACCAAATTTTAGTCCCTATGTTGACACGTTCTCAGGCAGTGTGGTAAACAAAATTTTTGTATGGCAACCCTACGAAAGATTTGCCTGATTGGTCTTATTTTCAAATTCAAATTTACTTTTTTTTTTTGAGTAAAGTTTTAGCACTCTAACTGAACGGGTTCTCGACTTATTGTGAGGACGGACGGACAGACGGACGGGCATACAAAAATCAAAATGACTTTTAATATTATGCGTGGGTGTTCAATCCATTTTGCTCTACCATCATTATTTCTAGGTGTTACAGACGGAATGACAAAATTAGTATGTTTTCATCTACGCTATAAAAAGCCATAGTGATTTAGTTAATGTCTTTCGAGAGATGTAGGTAGATAAGCAAGAGCCTTTGCTTTTTGAAAGTTATTTAATGACAAACCATTATATCATTGTAGGATGGGAGAAGCGACCCTTCCTCTATAGAAACTTTTCGCTAGGTTTATGAAAGATTATAACATATGAGCGGGACAACCTGTATATAATATATATATATGTACATAATATTTTTATTGTTTTATGTATTTACTTTACTGTAATGAAGCATAATGTTATATACGACAAAATATCATACAGATAGTTGCATAACTTGGTATAAATAAGGAGTGTATTATTGACAGAGTTACCAAATGGATACAATTTGCAGAATAAAGGAATTTTAAGAACTTTTATTTTTAACGATTCTAAATTAAATCATAAATACAAGAGGAAAAAAACAATCGCCTCGTCCGGGGTTTGAAACCGGGACTTTCCGCTATCCGGGCGACTGCTCTTACCTTTAAAAAATTTAAAAAAGAAATTGCAATTTGTACGCTTTCATCGTTCCTGGTTAATGCCAACTGAAAGCAACTGTGGTTTATAGGCTAGGTAAAATTAAGAAATTCTAGAGGGGAAAGCATCTCTCTCGTTTTCTCAGTTAGAGCAGTCGCCCGGAAAACGGAAGGTCTTGGGTTTTTTCCTCTTGTATTTATGATTTAATTTAGAATCGTTAAAAATAAAAGTTCTTCTATTCCCCATCTATGACCGATTCTAAAAATTGTGTGTTCGATTCCCGTATAGGAAAACTAAATGAAAAATGGATATCTACATTTTATATTTCAAAAACAGTTTGGGTACATTAATCGTTTTTGTTCTAAATACTCGTAGATCCATTTTCTTTACTTAAATACTTTAAAGAAGCGTTTCCCAAATAATTTTCGTTCTTTCTTGTAGAAATTTTTATAATTAATAAACGCAATCTTGGTCTTTACCACTCATAGAGAGTATGTAATGGAAAAGAGTGTCTTGCAGACAGGACTTAAGCAGTTTAAACCAGATCTATTTTTTACAAAATATAGGTATATGCCATTCACTTCATCCTTGCGCAAGATTCACGTGTGAAAAGCTATCCATCTTTATAGAACAGCTTACAAAATATATCTTTTCGTAATCTGAGCTAAAAGAAATGTAGATTTTCTAAAATTTCAGGACTTCGCAAAGAGCGGCAGAAACTTTTAGGTTTGGCTCAAACTAGATGGCTTTCTTTTGTGGTCGTTGTAAACATAATTCTAAAACAGTGGAAGGCACTGCAACTTTACTTTATGTATTTCGTAAGTTGAAAGACAAAAATGTACTTGCATAGAATATGGCTGAACAAATGGACAAACTTGGAACTAAAATATATTTCTTCATTTATTTAAAAAAAAAAAAAAAATTAATATTATGTTTCCCTCAAGCCTTGAGAATACATTGCTGAAAGTAATTTTAAATTTACATATTATTAACAATTTTCTTTTCAAATTCATCCTTTTGACTTTGAAGTAACTGAAGTAACTGCTATTTTTTGCCATTGAGTGCTATCTACATGGGAGCTACTGAGCCACTGAATTTATTGCAAAGAAAAAAATTGATAATAAGAAATTAACCAAAGTACAACAAAGCTCTCAAATTTTACATTGAGTTAGCAACTCAAATTAAAAAGGGACTTGATTTTCAGAATACGGTTTTTTAAAACCTTACGTTATTAGACCAAAAAGTATGTTTGAAGCCAGATTCAGTAACATCTCAATGATTTTTTGAATATGGTTTTGCATGGTAGAATGGAGTTAATTAATACAGACCATAGGACATTTAAATACAGTATACGTGCCTAAGATCATGTAAATAAGAAGAGCCCAATAAACAACAATATAATCATACCTGTATACCAAAAATATACCAAAAATTCCATTTAGTACACTGATGGCGCTCTCTACACAACCGAATCGCCTCGGCGCTCGGTGTGATTGACTAGTCTAAATCAGCAAATTTTAGACGTTAAGTGAATATTAAAGTATCTTTCAGACAGAGATGCATTTATGCGATCACTGCACATCTAATTTAAGAAAATGATACTGTGGAAATTTTTTTTTTATATAATAAAGCAGCACGAGCTCAAATCAAAACTAGTAAAACACCGATGTTCAAAGAAATTCTGAATGTAATTTCGACGATCCGAAATATGTTCAAGGTCAGTCTCAGCTGGGTGCCTGGACACATCTATGCTATTAAAACAATAGAAACAATGGCCAAAAATGAGCTTAACATGAAATTATAAAAGAATTACAAAACGTAATGTTATTCAAAGCCAAAATAGTGAGTTTCGGTTGGAAGAGACGACATTAAAAAATGGTAGATTTTTATCCTTGGGGCAAGCACGTGATGCCTAAGTCCAGAGGAAATGAAATAAGTACTCGGCCTCGGCGATGATGTAGGAAGTTCTGGTGGCAAAATTGGCTAATTTTTAAATCTAAATTTATAGTATTAAGCAGGGCCGGATCTATGGGGGGGGCAGTCGGGTGCACTTGCCCCGGGCGCTAAATTTAAGGAGGCGACAATACGACGGATTTCTGAACCCATAGCTAAACGAGAAAAATCTAATTACAAGAATTGGAAAATGTTTTCAGACCATACTTAACACTTCAGTCTTCTTTCCGGAATCTAAAAGCTGCTTTGCTGATATCATATTAATTGTGTTTATACTTATACAGTCAAGCAGCTTACTGTCTATTAAAATTAAGTCTGTAAGCCTCTGTAAGCTTATTAAACTAAAAATTCCGCTAAATTCTCAAATTGCACCTTTGTATCAGATGAAATGAATTCAAAAATTGTACAAATGTGGCTGGCAACCCTATGTTCCCCATCATCATCAATCCTACCTCGAATGTAGACAGATTATAAGACAGTAGGCACAAGCACAAAGTTACCAGAAAATTATTATTATGCCAGCTAAATTTAACCATTTTAGCCGGAGTTAAGGTCTTTGAATCTGAGTAAAAAATCGGATAAATCCATTCAACCTGAACAGCAGTTTGCCAGAATTCCTACACGGAGTTTTTTTTTTGAGACTGTCTCAAATTTTAGTAGTTTTAGCCGACAAGATTCATATTGAAAAGCGGCAAAAATAAAATACTAATATCTAACATAATTTAAATTTTTGATTTGTTATCCTTAAGTTAATAATAGCGGAAACAGACTTGCAGTTTCAATATTGTATTTTGCGAAGTCTGTCTCTATATACTGAGAAGCTGCTCGGTATATGCTCGGTATACAATCAGAAATTAGTACATTGAAGCTCAATATTGAAATTGCGAAAAACCTACGCGCTATACGAGTTTATTGCAATATGACCCTAGTTTTAAACCATAATCATTTAATACACGAACCTTTTAGAACCGAATTTAATACTTAATACAACTTTTTCTGACATTTAATATTTGACACTTGTAAAAGTGAAGTGACTATTTCGTTTTTATTTTTTATATAGACAAGTAATTTCACAATATTTGTTCGCGTTTTGTACGTGCGCGGAACTTTCTTAAGTCAAATGACAAATCAAGTGATAAATCAAGTGTAAGCTCTCTAATTAAATTCTTAGTATCGTAAAATTCAAGTGTGTCTCTGAAATTTTATATTGCAATTCACATAATTGCATTATCAATATATAAATATGAAAATTGCAAGTCTGTCTCTGGTATAAAATAAACTGTATTTGTAATGATACGATTTTTTACTTTTTTTACAGTTTGAGATTCAAACGACATTTAAGACCTATAATGGATCTTACTTTTCGTTTGAATTTCAAATTCTTTTTATTTAACAATCATTTGTTTCAAATTCAAATTGTTTTTAACAATTCTGGTTCTACATAGGTCTAGGGTATACAGTATCTATAAATAGGTCATCTATCATATACATATAATGCCTGGTATACCCTGGAACTGTAATAAAATTTGTCCCAAATAAAGATCGTTGTTAGAGAGGGCGGTAACTAACGTCTTTGCCCCCCTTCAAAAGTTTCCTAGATCCGGAACTGGTATTAAGTATAGGAACACTATTATCTACTCTGACGGCTCCAAATCCAAAGAAAATATTGGAGCAGGCGTTTTCTGCAAAGAGCCTCACATGGCAATTGCCATAAACCTTAAAAGCCATGTTGACTCTTCCTCCATAATTGGGATTACATCAAAATACCTTGCTTCTATCATTTCGGTTTGAGTTGGGATAACCGCCAACACAGTCGCCTTTGGTTAGATGATCCTACGGGCAGAGCTACAAAGGAAGTGTGGGGTAAACCTAGCCCAAACCTAACGAATAAGCTTTTGGGACTAAACAAGACAACCCTGAGAACTCTTGTATCGATTCACACTGGGCAAGGCACTCTTTTCTCATGGGTTACCTTTAAAGAATGAGACTTGTTGATGATCCTATATGCAGGTGTTGCAGAGAGGAATCCGAAACGTTAACTCACTTTCTTTGTCAATTTTTCAAATAATGGACCTGGGTTCTTTTGGAATTGCACATCTTTTCTCATATAGCTACGTGTCTGTAAATTAATTTTAATTGCCGTACATATGTGTAAATCAAATGTCTACATACGATAAGAAGGTATATATTAAAAAAAAAAAAGTAAAAGAAAAAAGTATGAGTCAAAGACCCAAAATTTCGGTAGGGGAGGAGGAGAAGCTTTAACTATGACCTATCTAAAAAATTTTAAATCATCATAATAAGGTGTATCGTTCATTAGTTGTTGGGAGATTCTTAAAATATTAAACATAAATGTCTGACCAACTCTCGCCATACAATTAGGCATTTTACAGTGGTTGAGTTATGTAGATGAATCTTTTATATAGGCATGAAATGAAATACAATCTTGTGATCACTGCTTAAAAATTCTCCTAAGGACTGCTTTAATGGATTTCCATCAAGTTATAGTATAATCAATTAAAGAATTAAAAATCCTTGAACTGTCAATCAATACCTGGAGAAACTGCTCACTCTACCTTCCAGCAGAGTTCGAGTCATGTAAATCCAATATTATCAAGATCATTTATTTTATTTTTAATAGAGTACAGTTTTTCTATGTATACCTACGTCATTATACGTCATAATCTAGATTACTTAGATTACTATTATTTATCATCTGTCTAGGCTATAAGTTAAGTGTGACCTACCTATGCATATTTTTCTAACTTTATATTATATCTTTCTTTTTGTATTTTCTAGGGCACTTATGGGGATTCCATACATTAGCCATACTGTACTGGGTAAAAGTGAAAGTGATTATAGTTTCCTTCTTTATTGGTACTGCGATTGTTTGGGCGGTTAGATCATTTTGGTACCATTATAAATCTTGTCCTGAAATTACTCATGGAGGACCTATTATATCATACGATCATGGGTTAAAAGACAGACATATTATATCTTCGGTATCAAAGAAATTATAAGATCTTTTTTTCTTCAGTATTCATGACCACATGGATCATGTCCCCTACTCATCCTATTCCGATGTTCATTTTGACCATGATCCTTATGGGGGCCACAATTCATACTCAGACTCACAACTAGACATCATCGGCAATATTAAATCTCATCCGCAGAGAAAAACATGGAAAGGAAGACAAGCAACTATTACAGAAAACGAGTAATTCTATTTACAAATAACTAATAATAATAGATTTCACTTGAATATTTTTCTTTCATTACAGGATCAGCGAAATGGTCTTCATGTTTTTAGGAGTTGGATCAGATGCTTGTAGAAAGCGATTTTTATGTGAATTGGAATTCAAATCCCAAAGACATCCACTCACTAGGATGGCTTTTCAAATTTTTGGTCATGGAATATTTTCCAAGTATACGAAAAATGCGAACGATGATAATGAACCTAAGTCATTTGAAGATTGCTCTAAAGTACACCATAAATGCGAATATATCGAGGAGAATATCAGAGATGAAAGTGAAGAAACTAAAAATTCTGAAATTAATATTCAATCCAAAACCGAAGAAGAGAATGTTCCCACTTTCTCCTCAGTGAGCAAACATAGACGAAAGTTGAGATCAAGGCGAAGAGTACGGATGTCTTCAACTATTTAAATTCAATTAGCAACTTTTACTGATATCTTTATTTTGTGTTGCTCGTTCTATTGTAAATTGGATCATCACGATTCACGATATTTTAAACCAATTCGGAATTTGTAAGAAGATAGTAAGCACGTTAAAAATGAGGTTTATTTATTTTTACAATTATTTCTATATGCTCACTGGCAGGTCAGCGCAAGTATTTTTAATATATTTAGCATAAGAGAAATTAAAATTTTATTTATTTACAATTTTTTAAGTAGAATTAGGAAATTAAAAAAATTAATAAATATGTCGAATACTTTCATTTAATTAACTGTTTTAACTTAATAGGCTGGAATGGCAGAAGCCTCTGGCCTCCCCTGGCCTCTATGAGATTTCTTAAGTCGTGGACTGTAGGGAAAGCCCTATAGAATCTTTCTCAGTCTACTCTAAAGAAATTTCAAGGAAAAAAATGTTTCTTGATGGGCCCAATAGGAATTTTAGGAATTTTCTCGGCATTGCACGTCTTGGTGCAACCTCGGGGAAGGAAAAAATGGCAGAACACTACAACTTTTGGATGAAAATTCAGAAAGAAAAATTGGTAATAGCAGACTTCGGCTACGGTCCATGACTTAATGATTATACTTCTCCTAGCCTTGTCCATATCCACATGGTCTAGTCTAGCTTCAGGTGTCTTGGACCATGAAATAATTTAGCACATCTATTATGCTCAGTGCTAAAACGGCCTAATCCCATTTAAGACACTTGATACCGAACAATTGCTCATACACCTATATATAATCGAAAATTCGAACTGACTACACCCCAGCAAACATTTGGAACATGTATCGTCTCAGACAAAAAGCTAGCGATCTCTTCCATACGAGAAATTTATCGTAGCTTTGTTGTATTTTTATTTCTGGAGAATATTACAAGGATGATAAAAATTCGATAAGAATTAAATTCGTGGTGACTATAATAAGAAGAGAAGGAAAATACGTATCTCGATTTTCTCTTCCTTGTAATAAATATAATAATAATATAATTTTACTGGGAGTATATCAGAAAGAAGTCAAGTACCTACACCTGTTATGTCGCCCTTCTCATAAAGCCGCAACAAATATATGCATCTTCTTATTTACTTTAAGGCAATAAATGTGCAATAACATAGTGTCACTTGATAATTCCGTCCATATATGTTAATATAAATGGGTTGCCAATCACCAAAAGTTCCAACTTACAATTATGGCCCATTTTATTCAATGTCGTAGGTTCAATACAAGTCCTTTTAATTGGTGCGTATGAAGTGTGGGATCTAGCAGCGCCATACCATACAACCTTCGCTCCAAAAGCCTCAGTGTTCCGATCTATTCTAGTAATAGAGGAGTAAGTAATAGAATAAGTAAAAGGAAGAAGCGTGTCAAGTAAATTGTAATTGTCACTTGTAAGCGAAGTGTGACTGGCTAGAGAATTTGGTATTTTAAGAAAGAAGCTTTTTACAACTTCGTCGTTAAACTCTTTTAGACCTATAAAAGTCGTACGAGGCGTTAAGTCTAATATTATATTGATTATATCGGCAATCATTGAAAGAAGGCAATAAAATCCGCAGTAAGAGTCAGTAAATATTCGTGTTTTCTTTCTTTCTGTGCAATAATGAAATCGTTATTAAATATGGCGAAAGATAATTTTGTGGGATCGTCAATTTTTTCAAAACCAATCAGTATTTGGAATCCTTCAGAACTGAATTTCAAGAAATCAAGAGGAACGAATTCAGTTTTAAAAACAAATAATATAATTAAGTTTGCGAGTAATAAGAATATGAAACAAATGAGATTGCGAATCGCGGGAAGGATAGCTAGTCAGCTATCGTGAAGAAGTATATATTTTGTATTATGAGCGCATCGCCAGAATAAAAATTCTTTTTTGCTTTTCCTTACGCCAAAATCTCTTCTAGGATTATCTCCTATGAGGACCATTTTCTACGGAAAGGAGTATTTTCTTCTATAGGAATACGATATCGTAGAAAATGGAAATATCTCTAAAAGCGAAACATATTCTATATTCCGGAAGATAAATATTGTTTTCTGGGACCAAATCAGTCGAGTGCCTCGTCATTTTGAACCAACTGTGATGCGGTAGTGTGTATAACTGTTGCCTCCGGCTGAAATACTAGTGCCAGCAAGTAGCATGGTGTTTGATGGTAACCAAGTAAGCAACAAGCAAACCCAGCACACATTCAACTGGAAAATCATCAGCACAATGATTGGAGGATATCTTTCAGATGATTCGAAGGCCATTCAGCAAGAAGTCTTGCATTCGGAGCACATTCCTTTCCGAAGAACGTGAAGTCCGTAGTAAGATGATAATCTTCTGCGATAAACTTTTTATCTTCGCCGGATGATGCGCCAGTTATCCTTGAGATAGCTTGAGTAATTTTACTTGGGCGAAAGAAAGTGCTAACCATTGCTTGTTACTAAATTGTGTTAGTAAACAATTAAATGCGTGTACAATACACTTTTCGTGCGAACTAAGTGTTAGTTAAACGACCACCCATTGCTTACTTAACTAACACATGAACATTTGCTGAGAGCCTGAGTCACGAAGTTCCACCTTCGCTTGCTGGCAGATTGAGCCACGACGAAAGAGATAGTTATAGAGTTATAGTTTTATTTATATGATCTAGTCGAATGGATCAATGACTTCCATGATCATAATTAAGCCCAAAAATCAAATCAAGGCGAAGTAAGAGAAAACAAAGGACATTCTTTGAATACTTTTAATATTTTTATGTCATTTTCCGGAAGAAACTTGCTGAAAGCTGATCAATAAAAAGTGAACGGTAACGGAAAAAGATAACAATTAGAATGGCATATGGTTTGACCTCGATTTGGCCTTCATTACAAACCGTTCGTGACCGTACGCCCTGTATATTTTAAGATACAGGTTGTTTTGTGAAAACCAAGTATAATTTCTTAATCACTTGGTAACTCCAAAACCGTTGATATGCCCCCCTGCCATACAATTTTTTGTTTGCCTAGGTGAGTACTCTCACCTCGCGCTCTATGGATCACCATGTAGGAAGCACCCTGTATACCAGTGATCAGCCACTCATAGTGTAAACTGGTTTGAATCAGTCAGCCGCACTGGTTTCCATTACCTGCCAGTGGCAGTCAGTGCTATAAAATCATTTGATCTCCATTTTCCACAGCTCGGCTGAACAATATCTCACAGTGCGATACCTTGCAAGATCAAATTCACGTCGAGACTGAACATCCTTTTAATCATCCGCCAGTATAGTTAAGTCAAACCATCCACCTAACTAAACTGCTCTGCAGAATATGAGACCTTCCGTATTCTGTTTATTGAGACATGTTTGAATACTCAACTATTCTAGTGAATAGGAGACCATCCGTATTCTATTCACTGAGCCATGTGCATCAACGTCTATTCTAGTCATTCCAATACTTGTATTACATTCTATACACAACTGACGTATAGGTAAATAGGTTAAAAACGAAATGATTTATTTTGGTTAAGCATTACTTAGTACTAGACAAGCTGTAATTCTCTTAATAAATAACCAATTGCAGCTAAAATATATTCACGTCTTCTCATTTAAATGCATCGTTGGACAACTCATTTACTCTGGATTTACTCTAGACCTGATCTGCACCCAGTCCAACCACGTTACATAATTTAGAACAAATCTATGAAAACTATGAATATTTCATACAAATTTCCTGATATGAGCTGGACTGTACAATAATATAGTTCTTCCGGCTACAATTTTAAAGATAAATAAAACAAAAATTCTAAAAATAATACTTTTTTTAATAATTCCTGCATACATTACTCAATTATTTTAAGGTCTTCTTCAGTTGAGATGTCTGTTTCAGATACAAATTGCACCCGTGAATCCAGTGAACATAGCCCATCAGCCAATTGAATACAGCTAGTTGTCTTTGGAAAAATTACAGCATTAAAATTGGCGTTTGATAATACTTCAATTGATTGCATCATAGACTTTCGACCTCCACTCGTTGCTATAAATGGTATATGCTGAGCATTAGCAGATGTTGCTGATGATTCCTGTCGACTATTTTCTAATATTACTGATGAGTTTTCTGTCAAACGTTTTTTTCGCCCATAGAAAATTATATCTGAGATTAATTTTTCTGCAATCATAAACTGTTCGCTTTCTAAGCTCCGTAGTTGTATTCTTATTCTTTTTCCAGCCATGTCCCAATCATCTTCTTGTGTTGAGTTTGACTTATACGAAAAATCAATTTTTTTCGTTACGTTGCTTTCGCATCTTGATTTTCTTTTTTCAATATATTTTGGTGGTGTTGGAGTCGTACATTCGCTTTCATTTGTAATGGTTATGTTGTTCTGAAATTAAATCTTCATTTAATATTATTATATTATTTTTAAGTAAAGGCAGGAAAATCTTAAGCATATACCCTCCATGATTAAAATTTGAATACGACGTTGTTTTCTAACGGTTGTGCAAACTTGATGGGAGATCAGGGTTCGTAACGGTTACATGTAAGTTTTATTTAAAGACGCATCTCTAAATATTAATAAAATTAACGTGTCTCTCTCCGTCTGTCCGTTAGTTCGCTTATAACTCGGGAGCCATTGATTGGATTCACCTAACTTTTTTAGTTTATATATGTTCTTTGGCCAGTTTTCAATATATATTTTGCTGCGTTCAGTAACATACGGAATAAGCAGTGACGATGGTCGAGTTGAGGCTTTTTGGCATACTTTGCCTAAACCGTTAGGGATGTATTAATGCATTGTATGGAAAATGTCTTGAGTATAATAGATTCTATAAGAAACTATGTAGCAGCATACGTCTATCTTTGAAATAGAACATTCAAAAAGGGGTTTTATGCTGCAATTAATAACACGTTTTTTTTTAGCGAAAGCTGAACACCATCAATTCAATTCAATTTATTTGCTTACTTCCATTTATACATATGCTTTTGTTATTGCAACTACAAATTATCTACATCGTATAAAACACAACGTTTTGTTTTCAAAGCTTCGATTAGACGAACACATAGCACTTGGTGTTTTACCCTCGGGAGTTGCCCTTATAATGCTAAGAATTTGGCGGCACAGCCCATTCACTCTATGTTTAAATTACCGCTGAATGAGCACCCACTTTATAAACCTAGCAGACTTATTTTCGGAATTCGTCTTGCTGAACGTAGAAAGGCTTAGGTAGGTTTTCGCTTCTGTAAAAATATAAAAAACAAAAAAATGTAATTAGTCTGATGTTAACTTGCAATTTAATAACACAAAGAAAAAAAAAAACTTAAACAAAGAACAAATTAATAAACAAGTACAATATAAGGCAAAATAAACGAATAATTTCCCGAAGGGGCCTTACAACCGATGGGCTGATGTTTCCTTTAATGCCTTACAGATATGTTTTTCTTTCAGAGTTTACGGAATTTTTAGGTTTGCTGTAAACAGTCTGGCAATCTGGTGCTAAAGAAGTCAATTTTGCAGGCTGCACCAGCATTGCAGCTGCTCGCATTCATTTATTTATTTAGCAAAAGGAAGAAAAAAAATAAAAAATAAACACAAAATCATAAAAAAGCAAAAAAAAAACATCAGATGTAAATAAAAAATAATAAACAAAAAAATAAAACTAGACTAATAAATGCATACGAAAAATATGTACATATAAATAAAAGCGAAAAAAAATATAAAAATTTCAATTAGAACAAAATAATAAAAAGAGAAAAGTACTGTACAGAAGCGAATAAAAAAAACAAATGTAAGCAAAAATACAAGAAATTACTTTTATTCGTAAAGCATACTTATCAATTTTGTCAGTATTAAGTCATGGCCATCATGTCGACACGGCCCAAACTCCAGCCTATTTCCTCGTAATCGTGCCAGTTCACTATCATAGGGACAGCCTGGGGTGAAGAGGAAGGAAACTTCAATCGCATCACACTTGCAACCGCCAAGTCGTCATAAGATCGACTAGGTTCTATGCCAGATATTTCAAGTCCAGAAATAGCTCCTTCCCAGCAACCAGCAATTGGATGGTTACTAGATTAGACGATCTAGGTGAATCAGTTCCTGGAATCGAACTTTTAAGGTATCACCGTTTCCTGCGTCAAGAAATCTGGGTAAATTCGTTCCACAGATTCAGATTTTCAAGCCCTCAGTTTCCTGTGCCAAGCAATTCTGTCGTTTTCGCAGAACAGTTACCGCTTTAAGCAATTACATTGGACCAGCTACTTCCAATTGAGGAAGTACTAATTGAAACGATTTGTTACGATAAGCCTTGGAAATCCCCGAACCCTAATAACGAAATAATGGCTACAACTTACATTTGTCATGTTGAAGGGTCCACCGCAGAGGCGCCTCCGTGTGTGTTCCGATGTGCCACTATTTAATATAAAAAATTCACAGAACCTCTGGGTGGGCTAAATTAAGTACTGCTAAACAAAAAATCAAAGAAATGCCTGACATCTAGATTAAAAATAGCAGCTGCTCTCAGCAGGCTAATTAGAAGAATTTATCTCGATGCTGCATGGTTCCAGTAAATTTATAGAAAAATTGTCTACTTGATTAAAACAAAATGTAGTGACTTTTCACTTGCTACTTTTAACAAAAAAAGACTTATCTACTATACTCGAGCCTGCTAAAATGTAGAGTATGTTTAGTAAGCGATCCCCAAAAATACCAAAACCATTATAACAATACTCCTTTAAGTCAATATTCAAGCGCAATTATACCGAATATGATAATAGCATCGAGATCAAGCTGAAAGTTGGAGAGATAGCTGCAGTCGATATGCTATAAGTGAACGAGTCGGTTAAACTAATAGTGAATTCTTTTCTGCGGCTCGGTTATAACACTGCCACCGAATCTGTCATTTCCGTGCTCTTTTCTTCCCTACTGGTGTGGTAGGAAGAAAAGAGTCGGGATATGACTGATTCGGTGGCGGTGGTTACACCGAGTCGCAGTAAAGAATTCACTAAAGATTAAGTGCAATCGGTTTTTTTACCATTTTTGCATTATTGTAAATACGCCCTTCTGTATTTAAGCCATCAAATATTAGTCTACTTTTTAGACTTTAAGAGCATTTCAGACTATAAATAGAAATATACTAAAATCAAGCTGAAAACATATAGAATTAATGGAATTGAATCGAAATAGTTTAAAAATAATCTAACAGAACTCAAAGAATTAAAATAAATGAGGTAATAATCGACATAATATGTAATGAAGATGCCGGCGTACCACAAGGAGTATTCGGCCCTATGTTGTCCATGTAAATGAATTGGGAAGATTAATAGGCTATGCTATACGAATTTTGCAAAATGCAGATGACACTATTATGTATATGTAAGATGAATATGTGACGAGAATGTTAATAACACAATACAAAAGTTTCAATAGGGTGTGGATAAAACTTATATGTAAATGGTTAAATGAATATTAGATACCGCAAAAACCAAATGTATATGAATAAATGTTTACTTTGATAGTAGGTATAAGAATAGAAAATATTAGCACAGAATTGGTTAGTAAGGAGTAGTAATAGAAGACATTGAAATAGGTTATTTGCGCATGATTACAAGAAAAATTACGCATGGGAATGGCACTGTGAATGTTAAACTACATTTTGAGAACCTGTCAACAGTAATTTATTTAGAGAAAAATGCAATTATTTTCAAAAATTACAAAATAAAGCACTGAGAACAATACTGAAATGCAAAGTATATACCTGAAATGCAAAGTAAATACCTTAAAATGGATGAAAATTAAGCAAAGAATACATTTCAATACCTTGATTTTTATACATAAAATATGTTACCTATATATTTACCAATTAATATAGTATATGTAAAAGAAATACAGTTATATAGTACATAGGTTAAGAAATTATGCACATTTAAGATTAAGCTTATATAGAACTAATAGCGAACAGAACCAGATGATGTACAAAGGACTTAAGTTATATAATATGTTGCTGACATCATTCAAAGGACAAAAACAATATATGTAGATTTTGAAGAGGCAACTAACAGAATAAATTAGAAATAATAATTACAGCATAGAGAGTTATGCAATATAAAATTGTTATAGAGGTTAATTGCAAGCCTTAATGGCTAATAAACGGTAAATATTATTATTATAAAAAATAAATAAGCTCAACTTATCACCCATCGAGTTTATAACACGAAAACGGAAATGTTATGTAAACGTTATGTAAATGAACAGGTTAGATAACTTTGCAATGCAATGGAAACGAGTAGTACATTTATTTGTTGAAAATGTTTTATTACTTTTTAGGTATCCAAGTTAACACCATGCACACAATCACCAGTAACTTTTTATAATTTTACATTATCATTAATTTTCTTGCAATAAAACCAAATAAATTGTAAACGACGTGAAAAAGTTCGCTGAAAAGGAAAATTTTCATACATTTAAGGTCACATTCAGTACGTTTACATGAATACTTAAAGTATACTTCAAGTACAGATCGAGTAATGAATATATCATGTAAACGCACATTGACTTCACGTATACTTCAGTCAAGTAAATCATAAAATTTTGTTCGATTTACTTGAAAAAATGCATATAAACGTAACTTCAGTAGTTGAAATTTTTATGAAAACGACAAAGAGTAACAAGAAAAAGATTATTTCTGATAATTCAGGTAGTGATTTTTAGCACTTTTCTCAAAATATTTATCTAAAAATCTGTTCCTATGTATTGAATCCAATCTAGAGTTGCAAAAGTAAAATGTGACTTCAAGTAAATTTCAAGTCAAGTATGTAATTGCAATTAATTCAATCAAAAACCCTACTTGAGTTTCAAGTGAATTTCAAGTCAAGTACTCAAGAATTCATGTAAACGTACTGATTGATTGACCAAACTTCACACCGGACAAAAACTTGAAATTCATTTGATATTAATTAAAAGTAACTTGAAGATAAAAACATTTTTGATAACTTAGCATTTTCCATAGAGAGGAAAACTGTCTTTATTGTCTGTCGCCTTTAAATTTTGTAACTTTATCTTTTGCCGGCGAAGCAATTTTGTGAGAATAGGCAGAAAATTTAAAATTAGTAGAAGTGTAAGAATTGTGGAATAAAGCGAATCGTAATTTTACAGTGGACGGTTGTTTTAAGCGTGAAATACAATTACGGCTGATCTGTCGACTGCGACTTGATTTTAAGTCGAAGTCGACGCTGAGGTGAAATTTGTAATTAAATTAAAGCTTCAACTCCTTGAACAAACCAGAATTCCCGACATCTGCGATTGAACTGAAGTTGGCCGTAGCGAACACCAACTTTGCACTTTGAGCAAAGTTTAATTTCAGTCGGAGTCGCAGTCGAAGTCGAAGTTGCAATTGTATCTTGCGACATGTATTTACCATTTGAGCAAAGTCGAAGCCGAAGTCGTAATTCGCGCTTAAATTTAGCTAGTAAAAATCGCGCAAACTTCAATATAATAGTGGATGGAATTTATGCTAGGATAACGAATTCAGTTACATTTGGCGCTTTTTTTTTTAAATCAAATTAAAAAACTGTTTTTTAAGCGTTAATATTTACCGGCAGGCGTGCCTTTTCAAGATTGAACATTTCATATAATTATTACCAAAATAAATATATATTATATGAATGTGCATTTGTAAACTTACCCCTTCATTGCAAGGACTTATTTCTCTTTTATTTTTATTTATTTTAGATCCATTCTCTTCTAGAAATGTTAAATTTTCATAATACCACAGGTTTAGATTATAAATATCTTTTTTGCCCGTCGCTTTATTTTTCGATTTCCGTACTTTATTCAGCTCTCGACGGAAAGATGTCCTCATTATATTGATTTTTTTCTTGACACTTTCTACGGTTGCATCCGGATCTTTTTGCTTGTAAGTTTCCAACAGCGTTTCCAGTGCATCAGTTCGCATGGTTTTGTTTTTGTATGTTTCAGATTTCGTGTACCACAGGCAGGGAAAACTTTTGTAAGCTTCAATAAACTCTTCAACAAATTGCTTGTTTCTTATATCCATTTTAATCAAGTTATTATTCTCCTTTCTGAATTAGAATTTCTTTTCTTTAATAATATAAAATATAAAATTTCTTCAAATGCCTGTCAAGCTCAGACGCACCAAATTAAAGGAACTTCAAATACATTTGTCAAATATTTGTTGATCAAATTCCGGAGCGCGTTCACGAAGTAGGCTGCAAGCAAGGTATCTAGGAGAAAGATATTTCCTGAATTACATTAACAACGCCGACGTGGTCGTCGTCGTGAAACGCCGGGCAAGTTACCACTGGGCGGCACCGCCATAGAGTTGATTTATTTGCTTGTAATCTCTGCCAGTTTGCAATAAAATTTTAAATATGTAATAATAAAAAAAATATTTTCTTTTCCTTCAAGTCAGAGTTTTTTAATATAGTAAAATCATTTATTTTCAGAAAATCATTTCATTTTTTCATGTTTTTTCATAATAGATTTAGATCTTGCATATTGGCAGCAATGGAGCGCCAGCGTTAAAATTAGGATTAGAGATCGGTCGACGACCACGCCGACGACGACGCCGGAGTGGGTAATGTAATGCATTTCATACATGCAGTACTATCTCTAAATATTTTTGACATAAAACGACAACCACGCCGGCGTCGGTGTTGTTAAGGTGAAAACCCAATGAACGCGGCAGGCGTCGCGTCGCTTTGACAGTTCAATAGAATATACGTGTTTAAGTTCGTGCTGGCCAAATGGCTGCCGCGCTTGCCGGATTCGACGCGAAAGTAGAGCAATGTTCTAATTTTAGCCCGCGGCAGACGCTTTGACAGTTCTTTGGGATGATTTTAATCTGTTTATATGCTTGGTAAGCTACAAACGCAAGAACTGCCACATCTAATAACTCTGATATATCCATTATTTCACTTTTAAATAATAATTCAAGCTTTTCTATCAGTTTTTCTTATTATAAATTAATCTTAAGAGTACCAACGCGACGCGTCCATTGGGCCATGCTGAAATCCTACACGCGTCTACCGCGGAGAACTGTCAAAGCGACGCGACGCCTGCCGCGTTCATTGGGTTTTCGCCTTTAATGTAATCCAACGAAGTAGAACTAAAGGAATGCAAATGAGAAAATATCATGTACCCATTTCTAACACATTGACCGTTTATGCATAAGCGCCGTAAAATTTTTACACCTGTTTACAATTGTACAATCTGTGCGCAATTTTAATCGCTTTTATTTTTATATACTCAATAGTATTTACTGAATTTGCAAACATGAACATAAAAAAGTGAACAAAAAGTTCAGTGGTAAAAAGTTTGTGAGTAATATTTCCTTCGTGCCCCTACGATTATTTCACGGATTTTCCTGCGTCAATGCGCCAAGCTCAAAACAAACCAAACCTAAGTATGGATTTGACAGCGCAAACCAAAAATGGCGGATTGAAACATACAAAAATGCAGAGCAATTTTGGATACGCTCATGTACACGGATTGTACATATGATTGCATCTCTGTTAGATATTACCTCGTTGATGTAATCCGGCCAATTCCCATTAAAATTTTGACACATTGGCTGCAGCTAGCTATGGCAGCTGTAGATGTGGCTATCGTCCTTCTGAAATGCAATAGCCCAACAGCAAGATTTTGGAACAGCACCTGGCGGCGTTCAGAAAATTTTAGTAGCCGGCTACAGCCGGTAACGACTTGAGAGTGCCACATAGCATAGCATGGCTTTATTTTTAAATTATAGAAAAGAAAAAAAATATTATTGTAAGGACATACTTGTAATAATTTAGCTAAAAGGCAATATTTAAAAATATTTATTTTATAGCCCACCTTTTCTTTCATAGAAATCCAAATTAGTATTTAGAACAACAAAATTAACAGGAAATTAGTCAAATGAATTAACGATGAAAATAAGGCATAACCATTTACATATATGAATGACCGTGGGGTCATTTATTAATTTAATTTGCGAAGCAGGGGGTTGATTCTGATCTATTGTCGTGCTTTAATGTCAGAATATAAACCTAAATGAAATGAACTTATCTACTGATTTTTTCGTGTTTTAATCAGCTCAGCAAGCCTTGCATTGGGTAGAATGAACTGAAATGACACTTGAAATTACAAATTCAAAATATTATTTTGAATTTAAGCACTTAGTGCTCTAATTAGGTGTGGAATATCCATTTACCACAGTATACAATTTTTGTCACAACCTCTTGATCAGTTGACTAATTTGTCATATATTTAGGCGTGTTTTTTTACGTTTGTTCACTGCAAATTCATTTTAGTTCGTTTTGTGGTAGATAATAGTGAAGACACGGAACTAACTGTCTTGAAAATAAAAGTACGACAAAAGTGAGGTGAATATGTCAAAAAACACTTCTAAAATGTATGACAAAAAATCAGAATCACCCTCCAGATTTTTAGCCAGTCAGTACTGGAGGGTGATTCTGATCTTTTGTCGTATTTGAATGTCAAAATATACGCCTAAATGAAATGAACTTTTCTACAGGTTTGTTAAATGAGCTGCTCCAGGTTACTTTAGAGCAGAAAAGAGTTAAAAAGAGCAAAAAATAGTGCTTAATGAACTCAGAGCACTACTCTAAAGTGAACTCAACTGTGTTTACTGAGTCTGCTCTAAAGTGAACTGGTACTGGAGTAACCTAGAGCAAGATTTTTAGCTCTACCTTTATCGAAGGAATAATTTAGAGCAGGCATTTGACAACTGTAAATTGTGTTGACAGTTTTGGTAAAGTTCAAATAATTGCATTTTTTGTGGGAAAAATAAATTTCTGGACAATTTTAGTGTAATAATTTAAATAATAATTGTGTTTCTGTATGTTAAAAAAAGGTTTATTTCTGTACATAAATCATGCATTAATTTAAGCAATTGCGGTTTTTGGTGACAGATCTCAGAAAATTTGTGTTTCATGAGCTGCCTGGTGCTCTGTTCTCCTCTACTTTTAATTTGACAGTTAGACCTGAATTACAATTACTACTGATCTATACAATATAAAAATCTGTCTACTGCGACTTGATTTTAAGTCGAAGTCGACGCTGAGGTTAAATTTGTAACTAAATTAAAGCTTCAACTGCTTGAACAAACCAGAAGTCCGGAGTTCTGTGACAGAACTGAAGCTAGCCGCTGCCAACACCAACTTTGCACTTTGAGCAAAGTTTAGTTTCAGTCGCAGTCGCAGTCGAAGTTGCAATTGTATCTTGCCACATGCATTTACCATTTGGGCAAAGTCGTAGTCGACTGATCAGTCGTAATTGTAATTCAGGCCTTCAGCTCCTCTCCACTCTTCATAAACAGACCTTATATATATTCAATAAATTCTCATCTTACTTTGCACTAGATTTTATTTCTATTCTATAAATACCTACATAAGAAAAAAGGATTATATTTTGCACAAAAACTAAACTGATAAATTGTTTTCAAGTCTTCCTAAAATAAAAGGGCTCGATTTAATGCTGGTATTGTTGTTGAGGACTTATTTTTTTTGCCATTATCTATACTAACAAGAGGTTGGCTAATTAACGTGCTGACATTCTGTTAATAACTTATAGTTGTAAAAAACAAAGAAATTGATATATAACTTAATAATTTGCCAACTGAAACTAAAAAATAGTAACTTATTAATTGTCGGAATGTCCGTTACATATGTTCTACCAACCTAATAACTTATAACACAGATAAGAAAATCGGTGCATGATTGCACTTGCATACTTCGCCAGCATCCCTATAACAAATCATATCAGTTGCAGCAGTATACAAATATGGCTTCGCTCCCGAGTCCAACGCAGGTAAATTCTCTTAAATTTCTTGTTTTATTTTTATTATATTATATTTTAATCATGTTATTATTTTATATTTTAAAATTTTTTAATTATAAAAGTTCATTTAATTCGCAAAAAATATTTTGATAGAGTGTTATTTAAGGAATAAGAGACGAAAACAATTTTAATTTGACAAGGGTGTCACCTAACTTCAACTGTCAAAAAAAATTTTTATCATTTTTTTTTATATCGATTTGATAAGATCACAAGGGACATGCATTTTATTTTCACATAATAATTAATGCACACATTTATTTGTACATTTCATACAGGTGGCTGGCAAGCACAATGGTATATATGAAGCTTATTATAAACAAGTGGGTATAAAGAGTAGTATTTGAGTCCTTTCTTATATTTATGCAATTGAATTAGGTTGACCCCAAAGGGATGGGTACAATTGAGGCGATGGATGCCGCAAAATTTTTGAAAAAATCTGGGTTAAGTGATGTAGTCCTAAGTAGGATTTGGGATTTGTCTGATCCGAAAGGTCGGGGCTGTTTAGACAAAGCTGGTGTCTTTGTTGCATTAAAATTAGTATCACTAGCACAGGCTGGGCATGACATCAGTATGAGGAATATTTTTATGGAAACATCAAATCCGCCTAAAGTTGTAAGAATAAGAATACATACTAACAATTTATTTAATTAAAACAATTAAAATAAACTTTATTTTAGGGTGAAATTCCAAAAATAATACCGCAAACAATTCAGTCTGTTTCAGCATCAAATGCAGATTGGACAATGAAAGTGACAGACAGACTTAAATATGAGCAGTTATTTGATTCTCTACAACCTGTAAATGGTTTGATTGCGGGCAACAAAGTAAAAGGTGTATTAATGGATTCGAAATTGCCATTAGACACGCTAGGAAAAATTTGGGACTTAGCGGATCAAGACAAAGACGGGAGCTTAGATAAACACGAATTCATGGTTGCCATGCATTTAGTCTATCAGGCCCTTGATAAACGAGCTGTTCCGTCGACACTTCCTTCAGAACTTTTAAAGCCACAATCTGGAGCTTCAGTCCCCAGAGCACCAAGCGGAGAAGGTTTTGGAGATGTTGGGTTTGTAGCCAATTTCCCAAAAGATATCGCTCCACCACCAGTTCCACCATTACCTGCAATATTGCCAATAACAACACAGCCACCAATTTCACGTGTTCCACCAACTGTTCCTAGCATGCCGTTGATTTCAACAGACCCTCTTGCTCCAGCAAAGATAGTGCCTCCATTATCTGCTCCTGCTGCCTCTACGGATTGGGTAGTCTTGCCAACTGAATTAATACGGTTTGAAAGTATTTTCCGGGATTGTGATCGTGACAGAGATGGTCTGGTATCTGGTTTAGAAGTTAAAAATGTTTTTCTGCAGTCTGGAGTACCTCAAAATTGCCTGGCACATATATGGTATGCAATTCAAGACACTTTTTTTTTTTGAACTAATTTGTTAATGGCAAATAATTTGTATATTAGACCCTTAGAATATAGAGGCTACTTTCTATATTCTAAGATTAGACCTTTGCCAATTTCATCGTACTCATTTAATAACTATTTTAAAAAAAATTAAGGGCACTCTGTGACACAAACCAGTCAGGAAAACTAACCTTGGAACAATTTGCTTTAGCAATGTGGATGGTTGAACGCAAAAAGAATGGTATCGAGCCACCAGAAGTAAGTTTTTTTTTTTCTTTTTAGTAAGTATACTTACATATTAAACCAATTTCATTTATCAAGGCGCTGTCACCAAATATGATTCCTCCTAGCCTTAGAGGTGCTGTTCAAGGTGTAGATCTTATACAAACTCAACAGGTATTTCCATTTGAAATTAATTTGTTGCTTCTTACTAAAATATTTTGCTAGGAGCCGCAGCCAACATATGCAAACCCAGAGCTAGAAATGATATCGAAAGAAATTGAAGAATTGTCTAGGGAACGCCGAGTTTTAGAGACTGATATTTCACAGAAAGAAGCTGATATTCGTATTAAATCTGGAGAAGTTAGGAGTTTACAGGTAAATTTGATTTTTAATAATTGATACCTGTTTTCTCAATACATTTTTTGCAGAGTGAATTAGATACGCTTACTGCAACTCTGAAACAGTTGGAAAATCAAAAAGGAGAAGCTCAGAAACGTTTGGATGATTTAAAGGCTCAAGTAAAATTCATTTATATATAGCTTATCTAACGATTTTTTTTTTTATTTCTTTAACTGTTTATATTGGCACGAATTTGTTTATTTTTTCAAAAATAGGCCCAGAAAACGATTTTAAATATGTACATCGAAGCTGCCTTGAGTTAAAAAAGCACTGCTTTGAAAGCTAGAATCATTTATTTATCCTTTAAATGGGCTTGAATAATTTTATATTTTTTCTATGAATTCCCGCTAATTTAATTCTATCTGCAGTAAAAAAAGATCTCACCCAAAATCATGTTTGATGATATAAATAACAGAGTACATACATGTATTTTACACACACGAGTACGAAGTGACATATTTTACTGAATTCCTGTTCTTCCAATAAATCTGGTTTTTATGGACAGATACAGTTTTAAACCTACTAAAGAGAAATACCACAATAGGCCGACAGTGGCCGAAGTTGTAACCCCCGGAATATACAAGCCATGAACAGCAGTGAGAGTGAGCAGTGAGAGTGAGCTCTTACTGCATGCTGTACCCGGCACGAAGGCCTTTTAATGTGTCGGTGCCTTCGGCGAATTCATGACTTGTATTTTATTCCGGGGGCTACGCCGAAGCTCTTTACTACTTCTCATTATTTCTGTAAAAAGAAGGAATATTGTGTAGTGGCAACATCGCTTTGTAAATATTTCGATTTTTACTATCTTTTTTTTTTTTTATTAACCTATTTTTCAGTATGGCTGGATGGATATAATTAGGATCAGTTTCAAACTCTTTTTGGAAACCCTCTAATATGATCCAGAAAAGCCTCCTTAGCAATTGTCGGGGTAGCAAATGAAACATTGTCAGAGTCATTGATATGCCTAATGTTGTTATTTAAAAATTGAAAATTATAACGAGACGAACATGTTGCATATTTTCGACGATTGATTCACTACTTTTGGACTCTATGCCGTATGGTATTATAGTTACTGTTAGTTTTCTTACTTTCATTAAGTAAGTGGGCAATATAGGGTACAAATTTACAAACAAGTATTTTTGCTAAAATACAGGAAAATTTCTGTGGTCGATTCCTTTTTTTGAAGAAAAGAGAAATTGCTAAACACTTTTGACATTAGTTTATCTAACCTAAAAAAATGGTTACACACTCAGCCTATTTTATATCTACATGTGAGCCGCTCACTTTCCAAATCGATTAAAAGAAAAGGTAGAAAATATTTCTAAATTTTTATAAATTTCTTGTGAAAAAAAACAAAAATTTATTTATTATTCAACGGCCTTAAAATTGTTGTCACGAGAAACTACATGACAACATTTTTACGGCCGTGAAATAATAAATATTTTTTTCACAAGAAATCTATAAATATTTTCTACCTTTTCTTTTATGAACTTAATCGATTTGTCAAGTGAGCGGCTCATATGTCAGTGCAATGAACACTAGAAACGGGAAAAACAATGAAAGAAATGACCCCATTCTTAGCTTTGGATTGAATTATATTTTCACTGTTCTTCACCTCACAGAAGCAGAATGGAAGATACATGCAGGCCTTTCTGTCTCTGCTTTTACCAGTACCTAAAAGATTCTACATTTGAACCTGAAGTAGTGAACCACTAAGTCATAATATGTGGGTTTATCACTTACCTACTGGTACGTTAGAAGCCTGAGGGTTTCTTTTCTGTTTCCATGTAAGAACCATAGCAGTTAGTAAGCGCTCCAGGTTTGCCTCTTCTTGATCACCTCAATAGGTGATATCCAACCTTCCTTAGAGCTAGTGGTACGTGTTAACATATCATCAAACCCAGATACAAAATTGATTAGTCGGAAAGATGTTAAATGAAGTTCATAAAACTTCATTAGTCATGAATATAATTAACTTTTTTTTGTGTTGTAGGATTTAGTTGATTTTTATTTAATTTTCTTTCTTTTTCTAATTTCATTTCTTCAAAACACTATAAAACAATATTTAATGGGGTCAATAAAATAAAACAAAAATATAAAAATTTTGTAAACATATTTTGGTTGTGCATAGAGTAATGATGTAAATGGTGCACTCGCTAGTATTAATAATGAAATTGAAGTAAAGCGACAACAGGTTGGTGTTTTCAATTTTCTTTTCTTTAATTTGTTTTTTTTTGATTTTTATTGTGATATATGTTTTAATTATTATTCACAATAATTTAATTCCGTTGTGTATCGTTTATTGTAGGTTGTTCGTTTGTTTATTTGTTTTTTTACATAGCTTTTTTTTCCAAAATTTGATTTGAAAAATATAATTAAGATTTATGTAAATTTAACTTTTCTTTTTACCATAACAAAAGGTCGATAAAATTCGTGAACAATGCCGAAAACAAGAAGAGACAATTAATGAACAAGAAAGTGAACTAAATTCAAAGCGCTCTGAGCTTCAAAAACTTAAGGATGAAGAATCTGCCTTGGAAAAAGAGTATGATTCAAATCGCAAGGAACTAGATAATTTAACAAAACAACTTCAAGACACGCAATTACAAATAAGTCAGGTGAAATAGTTATAGTTTGTGTTTTTTGCTTTCTTATATAGAGTGTATTTCTTTAAAAAAAAAAAACAAAGGTAAAAGCCATGGTTACTCAACTGTTAGAATCTCAGAGGCAGATGAACGATGCCCTATTGTTATGTAAAGCCGCTATTGAAGCTAATGATGCCGCTTTACTATCAGATTATTCTCTGAAAATCGAACCGGACTTTCGTGAAGCGAAAGAAACACTCGAAAAACTGGATGAAACACCAAAAAATGATCCATTCAATGAAAAAGATGTTTCGTTTAGCGGAGAAGATAATTTTGTTTCTAATGGATTTACATCAGATCCATTCTCTAATGGAACTAAAACTGGGACAGCTTTCGACGATAATTTTGGTAACGCTCAAATTCCAGGTTTTGATGATGCTTTTGGATCTAAATTCTCTGCAAATCAGACGAAAGATCCTTTCGGTTCTAGTACAGCAGATCCTTTTGGAGATAAAAAAGCTACTGCTATTACACCAGAGGTATTCTGACAATCCAATAAATTTTTTTTTGTTGATTAATTGTGGAATATATATATATTTTTTTTATATAATAAAACAGCCAGGAAAAGATGATTTTGGTAGTGATCCATTTGCTATTTTACATGCTCCAACATCAGCAGGACAAATACTAAGTCCAAATACAACTGGTGGCCAAAAATCAGGCCCACCACCAAGACCAGAATCCCCTAGTCCTGCATTACCACCAAAGAAATCAAAACAACCACCACCAAGGCCTGCACCTCCACGCCCATTACAGGTAATGTAATTATATTATGTGTTTTTCAGGGCGATTTTTTTATTTAAAAAAAAAAAAAACTAAGGTTTTTTTTTTTTCAATATTTATCGAAAGACTCTCACTTCCTGGTTTAATTTAGAAACTTAGATATTATTTATGAGTATTATTTACTTGGTTTTACAGTAATGTCGGCCGAATGGGAAAAGTAAGGTAAAAATTATTCTCGAGAACGAATTTGTTATAAGCAGTGATAGTAAAATCTGTAAATTCGAATCATGTGTTAGGTAGGATAAAATGGTTTATAAATAAATGATTTCAGAATTGGCTACAAAACTATAAGTGCTCTATCTCAAAATACATTAAAGAAAACACTGGATAAAAAAGGGTTGCACGAACCTTAAAATTTACTGCTATCGTTTATGTAAGTGTTGAGTGGGTAAGGCCTATAATACTAGGGATGACTAAAAATTAGTGGACTAAAAAGGGTGTGATATATCAACATACATAATATTCAATATGCGATGAAGTGTTTTCAATAAACAATTAACACAACACATTATAAAGCAATAAAACAAATACCGCATAATTAAAGCACGCGACATTCTGCTGTACGCGGCGTGAGTAATATTTCAAATAATAATATAATTCAAAATCGTTATCCACTAACTGATCGAAATTCTTGACGCGTGACCCACTAAGCGGCGTGCAAAAAAAAGCAAGTCAACTGTTAAGTAATATCGATAGCTGACTAAAGAGGTTCATGGAGGCCTCGTTTTGTAAGTATATTAATCAAGGATATTGACCAATAATTCTACAATATCATAATAGCATAATTGAGGTAATTATAAGTAAATTAAAAATTATATAAATAAAAAAGCCCAGTGAAAAATGTGTTCACTTGTCATTCCATTGTAACCGAACATCAGTCTTGTTATTTTTGTCGAGTGCAGCTTCTATAAGCTACTCTCAACTTCACTTAGGAGTTGAGCTAAACTAGCTACTCCAGTATAAGATCGGGAAGTTGAGCTTTTACAAGTTCCTCCCTCATCTTCATCATCAATTGCAACGGTTTGCTACTCGATGTAGTAAAAGATCGAGGAGCTGAGCTTTTGCAAGCTACTCCCGCATCTGCTGCGTAAAGGCATACCTACATACAGCATATCGCTGTGGTGACAGTAATTACTGCTTTGGTATCGTGACGACATTAAGATTTTTACTACATTGCTCTCGTGACGAATCAACGTAAGACATAGGCGATAATTCGTGGTTTATAGACTTCTTTTCAGCTTGGGTCCGAAATTGTGCTTTGATGTACTATGAAACCTATGTTAAAATAGACTTGTACACCTTGTCTGGCAGCTAATTTTATACTACCGCGTCGTTTGGGCGACAGGAGGAATATTGGTGTTACATTTTCCATTATTATCCTCTACCGTCCACTTTTTTGGCGACGGCAAATTGCGCAAGGTAATAGCAATGCAAAGGCTACTATCTCTTACATGTCTGCTTTAATACTGTTGCCTTGTGGTACCAAGAACGTCGATCGTGTGAAAAGCGATAACGATTGTGTTTCGTCTGTGGTACCACTGTGGTTCGTGTGAAAGCGGCCTTATAGAACGGAAAAGTAAAAAGAATTAAAAAAAAAAACTTAAGTTTTTTTCGAATTTTGAAGGTTTTCGTTGTAATACAGATACTGATGTATGCCGCTCTTAAATCTGCTTATTTGATTTATTTTATGCTCCTACCACCTGGAATGAATTACCACGCGCGCTAGTTTATCGGCGTAGCTTCAGCGGATGTCTGTCTTCTGTTTTACTATTTCAGTGGTCAAGCACTCTGGCTTTATTGTTTTTTAATCTGTTTTTATTTGCTGGAATCATGTTATCGTTAATTTATAAGTGTGGTGATGTCTGGTCACTAAATCTGTAACTACGATAATGTTCTACCTGTGATCTCAAAATTACTATTAACACATGTCGCTTATGACCTTTATTGCGGATTATTAATTTGGCGCCGACTGCGAAAATTACCAAAAGGCTGTCCACACATGGTAAGGTAAGCTTAGAGTGACAGTTATCAGAAAAACGTGCGATCAGCCACATTTAGACCATGCATTGTGTTTCCACCTTATAGTGATCTTAACTAGAAATTGTTTAATTTAGGGGACGTGTTCAAATCAGCTATATAGATCTGTTTTATGAGCTAGGTTACTCTAGAGCAGGAAATCGAACACGATTTTCTGTCCTTTTCTGCTCTAGAGTAACCTAGAGCAGCTTATTAAAGAGACCTCTTGTTTGCCACCCTTCTCAGACAGCGATCAAAGCGATCCGTAACATAAAATTCCCCAAATTTACGTAAAAAATAACTACCAAGCGTATTTTTCTCTCCATAAAATTACATCCAGGAGAATGCGCTGGCCAACAAACCCATTATATTTATTCATTTTTCTGTAATTCACGCCTTAGTACTCTGGCTTGTGTGGAGATGTTCACCTATAATGTATTTTCTTTAATATGACATCAGATCGGTAACCAATACGTTTTGGTATTACCAAAGAACATATAACTTAACAAGAAGCTCTATCTGGCTTTTCAAAATGAACAAGCTGTATGCTTAATTCTGGAAGCGGTCGGGAGGTAACAGACGGGAAGAAGCAATGATTTGAAATTGTGGGAATATTGCTCGCTTCTCTCTATTCTCTGCCATCTCACAGCTGTACACACTCCGACGCCAGCCATGCACAGTTTTAGGTGTCATTATGCTGTCTGGCTGATGTGATGAACCGGTTTTTGCATTAATTTACTCGAAAATTTTTCTGCTTGTCGGCCACCAATTCCTATCCTTTGACGATCCGCCACCATAAAAAAAACGAAAAGTTTTCATACAATTTGTCAGAGCGGGTCGTAATATCATGATCCACCATATAAAATTTTCAATATATGAGATACGTATTCTTTCTGTTATATGTTCTTTGGTATTACTGATTATTTATTATTGTACTGGAACAAACTAGATGCACGTTACCATACTAAAAGATTACGTCCAGTAAAAATTAATTTTGGGGCTCTAAGATCGTCGCATTACCACCATGACCGTTGAGCATTCTTTCATCTAGAAATGTTATATGTAATCTTCTGCTACCAGATATTAAATAATGCATCAAACATGGTGAAGGTAGTCGTACGGTATGTGTCACCCTTAGTTCGTATGGTACCTTGTTTCAAGGTTTTTGCAATATGAGAATTAACATTGAGGAATAAAATGGAAATCTTCTGATAAGAATATTTAATCTTTGTGCAAGCAGGAAGTCTTTAGGAGACATGAGGTGAATGGTAGAAATACTGATGAATGTTGCTCGTAAACCTTTGCAGATTGTAAGCCCGAGGAAAGGCGAGATGGTAGGCTGTTCCATATTCACAGTGCGGAATAAAAAAAAGCATCGCGGAAATTCACTGCACCGCCGAAAGTATTTTGAAGGGGAAAAGATGAATTAATCTACAAGGGATCATATTACATATTTGATCAGAGCATTGGCCATGCATATAGTGAAAAAGGCGCGAAGAGCATCAGACATTACAGCGGTGCTCGATCTCGATATGTCAAGTTAGTTATTACTATATCCCCAATGAGCTTGAAGCCTCTAGTATCAGCTAAGGGTGTGCGACCACATATAAGAATTGTATTCCATTCTGATATTGGACTTGTAGAGGAGCGCTAGATTTGACGGGTTTAAATATTTGTCAAATCTTTTAAAAAATCCAAAAAGTTTCGATGTTTCTTTGGCAACAGATAGTATGGGAAGCCTTTGTGTTTAAGGTCTGGAATATTGTCCTTATATTTTGTAAATTCAATTAATAATGATTGTTATATGAGAGAAATGAGGTTTATCCACAGCTTTATACCACAAGCTTTTAGTGAGGTAGCTTCCCTGGTGAGAGTACTACTTGTCTTTTGATCAATTTCAGTTTTTCTTGTCATCTACTAACCGAGCTTTGTCTATATGACGAGAAATTAATTTAAGCAATCGATTGTAGGTGTTTGGTATGTCACCCAACCACTATTTAACAGCAATTGTATTTGCATCAAGAAGAAAACTTATGTCGATTCCGATGGGGCCAAATCAGTGTTGCACTTTTTCTGGCAGTGGAGCACTGAAGTCCACCCAACAAATTTCTGTTATATTCCTTGTATTTGTGTACTGCACTGCTGGAAAAAGTGCAACACCAGTGTTGCACTGAAGTCCCATCGAAATCGACATTAGTGTGTACAAATTTTTGCTTAGTGCTTATAAGCACAGTATATTCATACAGTAGCCCAGCTCTGTCAAAACTGTCAAACGAGTAGGATGCTTCTATAAAGAGACTATACTTTCTCTTTCAACAGTTTTAAATAACACACAAGTAAATTTCTAATACAAAGGTTCCTATGTAAATCTAAAGTGGAAGAAACAGAACTTCCAGCATACACAAACTTGTAGCAGAGGAAGAGGGACGAAATGACAATCAAAACTGTTTGTGCAAGAAAAAAAAAGCTAAAAACAATTTGTTCCACTTCCCATGCCATTCGGCTTGGTAGAACTATCAAACTGTCACAAACATTATTACAACCATTTTGCCTGTTACACTGTCCATGGAACGAACACCACTTTGCAATCAAACAGCTGGAACAATACATTTGCAGACTGGTGCTGAGATGTGTACTTACATAAAACTAATACTTCTCCCAACCATCGTACAACTAGCTACTGTTCGTTCATTTACATCCGTATCATACTTAATAGTTCCCTCTTATGGGAGAAATTTTGAGGTTTTTTTTTGTAATTAAAATTCTAAAATTCGCTTTTCAGTAGTTTGCTCTGGGCTACTGGGCTACTGTATAAATATACTGTGTTATAAGTTCTAAGTAGATAAACTGGAAATGTATATGTTTATTTTCTTACCCAATGACAACAGTACGTAAAAACCTTCAGATATTTAAAATGTTGAAATATTTTAATATAAATATGAAAATTTTCTCAAAACTATCAAAAGTGAATAATTTTATTTTATCATTTTAGGGTCCAACAAGACCAGCACCACCGGTTTCTTCTAACACCGATGCATTTGGTTCTTCGATGGGAGGTTTTGCTGATTTTGCTGATTTCGACAATAAGGTTCGTAGTCGCATGAACAAATTCAAATGGTAGATAGAATGGTATCTTTTCAATTTCTTTTTCATATTATTTTTTTGTTTTTTTGAGCTTTGTTATTGTAGTTTGTTTTTGATTTCAATTTATTTTACTAATTTTTACTAAAATAGATTATTTTTAAGTTTATTTGTATTCTTATGTTAACTAACCCAATAAATTGTGTTGTTGTATTTATAGTTTTATATTACTAACTCTCCTCGCTTTTAATTTTGTTGCGTTTATAGTATTATACTCTGTAGAAGCACAGTATACCTTCAAGGTGGGCTTAAAGGGTATATTATGTATATTCTAAACAATATTTCGTATGAGGACGTATCACCGAAAATAATTAATGGAACAATACCGAATTTGCCAAATAAGATGTATTCAACGCTTAATTGAATGGCGCTCAACTGTTTCAAATTGCTTGAATCAATAAATAAGATGTTAAGGGATTGGAATTATATCTTGTAAGTGAGCTGGCTGTATATAAAGATGCATAATGCTTAAATTTAAAGTGGTTCTTTCGAACAAACCTTTTCTCTAGAAGATGCTGATCTGAGCAAGTTTGACAAGTTCCTTTGTTTATACGGTTTTCATGTTATTATTAGTAAATAAAAGTCCAAAGCTACTACTAATCGTAAAATGGTGACACCTTCTCCAATTCCAGGGCCGAGATAGCTCATGTGCGTGGATAGTGTCGATTTCCATGGATATTTATCACATCAATTACATAAAATAATAAAATACTAAAAAATCATTTTCTTATAGAACCGGTGCCATAAAGATATATGTTTATAGCGGTACCCTTCTTGACCAGAGCATCGGCTGCCCCATTTCTAGGTATGTCACTATGACCAAACACCCATCAGAGAATAACTCTGTCGTTAGCACCCAATTTCCTGAGTTTTCTTGAGTCCAGAACTTTAATTGCAGCTTGACTGTCAATAGAAATCCTGATAACTCAATCGCTAGGTATATCATAAGTTGTTTCTAGCAGCATTGCTGCTTTGCTAATAACCAGAACTTCCGCTTGGAACACACTACAGTAGTCCGGTAGGCGGTACGATTCCTGTATTTGAGGGAATACTAAGTACACCCACTCTCTACTAGAAATGGTAACTGAGAATGCTAGGGACAATATAATCCGTAGCTCCCGTATCGTACACAGTCCCCAGGACAGATCTTCAATATTCTGCTGTTATCTAGTTCACGGTGTGCGAGTGTGTGTATCCGATCTTTTGCCAAAAATTTTCTTGCAGGCATACAGTGCAATGGCCGCCCTTTTGACGCGCTTATTTACATTTATCCTTAAATTTAATTTGGAGTTAGTATCACCCCGCTTCTGTTTTAAATTCAAGGATGAGTAAAAGTCGGAATAACTCTCCTTCGTGTAAAGCGAACTAGTTCAGTCTTTGCGTGGTTAAACCCCAGACCGCAACTTATAGCTCAGTTTAGAAGCTTTTGTAATGCTCTTTGGGTTAGTTCGCTGAGTTTCCTAAAAAAATGTAAAAATATAAATAGAAAAATTTGGAAGGAGTGGGAGAGGAGACGTAATAAATGTTAAGCACATATGCTTAGAATTGGAATTTATTCACATTTTTGGATGCCCGTCTACTTCTCTGCACGATACTAGAAAGTAAATAAATTATTCCTATCAAAATAATAGCGTAATATGTTTTCTCCAAATCCTTAAATGTGTTATTTTATTGTCATACTTTGTTAAGCTTTATATCGTGAACAAAAGTGCTTGGTGCTAGATAAAATGTGAAATATGTAATGTAGAGAGCTAGCCCCTTTTGGATTTTCTTACTTTTCTCCTTATATTACGCATAATCGAATATCTCGTTTCTATCATAATGCAAAAGGTGGTGAATTCAATATGGGTACATAAAATATGTATTAGTACTGCACCATTCTTTGCCCACAATCATAAGTATTTCACCACGAGAGAATAAAATAGCTTTGTTAACAGCTTTAAAATTTTCGACATCGTTAAAAATCAGTTATTTTATTCTTCAAACGGAGGTGAAATAGTACTGGTGAATAATTATAGATTATTTACTCTTATTTCGCTTCTTGGTATTTTATTATTCTATGCTATTATTAAAAATTAATAGCTTCTTTTGTTTTGGAAATGTTCTTTTCTTGTAGCATTTAATACAAACTTTTGGGTTCGTAGGATCTAGTATAAAAATCAGTGAAAAAATTTACAGCTAGCAGTTCTGCTAGAATATCTGTTCGATGGAATATGTTTGTACAAAACTGTAAAAATAGGGCAAAACTGTTTTGCAACTTATTACATAAGAAGCCGAAAAACTTTTAGTTGCTTGGGCCGCTCGACCTGACTATTCTGAATTCCTTTTCTGTTATATAGTTAATAATTACATAGAAAAAGTAACTCTGCTTGCTAAAATCTTTGTTGGAAATTTATATTTAACACCTTATTCGCAAATATGCGGCACTGAACATCTTCAACGACAGATCTTGGCACACTGCTCTCAACTAGCGCTTGATATCATGATTTGAAGATTTTTGTCTGGCGTTCTGAACTTGATACATCTGTAGAAGTTAATCTGTTAAAGATTAGCTGGTAAAAAAATATGGTATTCTCATACAAACCCTTGTTGAGTAAATTATGGATTTCAAGGAGAGGAGAACTGTTCACATTTTTTGTGAAAAAAAAAGTAATAATCTTAAATCTGTCATGTTTCGGTTTATCACTTTTCGCTTTATGTGATAACACCATAACGATCAGCGCTTAATTGTTATACTTCAATTGGTATCCACACTACATTCTTTCACAGAAAAACGAATTAGATTTTCATCGAACAACACAATCATGATCATTGCTTTTATCATCGAAACTTACGCTATATTTTTACATGAACGTAAAGCTAGAACTTTATATAGAGGGTCAAGACAGGAACTGTGTGTACCGTTTGGATGTGAAATAAAAACGCAGTTGTAGATTATTCATATAGTTATTTATTTATTTATTCGTAAAGAACAGTTAATAGAAAATTATGAAATAAAAATAAGACGATAACCGTTACGCTGCTGCCTTTTCGCTAATACACATATTCACATTTCCGCTGCAGTATTGTGGTTAAATTGGACAACAGTCGATAATTTATTCTCGTACATTTTGCTTTTTAAGTATCCCCGTAAAAAATATCGGTCCGTATTTACAATTAACAGACGACCTAACTTTGAAAAATTAAGTGCCAATGAAATCTTTTGCGAATATCGTAGCATACATAATAACTTTAAGGCGCTTGATGCTTTTGTCTAGGGCTCTCTTCGACAATTCTACTTATTTCCGTGCTCGTTTAAGTAAAACTATGCTTCGTCTCTGAGCATACATAATGCTATCGAAATTGTTGTGCTCCAGCATTTCGTTAGCAAAATTTAATCGATTAGCATAATCAGTTGTGTTGCACAAATTTTGAATTTTATATGCTTTCAGATGCTTTGTTTTTGTGCGTTTTATTGTTTATGACTTCAAAAGTTTGCGTATTAACAGTGATGGATGTCATTTTACCGATTCTTGCACCTGTTGGATTGTTTCCGCAACTCTTGGGCTTCATGGGCGGCCTGTGTTTAAATTCTTGTTGCCGTCCCTGTAGTTTTAAGCTTATTGGTACATTTTCTAATCAAATTAGCACTCGGTGCATTCTGTGTCTGGTATTCTAGACGATACAAGCGTTATATCTTAGAAGAATTACATGAAGGTGTGACCTCCAACATTGAACTTCTATGGTAGGCGATCAGAGATAACCATACCGATGAGACCTCTCTGATCGCTGGGTCGAAAAGTTCAATAATTTTTCTTTTGCACTTAGAAGAATTATCTTCATAATGACTTAATTTGTAATTAAATGAAGTCAAATGTGCAGTATGTCGTCACAAAAATGAAGTGTTTCAAGAACCCATTTTCAACATTTCGGTTCAATTTCAAATGGAGCAAATTTTACTCCATTTAGTAAAATTGCAGTGAAAGTGCCACCTGCCGACATTAAAATTAACTAAATTTATTGGAAAGTTAGCAGTGACAGCTATCAGTTGATCATGAAATCTCTTTACAGCTTCTTATTATCTTTCAATAAACAAATTTTCTTCTTCCTAAATACTTTGAAACTTACAGCAAATACTCGCAAATTTTCTTCTTCCCAAATGCTTTGAAACTTACAACAAATACTCGCAAATTTTCTTGATAGCATTTAATTAAATTATTGAACTCTGCCATGATATTTACTCACAATGAGAAATTCTCAATGACATTTCAAATGAAATAAGAAGTCTGTCAAACCTTAATTTCCTTAAAAAGACTGAATTTCATACATTATGAAGACAGTCTGTCTAGGTCTACGTAGCAACGAAAGAATTACTGTTGCGATAAAATGCGGGTACGCAAAAATGCTCTGGATTCCAATGTAAAGCGGGAGTCAGGTTAAAAATGTTAAACGCGTAAAACGCGTTGATAGGTAATATCGAATGTATGCTTGTTGTTTAGGGAGCGTTAGACTATCGTCGCATGTGATGCTCGTGACACAAAAATCAGCCTTATTTCTACTTTTCGTCGCAAACACGTTAAATTTAAAACCTCACACTTGAGATATTGAACTGTTGCCGGAGTTTTTTTGTCTTATTTCCCAAGGTAAAAAAGAAATTTTATGAAAAGTTGATTGAGGAAGTGGAAAAATGCAAACTAATTTATAACAAAAAAATTTGGCGAATATCAAATGCCAACGCGTTTAATCTCACAGTATATTTTTTCCAACTCGTCGTTCGCGACGCTAGCATCGCGTTCAAAACACCAATCTAAGTCTACCTTATGGCTCCATCGCGACTAAGTCAACACGAAGTGATGGTATTAGTAACTATCCATGTCACCACCTTCCCATCTTTGTTTTGCGAAGCAAATACGGAAACAAAACGCAGACACAGTTCCTTGACGCTCTATATACGTAATGTATAGCCAGCCATCCTTAAAGAACAAAAATACATAGCACTAATCAAAGCCAATTATAAAAATAGAAATAGCATTGTTTTGAAAGGTCAAAATTTCGC
The DNA here is from genome assembly GCA_963924295.1 of Dioctria rufipes. NCBI lineage: Eukaryota > Metazoa > Arthropoda > Insecta > Diptera > Asilidae > Dioctria > Dioctria rufipes. The sequence goes on along the minus strand of OZ002740.1, from coordinate 341,889,500 downwards.
AAAATGTGTCATAATGACCTTGTTTAGACGGTTCAGTATGAAGTGTGCTTTAAGGTACCTCAAAACCCCTTCCCGATTACATCCTTGCTGCTCAGTGGAACAAATCGTCGACAAATTATGTAAAGTAATAACTATACACACTGTGCAATGCTTGGAACTGGAATTATCACTTTACTCATAATAGCCAATTACTATGCCTACATGCACAGTTGAAGGATTGAGTCGAGCTTGAGTTGAGTTTTCGACTCGTGTGTTTGAGTACATAGGGTTCAAAAGATTGAGTTGAAAACGCGTCTAAATACATATAGTTGAAGTGACAGTTAAATATAACCTCTTATTTATGGTGTTTTTTGTGATAGAGCTATAGAATCTATGAAATTTTGTCTAAATAAGCAAAATAAACTCAATAAAATAAACCTAACAAAACTTTCGAATGTACAGTAAACAAGATATTCTGTCGCCAATATGCAAGTTGGGATATGTGACTGATAACGAATTTTCCACAAAATGCTAAAAATATTTATCTTTTCTCATTGTAAGGCTGTTAATGCCAATTTGTTTTATTTATGATTATAGAAAATCAATATATTAAACTGCTAAAAAATCAGAAATGATTAGATAATCCTTTTTTGTAAAAGAGAGAAATAAATTGGGACCTTTTGCAACTATATAATGGGCATACTCCTTCTTCCAAATGTACGTTATGGACTTATCCTCTTTAGCACCTGTAAAAGGAAATTTTAACAAGGAATATAAGACTGATCCAAACAAGAGTACAACTGTGCAATATTTTTATTCTATTTTAATACAAAAAGCAAATGTTGTACCTTCTTAAATAATATTGTTAGCATCTTCGTCTGGGATATATTCAAAATCAATCGGCCTTCAATAACAGATTTAAATTATGCTAAATTGGGAAGAGTCAACTAATTCTCAACAAAGTGTAAGCACCTCCTCGACATTATAGACTTAATTGCAGTTTTCCAGTCATATATGCAGTCAATTTTTTTTTTAGATTAGATGAAGGATTGCAACTAACTTCAAACTTCATTTTCACATAGATTATCCATAACAATTTATAAAATAATTGTTTTTACAACAAAATCCAAATAGCGACTAAAGCAAAAGCTAGCAATGATACAATGCACTTGTTGTCATTAAACCGTTATAACGGTAAAATTTATTTTTTTAAAACGACCAATTTTACTCTAACAATTTTACTCTACCAATTTCATTCCTAACACAAGAACATATCTCCTATTGCAACTAAGAAATTGCTTGGTGGACATATCCTCAATTGCATTTGGACTCACAGAGGACTTGTCCTAAATTGCAACTCATTTCAATTTTCTTGATTCATTTAGCGTATGATAACTAGGTTTTACAAATGTTTCATTTGATATTTTTATGTAGTTTTAGGTTGCCTACAAATTGACGTTTAAATCTCCTTTTGCATATGGGTGACAGAATCCCAGCTGTTAGCTGCCGACTCGACTACTCAATCCGCGTTTATAGAACAGCATTTCGACTCGACTACGCCAGCAAAGCGTGATCTGAGTCCGGTCAACCCATTTTCAGCTCGAACCGCGTATACATGGAGTTGAACCCGAGTTGAACCATGGTTTAACTCTGCATGTAAACATGGTAAATTCTGCCTCAAGAGCTGTCTGTAATGCTTTCGAATTTTAAGTTGCACTTCATTCCTACCTCCAACCACCATCGCATCTAAAAGGTTAGTGCGGCAGATGCAGTATACTGACCCATTTAAACAGGCTCAATATTAAATTAACATCATTAGCATATTCGATGTAATGTACATAATATAAGAATGCCATTCATGCCATACTTTGCTTGCAGATTAAATAATATAAAAACCAACGGTAACAAGCATTTCACTGTTAATTTATTTATAATAATAGCACATTCTTCAAGAGTAATTTAGTCAATCATTTCATTTTCATTTTCTTCCGCTCAATAAAGTCAATGGGTGTGTCTACTTTAAATGCTCTTCAAATTTTAGTTACCCCTGGCCCCATACGGAGTTATACTGTGAATATGTAGAAATTTCTTATTCAAAAGTTTTTATTTTCTAGTTAGTGTGTGACACAGAAATATCTACCGAATGTTTATCAATTCTTTTTTTATGAAATCTTTTCAGTGAACACATCTTTATATAAAGTAACTAAAAAAACAAACAAAAGAGTGTTAATCAATGTATATCATAACTAATCTCTAATTGCTTGTATAATTTTGAAAAGAAAAAAATATAAGTGACACACTTGCTTTTGTTGTCTTTCAAACAGTAATGACATATTAACAACTCTCTTAGCAATAAATTGTATAATTCCATTAAATTGTTAAGTTACGATCGGAAATTATTGAAAGTATTTAAGCTTAGTGAGAAGAAATATCATCAATCTAATTATTCTATATTATATCTATAATTAAAATTGTTAAAAAGTTCTAATTATTATATATTATGCGTAATATTTATCATTAGTTGCAAAGTCTAACACGCTTATATATATAAAGAAATAAAACCTTATATAAGTCTGATCGACATGTACATGTAATTAATATTTTCTTCCTTCTATTTTATTGTTTAAATTGTTTTTCGTTTTTGCACTTTAGTTATTTCTTGTCGTAGCAAAATACTTTTGTTTGTTTGATTTTGTTGTTTTTGTTGTTTTTTTTTTTTTGTTTGTTGCCTAGTATATCACATTATAACAGCCAGTGATGCCACACAAGCTCAGCTATTATAAAAATTAGACGAAAATGAAGCTAACCTGCTGGAATTCGTGTACTTAGCTTGATATTTAATGTTTCATTAAGAGCTTGTACTGTTTGTATTTCTTTCCACGTGCATTAATCTAGTTGAAAACAAACTCTATTGTTCCTGAAATGCAAAAATGTGTTTATGACCCCCATTCACTTACAGGTTATCTGCAGTTTCGGATTGTAGATGACATCTTTCAGTCCAAATCTGTTTTCGTCCATCCACTAGTATCAGATCATATCTTAAGTTTGCAATTTGACAGTAAAAAACTAGTTAAATTGACGATTAGTACACGCCTACAGTTGATCCTTCAGTCCATATCGTAATTAGTTTGTTCACGATTCTCATTCAATTCGGTTGAGTTTTTAAAATGATTTTATCAAAAAAGAAAATTGTTGCTCTATTAATAATAATTCTTTTATCACTCACATATGAAATGAATTAAGAAATTTTAATTCCTTATACCCCTTTTAGCTTTCGGTCGAAATACGAATAATTTTTCACTTCCTAGAATGCAGAATGTCTCCTACACTACAATAAATTCCGAAATGAATGTTGCATTTTTATTCATGACGAGAGCGACAATTATTGAATGAAAATATAAACAGAATTGAAAATAATAATTGACGATGAAATTGTACACTGTGTATGCACTTCACAAATCTGCAGTTTCATTATCTGGTCTGGTTGACAATCAAATCGTAAAAATTTCCCAGATACACATGCAGACTACCTATTCTGCAGATCGAATCGTATGATTTGAACTGTTAATGTGTGGTGAATTTTAAATACATATACAATTCGGAACTGCAGATAATCTGTAAGTGGATGGGGGACTTTAGAGTTAAGCCTACGGTATAATGAGTAACAAGGTATGACAAGGTATCGTCTGGTCTGTCAAATGTGTGTGACGTCATGTGAATCAGTAAAAAATAAAGTATTAATATATGTGTAAATTTATCCACAGGATCCGTTCAAATTATTGGAATAAGTGCTATTTTAATTTCTTAATGTAACGAGAAATTAATTCTTCCAGCTTAAAACTCTTTTAGAAATAATCAGTTTAGTATTTTAACGAACTGCCAGAAAGTCTTTCATGGTAAAAAAAATAGAAAAAAAAGAGTTAAATACTATAATTTACACACTTAATTGATTATTTGAGATCCTTTTAATATTTCTATAGTGAAATTAGTTAGTGGCAATGGTAATTTTCTCAAATAGAAGGCAAATTTGCATGCACCAAAATGAAGTGTAAAAAATTGGAGTTAGTGACAAATTAACGTAAATTAAAATATGGAATACAATTATAATAATCTTCCTTCAATTAATATTTCATATGGGAATGGAATAACTTCAAAAAATGAAATCTAATATCATGGGAAATGGTATTTTACATATATGAATTCATTCCCTTTACTCAATTAATTTGAAAGAAATGAAGATGCATTAGATATATTTACATGCACTTTGAGCACAACTGATAGATTTAAGTATTCAATATAAAGTGTTTATCCGCAATATATTAGGGGAGAATGTTAGATAATTTCAAATTTGTCTTTTGTTTGAGAAAGTACCATAAGATGTTAATTCATTCTAGAAATAATGTGAGTTTTCCATAAACAGTGAAAATCATAGGTATTCCATTCTTAATTTGCACGTTTTACCGACAAAACTTTCAGACAGGAGATTTAAACTGACAAATTCAATTTATCTTTATGTTAAGAAAGTAAAATTGTACTTATTTTAAATGGATTCAGTGGATTTACAAATAAATTGAGACCTTAGTTTTCTCTAATAGGAAATGGCAAATCTATAGTGCGGGACAGTCCTACCTTGTTAGTCTGTATTCCGTGGAGTCATTGGTGAGAATCATAGCGGCGTATGTCAATAATTTTCAAGACCAAATTCTTATTTCTTAACCATCAGCCGCTAAGCACCATCATGAAGTAAGTCAAAATTTACAGTTACAGCTACTGATGGCATTATTTCGTTGTCTTTTTCAACAAAAGATGTCCATACTTTTTATGGGCCGAGGTGCGAAACATCAACCTACTCTAAACTATGCAAACTTGACTAACGCCGCTCTGATTCTCACTGGCTCATATTTGGGCACCATATTCATGATTTCTTCATGTATCGGCCATGTTTTCTCGATGTTCGTATAATGCAGATTTTCCAGTATGTCCTTTTCGGCCTTTGATCTCCAATCGACTTGGGCTCTGAACACTGGCTCTTAGCCGTTTTAACGCTTCCACTTTGTTTTGGCTCCCAGAATAACAATTTTCTTCATTCCCACTTCTGTAACTTTCAGACCAAATCCTTCTTCATCCTTTAATTCCACTGCTAATCTCTGTGCTTGTTTTATTTTAGTTGGCAGTACCATGTTAATGGATATCGTCCACCATCTCCTTATCTTTGATTTTTTTTTAAACAATAAGCAGGCACTTACCAAATAATGCTGAACTTTGTAGCTAGAAGTGCTCTCTCCATTTTCACAAAGCACACTAAATGTCAAATCTAGAAAATATAAAAAAAGCGAACAAGAAACAAATGTGCGCGCATTACACATTTCACATGTAAACACATCGCCTGGAAGTGACAAACGCATCATATCAATTTGATCAAACGTTGTCCAAGTGCACGCATTGCCAATTATAGAATCGTCTTGTCTAGATGGATAATGCACCTAACGGAAAATTTGAACAAGCGGCGCATTTACGTTTGTCAAATATGCGGCAAAGCAAAATATCGCCTGAAGGCGACTGACACAAATTAGCAAGACTCGGTGGCATAGACATGAATTCGGAGAGAACTTGACTAGGTGTTACGTCAGTAGCTGTTAAAACATGAAGACTTGGATTCGGACAGGCCTCAAATACATGAGAATTTATCTGTAGAATTAATAGTACACTTCCAGAATCTATCTAACTGTAGTCTAAATAAATAAATCAGATTCGCTATTTATCATACACTAGATACTGGTAATAACAGATATTTACCTTAATTAATTCTTGTTAGATATATTTCTAATAAGATTTCCACACATCTTCGTTTCACTCGGACTGTTTTCAATCTTTATCCTTGGAGACATGGATCAAGATCCTCGTTAGGACTTGTTTTAGATTAAATACATACTGAATTATTTAAACCGTATAAAGAAAAAAGAGGAGCACATAAACTACATAAGACAGCATACGACTTATACATACTGCCCACACTAAATACTTTCAACACGATCATAAATATATCGGAACACGTCTTTGTTCAGTGTGGGTAAAATGTCAAAAAGTTGCAATTCTTAATGCTTGAACTACATAGCATCATAATTGCAGACTTTTACATCACTTCAGTACCAATTTTGAGTAAATTTGATTGAAAAATTTTTATCGTAGTTGTATATTATTCAACACAGTTGTAATAAACTAGCCTATTTCGAAACCGGTAGACACATCTACTACATATTCCCATATTCAATTTAATGAATTGCGGTACGATTTTTATAACAGGTCAATTCTCCGACTCAACAGTAGTGTTTCCAATACAGTGTTCTTAAAGTTCAATTTCTGTAGAATATCTAATCAAGAATTTTCTTTCAAAATTACAGTTACTGCATTGAAGGCAATATTAAACACGACCCTTTGCTACTGTAGAAAAAATACTAGAACGACTACATTTATTTACAAATATATTTTTACTCAATCGAACGTCTGTTCTTTTGGCCTGTTGTAGTAGTCTAACCCTTTTCTTGGTGATTCATAAAATATATAGTGAGTTGTAAAAGATGTGGAAAGGAGAGAAAGAACTCAATGCGAAGGGAACACGTACTTCTAGTGTGTACAGTGGACAATGGCGAGTAAACTGACAGGTAGACGTAGTGAAGATATACGTGCAGGAACACAATTACTACGGGTCATGAACTTTATGATACATTTCACTCTAGATCAACATTCGTTCACTCGTTCCATTCCCCTCTCGTATATAAAATAATCGCTCCAAAGAAGTACATATATAAAATTAATAAGTAAACATGTACATAAGCTAGAATTGATCTAAGGCCAGATGAATGTTCGTGTGTAATTTTGTAATTTCTCTGTCTGTGCAAGTTTGATATTTGAAGTTGTTTTTCGCATATATTTCTAGAGCGGTTCGTCGGACAGTAAAAATTATTATAACCAATTCATAGGATTTCATATTCTGAAGAACTTTTCTGTACAATAAAAACGTCTAGGACTAATCGTTTTCACAGTATACGTAGAAAACATAAATTTATATATGGCAACACCAAGAAGAGGTTGCCCAATTTCGTATTTCTATGAAAACGTCATGTACAAAATTTCAGCTCTCTACGTTGTCGCGTTCTCAGACAGTGTCCAAATATATGTATAGTGAAAAACGAAAGTTTGTATGACAACCCTACGAAGGAGTTACCCGTTTTGTCCTGTTTTCGAATTTAAATCTACATTTTTTTTAAAAGGTCGTGGCAAGATTTCAGCTCTGGCATATATAATATGGACTGCTTAACTTTCTGTTTCATTACTATGTTTCCATGCAGAGTTCAATCCGAATTGGATCCGAATTAGCGCTCATGGAAATGAGAATTGAGTTGAGTTTCGTTCAATCCATATTAACTACACGAAACCAGTCGGGTTGAGTTGGGTTTTGTGTAAGCATTAGTTAGATTAGTGCGGATGGGTAGCTTATTCAATACAAATCCAGAAACTTTGTATGAAATATATTATATGTCAACTCAATTCAAGCCGTTCATGGAAACCGCATCGAGTTAACTCAGGCAGCAAAACTTAACGCTAACTCAATCCTAACTCAATTCTGGTTCATGGAAACATAGTACATGTGGGCTCAATTACTTATGTCATTACACCGGTGTCAATATTGAAAAAATCATTGGCGAGAAGTTGAAGAAATGAGCGCGTAGTTCGAAAAGTGATTATAATAAAACGTTTCGAATTTCTACTTCATATCTTATGAATATATTGACTTTGGTAAAACAATTTTATCAGTAATAACCCTATAATTTAAAATATTTATTTCGACGGACCCACTTATTTATTTGTTGTTTACAGTTCTCCTCAGTTGGTACTTGGTGCTTAGACCGAAAGAGTCAGCAATATAGAAGTGAGCCCACTTTTTGCAGTGCATTTCTAGTAACGTAGTTAGTCCACATTATACATGTCAATGAGGCTGAAGTACAATGCAACGCAACGCATCCGAACGGAGAGAAATGTCAAATTTACGCAGTAAAAGATAAACGCTAGCTGCTTACAATTTAAAGTGATCGCGTATTTTGGGCCAAAATTGCAACGAAAACATATTGAAAAAAGTATAAAACTGTGTTGAATTTGTTGTTTATAATAGAAACGCTACGGGATATTACAACGTTGTCTTTAGAAACATGAAAGAGAATGACGCACAGCAGTTTTTTGAACAAACAATAAAAATAACAGTGTACGATTTATTCTTGAGCTTGTTGAAATCCCTTGTTTTTATTATAAATGGTTTTATTTTTCCATACAGCGGCGATTACTGGTCAAATTTCCAATCATACATAAAATGGGTTTGAATTCGGAGCGGATCTGAATTACAAACGAGTTTGAAACGATTACGTACATTTTATCATTTTAAAATTTATTTTCAATCGATTTATATATCCGGAAAAAACATATAGAATAAAATCAGAATTAATCTAAAACTATCCCACAGACACATAAATAGAATTTAGCTTCGTCCATAAATTTATAATCGTATCTATGAATTCTTTTTGAATTTCAACATCATGACGTGTCACATCCATTTCTCCTCAAAATATATATTTGATTGAGTCGTAAATAATTTCCGTTTTTTATATCAGACATTTATTTTGCTTTCATTAAATAACAAAATTATATTAATTTATTATGTATGACTTTTTCTCATCTTCCTGGCAGCTTATCAATCCCTTCCTTGTAAAATGGTTGGTTTAGATTTTCGACAACCTGACTAAACCTGCTCTTCAGAAATGAAAGTTTTTCCATTCAAAAAGTTTTGTAAGGAAAAGAAAAGCAGAGAGTCTGTTGGGGCAAAATCTGGGGAATAAGTTTGATGTGGTAAAACAGACTATCCAAACTCAAGATTGCGCATTGACGGGGTAAAAGAATGACGTTTTTGCGATTGACAAGTGCAGGATGATTTTCATGGAGTTTATCTTTCACTTTTTTGTTATAGATAACCCATTTTTCATTGCCTGTAATAATCCTGTCTAAAAAGGGGCGCGATTTTTAACCTTGAGAGCAGACTTGCGGCGATTGATATTCGAATTTCTTTATTCCATTCACTGAGATTGTGACTTTTTTGCTGACTTTTCCTACGTTCTCCAAATTGCTGCAAACAGTTGATTGTGATGTATTCGAACTTTCTTCTATATCTCTTATTGACTTACGTGGATTTTACTCCAATATTGCGTTTAAAAGGTTGTAGTCAAGTTCGGAAGGACGTCCCGCTGTCGGTTGGCTCTTTAAATTCTTATCTCCAGAACGGAATTTGGGAAACCAATTTCTAACAGACCGATCGGCTATTACTCCTTTACCGTATACACTGCCTGCATTTTTTTCACTCTCCATTTTAGAAATTAGGAATTAATAAAACGTGAAGACAAAACAGTTGTCAAAAGAACCTGTAATATTTTTTCGTTTTTTTTTTCTTCCGTAAAATTGACTTGTACAAATGTGTCTACATGATAAGCTGACCATTTTAAATTTAATAAAAATCCTTCAAAGCTATAGTTGCTAATCGCACTAATATTCGCCTCATGTATAGATCGAAATAACGGAAACTAAACATGTATTTCTTATCTATATACTATGTATTTTAGTAAACTGCCATATAATTTTATTTTATTGTTTTTGTTTTTCTCAAATGCACGCAAGACATTTTTCAAAATTATAATTTTCTTTATTCCTTATTAATTTTTTTTTCTTTTTAAATTTTATTTTTATTTAAAATTTCCCAGCAACCTTCCCTTGTACCTTCACCGATACCACAAATGTCTGCCACGCTACCAAAAATCCAAGTCTCTACAACATCAACAAAAAAACAATCAAAACGGTATAAATCAACTACTGTTCCTACGATTGCGGCGGTGCCTGCAGCCCCAACAGATTTTCGTGATGATCCATTTAAAGATTATCGCTATGAAGATCCATTCAGTATTAAAGATCCATTCGCAGATGATGATGATGATGAAGATGATGCTAGTTCAGAAGGTAAATTGGAAAAATCTTTATGTGATTAACTATTTTTGATTGTTCGAAATTTTTTGTAATCGAAAACAAACAAAAAATGCTCTAAAAATGTATTTTCAGATGATTCCAAAAAGGCGGAAATATTCACAAATCAAAACACCATCAAAACTCAACAGCTCGGTGATTTTATAGATAATTTTAAAATTAGTTCAGTGCCTTCAGAAGGAAGTAACAGATCACAAGGTAGCACCCCTTTAAATGTAATGGACAATTTTGCAGATTTTGATGCCTTTGGTAATATTAGCGGCACCCTTAATAATAATAATTCGATGGCAAGTACGACGCCAGCAATATCATCATCATCAACAATTACAACAAAAACAACAAACACACACAATTCGACATTTGAAGATTTCTTTTTCGATACCTTTAATGATAATTTCAAAGCTGTCGACAATAAGAATTTAAAATCAAAAACTTCGGTATTTGATGCATTTGGTGATTCAAAAAATCTGACAACAGATAAAACTACAAAATCATCAAAAGTTTTTGATGATTTCAATGATAATTTTGATGATTCATTTTTTAAAATGAAAATTTCCGGCACCTCTGAGTTATTAGACTCAAAATCGAATGAAAATTTTGCAACGTTTGATGCATTTGGTGATGATTTTGCTGGAAGTTTAAATAATTCAAAAAACCCAACATCAAACAAAGTACAAAATAATGTTAAAGTAAAAAATAATTCCAATGATGGGGTATCAAAACTTCCAGAGAAATTCGTTGAAGATTATTCACAGGGTGATAAATTTGATGCTGATTTACAAGCGGTGCTACAACGGAGTATTCGCGACAAATAATGAATTATTTTGTGCGCAAAAAAATGAATTTATTAATTTCTCTGCCTATAACCAAAACTCTCTAATAATAGTATTTTCTAGAAGCATATGAATATATAGTAGTTTATAATCGCTTACATTGTCAGTGAAAAGAGCTTTAAAAGTAATTAAAGAAAGAAAGAAAGAAAAAAAGAAAGAATTTTCAATACTCAATATGATTGCGAGTAATCACAATAATTATGGATGGATCCAGTTCAATTCAGTTATTTGTTATAGATGTTATTCATTTCATGTACCATTAATATTATTTTATTTATTAACTTGGAAGATTATTTTGTAATTGTTTTTTTTAGTACTTTTCTTTTTGTTTTCTTTTTTTTGTTTTTGTATTTTATTCTCAGAACATTATAACACTATCACTTTTTTCTATGCAAAGATTATAATTACCCAGAACCTTTGCTGTATTCCAAATGATGATAAAATGCTTCTTTTATTATCAAAAATAAAATTTCTTGTCAAATGTGTTAAATTATTGTATTCATTTATTTTATGCTGTTTACGGAAAAAATGAAAAATTTGAATTGGAAAAACTTTCACATTCAGAAAGTTATCATAGAATTTAAAACGGCCGTAATTTGTAAATAATTGGGATATAAAAATGGTAGCAAATGAAAAAGAAAAACTTAATTTTTTATGGAGGTAGGTGGGTGAGTACTACTGGACGTGAAGTCCTGACTATCAGTCGAACCTGATAGCTCAATCCGTGGTAGCTTTGATTATGTTGGGCGACACGCTAGCACCTCGGACTATGTGCGGAGATTGTGTGCTGCTGCCACGCACCATTAACAAAAGAAATCATGCCTTAAGGCCCATTCAGACTCGGCAAGTTACTTGCACAATTAGATTGCTACATATGAGCAAGTTCACATTCGTCAAGTACTTTTGCAGGAATTTTCCTTAAGTGGAACTAAAGTGGAACACAATCTAGTTCATCTGACAATTTACACCATTTGCCATTTTTAAAATTCACATAAAATTTAAGCTAAAAGTGTGGTCTTGCTCTAAAAAGTAGAAAAGAATGGAATAAGATTTCCAACTTGTCGCAAGTAAGCATTTGGACCTATGAGAGGCATAGGAAATTGAAGAAAGTCTCAACTTGTTCAACTAAAGTTGCCCAGTCTGAATGGGCCTTTACCAAAAATCGAGCAAGAAAAGATGAATGGACACACCCAGTCCTGAAGGGACCTTTTACACCACTTAAATGAAAATGTTGTCGAGGATCAAATCTTAAGATCCTCTGTGCCTTTTCCTGGTCTCCCTACGCATCGCCGGCATGTATTTGCGATGCCTCTAGTGAAAAAGTGTAGTGGACCTAGTCAACCTGCATCACGAGAGGGGCTCCGGGAGAGTGAGGGAAGAAATAAAAAGACCTCAGAGTCATTCCGTTATAAACAAATAGAATTTCTTTCGTTAACTGGCATGGGACAATGTTACAGTTACTATAACTAAGCGGCGACTGAGCATACAAGTTAGATACAGAGAAAAATTGCTCCAATTTATTCATTTGCCTAAAATTCATTTTCCTCCTTTTTTCTACAAAATTAACTTCAAATACGACAAACTTGAAAAATGTAATTAATATAGATAAGCTGTGTTTATATAAATCTAAATTTTGTGGCAACTTCAAAACTGTGCCACTTTATCGCTTAAAAATGTTGTTCCTTTAAGAAAACATCATAGGACTAATTACTTAGCGTGATCAAGATAAACAAGGTATATTCAACTTCTACCACAGCATAACGTACGTAAGTTTAACTTCTAGTACCGAGACCTATATCTATGTATGAATATACAGGCATTTTTCTCGAAAATGTGCGGATATATCGAAAAAGTCCTAATAATAAAAGTTACGCATCGTTAGTCAAGGTATCCTCTGGCATAGACAAAGTCCTTGAAAAAGGAATTGGGAAAGGATATATTTAAAAAATGTCCTTTTCGTGCTTATTAAGGATACATTTAGATTGCATTTTTAAATTCCGCAAATAAAACTAAAACGAAAATGTTATATTGAAAATTCCAGTTTAACCCTTTATTATCGAGATATAAGGCCTCAAATTGTACTCTATGCACCGTGTTCCCTTGCCATTTTTCTCGAAAATGCACATATATCATCGAAGTGCTAGTACCAAAAGCTACCCATCATAAGCCGGGCTATCTTTTGGTATGGTCAACATTTAAAAAAAAGCCACACGATAAAGGATATCTTCGGTTTGGTCCTTTTCGTCCTTTCTGAGGATGCATTTTGGCTACATTGAATAACTGCAAATCAAATTAGAAAAACAGTGGTATACCTACTGACAAATCTTCGCAAAAATAAGTTGAATCATTTACAGGTATGTAATATGTTGTCATAATTCCTGAGACAAAAGGGCCGGCATTTCGTCCCCATTCAATTTTCAGGTAAATTATCATTATCTTATTTTTATTGTTAATGTAAACTTCTATAGGTTTGTACCTAATATACTCATACCAAACTATATCCAACTTTCGCCTAGTGCACGCTTGAAATAGTATAAATTGATGATATGCAGTATGCAAATTTCATTCTAAGTTTGATCTTTTTAGTTTAACCCTTGGAGGGGGTCTGCGCGAACCGTCATCTTGGATTAAAGGTATAACAATTGTTTTTTTTTTTCAAAATAATTCCTCAACGGTTGATCTTTCGACGACAAAAAAGGCTGATACAAATTTAAAGAAGACTGAGTTCCCTAAATTTTTTGTATAAACACTTCCAAAAAAATTATGTGTATAGTACCACAGAGTGTTTCGTCCATGGTCCATAGGACAGAAGGTGGTAGAAGTCACCTAGTCAAACAAAAAATTGTATGGCAAGGAGGGAGTGGCATCTCAACCGTTTCGGATCTACAGGGCGATTTAGAAAATATGCAAGTCACAAAATACCCTGTATCTTAAAAAGTCAACAGTGTACGGTCACTTACAGAGCTCATATGCAGAATTTCATGGCTTTTCCAACGACTGCTCGACCAGCCCCCTACTCCTATCCCCATAGGAGCTATGGTGGTCTAAACTAAAGTTAATTTGTTCCCTTAGTGACTGAAAACACGTCATTTTAAAAAAATATCGTCTAATTTCGGTATGATTTGAATAGGTTATGAGCAAATAACTGTTTAACGACTACAGGGAGCACATATGCATAATAGGCCAAATTGAAGAAGGGAGTCTACAGTTTACACTTTTTATAAAAAAAAAATTACGTTAGCCACCTTTTTGTAAAAAACAGAAAGAATTCGAAAGTCAATAAAAAGGTAAGAAAATCCCAAATTATTACATTAGTGCAATAAAAACGTCTAGGACCTAAATTTTTATATGGCAACACGAAGAAGGGATTGTCCAACCCCCGGAATATACAAGCCACGAACGAAGTCGAAAAAAGAGAGCAGCGGGCCGGTCAGCAGGCGACAACCACAGTTTTCTTGCCTTGTCTTACTGCAGGAGTTTTTCATATAAAAGTTGCTTGTACTTTGTTCAAACGCTACAATTTCCATAAATTTGTTCCTTCATGCTATTTTTTTTAAACTATTAGAAAGAAAACATATTTGGCTGCAATTTGTTTTAATTTCATTTTGCTGTGGCAGCGACAGTTTTGGGCTTTAGGACCGGTTTAAGATGAAATTTTAGTTTTTCCTCCATTACTATGTTTCCATGAGCCAGAATTGAGTTAGGATTGAGTTAGCGTTAAGTTTTGCTGGCTGAGTTAACTCGATGCTGTTTCCATGAACGGCTTGAATTGAGTTGACATATTATATATTTCATACAAAGTTTCTGGATATGTATTGAATAAGCCACCCATCCGCAGTACTCTAACTAATGCTTACACAAAACCCAACTCAACCCGACTGGTTTCGTGGAGTTAATATGGATTGAACGAAACTCAACTCAATTCTCGTTTCCATGAGCGCTAATTCGGATCCAATTCGGATTGAACTCTGCATGGAAACATAGTACATTGACGAGTATACAAAAAGCAGTGAGAGTGCGCTCTTACTGCATGCTGTACCCGGCACGTTAAGGCCTTTTAATGTGTCGGTGCCTTCGCCGACTGCGAGGTAGTACATATAGTATATATGTATATTAAATATTTTATCTTGATATTTATGACTATTAAACGCGCTTTTAAGTTGCTTTATGTAATTACGGTGCACTGACTTATAACAATGGACTGAGCGATTTGCTATTTCATGTGGCACAAAAAATATTGTGTTTCTGTATATCACCGTTAGAGCACCCTTTAAAACGATTACATAAAAAACATGTAAAACTCAACCAATCAGATGAAATTTTACACCCGAAAATCGAATTAAATTAAAAAAATGTATTTTCTTGTGTCCAAGTGATATTTTAATCGTTTATAAGGAATTAAACTCATTCCGACTTTAATTTTCAAAATTAATTCTTAACTGAATCCTGCTTATGGGCAAGAGAGACGGAGCATGGTAAACACTATCTTTACCTTATTCCTTCTGAAGTGATTGCATCTGTAGCCAACATAATCTATTTTACTTATTTGTTTTAGTTAGTTGGAGATCTGAGAAGACTCGTTCAGTGGCAGCAGAACTGTGTGTTAGACACATTAAATTCATTACGAAATCATAAAGTTCTAAAAAAAATAATTATTGCCCCAATGAGTTTTTAAAAAGTCGAAAGATAAGTCAAACAATTTTCAGGATCAGTCAACTGATTTAAATTCGATTGGACCTTTAAGATTCGCCATTGTGTACTAATTTTTTCTACTTCAGAATGTTTATAAAGACTTGGAAATGCTTTTAATAATGGCAAAATAGAATCGTTACATTTGCGTGCTCTATCGGGATCTAGACAACCAAGTGTTTTAAAATGTCGCTTTTGAAATCGAAGCGTTTTTTATTTGACTACACAATTCAACATAAAACGAAAATATGTGACCTTGCAGTTGTCAAAACTGAATCCATTGAACCCTTTTCTGCAATAAATAAATCAGCATTTGCGCTGATGTACATATATCTCATTAAGCGGCAAATAATTCTCTTTGTGTTGTAGGTCAATGTCATTCAGGCAATCTTAGTTATTTATTAAGTCAGGTTTAATGAAAAACAAAATTAACTTGTAATTTGTCTCAATTGCTTTGCATAATTATGTAACCTAAATTTTTCTCCTTGAAACTCTAAGTTAATAGTAGTTACAACTTGACAGATTTGTGATAAAAAGTAAAAATATGTATATTTTACTTAAACGAAGATGATATAAGAAATAATTGAAGAGCTTGCTATTGCACCAAAATTCAGTCAACAACTTCCTTTAAAGATAGGCAGCTCGTTGGAGCTATATATGTCAAGGATTTTTTCAGCATAATCCTGAAATTCTCCAAACTCCGATATTATTTTAGAAAATTTATTTCGAACTTCCTCCACTTTGAGTATCTAATAAAATCGATTGTCTGAATTTATGTAAGAGTATCATTTTAGACAGAATAATAGAATAAAAGTATCAAAGTAGCATTTTTGCAATGAATGAAAAAAAAAGTATCATTTTTGCTACTATTGTAGCAAAGTGGCATCACTGGTGAGGATATTTTTCGAATTTTTCCTCTCCCCGAGGAGTTCGAAAAGTTGCATCACAATGATGCATGCTAGCAGCGTGTACGACGGGGGTAAGTTCTTTACCTCAATTGTGGTTAATCAAATATTCATTGAATAAATAACTAGTTATTTATTCAATGCATATATTACGGGGGTTACGATAAAATCCCATCCGCACTTTTCTAACAAACCCAACTCAACTCGACTGGTTTCGTGTAGTTAACATGGATTTACCGAAACTCAACTCAATTCCAGTTTCTATGAGCACTAACTCAAGTTTAATTCGGATTAAACTCCGTATGGAAGGAAACATAGTAAATAACTGTATCACAACACGTATGAGAATTAAATTATTATATTATCACCTCAAATCGCAGGTAAAGAACTGCATAGCCGTCCGATCAGAAATTTCACCATTCTAAAATTAACCGAAGCAATATCCGTTTTTAATCATTTTATAAAATTAAGACTTATTAGAATATAAAAATAACGTTATTTAACTTCACTATATAAAAATTGTTTTAGTGTGTATTAGACGAAAAATTCAATTTTTCTGTTTAAATTGAATAGTTTCAGACTGTATGAAGAGTTTAAAATGTGATTGTAATTTTTCTATTTGTTCTTGTGGGCTTGTTAACGTGGTGTTTACTTTTTACACTTTTCCTACTCGCATCTTCAATGTAGTAATACATTTCGCATATGTAATAATTGTACAATAGAAAATGTAAAGAAAATATTTATAAACTTTATTTTCGGTAACTGACTTTGTTTTTTTTTACTATTTAATGAATTTTTAATAATGTGAATTTTTATTTATTTGTGTATTGCAATACTTTTATTGGTGTTCTTGCTTTGATATTTATAAAAGAATAAAATAAAATTGAAAATACATTGGACAAAATCGAAATACGTTATTAAAGTGCACTACTATATTTTTCAAGTACAGTGTGCTTCTGCCTTTCTAAATTTCCCATTTCCCATACGTTCCTCCGGTTTAATGTAATTGTCAAATGTGTCAGCTGTTATCGCTGAAAAGCTCAAAAAGAGATTCATCAACGAAGTAGTTTTTTGGATTTCATCATTTGTCGTCAGTTTTGTTGGTAAATTTTTAACATTTGTGAAATCGAAATAATTTATTGGCACAGAGAAAGTAAATAGAAACGTTGACAAATAGTGGGTTTTTCTGTTTTTGAGAGTTTTATCATTTAACTTGGATCCGTCTTCTTTTAAAAGCAGGAACCAAATAATTATGTTTACAATTAATAATTATGATTACGAGTGCACGAAAAAGTGTAAGTGTAAAGAACATGGAAAGGCTATTACTTCAGCGTTAACAAAACGAGCTGTTTCCGATGATAAATTGTGTGCATATATTGCAAAAACTTGCAAGAATTTTGCTGAAATAACTGATACCTTGGTACGTATGGTTTTATTTCATGAAAGACAATTCTTTTATTTGATATTGGTAAGAAAACTAAATTGCTCCATGGATGCTATTATTTTCGTGGGCAGCGGATCAGGGGATCATTAATGCGCTTGCGCTCGGTATCTCAGTTGGTAAGCGCGGTGACTATCAACCCAGGTGTCGTGGGTTCGATTCCCATCTTGTCTTGGTCCTGTGCTTCATCTACAAATTTTTCCCTTCTAACAATTATTCCTTCCTTTCGCTATAAATGACATGTATCTACATATCTCTATAATTTCTTTAAGTTGGTTTGCTAATGTATAAATGTCTAATTACTTTCGTAGGCGCCCAACGTATTTACGTTTAAGCTCAATGCTTGGGGTTACCATTAATATAATCTCTAGTTTTAGTTTTAGTTTTAATACTTTTCATCAAAATTTGAAGGCTCGTACCAAAAAAAGGGTTTGTTTCAACACATACCGACTATACTATACTTAAGGTTGGTTGCAAATATATGATTCCTGATTTCATATGAAACTCAAGAGAAAAGAAATTCTAAAAGCACTCTATTTGCATTTGAAAAAGATGTTTATTCAGCCGGATAGCACGGCACCATGAAGATTCTTCAAGAGTTTCAGGGATGGGAAGATCATACCTGAATACGAAATATATGACAATGAATTATGATTTTTTAAGTATATTCCGATAAAATCCCAAAATATACAATTAAAAAAACAATATTAAAAGACGCCGGCCAAGGCCACGACCTTAAACGGTGGGTACATAGTTTAAAAATAGATACTTAATAGCAGATCAAAGTTAGCAAACTAATCAAGAACCATTGAATATTTGTTTTTGTATTCTTTATAAATCTGAAATATTCAGTGCTGGCAATGGTCATAATATACTGTGACAGGGCAGGATTTCTCTACTAATGTCTTCCTCTAATTAAATTTCAGGGTAGAACAGCTCTACATGTTGCTTCTTCATTGGATAGATACGCAATCGTCGAATGGCTGCTTAATCATGTATATAGTTTCCAATTTAATTGTAACCTTTTTTATTTACGTTATAATTCAAGGGTTCTCTAATCAATGCTAAAGACACCGAATCTGGGAGCAGTGCTCTTCATCGGGCTATTTTTTATGGCTGCATAGATTGTGCTGTGCTATTAATGCGCTACGGTGCAAGTATAGATCTAACTGATGCTGATTTTCATTTACCATTACAGCATGTATGTCGATTGAGCGATTTGGTTTTTTATAAGAACATGTACGTTTTCATGGAAATTGAATTATGTTCATTTAAAAGAAACGATTATGTATTCTTCGTTTAGACCTGTAAATAATGAACTTTTGGTATGGGGGACAAACAAGAACTACAATCTTGGATTTGGTAATGAACAAGGCAATAACTATCCACATTTTATTGACTATTTCCGCAAGGAGAATATTTGTATTACATCTTTAGCGATAAGTACATATCACAGTCTATTCTTGGACAAGAAAGGAAATGCTTATTCTGTTGGTCATGGAAAAGGCGGAAGACTTGGTTATTTTACTGATTTATCAATAAGAATTTTTTTTACCTATCTAATTTTAGGTATTGATTCTGAGAGTAGTTTACCATCCCCGAAAAAGGTAAAAATATTTAAAAAGAGCCCAGATGAAAAAGTGGTATGCATCAGCTGTTCTAAAAATCATTCATTATTGTTGACGAGTAAAGGTGGTGTTTATGCATCTGGACTTAACACAGATCAACAACTTGGAATTGTCCCAGCTCCTGAAAAATTAAAATTATTTAAGAAGATTTCAGCATTTACCCAGTACGGGATAGAATGTCTTGACAAAGTTATTGCCAAAGATCGTTATTCCGTTGCATACAGTCATAATGAGTTATTTGTTTGGGGTGCTAATATTGGACAGTTTGGACTAAATAATAGTATATCACACTTTCAATTGCCGAGACAGGTAATCTATATTAGAATGTTTGCTGTAATCTGAGTCCTAGATATATTTAGGTATCGATACCTGAGATGAATATTCGATGCGTGGATTCTAACAATGTGGCCATTGCCTGCTCTACATCACCTAAACAAGTTTATCTCTACTATAACTATAAACCGAGGGCTGTGAAGTCTCCAACGTAAGTAAATTAAGTTACAGGCAAGTTCTATGAACTGATAATCTATGCATTTGTGTATTTAGTATGGAAGACATTAAAGCTGTATGTTTGTCTGGCGGTGATGATGAGAAAATAAATAAGGTCTCACCAAATCCTTTAAAATTGTTAGTACTTACGGATACGAGTAACATTTATATTTGGTATGAAGATTCACAAAAATTTCTTCGGTAAGAACTTCAAAAATCTCGAAGGGCTGATATTTATTAAATTCATAAATTTTTCTTGCAGATGTTTTTTTTCTCATTTACGTGTATCAGATATTGACAAAATTCTTTATAAGTCAAATCAAGTTATGCTACTATCTCACGGGGATGTCTACATAGGAAATACCTCAAAAGTTCCAGTCCATAAAATCGATCATAGTCAGAGTACGTGGTATTCATGTGAATTTAAAAAAGATATGTGTGTTGATAAAAAGATTCGAATGGATGTGAAACGATTACCAAGTATTGATCGAGCTGTGTATATTGCTTGCGATGATGATTTTGAATCCTTTGGTGTGGTGCAGGAGAATTCAAAGAAATATTATGTCATTCCCAAAATTATGGGTGAAGAATATAATTATAAAAAATTATTAAACGACGCCAGCGAATTTGATCTAACGCATGACATCGTTTTTTACGTTGATAATCAGAGTTTTTATGCACATAAGCTTATTGTGTACTCAAGATCGTCTGGTCTGAAGGATATTATCGAACAATTTCAGGATAAAGCAGTTTATTTGAATTTTAAGGATTTAACGGGAAAAATGTTTGAACTTATTTTGAAACATATTTATGGAAACTACTTTGTAACGGATGACGGTGAGTATAATAATGTACCTAATGTAATACAAAAATATTTTATTAGTCAATAATTCGTCTGAAACATAGCTATTTTTTTTGTACTCAGAGTGGAGTTAGTCAGTTGTTATCGTCACTGGCTATAATCCTCCACATAGAATTTTAGCCGTCCCATTAAATCGTTTCTCCATCGTCATCTTTCTTAAGCACATACCCACTAACTAGCAACTTGCAGCTTTCGAAAGTCTTCTTCTCATCATGCAGATACCTTATACGGTTGTTACTTTTCTTAGAATTTGAGATTTGCATCGATAGCCAATTTTAGGTTATTGCTGCTCTTAATTCTTGAAACCAATCAATGTTATGTAAGTGTACCAGTTTAAATGTAGCTTAGAATGTAATACTGGAAAATATCTTGCATACTGATAAATTATGTTAACTGAGATTCAATCGACCCAAAATTCAGAGATATATGTAGATGCTTTGGTTGATTTTTACAAAAAGATGACCAATGTTATAAAAGACCGTGCAAAATCGAAGGCTCTACTAATCAGCCGGTATCGTGCAGATAAAAATATGTTTCAGCAGAAACGCTGGAACACTAACGTTCACATACTTTTGGTAATAGTATACATATTTTTCTTTTCATTTCGGAAAGACAGCTGACATGAGACTGTTTACTTCATGTTTTAAATTGTTTTTACAAAATCAAAATCCTTTCTGTGTTCAGCAAAGTGTTACTAGATTGAATTTTTAAATTAATTTTCCTAGGTTTACAAAGTGTTTGGTTAAGTGTTCGGAAATGTGTTACCCGGACAAATTATCGAATCTAAAGCCTAGTATTGAGTTCGAATAAAGTGTAACATTTTCATACAAATTTTAGCGCTAAAAACTGAAGATTCCCTCTGTATAAAATGGATGTCACTATAAATTCTCCACATATTTTACTACGTATTTTAATGCACGAAGTATTGAATTACTGGTAAAATTTTGACATTCCTATTTCTATGAAAATTTGCATATTGTTTTTTTGTGTTAACAAAATATAAAAATTAATTATTTTGTTTTCTCAAAATTAACATACGTCAAAATTTTACCAGCGATTTTAATGTGAATTATTTGGAGACCGCGTTAAGTTTTACTTTGCCCGAACTCGATACTAGGCTTAATGGTGCAGGATAATATTTCACGTCCCGTAAATTTTCATAGCTTTAAAAAACTTCTTAATTAACTCGTAATTTGCTGAGGAGCTGCAGGGAATTATTGGATACATTCTGTTTTATAGGGACTAAGGTGCTAAGGTATTATGACAAATGAGGGAGTTGATCTCTAACCTCTATCATTCCCTTTGTTGGATGGAAGCTGTGAAGGAATAGCCACGTAAGTGATTATCTTCCACCCTAAAGGATGATACTCAAAGAAAGCATTATCATTGAGTGGTTATAGGAAATTGTGGAATCATTAATTGTTTTCCTTAATTGGCCAAAGAGAAAGTTTACTTTTATTTCCTTTTCGAGTTCCAGTGCTTCATGATAAATATGTCTGCTAGTCCCATTTAAATCGTTTCAAGATGTATCATGTTCGCCGTCCTCAAAATTTTGTTATAACGTTGAAGGGGAAATGATACTCTCCTATCTTCGTTTTTGAGTATCATGCAGAAAAGTGCTGAAGTTTTATACGTGTTTTATATTTTTTAGACATTGAAGAAATCCAACTTTCATTGAGGCCCCGTTATTTCGAAGATCGTTGGGCTGTTTGTGAAATTTTTCTGAAATTCGCGGAGAAATTTGAGCTAAAAGACTTGGTAGCACATTTAAATAGGTAAAAATTCTTGATACAATTTAGAAAAAATAAACTAATCCAAAATTGATTCTTCTTTAATTAGATTTCATTGTTATCCGGACAATCTGAATGAGACTTTGGAGAAGCCAAAAAAATGTTTCACTAACTTAAAACCAACATCATTTCCCAATTTGTACGATCTGACAATTAAGTGTGCAAATAATCGAGAAATTCGAGCTCATAAATGCGTACTGGTTACACGACTGGAATACTTCAATATGATGTTCAACAATAGCTGGTCCGAGAATAAAATCATCAATCTTTCCACTATTCCGTACGAGTATATGGTATCTATAATCGATTTCCTATACACTGATGATATTGAAATATTCCGTACACAATATAACTCTGAAAACTTTCTATACAATATGATTGTCATCTGCGATCAATTTTTCATAAATAGACTTCGAAAAGTCTGTGAAATTTTAGTTCTCGAGAAAATCACTATAAATAAATGTGGAGAAATGCTTAACTTTTCCTATGCGTATAATTGCAGTCTACTTAAAAGAGGCTCTTTAGATTTTATTTGCCAAAACTTGGAGAGAGTCTTATTTCACCGAAGTCTAGACGTTTGTGAACCTGAAGCTTTGAAAAATATCTGTACACACTATCGACAGATTTTTAAAGAAGTTTTTGATTTTCGAGTTATAACTCCAGACTCAGACGCTGTATCTGATGATGTTCTGCAGATTTTTGTGCAAGATTTTACTGTTGATTTAGATTACAAAATGTCAGAGGAGAGCGGGAAAAAAGTAAAAGGTAAATCAAAAACTAATAAAACTGCACAGAATAAAAGAAATTATGAGAAAGAGGCGATTTCTTCTATGATGGAATTATCACTTCGGCCGAACATCCCTGAATTAAGTAGTACAGAAACCAAGACACCCGTCAGCGAAGGAGAAGCACAAGAATCAAAGTTTGAGTTGGAATCAAATTCATGGATGAAAGTTAATGACAAGAAAGAGGAGAAAAAGAGAAGTCCTTTAGTTGCTGTTACGATGAACAATATTCTAAAGGATGAAAAAAAGATCAAAGATGAACTGATAAACCTCAATCAGCATCTTAAAAGTACCTCACCAAAAACTCAAACCAAAACACCAATTGATTTGTTACGAATCAAAGATGAAACTACATCACCTGCTATTGTGCGATCTGGCTTCAATTTGGGTGATTTTACTCCAATGAAAAACGAAAAAATTTCACAAAAACAGAGAAAGAGATTATCATCTGAATCTAAGACAGATGTTAAAGCTACACCAACAAAATCAATTCCTATTCCAGAATGCCCGAACGCCTGGGGGGGTATTGCAAACAATTCAAATTTTGAGCAATCTTCTTTTGCTGATATAATCAAATCACCTAAAACTCCAACATCAAAAGATCTATCGCAATCACCTGAAAAATCTTTATGGTATCCAGATAAAGTAAAATCTTCTCCAGAAGTTCGACAGCACGAGATTAATCCAACATCTACCTCAAGTGGTGGCACGTCCAGTTTTATGCAAATTTTAGAGGATGAGCGCCGACAAAAAGAATATTGTGAGCGACTGAAAACAAAACCTTTAGTATTGACGCAAATTGAAGAAACCGCAATTGCAGAGCTCAAAGTTTTTTACAATGTTGACCATATTGATGATGAGATCATCACAGTAGAAAGGAAGATTGTGCCAGTTACAATGAACTTTGCTGTCTGGCAACGAAATTGATTTCTGTGTATTTAATATCGTAAGAATATCTCATTGTCAGTGTAACTTTGTTACGGTCTAAGACTGTTTACATTTTTGTAATATTGTATTTTGTGCTGTGTGTTGCTAAGCGATACCACTTTCTTTGTGGTAAGTAGCTAAAGTGAATAAAGTTGACGTTTCTAGAATATATGTGTCATTTACCCCCCTTGCGATTTATTAGTAGAGCCATCATCTGGTTCCTTTGAAAGTCTATAATAAATATAAAATCAGATACCTGGGGCTGTAAATACCAACGGACATAATCCTATTTCATGCGTAATGATTATTCCTATCTGAAAATAGTCCCGCTTTCTTGAGAGATAAACACCAACTCGTAAAAAACTAAGAATTTTTTCCTTATATGGGGCATTACTCTCGGACATTTTCGGTATATTAAATGACAGAGACGTGACGCGGCGAGTTTGCGGAATACATATAAAAATATGAAAACAGTGGTCAATAATTCAATTAAATTAATTTACAATTAAATCCACAAATAAAACTTAGCAATTACATAAATATGAAGAGTCATATATGTACAATGACACCTCTTGGGAATAATTTCCGAATAGAAATTATATCCTCGGAAAATTTTGGATAAATTATTATACCTATGTAATACGATGGATTAAATCTCGATTTCCTTTGAATCTTTGCAGCTCTTTCAGGAATCGTTCGCCTCTATTCCCAGTTTACTAGCATGGTTGTCTATGGCCCAATGACTCGTAATGATCTCTACTAAATTCCTGGTATCAGTTCCACTACCATTAAGGAGTACCCTTGTCTCCTTCCTGACATATGCAGGCCAGAAAAGCCTCGCAATACGGCAGGTTTCCCTCTTTTAAAGCTCTGATCGAGGTCCTCACGGTACCACTGTGGAGCTATCCATTTAAGAGCCATTTTTGGCCCCCCCTTTCCAGGCATCACGTTGCTTTGGATATCCTTATGGGCAGGTACCCAGAATAGGGTCACCTTTGCCTAGTCAATTCCACAAGGCTGGTCGCGCATAAGTGCACCAATTTTGATTTTACCAGCACAGCATCCAACGCTCTAATGGCTGCCTGGCTATTAGTGTATCTTTTTGTCAGATTTTTTAGTACATATACCGATGTCAGCTGAGACTTTAAGGCTATTGCGCTTCAGCGTCCGCGTCGATAAATTTTCAACCTAAACAATGCCAGCTGGCGATTACTCGCTAATAATACTGGAAAACCTATAACAAATATAAATTTGAAATACAGAAAAATTATTTAACAAAAAGACATTATCCGCTATTCTTGACATCATCAACCATCAGCCGACGCCGATTTTCACACGACAGCAGCTGCACAAAAGCAACTTGCACAAAAAGTTTTAGCCACAGTGAAATATTTTTAACCAGGCACCTCCAGCTAGCTGTGGAGGAAATTAATTTGTTTCTTGATAGAATTATTTACAAATCTTCCGATTTCATTCCGTATTTCTTGCAGCAAACTTTGTTAGATAGTCTGCAGGTAGTTTTTGCGTTGATTCATCTAGAATATTCTGATTTTTACAATACTTCGGAGGGAAACGTTTGAAGGTAAAGTTATTCAGCTTATTAAATAGAATATTGCTTGCAAGTAATGCTTCACACAAATCAGTACAAAATTCGTTTTTTTAAAGCATTTTACTTATAGACTCGGTGCTTTTCCATAAGAAGTTATTGACGAGGACCCACTGACTTATAACAATGGACTGAGCGATTTGCTATTTCATGTGGCACAAAAAATATTGTGTTTCTGTATATCAGAGTTTGAGCCCCCTTTAAAACGTTTACTACATAAAAACATGTAAAACTCAACCTATCAGCTGAAATTTTACATTCGTAAATCTAATTAAATTAAAAAAATATATTTTCTTGTGTCAAAGTGATATTTTAATCGCTTATAAGCACTCTTATAAGAAATTAATCTCATTCCATGAGCATAACGAATACATAAAGAGAATTCTACCAAATAGTGGAAAATGCCGCAAATTTTCAGGCATATTGCGCTTCCTTTAGTTATATGTTAAAGTATAACGCTAAATAACTTTTCCAATTAAATCAAGTTATCAATCGAATCATCGTGTGATTCTTTCACCCAAAGCCCCGCGCTATACAGACTGAAAATTTTTTCAAAATGAAATAACTTGTAATTCTTGTAATGAAGTTTTTGATCTGTTATCGTCTGGAAACGCTTACAAGAAGTATTTCTTATGCATATGCCCAATTCAATAAATTTTTGTAACAATTTCATTGATTTTTTGGTCAGAATTCTCTTCAGTGTACGCCAGACCTTAGGTACTTTCAATTTTAGAAGAATGAATGTATACATTGGAACAATTATTTAATTTGCCTCAATTTGTTTTCGAGTTTTACACTTATTGAAGAAATTTATATTGGAAGAAAAAATTCTTTTAGAAAAGGGAATCCTACCTTCTTTGCACGTCCTGTCTCTGTTCGGCTAAAACGTGTAAATAATTACTATGTATATAATTACAATTTCTTTACAATTCATCAAACAATCTCACTCTTCCTAGTAAAAGCCATATATTTTGAATGATGTTTCCTCAAAGTCGGCAATGGCCTCGCATTCGCATAAGGCGTGCTCTGATGTTTCATACTTTTCGACATACAACCTACATACATCAGTGGGTGATATGTCTATCCGATGCATGTGCTTGTTTAGTTTGCAGTGTCCGGTTAGGACTCGAGTGATGATTCAGAGTTTATTCCTATACAGGATTAACATATCCTGACTCTTCTTTGGTGAAGGTCCTCTAATGAATATTTTCGCTTGTCGGGAGCCTATCATTGAAGTCCCATCGTTGTCCATTTGGTTTTGGATCCAGTTTTGGAAGGTAAGTTTCACGGTGTTGTAAGAAATACCGCAAAATGGTTCTGGTCCTATTAGGGGCATGAATGCTCCTTTTTTGTCCACTAAGTCATTGAAGTTTTTAGGTGGTCCTTTGTGCCAAGGTTTGTTAATGCTTGAATGCACTTCCACTTAAATTTCGTTTTGACCTCTGTTGTTGATGAGATGGATTTCAATGCCGCTTGGCTATCTGTATATATATTTTTGTTAGTATAGGATCGACTGAGGTTTTCATATGCACATCTAGTAATTTCATGTACTTCTGCCTGGAATATTGAGGAGTATTTTCCTAGGCTTTGAGAAATATGAGCTCTTGGCTTTACACCATGCACCTTTCTCGCTTTTAGAACCGTCGGTGTACCAGACTACGGTTTCATTTTCTAGATTTATAACAACATATTTCCTCCCTGTTTGATACCTTTATTTTGAAAGGCAGACAGAGGTTGTGCTTTACGATCATTCTGTCTGATATCATATTCAGTATTGGATTTGCCTTTATTTGCTCGGTTATAGTGCATAGACTTTTAGAGTCCCATTCACTATAGTTATCTGTCCGGGCTCTGTATATACCATTAATCCACTCTCTTTTTCAACAACGAGTGCCGGTAGGTTCAGTAGTGTTCCCAGACCGTTGGTAAATGTTGTGCGCATGGTACCAGTTACACTTAGACAGGCCATTCTTGGGAGCTTGTTTAGCTTCCGGCTGTATTTTTTGTACATTTGTTCAACCAAGCTGCTGCTGTTGCAGCATAGGTGATCATGAGTCTGAATACTGCCTTGTATAGACAAATCGTTATGTTTGGCTTGAGTCCCCATGTTGAGCCAGCCAGTTTTCTACAGTTCCACATCATTAATGTACTTTTCTGGACTGTCTTATCTTTATGTTTGTTCCAATTGAGCTTACCGTTGAGAGTTATGCCAAGATATTTAGCAGCTTTGGACATAGGGAAGCCTTCTAGAAAGCAAGCGCTCATATTTGCCTTTGATAATGATAACAAGGTCATCAGCATAATCTTGCGATTCAATACCTTGGCTGTTTAGTTGAACTAAAAGGTCGTCCACTACCATTGACCACAGCAGTGGAGATATGTACTCCCCCATGGGGCAACTTCTAATGGTGTGATCCTCCAGTGCCTCACCAAAAAGCTGCGTCTTAATTATCCTATGGGAAAGCATTGCTTGAATTCATCTATTATGTGTTGGATTTACTCCATGGCTGACCAATGCAGGTATTATTGACTTAACAGAGGTGTTATCAAAGGCGCCTTTAATGTATCTGTTGTCAATGGCTTTTTCTACACTATTGATTTTTTCTATACTATAGTAAAGCTTGTTCTGTCGATTTTCCTATATTGTGTAATTCGGGTTACCAAAATAAAAAATCGGGTTACCAAAATAAAAAATCGGTCTCTTTTGAAAGAAAATCCAGTTTTCAGTGTTGGGAACGCATTTGAAAAACCGGTTAACTGATTGAAGGCAAAACGGTTTTACAATTACTAATCTGAAAAAACTGCTGCAGCTAAATTCTTAATTTTTTTCCCTCCTTTTCCAATAAATCTAGACGAAGAAGGTATAAATAATTTATGAAAATGTTTAAATTACATATTTACAAGATTTATTTTACAAAACGAAATCCATTAAAAACATCAGCAAAAAACTGTAATCGGTTAAGGCTTGGTTGAAACCGTCGCAGAGAGAGAGAGAGTGAAAACAAAAATCTATTCAACTTAACCATAAAAATAAATAATTAAACCACAACCGGAACAATCATAATCATAATCTACATATATCTATGTACATAAAAATAATATCAACGGAATTAAAAAAATCAACAAAAACATTAATTTAACTATTTAGGCAGGTAAATGGTAATCAAAAATCAAAAATCGTTGACCTCCCATAGTCAAGAAAATAGCACAGGAGGAATCTAGAAGCATTCCTTTCTGAATGCAAATCCGTATTGATCACATTTGTATCGAAGAGTTTTCGCCAACTGAGGTGGTCCACAATAGAAAACCGTAACTTTTCCTTTCTTTTGGTCGGTTATTTGCTTGAACACTTTATCCCAATTTGGTCGACCAGCATTTGTCCTTGTCTTTAAGCCAGTAATAAGATCCCGTTTTTCCTGAAATATTCATCTATGTAGTTTGGAATATTTTGGAAAAATTCCTGCTTTTGAATCTTACCTTCTGATGTAGTAAGTCCAAAGCCAATTGCAATCCAACTGCCTTCATATCGGTCTTCTGTAGAGCACTTGTTATGTACATATGCATCTCTAAGAATCTATTATAATATAAATGTATGCATATGAAATGAAAATAATATTCTTGCATATGTATACATGGTACAAAGTTTAACAAGATTTATGGCATCAGTGCCACTGGTTCATTACTTGGTGGACAAGCGAAGAAATTTGTAATAAGAAAATCTTTTGGTAAGACCGACTGATATTGAAACAAATAAATATGTTTCCATGTCACGCAGCTACCAATAGACAGTTCGGGAAAGTCATAACCAAAAACCCTCGAGAAATACTTCCAAAGCCATGAAACAGACTCCTTCACTACTACATGAGAACTCTAACTTAGTCCTGACATTCTAGAATATTTGCAGTATTCTTACGTTAAACTGACAAAAGTTTGATTTGTATAGCTCCTGCGCCGTAAACTGCTATTCATATAGGAAAAATGTCTTCTCATAATTTTAAGCTTTCTTTCTTATCTTCCCAACCGTAATCAAATTTTTATATCTTTCCTAACAAAATTATTAAAAAAAAATGTATCTTAATCAAACGACATCGTCGAAACAAAAAACTCTGTTGTCCTGTGTGGATAGTAGTTTAGGCCTTATGGCATATATAAAATAAAAGTCTAGTCACTTTTCCATAAGAATCAATATAAAATATTTTAGAGAATCAGACTAGCATGCACACATATGGATTTATGTTTCATGGCTTGGGAAGTATTTCTCGGAGGTTTTGTCATAACATTTTAAATTTTGTACCATTGTACGTACATATATCTATGTATTATGTATATATATTTAATTATACCGTTCCATGGCTCCACCTAATTCGGCTTGTTCGATTTCAAGTTGTGATAAAAGATTGACGAACCATTCAAAAGAATGTTGATCACGATTTATCCAGAAAAAGTCGACTTTCCTTAAATTCATTACAGTTTTTGGAATGTCACTGGCCCACTCGTATTGACAGCGTGGGCAACTATGTCGTGCCTTCCAGTAGCGATGCATAATTGATTGTAAAATCGAAGCAAACGGTGTTACTCCAATGCCTGTTCCAATTAAAATTGCATGTTGAGCCCGAAATATGTGACTGGATGGTGCTCCATAAGGACCGTCAATGTAAATCTAAATTTTAAATAAAAGTTTTATGTTAAAAAATCTTTTTTCAAGTTTTTGAGATCTTTTTAGGAGAGAACATGGAATTTATTCAAGCGATCTTTTGAAAATACAAAAATTATTTTAAGTAAAATTATAAAAAAAAAACCACACATTTTGCAATCATAACAGCTGCTCCTAAGTCCAGTGCCAGACTTTGTCTACGAATCGGACCGGTCAAATGAAACCAAACCAGTCCCTTTGATCTTTAAAAATGTTTTTTTCTAAGGCAGACAACAAAATTATTAGGCTGATTTTCTACTGAGCCCTGTCAGTTTTTGTAGGTTGTGGGACACTTCTGAGCATTTCAAATCATAGCTCTTCTCATATCGCAGCCGTAGCGTAAATATATGTGGTCGTGATTAACCCGCGGAGACCACCGGCCCATCTGGCTAGCACTCGATCTCTCGTACCCACAGTTCGGATCTGCCTAAGTCCTCTGATACACGAGAAGACACACTTGGTCCCCTGTTAGACGAGGATACGCACTTGAGATGAGACTTAGCACGACTAAAAACCAGTTTTGTATCCACAGTACATGATACATGTAGTTGATATACAGTTCATTTGCGTTCTTGAGATACCAAAGCAAATTCATCGCGATTGTCATTTTCAAAGTTCCTTATGAGCCTGCACACGAGACTATACAGATACATCGTTGTAATAACTGGTTTTCTTAACCAGGCCAATTTAGAATAGGGCTTGCGGCTCGGATAATAGGGTTTATTTTATTACATATGAATGCGTGTAATCAGCTTGTGTGTGCGTAGATAAGTTTGGAAATAACAAAGCGATGAATTTTCTTTGATCTAAATTGGACTACAAACGAAAAGAATGCTAAGAAAACCAGTTATTAGTATGTACGTTGTATTTGTTTAGTGTGGAGAGTGTCTTCTGGTGTATCAAGGGATTAACATAAGCATGGTTTTCACGGGCGAAGTTACTATCTCAAGTAATCTCGCTTTCAGGCCTTCATCTCCTCTTCACATACCTACGGAGACGAGTTCCACTCACTACAACTTTTTAGTGAAGTAGAACCTGAGAAATAGTCAAGTTGACAGTATTTTCTACAATTGGTACAATTTTTGATTTAAGTGGTCATTTATAATATCAACTGGAGTGGAACTTGTGAAATGTCAACAGATTTGTTTAAAAAAACATAGTTTCAGGAAAAATGGAAATATCGAAAGGGCCATAGATCGTCTAGCTAAGAAATTAAGAGCAATTTTTGACGAAAGAATTATAAGAAAAAGAAAGTAGATATATTTAAGTGTCTGACTTACAAGCCAAAACACAAGAACAACACAAGTTCCACGCCAGCTGATATTGTAAATGACCACTTTGATGAAAAATTGTACTAATTGCAGAAAATACTATCAACTTGACTATTTCTTAGGTTCCACTTCGTTAAAAAAAAGTTGAAGTCAGTGGAACTTGTCTCCGTGGGTATGACAAGAGGGGATGATGGGCTGAAAACGAGAAAAAGCTATAAATAAAATAAATGTTGTATTTGAGTAGTATTACAGAGCCCTCTATTGTAATATTACTCCAATAACTGTGGTTATGTGACGTGCAGACCTGAAAAAAAAGTACACTAATCTCCTACATATAAACAGAATTGAAAGTGTTTGAATCAGTACTGAAAAGCATCAAATTAAGTTTATGTTTTTCATGGATACCTTTACTGTCAAAAGAAAAAAAAAAGTCGTGCAGTTTGTGTCGGCTTAAGTTTTCGTATACTCTTGGATTTGTATTAGTAGCGTGTTAAAACTATTGGTCCTTCGAGCCGGATTTAAGTTATAATACTAACAATGCCAACAACTTGATAAATCATCTGTCACTCCTTTAAATATTATAGACGGCTGGCCAATGAAAGCAAAATGTATATATGTTTATATATTTTGTGTATATATATGTTTGTGTTTGACGGATTATCTTAACACAACTCAAATAATTTAAAATTCACCAAATAATAAAGGATTTTTAAAAGCAAAAATTAATATGTGTTACAACGCGCTAATACTATAAATTCCATTCTCCAATAAAGTGGAGAATTTCACCACATATAATTAACATTAGTAAGCAACAATTCTACAATATACAACAACAAGAAAAATAAATAAATATATATGTACGTAAAAAATTCTAATTAAAAATAATTACATACAAAATGGAACTATTAAAATTTTTTTAATAAAATAAAATTAAACCCAAACCTCCATTCCACGCCCCAGAACTGAGTCTGAATTAGTTGGTAGGCTATAGCTAGCAGTCAGTTGCTTCTTGAACGAGGATATTGTTCTAAGAACCTTCGGCCTGAACAAACGACTGGTTTTAGTTCCCTTAAAAATGTCCAAGAAATTTGTAAATGAGGAGGATTAAAGTTTACTATTTCTATCTAATGGAATGTGTATGTATATATGTATGCATATGTGAATGAATGTATATTTTATCTGTTTTATTATAGAACAACTAAAAAGGAAAACACTCAGGGAAAAGTCTACCCGAGGATGATATTTAACATAGTAAAACCAACTTTAACAACAACAAAACTGAAAGGTCATTTTATGAATGATACAAACCTCCAGAGGTTTCCCCACAGGATAATTGACACCACGACGTGATGATGCTGGTGATGATGATGGTGATGATGAGGTGTCTGGAGAAATTTTTGAAATTTTGTAATTAAACCCCAGCGGAATACCTTTCGGTGAGTTTCATACTTTGAAAGTTACCTGGTCCCCGACGTAGTATCTTCCCTTCCTCAGCTTCCTTTTGGGTATACACGCCCGGCGAAACAACTTAAATGAATGATATGAAATGCTCAAAGGAAACTTCCATTTTAATTAAGAAAAGGACATTATTACTTACTCATGGACTGCGACGAAGGACGTTGCTCGCAGTTCTCTAGACTTGGTGTTTTAAATGCAATAATGGTTGGCTTATTTCTCATATATCTGAAACTTTGAGCTAGCGATTTATTTTGTGGACTGAGATAAGCCATTCTAAGTGTCTGGACACGTGCTTTCCTAATATTAGCTTCATCGAATGAACGCTCTGATTCAGATCTTGTATATTCTCGCAACCTAAAATCTTGGGAAAATTACTGAAAACGTTCATAATTGAATTTTTCGTAAATTACTTACGCCATTAGTCGTTCCTTTTTCTTTTGTTTATTTTGTATATCTGGCATTGAAAGACTCTTCTCAAGCGGTGCCTTATTGTATAACAACATTTGAAGTTTTTTTTCTGGTGTTATCTTTCTTTTCGGGCTATCTAATTCTGGTTCATCTGAGGTAAAAGCTTCGTTTGATACTCCCGAAACATCTTTATTTCGGTTATCTTTTCTAGAAAACGTTCTTTGTAGAGAAGCTTTAATAGTTTTGATTGTTTTATTTTCCGATATTTGTCGATCAAGTTTTGGATGTGATTGACTTTCTAGTAATAATTTTGATGTGCCAGGATTTTGTCTTGCTGGTTTTTGTGGTACAGATGGATTATTGTCAAAATTAAAAGTATTATTGAAAGTATTATTATCAACGTTTTCTGTTTTTTTCAATAAAATCGAATCAAAACTAGAACTATGATTCATTCTTGCTAGATTCTTCGATAAAAAGTCTGTTTGTGGAGTTAAACTTCTTTCTGTGATTGTACTGCAAGGAACTGAAGTAGCTTGAATCATATGTGGTGGAATTTCACCGTTATGAAGCTTTTCTTGTTCTCTCTCGAAATATCTATACAATCGATTTGTCCATTCTCCAACTCCACGAATATGTAGCCACATGTAATCTTCTTGTTCTGGTGCACTACTTAAAGTAAACGGATGCCATTCATATTTTGCTATTGCTGGAATATTGACAAAAACATAATCACCGGGACGAAAACAGAAATGAAATGGTCTTTTAATAACAAGATGAGTAACTTTTGATGGTAGTAAAAGTCCTGAACTTATATAAGTTTTTCCACGTTCAGATTTCATCCAAACAAATCTAACAATTCTTTCGATTGTGTAAATTAGTCCAGGAACAATGAACCATTTCCAGAAATTTGGACCATGAAATAATACCAAGATCCAGAATGGAACGTAGAGTAAATGAGTCCAGTAGAATATCTCAAAGCTTCCTTTTCGTCGTACGAATGGTTGTGAACAGATGAACATGATAAGTAAAATAACGACAAGAGTAATTCCGGTAGGATTTGCGCATCCTGGTACCAATCCAAAAATGCCTGGTCTATCTGTGAACAGCCATTCGGCAGTTGTGTAATTTTTCGCATTTACTTTTGGATCATTAACCACAAGCAGAGTAAAGTTGAAGAGATGCATTATGGTATGGACTAGGCTGTAGACTGATATGACAACTCCTGTTAATTTGTGCAAGTAAATGTGTTGATCCAGAGGAAGATATGAGCTGAAACCGCGCGATCGTAGATATGTTATTGAGTGCCGTAACATAAGAACTAATACCCAAGCACAGTTGAAATTTAGACATTGACCTGTTGGTAAATTTGATAATTTGAAGTTTATTTTTTATTTAATTTTTTTTTTTTAAAGAAAAGTCACTCATGCTCAAGACAGTGTTAGCTTTCAACATTCTCAAATCGATTGTATCTATGTATGTATGTACATATTACAAACAACCGCAGTTGTGGCATTTTAAGATCATCCAAATCTATACCAATATCTGGAAGGTTTGATCGTTTTGGATGCATAAGTGGATAAAGTGGTGAGTAATTATTTTTAATTTTGACGAATGCAATTTTGAATTGGATTTTGAATAAAAATGGAAATGCACTTTTCTTGGACATGAGTGATTTTATCCTAAAAAATAGTATACATATACGTACCGCATGCTCTTGCCAATATTACAAATCCATTACTTTCACGATATTCGACTGCTCGAGAGATGAAAAGGCCCACGTTTATTATAATATAAGCAAAAAGAAAAGCTATGAAGACATAGTTGTTTTTTAAATATGCCGCCGAGAATTGATGTGGCAGTAGAAAACCTTTTGTCTTCTTCTTCGTTTCTTGGGGAAGAGGAACGAGCCATCGATCTATTCTAAATGTATATAAAGAGAAGTAAGAAACTTTTGCAATAAAAATAATGATTTTTTTTGTTATGCTCAATGTCTTCGGTAGCTTAGTTGCTAAGGGTGTTGTTCAAAGGTCGTGAACTCGAATCCCATTTTGACCTAATACCTTTTCAATTTTTTTTAGCTTTTCCTCTGTCATCATACCTATCAAAATTCCCTCATCCTCCTCTTCCAGAAGCATTACAATATGTACTGCAAGGAAGCAGAGAAACATTTGCGGGGTTTTAAGTCATTTGTAAGGCCATCAGCGTGAGCAGAGGTCTACCCAAAGAAACATACAAGAGCACAAATAAAAAGCTTTCCGCGAACTGAAGTAGAGCCTCGGAAAACTGAGTCAGATGGAGATGCTATGTGGAAGACTTTTGTTCCCAAGGGATGTGAAGAAAGAAAAAAAAAATCCTCAATATTATATCGTGACAGCGCATAATATATATGCATATATGTATGCATATATGTGTAAAAATAATTAGTGAGATATCCTTATGAGAGAGATTCAAATAATTAGTATTTAGTTACGCACTATTTATATTATATTTATTTGATTAAACTTATGATCACCACAAGGTCGAAACAACCGTGGGTGCTTTCTGAGGCGTGAGATCAGTCCTGGGTGGCTTATGCTGGTGACGATACCATCTCGCATAGTCCAATAGTATTCTAGGAATAAAACACTAGGAAGAAGCGAACATAAAAGTTGAAGCGCAGAGTGTTACCCCTCGTACACAAATCGTTAGTTCCCATCTCAAACAGATCCCCATCGAAAAAAATTGCGGCAATATTAAATGGTATAAATGAGAGACTGGAAGGTCTTCTTAATCGAATTGACCCTGTCAATACTTTGGCGGAAAAGTTGTCGTAAGTCTATATAAGATCAACTAAAAAATATAGCGGAGAAACGGTTTCCAAAAAATAAAAGCTTAAAAAATAAAAACAGTGCACAAAAAAAAAGTATTACTGAGTCGTCAGTTACCCGAAAATTCCGTTCCAAAGCTTCAAAATCAGAGATCTATGTCGTAAAAATGTTGTAAACAGGCGCAAACCTTCTCCATCCGGACTTAGCAATAGTGGCACAGAAGTGAAGTCAATAGCCGAGGGGCTCTCAGGAATAATGCTCAAAGATCCAACATTGAGTGCAGGTTTAAAGTGATTGTTCGGTCAAAGCAAGGTGTACAGTAGACCGCAGTTCGATTCTACGCAGTTTACTCGATTGTTATACTGACGAATTTAGAAAAAAAAAAGGAATAGTCAGCGTGGAAGTTAATGTGCCAAATTCTAACTTACACAAGGTCCTGTGATTCTACCTGTCTGTTTTTCAACCAGAAATCAATGCCATGGAACTACAGACGAAAACTGTTGCTTCTGCAACGAAGAGGTAGGACCTGCGAAGCACATGGTATTCAAATATACAGAGCCTGCTCGTCAGCGACACCATTACCTGGCGAAGAAATTTACAACCTCGACAGACATTCAGAAAGCCAACAAGAATGAGGCTCTGAAAAAGGCCACTCTAGATCGGACCCATTTAACATTTCACTTCATCCATGTCCACACTTTCTATACCTAATATTTTTTTTTTTTTTATAGCATGAAAAATCTTTCAGGTCGCAGAGTTGAAGGAGAGGTTACCGTCGAGAGGCATGACAAATGCATGAACTTTGGAATTTTTTTTACATAAAATAAATGGAGAGTAAAGTTCATTTTTATTAAAAAAAAAATATCCAAAATGGCGGCTTCAGCTACAATACAACCAAACAGTGCATGGCGTGTTTCGGTTACAACCAAACAGTGCATGGCGTGTTTTGGTTACAACCAAACAGTGCATGGCACTACACTGATAGCTCTTCTGAAACAAATAGGATTGAAAATGATGAAACTAGGTAAAATTTGGAGGGCCTTACTGGTTTTCGTTTTCAAAAAAACCACTGAATAACAAAATGCCAGCCGTTTAAAAAAGAACACCATTTTTTGCCCTGTTTTTTTGCTTCAAAGGACGAAAAAAGTATTTCTAAATCAATTTTTGACAAAAATCGCTTTCTGATGGTCACGCAAATTGAATTTCCTTTTAATTGCGCAGAGATTCATGTGAATCGGTTCAGCCGTTGAAGCTGTAGAGCGCTCCAGAAAAACTCATCTAAAGTTTAACGTTAAAAAAAAATCTTTGACAGCTTACTTCAGCTATTCCAGCACCATACAGAGGCCACTCTTCTTCCTCTAAGAACTAACTGTGCTGAATCTGAAGTTTAATAGTTTCCCGAAATATACAGGGGTACCTCCGGTAGCGAGAAAAGAGCGCCTCAGGTACCTGTTTTCCAGCCGGTGGACAGTTCTGCTCTCAACAGGCTGTGAATTCTAAAATACTTTAGATATGAAAATATTCATTTACCCACGTGTTCTGAACACTTTAAGGATGATAATGAATGTAAAATGTCCGAGCCCACACCTTACTTATAATAATAATAATATTATTATCTATGTCATAAAAGATATTTGCATATCATAGCCTAATAGTAACTACCATTTGTGGCTCTGGTACTTGAAAACATTACAGCTAAAGCAACTTACGTTATACTTAGGTTTTCTAAGAGTCCACCATGTTTTTCAAGCTGCCCCTTTAAAGATTCATACGTAATTGCTCCTCTGTTATATGGATCAGCGTCTTCAAACATCGCTGTAGTTAGATCTTCTATCTACAAAAAAAAAAAAAAAAACAAGACCCTTTCATTGCAAACAAAAATGAAGTCTTTCTAGAAATCCTAACTTGATCTTCTGAAAATTGCATTCCGTTTTCTTCCATACAAGCTCTCATAACATGCTGCAATTCTCTATGTTGAATTAGTCCATCGCCTGTAGATAAGTAAATTTACATGGAAAAA
This sequence comes from Dioctria rufipes, assembly GCA_963924295.1. Lineage (NCBI taxonomy): Eukaryota > Metazoa > Arthropoda > Insecta > Diptera > Asilidae > Dioctria > Dioctria rufipes. The sequence goes on along the minus strand of OZ002740.1, from coordinate 341,850,832 downwards.
TAAAAGAAAATTTTAATTTTGTTTTTATTTTGTAGAAATCACCTACCATCAATGTCATAAACTTTAAATAAAAATTTGATTTTATCTTCTGCTGATTGTCCTGCAAACTGATGGATAGCGTCTATGAATTCCTGAAGTGAAATTGATCCAGAGTTGTCTTTGTCGAAAATTTGAAAGACACGTTCCGTGAAGAAGGGCTGTAAAATGATTTTGTTACGAAATTTCAATAAATACAAGAACTACAAACTAAAGAACATTTTTCGATGTGACGATCTTCTTAAATTCCTCTCGACGAATCTCTTTTTCATTTCCCACAGTTCGACGGAAGAGCTGTTCTAGCTGTTCTAGAGATGATTTATCGAATCCAGTGCGAGGTCTATAAAAGAATTCGAAATAAAGTGTGAGATGCGATAAGTGTATAATATTGGGTACAGCACAGAAGTACAATTCAAGTAGAAATCAAAGTCTCAATGTTCAAATCTCGATCAATATTGGAGTTCTACCGATATGGAAAAGATGTGCTATGTGTTATTGTTGAAACAGGAGATACTGCGTATATTTGTTTGGCAGGAAATGATTTTCTTTACTCGCTCGGATTGGCCTTAACTTCAACTGGTTACAGCCTCGGAAGAGTAGGGAATATTGCATGGATAAATTCTTCCTGTGCGAGAGTTAAATAAGTAGGACAAAAAAGGAAAGGGGTCTAAAGTTCAATGGGAAGCAGAGGCGTTACGTTTTGACTTGGCACCACCCACTTGAAGGAGTTTTTTTTTCGTACCTAATTGGTTATGTAATATTCTTTGAGTTAAATAAAGTAGATTTAGGGTACACTGTAAAAGAAAATAATTTAAGACATATTTTTTCCTAAAAATAAATGTCATTTTGTCTGATAGAAAGGGAAATTCAGTTTAATTTCCCCCAAATTAATTTAAGTATTCACGAGAAAATTGAAGCTTTCACTAACGGCTCCTCTATCTGCATAACACGGAACTGATATTTTCGGACGTAGTAAAATATCTGGGGGTAACTCTAGAAGAGAAACTTCCCGCATCTGTCCAGAGTGACGGATAGAGTGGTGTGATTTCTCTACACGTTTCGTCGCTTATTTGGCAGAACACTGGGTCTGAAGCCGAAAATTATTATGTACTGGATGTGCACTACGGTTGTTAGACCATGGTTATTTATGCGGCCCTCGTACGGTGGCCAAAAACTATCAAATACTGGTGCCATGAAAGAGAATCTGTCCTACAGCAGCCATGGAAGCCTTATTAAACCTTCCACCGCTATATTTGCAGGTGAAAAAAGCAACGATTTCCAGTGCTATTCGAGTGCAAACGGAGAAACAGTTAAGGCCAGGGTTGGCCATTTAAGTATCTTAAAACAGATATGCTTTGAGCAAATGACGACAATATCTAATATAAACACACACAAGGTGGATTTTGTAAGACCATTCCAAGTAGTTCTGGGAGACCGACAACAATGGCGTTCGCCTAAGCCGTCCTTCCCATAGGTATATAGACGGTTCAAAAACGAACACTGGAGTCGGACTGGGCGTATACGGTCCCAAATGCCATATATCAAAGGCTCTGGGCTCTACCCCTGCCGTATTCCAAGCCGAGGTATTGGCAATAGAAGAATGCACCAATACCTGAATTAAAAGAGCCATAAATGGCCCAACCATTAATATCCTCTCGGACAGTCAAGCTGCCCTCAAGGCCTTAAAGTCCTACACTGCCAAGTCAGGGATAGTCTGGGAATGTCTACAAACACTCAAAAACTTATTAAGGAAAAACAAAGTTATTCTCATGTGGGTACCTGGACATGAGGGGCACAAAGGGAATGAAATTCCTGATGGCCTAGCTAAAAGAGGAGCAGAAACTCAGTTTGTTGGAGAGCAATTTTGTGGCACTTCAAAGAATTACCTCAGAGCTGCCCTAAATAACTGGGAAAATAAACAAAAATCCCTGTATTGTGAAAGGCTACAAGGACACTTCGTCAGTCAAAAGAGTTTATCGACACCTCTGGCGAAAAAACAAAAGAATTTCTTCTCGTTAGAAGAACAGAGCTGAAAATGAGTACTGAGGTCTTCTCAGGCAATAACCACTTGAGGTATCACCTAAACAAGCTGGGCTTAGCTTAGACTTCATCTTGCTGTTTATGTCAGGATGCTCACGAAACCTCGGCCAGGCGGAGACTACTCCACCTCGAACATGCTTTTCCACCACCAAACTACGTGTGGAACCTCAATCCCAGAATGGTTCTAGACATTATTAACAGTATGACCCTAGAAAGGGAGTAAACTCAACGGAGACTCACAATAGATTTTTCAGGTCGCAAAGATTGCCAGGTTAAAGCCTGCATACCCTTTCGCAAATCTAATCTATTATAATCTAGGTATTTGGCTCCAGAAAACTTATATAGTGCGTAAATTCCCGAAATGTTAAGCTTTTTCGGAAAACAGGAAGGGAACATTCAATAAATTAGGTATTATTCTACATTTTTTATGGAACATTTACAAATATTCAAAATTCACACTTTGTTTTTGAAAACAAGTCATATATTGTTTTTCACTATTTTGTTTCAGCGTGCCCAGCGTCCCAGCACTAACTTGTATACTACAATATGTTTTAATGAAAAAAATGTATATGGTAGTATATGGCACATAAGAAATGAGCTAATCAACTCATTCTTAAGTGTTTTAAGGTGTAGTAGGTACTATTACCTATTCCGTACATCTTAGGGTATAATCTCTACATTTTAGGAGAAAAACAAAACAAAAATTGAAAATTCCCAACATTTTAGAGAAAAAAATCTAATCTAATCTACATTTTCCAAGGTGGAGCTTTCCCTAATCTTATCGAAAAATACCTAAGCTTTGTGGCAACAATTTGTGCAAATTTTTTACTTATCTAGAAATTTTGAGCAACTTTGCGCACTTATTGAATTTAAATTTAAAGTATAACTTAAACGTGGAGCTTTATTAAAATTTGCATTTCCAAATTTTTAAATGTAATCGAGAATTTTTTTTTTTCAATCTAACACTAGGTAAAGTTCTGAATAACCCAGTTAGCGACGGATTTCTATAATAAGAACATTTTTTTTTTCATTTCTGCTTACTGCCCGACATCATTAGCTATAACTCTAAAGCTTATTTAAAGTAAAAGCTTAGTCCAGTGCTCTTTTAGGAAAATTGAAATAAAACATAAATCAAACTTCACTTCACAGATGAAGGCCCCTATGAAATTTTGTATGGTCACTCATTTGAGCAATTTTGATTTTTGCAGTGGTTTTTCGCATATATTTCTAGAACGGTATGTCGGAGAGAAAAAATGATTATAACCAATTTTATAGGATTTCATATTCTGAAGAAGATTTTAGTACAATGAAAATATCTAGGATTGATCGTTTTCACAGTATCCGTAAAAAACCTAAATTTTTATATGGCAACATTAAGAAGGGGTTGCCTGATTTATTCCATTTATGAAATTATATTTATTATTTTTATGCAAACACTGCGTACAAAATTTCAGCTCTATACGTCGTCGCGTCCTCAGACAATGTCCAAGTATATAGTGGAAAACGAATTTTTTGTATAGCAACTCTACGAAGGAGTTGCCCGATTTGTCTCATTTTCGAACTTAATTTTACTTTTTTTAAAAGTCCGCGTTCAAAATTTCAAATCGGAAGGACAGACGGACATGCAAAAATCAATATAACTTAATATTATGCGTGGGTGCCCAATCAATTTTGCTCTAATATCATTATTTCTGTGCGTTACAAACGGAATGACAAACTTATGTAGTATACCTAGATTTCATCTAGGGTAAAAAAACGTGCCTAAAAAGTTGCTTTCAAAATTAAAAACGTTTAGTTAAAGTCAGTGAAGCACTACCCGAAAATAAGGTTGCCAGGAAACTCAGAATTGCAAAGGAGGAGGAATCTAAAGGGATATTTGAACTACAGTCGGATTTTCTTTTCTTTTGTTTATTGTACGGTACGATTCAGGAGTTCTGGAAGGTCAAGGGCAGAGATCCGAAATTTCAGAACGAGATTCATGAAAAATGATTAAACGGTTACATAACGAATGCCGCTAAGGGAAATCAGAAAAAATATTAACAGAGCCCACACAACTGTAGACATATCTGACCGATAGGGAATAAGAAAAACTAATAAATATGTTTAGACCTGAGGCTAGTTTTAGTCCGCTCAGAAGTTGAATTTTTCAAAAATTTGTTTGCCAATTATACCACCTCATGAGTATTCCCAGACTTTGACCGACATTTTTTATGCATTGCTCTGAGCATTTAAAAGATATTGATATAATGCCTACAGCCAATGAAATTGCATAGAATAAAAAATTACCATAAAGTTTCTAAAGTTACAGAGAGTAGACCAAGTCTATAAGTTATAGAACTCAAAGGAAACATAAGCTGTGTTTTTTTTTTGTGTACTTTGTTCTAGAACTCCCCAGTATATCTGTCGATTTAAGCGAACTATTTGTTCTGTTCGCATAAATCTTCAACGAAAATGTATGAGGCGTTCTTTTGTCTATCTTTTGTTCTGCTATAATCTAAATTCTAGAACATATTTTCCGCTGCACACAAAAAATAAAATAATTTTCATAAAAATAAAAAAAATAAATCATTAAAAAAAAATCTTTGTCGAGGTTGCGATGTTAATGTCAGAAGAACAACGAACAGTTTTCAATTGTTTACCATTCTTTATTATAATTGTCGTTGTATGCTATTGAGTACCCGAAGAGAGAAAACCATGGTTATATCGCTTATAAGTTAGTATAAGTCATCAGAATTCAATCAATTTTTGGATAACTAGTCAGTCAACATTCGGAAATCGGGCGATATTTATTGCTTATCGAGACCAATCGAGACCAACGGCGTCGAGTATTTACGAAATGGTTTTAGTCGGACATTTAAATAATTGTGAAAATAGATTAGTACATAATGAAATTGGCGAATTGAGTGAAAGTGCATTCTTTTCTTTAATCCCAATGAACCCAAGTGACACTCATCTATTCCCTACAATCCACTCCAAACATCCAAACCAATTTAATTTTTTTTTTTAAATTATCGGAAGTAGTGTTTACTTGAAAAATAAATTAACATTTGCACAATTTTAAAAGAAAATTAAAGAAAGTGGTGCCATTTAATTAACAGAGACTTTTGTTTTCCACATCCCCTCCTTTGCTTTTCTCACGTATTAAGAAAAATAAATCAGAGTCCTCAAGTTCCATACACGAAACTGATATGATAGTGACGCTTTGCCTAATGCTCAGTATTTATTCCAAATACCAGTTCCAGGACCCATATTTCAAATCTTTTAAGTACAAATACAAGTTCCTGTACTGGTACTTGAAAATTTTCAAGTACAAGTCCAGGTACTGGTACTGGTACTTATAGGGTTCAAGAGCTTTCGAAAACTCAAATCAGAAATTTTGAAAATTCTATAGGCTGTTAAATAACTGGTTGAGGTTTCCATTTACGAAATATCATAAAATACTGTATAAGCTTTTGATGTTTTAATTTCTACATAATTTTGGAAGTTGTTCATACAGTATTTGAGTTTGCCTTTAGCAAAACAAATGTCACGTCAGATAATGATTGCCTTTGTGTGGCATTTACAAGACCTGCAAATGAAAATCAACGCTCCACATGTGCGGAGGAAGAGAGCAGATTGTGACACTGGATTGCCAACCTTATCAACAAAGCATATCGATTCAGCATGTCAATTTCTGTCCTACAGTTACTCATATATTGCACACTTTCTTTCTATTTTACTGAAGGTGGTAAGATTTCTTGAGGCACTGCCGAGATGCACATAACCTCTATTATTAGAAGACATATTCAAATAATTTACAATAGCTGAAGTACCCCGCTTTATGGCGGAATTTGTAGTAGTACGTTAGTTAAGTACCGGTATCGGGACTTGCACTTGCGAGTTTTTTGAGTACCAGCTCCGGGGCTTGTACTTAAAAAACGTTGAAGTCTAGGTCCTGGTACTGGTACTAATACTTAAGTACCAATATACTTAAGTACTTTACAGCTCTGAAGTTAGATACACATTTTAGATCAATTATTTACGTTTTTATTAAGCACTAATAAAGAGTTAGTTAAAGTCTGTATAAAATTTAGTTTGCGATTTTTGGGCTGTTAGTTTGTTTTTAATTATCTTATTTTCACTGTTTATGAGTGCCATGTTCGAAAACCTCTTCTGAAGCAGTTGTTCTTAACCATGTTTTAAGTCGATGGAAAAGTTCCGTTTACAGCCGGCCGAGCTGACAGGGAGACCCAGAGCTGCTTGCAGCAACTAGTTTGGGCAGAAGTGTTTTTAAATTTCTATTTTCAGTCTTTCCAAATTTACAACATTGCTCTTGTTTTGGAACATATTATTTATTATTTTTGTCTCAGCCTGTAGGATGGAAATGTCTACATTGAAAACATTTTTATAATTTTCTATAAATGCCTCTCCATGTTTCCGGTACAACTTTACAAATGAGTCAACTGAATGTGCCAAACGTAGATTTTCAAACCAATTTTTGAAGTTAATGATAATGATGTCTATCACTTGGTTGTAAATATGCATGTTCCAATATTCGAATGGCCTTTTATCTGATGGAAAGTCTACTAAATTACTTTTACCTAGAGTGGATTCAACCCTTCTCCTTTTCGGGACTCGAGTAGGTTCTAGACAAATGTTTTTCTGTGTTTAGAGTGCTAATATAGTTTTATTTCATAATGTAACGTAATAAGAATATTATTGAATTTTTTAACTCCATAGTAAATATTTCTTCCCTATAAAGATATAAAAGTAGAGATTACTCTTTCGTTTTTTTTTTTTTTTTTTTTTTACCGGGCTTATATTTGTTCAAGAAGGAATTTATTTAGAATCTCCGGTATAGCAAAAGCTAAACATGTTTTTTTTATTTGTTATTTTATCACACAACCCATTTGATTTTGGGTGATAAGCTTCAAGTCTTGGTTTGGACTCATCAACAGGTCCCAAATAGCGAAATTGAGTGACTTCAAAAACAAATGAAAAAATAGAGCAAAGAAAAGAAATGAATAAAATTGAGAAAAATAGGAAAAAAAAATTTTATTAAAAACATTTAAAAAAATTTAAAAAACCAGATTCATTCGAAACGAATCCAACCTGTATAGTCCCCAAAGTGGGCTGAAAAAAGAAAACAGAAAAAGAAAGAAGAAGAAGTGTTTCGTGTTAGCAGAAAACCTTACACTCATCGGTACAGCTTAGTTTTCTGCCTGCTGTAGACGCTTGAAACAGATCAAAATGATCTCCTCTCATATAAACTCAGAATAAATTCTGGGTGTAAATTATATGAGGCAAAAACTCCTCCTATATTACACCAAGGAGGAAGAAATAAAAAAATCCTAAGAGTAATCTCTATTTTTAAAGATATTTGGATATGTTTTTATAAATCGCATTGTAACTTCTGAAGGTTACACTCTATGATAATGATTTACAATTTGTTAGATTGATAACCGTTGGACCTTTCAAATTCCAATTCCTTTCCATCCTCTTTTCCGTTTTGAAGTTATGACTCAACAAAATTAAAATTTCGGTATTTTAACTCAGTTTTTTTTAACTAATATTTTTATCAAAAAGCACGTCATCATGGGGTGTAACGGTTAGAAGCTACACGGTGATCTATAAAAACATACCAAAATATCCTCAAGTCCCGTTATCATGGAAACCGAGTGGATCCCGCCCCCCTCCCGCCCACACACAATTTTTTACTTGCCTAAGCATGTCCTATCCATATATAGTCCTATATGTACATATATGTATATATATATCGTATAATACCGGAGACAGACTTGCAGTTTCAATATGATAATTTGCGCTAAACCACAAGTTTGTCTCTATATACTGAGAAACAGCTCAGTATACGCTTGGTGTACACTCAGTATGTAGTACATTGGAACTCATTATTGAAATACGAAAAATGTACGCAATATACGAATTTATTGCATTATTACCCTAGTTATAAACCATAATGATTTAATACACGAGCCGAATTTTATACTGTAATGTTGGCTGTAACTTTTTCTGACATTTAATATTTGACACTTGTCAAGTTGAACTGTCTATTTCATTTTTATTTTCCATATATACAAGTAATTTCACAATATTTGCGCGGAATTTGCTTAAGTCAAATGACAAATCAAAGGATAAATGTAAAGTTCTCTAATTAATTTCTCAGTATCGGAAACAGCATAGTGTGTCTCTGAAATTTTATATTGCAATTGACATAATTGCAATATACCAATATATTAAAATTTAAATTGCAAGTCTGTCTCCGGTATAAGTAAGAAAGAACTGAATTCGTATTTTTTGCAATTCTTTCTCCTTCGAAATTTTTATCGTAGAAGACTTAATGTATGATGGCTCATTGGATCACAAAAGAACCAAGACATTCCTTAAATGTTAATTAAATTTCGGAAATTATGTTACATACTACTTAACTCCCAAACTTCGGACGAGTTTCTTATTCTTATTCCGATTTAATAGATCAATAGATTTTATTCGTAAGTATGTATATTGCAGAATTTTAAATTAAAATTTTTGAGGGGAGATAAAGGGGAAATGTGACACGACTTTTTTTCGTTTTTCCTTTATAACTTTTACAATTTATATTGTAGATATTTGATATTTCGAATTCAATATTCCTTTACAAAACATTGAGATTTTTGAAAATGACGATGTTTTTTCTGACATCGTTTTCCTCGTTCGCCTAAATACATCCGTTAGATATGGTACTCGTTTTCGAGTAGGTACTAACAGACCCGAGAAGTTTTTCTTGACTTTTATCAAAGGGGTCGGATCGATGTCTATTGTTGAACCGGGCATTTAAAATACGCGGTAACGCACCTATATACAGAGTTGCTAGGTGGCAATCGTGACATTTCCCCATATCGAGATGGTAAATTCCCCAAAAATGTACTTATTTTTTTAAATTTCCCCAATTACTTAAATTACATTTAAATGCTATATTTCAATACTAAAAATCACCAATTATGACATTCCTTCACTATAAAATTCAAGCATGGAGGTAGTGCTTTCTTGCACGCATATTCTGCTGCCAAATGTAAGGAATGACAGATGCATTTCACAACAAAAAGGCTGTTAAGAGATGATTTCAATATCGTAGCAAAGGAATGACGAGATCCTGCCATAACATTCGCTCCGTCTATCCCAATTCCTACAAGATTTTCTATTTTTAGACCATCTTTTAATAATTGCGATCTAAATATATCAACCAATGAGGTAGCATCGCCGGCCTCCACTACAATCAATTTGTAAAATGTTGTTACAATTTGTTGTTTAGCTTTACTGAAATATTTAATCATTAGACATAACATTTTTGTTGTATCTATAGCAGTGCTCTCATCAATAATCATTGAAAATGAATTTTCTCCGACATCTAATACTAAATCATTCAAAAGGCAAGGAGAAATTACGTTTTTGATTATTGCCGTGCATTTAGTCCTATGTAACTGTAAGTCACTTAGTATTTCAGAGGTTTCATCTAAGCTTTTTATAAGAATACCTAGGTGATCAACAGAAGAAATTGAACAGTGCTCACATATAAATGCAGCAATTTTGAGCTCAGCTATTTTTCTTTTTTCCGATATACTAAATTTTACATAATTTGTAATAGTTCTGTTGGAACTTACAATATTCGAGAATTTTACGGCTTCCAAGTGTTTTTTGGAATTAACATGTTTCTTTAAATCCTTCTTGTGGGCTTGAAGGGAACACTTGCATAATTTACAAAATGCTTTATTGTCATCATGAGCGAACGCAGAAAGCCACCCTGCAATTTCAACGACATTATATATCGGATTTGATAGGAATTAACCACGAATAAAAAAAAATGAATTATTCATAAAAGGTAAATAAAATTACCTGAAAATTGCTGTTCCGTTTCCCACGTTTTCCTGTATTTTCTTGGCATACCACAATATTTTTTAACTATTTAATATTTAAGGCTTTAAACTTTAAAACTTGAACTCACTTTTGACACTTCCTTCAATTCAACGAAAAGCGCAAACCGTTGGACAATTAGGTGGGTGGAATATGCAAGCGAAAACCAATGAATAATCAATGTGGAATGCTTATCAAACTGAAAACAAAACCGCTGTATTTTCTATGGGCCAACCCACACGAGAAGTTTTAATGGAAGAAAGGATTTTCTTAGACGTACCAGCACAATAATGCTGCTATGCTTAGTTCCTTATGTGATTACCGAAGTGCAGTGTGCACGCCTAGGCAACCTGCAGCGGTCAAATTAAATATTACTAAATAATAAAATCCCCAATTTTCCCCCTACTAAATATTTTTCCTTATATAATTCCCCATGATTCCGTTTTCGCCAAAATTTCCCTAGCGATTGGATTTTTCCCCATTTTGGGGACAAAATCCCCCAACCTGGCAGCCCTGCCTAAATAAAAAGATTGTTTTGTATTACCAGTCCCCCACCATAAACGGGTTTTCCATCCACCTTCAATGCTCATAAGCCTACGCAGGTCTCTCTTTTAGTTCATATACTTAGGACCAAAATTATTTGAAGAAGGTTAAGCTTAAGTCGTGTAAGATATCTTAATGGACACCAGATTGAGGAATTGTACTGTACAAAGCTAATGGGAAACAAGACATTATGCTTTGGAAGAAATCAACAGAATGCGAAGCACACCGAATTTATTTTGCTAGCCTCGATATCCTGTCTTATCTTTCAAATACCATCATCACAAGTTTCGATGGGTTAGTGAATATGGTCCTTACTTATTTTGTCAAGTGATTGTTAATCCTCAATTGTAACAAATATTTTAATTATTAATTTAAGTTATCAAAGCATTTTTGAGTAAATTATAAAGCTATTGTTTTTTTTAATCTATTGTTTACTGTATGAATTTATCCCTTACTATAATAGAATACTACGGAGAGAAATGCTCCTCCTCCCACATATCTGGAGAATTGCTCCATAAAACCTTTTATTCACTATAGCTGTCAACATAATACATATTTATGTAAATTATATAAATATAATTTTTTTCTGCTTTAATACATATATGCGTGTATAAAATACAGAGTCCATGACTCATCCATCGTTATTAACGATTCATGCTTGATTAATATCATCTTGATCAGGAGATGCCACAAGCTCTCCAATTAGATATATCAGTTCAAATATGATTTAAAGACCTTGCAATCTAGTCGTGTACATACATTGTATATGTAGAGTATCCAGTTATTTGTAGATCTAAAATCCTATTCGATTTCGTGTGGGCTGATCGGATTAAGCTGTATAATTTCATAGCTGCAATCAAAACTCATAACTTATGCATAGTCACTTTATGTTCGTTCATTAATTCAGCCAGGAAATTGCATTTTGTTTTTCAATTGACGCTTCAATTTATTCAACATTTAAATTCAAATCCGGATATACCACCACATATAAGATTTCGTCCCTTCTACATATACACATACACACATTTCCCATATGTACAATTCTGGCAAGAGTGCTATTTATTAGTGCACACCGAGATTATACAAATAAATCAGATCGAATCTTGCTGAATCAAATAGATATGAAAGATGATAGCAATAAAATCTGGGGCTACTACACTTCAAACCCCATTTCCGTATGCGCATAGTCGTGTGGCTTTATCTACATAGACTTCATTTCTTAAACCGGCAGGTGGTGTACACTTTACACAGATTCTTAATGTCTTCCACAAATTTACTTGATTGCGATTTCGAATTCTTTGACCCTCCGTATCCATTTATCTGTTCTCAGTTACAAATTTATCTTGGACGGTTTTATCTTAGTATCCATTGCATAAGATAAGTTAAGTAGAAGTAGTAAATGAAGGCACATTACAAACTAACCACGCAACTACACTTGAAGCTAATTTCTTATACAATTTTGTTGTTTTTGTTTTTTTCTCTTTCATATTGGGATAAGATGATGACATCTATGTATCCTTGGTAGTTTTTAATACAGGTTGAAAGGCATAGGTATTAAGTTTAGGTATACCTACGTAAAATGTTGGTAAGGTTATATGTATGTAATTAGCTAATAGATTTTGAAAGGGAGGATTAGGGTAAGGAGACGCAAAAGAGTTGAATTTAGCGTAAACCCTTCTTACAGATATTTGCAATCGGCTTGTTATTTTCAGCATCAATAACGTCTACACTAAAAATTGGAGGTGTTGAATAAAACCCAACTGGGGAAGTCCCCGGAATTCGGTTGGCCGAAAAACGGGGAAATATTATCTTTTTTTGTTTTTTGCGAATATCTTCGATCCTGTGGGTCTTACAGTTATAAGGTATATATATGATAAAGAAAGAGCGGGAAACTCTACAAAAAAGTTTATTTATTTATTTATTTAGCAGAGCCAACAGGACAAAAATTCCACCTGACTATTATAAAAGAAAAGAATAGAGAGCAAAATAAAAAATAAACACAAACACAAGACCATAAAAAAGCAGAAAAAAACAAAAATCATTTAATGTAAATAAAAAATAAAAACAATAAACAATTTAAATAAAATATATTAAAAATATAAATAACTTTTGTAAATAAAATGCACTAAAAAGTAGAAAATAATTTTTTTCTTTCTCAGTGATATAAACAAAAAAAAATTTAATGCAAAATAATTTTTTTCTTTCTCAGTGATATAAAAAAAAAAAAATTTAATGCAAAATAATAAATGGTACAACTCAGATTTAATCTTAAAAGTTTGGGCATGATCTGCAGTTAGACAATTGTGATTATAGTTATGGATGCCCAAACTTTTAAGATTAAATCAGAGTTGTAGCATTTCTAATTTTGCATTAAACTTTTCTTGTTTATATCACTGAGAAGAAAAAAATTACTTTGTACTTTTTAGTGTATTTATTTACAAAAGTTATTCATTTTAATAGTTTTTTTTTTTAAATATATTTTATTTAATACTTTTTAGTCATACTCTCGAAACTCGACTCTCGAAATTCGACTCTCGGAACTCAACTCTCGAAAATTGACTCGAAAATCGTGTGTCTCGAACCTCTGCTCTCGAAAATTCGACTCTCGAAAATTAAATCTCGAAAGTCTACTCTCAAAACTCGACTCGCGAATATCGACTTTCGACTCATATCAAATACACGGTCCAAATTGGACAGCCCCAAGGGTGGTAGTTAGCACCCCCACCTCAAAGCCCCCAACATGTAAGACAATTTTACCCCATCGTAAAGCATTCACTCATTCTAAATAAACAAAAATCACATGTTATTCCATCCACTACCCTAAAACTCTTTCGTCACGAACGGCACTCTCAGGCGCTCAGACAAAAACTTTCTGAGTCAGGGGTCTGTAAAACTAGAATAATAAGTTATAAAACTAACACAGCAACATGTTTATAAATAAAAGCGAAAAATTACTTTATTCGTAAAGCAGACCAGCCAAAATCAATGAGGTCTGAGTGGTCATTGAAGACTCTCAACATAGAGCATATAGGCTCATTATAACCGTAGTTGGTGCGATGATGAGGTACATGTTTAACTAGGCATACGAGTAATTGCTTAAAGTTCGTGGACGAATATTATAGTTAATTTTAGATAAGAGCCCAGCAGCATCTACTGCACCAGTAATTATTTGAAACAAGAAGACTACCTTAGTTACATTACTTCTTCTGATGAGCGTAGGTAGCTTAAGAAGATTTATTCTCTGCTCATAAAGAGGAAGCGTGAGAGGATTATCCCATGGAAGACGTCAAAGTGCGAAGCGAATAAATCTCCTCTGTATAGATTCCAAGCGTCTTACCCCACGGTTACACCTGCAAGTACAGCTTGCATGCAAGCCTCCCTTCCAACACGATTTTTAACTTGACAGCGGAAGGCAGTTCGGTTGATGTCTTATCAGCTTGCATGCAAGTTCATTTAAAAAATGGCATTGAGACGTAAACTCTTGCGTATATTGGAAAATTATGCCAATAAAGGAAGCATCACAATGATAAAAACCCAAGAAAAAAGGAAAATGAAGGTGTTGGTAAATGATGTATTGCAAATAATCCCAGCAAATTTCATTTTCCCGGTATAAATTTATGAATTTCTCTCAAGCATTTCATTTCCGCCATTTTGAAAACTGTATAAATGTCAAATTACTATCTCCCAGCTGCCATGGTTTTCCAGCATGCAAGTTCGCTGAAAGCTGTACTGCCAGCATGGCAGTAGAGGTTACACGTGCAAGAAGTATGGCAGTGCAAGTTGCATGCAAGCTGTACTTGCAGGTGTAACCTCGGGGTTAGATGAATATGATGAAAAGGACACCAAACAGGGATAGCATAATCAATAAGAGGTCGCACAAAAGCTAGATAAAAGGTCCTTAAAGTAAAAGGATCATTAAAATCAGTTTTTACAAAGCCTAATGCGGCATTAGCCTTATTAATTGTCTTGTCAATATGTGGTGGGTAAAAGTTCACCATGATCTTTGACTTCATTGGTTTTGTCAAGAGCGATACCATTGATATGGTATGTAGTCAGAAGTGGACAATTTTTATATAAAATTTTTATTACACCAACTGAAGAAACTGTTAATATCAGATTGCAAAGCATCACAACCAATTGAGCTATCGACCGTCTTAAAAATTTTGACATCATCAGCATATATCAGAGTACCAGATAGATTTATAACGTTTGGCAGATCGTTAATATATAAGATGAAAAGAAGCATACCAAGATTTCTGCCTTGAGGAACACCGGAAGGTACAGGTATTTCACAAGAGACAGCCGACCTAAACAGAACTTGCTGGATTTTATTCGATAAATATTACTCTAGTCATTTAATTAAAAAAAGTAGGAAATCCGAGGACACCTAGCTTAAAGAGCAAAAGCTTGTGTGATATTTGATCGAAGGCCTTACTGAAGTCGGTGAAGATGAATTCAACTTGGGTTCCATTTTACATTGAGTTGAGACAAGCCGAAACAAATTCAACCAGATTAGTGTAAGTTCATCGCTTCTTCACAAAACCGTGCTGCCTTTTAGTTAATATATGTTTGCAGTGAAAGTAAACAGCATCACATATAATCGCTTCAAATAGCTTAGGAATGACAGAAAGCTGGGAAATACTCCTATAATTAGCTATTTCATCTTTACTGGAATAAAGTTTGTTGATAATACTAATAGTTTTCCCATAATCTGTCATTCAAACTCCAATATAAATTTTATATTGATATTTAATTGCATGTAATGATCGAAATCGAGGTTTATCTGTGGTATCTTCTCGTTTTGATATTTTTATAGACATTCGGGTATAAATAATAGTAAGTATATTCAAGTGTACAAAATTTACGCTCTTGTTTTTGATTTCTTATTCTAACATTATAAAGATGTGAAAGTTTACTGTAAAAATATTAAGCTTGTCAGGTCAGGTCTTTTTCTTCGTGAATATTTAGGAATACATAACTAAAAAATCGGCTAAGTGCGATTCGGACTGACGCACGAAGGGTTCCGTACAATCGTACAAAATTAACACTATGTCCTTTTTATATATTTTTTCAAATGAAAGTAGGCGTCATTTAAAAAAATGATGCCTACTTATGATAATAATAATGAATGAGAATAAAACGAGGAAAAAAACGCCGAAAAAATCACGTTTCTTGTATGGGGACTCGCTTTAATTTTTAGTTTTATTTTATTTTTATTATTTTTTGTTATAGCGACAATAGAAATACATACTCTGTGAAAATTTCAACTGTCTACCTATTACGGTTTATGAGATACAGCCCGGTGATAGACAGACGGACAGACAGCGGAGGCTTAGTAATAGGGTTCCTGTTTTTACCCTTTGGGTACCGAACCCTAAAAATGAAGGTTGTTATCTGTTTTCTGACAGCTTATTCTCTTTTGGTGTCTTCTTCTTCTTTCTCGAATTGTTCTTGATTTTCTCACAGGACTGGTGGGAAATTTCAAGATTGCTAGGAATCAATAGAATAGGTTTCTGGGTCGTCGATATCGTTTATTTTTTCTATCGAAACTTCGAAGATGTCCCGCGACATAGGTCGAAATGCATTTTCAATTAAACAGCGACCTTTCGAAAGTTCACGATTATTGTCGAATTCTTTTCAACGAGCTGTACACCGGTTCAGTGCAGCTCTCCGTGTTTTTGTTGTTGCATTACAAAAACACGTAAAGCTGCACTGCACCGGTGTAGAAAAGAATTCGACATTAGTTCCTCCCTTAAAATCTTCTGCTATTTTTTCCAGTTTTTCGAAAGTTAGCTTGGGCATACATAAATCTTTTAAATTGGAGTAAACTGCGCGGCAAGCTTCATGAACTATTGCTGCAACTGTTGAGTAACCTATTCTATAAATCAAATGCAAGCTTCGAAAAGAATCGCCAGTAGCAAGATATCTGAATGGAATAATAAAAATAAATATTAATTATGCGCGCTGTATGTCCAATAAGGTTTACCGAAGTGTTAAGAACAATCGCGATTCTGGCTGATTACGGCTGCTCTGATTGAACAGTTTTCTAGTGAAGGCCCAATAAGATGTCGAAGTTCATCCAATTTAGAAAAAGCACTCATTTCTCTTATTAAATTATGGACTGCTCCTTGATTCTGCTTTCTAGCGTTTATGGGTCGAACCCACCACCTTCTGAAAGTAGCTGCAAGGATTGCATCTATACCTTGTTCTACCAAACACGCCAAGGTGGCTAGCTCTTCCAAGACTGCAATATTTTTTATTTAAATGTGTTATGTATCACCAAAATTGTATGAAATTCGGATATATTAGAATATACAAAATAACTATTCAACTCCAACTATTGGTAACTTGCAAACAAACTTTTCAAAACAAAGTTTTATATAAATCATCTTCTCCCACAATGTAATTTATTCTAACAACAGCTGTTTAATTTGCAGCTTACCACTACCTATATATTAGAGGCCCAACTTTCAACAGCCGCACAATGCGTCACAGCCTTTTGAACAATTACAAAAAATCATGTTCAAAAGACGCTCCGGTGAAAGATGTTGCGATGTTTTTATTAGCTCCAATATGCAGGTTTTGAGTACCCATCCCCAATTTTGCGGGTTCATCTGATTTCCTAACCAATACTGCAGTTGGTAGTAAACACGATACAGGTGCTCTTTAGCTGCGTCAGCTGTTGGGGGTATTAAACTCAAATTTACTGACTTGTTTCTGTCTATAGTTTTCATAAAGCAAAGATAACGATATGCGTTCAAGTTATTTTGTTTAACCGGAGCGACATACACAGCTAGAAAGATTCGAATTCCATCCGAAGAAATTGTTTCTCAAAAAGCATCACACTGGTTGAAAATTTGTGCTGTAGCACGTAAGTCTTGACGTTTCGCGAAAAGTTGCAGAGCTGTAGTTTTCCCCTTTATGAAAAAGAGTAGGCATTGTGTCACATCCAGTGAAAGCATGTAGATTTAGTAGATGATCCCTGATGTCTTCGTGATCTTGATCGTATTTAAAAACAAGATTATTAGCTTCGAACTTTACAGACAACATCGAAATCAATCTGCGCTTGTTGTTACTGTTTGAAAGGAATTTTTCTTGGCTCACTCATTCATTGTCTCGTCGAAGTAGGTGTCATCAGATGAAGATTTTACTGCTTGACGACGTTGTTCCATATCTTTCATGCCGTTAATACTATTGTTCTACCCATCGAGAACTATGCAAGCGTTTGAACCGTAATTATAATGCCTTTGAACAAATCGAATCGAAAGATTCATTCGTTTTCTTTCGCCGTTCTTCTTTTTCATGTATACATATACCTTATAGCCGTAAGACCGAAGACGAAGATATTCGCAAAACACCGAAGAACGGAAATTTTTTCCCCGTTTTTGGGCTGCCACAAGTTATGCGGTAAACCGAATACCGGGGACTTTTCACACCTTATTTTGAGAACTGAAAGGTAAGTGTATACCAATTTTTAGCTTGACTGTACATTTTCCGAAGATTAGCCTATTTTTTGCCTAAAGTTCCTGGACTATATGTCTAGATCTTTTTAAATGACAAAATCGAAAAGATATCAAATCTAAGATCCGCGAAAAATTATAGAAACGTCACCTGTGAATAAATTAAAAAAAATATTTTGTTTTTAGTCGTTCAGCCATGAAAGGGCCATTTCGGGCGAGCAGGACACGAAGAAAATATGCCGAGTTTAAATTGTTCTAAGTTGTATTGCATTTGAGCTTTCTCGTTGTCGATAAAACCTTGTGGTACTCCAGTATCCGGATTAGACAGACACAGTTGGAGATCTACCCAGTTTATCCAAGTGTTTAAGTATTCCTAAATATTGCCTGACTGTCGGCTACGAAGGTTAAGACAATTTTGTTGTTATGGTCCGAATACACGACTACACTTTTGTTGTATACATTACACTAAATATCAGAGTGATTACAGCATCCTAGACTAGCACTAGTGTAGCTAGAGAATGTTGTAGTCTTTTCAGCCTAGCTGCAATTTCCGTGAGGACAGACCAATTTATTTATTGCAACCGATCGAACTATGTTCCAATTTTTCATAAAACATACTAAACGTAGGTACTTCTGCGATTGAAAAAATCGTTTAATTTAACAATTAAATATGGATGAAGGATAAATCAGTTGAAAGGTGCATAATTTAAGGGATCAATTTAGTAATGAGTTAGGAAATAAGAAGCATGAGCGAAAAAGTGTACAGGGATCTTGTGAAGTGTATACGAGCAAATGGGAGTGTACGACACCGCTCTAGCCTCAAAAATTGAAATATGTGTGGACAGAACCTCAACTGTTCTAAAACACAAGTATTGTCTCTAGGTGTCATGCTGTAGGCGCACCTTTAGAAACTATCTTTAGCTTCCTTAGGAGCATACGGTCCACACATGACTTCTTTATGTGATTCTATTTTATCCATTCGGATCCAAGCTCTGTTTCATGCTATTGAATCGTATATTTTCGATATGCTGCTATAGGTGATAAGTACCTAATTATAGAGCTGTCATCTATCGTTTATCATATTGGGAGTCGAGTCATCAGGTTGACGTCTTTTTTTTATAATGAACGTCTTCGTGTTATGTTATAAACTTTACAAATAAATGTTCTCTACCTGAACATAGAGTCCATTCCGGTTAATGTAATGAGAAGTCCTAGGAAACGCGAAAGGAGGCTACAGAGCATAAGACCAAATCAGGGTGAAATTCGAACCCATGACTGTTGGGATGGTCGACCAAAGCGTTTACTACTGTCCCACTGATGTCCGTTGGAAGAGGTTAGTAGCGTATATACCTCTGCCTGAAATACTGTGACGAGGTGGATGCGGAGCTGTCATGCTACATCACAGTTCAGATCTATCCATGTGCCAGACTAGATATTGGTCCCAACTGCGAATAATCGGGAGATTGCAATGCTCTCACCTACACCTGTTGTGGAACTTGCAACTATAAAATTCCCGCCAGTATTAAATACCAATATTCCAACCAGAAAACAATGGCAGAATCTTAGATCTTGGAGTTGGCCGATCTAGGAGTTCAACTGTAATTGTAAGCCCTAGTGAATTACACCAGATGTTCGTATCTGCATCTATACTATAACTTAAATGGTCCGGGCTCTAATGTCAATGATTGTACCAGTGATATTTTATGTACACTAGATCCTCTTGATGCGTTTGCTTTTATCATAATTAGTGAGATAGACGTTTATTTTGCTCTTATACCTGTGAAATATAGCGCTCACCTATTTTTTTTAATAACATCTTTTTAAAATCTATGATCTCTCGTATATGGAAGTACTCTAAAATAATTCGCGTCTCCAATAAATCTGGTGGTTCAACGGAGTATCGTTCTATTTCCATTTTGCCTTTTCTCTCTAAAGTCTGTGAAAAAATTAATCGGGGCTTAAATCCAAGCGGACTGGGAAACTTCAGCGTTGCTTAATATAACAAATTATATTAGGAAATCATTTGGTAATGATAAATTTACAATGCTCGTCCACCTAGACTTTTCCAAGGCCCTTGACACGATTCACCACATAATGTTATTAAGTAAACTGGCTTTTAAATTCAATTTTTCAAACTCTGCATACAATTTGGCTTGGTCTGTTCTAATTCTGCTTCTGGATTCTTACCTTTACGGGGTAGAGTACCACAGGGCTCCATTCTGGGGACCTTATTATTCACTAGCTTCATTAATGACCTTCCAATGGTTCTAAGAAATTGTGATTACCGAGGATTTTCCTGAGAATATTCGCTCAGTACATAGCATAGGCTGCCATACCTTCAACATGCAGCTCTGCAGGATTTTCATGACTACTTTGTATATATGTAGTATTTAATTTGGCTTTGAGTTCACAGAATAAAGCGAAACGGCTATATTTATTGGTAAAAATAAAATTGATTTCAGACCAAAATTTAAACTTTTTCTTTTCTGCTTTCTATTTAAATAAATGTTTATCTTTCTAAATATCTAGTGATATTTGCAGATTTTCCTCCCCAGATAATCAACCATACTTTAACTAAAATCAA
The DNA here is from genome assembly GCA_963924295.1 of Dioctria rufipes. Lineage (NCBI taxonomy): Eukaryota > Metazoa > Arthropoda > Insecta > Diptera > Asilidae > Dioctria > Dioctria rufipes. The sequence goes on along the minus strand of OZ002740.1, from coordinate 341,830,282 downwards.
GGATCAATAATTAAAACAGATATCGTAACCTTTTACCATAATGATCTTGAACACTTCGATAAATGCATATGCGTCTAATAAAAGATTGAAGTCATAATTTATGTCGACGTTCCATAGATTTTATCCCTAAAGGTGCTGTCATGTATACATAAAAAGATTTCAAGCATAAAATTGGACGTAATCAAAGATCAACGCGATCTGTTTACACGATCAAATTGTCAAGTTGAGTGCGAGTGAGCTAAATTAACATGAGGTGAAGTCTAACAACGCTTTCCAGCCTACACTTTCTATTAAAATGTCTCGTAATGATCATCCTACGCATTTCTATGGAAACATCCATTTCACAAGTTGGAAAGATCAATCTATATATATATGTATATATGTATGTAATGCATTGGTATATATATACATACAAGGTATACATTAAATGTTACCGACATACTACAACACTCTGCCATTGCGCACAAGTTAATCACATTCAAAGGGATGTGGAATAAAATTATTCTAGATAAATCGTCGTAAATGCATGGAGGATTGTCAACGATGATGACATAATGCTAGGTGATCAATGGAGAAATAATTGGTGAGATTTGAATAGTACCTGCATACACTTACCTGGAATTTGTTAAATTTGATACGAACTCCATTATTTGATTGGTCGAGATGAGATTTGAACTGTCTACATCGATGAGGCGATATAATTTGTCAATTATCTGTAATTGGAGAGAGGAAGAGATTATGGAAATAATCTAATTACATGCATACACATGCGTGGTTGTCATTAATAAATATAAAATCTGTAATATAAGATTGAGATATGACGTGTCATCTTAATTTAGAGGAAAGCAAGGTAGGCAGGTAGGTAGGTAGGTAGATAGGTAGGTAGGTAGGTATATGATGGACGGACTATATGGAAGCGAAATGGTTCCGCGCACAAAATTTGACTTTATCGTGATATAATTAATGACAATGCTTTACCAATCGACAAAATGCACTTTAAACTTGGTTGGAATGAGGCTGATTGCTCATTAAGATGCATAATGAATCTTGTCAAAATGTGTTATTAATGATGATGATGATGATGATGATAATGATGTAGTGCAAATGTACCAATCATCTCGAATGATGTGTAGTAGGACGGTTTTTGGTGACTCACCCCGCGGGCATTCCAAATTTCATAGAATTTTTTGTAAGTGACTTTACTTTCACCACATATCACATATGCTACAGATTCCAGTTGTTCTGCAAAGTCCATTTGCTTGTCCTCTCTTGAATAAAAGAAGAAAAAATAAAAATAAATTTTATTAATTTTGCTTTTTCTTTCTGGAGTTAGTACTAAGAAGATAAGATAAGTGCATAAAACGCCTACTTGTAAGAAACATCGATAGTAAAAATAAAATTATTATTTTGTCGTTGTAGGTACTACTGTTGGCGTCAACAATAAAATAACGAATTTATTGGTACCGGTCGGCGGAAGTAGGCGTTTTACATGTTTTTAGTCCTAAGGAAATGGAATTATGAATTGTAATATTTTATTTACTCAAACTTTGGATGTGAAAGTTGTATCGTTTTTTTTTGTTTTTTGTTATTTTTAAGTATTGTCGTATTTATGAAGATGCCCGAAAATATTTCAAATGTCTTCGTATGCTCTTATCCGTCTGGGCGAGGGTCATATTATTATAATAGGCATTGGGGTCGGGGCAAAAGATCTGTAACAACTGCGATCAGCTAAGTCCTTATCATCAGGGATGTAAAAGACTCAAATTTTGACTCGACTCATTGCTTCTGAACTCAAGCAGTAAGTCCGCTCAATCATTGAGTTCGTTCAACAATTGAGCGGCTGTTCATCGCTCGAAATTTGTGCGGACTCATTGGCTCAGCAGACTATCTGTAATCGGACTCAAGTCTTGAGGAGCGGACTCTCCTCTTGAGAGGACTTGAGCGGACTCACTGCTTGAACAGACTCAAGTCATGAGCGGACTCATAATTGGAGTTGAGTGGACTCAAATCATGTTTTAATTAACATAAGGAGGGTCAGATATTGTTCTTGGAGATAATTTTTCCACAGAAAAAAAACATTTCCAAGTATGGTAATTTCCTTACACGTTTTACACGTTGTTGAATTTGTTCATAATATTGAGAGGAAGAAAAAATTTTAGATGAGAAAATTAATAAAAGCTAAATTTATATAATTTAATAAATGACTTTTTTGTGAGCGTCTCTTATTTGATTGAAATTTCAAGCTAATTAAATCAGATTCTACTTATGTTAGTTAAAACATGATTTAAGTCCGCTCAACTAGTGAGTCCGCTCAAGACTTGAGTTCGTCCAAGCAGTGAGTCCGCTTAAGTTCGCCCAACTAGTGAGTCCGCTTAAGTTCGCCCAACTAGTGAGTCCGCTCAAGAGTTGAGTCCGCTCAATCAATGAGTTCATTCAAATTTCGAGCGTTGAACAACCGGTCAAATGTTGAGCAGACTCAATGATTAAGCGGACTCAAATCTTGAGTTGAGCGATGAGTAAATATTGACACATGAGTCCGATTATTTACTACTCTGCTTGTTACCGTATTATGGTTAGTTTTCAGAACATTTGCTTGGGCTATGAATTCTTTAACCCAGCCATTAGAGTCTTTGACAAGCAACTTCATTTGCAGAGTACGTGTTCCTCAGATTCTACCTCTTCGCTGCAAAATCGTCTGGGGTTTTGCCCATTTTCTTAAGCAAGTACTTAAGTGAGCAATGTCCATTCATTAGGCTAGTGAATAGTCTACCACAGTTGATGACTTTTTTGAAGTCTTTTGATCGGCAGTTGATGCACTTTTTCATATATCTCAATCTCAATCCATCATAGCGGGTGAGACTTTTCTATTTCGGGAATTATTTCTTCTGTTATGTGACTTTTTGTAATGCCGCACAAGGCTTCGTGTCCGGCAAATGGAGACCCTCTCCTTTCATGGCTGAATAGTCAGAAGTCTCACTACTTTTATAACGAGGTCTTGGACCTTAAAGATTATTTTGATAGCCTTTGCCAGTAGATCTAGGACATCTCTACAGCTCCAAACCAGATTTGAAGTGAAGGCATTTGAAATTAATGCCTTTATCGCGTCTTGACTGTCGGAGTTTATATACTGCACTCTTCACGAATTTTTTAAGGGTCATAGTAACGAGTCGACTGACTTTCATTATAAACCGTAAAGGAGGAAAACAACTGTTTTACATAATCATTTTGAATATCGATGAAATGGAAATAGAAATTTTTGAAAATTTTTAGTGGAAGTGTGAAGCCGAGTTGTACATACCTACATAAAAAAAAAAATTTCGTCAGACTTCACTAGTTCTTCATGAGGATGCAAAATTTTTAGTATTAAAGTGGTTAGTCTTGCTCAAAAGCTGTCAAAATTTATTAATTACTGATTCAAAATATTATGGAACTACAAGAGCCATAACAGTTGTTAGCGAAGAATGAACCGTGGAAGCGTTGACACTAATCCGAATCGAATCTGAACTTGATAGAAGAGACCTACAGGGTCGGGATTCTGTAACTCGGAGATTTTGGGAGTTTGCGAGATGAGAACTTTGGTTTTCTCTGATTAAAACTCCCTAACTCTCCATTCGAGATCCTCTAACATACTTGGGGAGTTAAAAAAAAGTGAAAAGTATCGAAATATTGAAAGACGGCTAACTCTGTGTGGGAGGGTCGCAGAGCATTGAGCTAATTTCTCTATGGATTTAGGGTCTAGAGTACAAAAATATAGGTGAACAATTTCTGGGGGAGGGGCTTTTGGGGGTTGGGGGTCGTACCACCTCCCAATTGGGGGTTGTCCAAAATACGTCATGTTTGGTATCAAATTAAAGAGAGAGAGAAGTAGGTAATCGAGTGGTGTAGTTTTTTTTTGATCATTTTAACTTCATAACTGACTTTTTACCGCCGAAAGAAGGTTTTTTTCCACTTGGGTCATATACACCCCAGTTCCTATATTTTGCAAATATTTCTTCCTTTCTTACCAGTTCTTCATAATGATGAGTTGAAATATGTCCATTTTTGTACAAAAAAACGGCCATTTTTTATCTTAAGAAGGACTTCTTTTGCAGTTATCTCCAAAACTATTTACCGGACTCAAAAACTAATTACATATCTAATTAGGGGACAAAATGTAGAAGCGATTTCATCCTACACATAAGCTTTAACGTGCATATTTAAAATTTGAATAGCATCTCTTCTGTACTGGAAGACGACCAAATTGACCATTTTCGCGTGAATTACAATTTTTAGCGGGTACCTTGAACCACCAAAAGTCCTTATTTCTCTGTAAGTATTGCAAGGATGTTCATAATTTGTTTTTGTAAACATAGCCAGGATATGCAGTGACTCCATAATTCAATTTGAAAATCCTAGGTACATTGGTACCTTCACAAAGGACAATAAAATCAGACAATACTGTCAATTGAGAAATATTCTTCTTACTTCTTCCCAAACTAACACCACAGCCTGGAATTTTATAGAGTGGAATAGAGAATTTAGTAATTCTCAATACAAATTCCCCGAATTACAGAATTCCAAATGGAGAGTGGCAAAAGAACTCTCATCTCCACAACTCCACAACTCTCCGAATGGAGAGTTAGTGAGATTTGCTCGGGAAAAACAAAAATTCTTATCTCCCAAACACCCAAAAATTCCGAGTTAAGGCTTAAACACAATTGCGACGACAGACGACAAACGACGACGATATATCGCTGTCAAACTTCTAAAAGCACAGCATCTTATGCGAATGCACCAAATTGCGACGAGCGACGTTGAGCGATCGACGATATTATCGTCCGGATTGATCAATTTCTAATTTTGCCGTTGTCGCTGCAGTCCTACCAACAAAATTAATCGAATGAAATGGTTGTGGCATTCACTTTTGATGAGCTTTGAGGAAAAATTGATCGAGGAAATGCGAAATCCATAAAATAATTTATAGTTTACAAGATAGGCAAGACAAGTGGACAAAAAAGACAAGGGTTGGATGGATATTTTAAAGCGTTTAATTTACTTAATTTCCGCATTTTCAGTTTTTTTCCACACTTTGGTTCATTGAATTTCCTTCAATATAATATAAAATATTCTTGATAAAAATCTCCTTTTAAAACGCTCGAAACATTTAACAAATGAAATTTCAATAACTTCTTCTTTCACAATCGTCGCTCATCGCTTGTCGTTGCAATTGTGTTCCAAACTTTTCGACTGCTTGTTTCGCAGCGAAATTTTCGTTGTCGTCTGTCGTTCTATCGCTCTGTCGTCGTAATTGTGTTTAAGGCTTTATAGAATCCGGCCCCTGCAAGTATTCAGGTGCGCCCATCGCTGCTTATATTTCATTCGAACATCCGCTTTGATTTGATGATAGAGAGCTGATCACTGAGGTAGCAACGCCTACAGCGGGCTCCAGAGCCAGACCTGGCTAGAAGGTCAGCTCTTTCATTTTCCATGATATCCATGTATCCAGGAACCCAATGTTGTGGATACCCACAGCTGTTTAAATGAGATCTACATCAACATCTCCTCTCTACATAGACTAAGCCCAAAAAATTCCAAATTTTTCATACAATTTTCCTCTCCTGTCAAAATTATGCTATATAGAGCATCCTCTGCTATCATAATAAAAACAAAAAACAATATTACTCAGATGTTTCTTAAAGGTGAATCATTTCAGATAAAGCAGAAAAACAAAAAACTATTAAACAAGTGCATTTCCACAAAATTATATATGAGAAAAAACTGAAACATTCATGAGCTCAAAGTAAATCACGAATTTGGCCATACAAATCAACTCGTCACATTCAGAGTTGTTTGTAAATGTACCTCAACAGTTTCATGTGGTTTGACATCTAATGCGATTAGTAACACCAGGCTGAGCAGCAGGTCTTAATTCCGATCACTGATTATGGTAAGACGCAATCAATCAACGAAGTCGGCTAGATAGGCAGTTTCGTTCATCAATTGAATTCCATTAGACGCACAAACATAATCGGTAAGAAGACTTCCAGATCGTCTAAATTTGGCTCAAAGATATCCATATAGGGATGAGAAGCTCATTACGGACACAATTCGCTTAGGTTGTGCGACTAATCTAAAATCTAGAATTTCTGTAGGTATAGGTATATAGCTATACAATTATACACATACATATATAGGAATGAGCCTCAAATGGATATTATGCGCTTATTAGACATTTGCTGGACTATTAAATTACTGACTCTAGAGAATAATGCTGCATTATTAGTGAATCGATGAATGGAGACTAAATACTTAAAAACTTATAAACCTTTGAACCGTACTAAGTGGACAGGAGTATGACTATAAGAAGCACATTTAATATAAGCTACGCTAATAAATTGAGCTCAGAAAATTTAGATTCTTCAGAATCCTATTCAGGAGCATAACTCTGATCGATTCTACACGAATATTTATCGCAGATAACATCTACAAAATACAGACTGACTGTGTTATTTGAGAGATTCAAACGCGTGAAGATTCCCATGCAGCCTCGCTCGTACCAAGAAGTCGATTGCTTGTTTTCTGGTATAATCAACGCTTTCATCTGAGGTGGTAGTTGCACAGTTGTCGAACATTAATTCTTGTTACAATTGCTGAGTATATACATATATATATATATCCACCTACACACAAGCGTACACTTGAATGCAATTCAAGATAAACGACTGTGCAATGAATAGGCCTAGGTTTATCTGTGAGTTTTCTTATGTAAATGGGTATGATGGGAAAGTTAAGGAAATGTTAGCAAAAAGTTACTACGGATAATATAGAATCTATGCCACTGACATAGAAGATCTGATACTGATCTTAAGTTGTTAGTCACTGTTTTTTAACTCCTACCCAGCTGAATGCAATTGCAGACACCCTCAGCAATTGATCGTCTGGCTAGAATGAATCTTACCTACCTATGTATAGTTATCGTATGTAGGCATCAACAGTTAAGATAAGATATCAAGATCTGACCAGGGTAAATAGCAATTTCGTAATCTCATCGAAACGTTAAATGCGTTCGAGAACAAGATAAAATCATGGTTATGCCTAGAGTGGTAGATTCATAATATATTGAACATGTCCGGTACCCCTGCAGAGTACTTTCGTACTTGTCTTGTTTGTTTTGTTGCAAAAGGAAAACCAGATCCTTTTTTTTTAATTCAATATTTTATGTCATTGTTAGTTTATACATAATCTAAATTGTGATATTATAAAATGTGAGAGAAATTTCTTGTTAGATGATTATGAACTTACGTTAAACGGCCTTTGACATGTTCTATCCATTTATCTTGTGAGAGGACTCCTTCTCCGTCTAGGTCAAATAGGCGGAAAAATTTTTGATGGAATTCCTGAAAATAGAAAAAAAAACGTAAATTTGTTAAAAAGTTTTGTTAAATTGAATCTTGGTGTATTTAAGAAAATTCAAAATACTTTTTATTAGAAAAAACGTGTTTTTTGAAAGAACGTTAATTATTATTATTTATGGATCTAAGTTATTCATAGTTTTATTTTTGCTTTTTGTAGATTCCATTAATATTAATTGCAATGCCCAACGACCAACATTTTAAAAGAATCTAGAAAGTGTCAAGTCAAACATTCGAAGTGTCATTATCGAGTGTCAATTGACCTATGTTGGTTAAAGTTATGTAAACTAGCCTTAAGAACTTAATCTGAAAGTCTAATCAATTTCTTTAGAGGTAAATTACGATGGAAATATTACTTAATATTTCCTTAAATGAGGCCTTCAAAGTAATCTTAACCTTTTGGTTAACAAGTAGCTTATTGAAAATTAGTGAGAATGAAACTTTAATGATAAACTTAGATTTAAGTGTAAGAAGGAAGAGTTAATTATTTAGCAGATTTTTTTTTTTAATATAAACAAGAAACTTATGCGCGTTATAAAGAACCAAGAATGGAATGTAGTCTGCAATTGTGAAAATCTAGATGAATGTGCTTGGCGGTTTATTTCATAGGGTTAGGCCATTGTGAAAAAACTCCAGCTCGCAAGTCGAACCAACAGTTCCGGATCGAGCATCAATAGAAGAAGGAGAAGAAGATGAATGTGTTGGAATGTTTGAAAGGAAATTAAACATGTAGAAAGGCTGGATCACATAAATTAATTCCCACGTCGCATCATATTCATTCTGAGGGAATTCATATTTCACGGGAAAATTCTACCATGCGAACTCCAGACGCAGCAGTTTTTTCTTGATTGCACGAGCATGCACGTACGGACCTATATATATATATATATAAGTACCTATCTTGTGCTACTCACCTAGAGAAGGTCTACAATGAATTTTTGCAAAGAATGAGTGAGCGACTCGAGGTATCGACAGCCACATCATCACATGTATTTAGGCCCGAGCATCATGAGGAGTTAGTGCCAATGACTGGAAGTCTGAAAATGAGAAAACAAGTGAAGGTCACCATTGCTGCGCTAGAGCGAATCATCAAAGTAATTGAACGCGAACATGCAGACCCATATCCAAGGGCATACTACCCATAGCCTCCTTACATGGGCAAATAATGGCAGAACTTAATGATGACTCCTACGATATTGGCGAATATATGAAGATTGAAGATCATTTCCAAGAAACAGCAACAAGGCTATAAGGAAAGCTTGACGAACAATCAGTGACCACGATAAATCGAAGCGTTAAACTACCAAAGTTAACACTTCCAATCTTTGACGGAAACTACATCAAAAGGGGGCAGTTCAAAGACTTGTGCAGTCAACTCATTCACTACAGGCCTCTGGGTGGGGCCGGAAAATTGTACTGCTTGAAGGAAAATTTCACAGGTGAACCCAGCGGACTAATAAAACATTTACAAGACGATAACTACTCAGTGGCTTGGAAGTTACTCTTAGAGAGATATGACAATCCGAGGGCTATAGTAAAATCAATTCTCAATCAGTTACTATATCAAGCAGCTCTCACAACCGAATTAGGCTCGGGAATCAAAAGATTGCCTGACACTAGCAAGGAATGTCTACTAGCATTGGAGAACAATGGCATCGAGATCAAGCTTTGGAATCCCATACTGCTTCATTTACTCACTCAGAAGCTCGGTAGGGAATCCATGAGATTATATAAGCAGTCACTTAAAACACCTCACGAATGACAGACAATGGACGCTTTCTTCAAATTCATGGAAACAAGATTTCAGATGGTTGATGTAATCCAGACAAATGAAGAACGCAAAAGGGTATCTACGTTGACGGCATCATCCCAGGTATTGAAGTAAGCAGTATGCAATGCAGATCATGGAGTTTTTAGGTGCCCAAAATTCCTCTATGCAACATTAGATAATCGGATTCAGCTCATCAGGCAGTTCATATTGTGCCCCAATTGCCTAAAGCTAGACCATATAGTACATGATTGCACATCAAGAGGCTGTATGAAATGTGACAAACGCCATAACGCATTAATATACAATTCTCGTCATTCAGAGAAGCCAAGAAACCTAGATGACTGCCCGTATGAAATTTCGTATGGTCACCTATTGGTGGAAGTTTGATTTTTGAAGTCGTTTTTCACATGTATTTCTAGAACGTTTCGTCGGACAGAAAAAATGATTATAACCAATTTTATAGAATTTCGTATTCTGAAGACGTCTTTAGTACAATAAAAATGTCTAGGACTGATCGTTTTCACAGTATACGTAAAAAACTTAAAGCTTTATATGGCAACACCAAGAATTCCCAAGGAACATCGCTAAGACTTCAAGTGTTGGAAATTTGGTATTTTTCCTATATAGCTCCTATATATATAGGAAAATAAATAGGAGAGTACAGTTCTTTGGAAATATGTTCATATATCAAGTCTCATATCAAAAATCAAACTCCAATCAACCTTTATATAAGAATACGAGGAATAAGTAATTTCAGTGAGAATTCATTTTCGATATCAACGCTCATATATGAACAATCATTACTTAGTGAACTTTTATATAGGATCAATGGGATCACTTGAAAAATGTGTTCCTATATCAAAGATCATAGAAGATGCTAAAGTGTCATGTCGCGGCATGTGCTTCTCTTGAATATGATAGATAAAGAAAAGAATTTTAGTTGAGTATAGGGACGGAAATTTTTGTAATTCATACAAAGTGGTCATCTCTAGATATAGTATGTTTCCAAATGGTTGCTCAAATGTAAAATGCTTTCCGAAATGCATTGTGCATCTGGAAGACCTTATTCTCAGCACAGCAGTTTACATCTTTATATAGGAATTTGTTACCTATATAAGCCTTTATTCCTTCTTATGTAGGTGTTGAAGTCATGATATGAAATTTTGTATCAAGACTTTTAATCTTTAAGGGACAACTGAAATCCTATATCATCTCTTTTTTATGTACCCGCTTCCAGTAGCCATATTTGCTGAATATTTGAACGGCCATTTGTAATAAAAAAAGAGGCATTTTTTAGGGTTAAAGATTTAGGTACAAATTTGTTAAGAAACATGAAAATAATGACATATTGATAAATTTATTGAAAAATAGATAAATACACATTAGTTCCATTTATTTGGAGAACCAAATGAACACAAATGTTTTTAATCATAGTTAATTAAACTTTGGGAGTTAACAAGAAGATATGGGATTACATAAAGTCCATGGTCCTCAGCAGGAAGATAAGCTCATGCTCAGGGTATGTAGTGGTAAAAAGAACAGTATTAAGACGTACACCACTGGTTGGGGTGCTATTAGCTCTCACTAATCTAATGCTGATCCTATTTAGCGGGGCTCAGTTTTTGTGCTTCGGCGTCATAGGCTGTTGGACGGCACGCATGAAAAAATATAATCTGGAATCTGGATGAGGGGTAGAAAATCCAGAGAACGACATGTCTGGGTATAAATGGATGCCTATACACCACGACTGCATTTGAGGTAATGCTTGATCTGCTACAGATGGTCCCCCTATGTAGAGATATAGCATGTATGTGTGGAAATATTATGCTAGGCAGGAGATGCTTGACATACCCGCAGTGTAGAGAATTAGACGGAGTCTAGAAATGTGAGGGTCATCAGTCCCGGGTTTGCATGAATTTCAATTTAAGTAGTCTTGACTATGAAACTTAACCGGAGGTTTTTCTGGTACCACGGGATCGGTTGTCTATGGAGCTTGTTTCCATTTCGACGTTGGTGGGGCCTTTCGGGGAGTAACGTGATGGCTGTGCTTAACGTGTAAATGTGGGCAGAGTGCAATACCTTAGACCAATGTGGGATGATTCAACGATGATTCATGAACGTGAATGATTGTTGAAATTTATTCACAGAGTTAGGTTAGTAGCTCGGCATGGAGATGTGCTTAAACTACGGCAGAGATGTTAGATAGGCTTCGCTCCCATCAGTGATAATGCCAAGCATGCATTTAGGTAGACTAATACTTCAGAAATAGAAATGTTTTTGGAAGGCGATGATTGACGTTACAAAATCACTCCGATTCTGAAGAATACCATGGGATTAAGCCATACTTGGCAGGTGTCCAAATTAAACTCTCAAGGACTTGTGTAGAGGTATAGCGGCTACCAGTATAGTGAGGTTTAAAGCTATGGGTTAGTGAAACGAGAGGACAGTGTAGACATCCCAATATCTTTCGAACCGCAATGTAGTAAGAGACGCCCTATCCTAATCTTTAGTGGAGGGTTCATGACAGCGATATCCACTAGAAGCAACTGGGAAGAGAATAAAGGGAGGAAAACAACATAGATCTCTATTTTTTTGCAGATCGGCCGAAGACAAGTGCCGGTAGGTCCAGAAGCGGGAGTATACGTAAGCAATTGACATTGGAAAAAAATCATATAAATTCCCAGACAAATGTAGCGTTTTGTAGGCAGAGTTGGTGGTGATCTACCAAGTAATACTGGTACTGGTATATAAATGAAGAGAGTCATATTTAGACATCTGCTGTATATACTGCCAAGCGGCTATTAAGTCGATGGACACTGTTGTGGAACAAAATTGAAGCTGGCCGAGATATACAGGGAACATAGAGCAGATTTTTATACTGGCACAAAGTGACCATATGCTTGGAATCTGGCAATAGAAATATCAAGGGCAATAAAATTGCGATTCAACCAGCATAAAGGGTCTTAAAATGGACAGTTTCAATGCAATATCGTATGTGAGAATTCTGATCGGAACTCTAATAAGTGACATAATCAACGATAGCTAGAAGAAAACTAATAATCTTTGGAGAGTATAGGTAGTGTGTATAATGTGTTTCGATCAGCAGTGAGAGGGCGATCTCATCAGGACATGAAACCCTGAAACTGCCTGCTGTCTACACTGCAGTGAACTCAGAGATGCCAATAAGTTGCTGGTGGATATATATAGATTTAGTAAAAAATTTATATGTGAATGGTTTTAAGGAAAATTGGTTGTCTTCACAATTAAAATTATTTTTGGCATCCCATTTCTAACTAATAATTAGTGGAAAGTGGTAATGAGTTTTTTACTTTTTCGAGACCCTTACAATATACGAGTCTACTACTTTTCACTTTCACACAATTGGAGCTTTTCAGCCAGCTTTATCGCCAGCTTTCTTCTAAAGCTGACTGAAAAAGCAGAATTGAACACAACTGTCGTTTTTGACAATTGCAACTTTAATTTGTTTATGTTGAGAGCTTATATTAAGGAACTACAGTTAATGGATCCGATTTCCTAAAATTACGATAAATTCATGCTTTTTTGGATAGTTTTCGAGATGTACCAATTATATGTAAAAATAATACTGCTTTTTTTTTTATGTCTTCCATTTTAATATATTTAGTAGTTGTTTACTTCTTAAATGTGTCAACAGAAGCCATTCTCATCTGATATTCGACATTCATAAAGTTGGCAACATTAAAAATTCCCTCAAGTTGGCAGTCATTGGGGCTTGAAATTTTTCAATTTGATCAAATCTCAAGTCAGCTTGAAGCTGGCAAAAGAGTTAAAGCTCCAATTGTGTTCTTCTACATTGGTTTACATTGTCAATAAATCATAAGCTAGCTAAAAAGCTCCAATTATGTTTCAACTTATTGCCATCTTAGTTCACTGTAGGGTTTCATTGCTGTCTTTATGATCGAAACACAATACCTGTACTCGCAAAAAATTGCTTTGTGGAATTTTTTGATCTTTGGCTTTAGGCCAGAGACTGACAGTACCTCGGTACTTTTGTCTTTTAATTTTCTCTGCTCATATGCAGTAGGTTGAGAATTACCTGTAGACTCGTATAGTGGACGGGTCTCGAAAGAGTAAAGAATTCATTACCCTTTTCCACTGAGAACAAATCATCGTTGGGTCAATCGGGATACCTACAGTATTATATTATGGGTTGTATTGTATACAACAGAATGAAAATAATGAATTTACTTAGGGGGAGCAGAGCTGACAGCTAGAAGCTAGTAAGGGTGATAATGGTTCATTGGATAATAGATGATTATGCTAGAAAACTCTTACTAGAGACTAACGATTTTCTTTGAAGCTGTCAACGGGATCTTCTTCAGTGCACCGATGGGGCAGTTCTTCTCGAATGTAGGTCTTGGTCGCTTCTCCTTCAACGTAAGACAAATTTAATTATAACTTTCAATAAAATATTTTAGTTTTATTTATTAATTCCCAAGTGAAGCACGCTCAGACTCATCTAATCTACCTGACCTAAGTAGAATTTATTATTCGGAGATAATTAAACTTCTTTGGATGTCGCAAAGTAGGTGGGGCCACTTGTGTCTGGCGTGCTCCACCATTATAAGAGCTATCTACCAAAAATAGAGTTTGAAGGCATATGGTGGTTAAAAAAGGATTAGAAAGAAAACTCATTTGAAAACAAAAATTTCTTCTGATTGTCTAATTTTATGGTCCGCAATCCATGAGCTTCGTTTGGTCATTGGTCTATCTACCGATGATTATTATGTTCAAATTTTAGCATTGATTTGAATTTCAAATAATCAAAGTTTAAATTCATTCCTTACATAATGTAATTCATCCAATCAGGAAATAACTGAATTCATTTATCATTTGCGAATTACATAATAATCAATAGAATAAAATCAAACTTCAAACACAATCCAGTTCCAGAGTCAATATCTAGTTCCCGGAAAAATCTCAAGTAACTATCATAACAAGCAACACCAACGACAACACTATCCTACGTGTCTGATTCATCCACTTCTTTTACATCGAAGATTTTCTGTTTTGTATCACTCTATCCACCTTAATTGCACCCAGTAGAATAGGCTAGTGTGGGCTTTTCAGAGGTTCTTTTTCTTTGATAGACATAGAAGCGACATGGCACGTACAAAGAGGATGTCTGGATCTAGCAAAAACGGTAGCCACTTTAATCGTTATCAGACCTCTGCAATCACGGATAAATTGACCTTCTACTTATCTTCCATCGTAAAAAGGCAATCTTATGTGTCGAAGAGCTCCTCTAGACTAGAGAACATTGACGGCTGATTTGTGTGCATTAAAGAACGAGTATAAGTAGGTACCACACATCAATTTATTCTGTGGCAAAGTATTTCATGAAGGAAGATCACGATTCTTGGGTTCTTTTTATTTTTTTAAATTGGGAAGTTGTCATTTTCATTGAAGTGGGTAGTTAAAACCAAAAATAAAATTTTATCCCATAAAATTTTGTACTCTAGAAATGGAGATATCTGTTCCGGTTTGGATGACATGCTTACTTCCCTAAAATAAAGACCAGATCGTGATAGTAATTTAAAAACCATCATTCTTATTGCATTCACTGACAATCTGGTATAGCCGCACGTACGCCGTACGAAATTTCCAGCTTTATCGAATTTCATGCTCATAAATTACAAACGAAAAAAAAATCAAAAACTGAGAAACTTGTGCGTATGTAAACACAGATAACCCAAGAGGAGTAGTTTGTATGACCTTATCGAAAACATCGCGGTAGATTTAAGACTTCAGACACAGATGTCAGAAGTTAAGTTTTGAGACGGCTTCACTATCACTGAACTCGTAATAAATGGAAAATTCAATTACAGGTGAAGTCTTTTATAATTACAAGAGAGATCTCCAACGGAGATTGTCAATTATTTTTTGCAAAATGGTTTCAATTTCAATGTGTGGGCGTGATTCATTCGTTTTTGCTGTATTTGCATGCGTCTTAAATTTTATTGGATTATTTCTAGAAATTTAATTACCTACACCCGCCAGCAAAAGTAAATGCTTTGCCCAAGCGAGTGTTCATTAATTCTTTCAGGTAAATATAATTTAAGTAAAGATCTGATGAGATGTCAAAAAACAACAAACTATTCTTGAACCGAGTGCATGAAATAAAACGTGCACAGGTTTTGATTCGATCTGATGTGCTGGAGACGCTTTTATCCATTTAAATCTTGATTAACACTGACAAGACAACACGTCTGAGGAAGATTATAAATAATTCCAGCCATACGAGAATTACCGTTGAGATGTGTGACAGGTGAGTTCTTTGAATTTCATAGTCCATAAAGGCAACTATATGTAAGTATGTAGTTTCAAACAGTTTTGATATGCGTATAATGTTATATATGTAGGTACCTGCATGTTGTTGCAGTTTTGACAGACCTGTCAACTGCACAGTTAAATGTTGAAATAACTTAATTTACCATCTCAGTTTTTAGTTTTGAAAAGCTTGGGGAAGTGTTGGCAGTTCATTGATTACAATTATAAGTCAAAATAAATAAAAAAAAAAAAAACGGTGGCGATCGGTTTTTTAAGTAAAAAAATTATGACTTTTGTTAAGATGTGTATACAACACGATTATACTTATGTGTTTAGATCAAGTTTAGATGATATTTCCGCGAGTACAGGTTGGTTAAGTTATTTGTTGCAACCGTTTTAGCTAGATTCAAATTTTTCGGAAATTTATTCTGAAGTTCAAAAGTGTCAAAGTTTAAATGGACAAAGGAAAGAGCTCGTCACTTAAAATCTATTTTGGAAGGTATTCCTCTGCTTTGGGATATTCTACAAAAGAACTTCAAAAATCGTATCAAAATTTTTTTGGGGAATTGAAGAAATTGCTCAACAATTAAATTTGGTGCTGGAAAAATCAGTAGAAAGTTGCATAATTTAAGGGCACAATTTAATAATAAACTCAGAACATCAAGGAAGAGATGCCGTAGACAGGGATTTGGTGAAGTGTTTTCGAGCAAATGGAGCCCTGCGCAGGCTCGACACATGACGATCCATAGCTCCTAGGCGGTAAACAGAGTCAGGGCCTTAAAAAAAAAAATTGAATAAAACAAAAATATTACCGTTATTTTTCATCGACCTTAGAAAATAAACAAGCTGACTTAGAAATTTCACAAATAAGTACGAAATTATATACAAAGAAAGTGTAAGCATATGCTTAGATTGCTATGCGACGAATTTCCCTTTTTGGAAAGGAAGGGATTATCTCACTATAGTCTACCGACTGCATTATTTCTGAGTCTAAGTACAATATAGTGAATGAATTGGGGGTGGTCTACTCTGTGGTGGATCTTAAATAGTTCTTCATTCGTTTTAGCGCTGAAAATGACCGTTCTGTCGAGAATTTTAACCCTGATGTACACAATCACATACGGTGCTCTATTTCCACATTTGAATAAATGTCCTAAAAGTCTTTTTCCAGGATAAAATTGTATAATTCGAGGGTCGAGAATTGTTTTCCCGTGTAGCCTCAACGGGCGACAAATGAGCTTGCGGATACTCGTTTCCCAAAGTCTCGTCTAAATCTCTCAAGTTCCGTGCATCCTCGCGGATATCTTGAGATTCCAAGCTATGTAGTTTCATAAGAAAATCAAACTTTTTTTCTGTGGAGTCATTGAAAAAAGTAGCTCTTTTAAATGATATCCCACACTTTACATAAAACTACTTTTTTTCTCTATTGGGTCGAACCCACCCTCATTAAAAATTAAAATTAAATAAAAAAAAAATATATCATAATGTTTAACTGTCAAAATATGTGCGTGTCACAAAGACCTAACATTCTGCCAAATTTCAAATTTATAGCTCACGTCTTCGTTTTCGAGAAAAACTTCTGTGACAGACAGGGTATGAGATAATGGGGCAGGAGAATCATTTCTGAGCATCTTATCTGTATCCAAAAATCGAAGAGCTAATGTCAATCCTGTCTCCAGGTGAAACAGACTTTTTTATCATAGCATGTTTTTTATTATAATGGGCATCTAGACATCTTGATACAAGTGTCGTCTCAAGGTGTCGGCAACATACACCCTCTGAAATGACATCTTTGAAATCTATTGACATGAAAAACTTGCGTAAAATCGCTAATAGCTTGAAACCCGTTGGCCGTACACGATTTCTGATGAAATGTTTGTCATCCCCTATCACCACATACCCCCTGAAATGACACCTTTAGAATCTATTGACATGAAAATAATTGCGTAAAATCGCTAATATACATGTAGAGTTTTTTTTAATAGTTGTTGTTCAGTAAATTGTTATCTTATTTATACAATTTCTGTAATTGGATACACAATTTTCGAATGGCTCTGGATAATTAATAATAATTAATTATAAACATGTATGTAAAAATATTAAAATTTTTTGTTTTAATGAATATCATGCTACCTCTGTTACTGTATGAAATATCCCAAGCTCAAAAATAGACCCATAGAGATACTTAGCACCGTCGACACCATTGGAAACGACTAAGTAAATATCAAAGAAACTATCAAAGTTACATATAGTTGAAATAGGAATCTAATTCCAACTTTCTACAATACTTGATTATCGAATACTCAACATAATTTTTTTTGTGAAGCAATAATCATTAAGACATTTATACCCTAGACACACAACACTATCTAATGAATCATTAGTACTAACTATTCACATAGTGTACATCATTATGGCTCGAAAATCAGATGATAATGAAGTACACTAATGAAGTGTTTTCTTCCTTCATTATAGATATAATGAGGAAAAATGTGCTAGATTTGTCATATAATATAAACGTGGAGGTCCGCTGTGCATCTGCCGATTTGAAAAATAAGAAGAAGAAATGCAAAGAAATGCAAATTACAGACTATATTGTCAATATTTTGTTTAATATAATGTTTTTCTCATTTTTAAATTGTTAAATTGAAAAATAAAATAAATAAAAATTAATTCGATCCATATCGCTTCTTTAATGTCATAAGTATATCCGAAACAAGTTTGACAGTACAACTTAATTACAGAAATGGCTGTGTGTCTACAGTTTGTAATGAATCATTATAGACTAATGAGTCGTTACTTCATTAAGTGTGCTGTGCTGTGTATCTAGGGAATTAATTATTTGCGAAAGACTTTTTGTTGCGGAAGCTAATAAGGACGATACGTAATTGATACCATCTCATCTTCGCTTCCTCTTCCATCTTATCGTCACCAACTCTCCCCTACCTGACATTTTTGTCTACACCCTCCCTTCGTTATCATCTAGATCTCTCCCCTCCCTAATCCCAAAATTTCTATGAAACTTTTCAATTTCCAGCACACCATTCCATTTCCATTCAAAATTGTCGCCAATATCCTATAAATATTGCCCCCCCCCCCCATAAACAATTTTTTATTATATATATCATAAATATATAATATATCATAAATATATCATTAAATTTACATTTTCCTAATGAAGCATTGTAATCTGGATGAAATTTTGACCCTTTTTGGGCTGGATCTGGATAGTTTGGATCCAGATTCGGATATTTCAGATCCAGATCAGGGTAGTTGGGATCCGGATACCTCTGATCCGGATTTCAGGAATCGGATAGTTTGCAGATCCGTGTATTCGGATATATTAGCAAATCCGGATCCAAATTTCAGTTCTATCTGCGAGGACATGATTGTATTTCGAAAGATCTTTAACGATTTTGCCGATAGTGAACTTCGCTTTGGCTTGAATAAACCAAGTTACCGAGGAGTTGACCCAGAATGACGGTTAGCGAATTGCGTTGGATTCGACTACGCTGCAGGCTCATTGTTATCTCTAGAATTAGTTGCTATTTCCATACATATATTTGCAAGGCACTGCTTTAATAACACAAAAGTATCCCAAAAATATTTCAAAATGTGGGGATGTCATCAGGGTTGGTCCGTCATCTAGGTCAGCCCACTGTCATTTGTTTAGTTTTGATCACTAGCGTCACCAATGTTCGTGTGCAGAAAATTCATTCCTGTAACATGTTTGGTTGTGGTGTCACGCAATGCGGCAATGGCACTTGTCGTCAAGGTTGGCGCTCTTGTGTAGTCAGGATTGGGCCATCTTAGTTTTATGCGTTAAACGTCAATAAAGTGAAAACTGACTGAAGTGCGCCAATATAACAACAAAGTTTTTATATTTGCCTGAACTGCGATTCGGAATAACAATCGAAAAAAAAAACATGGAAAAATGCAACAAATTCGGATTTTGATTTCATTTATTAATTAATTAATTATTTCATAAATTTTTCCAGGTAATTTTCAGTCATTTCAGCGCATATTTCGTCGAAGAGCCTAGCCAACCTAGACATCATTTTACTTTATTTTAAATGCCTATATTTTATATTTTTTTCATTTTTCACCCAATCAATTTCCGATGTTCAGCAAACATTGTTCTTAGACCTTCCTAACTGATATGCTTAGATTGACCTAATTCTTCCTTAAAGGGGTGGGGGGTGGGGGGGGGGGGGGGGGGAAGAGTTATATTACTGAAATCTTAAAAACAAGAAAAGTTAATACGACTTTGCGTCAAATTTGTGCATATTATCATGATCAAAATTCCACATAGTTTGAGAAAAAGTATAAACTTAGGAATGACGTGTCAAAAATAAAGATTTCGGGGTTTTATATGTATGTATGTAATTAGCTTTAGAAAATTCTCAAATTCATGAAATTTGCAAAGTTTGGTACATAATAACGTAGTATATCAAGTAGAAAAATTTGTACTTGAGTATGGAAGATCTTGAAGTGGAAGAGGAAGTGACGGAGAGAAAACTAGTAAACAATTTTTGGTTACTAATATATTTTGGTTTGAAAGTTGCTATTTCCAGAGACGAATAACTATCAAAATTATGATATTATTGGAAAGAAAGTTCAATTTGTAACAAAGATTGAACCTTGTTCTGTTTATTTTGAAAAGCTCAAATTGTTTAGTGCATTGATAAAGATAATAAAGAAAACAATGTTAACCATGGTAATGACCAAAATATCTTGTTTTTATATATTTTGCATACAATTTGGGGTCTTTAAATCATTTCATCCCCGTCAGATGGCATGATGTGCTTTCGAAAAGCATCTATAAAAAATTCGACAGTAAATCTAAGGTCTCGCTACGCTTATGCAATTCTACTGCTGTACAGATGCTCGAGATGCTTTGGAGTATAAAGCACAGGATATTATTCCTGTGCTTTATACTCCAAAGCATCTCTTTGAAGTATAAAGCACAGGAATAATACAGCATCATATAGCTTTGCATGTACAAATTGCATACTTTTATGCGTTTATATTTCACTATGCTTTTGAGAACAGTAAAAAATAATTCCCTAAAGTGGGTGGCAACAATTTGTGCCATAAAGGTTAGGACGTTAGCTATTTGTCGATAAAATTAGGGAAAGCTCCACCTTCGAAAACGTAGATTAGGTTTTTCTCCCTTAAATGTAGGGAATTTTTGTTTTTTTTTCCATAAATTTTAGGGAATATTTCATAAAATGTAAGAAATTTTTAATTTTTTGTTTGTTTTTCCCCCCCTAAAATGTAGGGAACAGGTATTAGCACCACACTCCACCATAGGTCATAGAACACCACCGCCCATGATACAAAGAATATACGGTATGCTGGTATGAAATGAAAGCTCTTTAAAGCTTTCTGTGGCGTCATAACGAGCCACTTTTTAAAATGAACTAAATACCATTTTCTGTTCAAATGCTTAATATGAAAGTAATTTAGACCTCGTTCTTAAGCCTCTAATTGCTCTGCTAATTTAATGTTCGTCTTCAAAAAACCTATAGAGGTATAAATAAGTTCTTTCAAGAATATTTATTTTGGATCTGCTGTATTTCTTCTTTTGGATAAATCTTTTTCATAACGTATCCGGTAACGTACTCCAAGCCATCATATTTTAAATCATCTATTTCTCCAATTTCAAGATCCCATCCTTGCAAGTATTGCCCTATTCTAATCTACAGCTACTCTTAAAACAAAATCTTCATTTTGTGAAAACCAATCTGAAGTAGGGTTTTCAGAATCAACTTCAAGGATACCCACTGAACACAGAATATTTTCATTACGTCCGATAAATAATAAGTATGATCTTAATCTATGTATACTTAAAGTCTGTAGTAGAGGGTGGTCATTCAAACCACCTTTGGAACTAAAGAAATTATCTATGATATGTTGATTTAGTCGACTTGTATGTAAGGATATAGTCTATTTTAAAATACTCCCTTAAATATGTATGCAAATCTGATTAATTTGTTATTAAAATGCCTTTAATGCATTCATTCACTGTGCATGTTTTAACCTAATGCCATCGACAAGAAAAGTGGCTCGTTTTGAGGTCATAAAAAGCTTAAAGCTTTCAATATGGCAAAAAGACGTTCAGATACCAGCATACCTTATATTCCTTCTATCATGCCACCGCCTTTAAAAAACATAAGAATGAGCTGAAAAGCTAATTTTTTATGGCCCATACTACTAGTAGTACGGAAGTTATGTTGGTGCGCTGCGCTGGTCATGCTCAAACAAAATATTAAAAAACATTGTATGATTTGTTTTCAAAAACAATGTGTGAATTATATAAACGAAAATATATTTCCATAAAAAATGTAGCATAATACCTACCTTATTTATTGAATATTCTCTTCCTTTTATCCAAGAGAGCTTAACATTTCGGGAATTTTACGTACTAAATAGGTTTTCTGGGGCCAAATACCTAAATTCATTGAATGTTCCTATATTATTTTGATTTTTTTTCCTTATTATTATTTTGTTTAAAATACCAGGTTTAGATAAATGATTATTGATTTAGAATTTGTAAATCCGACTATGTTTAATAGGTATGTATTTTGCCTGTAATTATGTACGTGTATATATCTTTTGTGAATTAAATCTTAATAAACTCGAAATTTATTTATGTTTTTATTTATGTTGTTTTAATGAATGTGGAATAGAAAATAAAAATTTTCACTGACCGTTCTTACCACTTATTGGTTCTCTGCTTGATTTCGTGCAAGAATTAATCAATTGAACAACTTTGTTTACTAGAAACTTTGAAATCACATACATATTATATTTAAACATATATTTGTAGGTAGTGAAATCTACCTAAAATGAAATTAATTGTTTGAAAAGAATACTTGAATTATTTATACGTGTTAAATATCCTAATACATATTACAAAGCTGATTGGCGTAATTGAATAAGTAATGCCGTTTTTGATAATGTCGGGAACGACTACTGCTCCAAGATTTGGTCCATGCGGTGTTTGTTTTAAAATAAATGCTGCTGCTTTGTAGTCTGGCTGCTTATCTTACTCGTATTATTCCTTTTGATATAGTTTTATAGTCTGATATTATATTATATGATGACAGTCGTATAATTGCAAGAAAAATACAATTTTCTGCACGACACTTACATTTTCTGGACGTTGTAGGCTGTTTAGAATAATTACCGTGTTTATTCATAGTGATCATGTGATTTTTATCACTTCTTGGTCAGGGTCACCACCAATTGAAGGTGGCCTTGAGATTCTGTATGCGATCTATCCATCTTCACCTCTCATGTGGACACGATTTATAGTTTTAAGTTTAAACAATGAAAATTTTTATAAAAACTTATTTTATTTAGCACTTATAATAAACTTATAATAAACTACATATCTTACAAGAAGCTGATGAGCAGCTGCAGCGAAACACTGATCATGACTGACTGACTCGTAATTAACAGGCCAACCAACAAGTAGCAATTCAGCACTGCTGATGATATGATGATGGTAATGATGATTATGAAGTTGGTTAGTTAAGCATAGTGTCTTGCAGAATTGATACTTTGTAATTTTGCATATGTAGATGTGATATGGTCTCGACATGTTCATGCCGTCAGATGTCTGTAAGCATAAATTTTCAAATGCAGGAGTCGGAAGCAAACATAAAAATTCTCCATGTCGTTTTATCATGTATTCTAGATTATGCATAATTATTAGTAATACACAGATTGGGGTTGGGATTGATTCTAGTTTAATTGTGATTGTGTTAAAGTGATTATTATTTTAAATGGTACGTTACACAATTTTTTGAAACGTGAGGTATTCAATCGAAAACGAGAATTCGAGAAAACGTAGTGACTAATGAAAATGCTGAAATTATTGTTCTGCAGTAGCTGTAGTTGCTTGCGATTTTCACACTAGTTCAAGGAGAATTGCACTAGGTTCATGATCTTCTAGAAGAAGTATTTTAGATATACTTAAACGGTTTAAATTTCATCCTTATCACATTTCTTTTCATCAAGAATTTAAGGGTAAAGGTGCTTTAAACTTTTGTCATTGGGCATTACAACATGTAAAGAGCAATGCAAGTTTTTTCTCATCAGTAATATTTTTAATTGACGACCTATACAAGACATTGTGCTATAAATCGGCATAATATGCATTATTTGTCTCTAGCAGACCTGTAAAGTACTTAAGTACTATGTAGTATAATAGTACCAGGACCTGGAAATATATTTCTTTAAAGTACAGGTTAAGTCTCGGTACTGGTACTTAGAAAATTTTCAAGTACAAGTCCCGATACTGGTACTTACAAATACTTGAAATACAAATCCAGGTACTGGTACTGATATCCATAAGTTCCATAAGCTTACTACAAATATCGCCATAATGCGTGTAAATTATTTAAATACGCCTTCTAATAATAGAGGTTTAGGAGTAGGGACCGAGCTGAAGTACATGGCGGTACCAATGACATGTGCGAATATGCGACAGCGTATTATTCATAATTATGCTTGCATTAATTTACGACTTTAACAGTCTCCGGAGTTTCAACCAACCTATTCAAGACACTGTATTTGATTTAGTGGTCATAATTAGGAGCATTGTTGAAATAAACGCTATTTAGATATTTAAAATTTATGAAAAAACTGGTTTCTATCGACAATAGTTGCTGTTTTTGGAATAATTGTGGATAAATTTTTTTAAAAATACTCAAAACTTTTGAAATCAAAATTAAATTTTTTTTTTCAAAATACGTAAAATCTGAAATAATTCAGAGCCTGCCATAATTCAGTATTTGGTAAAAATTTTAATATATATTTTTTACGTCATCTACATATACAATACAGAGTTTCACTGAAATAATTATAAATATTTTAAATTGAATTTAAAATATTAATAATGATTTCAGTGACATCCTGTATTGTATATGTAGATGACGTAAACATTCTAGTGACGACTTGCATTTCAATATACTGAATATTTCACTTAAGGACAATTTTTTTTGTTTTTTCTTGTACAAAGAACATTTTTCAAATTATTAAAAAATTGAGTTAATTAAAAAAAAAAAATAAAAACTATCAAAATTTGAAATACTTGCATTATCCTTGAAGAAGAATTTTGAATAACATTTATGTGTCTTACAAGACAACTACAGCCTAGGTAAATCCTGGCACAACGTTTGGTTATTTTATTAGGTGCTGTATAATTTAGCAAAAAATATAAAACAAGAAAAATTATCTTTCTTTTTTCTTATCAGACATAATTTGAGCCTGGTATTTATAACTATCAGGGCCAGCTTAACACAAGCTTGCTGTAGTGAAGTGCTTAATAAACAAGTAAAAAAGCTGGAATTGGTCTAAGACCAATTCTTATGATACCCTAGATCAGTGATTCTCAACCTTTTTGTTGTTTTAACAATTTCAAAATCTGGCGGCACACTAATAATAAAATAAGCATAAAAGAATTTTACTTACCTATAATACACTGTGTAAAATAGTTTATAAAAACAACAGAATGTTTATTGAGTGATTGATTTGTAATTAATTATAAGAATACATTTAATGTGAAATTTGAGCTTGATGACTTTTGATAATTTCATTTATATTTGGTCGTAAAAATGATAATGCCACTCTCATTTCATCATCTACATTTAAAAGTCTCGATATTTTCTTATTTTTATATTGGTTAATGATGAAAATCCGAATTCGCACAAATACGATGTAGAAAATTGTAGTAATATTTTTAAAGATTTTTTTGCTACTATGGGATAATCGTATCTAATGTTAATCCAAAATGAATTAATTGACTCTTCCGAATGTTTTGAAATTATATCTCGATTATTACAAAGCGAAATTAGCTCTTCCTCTTCGTTCGGAGTTAATTCGTAAACAGACGTATCCGTTATCACAAATGGATTGCGAACCCAAGCAAATTTTTTTAAATCTAAATTTGGAAGTAATGAATAATTCTCTTATCCAGTGTTGTCAAATGGTCAATAACAATTTTATGAATAGTTTAGTAGGAGTTTTTTGGAACTGACTCATACTTTTCCAAATTACCTTCCTGTGCTTTGTTCTTCCATAAAGTTTTTTTTTTTTTTGGAATCTCACCAGTCTATCTGTTGAGTTTAATATATTTTCTTTCGGTCCTTGCATACTTGAATTTATGTTATTAAAAATAACAAAAATATCACATAAATAAGCTAATTTAGCACACCATATTTTGTCTTCCAACAAATGAACAAAACCATAATTTTTATCTTGTTCAAAAAATATTTTCATCTCGTTTTTTTAATTCCGGCACGCGAGATAAAACTTTTCCTTTGGAAAACCACATTATTTCCGTGTGCAGTATCAATGATTCGTAATTAGCTTCTATAGCTTGGCAAAAATTACTAAATAAGCGACTTTTTAATGGTCTTGATTTTATATAATTAACCATTTTAACACATTGTTCCAGCACTATTTTTGAATTCTGATGGCAGATATTTTGTAATAAGTGCTTCCCGATGCAAAAAACAATGGGTAACTAATATATCTGCATTCAGTTCTTTAATGTGTGCCACAAATCCTTTTATATGTCCAGTTATAGCTGGAGCACCATCTGTGCAAATGCCAATACATAAATTCCACGAAACTTTAATTTCTTGTAAATATGAGTTAATTACATCGAAAATATGTTTTCCGTCAGATAACTCACGACAACATAAAAATTGATTAATTATATTATTTTCGTGAATGAAGCGAACGAATGCAATTAATTGTGCCTTTCCAGCAATGTTTGGTTTTTCGTCTATTTGTAGAGCAAAGTTTGAATTTGCAAGAGTTTTGCAATATTTTCTTCAATATTTCGCGACATGTCTTTAATTCTGCGATGAATTGTATCATTTGAAAGTGGTATTTTACAAATATCAATATCTGCTGATTCACCAATCTTTATTTTTACGACTTTGCGACAAGCTGGTAATATAATTTCTTTAGCCAAATTATTAGGTTTTAATTTAACTGCAATTAATTCGGCTATTTTATAAGAAGCTATCTGGGGCTTTTTCAGACACACTAAATTCTTTTTCAAAAACGTTTATTTGTTTGAATTTTGCAGATAATGATTTGTGAAAGTTGCTTTTCTCTTTGGATGCAAGCGAAGGATGGTTAGTCAGCAAGTGACGTTGGAGCTTACTCGGAACCATATAGCACTATTTGATAGCTTACAACCACATACCAGACACTCGTGAACAACTACATCATTTTCCATTGTAGATTTAAATCCAAGTATTAAGTAATTGTCATTATATTTCCGATGAACATTATATTTTTTCGAGGAGAAAACAACTTTACTCGTACTGGGGCTCATTAGCCTGATCGCTAACATCGTCATTATTATCATCGTTAAGCTTTCTTCTTTTTAACCATTTATTCATTTCAGAAGATTCTTTTAAAATAAAAATAATTTTGTCAAACAATTATTAAAAAAGACGAATCATATGTATTACCTTTGAATACGTTTTATTTAAGTTTGAGAACACAATACTGCCTAGCTAATATAAAAATTAATAAATTCAACCACAGAGCAAACAAGTAAATAGTTAACTGGAACTAGTATATAGTTTTCTTTGGGCTTAATCCAGAATTCTAGTAAAGTAATATAAGCATCATAATAGTAAAAACTACTTCAACTTCGTTGATTTTCGAAGAACCGATATATTAATTCGCCCTCTGTAATAAGGTGACTCACTCGCTGCAGCGAAAAAAACGCAAAACAATGTTTATTATAGGTTGCCAGATGCTTACAAAGGTATCAAAATTTTTTGGAGTAAGCGCCTATACTTCCAGGAATATCGGTTTTGTGAACATGTAAGCTTCTTTTGTTTGTTCTGATTATTATTACTGTTGCCTTATTGACTATTGACTGAATCGGTGCGTAAAGGATGAGTCAGAGTACAAATCAGATTTTCATATCCGTTTATCGTTTCAATCAATGAAAACATTTTGCACTTTATTTTGTCCGTGCATAGGCACATATATTGTACTCATTCCTTATAACAAAAAAAAAAAAAAAATTGCCCGGTTCCTTAAGTTTCTTTATAGGGAGTTTTCACTGTATATAATTTAAATAATGTTCGATATAATTATATAAATCTACCGAAAAAAGATGCCAATATAGCGGTACGTTTGATTTGGCTCGGCAGGATAATTGAGTCGGCATAACGATAATGCTGATGACGTGCTATAATGATTGCGGGATAAATCATTAGATATCTTTCCCGTCTCGCTCCGGTTTCAATAAATTTCTATATAAAACTACATACAAAATAATTTTTCTTGTTTGCATTTCTAAAATTTGGCGGCACACTTCAAGAAATTGATGGCACACAAAAGTGCCGCAGCAGAGTGTTTCAGAATCACTGCCCTAGATGAATGTCCTTATGAAATTTCGTATTGTCATCCTTCTGTGCAAGTTTGATTTTTGAAGTGGTTTTTCGCATATATTTCTAGAACGGTTTGTCGGACAGAAAAAATAATTATAACCAATTTTATAGGATTTCATATTCTGAAGAAGTTTTTAGTACAATAAAAATGTCTTCGACTGACCGTTTTCACGGTATATGTAAAAAACCTAAATTTTTATATGGTAACACCAAGAAGGAGTTGCCCCATTGAGTCCAGTTTTGAAATTTTTTTTGCTAGTACAATGAAAACAGCATCTACATCGAAGCGTTCTCAGGCAGTGTCCAAATATATAGTGGAAAACGAAATTTTTTTATGGCAACTCCACGAAAGAGTTGCCCGATTTGTCTCATTTTCGAACTTAATTTTACTTCTGTTTTTAAAATCCGTGTACAAAATTTCAGCTCTCTAAGTATAGGCGTTCTCGAGTTATCGTGTGCACAGACGGACGGAGAGGTGTTACAAACGGAATGACAAACTTAGTATACTCTATAGATTTCATCTGGGTTATAATAAACGGAAAATAAGTATTACTTAAACGTTTTTTTAAAACCTGCTTAGAAACGTCAACAACAAAATGCTCAGCCATATTATAACCAGCAATGCACATGCGATTGATAGGTTCGTACATTGTAAAGTTAGACCTTGAGGAGTTAACATGCAATAGAGGAGGCGTTCTGAAATTGTGCCTACTATCACGGAAAGAGATTTTGTTATGTAACAACGGAGAATCAATAGTTGATGCACAAAAGTTACATCAACAACCACGGAACGTTGTTCAAGCGAGTGCATATTTAAAAACTTCAAGCGATCCTCATAGGATGTAAGAATCAATGAATTATTCTTGGGTAGGTGCCTAAGAGTAAAGCGTAGGAAGTTTCGATGAACAGACTCGATACGGTCCATGTGTGTACAGTAAAAAGGAGACCAAACATGGGTGGCGTTTTCAAGAAGAGCTGTTTTATAAAGCAACTGTACAAACGTAATGTCATGGTGGGATTAATCTCGGGACCAACATTTTATAAAGCCATAAAGCAAAGCATAGGATTGCTCTTTGATAACATGTAGTTTATGTGGGAGATAAAATTCAATCTATTAAAAACGTTTTACACCCAAGTCACAGAGAAAACCCACACGGTGAATAGAGGAATCCGAAAACCTATAATCATAAGTGACTGTGATTTCTGATCCCTGTGGAAAGTTATAATCTCACATTTGTTGACATTGAGTATCAAACTATTGCTTTAGCACCAATCGTGAAATTTTGTGAAGGTCACCCTGTATATGTTCACAATCGTTAACAGATTTAATCTGAGCGGAAATCTAAACGTCGTAAGCATAATAAATCAAGACCTTGCAGTGCCTCACAATGGAGACAATGTCGTCAATAGATAGAATAAATAACAGGCAGCCCAAGTGTCTCCCTTGTGGTACGCCAGACGAGGCCTTCAAGACTCTAAACCGAAATAGGTTTGTTATGTTCTGTTATCTAAATAAGACTCTGTCCATGTTAGAAATGAAGGGGGAAACCCATTCTTTTCCATTTTAAAGAGTATCACGCGGGAGATAATTTATCGAAGAGTTTACTAAAGTCTGTATAGATACAATCTGTCTGGTAGCCTTTTACCAAACCCGCCAATGGTATCCGAGACAACAAGTTAGTGGTTGTAGATCTGCCCGAAATACACCCATGTTGGTTTGAAGAGAGGAAATTCTTGCAGGAAATTGATAGCTGATAGTAAATAATAAATTAAAATAATTTTGGGTATGCAAGATACAATAGCTCAGATCGGTTTTCACCCGAACACTCTTTCGCTATGTTCATCGTACTTGCAAAATAGGGATAGTATCGTTGTCTTTAACGGTCAACAATTCTCTCCTTTCAAACAGATATCAGGTGTCCCCCAGGGTACAATACTTGGACCTCTGATATTTTTAATCTACATAAATGACCTACCATCGTTAATTTCATCCAGCTGCTTAATATTTACGGACGATACGAAGATCTTCAGAATTATCAATAACGTTACTGACTATGTCTCCCTATACAAAAAGACTTACTCCAAATGGAGAAATGGTGTCGCGTTAATGGCATTGAAATAAATGTTCGCAAATGCCAATGTATCTCATTTCATCGTAAACAAGATATTATTAGCTTTGACTACCATATTCACAATACATCTATCCCTAGGGTGGAGGTGATCAAAGATTTGGGCGTAATATTTGATCGCAAGCTCCTTTTTTCTGCACACATAAATTACATCACCTCTAGGTCCTTTCGTTTTATGGGTTTCATATTCCGTACGTGTCAATCATTCAAATCACCATCCTCCTATTTACTCTACAATTTTCTAGTTAGAAGCACCCTTGAATATTCTAGCCAAGTCTGGAGTCCATTTTATCCTTCCTATAGTTTGCAAATAGAAGCTGTTCAGCTCAGATTTACCAGAATATTATTATTTAAATTAGAAAATTCCGTTCTTGAATATAATGACAGACTTGTGAAATTCAACTTGTTATCGCTGGAAAAACGCAGAATCTTTTTAGATATGACCTTATTACATAAAATACTGAATAGTACTATAACTTGCAACTCACTACTTTCTAGTATAAACTTTAATGTCCCTTCTCGCAATTCAAGATATCAGCCACTCTTCAGACTTCCGATATGCAGAACTAATTTGAAAGATAAGTCACCCTGCTTTAGAATTCAAAAGTCTTACAACACCAAATTCAATAATATTGATATTAATATTTTACTGGCATTTAAAAAGCTTGTCCGGCTTGAGATCAGTCATTAATTGCTAAAATTTCCTATTACGTGATTGAATTTCCGTCCTCCGCTATTCCTTTTGCTTTGCTCGTATTCTAATCTTTCTGATGGATAATCCTCTTTTGCTCAGTTGCCTTTTTGCCTCTTTTATTTTTTATATATTTTTTCTATTTTTTTTTATTTGCTTTTCTTTTCATGCTCTCCATTATTATAATTTAATTTTTATTTTTTAGTAAATTTGATTATTATTGCTTCTCTTTGTATCTTATTACTTGTAACATTATATTTTGTGATGTTTTTTTTTTCTGAATTTCTTTCGTCCACATACTTATATCTCCTAATAATTTCCTTTCGTACCTTTAAATTTCTCCTGCTCTACTTATTTGTACTTTTTTAGTTTTGTATACTCTTCTTTATATAGCTTTAGTTGTAGTAGTATTATATAATACTGTCTTCTCCAAACTTTCTTTTGTAGCCTAGTAGTTTAAATTTATGGTAGTATATTATTAGAGTTAATCTCTGTTTACTACTCTAGCTAATTGCTTATTAAATAAATAAATAAATAAATAAATCTTCATCAACACTATTTCACACCTTAAATTTGACCTTTAAATGATCTTTATGGTAATTCTTATATACATTTGTACCTACTGACGAGGACCACCACAATTTATTTACGAAACATCATCCAAATTCGGAACTACCCTCAAAAATTGATACATTTCGACCACAGATATTATCTGACGATTTCTTTATAAATATTCCCTGCATTTTAAAACCAAATTTAAAATGATTAGAAAATGTTAGCCGATAAATCATCCCATTTACCTGTGCATACCTAAACCTTTAACTCCATCTTACATCTACAATACAAAATTTTCAGTATGTCATTAGTGGGATTTTCAACTCCCACTTCTTCTATCCCTCCACAAATTGTGCACCTGCATAAAATTACCAAAATGAAACATTTCACAGAGTTCAGGTACAATTAAGAATGGGGCTCAGTTCGAGTGCCTGCAGTTCGCTCCAATCGAGGTGCAACAATCACTTTTCAAATTCCCCATCGAAATAGATATCTCTCTGTGGTGCGACTATTTGTGGTGGCTAGCAAATAGCACCTAAAGAGGGGGCCTCACAAGTGGTCATGTTCACCTGCAATGAGTATCTGTCTGAGATCAATTTATCAAATTTGTAGGTCAATTACATTTCACACGAACACCAGCCAATCGATAGGCTCTTTTCGATTTGTACAGGTATAATCCGACAAGGCCACAAAATCCGCTCCAATATATCCATAGAGTGGGCAGGTACGTTTAAAACTTGTTCGACAACAGTAAGTAAAAATTTACGTAAATTCTGCTATGGTTATATGGGGACTGGATGGAAGTTGATCTCTGAATGTATGCTAACTGACATCTTGTAAACGCGATGTTGGAATCTTCACTTGAACACTCGCCACCTGTGTGCAATGCCTTCTAGGTAATCTTAGAAGAAACTATTAAAATTATGATACCACTTTGCGGTATACGCATATCCACACGCGCATGTATACTAGACTTATATGTAAGTAAAATCAAACTGGAACAGTTTAAATAGCCAACGGGGAGGAGGATGATACGCACAAGAATATTTATATGACTGACTTCTAGTAAAAGATGCGGACATATTATCAGGAACAGAAGACTGGGATTAAAGTAAAGGATAAGGCTGAACTTTATTGCAGCAGCAGATGACACTGATACCGTGACACGTAATGATACTATCCATCGCATTTAGCCGATGAGAGCCTCTCATCGAAAACGACTATTTACTGCTGTAGTTAAGTACAGTTCTGGAATACTTTTCAGGCTTTATGAGGATTACGTTTCATAAAATGTTAAAATTAATAGAGTCGAAGCTATTTAGCCTGTCCCCAGCGGTCTACAATTTTGCACATATGCTAATTCCTTCATTCCTCCTGGTAGGGAATAGCAGTGTAAAGATGAATATTTCCGAGGATTATATTAGTTGACTTGATTTTTCAAGTCATCCTCCAGAGACCACGTATCAACTAAATATATTTGCAATATGAAATGTCTTCAGGGCACCCCTCATTAAAGTGTTTACTTAAAATCAATGCAATTAATTTCGAACCCAACCGACCACAACAACCGAGCTGATAGTAGCCTGGAGGTGTAGCATTTTTGATTTTTGTATAATCGATTCGCGTTTTTCTTAGATGTCATTCACCACGGTAAAGTTTTAACGATATTTCATCTCGTTACAGATGTGTTGTGTAAGTACGTTGTTAGCACATTTGCTTTTTGAATGTGATTCGAGATTGAAGGAAAAATTACTGAAAATCGTTATAAACTTGTAATTAAATTGATTACGGTATTGTCATTATTGGTTAGATTTTTGAAGATAATATATGGACAGACCGGACTGTTTATTCCCATGACCCAAAATGTTTTGAAGTCATATGTGATTATACTTTTCATAGAAATCAATTATCGTCTTAAGTGGATTTTGGAGGTAAACACTAATAGAATGACCGGCAATTAAATGTTAGAGAAAAGTAACAGTAATTATGAAGTAAAAAATCACAAAGGAAATTATTTTAAAAAGCTTTAAAAATTAGAAATAAATAAGTAGAAAATGAGGGCCGGTAAGTGGTGGGAACATTTTCAAATTGATGGACTTTAATGGGCACATCAATGAAGGAGAAAAATTCTCAAATTGGCATACATGGTAAGGAAGATCGGAGCTGTGGTGAGCTGTATCCAGATGAACTTAATACATACTTTTCATCTATGGTCTCATGAATCGGAGCCAGCTGGTAGTAGCAATGGTGATTACTATAATTTACATGAAAACCGGAGATGGGAATCAGAACACTGACCCACAACATCACGCACAAGCTCTTAAGCGTCACTTCGTTGACAGATTGAAGAGACGTTTACGTCTTGAATATCTGGCAACGAACGCAGACACATTCAACTGCACATGGCAGCCACTATCGTCGGTGCAGGGCGGAGCTCTTGTCTTTCGCTGGTGATAACATGCCATAGCATTTGCAACACTAGTTCACGGGTCTTCTCCCCGCTTAGGAATCATTGCACGTGCTGTGGGAAGGACAAGTACTCTGTTAGAGATGCTAAGCTGGAGGGATGATGAGGGCAGTTTGTAGAGGTCTTTGATAGTACAGGCTGCCAATAGCGGGACTCTATAACGAAATCGCGCAAATTTTTCGTTCGTTCGGCTATTATGTTTTTAATTCGGTTTCGGTCTCGGTGTTAAATTGCAAATTTTTTTTTGTTGAAATTCGCTCGTTTAGGGACATTTTTATTAGTTTATCTTGGAAATTTGGAACTTCTTGGAACTGCCACTTACCCAATTGTCAAAATTGGGACTTTAAATTTTCTGGCTATCTTTTAGATCCTCTTCAAATTCTTGTACCCATTTTTTTGTCTCTTTTGAGAATTTTGTCTTGTTTGTTTACCTTTTGTTTGTGTTTTTTTTCTTGTTCATTAGTTTTTCTAATTGTTTTAATTGTTTAATTGTCCCTATTGACCTTTTATAACTTTTAGATTAGCTAGCGACTTTTTGTTTACACTTTGTAGAGCCTTTTGTCACCTATTTTTAAGGAATTTTTAAAAGAGCCAATGAGCCACGAAAAAAGGAGCATATACAAAAAAAAAAAAATTATTATTTGTGTGAGGATGCACCGCGATCTATAAGATATCTTTTGTGATATTACCCCTATCATTCTTCAAATACAACAAAAAACATTCGCCAGAATGTGCGAGCAAAATTAATGTACCACGAAATTCTTGAATATGTGGATAAAAATAACCTTGTAACCCGATGCCAATAAGGTTTTCGAGCTTTTCGTAGTTGTGAAGCGCAATGGATTGTGACAAATTCACTATCCTAGTCCTCTTAGATTTCTCAAAAGCTTTTGATAGTGTTGATCATGGAACTCTTATACAGAAATTATGTTCCTCTATCAAACTTGGTAGTTCGGCAACACTCATGTTGTCTCAACTTTCAATTCAATGCAGATTATTCTTCCCTTTGTTAGTATATAGCTTAGTTCTTATCTTTTCTATCGTAAATATATCTAGCACCGATTTACTACTTTGTAGTTTTAAATATTGTAAATCTTGTGTACATTTATTAGCATTACTATTACTATTACCCCTAAATGTCCAAGAGCGCCCATTCGAACTTTGGGTTTTTTTTCTGTAAAGCCTATGATGTTCTTGAGGACCATTTTTACTACATCTTCCGGCAATAGATATGCCTTTCTTAGATGTCTTAGGCTTATGCGGTACAGAGTATCATAGTCACACAGGGCATGCTTAGCGGTTTCATCCTGTTCCATATAAAAGCGACAGATCTCATCATCGACCTTACCCATCTTTTTTTTAAGATGATTACTAAGGGCGAAGTGTCCAGCAAATAGGCCCATTATGAGCCTTAACCCTTTTTTGCTGAGTGTGAGGAATAATTTTGTCCTCTGTTCCGAATACTTTACAAACTTCTTCACTTGTCTCAGCCCCCGGGATATTTTCTCAGTGTGCCTTTTTAAGTTTGTCCTTCCAATGCCAGATTCGAACTGAACTATGATGTGACTTTTTGGCTATGCAAAGATGAGCTCAGCGCCAATATACAGAGATCTGGCTCCTTCTTTTGTAATGCGATCCGCAATCTTGTTGCCTTCAATGTATTTATGTCCTGGCACCCAAATTAGCGTCACTTTGTTTTCTTCAGCCAGTTGCTTTAAGATAGTGAGACAGTCGCAAACCAACTTAGATTCAACGGTAAACGAGTGTAACATTTTCAATGCTGTTTTGCTGTCTGATTTTATGTATATTTTAGCTCCACCCATATTCTTGTGCATTAGTTCGTAAGCGCAAAGTTCTCTATGGAGTGTATTTCTGCCTGCGAAATGGTTGATGAGGTCCCCAGCGTTTTTGCGAGATGGCACTTTGACCCGTAAATACTCACGTCTGCTCTACCTTCCATTTTGGACACATCCGTGCACCATTTAAGAGATCCCGTTTCAAAAGGTAGACCCCCAGTGTGCCATACTGTTGATGGTTCCCTAAGATCACTTAAGATGGTGTTTCAAAGTTAAGGTGTTTCTGCATAATGTCTGAAATTGGGTTGGCCATGGGGTCCTCTTGAAATGGTGATATTATGCATACTGCATCTGATGGTTTTGCTTTTCGGTGTGTTACTGACGACGAGGCATCGATTGTCATTAATTCGATTAAGTCGAGTGCTATCAGTTCAGACGACATTCTTCCTCGCTTCTTAAAGCTCCTCGTAGACCTGTGATGTTTTCTGTAATAACTCACATCTTTAATACGATTCTAACATTTCTAACATCTTCTAATTTTCCCATTAATTGGAGGAAAGCTTTTGTTATTTCTATTCCAACATATAACTCTCCGAGTAATTTATGTGATTACAGTTATATTAGTTTGTTGTGCAAAGCAATTGAAATACTTATGGCTTATTAAATGGTTAACTATATCGAAGAATATTAATTACTATCATCTTTGCAATCTGGTTTCCGACAATATTAAAAGTGAGCTCAGATACTTATATGTATAGCGCTTGATAAAGATGATGTGAGTATTCTTGTTCTACAAGACTACCCCAAAGCATTTGGTAGTGTAAGTCATAAAAATCTAAAATTAAAGTTAGCTAATGAATCTCGTTTCTTAACCTCTGCTATCAACACTATAAATAGCTTGCTGAAGGGATGTTTACAGTAGATTTAAACTTGGAAATTGATCTCTAAGCCGATACAGCTTAGAGGTGGTGTACCGCATGGATCCACCTTGGGTCCCTTATTATTTAGCCTGTACATAAATGACCTACCTAATGTTATAATGATGAAAAAGTTCATCTGTACGGATGGTTTTTGTCGATTAATTATGAACCTGGAACGAATATATGAATGGTCTGTTGCTAACAACCTATTGTTAAATACCGGTAAATCTAGTTATGAAATTATATACAGAAGGGGGTTGGAGCCTACTGACTTTCCTTCAGATGATATGAATTCATTAGATATAACACATTTTAAATCTGTTAGGAATCTTGGTGTAATGCTTAATTCACATATGTATGTCATATTGCGACCATGTTAAGAAAATAATAAAGAATGTTTATGGTGCCTTAAGAAGACTTTGGCCTTCGGGATACCTCTTTTCCACTGTTGCGAAGCTTAGGATAGTAAAAACCTTAATTATACCGCTCTTTGTTATATTAATTTCCATTTTTTTTAGAATGTTATTCGTAATCCCAAAATTGAATTCCTTCAAAATTTTCTTTACGACTAGAGGTATTATCAGACTCAATTTCTTAGCTAGTTTTGTGATAAATGACGCCTGTTTGTGAACGAAATAGAGCATAAGCTCCGTCGATTCATTAAAAAAGAATACTTTCAGAAGTATAGGGCATTTCTCCAAATTCAGATAGTCCATCGACTAGAACAGAAAATTCTCCTCTGTGGACATTTCACCATGGAATCAATAAACCCCCTAGGATGGGGTAACTGCAGTGCAAAGCGGTGTCCATCAGTGGATAGGCCAAAGTTTCCTACCCAAATTATCCTTTAAAATTGTTTGAGATATGACGGAGATATTGAGAAGACATACGGATTTTTTTTTTCGAGGGAAAAATGTACATATCAATTTGTAATAGACGGACGATAAACGATCGAAAATTACAAATTGCAGATTAAATTTGTTTCGCAGAATACTCCTAAGCTAATAAAGATAATGACTTGCAGTTTTTTCCGGACGAAAAGCGGTAGACTATAAATAATTTTGTTAGTAATAAAGATTATTTAGGATGTATGCAAAATATAGTAATTGGGGTATAAGTGACCCAAGGTTATGAAAGTTTGTTTGCAGCGGGATAAAATGCATCGATAAACTCAATGAAGTCAACTGAATCGGGGAAAAAAGTATAACACCCGATAGCACTTGGCGAAACCTTTCATTTGATATGCGATATGCCGCATACCCGCAGCGTGAACCTTGCCCCTCCTCAAACAAAAAAGTACGCTAATGGAAAAAAATAAGTATTTTACGCTGTAGCTGCTGAGGAGCTGAGTCTGTGTCGATCGGACTTAATTAACTTGAGCTATGATCGACAATAGAAAAAAAAACTTTAGTACTAAAAAAGTACGTATGGGGATAATATTTTACTAAATTATTTCGATCGTCCAGACAAGTAAAATATTGTATGAGAAGGGGGGGTTGTCTCCCTACCGATACAGGCTGATTAGTAAAATATGTTCTTTTTTCATTAAACACCCTATACCATGAAAAGTACAGGGTTATACGATCTACTTTTGCATTGTATGCAGCACCTTAGGGTCTTTTCTAGGAATGTTAAACCATCCCCGTAGAGTTATGACGCTTCAATTTCTAAATTTCGGGTTTTAAAATTTTATTTATTAATTTTTTTTTAAATACCTGCGCACTAACATACATTTTTGCTAAAAAATTTCGGAAGCCCAGAATCTGTTCTTTAATTTAACCTTGTACACTTATGTTCTATCTGTGACAGTTATAAGGAGTTATTAGCTCTTAGCCTATTCAGATCATACAGAAATTAGACGATATTTTTTTAAAATGACCTAACCTAAATAGGTTAAAATCTAATAAATATAATAATAAAATAACCGTCACAGATACAAGATAAGTGTACAAGGTTAAATTTAAGAGGAGACTCTGGGCTTTAGAAATTTTGTAATAAAAATGTATGTTTTGGGTGGGGGGGGGGTATAAAATAACCGGACTCCAAAGTTCTGCATACAATTCAAAACTCAAAAAATTCTCATCTTAACTAAAACATTATAAATGTAGCTTAACTCCGACATTATTAATTACAAAAAGAGCTCTTGTCGACAAAATTGCGATTGGGCCATTCCACGATGACCAGCTTTCTGAAGCGCCGTCACTGATTTGGCTGAAATTTTGTCAGCTTATTGACTTTATAAATAATTAATGTAATTTAAATATCTTGTCGGAATTCCGCTTATTGCAGAGGTTACAGCTCTTTGAGAAATCCTAAAACGGCAAATTTTTGAGCTTTCGACCTAATTTCAAAAATTCCTAGTTATACTAAGCCGATTTTAATTATCTAAAGTGTTTTGGAAAGAAAATTTCAGATTTATAGGACAAATACCCTCAATGTAATTTTTGTAAAAAAAAAAGGATATTCTAGAACAAGCCTTTATCCTAAATGGGAATATATATATATTATATATTATTTAATGAATGGGATTCTGAAAAATCGAGCAATACCACATCTTCGGTCTTGTTAAAGGAATTTTTGATGCCCTTGTGATACTATCCTTGTTGTCCTGTGAAGAAAATATGGCGTAATAAACCTGATAAATGCTTCAAAAGGCTGCTGATGAACATATCGACATGCTAAATTTTCAACTCAAGTTTAGAACGTTCTGTGTAGGTTCACTAGTGATACGTAATATTTTTGGAAAAATTGCCCAGTTTTATGATTCATTATTTCGTTAATTTTGATACTAGCGACAGATATCACGTCTAATAATTTTATGTAATTCTACATAGAAAAATTAATGAAATTATGCATAATAAAAACAGATTTAACTTAAGAACGGTTGCATCTAGGTAGGTGCATGTGCAAGATTAAATTAAGGGTAATATTTTAAGGTTTCCAAATCTTACAAAAAAATGTAACGGTTATCACTCATTTTAGCGGAAAAATCATTAAAATTTAAAAAAAGTAAGATATATTTTTTTTTTAATAATGTTAAAGTCCTATAACTACTGACATGCGGCGGTGAAGTGATGGTTCGACATTCATTGGACATCTTAGATGATATGCTATCATCAGAACTAAAAACCATCTTCATAGATTGTACTACAAGGAAGTTGCGGGGTGTTTTGTGAATCACTACAATATTTTCTTAATCATCCTGTAACTCCGAAAAGGTTAGGATACCCCCCCCCCCCCTTCCGATCCTGACATATAATTTTTTATATTTCTAAGTAAGTACTATCTTTATGTCGCTCTGAGCCGCAAACATTCTGTATAAAAATCTTTTAACTATTTGACAATGTGCTAATTTAAAATCGTAAACGAACCAAGCTATCAAGTGCAACTATCCGCAACTTTTGCTTCATTTTGGTCCTCAGCGTTTATGATGTGGTAAATAACGAATCGGCTCATTTTTCAATGGATCTGGGTTCGTGCCCCACTGGTGACTGCCAATGAGTGAGGTATTTTCTTTTATACCCGCAATAGATAAATAACACTATGAAGCCATGTGTTTGGTGTAATTTGCGAGTAAAATTTACTCAATGTTTCGGACTCTATTTAAAATTATAATCCTGTTCACATAGTTTTTAAAAAATCACAAAAAAATATTTCAATTTGTACATGTCTGATAAAGAGCTTAAGGAGATTGAAAGAAAAGCTAAAGAGAAAGTTTTACTTTTTCTGTACTATAATCTAACTTCGTCTTATCTTATCAGGACCCTAAAAATAAATTGTATATAGCCACATTACAGTTCAGTGATTATTTCCCTATTCAAAGATCCTACTGCTTATAAAATATTCATTTCAACACATCCCTGGAAATATTGGTAGGAAAAAATCACCGAAAACTTACAACTTTTACATATGATTGCTTCGCATCTACAATTTTCAAAGTCTTCTAAGTATTTTCCGGCTATTGAAAAACTTTCTTTCATGTAAAATTGATTTTCTTTTTTTTCTTTTTTTTAGGAAGTGTGCTTCGGAAAATGGCATTTTTATTTTCTCTACAGGATTGTCCGGATCCGTTAGATATCTCTCTCACCATACATATAACGTGCATAACTTTTTTTTCCCAACTTTGATGTGACCGAATTCTATACAACTTGTTCGACGACGGGTTTGAAAAACCAAATCGAATCAGCAATCGGCCCAAAAGAGTCAAGCGGCAGGTTGTTCTGGGTCAGTGATTTATTGGCCATTCATTTTGGTTAGATATCTCCAGGTGGAGCTGGGTATTGAGTCCATTTGTTCAATTGCTTCATTGGTAGTTGTGTTGATGTTAGTATTGGTAGTGGTGGTGGTGGTGATGGTGATAGTGGTGGTCAGTAATCATGATATATTCCTTTGATTTGTGCTGGTTTTTCTTCAGTCAACATTACTTCGAGTCATGTTAGATTTTCCCTTTTATTTGTTATGCCATGATAGTCAGAAAATATTATGTCATAAATTTGTGCGCATATGCCCAACCCTCGTTTTTAATTGAAAATTGAAACCTGTCACGTGAAAGGCAGAATTGTATAGATTTGTTGTGGCTATTTATTTCATCGGAGGAATAAATTGCATACATAACAGAAAATTGCTCCGTAACCAGACAGGTATGTATGTATGTATATAAATTGAAATGATAGGTATTCAATTGTAGAAAAATTGAACGAAATTATCAGCATCAGATAATCTGTGTTTATGCAATCTCACTTGTCTACTAAAGTTGAATTAAGAAATATTATCTGTCTCGTCAGTTATGACAAACACTGTAATTGAGTGAAATATTACTCGTTGATTACAGAATCTCTATGAGATTTATGATGAATAATCTGTTGTTAGGGAAATTACTTGACTATTAGTGGGCTCCGCTCGTACATAGCTCCATATAAACGTCTTAAGATCTATTATGTTTAAATTCTTGTAGAATTTTGGTGTTTTGGTGGCGCAATCATATACATATCAACAGGCGATCAATCATCTCCGCAGAACTCTACCAAATCGAATATATTAGGAGCAGCTTTGTACTACTAATTTTTAGAAATTTCGAACATTTGTCATTGCAAATTTCTTCTGCACTGCAGGTGATGGAAACATGAGTTATATGACATAAGAAAGCCAATTGAGAGCTTTAGTGCCTCGCGTTAAGAAATATTTGCAAAAGCTTTGTGGTACCCAGAAATAGAAATATACCTATCCGATGCATGTGCTTGATTAGTTTGCAGTGTCCGATTAGGACTCCTGTAATAATTCTGAGTTGATTCCTAGACCACTTCAAAAGATCCAGGCTCTTCTGTGGTGAAGATCCTTTAATGAATCTTTTGGCTTATCTATAGCTTGTCATTGAAGTCCATCTCTGGTCGATTCCGTTTTGGATTCAGTCATGCATGGTTAGTTTTACGGTATTGTAAGAAATACCGCAAAATGGTTCCGGTCTTATGAGGGTCATGGATGCTCCCTTTTTGGCCAGTTCGTCTGCGTTGTCATTCTCATCATTTTCTGAGTGTCCTTGCACCCAGGTGAAGTGTTAGGTGGTTCTTTCTGCCAAGCTTTGTTAATGCTTAAATACATTCCCGCATTAACTTCGTTTTGACCTCAGGTGTGCATCTGTGTGGTTAGAGAAGGATCGGCTGAGGTTTAGCAATAAAAAAATATTTTTTTCATTAGTTTTTATTTATTTTTACTTGTTGTTAATAATTATTTTAGAAAGTGAGTTAAAAAAAA
This sequence comes from Dioctria rufipes, assembly GCA_963924295.1. NCBI lineage: Eukaryota > Metazoa > Arthropoda > Insecta > Diptera > Asilidae > Dioctria > Dioctria rufipes. The sequence continues at coordinate 341,788,065 of OZ002740.1, read as the reverse complement.
TGGGGACAATCGGTGTCCACGGTTGTGGCCGCAGTTTGCATCAGAAAGGAAAAAAAATTAAATTTATTATTAATCTGTAGGGAAGCCGCTTTGTCCCTATGGAGGTTTCTTTTTGTTTTTTTTAAATTTGTCAAAATGGCGACGGCTTGAAGAAAAAATACGAAGTTTAGCCCTGTTTTTCAACAGTTTTTCGTGTGAAATAAAATAAGTAAAAAACGAGTTTTCAAACAAAACTGAGGCAAAGCAGCATAGAAAAGTAGAAAATAAACTTTTCTTCACACACAGAGATGGACTCAGATTTTATTCGCTGACAATCACCGATATATTTCAGTATGATCAATCAGAGGTAATAAGTCATTTGATTCATGAAGAGAAAAAATATTCAAGAGAAATGTCAGAGGTGGACTCAGATTTCTTGATTGGGACATTTCTCTTGAATATTCTTTCTCTTCATGAATCAAATCACTTATTACCTCTGATTGATCATACTGAAATATATCGGTGATTGTCAGCGAATAAAATCTGAGTCCACCTCTGTGTGTGAAGAAAAGTTTATTTTCTACTTTTTCATGCGGCTTGGCCTCAGTTTTGTTTGAAAACTCGTTTTTTACTTATTTTATTTTCTGCCTTTTTCACGTTAACTAAATTGTTATTATGTGCTGCATGAAGATATTTTAAAACAATTTTATGACGGCTGAAAAGGCACTGATTTACCAGTTTTTCAAAAAATTTATTCGAGTATCAAATCGTTGAAGTACCGCAACGGTTTTCTGAAAATCAAAAACAGCGCTTTTTAGCTGTATTCCAACTTGATCCCATATAACATGAATTTTCCCGATTTTCCATGTTTTCCACAGACTTTTCCTATTACTATGAAATTTTTTTTAAATTTACATGAATTTTCCTCGATTTTTCATGTAAGTTTTCATGATTGTTGAAGAGAAAGTATAGATGCCAGTAGGATGGAAAAAAAATGATTCCGCATAGCTTATAAAACTTTTTTGTTGGTTGGAAAATTTTCCGGAAAAGTCGGAAAATTGCGCATTTTTCCTGAAACAGATTTATCACTAATCATATCGATGAACATTTTTCCGATGATTTTCCCGCTTTTCCGGGTCTTCCATGGAGTTTTCTACAAAAGCAACTTTATGCAACTCATTTCGCTCTACAACTTTGTCTTAGGTTGCAAAACGCTCAAACACTTCCGTGGTCGGAAAAACTCCGGAAAATCGTTTTACATGAATTTTCCTCGATTTCTTCTGCAAGTTTTCACCATTGTCGGAGAGAAAATAATGCTGCCAGTTTATAGGGAACTTGATCCTGCATAATTTAGAAAACTTTTTTACCGGAATATTTTCCGGAAAAGTCGGAAAATTCCGGAAATTTTTTTTCGGAAAAATCGGAAAGCTCTGCATTTTTCCTGAAACGAATTTATCACTAATCAGATTTGTACCAAATTTTCAAATGATTTTTCCCGATTTTCCGGGTTTTCCATGGAAATTTCCGGTTTAAATTTTGATAGATTCAATTGTCACGCGACATGAACCTGTGTGCCAAATTTCAGTTCGCTGTGATGACGAAAAGTGGGTCTACGAGAGTGTCGAAAATAGTAAAAAAGAAATATACAGACAAATTCGTGTACGAGTTAAAGGGAATGGCCTCAAATATAGGAAGATTTAAAAAAAAAAAACTTTCATACTGAGATAAAGAATGAAGTAAAGATAATTCCGTAAAAATTCAAGTCGATAGCTTCAAAAATCTCCCTCTGAGAGTTGACACCGTTTGTAAAAAGGGAGTTTCGAGAAAAATGCGTTTAAAGTTTGAAGCAGGGTTTTTTTTACATAAATTATCTACTTACAATCAATCGGCCATCCCAGCTCCATTCAAAATTCATTCTGAATAACGAAACTGACGAATTTGACCAATCTATTTCGGTTATAGAAGAGCAGGTAAGAACCCTGTAGGGATGTGCCGTTAGGGACGGAACAAAAGAAATGACGCGCGTCGCCTTACGCTCCAATCTCTTTTCCAAAGAAAAGTTATAGCGACCGTAGTAAAGCGAATTTTAATTGGAAAATTTGACAGAAGACGGACAACTATATGTACTTCAAGATGAAAGAAAAAAAATAAATCGAATTTTCAAAAATTTTACATTGAGATGGTCCCTTAAGAGGCAGACAGAGGCTGTATTTAAATTTTAATTAGATACTTTGAAGACAAAAATTTGATATTTTCTCGATTTTTTTCAGCCGGTTTGGTTTCATATTTTTGCTATAGATGACTCTAAAAAAAATAAAATTAGTTTCCATATCTCATTTGTGACTTCACTCAGCAGCGTTAAATGGATGAATTTCATTTTAAGAAGATGCGCATATTTAATTTCCAAGAAATTTCTGATAATTTAATTTTTAATTTAGTTCAAATATTGACTTTTGGAATCTTTTTTAAAGGTTACGAATTTTCGTAGCATACCTAACACTCCTATTCATAAAAACGTGTATCACATTATATTTTAGTTTTTCAGGAAATATGCGGAAGGCGTTGAAATCAGCTGGTATCATTTGCAATACAATTAATTCAAAAATTTTAGTGTTGCCTGATTTTAAAAATGTAAAGAGATGAAGAGCGATTTGTATATCTAAATATTTTAGAAATCTGTCAATTACAGAATGTAGACACTTCAATTTCCTGAATAAGGGAATGTCCAGGGTCTGAGTACATTTGCACCAATTTTTTACTTTATGTTTCGAAAATGTTATGTTTATGTTTCGAAAATACTTTATCGCAATCGAATTATTTTATTTTATTTTTTTAAGGGTTGCAACTTCACTCCATACTGTTGTCCGTCTAATATGTGGATTATCTATATATAATCATTTTAAAATTTTATATAAGGCACTAGAAATATCGTTACCACTATTTTCATTGTGCATATCCATCCATACGGCACCGTATTTTGTTCTTAAGCCTGGTATTGTATTCACTTAAATTTTATATGAAATTTAGCGATGAAATCTAGTTGCCAAATATTTAGCCAAATCGCTGGGAAAATTGGTATTGTGTTTTATCAACTAAAAGTTTGTTTGGTTTTTAAAAGTAGATGGCAGTAATTCCCACAATTATATGTTTAAGCTTCAGATTTATCCGCTCAATACCTTTTTTCCACGCTAAAACTTTGACGTTTGAAATTGAACGAAGTTGGATACAAGAGTGGTAGCATATTTTTATTATTTTTGTCAATTTAAAAAAAAAGATCGTCATCATTTAAACAATTTATTTGAAAAGAAATTAAAAAAATAAGTATAAATATAATTATTCTTACTATTTCGATATTGGGTAATTGCAATAGCAACCAAAAAGAACACGAAATAAAATAACAAATGCACAACAGCTGATAGTCAAAAGCACCCACCTAAAGTTAAAAATAATGAACAATTTTAGCTGCAAAAAAGTCCCTGTTCGATTGCTGCTAAATATTTATTCGATAAATGAACACAATACCGGGCTTTAAAAACAAAGTTTTTCATAAATTTATTAAAACTCAGTATCCTCACGCACTTTCTTCAAAAGTTTTATGATTGCTCCAATTTCAAGTTGCAATCAATTTGGAGGGACTAAAAGATGATATAAGAAAGGTTTATGAGTGAAAATTGAAAATAATTTCAATGAATTTATCAATTGCAAAAACTGCAAACAGAATTAAACTTTTCGACCCAGCGATCAGAGACATCAGAGTTATCTCTGATCGACTATCATAAAAATTCAACAAGGGAGGCCACCCAATTGCCCATATAAACACATTTTAGCAAAACTAAGTGTAAATTATATATGGTAGCAAATTGCATTTTTCAAATTAGGTGCTCAAATCTGTACTTAACTCGAATATGAAAAATTCTGCACATACTGAACTAAGGAAAAAGTTATAATTAGTCCAAACACAATTTGCTCGATACTCTACATCGGAACACCTTAGGAAAAGTTAAACTTTTCGATTCAGCAATCAGAAAAAGTCTCATCGGTATCAGTTCTGAAATTTCACATACTTTTGTGGTATTTTCCGTACTTTTTGTTCTAAAAAGCATTTTACGCACATTAAAGAATTTTTCTGCAGTTTCTATTTTGTTCAAATGTAGCAACATTTACAGTTTAAATGGCACAAGAACGAGATATTGCATGGAATACGAGTGCAGAGTGTACAGATTGTGAAAAACCTAGTACATTCCGGAAAATTGGTCGACCCCTGAACACACCAAATACGAGAAAATATTAATCATTCGACGTATATATCATTTCTTATTATTTAGTCCTTTCCAAAATGTACCACCAGCCACATAAAATTTTTGATAAATTGATTTTTATAGATTTTATAAGTGCTTTTCGGCTTTTGAAAAAACAAGAAAAAAAGTCCCAAATGACGCCATTTTTTTTAAAACAATTTTTCAAAAAAGTCCTACGACGTTCACTAGATTTTGGACTATATTTTAAGAAACTATTTGGTTCTTTGTTCGAGATTACAAATTGTGATCTGTAGCGGTACGCCCATGTCGACCGTCCGATATATTTTTTTTCCTTGCGTGCATTACTATGGCGTCATTTTTTATCGTAAAATTAAAACAAAATATGTTTGTTTTTTGTAATTAAATACTAGTACTTTCATATGCGCAAAACCTCATATCTCTATCCCTTTCCTATCGTTCGTGATACATCTCAGAAAATCACGTGAAATTTAGTGAATACAAGGTGATATTACCCCTTAATGTCATTCATGAATAAGACCTCTCAGCATAAACAAATTAAAGTTTCAAATGTCAAAAACGTCAGTTGTGTACAATTCTGCTTTTTCAGCTGGCCTTAAAAGAAAGCTGGGCTGAAAAGATCCAATTGTGATTCATGTTTTTGTCTAGCTATTCGGCTTGGTTTTTTACACGGTACAGAGAATACAAGTTATTCTCATTACGAACCACGTTCCACCATTAGTGACGAATATTGTGACAATGTATAGAAATGCACGGCATAAAGAACACAATACGCTCAGTTCTTTCTCTTTCTTTCCTATAGAAATATATATATTCATTAGTCACGAAATTGCGTCACAGAGCATGTGTCAAAATTTAATGAGAATACCTTATACTCTCTGTACCATAGATTTGTGTTACCTCATTTAGAAATGTTAACAGCAATGACTTGAAGAAGCCTCGAGGACTGGATGTGTTTCTGCCTTTATTCTCCAATCGCCTATCAAGGTAATTCACCCAATTACCTATATAAAATGTAAATGTGAATTATATGGTAGCAAAATTTATTTTATAATTTTAAAATTATAGAAAATTATTCTCTACATGCGCTCGGAAATCCTGGAAAAACTGATTGACATTGCGAGATAGGCGATCCGAAATAGTCATACTGATAAGAATGAAATCTTTTTATATTGCTGGATTGAAAAATTCAACTTTTCTTTTTGTTTGTATTTAAAGCCGAAATTTGGCAAATATTACGCAATAAAATTAGGTAGCTATAAATATGTGAATCGAACGCAATTTAAAAGAAATAAATTCACATTTTACATCCCATGAGAGAACAAGCGAGAGTTCCTTCTCTGAAATAAATGCTTATAAGGTTTGAGTATTTGCTAAATCCTCATCATCAACTTATTTTCCCCTTAAATTTAGGTTGGTTATTATTTCTCCTATTTTTCTTTTAAAATGTTTTTTTTTCAATTTAGCGTGCTTTATTATGCTTTGTAGGTGTCTCGAATTTAAAACTTTGTGCTTAGGTATGTAAAATGAATCACAAAATCATTTAAATATTTTCAACATATAATTTATCTTTTTCGATATCCAATAAATGACATCATGACATTCAAAGATTAAGAGTGTATTTTTTTTTTGTATATCCCGCTTAGTAGATTGATGCAATTATCACTCCCCTAGCCTTTGCATGATTAATCAAAAAAACGATATGATTAAGAATGCACTGAGATAAATAGTGTATCAGAGATCCCCTCTAGCTGATGGGCACTTAATAAATTACACATTCCCCGTACACCCCAATCACCATAGTAGGTACGAGATCGTGCACATGTCCTTGCGCTTAAAATGAACGTAAAGCGACAAGATCGAGAACAACCTCATTACTAGAAACAGTCATTCATCAATTTGTTTATGTCTCCGGGAACCGGCCTGCAGCACTCCGATGCGATGTAGTTTTACATCACCTGCTTGACCGCTCCATCCATTCAGTAGAATCCATCCAGTCTTGGAGAGTGAATTTTTGCAGACAAGATTGAAGCAACTTGCGCAGCCGCCGCCGCCACTCTGAACATAACTTAGAACTTTCTAACGGAACAGATTTTCTATAATATTTCCATCGCATAAGCGTAATGGCTCTATTACCCCCAGAAACAGAAATTTATGATGGCCAATACTCATTTTCGCAGTCTTGTTAAATTTACTCTCTTGTCACGGATAATATGCGGAATGATCCGAAGTAAGGTCGTCGTATACCACATCCCCACTTTAAGATACGCAAAGTCTAAAGGTTTATAACCAGCAAGAAAAAGTTCAGATGAGTCCTTAAACGAATACAACTAGATTCGTTTTTTTTTTTTCTTTGGCTATTTCATCTTCTATAGATATAGGGACAGTGACTGTGGTCAGTCTGTCCTATGTAACGTAAGAAGGTGCGAAAATATCGCGATCATAAATAAATGGATGAGAGGTGAGTGGAAATTGGTTCTGCAAAATGAAATAAGAACGGACGGGTGAACAGCAGAAAAATTCTAAAGCGCGACTACAATTTATTCCAGAACAAGACATTCTGTGTGTTGTCCCCTTGCATTTATTACATGTTACCTGGGAAAACTGCGGGAAGTGGTGCCAAGACACCACTGCTTGACCACTAGGTTTTGCTATATAGTGATGCATCTGCCTGCTGGCGTAATTCGCGACGCAAACGGCATGTACTGAACATTGGAGAATCACAACATGGGGTAGCAGGTGCATATTTACGAGCTTCGTGATAACGAAAAAAACGGAGAAAACATTTTTTTTTTTTTTGTGAATAAGAAAAACTGTTCTATGGTTTTACTAGAAGTTGACTAAATGAATTTGATAAATGATAAGTCTTTTCCGGTTTTTTTTATACTCATATTAGGTCCACTAATTTATTCTAGGTGGAATTTAATTTTAAACAATCGGCATCCAACAAACTTTCATGTCTTGTAAAATTTTGTGTTGACTTTGATAATGAACATCAACAATTGACCTTATGCTTGGCATCATAATCAATTTCATCACATGAGTTAAGTTAGGTTAGGTTACGGCCGTTTTCACAGTTCAAGCTTAAGCCAGAGCTTAGCTAAGCCACTGGTGTGGCTTAAGCCCAGAACTTAAGACTCCTCGGTTTCACAGGACTTAGTAAGCTGTGGCTTAGTTACGCCGGCGGACGAAAATTTTTAAGTTGTCAGCACTGCGGTAATTGTGAATTTATTTAAAGGAAAATTGCCATTGTGGATTAAAAACTAAGCGAAAAGAAGAAGAACTTTTAATTTACCAGTTTATTGTGGTTTTTATCTGGAAGGATATCAAATCCAAAATCATTGTTGCAGAATGTTTCGACAACGTAAACCATCAAAGCCGAATTTATCTGCAGTCGGAACCGAGAATAAAAATCAACGTCATCCCATTTCTCGAAATGTTGTGGGTGCCTTCTTATAATTTTTTCACGGGTCACACCTTGCGATTTTATATTATACATTTCTCGGTCGCTTATATCCTCTGCATCAGATAAATAACTCCTTTTTGTCCTAAACTGTTTGGTTTCTTCTTAAAACGTTAAATGGAATGCTGACACTAGCTGACAGACAGTACTCAAAACTGCTAATTAGATAACTATTTTTCGCTTGGAAAACTTCAATTTAGTTTTAACGTATAACTTTTGAAATATGTACGTTCATTTAATAACAAAAATTATAATATTTAGGAAAAATATATATTTAGCAATAATGTCTTATATGTTCTGAGGCTTAAACCTTCGAGATGACGGGCTTAAGTTAAGCTTGCCTTAAGCCAGTGATTTCACTTAAGCCTTGACTGTGAAATAGAAATATTTATTAAGTCTTGGCTTAAGCCATCGCTGTGGCTTAAGCCTTGACTTTGAAACCGACCATTAGAGTGGCGAATAGAAAATGATCAACGATCAGCCAAATTAAGACCATTGTTGATCTGGGGACATAATGGTAGAGTTCAATAACCTAAAATCATTCATCAGAGTTAATGAACCTACTAAGTCTTCGCTCTCTTTGACTGATATTTATTGAAATTTATTTATTTCAAGATTGGAGTTCGAGATCATTTAAGGTCAACATTTTTTTCTCAGGAGGTTTGGTCTGTGGAAGGACATATTAGGGAATCGCAATTTATCTCAAAAACCTTGATGGCAAAATAGGTAATACAGACTCTGAATTAAGTTCATTGACCGAATATTCTGAATCCACTACTGATACTATTAGTAACTGTATTTCGAATTCCAGCTTTAATATTGTACCCGATAAAAGTTTTTCATTAAATATCTATTACCAGAACGTTCGCGACTTAAGAATCAAACTAAATAATTCTTTGAATTTGTGCAGTCTATCGCACCTGACATCGACAAGAACACCAACCACCTCCTTAAGACTATGCTAAACTTTTATGGCAACTTTAAACCAAAAATTCCATCTACGCCAAAATTCTATTATCTACACAGACTGCTCCAAATCTGAACAGAAAACAATGTAGCAGGCTTTTTCTGTGAGGAGCCTCATGTGAAAATTGCCATACATCTTAAAAACTACGTTACAGTTCTCACGGCGGACGTCAAGGCCATTCATGATGCGGAATGGTATCTCCTCAAATTAGACATTAAGAAACAAAGAGATTGCCTTCTGATCGGATAGCCAAGCAAATGTCAAGGCCTTGTGAAGGCCCTTTACAACCTCCCAACTAGTATTGGAGTGTAAAACCACTTCGAATTATGTCTACCTCAGTGTAACAGGGTACTCGTCCTTTGAGTACCAGATCACAGAGATATCAGCGGAAATGAAAGGGCGGACAAGCTTTCTCGTCTTCATGTGGCCTCTGAGGCATCCCCTCCACAATCGGGATCGTACCAGAACACCTTGTCTCTAATATTTCGGTTTGGACCGACTGCCGACTGTTAAGGAACCCTTCGAATAGAACTACAAAGGAACTATGGGGTAAGCCTAACTTAAACTTAAGGAAAAACTATTGGCGCTAAACAAGTGAATCCTAAGATCTCTAGTGTCAATTCTCACTAGGCACTCATTTCTCAGGGATCACCTACACAGGATTTGACTTATTGACAATCCTGTATGTTGAGAATGCGGGAAAGAATCCGAAACGTGGATTCACTATCTTTCCTTCTATCTAAGGACTGCGTTACAGATTCCTTAGCTCATACCTCCTGGAAGAACTGAATGAAGTGGGTAGGGAGAGTTGAGGTGCAATATTAAACTTTGTAAAAGAGCCCGGCTGGAACTTATGATAAATTGCTCATAAGCTGAAGGGTGAACAATGGGCCTTGCTGTGTCCTACGTTCTAGAGACCTCTTGGCGCTTCAATTTCTTTTGTCAATCCAAAATATTTTTACTTGGGAACACTAAATAATGATTATGATGTCATCGTCAACACGAAAACTTGGCTGTATGATGGCATTTTCAATGGTGAATTATTCGATGAAGATAAATATACGCTATATCGTAAGGATCCTTGTCCCTATTCATCTGGACTCACAAGACGTGGTGGAGTGTTAATTGCAATACGCTCCTCTACTTCAAGTAAGCCGGTAACTCTTTCAAAGTAATAGAGAAGTACAGGCTTGATTTATAAATCTATCTAATTTACACCCTCAAGTAACATTGGATCTGACTTTGAATTCAACTTTAAAAACGCTCTGATTACAATTCTTTTCTAGTATCGATCGGTCGTTTACACAAAATTCTAACTTGGAAGAAGTATGTATACAGCAAATTACTTAAGTTCCTTCATGAAGGTGTATGTAATCATTTTCCATTGAAACGAAAAAAATCTTCAAAAAAAACCTGTTTGGTTTAACAAAAGTTATAAGATAACCGGATACCATTATTCATCTTGAAAATTTTACCCGTTTACTGAAAGATTATGACTTTTTACATAAATATTTATTTATTTTATATATTTCGTCAGTTGAGACTAATATAAAAAAATTTATTTAAAAAATGGAAACAATATATTGACAATTTCGATTTTCCTGCTTCACACTATCGAGATTCTATGAATATTGGCGGCATTGTTTCATTGGATTCTAATAATGTGCTAACAGCATTAAAAGTTCTTCAAAACAATGACACCGTGTATACAGATGGTCTTTGTTCTTCGTTGTGACTGAAATGTGCTAATAATTTGCTTATTCCTATTACTGATATTTTTTTATCTCTCTTTAAAAACTAGCAGGCTTTTGAATGATTAGAAGATTTCCATTGTTACTCCTATCTTTAAGACTGGTTCAAGAAATCTAGTTACTAAATATCGCGATATTTTTTTTAATGAATATTGTCCCTAATCTATTGGATTTTTTAGTTAACTCTAAAATCTTCCTATTTGCAAGAAATATCGTAATACCCGAGTAGCATGACTTCATATCTGGAAGGTCATATGTGTCAAATTTGGCTATCTTCTCAAAATATACCATTAATTCACTTCAAAGTGGCTCTCAAGTTGATGCTCTATACACACATACTTTTCCAAGGACTTTAATTGTATCAACATTTCGATTTTAACTAATAATCTAAAATATCTCAATTTTTGCTGAATATTTGTTCAGTGAATCTTATCTTGCTTAAACAACAGGCAACAGTATATAAAGATTGAGAATACTACTGCGAAAGTTATCGTAATTTCTTCCGGGGTCCCCCAAGGTAACCACTTGGATCCATTATTGTTTGTTTTATATTTGAATGAAATTTCAGCCAATTTTAAATTTAGAACATGTCTGATATTTGCTGATGACTTAAAACTGTTTACTGATATAAGGAATTTGATTGATTTCATTTTTTGAGAACACTGTTAGACTGCTTTTTCTCATTGGTGCATAAAAAATTGTTTTCTTCTACAAAATAATGACATACAATAGAACTGATCCTATTAGTTTCGTGTATAATATTGAGGAGATTCGGGCTTGTTAGGGGGTAAATTTTAATATCAAATTTATCTTCCGTAATCACACTGAATATATAGTATCTAAAGCATTTCAGAACTTGATATTATCTTAAATATTACAAAAATCAGATCTGGGCAGAATGCAATTCACTGTTCTAGTATATCTCGCAAATTCAAGGATCTTGTATAAAAGGATTATCGATCGGAAATTCAATAATTTCAAAAGATCACAATCCAAAAAAGAAGTAGCATAAGCTGAACCATGATCATATCTTCTGAGGTGATATACAGAGTGTTCCGTCGAGATGATAAAACATTTTTTCAGCTTATTTGCGATGGAAAATGTTATACAATGACATTTTTACGAGTTTGCACTATTTTCGAAGTTATAGGCGATTTTCAATTTTTTCGAGACTTTAAACCTTAAATGACCTTTTTGACTATAACTCAGTTCAGATTATTCACAGGACGACCATTTTTCTTTTATTTTAGTCGTATAATTTCAGGCTCTTATTCAGTGTGTAACTCAGTTTTGAAAGAGTTCACACATGATGGAAAAATTGGCGATTTGTTGCCGAAATATTTTCTTCGTTAAAAATTCAAAGTCATAAATCTCGAAAATTTGCCATGCCAATAGATGATCCGGTTTTCATAGAAAACATCCCTAATTTATTACCTTTTATAAAAGTCCAACACGATTAGTCCGCCTTAAGTGTTGCCAGATTTACAGTAAAAACTTGTCTGCAACATTTCTCCCAAAACTTGGGAAAAATTAATTCGAATTGCAAGAAATCTTTTAAGTATGGAAAAAAAATTTACCTAAGGCAAAAACTGTCATGACTCTTCAATTGCAATAAACAAAATTTATTTCTGAGATTGTTGGCAATTTATTTTTTCCATCATAAATCCTAAACGGTATTTACCAAACCAATGTTGATCTTATCTGGGAGTACGTCTACTGACACCTGCAGTGAAGGTGAAATATGATGAAGAAAATTTGAAAAAGGTAATAAAAGTGAACTTCTTATGAATTTAAGAAATCCTGGCAATACATTGAAAGTAAAAACTCAACTATAGGCCAGAGAAGTAAAAGAAATTAAGTTTTTTCATTCAATTTATTTTAAAAGCTGTTCAAAATCTCTCCATTTTGATTAGTACACATTTGTTCCCATATTAAAGATCTTTTAATTTTTGTTATCCTCAGTTCTTTTCTAACAATTTCTGCAGTGTGGTAAATTTTTTCCAGTAGAATTTCGCGTGAACTTATTCCATTTTCTAATGCTTTTATGCGTCCCCAAAAATAAAAATCCGAAAGTGTTAGATCCGCTCATTCAAGTACTCTTTTACTTGTCTGCTTGAGTGAGCGGGAGCGCCGTCATGTTGAAACAACATTCTTCTTCTCACTGAGATGGGTACTTCATCTAAAAGATCTGGTAAATTTTCTTCAAGAAATAATAAATAATTCTCCGAGGATAACCTTGCTGGTAGCTCAATAGATTTCCTATTATTCCAGCCCAGATTTTCATGCTAAATCTTCTCTGAAAATATGTCCTTCTTGTTGCATGTGGATTAGATGATGACCTTCATCACTGGTCATCATCTAATTCACATGCAATATGAAGGACCCATTATTTTATTATGGAAATTTACCACTCCATCCCTGGTAAATGTGACCTCGTTTGTCCATAAAATTTTGGTTATTGAGCTCACGATGAAAGTAATGAGTAAGACAAGTTACAAGAGTAAGCAGTACTGCATATTTATAAAATTACTAGGGGGAGCCTGTTTTCACACTGTGTCTTTTTATTTACCATTGCTATAAAAACACCATGTCGGTACCAAATTTTTTGTATTGCCAACATGCGAAGGAGTTGCCCGATTAGTCCCATATTTGAACTTAATTTTAATTTTTTTTTTTAAAAGGCCCGGGTACAAAATTTTAGCTAGCTTCGTCGACGCATGAGACAGTGTAATATATAGCAAAATTCCTAAAATTTTGTATGGCAACACCAAAAAGGGTCAACCTATTGGTCCCATTTTGAATTTGTATTTGCAATTTTCATGAAAACGCCGTGTACAAAATTTGAGCTCTCCACGTCGACATCAAGAAGGGTCGCCCGATTTCGACCATTTTTGTAATTTTATTTACTATTGCTATGAAGACACCATGTACCAAATTTTAGTTCTCCACGTTGACCCGTTTTCAGACAGTGCCCAAATATATAGTTAAAAAACAAATTTTTGTATGGCAACCCTACGAAATAATTGCCCGATTTGTTCAATTTTAAAACCCCAAATTTAAACTTGCCACCTTTCAGTAGTCAGTAAATCTTTCATCTTTGAATATTCTGATATAAATAATTTTGACCTTCCTGAAATAGGCTATTTATACCTTTTCCAACATTCCGTCAGGTTATGAAAATGTTGTTACCTCCAATTAGAACCAAATATATATTTTATTGCACGTAGTGCAAACAGGACAAGATAGTGCCATTTTTATAAGCTATTCGCAGTTAAGATCAATATTGGTTTGGTAAATACCGTTTAGGGTTTATGATGGAAAAAATAAATTGCCAACAGTCACAGAAATAAATTTTCTTTATTGCAATTGAAGAGTCATGAGAGTTTTTGCCTTAGGTAAATTTTTTTCCATACTTATTTAAAAGATTTCTTGCAATTCGAATTAATTTTTCTCAAGTTATGGGAGTAATGTTGCAGGCAAGTTTTTACTGTAAATCTGGCAACACTTAAGGCGGACTAATCATGTTGGACTTTTATAAATGGTAATAAATGAGGGATGTTTTCTATGAGAACCGGATCATCTATTGGCATGGCTAATTTTTGAGAATTATGACTTTGAAAACAGATGAGTTTTTAACGAAAAACATGTATCGGCAACAAATCGCCAATTTTTCCATTATGTGTGTATTGTCCATTGATATATTGAATTCAGGTGTTCATTGATGCAACTAATTCCATCTTCGATAAGTCCCAAGGATTGCGATAGGAATAGTTTAGCATAATCAGCGTAGAGACGTATTTCATTGTATGCAAGACAATCGAACAAATCACTAAAAAGCATGCAAAAAAGCAGTGGGCCAAAAACCGAGCTTTGCGGAATACCAGAATTAGTTCTAAGGAAGATAGAGTAATTACCATTTGATAACACTGTTTGAGAATAATCTGTTAGATGACATAAATTTAGTAATGTGTTCACTACACAGGATTGCATAATCTACAGTATCTAATATTTTAAAGAAGTCAAGGAGCGCCAGCAGTATTAGTTTATCCAAATCTATTTCTTCTCTAAGTACATTGACTATAAATCAGTGGTGCAAATATACTTGGGACGAAAACCAGATTGGAAATCATGAAAGAGACTACTGATGCGTAGATAATGAGAAATTTGCAAGAAAATTAATTTTTCAAAAACCTTAGATAGAAACGGCAAAATGCTGATGGGACGGAGATTGAGGCAATTACGAATATGTTTAGGATTTTAAAGCACAAGTATTACTTTAGAGAACTTCCAGCTGCGGGAATGTTCAGAAGGTTAAAAGTGTGAGCAAATAGCAAAACCAAATAAGGTGCAACAATTTTCACAAAACTTGGAGAAAACCCGTCCATGCTTAAAAAATTAAACTTAGTACTACAAAAGGCCGCATATACTTCATCCGTAGAAACTCCGATGAAATAGGAAGGAAGTATTGAATTAAGAAAATCACTTCTATTAGCAGGGTTGGAACTGTGAGACAAAAATTGGAGACTTAGCGAATCAGGATCCAGGGTGTACCCGGAATTAACAGCAACAACAACGGTCACCATTTTGAGATTTTTCCAAAGAACCTTAGATGATAGCACAATATTGAGATACCTTAGAAAATGTTTCTTTTTTGCTTCCTGAATTGCATGAGTAGTACGGTTTCTAGGCATCCTGTATTCGTCTTTGAAACTAGTGGCTTTTTATCGCTTCTACTTCCTTTTATATGGAATATTACGAGCTGATATCAGATATTCAAGGTGTGTCTGAAACCACGGGCAACTCTGATTAGGTAATAATTAGATAACAAAGCAGATTTTCGTAGTAATCAAGTTTCATCCTATAATGCAAGATGTTCGCTCTTAAGATTAACTACTTTAAAAGTGAATTATGCTATTTTTATCAAGGACCTTTATCGTCTCATCTCAAGATGAATGGCTTATGTTTTTTGTTTTTTTGTTATCGATAAATGCACCCATAGTATCTTCCTTGTTTCTCTACTGACTGGTTAAAGGTGCCAACTATGTTATTTAGTACAGTTTCAACCGATTTATCTCTTACATGTTGCACTGTAGTTTGATTTTTATCAAAATGAACTCGGTTTGCTTAGGAAATTTAGCGATTGCCTTCAGTGATATCAAGTTTATCTACAATCTGTTTAGACATGTATATTTATCTGATTTTGTATTAAAAGGGTATTTTTTAAATTCATTTATTCGTCAAATACCTTACGATGAAATTCATCTAGTTCATTCATAGGGTCTCTCACACCCCGATTACTTTTATGTACAATTAAATATCCAAGTAAGTTTTTCTTTGTCGCTGCATTTGTTTTTTTAATTTTATTTTAAATATCTTATTTTTAACTGACGATATGTCAGTGTCGCTAGGGCAAAGTGTTGTCAAGTTATCTTACAGAGAGGCCAACTGGAAGACTATGGACATTCATACAGCCAGAAAAATACTTATATAACTTGGCTTGGCTTTTTTGTTTTTTTTTTTTTTTTGTGATACAGTACAAACGTTAGCATTAAATTAAACTTTTGCAGTCATTATTCATTACAAATAAAAAAGGTGCAAATAGGGTGTACCTTAATTTTATCCATTCTGAGGTAACACAATATTGCAATTCCAGTTTTAACTAGAAGAATTGCGCTTTATTCGACCAGACAACAAGATCGTAATCGAGTCGATTTGTAATCTTGTCACGTGTACAAATTTGGTATAAATTTATTTCCTTATAGTCATAGACTCGTCGTTTTGTGGAAAATTCATGAACGTAGTAAAAATTGAGAAATAAATGTGAATTCTGCAGTCGGATAATTTATGAAATTGAGATACAAATCACAAAGAATGTTTGAATTTATTAGGCGAGGCTAGCAAGAAGTACTTTATGTCCTAGACAGATAACGGCCGTTGCACCAGATACTTTATTTAGTCCCTATGGCGTATATGTTTTGCTGTAAAAACTAAAAACATTTTAATTTGACATACATATAAGCCTGAGTTAAAGTGAGTTAAGTTTGAAAATAGCTTCTATGTTTATGCATTATTCTTATATCTGACATCACCAGCTAATGAGAAATATATAAGTAGGCATGTAAGCTTAGTTTCGCTAGTTACTAAAAGCCGTACTTGGGGCACTAAAAAACTTAACTTAACTTAGAACTAGTTCAAATTATTTGAACTGGATCAAATTTTGGATTTTTGATTAATTTTATCGGAAATACTATAGTACAATGTGTGGAACTAGTTCATAAGCCATTGCTAGAAACTCGGTAATTAGACAGTAGCGTACCTAGGGGGTGGAACATATTCCAGGGCGCAGTAACGTACCACGGTCTGCCCTAGCGTAATGTTTTAGAGCAAAATACTAAATTATATAAAAAATTAATAATAATAATATAATAATGTGGTAATCAACAGAATCAATGATTATAATAAGTCTAAAAATGCTTGCTGACCCCGGGCGGTCCTACGCGATGTTGACATTTTTAAGCTTTATCAGTGAAAAAAGAAAACAAGTGCGCCATAGGTTTGGAATTGAAATGACCAGATAAATATATAAATTAGAGCTGCTTAGAAAATACTTTTTAAAGTTGGAGTCAGATTTAATGTTTTAAGCGCGTAAGACGCGTAGCATGCGTTGACAGGTAATATCGAATGTATGCTTGTTGTATATGGAGTGTTAGATTACCACCGCATGCGATGTTCGCGACGTAAAAATGAGACGAATTTTTACATTTCGTCACGAACTCGTTCAATGTAATTGAAATGTCAACGTGTTCAATCTGACAGCATATTTTTCCAACTCGTTCAATGCGTCGCCAGCCTAGCGTCCACAATTCCAATCTAGTTCTAGGCCGCTTGTTTCAAGAGAATTATTGCAAAGTCCAAAGTAGACGTAACACCTAATACAAACTGCTATATTTTTGGTTACCATTTAATTGTAGGTAGATCTGTGATCTTGGATAATTATAATGGTATCTTTAGTCCACTTTCACTGGTCTGGAGATAGCTATTGTCAGCCCACCAGTTCCAGCAAACTGAGGACTCGGTGTGAGAGGAGAGTCCTGGAGGATTGACTTCTTGTCGGACAATTCCGGGGCTTTTGAAACTACATACATATATGCGATAAAAGGCAGGCTGGAATGTCTGGCTTCTAAGCAGACTAACCTGGGGAACCGAGAATTTGCGTTAGAAAATACAAGCAATGTATCGGCTAGTACCTGACATCCAATCCTTGGAGAATCCAGGAATGGCCTGAGAAAGCACAATCCTGAAGTATGAGCATCTGCGCAAACAGTCCTTGGGGATCCAGAAACTGCTTGATAAAAGTCGATCCTTAAGGAGGGACGTCTTCATGGACAGTTCTTGATGACTGGATGGATCACTCTAGCTTTTGATTAATTTAGAAAGGGCGGTAAATTGTGAACTGCTCCAGGCGACAAAAGTTCTAGGTACGCCATTGGCGTTAGGCTCTTCATATAGCATTTTTCGCTGGTTGTATGTGAAAAAAGGGTATGGAAAAGTGGTTGCATTTTGGATACAGAGAATGTGGTAATTTGAATTGAGGACTTTGAATTTCTTAAATTCAATATGAATTGTTTTTTTTTTTTTTTTAATTATAGTTAAATGAATAAAACAATTTTGACTTTGTTTGAGACATAACGTCGAAAAGAAGAATTATTACCAGGCTTTGGAGGTTATAGGGTGATTCTTGAATCTTTAAAATCTGGTGGTTGTAGAAGTCTATGAACCAAGATGTAAATTATACGAGGCCTTGGAATCCTACCCCACCATTTTTCCATTCCATAAAAACGTCTATTAGAATCAATATGCAAAGGCACTATCGAACCTCACACGTATATATAAACTCCAACAGCCAAGCCTCGATAAAAGCATTAAATTACAATATCTTCACTTCGAATCTGATTTGGAATCGTAGAGATGTATTGGAATTACCATCAGAGGATTATAAAGTAACCTTTATTTGGGTACCAACCAGGACATAAGCGATGAAGGTAATGAGATCGTAACCAAGAAAGGAGCAGAATCTCCATTTACCAGAACTGAACCCTTCTGCAACCTTACAAAAAGCACATTGTAGGAGAAATAATGTGCAAAATAGAAAAGGTTCACCAGATATAATGGTACAGCGTTCCTGGAGTAAGGCATGCGAAAAAATTAATTAACTTCCTATACAAAGACTTTAAAAGAGTCATCAACTGTGGTAAGCACCTGATCAGACTACCAGTTTACTAGCAGGCCATTGCCCACTTGGGTACATGCTTATGAAAAAGGACAAGACCCCAGACGATTATTGCCGATTCTGCACCGAAGAATGTACAAATACGCATGACTTGCTCGCCTTGTCTAGGCAAGTGTTTTTTTAAACCCATTAGAACGTCCAGAAACTGATCCTAATGAGTTACTTAATAACATTCCTAAAAACAGCAAACGCAGACTGCACCTAATACGTCAGGGATATAGCACTAAAGATGTTTAGAAGACGGCTCTTCGACCTCACCCCCTATATGCTATCTTAAAAACATCGTCGAATATATCTGGAGTGCTTATTTTTATATAGCAAATTTTGAATGTCTATTCAGATATGCTTTTCAAAACTTGCATAATGTTTCAATAAAAGACCCAAGACTTAAGGCTCCGTTTAGAGTCCCCTTCTGTGGAGCCAACCTCCGAGGAAATTCATTGTTTGCTTTTATATTTGTATACTTTTTCTTATGAATTTTTGTAGTTTTTGTAATAATTTTTTGTAGTTTTAAACTTAAGTATCACTTTATTTTTTCATATCTTTTAAATTTTTATTTTTATTTCTCATCTTGGTTCTGGATTGTATTTTGAAGTTTTAGTTTATTTTTCTATTTGATTTTTTTATTTACTTTTTTTATTTTATTGGGGACTCGAATAAGTTCTCGCTGTTTTTCGTGAAAATGAATGCCTTATTTTTGTAAAGAACATATCATTGAAAGTATTTTCCACCGTTTTCCACTACTTCCTCCCATCTTTCTGGCAGCATATAAATTCCATGTCGAAAGAACTTGGAACAACCGATATTCGATTTTCCCGTCAATGTTTATGCATGGCTTACCCTACGATTTTCTACGCCTCGAGTTATCGTACTGTATCTGCTTTCTGCCGGTGAAGCAGCTGTTCGCACATGACAAAACGTCGTTCGACAACTCTCCGCTTGAGTTCGTAAGGCTCTCGATTTCCTAGCTTTTCAATGATTCCTAATCCTTTTAAATGTTTGGCAAACTGTTGTATGATCAACTCCTAATAATTTTGCAAGTTCATTTGGCATCTGACATTGGTCTTTATCGATTAATGCTTCCAATTCCTCGCCTGCAATTTTTTTCGGTGCACTAGAGCGTCCTGCATCTTTAAATTTAAAACCAATCCTTTTAAAGAATCTAAATCAATATCTACATATGACTTCCAACAGATCGTAGTCACCGTAAGTCAGAATTCTAGTGCTTCAGCTGCTGATTTTTTTTTCGAAAAAAAAAATAATGCGGTAAAATTCCTCACATATCATCTTTTTTGGCCACAAAATTCTACATGGTTATTTGGTTGTTTACACTTTCGCGGAATGATATATGCTATTATTTCGAACATAATAACGGAGCTTCACAATGAAGTTGACTGTAGTATTGCAAGTCTAAGAAAACGCCATCTTTCGAGAAACAGTGAAAACTTGTTCAAGTCCCCAATATTTTTATTTTCATATCATTTTAACTTTCTAAATATGTAAATAAATAAGTAAATATTGGGAATGTAAAATTACACCGTGTTTCTAGAAAATTTCATATATAATTGTAATTTTGCGTATTTTCAACGCAATGGTACCCATCAATCCAACCTCAACACTTTAAAAGCTTCAGGTACCAAAATTATTTAGCACCAGAAAAAATTTTCACTTTTATATACTATTTCATGTTTCGAATGTGTAGAAACTTTACTCTAATTAGTCTAATTCATCTTGAATAGCATTTTATTAAGAAACAAAAGAATTTCATTCATTCACCTCTGTTTTTCACAAGATTTTCCAATAGAAAACACCATAAATGTACCATTAACCACAATATCATTGAACTGCCCATAAATCATGCGATGAAAACGATAATGAAATATTTTTATCAAAACATACCACCAGCATATACATAATGAAGTGGTTTATGTTTATTATAGTTTTAAAACCACAACATCTGCGGCACTTAAAGATTTTGTAACGCGTATACCTACATAAATTTTTGTCACATAATAAGAGCCACTCTATAAAAAGTAAACGCTCAAATTTAAATATCCATAAATTACCATTTACCCATCCCATCTCTACCTGTATAAAAACCTTTCAAAAGAAAAATGAAAGGAAAATTTTTTCAACCAGATTCAGTGATTCAGAGGGCACAGCTTTCCATCGTGGATTTAAGAAGACCTAAATTATTGCCCACGTCACACGTGCTAACCAAATTGCTTCGGGGATGATTTACGAAAAAAAAGCAAACACAGGTGAAATTTAAAAACCTCGCAAGTAGTGGACTTCCTGTGTTTACGAAAAAAAAAAAATTAAATTCATCTACATACGTGTGGGACGCATTAAGGTGTTTAAGAATTATGGGAAATCGAAAACCTATTGAAAGGGAAGCATTTACATGCTATGATGACCAGTGAGTTCCGTTTTTTTATGGTGTATAATCAGTTCAATAGTGATTTATAGTAGGTATGCATGAATCGATGGAATTTTTATGGTATGATGTACTCCAACACCTCTTCAAAATGTCAGACTCACTTTAGTGGTGACACTTTTTTTTTTGTTTTTGGTGTAGAGGAATTTTCAATGTCACGAAGATGAAGAGCTAATGAAATTCATAATTTATTAGCAAAATTTACCTTAAGGTTTTTATTGTTTGTAAAATTGCTGTAAAATTTATAGGTATATTATCTGTAGAGAATTTAGTTTTTACCTCTCAAGGACAATATGCGCACCTCAAGCAGAACAAAAAACCGATATAAATCTGGGCATTTCGTTTACAATAATTTCATTAGTGGTATGAACTTTACAAAAAATCGCTTTTCACTACTGACTTATAGATGGCCTTATTAGAAATATGCACTTTGTCGTTCCACTTATGAATAGTTTCGTGCTACATACCGAATTTAGTTTTTTTAGCAGTATAGTATGGATGCTTGCTACATTGCGCGAGCGGTGTTTATTAGGGGAGACACTTGCCCAAGAGGAGGGGAAGGGGTTTGCTATAATACGATAGAGGAATGAAGAAAAACCGAGAGGAATGAGAGAAATGAACAAAAGAGTGGGTCATGTCTGGTTTTTATTGTAATATTTTTCCATTTCCTATCGCCCCTTTTTTAGGGGGGGGGGGATTATCCTATTAGCATTGGTGAATTATACAAATATAGCAGACATACCATGGATTCATATGGCTATTAAAAAACGTTGAAAATATTTCAATAAAGTGCCGTTAGATGGCATCAATTAGCATAAATGTGGAATGAGTAATTTAAAAATAACGGTTTTGGTGCCAAATCGGCCGAAATGTGGGGTGGGGAAAAAAATTAATTCATTTCTAGTTATGCACTCGCCGAGACCCGGGTACGCAGGGGCGGATTTGATCACTTGGCCGCCCTAGGCCTATGGAAGATTGCCGCCCCCCCTACTCCCTGTAAAACACGAAAAATTGAATGATCTACATATATCCAGTGAAGGGACCCCAGGCTAGAATTAGCGGAGTAGGCTGCCTCATAAATCGGAGTAGATTTGAAAAAAATGGAGTAGAATTAAAAATAACACTTTCCAACGAATTATTTTATTTAAAAAAATGAAAAAGTATAAAAATGTAATGAAATACCCACAACTACAAGAAAAAATCGCCGCCCCCTAAATCTGCCGCCCTAGGCCCGGGCCTACTCGGCCTATAGGGAAATCCGCCCCTGCGGGTATGGATGAAAGTAAAAATCACGATTTTTTTTATAGGCCCTTAAGAAAATGCTAAAAATTCCAAGTTTTCGTGGGAATTGTGGCGGTTAAATTGGCGTAGGATCTGAAGAAAAACGACAGTCATTCGGATAAGAGAGAGATTATAAGTGACAAATCGTTTTGGCAGCATTTTTTTATTAACTACGGGGGAAGGATGGATAAATTTCATCCCCAATTTCAAGTCACCCTAATTACTTTATGCAACAAAAAGCCCCAATCCCCCAGCAGTTCCATATTACAGTAATTATAACTAATAAATAATATGGCAAGATTTTCTTAATACCTACAACAAAGGGATATAAAAATTGTAGATTGCAGATCCGTTTTCCTATCCTAACTTAGTTTTGCACTAATCACTACAGGGGAGGCAAAAAACTCACTATTTGTTTTCATAGGCATACGCCTATGGAGTCCATTTTTGATTTTATAACACTACCAATAGAAAGGGTATCACAATAAAATACCCATCTAAATATTAAAAAAAAAAACATTATTTCCATTATTATATAACATTTATATTTAAATGGCATTGTTCCATATATTTCATACATAATTTTTTTTGTAATTTATTTAATTATTTATTTATTTATTTTAATTGGTGTTTGGGGATCTTCCATACTACCCACTTAAGAGGTATCCCCAAGAGCATGTTACCTTTGTTTTTCATAGAAGGTTCCCCAGGAGGCCTGTAAACCATGCAACATAATATTAATAGTTAAATTTATTAATTTTTCTGTTTATATTATATAAAAATTAATAAATTCTATGGCCGCCACCGTTAGCCAAAGGATTTCAAACATTTTATAATTATTGGAAAACCTTTGTTTCAACCTGGCACTGCACGAAGTTGGTAATCGGACTTTGCCAAGCCCGCTAATTCGAAGTGAAGTAGGACTTCCAATAATTTTCCAGACACTAGACAAACAGTTGTCGCACTCTACCCATCCCACTAACGCATTTGAAAATGCCTACTCCACGAAACCTTGTATCATCTAACAAAAATGAGTTGTCAGTGATTCAATTGAAAATACATTATCATACCTAGCTACTAATTTTCCCTGCTTATCACTGTCTTGAACACATTACTTATAAGAGTTATAGGAATTGACATTGATAAATAAATTCTTCAAAAGGTATGAACATTTTTTGAAGTACGGGTCAGTTACTTTAGTGCTTAGGTACGTGATACTTGTCGCTTGTGTCTAAGTACTTTAAAATGTACTGGTACTTGGATTTTTAAGTACGAGTAACAGGCTACTGAAGTACCAGTACCTAGTACTTATACTGTAGTACCGAAATACTTAAGCACCTTACAGCTCTTGTGCTAAAAATTATTTTTAAGAAATAAACAATTTAAATTTATTGTTCCTTTGATTCTAAACCTCATTTACAGACTCAAAGTAATCCGCCTGCATTCATTATAAAATATCTCCTACTGTAGTATGGATAATTTATTGTATATTGTATACTTCTGTACTTCTTTTCAGACTGCCAAAAAAATATATTTGCTCTCCTCTATTAGTCTGGGACATTCTGTATATCACAGTCCTGGAAATTCAGCATATGAAATTATTTACTCCTGCATGCTAACTCTGAGCTCGAAACATGTAACATTTTGCCACTAGAATCTGGGACAGATTCAATATACCAGAGCAGTGCAGTGTGGAGAACCGCACTATTTAGAGGAGGTACGGAGAGTCCTTCACACGGGAATTTCCAGGACGGATGGTACTGAGGCGGGATATTACACGCTGACCTCAATAGGGAAATTAAGATAGATGGGTTGGGAATTTCTCGCACGGTCTACCAAGTATTTCCTGATGCGGAAATTACGCGGTAACACCAGTACTTACCAAAACCTTCTATTCTCTTTGAACTCGCTGACTAGACTGATTTCTCTGCTAAGTCATATCCAGAACTAACTCGTTAACGAAAAAAACAAAACCTGCGAACTATGACAATTTTTCCTAAACCAATATCCCGGGACATTTGTTTAAAATGTTCCTACAGGCTTTAATTTCGGCGGCTTTGAATTCACTCATATTTTTATTTTCCTCTAACACTATAATTGTCCGAAAAATATAAAAACTGCTAGTTACGCGATGCCTTTATCTTACAACTTGTTGCGCGATGGTAAGCTGTAATAACTGATTTCTCTGACCAACTGACATGCTTTATATAGCTCATTCCGAGAGCTTTCCAGAGAGCTGATGATACTTCTTGCACGTAGCACGTGTAACCTCTACTGCTATGCTGGCAGTTCAGCTTTCAGCGAACATCTTGAAAAATTTGACATTATGCAGTTTTCAAGATGGCGGAAAAGAAATGCTTGAGAGAATTTGATAAATTTATTCTGGGAAAGTGAGATTTTCTGGGATCATTTGCTCATTTCCTCTTACCATTTTTTTGTTGGGGTTTTTATAATTCTGCTACTTCCTTTCTTGCTATAATTTTCCAATATACGTATGACTTTACGCCTCAATGCAATTTTTTAAATGAACTTGCATACAAGATGATTTACCGAACTGCCTTCTGCTGTCAAGTTAAAAATCGTGTTGGAAGGGAGGCTTGTATGCAAGCTGTACTATCTCGTGTAATCCCCGGGTAAGTTCCTCATACGAAGAAAGGCTTTCAAGCTCTTCCGGAAAGCTTTTCTTATTTTGGTTTGGAAATGTAATAATCTACGGCAAATATGACAAACGCTTGTCAAGGGAAGCACTTCTACATCAAAGGCAGAATACATATATCTTTTCCGAAGAGCTCTTTTACCACAGCCAAAGGAATCTTTGCGGAAGCAGATCTTTTCTCTGAGTTTAGGCTTATTTGTTTGTTGTTGTGAAAAGATGACTCATATCCATGTGAAAGCACAGCAGAATATTCATTATTTAGTAGTCAGTTGAAGTGTAGGGTTAATTAAAAATTTTGTAGTCAAGTGAAGTGTGTGGTTATTAAAATTTCTTAATATTATAATTAAACAATATTGTTTCTTTTTTGTTTAGCCATAACATGCCCTTGTAATTCATATAGATTTAAAATTAAACGAAACGCATTCAGAATAAAAGTGCAATTTTTTATAAAGCCCTTTTCTGGATTCCCTCCGTATTCGCTATGAGCCTTTCAAAAGTGCTATCCTACAACCGTTTCAAGAGTGCTACACTACAAGCGCTCGAAGAGCGCTTCCTAAGAATCTGCGCTTTCTCACCATACAATTTGTGGGAAGAGCGAACTTTGAAAGAGGCGCCCTTGCATTCGTATTTGAGCGCTTTAATTTCGTGCTGGGAAGTTGCAGGTCATGCAGCAAGCGGGAATATGGCTGTTATAAGGCTTCAAAACAATTGTAACGAATAGAGTTGCCGAAAACAGGCGGCCATTGTAGGTTTCTAGGCAATACATATTCCATAAAACGTTCCTAAGTAAAACTGTTCCTTGGACTGCAACATATAGTCGTCGGCAGTCGGCTTCTCTGGTCGTCGCAAATGTGTTTAAGGAATTATTCGAATGTCCCAACGGCGGGCTTATTTGAATTAAAATTTGGGCTCAAATTTGTATCTTCGTTACAAACAAGATAAAGTTTATGGGGCGAAAATCGGACGGAACTGTAGCTGTGTTTTTTTCCCCAAGCACCTGGAAAGATTGGCGCAGTTAAACATGAATTAAAAATACTTTTTCTAGTCTGAAGTTCTCAAAGGAAAATTATGAATTAAAAATACTTTTTCTAGCCTGAAGTATGCGTAGGAAAATTATTTATAAAAATTTAGATTTCAATTTAGTTTGCAGAGCGAATAGCGGACGCTACTGTATTAGTAACTGTGGTGTTTCTTGTTTGTTATGCACCCAGAAAGTACATATTTAGAATATTTGGAACAAGGTCACAAGAAGAATGCATTTTTCCATGAACATCTGCATTATGTAGATTGTTATGGTTCAATCTTCAGAGGCAAGTTTTGGCTTTTCAACTTTGCGAATACTGCTATTTGAATAATATTGTATGCATATAGGTTTTTAGTAGTCCTGAGACAGTGGGATTGACGAAAAAGATACTTCAAATATAGTTAAAATGTATTCGCGTAACTTTTAAGGGGGGGGGGGTAGTGTATTAGAATCTCAAAATAATATTTACCTTTTAAGCGGTTATTATTAATCCAACGTTTGACATTTTAATTTTAATTTTTGCAAAACATATATTAGTGGAGTTGTTAGAAGTTAAATTTTTTTAAGAATGTTTGTATACACAGTTAATAATCAAGTACTCAAACCTTTCTAAAAAATGTACACACGGCGGCGTCATTAGAGACTGCATATATCGAGCAACGGCGCCATTAGAGGCTTATTTTAATGTTCTTATTCATACATATAAGGCAAAAGACAATTCAAAAGTGGAAATAACTGCTTTCTCCCACATTTTCTAAATAGCAATTTAGACGTCATTATACATATCATAGGTGAGGTTAACTATTATCTGTATGTAACTAAACACTATACAACGAGGACATCACTCATTGCCATTCCAATCCAACATATAGTTCATCAACCCACTCAAATATCAACGACATCTTTACGTGAGGTGATCAAATATGCCCGCACGGGAAACAAAACAGACACCAAAATGATCTGAGTCAATTTAAGTTAACCATCAATTAAGGCACATAGTACAACACATACCTATAACCTAGTAGACCTACCTACCTTACCTATCTAGCTAGTATGTTGTAGGCTATAGAAGACTTAGAGTAAGACGCACGCCACACTGTGAAAAGAAATTTTCTACATTGACCGTGCCTAGGTAGGGAGACGGTTTGTAACTTTTGTGTGTGATGCGAGAATCCTATATGCCGCCCCAGTTGGCCAGGTAATGATACCTTTGAAAATGTGGTGGAATAATTTAGAGCAGTCTCGGTAGAAAAGTGAACGACATGAACTTATACAAACTCGTATTATGTTCCAAAGGAGTTTAACTCTTGTCGTGGTAAGGGGTGTGTTTGCTATTAAAAAAAAAAATCATTAATATTATTAACATATTTTTTGAAAAATCTAAACTGGTACAACTTGATATGCAAATTACGATTAACGGGGCGCATAAGAAAAACTCAGAGCAATGTGGAAGCGCATCTGTCTAGCCTAAGGCATTATGGCTAACAATCTTTACCACATCGCGACTACTGTTCATTTTACAGTCGTCGGTAATAATACCTTTTGGCCTGCAAGTTTATAAGAGAAAATGTACATATAGGTGCAGGAAAACTTACTGATTGAAGATAGATAGGCTCCCGGACAGTCATTTAGGATGTTAACCTGGAAATTTAACGACTTAATTAAATTCTGGATCACTTCTTACAGTTGTCCGATTAAAGAAGCTGATAATGATGGTCATCCTTCTGGTAAACTCTTACAGTAGATATGTAATGCAAGGCTTTATTTTCACAGCAACACTGACTTGCAGTATATTTCAAAAGGTTCGTGAGAGATGATGATATGAACAAGAACTGTTCGACTTTGAATAGACATATTTTATGCTAATTTAATATTGTAATATATTTGTGGTGTGGTATATATATAATATGTAATAGGAGATGTTGACAACAAGACTGGTGTACAGTATATTCTACTATACTACAGTTAAGCTCATCAGAAGCATCTCAGTATGGTATAAGTAGATAATAGATAACTCCAGAAAGGGGATATGGCATAATATGTAAAAAAGCAATTCATAATATCTCGAAAAGAATCACTTTATGGCAAATTCTCGACTCAGTCAATAAAGACAATCAATTCACATTACAACTTTTTAAATTTTAATGAAGTTTTGGGTGGGGTAAAATAACAATAAATTAAATTTTGCAACTAAAACTGAGGTCCGGAACATTGAAAAATGCAAAAAAAAAACTTGTATTTAAAAAAATTCAAAAGTCCTTAACGCAATGAATACTTCTATAAAGCGCGAATTACAATTACGACTTCTACTTTGGTAAATACATGTCGCAAGATCTGAGGGATTATACCCGTTTTTAAGGGATGTTTTCTTGAAAGTTCGGTTGAGGGACAAAACTTTAAAATTTATTGAAATTAAGTGAGTTTTGACTGAGGAAGAAAATTTAGAGTATTTTCTTTTTCAATATTCTCTGAGCCTAGCTAGGGGCTATTTCTATTTGATTTTGAGCGTCTTGTGTGCTACCACTATGCTATACTATGTTATATTTGCGTAATAATAAGCCTACGCCAATGTATTGCAGTGTATGTGTGCTTAGTTTCCTGTTGGTCTATTTTGCGGAATATCTTGTACTGGAAATAAATTAGTAAAGTAGAAAGATAGTAAATAGTGGAAGAAACATTAGATATTAATATGAAATATTTCTTCATTAAAGGAAATGAGGAATTCTAAATTTCAACACAGTTTAAAAAAGTTGAAAACAAAACATATTTCAAGAAATTTTCCGATTGCTGGCTGGTTGGAAAACGAAAGTAAATATATTATCCTCCGTTTCCAGAGAATGCGGCGGCGCAATTGCGCAACAGAAATGTGTTTGCGCTGTTCTCGCCGCATTTGCGCTTAGTGTGGTTTCCTACAGTTGCGTTTGGAGGATTTATTTTGTTTATTGCAATGCTTTCTGAATACAATGCCAACTGAAGAAAACTTAAAGACAGTAGCAAGTGATTACTTTAAAATATGGGATTATCCTAATTATTGTGGTGCTATTGATGGAAAGCACGTAAGAATAAAGTGCCCCAAAAATTCCGGATCAGCCTTTTTTAACTATAAGGAATTTTATTCTATCATTTCGCTTGCGATTACTGATCCACATTACCGATTTATCGCAGTCAACATTGGTTCATATGTCGAAAAGGTGATGCAGGAATTTATATGAAATCCGATATGGGAAAACTTATTGCAAATAATGAATTCCCACTTCCCGCTCCAGCTGCTATTCTAGACACGTCAATTATATTGAGTCATGTTTTAATAGGAGATGAACCATTTCCATTAACAGAAACTATGATGAAACCATACCCAAAGAGTCAATAATTCTGCGATACTAAAAAAGCTATATATACAACTATAGGCATTCAAGAGCAAGGGGAACTACAGAGAACGCCTTCGGAATTATATCTCAATATTTCCGTGTTTTTTTACACCTATTGCGACCCGAAATAATTAATAAACTAATTACGTCAACCTGTATTCTGCGCAATATGATGAGATAATCAAAAATTCCATTTCCTGGCGAAAAAATGTTTAATAAAACAAGACCGGGTTTACCGATACAAATTTTAAAAACATTAAAACCAACTCAGCATCAAAGAACAAGTTATTGTTCTGCAAAAATTCATGACGTTCTTAAAATATATTTCAATAGTTATAAAGGCTCTCCATCTTGGCAAGAAAAATATGTATGTAACAAGGCTTAAGTAAATAAACACAAATGAAATAATTATGCTACTTACCTCTTTTATTCATGTTTATCCCGATTTCCTTCCATATATTTTCTTTAATATTTAAGTCTTTGTAGCTTTTCAATTTAATGTTAATTTATCGTCCTCCTCTTTAGTAAAAAACTCTCGATTTGCCATCCTGAACAATAAAATCGGCCACTTTTAACACCAATCTATTATTTTGCCTCGACTGAATTGCGCCGACGCAATTGCGCCGGAATCAAAAACTGTTTGATCCCAGAGTTATTGCGGCCGTAAGCCCGAGCGCAATTCCGTCATGCTGTTCCTTGGAAACCATTTCTAGTAGTTTCTTTATTCTTGATTGCAGCGCAAATGCGCCGCCACATTCTCTTGGAAACCAAGGCATAAGAATGGTCTGCCGATATAGTTGTGGAGAAAGGGTTGTTGGGCGATAAATGATGTACGTGTATCACCTGTAGAGGGCGCCACGTGGTTTGTTTTAGTCTACGAACTCTATATAGGGTTGTTACGGAAAAATTCACGTTATAAAATTCATTCCGGCTTAACAATATAAATTGAACTTTGGCACTTTCTTGATTCTAATGGCACTTATAACTTGCATGATACGTACATATGCACATATGCTGCTTCGACTAAAAACAAAGAAAATGAATTTTTACCTAGCACACAAGGCAGGACATTAGTTTAATGATAAGCATCAAGCAATATAAACAAAGAAATTTTAAACTATGTAAATCTGTAAATAAAAATGGCGCACGATAATACTTATTTTTCTTTTCGACTAATCCGTTTACTTTTTTTTCGGCCGCCGAAATTCTTCCCTTTCTTTTATTTCTTCACCAGATTACTTTGTTCAATTCCGATTCGTTTCCAACTTTGACTAATTTTCCTTTCTTGTTTTTTTTTTATAAAACTTCTTTTTACTACCTTTTAAATTTACAACTATTCCGGCACACTACTTATAGCTTCTGATTTCTGACAAATACTAGTCCCTTCAAAGCTTTCGGCTTTATTGAAAATCGCCCCCAATTTTGGAAGTTTTCCAATATTTTTCCAAAATACCTCCTAATCGGTACTGACCGTTTCGAATGGGTTTAAATTTTTTAATAATATTACAATTTTTTTTTTTTTTTTGTGAAAATAATCGGGAGGACTTAAGATTTAATCTGCAATATTTGAATACCCTATTAAAACTCGTTTTCATAGGATAATTATCGATTAAAGTTTTGTTTGACAGCACCTTTTCGAATATTTTAATTTTCTTGAAATTTATTCTTTAAAGTAAATTTCATTCTAAATTCTTTACGGATGCTTGCTTTGGGCTGGGAACAGCTCTATCCGTGTATTTTTAATATCCGGGTTTCGGACGTAAAACGGAGTTTTTATTGTGCGAGGTTAGAAACATACTTTTGAGGTAAGCTGGGTGAGAACTTAGACCAGGTAAATTTAAAATCTATTTTCTCGATCATGATAGCCCGTAGAATAGATAGATACTGCCTAATTGTCACATTTTCTTTTCTTTTCCTTAGATTTCATTGCATTTCAAATCTTGGAATCCTCCTCAATTCCAGAATGCAATGCTGTGATCATGTCAATAATATGACTGGTAGGATTTATGGTGGGCTTCGTCGGCTGTGGTTGTCTTCGGGAACCTTGTCTACGAACACACGTTCGATGCTAATCAAATCTTTGATTCTCCCGTACTTTTCCTATGGCAGTCTCCTTTTCCCTCACTTGTGTTCATCCTGTTCCACTAAGCTAAATGTGGTGTTCAACGACT
The DNA here is from genome assembly GCA_963924295.1 of Dioctria rufipes. Taxonomy (NCBI): domain Eukaryota; kingdom Metazoa; phylum Arthropoda; class Insecta; order Diptera; family Asilidae; genus Dioctria; species Dioctria rufipes. The sequence goes on along the minus strand of OZ002740.1, from coordinate 341,756,401 downwards.
GCACAAGATTCGTCTTCTGCTTAAGGAGATGCGATCATATCTCGCAACATCGTAATCATCTACTTGGTTGCTCCTTAAATCTATATCTTTTACGTAGGCTTCTGGCATCTCTTCATAAGCTCATCTACTCTAAAGAGCCAAGCTATTTGTTTAATAATTTGGCATTTTTAAACTCCTCAAGGCGGCTCGACTTGCTGATACCAAATTTTCAATATTCAGTAATGGAAAATTCTTACTTTGTTCGTCCTGTTCGAGCTTGGAATCATTTACCATCCGAAATTCAGCGTACGATCTCGACTCGAGGGTTTATGGAGCAAATAACGCGCTGCAGCACCGTCGTGGGATAGACTTTTGGGTGTGTTTTAGGTGGTCTTGGCTCTGTGTTTTTTAGTTGTATTTATTGCTTGTATTTATAATCTGATGTTTGAGGGTAATATTTTAGTATTTTATTTTGCGTTGATAGTAGCACAATTTTTTCGAATTTATATTTTAATTTTTGAATTTCTAATTTATTTAAACTTTGTTTTTTTTATATTTTAATTTCATTTCTCGTACTTTTATATTAATATTTACTTGTTTTTATTTATTCTTTTTGCCGCTTTGTTTTTGTACTAAAAAAAGAAAGTTGTATTCTTATAGTACTTTACCTCGAATAAACTTATTCTATTTCGTGTGCAGCCTTATTTGCTTTACATCATCTTACCACTCAAAATGTAAGCTTATATGGTATTATTGAATAATGAAAATTCAAAACCTAAATCTAATAAATAATGTACTGAATTCATGATACTAAATCTAATCAAACCTAATCTTATGCTTATCTAATTACAGCTACTCATCGCATTGCCCGGGAATAAAACCAAGTCCAATGACTACAGCCCAATCATGCGCCGATGTAGGTATGTTGTTTGTGGTGTGGATCGTATATGTATGCTGATTGTTTTCCTAGGTTGTATGTTGTAACATTACAATTTATTTTATGTTTTCAGGCTGATTAGTTAACATCCATGTTGACGAGATTCCGAAACAACCTGGCCGGTCTTTCACATAGTTGAAACCAATCGCTTAGATCTCTCCAAGTGGAATTTAGGTGAATGGCATTTCTAATTGATTCCTGCAATATATAAAAGAAATTCTTTTGCAACATCATTCCAGTGGAGAATGAGGACGGCACGCTGGATAACAAGGACACAAAACAGGTAAGTATACATGCATATATATATATATATCTGATTTATATAACCAATATTATATTTCCAGGTTCAGGCAACAGGCGAGGAGTAACAAATATAAAGCCTGGATTCAAAAGCTCAGTGACAGAAAAAAAGCTAAATGCAACGTTTGCGGTTTTGAAAATTTATTTATTATTGAAATCTTCAAATAATTTTATAGCCTTGCAATACAATTCTAATTTGTGGCACATCTGAACTAGACAGACCTTCTACAGGAAAAATGCATCAAGAAAATTTTAAAATTATGAGTGTCCCAAAAAGTGAAGGCTTTTACGCAAATGCAAAAAATATTCATTTACTTGTGACTTTTTTATTTACCATAGATTTATTCAGTGTGATAATTTCGTTCTGAAATAAACGATTTTTTTTCCAAATTGATTATGTCACTTTACAAGTTCATATATGGGCCGGGGCTGGTCGCACAGCCTTAGCTTCATTGGATATTATCCAAAAGAGAGCCTTCAAGCTCATTGGCGATTTGGCAATAACTTGTCATATCGACTCACTCGAGCACCGCCGCAATGTTGGATGCCTTTCGCTCCTTTATCACTATATGCATGGTCAATGTTCTGATGAAATATCTAGTCTAATGCCTTGTAGAATGATTCCGCGCACATCCTTTAACCCTTCAAATTACTTTCGGCCGTACAGTAAAATTCCGTGATACTTTTTTATCCCGAACAATGCGAGTGTGGAACAGCTTACCATCTTCTGTTTTTCCTCCGGAATACAATCTGCGGAAATTTAAGGGCGAGATACATCGACACCTCCGCCATTCTCCTTATATCCCCTAATCCTTTCCCTATCTCCTTCCTGCCATGCTGTGCTTTGCATCATAGGGTATAGGGTACCCCCTGAGCTTGGCTTAATGGTATAAAAAATAAATAAATTAAAAGATTCCTTTGAAATGTGGTATTAGGGGATTTTAGGGGATTTCTATTTCCAAAATAAGGGATTTCCGTTGGCAAGAATCTGGGAATACTAGCTTCGACTGTGACTATACATTTTAGTGCGCGGCGCGACATCGTGGTAAATTGAACAGTGAAATTGTTCCGCCGAGCTGTGACACAGATTGCAATAAGAGCGTAGCAGGGTAGATACAGCGCTCTTATATTGGTACTACATATTTTCAAGAGAAGTTGACTACTCCAAATATAATTTTCTTGTTGGTACAACTGAAAGTGAGCAGCGAGTTGTTGCGCTGCGCACTAAAGTGTAATCTGTTTAAGCCTTATGACTGAAACTAAACTTTGCTCAAAGTGCAAATTTGGTGTCGCCTGGGGTTAACTTCAGTTCAATTACATCTGTCAATTAGCCGGCACTTCTGGTTTGTTTAGTTTGGGCGTGCTACTAAACTAATGTCGATTTCCATTGATATTTTAAGAAAAGTGCACCTCAATCAGTAAAAAACGAGTTCAATGGAACAAATTTTGACGCAATGAGAATGTAATAGTGCTCATATCCGTGTAATTTGTCGGATTGAAATTGTTTGGAAAAAATAACATCACGAATAAAGTAACAATTATGAAAATTGTAATTTAAAGAATTTTGGAGTGATTACGGATGAAGGATGAATTTGGTAGAGTAATAGCAAAGATTGATATGTAATGCTCAATGACATTCAGTTATGACATTTGTCATGTAGATATGTGCGTTTTTCGGTGTAACACCGCCGATTTTTCGGGTGTAGCACCAGACTCATTTGACGTACATTTTTTTAGCAGTGCATGTCAATGGAGCGATTTTGGTGTAATGCTGCGAGAAAAGTGTAACACTTCTGCTAGACAACATGATCAATGGAAATCGGTATCAGTCTCAAGCACATTCAGGTGGTTCAATTGACAGTTGCCTGACATGCAGAAAAATTCTTAGATTTACAACATGCCCTCTGTCTTTGTATCGGCTGTGAAATTATCATGGAAGAAAAATTTGTAGAATTAGTTAGGGAGCAGCTAATATTATCGAATATTAAATGCAAAGCATATAAAAATGTCTACGTTAAGGAAAAAGTGTGGAAGGAAAACAGAGAGTCACTAACTGGTAAGTGTCGTTTATGTTCATTAAAATGTTTATTTTAGCTGAAAGGACCCAAAAATGATGGAAAAGTTTGCGCGGCAGGTATAGGGTAGAAAAAAGCAAAAAGGCGGGCTTAGGGAGTGAAGCTACTTGTGGCACTGTTTGATGATATTATGCCCAGCTGAAATTTTTCGATTCTAGTCTGGAGCCAAGAAGATAAGTTAATAAATATATTGTTCAATTTATTTGTCATTCTTATGAAAAAAAAATAAAAAAATTTTAATAGAACACACAGCTGAAATATACGTGTCGGTAGCAGCCCTTACAAATATTTCAGTGGAACCTGATGCCTTTTCTGATGACATCATTGAAGAATGCTCATCGGATGATATAGAACCACCATCATTTCATGATACTGACGATTTATCGCCTTCATTTAAAGATTATCAATCTTCAACACCAAACAACAAACCAGGCCTCAAGAAAGGAAAAGCTGTCGCCCAAAGAACAATTATTGAAAAACCTAGAAATGAGATTTCATAACTCGTGGCACCAGGAAAAGATGTTATGGAACCAGGGAGCACCATCAATGTATTTTTTCATTCACTCGCGCTTTAAATAGAAGAGGCCAATCTAAATAAATTACAGTGAAGCTCCAATAAGAGATTTTTCACAATATAATGAAAGCTATAACTGAAACTCACTGCAATAACAATGAAAATTAGTGCAATAATCCCAACAAACATATTAAGACTTCTCTGATTTATAGAACGTCATTTTTCAACTGAAAATAGATTATGAATTTCTTGCTCATTTCGACGTCATTTAGACGTAAGTTTTCTATGAAACTAGGACATGTTCATCAAATTTTCGGTTACTATTGGCTTATTATTGCCCCTTTTCAGCGGCGTCCTTTTTACGCAATATTAGATATTTAAGACCATCGAGTTTAGTTTCCGTCAAATTTAGACTTCGCTTTGACAGGCACTTCTCTAAGTCGACATATGACGTATTTCAAGAGTTCAAGTTGGTATAAATTTAAATAATGTAATCGGAATTTGATCACAAAATGACTGAATGTATTATACAAAAATATATGAAAGAAGGCCATTTGACGATTCAAAATAGACCCTTTTGCCGTCTTTTAGACGTAATCCTAGTTAACCGTCTAGAGCGTTATATTACAAATTGTTCCATTGTTTTTAACTTCTTTTTGATATCCTACTTTTTCCGTCTTTTTGTCGTCGTTTTTGCTACTATGCATTAGAAAACATTGAAAAAAACATTGGCGGGAAGTTGTAAAGTAATTTTTATAAAACTTTTCGTATTTCTGTTGAGTATCTATGAATATATTTTCTTTGCTAAAACAAATTTTATCACTAATTGACATAAATAATTAATTTTATTTCGACGAAACCACTTATTTATTTTTTGTTTACAGTTCTCTCTCAGTTGGTACTTTGTGCTTAGACCGAAAGAGATCGCTATATACTATATATATATGTATATATAGTATATAGAAGTGAGCCCACTTTCTGCAGTGTATTTATATGGACGTAGTCAGTCCATATTATGCATGTCAGTGGTTTTACATAAAAACGCTGCAAATATTTTAGAATGTTAGGAGTTAGGACTACGTTAGAGATCTGATGTAGTGGTGATGGATTCTGTTTCGTGGCGTGGGAGGTGTTTCTCGAGGGTTTTAGATCACCCAAAGTTAGGGTCTCAAGCTCAAATTCTGAGAAAAACCCATACATATACATCACAAGCATACAATAATATTCATTGACATACATTTTTATTTTTTTAAATTTTGGAATCAAAATATTTTGTATAACTTTTTGAAGTTGAATTATTAAAAAAAAAAATGTGAAATAAAAAAAATATTTTTTAAAATAACTCAATTAATTAAATATTTTTTACTTTAATTTTTTAAAAGTGCGGTCATGACCCCACTGGGTCAAAGAAAGATTTAAACCAATTGTACACAGTGAAATACTTAGTATAAGTATATCATAAACGACTTTACAGCTTTATCAATGGCACGTTCACCTAGAACACTAGCTCATGCTGATAGCCATCCATTTATTATATTAAAATCAAGTTTTTTAAAGTTACAATCATAGTTACTATGTAGAAGTATTAGATGACGAAGTTATAGGATCAAAAACAAAACTATATGTAGTGCCGGATGATGAAATGTTTCAGGAACCATAGGAGTTAAAGAAACTCTTAACGATAGTTCCATTGAGATCGGAAGAAAATACCAGGTCAAGAGATTTTCCTGAGTCATTAATTATGCCGCTGGACTGCATTAAGATGAAGGCCAAAGAGTATGACCAGTTAACATTAGACAAACTAAAGTCACCAGAAAGCAATAATTCGTCGGCAGGTAGCAAAATTTCAGTAAACCTATCAATACATGAAGCTGGTAATGTTCCAGATGATGAGCATGTTAATTAACATGTATGGAAGGTCGCAACCTCCAACAAGAGCACTAAGGCTAACATGAATATAAATGGACTGCTCATTGAACCAAAAATGCATGAAAGCCAATGGCACCACTTTTACATTTTTGCTTTTTTTTCCCATGAGAACTGTAACGAGAAATTACTTAAAGTTCAGCAGTTTTTGCAGAACTGGTAACTTTGGAATCAAGTCTTTCCTACAAAAACAGTCTCGTGAAAAACCACTTTCTTCGAATCATAATTAAAATGTAAAATCAAATACGTTTGTGGTAAAATCGGTAAATCCTACTGAAATAAAAAAAAAACAAAATGGCGTCAGTTTACGACAGTTGGTAGCATTGACCTTGAGAGCATACTTTCTGAAATCAAAATTGGTACCACATGAAATAGGAGAACAGTCAATCCATTTATACATATGTTAGTGATCCAGAGGCAAAAGAAGGCGGTCACGGGAAAACACCAAGAACTCTGGACCAAAAAATTCTGCATCTGCAATTTTTTCACACATCCAAGTCCTGGTTAAGCAGACCACGTAGAAACAGGAATTCGTCGAACTTGTAAAAAGGTGAGTCGTCTTGAAGCGAAGGCCAGTAATATTGGCATTATAGACGGAGGCTTCCCTAACAAGTTTTATTTTGCCTCAATAAGAAATTCTATTGTCCAATTAGTACCTCACATGTATTATAATATAAAGCGTTCTAATATAATGGTGGAAGTCATAATGTAATTCTTGTGAATTTTGTTTATGTGATTAAACATATTTCAGAATCCGATGTACATATATTCACCTGAGTGTATTATTTCTACCCTGTGAGCCTTGAACTCAATAAAAAATAAAATACTGTACAGCATCCAGAATGGTGGGATTAACGAATAAAGGAAGCACCTTCTACAGTGCACCATGCTATGATTTATAAGGATGAAAATCCCTGGTGATAAATATCGATTAATTTTGACTCGTGTATACCTCCAGTACCTATATTCAGCACTATGAAATCCCCTTAAAATTATTATCCTCGACAAATAAATTGCCGGATTTAACTTAAAACGAATTAATCCTTTCAATTTCCAATGTTGTGACATTTCAAGCAGATTAGTTTCGATCAATTCTAAGTCGGTTAAATATTGTGACAGTGGTGTGGTCCATGTGATTACTGCTCAAGTTGACCCACTTTCGGATTATGTTCATTAAAACTAAATAAAATCAGCCGGGCGCATGTGCAGTAGAGTGCATACATAGGTGAGCATTATTTAACTTGTTGAAATCAGAAATCACGCCCCATTAGCCTTGTGCCCCGCTCTGTGGCAGGCGGGCGGTAGTGCGGTCTTGGTATTAATTACATATGTACACATAAGCCGATCGCAACCAATATGTTTTGTGGCCCTGCTGTCGTGTATATATGTGTTGAGTATGTGAACGCAATATTAAATCCGTGCAATATGTATCACCGCCAAATTGCTTGTTCAATTTTCATTGCTGATGCCCGCCATGGTCACCACCGGGCCGGGCCGCCTTCGACGCTGTTTATAATGAGAGGCCCGCCGACTAATTGGTAATTGCCGATCGATTGAATCTCTGGATTTTGTTGATTTTTGTTTGTTTTCTTTTTTGCGACTCATGATAAAAATGAAAATTTATGGATATCCCATTTATGCTGATGCTGTAGTGCATTCATGTACAAATTGCAGTAAGATGACGATGACGGTGCATTCCGGGAATTGCAAATCCTCTTCAATTCGATTCTGCAGTCTGCTTGCAGCCTGTTTGCGCTGTAAACACACAGAGACGTGAGTATGAATGATGACCTTCCAGTGATTTATCGCTTTGCTGTTCCTCGCCGGAGCGGTCTCAACTTGAAGTTTAATTAATTTAAAATTTCGGGATTACAACTGGAAGCTATTGGATTGTTGGATGTTGACAGGTGATGTATGGTTTATGGGATTGTAGAAAAGGAAAATTTATTATGATTCATTATGGCAGTCGTTTGCGGATGAAATGTCTGTGTATACACAGCTGGTTTTGGAATGAGAAGACTTTGTTTATTTTTTAGCTCATTAGATTCTATGAAAGTTTATTGCAAATTACTCACTACAAATTTAAGAAGTTCTTACATAAATATCCCAATTATTCTCACTTTTGATTGTGTATATGGAAGACTATTACCGTTAAACAAATTTTAGCCTTTTTACATTAAGGAACCATCTTATTGTAAATTTTTGGTATTATAAAACAAAAATTGATCTTTTCGACCCAGCGATTAGAGTGGTCTCATCAGTATGGTTATCTCTGATCGTCTACCATAAAAGTTCAATGATGGAGATCACACCAATTGCCCACATAAATAATTTTTAAAAAAAGAGTAACTATAAATTATATGGTAAAATTTTTTCATTTCATCAAAAGCTACAAATTTGTAGAAATATGGCTTTCTTGTAGATTATTCTTTCACTAAAGTAATTGGAGTTACAAAATGTATACAGTACATGAGCATATTTCACTAGTGGAAGGTGCTGTGTAATTTTCTACATAGTTTTTTCTACTTAAAGTGATAACATCATATAAATAAGAAAATATCATTGATGAGTCGATGGCATATAGCAGCAGTGATACTAGCGGAAGTGGCGAATTTGTTTTGATGCTTCGAAGAAAAGCTCTCGCGTTGATTATAATTAATTCGTTTTTGTTTGTTTTTAATTCAGTTAAAGAGAGGAAGAGGGAAGGCAGAGGAAATAATTGTAATTACTGGACCGCAAATTGCTCATCGAATAGGTCCAACGAGCTAGAATCTGCATAATATCGATATTCGTGGGAAACACATCATTAATAGTATGCTGGTGTCCGGTACCGACTATTCCTCCTACAATGCAGACCAGTGGCGTAACTAATGCATGAACCACCCCCCCCCCCCCCCCCCACAAATAAATGCCACTAGGGCCCGGATCAGTTTTTTCATTTGTTTTTCAACATTGATAAGTTTATGACTAATGAGTATCTTTTCACAACTTTCCGAAGCACCGATCTTTTGATGACAAAAATTCGTCCATAACTCTATCAATATTAATATTTCGATTTTCTTCATTTTCGATGCTCAGTATCGCCAGAGAATTCAGCCGCATCTGTGACATGGTACTACGAAGGTAAGTCTTTATAAGTTTTAGCTTACTGATGGGATGACCGTTCGAGCGTTGCTGTAGTGACTGGTAATGTGAAATAGAGCTGTAGAGCTGTACACAGATCCGGGACACTGCTTGTTGTAGGCGAACCTGAGAACCAGCAGGTGCACAAAACTGTTTCTTGATGGGCCCAATGGGAATACGTCCGACTCTCTCATGGGACGCGGGAGGAAATAATGTAGAACTATGGGTGGCATCACCACTGGCCATAGCTCACTCCGCGCTCATCTAACAAGGATGGGAGTGGTTGACAGCCCTAAGTGTCTGTCCTACCTGGAGGGAGAGCCCGAGGCAACCGAACACTTTTTGTGTGCGTGTCCGGCCTTCACAGACTGGATACTCTAGGATCTGCCATTCTATTTGTGGATAAGCTGAAAAATCTTCCTCACTAAGACCTGATGCGCTTCATTAAGAGGACAGGAAGGTTTTGGTGAATGGGCTTCTAGCAGGATAGCACAATGGGCCGCTATGGCCTCCGTGCTTGGGATGGGGTTTCCAGTCCCCCTGCCTATAATTAAAAAACAATAGTTGAAATTTCTCGAATTTTTTCCAGCATCACGGATCGAGAACTTAAAAGTTGTTGAGGTGATAAGTCTTCTGAATAATACTCGCAGAGGCGATTTGCGAGAACCATTGATGTCCCAAGTCCAAAAGGAGTTTAAAAATTGGGCTCTATAGTCGCCTCCTGATCCCATCTGAGCATTTAAGAACTGATAGCGTATATTTAAAGGTCTTATTTTATTTTATAATATACAAATTTTTATACATAATTTGTAAATTATGTTAAAAAAACTGATTTTTTGGGGGAGGGAGGGGGTCCCGTTCGTTTCCCTCCTCAGTGTGCTTCTCTTCATCACTGAATAAGTCTCCGGAGTCTCGATTATATTAAATCTTTTCCACAAAAAGATATTCACTACTGTTTCTCAATATTATTAAATATGACCTACTTTTAATTACACTTTTTTTTAGAAAAAAATCACGAAAACAACATTCGTAAATTCAGAAATGTCAGAAATAAGGCTGAAATGTTGAACTGACGTACAATAGAGTGTCAGCCCCCGTGTCCACAAGTTGAAATGCTTATTATACATACATAAATTTTACACAAAATAATCTATCCATTTTGCTATATAATCTAAGGTTTTCGTACACTCAAAAATATCGAACTGGCAAATATAAAGCGACGCCCTCTTGCCAGTTGAATTAATTCACACTCACGAGATATTTAAAGCAAGTTACGCATTCAATAAGTACGAATAAAGTAATTTTGCACAACGTTCAAAACCATATTAAATTAATATCATTAATAAGTATATAGAAGGAACAAGGTCACTCTTAAGACAGAGCCCTGAGGCACACCTATTGAAACGTTAAATGATTCTGATATGACGTAATTTAAAAAAGAATCTATTTCAACTTCTCTGATGTCATATATTTATAGTTTATTTAACAATAACTTTCGGTTAAGTGATTCAAATGCACGTTTTAAACCTAAAAAATATATCCAGTATAGCATTTCCACTATCATTCTTCCATCTCCATTCAAATATATGGCAATTTACATCCGTCTTACATTAGACGCCCTTGATGATCCTATTTAAAGGAAATATTAGTTGTGTTTTTATATTTGTAATATTTATTTTGTTATATTTATGGCACTGTCATTGCAAATCGGTTGGTGGATCCTTTGAGTGATTTCATGAAATTTTTATCTTGTGATTCTCTAGACACTTTCACAGTGGTAACATTAGGCGATCGACTTACTCTAAGAGAGACGAGTTTGTTTATTATTCATAATGAGTAGCATTGAAGTACCCTCTGTTTCTGCAGGCTTGGAGTGAGGTTCTATATACTTAAATATTCAGTGGAACTATTTTACACAATGGTTTGAGATTGAAGGTTCTCTTTTTCTTATTATTGAATTTATTTCAGAATTTTATCTTTCTTAGTTAATTGCATTCCATTGTAATTTTTATTTTTAAAATTAAAAAATTATGATAACATCAACTGGGGATCCAGTTCAGCTGGTAAGGGCATAGTTATAAAATGTCTATTATTGCTGTGGGCTGAGTTGAAGCGTAAGCATTTTAATTCTTTAAATAGCAATAAACATATCACAGGGGCTGAAAATCCCAGAAGTATTCGATTACCCATTTCAAATGTAAAAATTAAATTAAATTTGGTTTGTACTTTCGTTTTTTTCTCGAATAATGTTGATTGATAATATTGTGAATTTTATTTTGCCTTATATTAATTATTTACAGGATGTCTCATATATAATTGCCAATATCTAAAAATATGAATATAGACTTAATTCGTAATTGAAAAGTCCATATAATCTTTTTTTTTAGATTTGTTTTAGTTAATGAGATACGTGTGATTTTGTGCTATTCGAAGAGTTCCCTTCCCCCATTCACTATTTCGACTATAACTCTAGATCAATTAGCCACGGGTGAATTATTCTGAACTTGTATTTAAGACAAGATAGATGGCTGCCAGAATTTATGACACTGCTTTCAACAGATTGCGTAATGGCACAGGTAGACATCCTAAATTCCTAATAGTCATTATTTCATTGAATCAGTATATAATAAATAAATGGAACGTAGAGCGCCACAATGAAATAAATTCACGAAGAATATGTAATCAACATGAAATTGATCGAGATTGCTGCCGTACTGAAGAGTATACGGTACCTACTGAAAAATCCTCTTTTTTGAAGAAATATCTTACTAAATGTAAGGTATCCGGAAACGTTTTTCTGTGAACTACTACTAAGGCAGCCTATAATTTTTTCTTATTAGGCGCGACCTATCTTGTACTAGTCCCTTATCATTTTTGAAGAATTTTTTAATCAGATATTTTTAGTTTGTTTTTATGTTTATTTTAAATATTTTAAATAAACTAATGAAAAACACAATTTTTAAATTTTATCTATAAAATGTAAACTTATTCAGATTTTTTTCTATCTACAATTTTGCAGTCGGATTTTTTTTCACAGTTTTCTTTATGAATAAAATTAAAAACAAACTAATTAATAAAAAGTTACTAAAAATATTTTTATAAAATTTTAACTGATGATTCCTGCACGCAATACACGTGCTGAAAGTTGAGCATGTCCTTTCACCCTTCAAAATACTTTCGACCGTAGAGTAAAATTCCGTGATGCTTTCTTATCCCGCACTGTGAGAATGAGGGACAATCTACCATATCCTATTTTTCCTCTTTTTAAATCTTTTTAAAAAGGACTGCTCCTAAATCCGCACTTAAAAACAGAAAATAATTTCTTCCTTAACTTAATGACTACATTAGAAAAGTTTTCTAGAGTTTCCATTCAATTCACATTTAATTATCTTTTTAAATTATATTACATTTGCGTGTAAATTTGAAAATTTTCTAGATTCACAAAGAAAGCAAAGCCTGGGCAGTTGAAATTTTAATACTACTTCCGAAATTGAAGTTTTGAGCTCCCAGTGTTTAGCAAAACTCTTAATTAAATTTCCTTGCGTTGACTTAACTTTCTTTGTGTATCTTGAAAATGTTAAATTTAATACACTAATATAATATAATTTCAAAGTTAATTAATTGCAAAATATGCGGAAACTCTAGATAACATTTGTGATGTACCCAATAAGTGAAGGGAGAAATTATTTTCTATTTTTAGTGCGAATTTTGAAGCAAAGTTGTTTTAAAAAGTAATTTTTTACATTTATAGTTTTTCTTTTTAGTTTAAATTATTCCCAACAAATTTTAAATTATACCATTAAGGAATTTTTAGTACAAGAAAAAAATTTTCATTTTGTTGGGATCGAAAGCTTAGAAAAGCCGGGTATATTAATGAAAAGTAGTATGTTGGGAAAATCATCACAGTCGGGGTAATTAATATTAGATCAGTTTTCTTGCAAATATTTAATTTGAAGAAAATAGGGTTATACATACACATATTATCCCTAAATAATTAGCACTCCTCGAAAATTTCTTTAAGTGTTAGTTTGAAAAGAAAATATTGTAAAAAAAAAACTTAAAAACTTTGTCTTTAATTTTTACAATAAATTGCAGACCAGCCGAGGAAATTATGGTGTTTGAACGAATTGCAAGTTAGCTTTATGTAAAAAACACCAGCAGTAAGACATAGTAAGAAGTGTATAATACTTATATTTTATTATATATAACTTTTATCATATTAAATAAAAGAACTCCGGCTAATGAAAGTTTTATGCTGAAACGGAAAGAGAAAGCTATGCAGGGCAGTCCACAACTGAGGGTGCAAACTTCAGGAGCTGATAGCGGACATTGAACTATGAAAGAGGAAAATGCGGACTTTAGGAGGAATTTTAGTATATTTTCCCGTAACATCCTGTAACACTTTTACTGTACACCTATAATGGAATAATGCGAATTGACGACTAACTGACCAAGCTTTCCAAGAAATACTGCACTCTTATTTTTTTTTTAAACTTAACCCCGTTTTCCGCAAAATTATTTTGATATTTAGCAGCACTGATGACCGTCGAATAGTGTTTCCCGCTTAATGTTCCAAGTGACGATACATCACCACAGAATTGTGAAAAGTAACTATTTATCTTGACGCTTATTATTTAATGTAAATTTATTTCGTAACAATATCCATCTTTTCTTATTATACTAGAAGGAATAAAGGTAACTTGCGTCAGAAATATTTTCAAGAAGTATGACCCTGCTTAGACGGGTCAGTATGTTGCCTCTGCCTCATGAAAACTTACTGATAATGTGATGATTGTGGGCAGGAGGCAGAAGCAGCATACTGACCTGTCTAAACTGGGTCTGTGCAGTTTTATAATATTTTATTCTTTGCTATCCACCAAAATCTGAGCATTTGCCAGTATTAGCAACAAAACACTGAATTTTTTATCCCACTGAAAAAACATTAAAAATTTCACCAGAACTAATTGTATATTTCTAAACTTTCTTCACCCTCGAACATTTTTTTTTTCAATTTTCTCCTTTGAATAAAGTAAAATAATAAAGAAAAAAAATCTAAATTTAGTGACATGGTTATACATAGATTACATGAATAGCAGCTATTGCTATTTTTCTGTGTACCTATTCCATAGTTTTCCTAATTACTCAATATTTTAACAGAAAATTAACTTGAAATAATTATTGTTTCCGCCATTAGAGTATATAATAATAATATAGTAATATAATAATAATTCCATTAAAATTTCTATTAAAATTTGTATAAATAGTGAAAATTTAGCACCCTTATTACAGTTGTCGACTCACCAAAGTGACAAGCTTCGCAGTCACTCTCACTTCACTTCACTTTTCGTATTATCGTTGTCGAACGGTGTGACGTGACATTTTTCTTCAAAGCCGTATTATAGTTGTCACTTAAAGTGACAGATAGCATCAGGGCATGCGTCAGGGTGTAGACAAAAGTGAGGTTTGTCTTATTTTGTGGTATTGTTGTTATTTTTGAAAGTGTTTAAAAGGAAAAAATACATAAACGCGATGTATTTTAGCCCTTTATCTTTAACAGGATGCTTCACATAAAATCTATCATGATTTCAAATTGTTTTTTTTGTTGTAATTTTTGCACTAAAATTGCAAAAGAAAAATAATTTAATTTATAAAAATCTATTGAATTTTATGTTTTAATGAAGTAAAATTGTCACTTACATCGACATTTGTCTACTTAATACGACAACAGTAATACGTACAAAGTCGTATGTTTTCGGCAAATGTCACTTTAAACGACAACCATAATACCATTTTTGTGTCGAAACGACATTTCTCACTTAAAGTGACAACGATAATAAGGGTGTAGATTCCATGGCAGCGTTCTAAATTTATGCTCTGGAGCTTAACCTATTTGTGCAACTTGTAGCTTATTTGTGTGCAGGCAATATAAGATAATATCCGCACGAAATATACTTGAACGGCCAAATTAGCTTCTGCAATACTTTAACAAAATACGTAAACAATAAATTTTATTGTGATGAAAAGGTACAGTGGGAATTTATTTAAAGTAATAAATTCCAATGCAAAGCAATGGTTGCATTCCATTTTTTCATAGTTTACACAAATTTTCCTGTAGATACTTTTAGATCCGGTGTCCGACCATAGCTTAAATTAGCTAAATTATGCTCTCGAAGACTGTCAGAAAATAACTCTGGACAGATTGCTTAAATAACCTCAGAGATATTTAACTTGACTTATAATATAAACAATTGATTTGGTTCTTATTTTCAATTCTAATTTCAAATTTTTTATTTTCTATTTTTCTTGTTCTTAAACCAAAACACGAGCAGTCTTTATAGCTATGAACCCATCATCATAGCTATGAACCACGGTCGGCCATTTTGAAACGAATAAAATGCCAATATTCCAGAAATTTGGGATGCGTTCGGCAAAAAAATGCTTAATTTCGATGGTAATTTTGTAACAATTACGTTGAAATGTATGGGAAATTGCATAATTTTGAGCTGATTTTGACGATTTCATCGAAATTACGTAATTTTGGTCTAGTATGCTTTACAAATCTTAAAAATCGTCAGTATAATAAATTATTCACATTCAGGAAACAGGAACAGGAAACTTAAAATCAATACCTACAACATCTCCAGTTCTCTTTATTTACTGGATAAATTTTTGAAAACATTTCATCGCATGGAGTTGAATATTTTACTTTCCTGCAGCTGTATAAAAACTTTAAAAAGTTTCCTTCTTCGTAAATGGCACAATTCTTTTGTGCTGTGTACTTTTTGAACTTCGTGGATGTCATGCGATTTCTATTAGGGTCTTTTGATGAATAGTAGCTGCTGGTTTCTTTCACTATATATGAGAAACTGCCAGTAACAGTTGGCTATAAAATAAATTCAATGAAATATTGAATTTAAATTAAAACTTTGTTATTCCTCTCAAGTTCTGTTCAAGTATCGCTACTACATGGCTCCAATATTCAGCGAAATTGATTACAGAATTTTTTCTGTTTACGGACCGAGCCATACACTCCAATAACAATGTTGGGTATTTGTTTTTGTTTAAGATAAAAATTAACAGATCTAATCAAATAAAATTAAATTAAATTAATTTTTTTCTGGTGGCAATATTGTATATTGTTTCTAGAGATAATTGAAACTAAAAAAAAAAAAAAAAAAATATGTAAAATGAAATAATCTAAATTAATTTAGTAAGCTTCTAGTTAATATAACCGTACAGCTCAAATGCGAAGATTTATTTATTATATAAATTATACATGGTAAATGGGATAAAAAGGGTTATTCTAAGTTGGTTCGAATTAGCGTTTTAAACACACTGACAGTGTTTACTGTTTGGATAGCAAACGGGTAAACTATTCAATAGGCGTATGACCTGAATAAGGCACGAATTCTCCATGACCAGCTTATCATATCGTGGCATCAATAAATTTCTATTCCATTGGAATGTTGTAAATAAGAGAAACTCTCTAATATACTCTAGCTTATTTGACTGCAGTATATTATGCAATAAGATAAGCGATCTGCGTTGTAGAAAATCTTGCAATCTCTAATCTACGGCCATACATACTATCCAGCTTGAGAAAAACAATTCTACCCGAAGTGAAATGAGGCGAAATTAATAATTTCACTAGCATTAAACGATTATACAAGGTAAGATATTAGCAGAAAGCGAATGCTTTCGCAATCCAAAATATATATTCCTCAATTGCATATTGACATTATCACAACACTTCATACTTCTGTTCAAGCTTATCTCTAAATTGGTGACCTTACTAAGCATAAGTTGGATGGAACCATTTTAGCACTCATGGTGGAACATCAAGCAAATCAAATAAATTATTTTAGAAGCTTATACTATACTATATACTAGGCTTTAATTGTAACTTATTATACTTAGACCAAGCTAGACTTCTGTCTAAATCAGAGTTAATACAAGCTATGCAATTACCAATAAGCCCAAAAGAATGGTTCAAATAGAATTGTACATAATCTGCGTAGAGGTGAATTCTGACATCGCGAACTGCGAACTATCAATGGCGAGTCATTAATGGATATAGGCTAAATAACAATGTGCCCATGATAGAACCTTGAGGCACTCCTCACACTAGAGGTAGTGGAGTGGATATTATATCATTGAGCATGACTTGCTGAATGATATAAAACTACCGATCATCGATACTGCTGTACTACTAAATTTAAAAGAGCTAAAAATTTCTGCAATAGATTGCTATGATATAATCTAACTATCCTCCAAAATGCAATCTAGATAAATTGTGAATAAAGTGAATCACTTAAAACTTCACACCTCACAATAAAACAAAATTTTGCGAAATAGTGTCAAAAGACGATTTGGTCATCCACCTATACATATATGTAAGTCCACCTTTTTCATACTCGTTTCTGCATAATTTCGGTTTCGTTCTCACCCGTCTATATAATTAGGCCTACACTCGTCTCGTCTTTCGTAATAAGGCCACAGATTTATCTTCTTTTTCAACTTAAATAATATTTATAATATGAAAAGATTCTCTACATTGCATTATCAGTATTAAAGTAAAAAAAATAATAATAATGAAGAATGAACAAAAAGAAAAAAAACTTTTTTTTTTACTTAATTAAAACTTTACCTTACCACACCCACAGTAAAAGTGCAAAATTGAACAAATAAAAACATAAAACCCACACGATCCCAACCTCAAAGATAAAATTTAATACTCAGGTGTCAATTAGCCTCGCTCACCAATGGTCTGTCTCAATATACAAAAATATTATACCACGAAAAAAAAAATTACCAATAATTCACAAAAGAGTTCTCTGTGGTTCATGTAACAATTATACGGCGAACAACTCCCCTAATTATCATAAGCCGTGAATTTTTTAATCCGGTCTCTGCAATGGTGCTCCACAATGTCCACAGATATATCCATCCACAACATCATCAGATCACGATCTGCGCTCTGCAGTCATTTCCGAATAATAAAATCAACACTCGTTTGTACGCACGATCATTTCGGAGCCTCCCCCCAATCAACGCAACGGCCAGCGCGGCAGCGGGCGTCATGTCGTGGAAGGCAAGTCCAAGGAATGGAAAATTGAATAAAAACGACTACATTTAAGCCCAAGGTGGTCGATCGTTCGTTCGTTTGTTCATTGGTATGACGACGTTCACCTGGCAGAGCGAATTCATAATATGAAATTGATCGTATATTGACGAAGTGTGGATGATCATATGATTCACATGACACTTTCAAGCGAAATGACTAACGCGGATAATAGATACTACTGCTGGAGAAAATTTGGGACAGGGTCAGAGATTTGTTGATTAAGGCTTTCAACAGCATATAGAAAGGGAGGTTGAGATTGATTCTATAATTTAGATAAAGTACTAATTAAGAACTGATCACTTACCTCTTCTAGAAATAACTTCCGGAATCCTTCACGAGTATGCTTTCCCTCACCAAAAAATGCGCTACATTCTGAAATCAATAACCAGCGTAATTTGTCTCGCCTAACTTCTAGTTCCATAAGGCTGCAGTTTGGATCCACTTTAAGTTTGTACGTACTGAGAAAATCTTCAGGTTCTGGAGGTTCTGAATGTTGTGATTGTCGACGATTATTGTCTTCATGTATTGATGAAGGTTCAATTATTTCGGCAGATTTAATTTCATTTGCAGGCTCAATTATTAAATTTGGTTCGGTAGTGATAGATGGAGTCGTCGGTAAATTGACTTGATTATCAGATCGAAATGGAACATATTCTGGTATATTGTTTAGATCAGTTTTATTTGAGTAGACAGAATGTCTACGTTGATTAGGAAAAATTCCTTTTTGATGTTCTAACGTGGAAAGATGATCAGTTTCATCTTTTACACTGGATTTGATTTGATGAAGATGATCAAGATAGTTTGCTGCTTGTTTTAGAACATGTTCCACAGGATTTGAAAATTGATTATTATCGGCGCAGTTATTTTGTGGAATGGCAGGAAACTCTAAAGGAAGATCACTGGAAAATGAAACTTTTTTCGATGATCTTGCTGGAGGAATTGGTGTTTCTGGTGATTCAGATATTGAGAAGCGATGTGTCTCTATATCCATTTTGTTGTTGTTTTTATTGAGAATTTTATGAAATGTTGAAATTTATTAAATGTGGGCACACATTTATAAGATCATGTTGTTGTTTTTTTTTTGTATGTACTATTTAAACACTTGTTAGGATTTTTTAATCACTATACAAAATCACTTTTATTTTTACTGTAAGAAATTGAAGAATTTATTTTTTATTGTTATCATTAGAAATTTCTGAGTAATTTTCATAATTATTTTTTATTATAATTGCATGATGTAATACCTTTAGATTTTGGTTATATTTTGAAAATTTTAAAAATTTTTACTATTCTTTCGATATGGAATTCTTTGAGACCGCCTAAATATTGTGTGTTTTATAAGTATTATAAAAATAGAAATGTCTTTAAAATATGAGATGGGAGCTCGTCTAGAAATGAGGCACCTAACAAAAATTGAAGTAATATTGACTTGACATGATGGATATTGTTTTTATGGCTATAATTCATAATATCAACAGACTACCTTGAGTCTACATAGACAATTGCAAAAGAGTGATGTACTCACTGATATCTGTTTAGATCCCAAGCCCTCAGCAACATCTCTAAGATTATTTGGTTTATACTATAATATATGAGAGTTGCTCACGAAAGTAGTTGACCAGTAAATTCATGCCTTGGGTTGGAAGCATTTATTAAGAGGACTGTGTTGATATTTCTGGAGCAATCAGACCCGAAAAAAGTTTCAAGAGACTCAAGGTATCAAACCAGACTGTTACAGCTAATATGTACTTGATAAAAATTGCTAGAGACAAGGTAGGTTATCCTGACACATAAATGTCCATAAATCCGGACACGTTCAGAAATCAGAGCGAAATTTTTCAACGTAAAACAAAAAAAAAAAAATATATATTAGAAACCTGTTAAATCGATATTCATATTTTTCCAACACTTCTCTGTTTAAGAACAAAAGAAAATCCCATCCAACTTTTCCATTAAAATGCGAGCAAAAAACAAACATTCCTGACAATTGTTACTATGATTTTGTACAGAGAAGACTTGTAGAATGAAGGGCTTAGGAAAATGGTAAAGAAGCGTTTAGTTCTTTAAGATTATTCTAAGTACTACTGATAAGGAATTTTGTATAAATGTTGTTTTTGGTAATGGTAATTTCGAAATTTAGATCTAGATCTACATATCTAATAACTCGTAAGAAGAGTAGTAGGTATAGAGATACACTACAGACTGGGATGGACGTAATGACTTCTCCTATGGATACTGGTTATGAAATAAATCCTTCATACATTAGAAGGGATGGTTTCATGACGGTTGCTTAGGTGAATGACCTAACTATCCTGGTATTCGGCAAATTCATGTCAACTATATAAGTTCAAGGTTCGAAACTGTGTTGCTTAAATTTAATATCTGGACTATACTAATAGTGGGTTGAGTGGAAATCCCTCGATGATGGTTTCTGTACTTTTCGCTAGGAAAAGACAAACACAAGATTTCAGACTCATATAAGGGGCTTTCGGCAAGCACTGTCTCAGTGAGACAACTGAGACAAAACTTTGAGCAATCGTCTCAGTTGTCTCAGTTCAAACCAATCAGCTGTTTGCCAATTTTGACATTTAAATAATTTTGAACACAGAATTGGATAGTAATAAATTGAGGAAAGTGTTGTTAGTTTATTCAAGCAGCTCACTAAACTTTTATTTGTAATTAAAATCACAAAATAACGAAACTGAGTCAACTGAGGCAAGAAAATCCAGTTTCACTTGTCTCAGTTGCTCAGTGGTTGCGTTCGAAATTGGTAGCTCAATATCGAACTGAGACAGTTCCCCGAAAGTGCAGTCTCAGTGAGCCAACTGAGAATATCGCACTTGTCTCACTGAGAATATGCTTGCGGAAAGCGCCTATAGTTGGGTAGTATCAGGGCCGGACTGGGTCATCAAATCGGCCCGGGCAAATAATGACAAGCCAGCCCCCAAGGGTCTTCAAAAATGACTTTTTTATAAGATGCAAACAACCCAAATTATTAGGCTGAGCACAAGAAGAGCAAGACAACGTTTTCTATGAATATTGAATTCGATGCTAAATAAGAAGAAAGAAAAAAGGAATTTATACAGGAAATATGTATGCACAGAATGTGTGTAAGAGCGGTTGGCCGTTTAACACTTAAAATTAAAACTAAACAAGTAAAAAAGCTAGAAGTGGTCTAAGACCAATTCTTATGATGCCCTAAATGAGTGCCCGTATAAAATATCGTATGGTCACTTCTCATCTATGCAAGTTTGATTTTTGAAGTGGTTTTTCGCATATATTTCTAGAACGGTTTGTCGGACAGAAAACTTGATTATAAGCAATTTTATTGGATTTCGTATTCTGAAGAAGTTTTTAGTACAATAAAAATGTCTAGGACTGATAGTTTTCACAGTATATGTCTAGGACTGATAGTTTTCACAGTATATGTAAAAAACCTAAATTTTTATATGGCAACACCAAGAAAATTTTGCCCGATTTAGTCCACTTTTGAAATATTATTTGCTATTATTATGAAAACACCATGTACCAAATTTCAGCTCTTTATAACAATGCGTTCTCAGGCAGTGTCCAAATAAATAGTGGTAAACGAAAGTTTTGTATGGCAACTTGATATCTAACCATATATGTCTGTCCGTTCGTTTGTGCGCACCATTATTTCGTGTTGCTATAGAGCTGAAATTTTGTACACGGGTTTAAAAAAAAAAGTAAATCTAACTTCGAAAATGGGACAAATAGGGTAACTCCTTCGTGGGGTTGCCATACAAAATTTTTTCATTTTTTACTATATGTCTGGGCGCTGCCGGATAACGCCTCATCGTAGAGGAGTGAACACAGCTTTTTTATAAAAATATTAAATATAGTTTCGAAAATGGGCTGAATCGGGCAACCACTTCTTAGTGTTGCCATATAGAAATTTAGGGCTTTTACGTATACTGTGGAAACGGTCAGTCCTAGACGTTTTTGTTGTACTGAAATTTTCTTCAGAATATGATATTGGTTATAATCATTTTTACTGTTCGAGAACCGTTTAAGAAATATATGCGAAAAACCAAAAATAAAACTTCAACATATGGGCACATACGAAATTACATACCTTGCATTTGAACAATTTGACCAATCCTAACTGTTTCTCTTGTTTTTGTCTTTTTAATGTTTAATTAGTCTCTTAAAGTATACCTTCAATCGATCCGTGTGCTAAAAGGTGGATAAAGTAGATCACATATAACAGCCGCATCATAGATCTAAAGGAGTCATTAAATTTAAGTAGTGTTGGGTATCCATTACTTTTCATTGCAAGACACGAACGGAATATGGATAATGAAGTCCATCAAACAGACACATATTAAACTCAAAAACAACCTCATTTATTTTAAGATTGTGAAGATTATTAATGGAAAACTAAACAAAACATTCAAAGTCTATAGTTAATGCAGATTGTTGAGTAACTTTCGCCAATAATGAGTCCATGCATCTAAAAATAAAAATCTATTCCCAATATAAGGAGAAAATGAATAAAAAATCTTAGGAGCGAATTAATTACCACAAGGCTATTAAAAATGCAAAGGAAAATGCACAAGTGGCAGAACTATTAAAACTGATGGGCTTGAAATGATTCGCCAGAGTTTATTAGCTGTCATCAGTCGCTTGTAGAGTGTGTTAAAAATGGCCATATCAATTCCAAATTCTGCCAAATGTGGCAGGTGTAATTGTAGTTATTCGATTTTTTTGTGCAAAAATCGAAATAGCGAAACAGTTAGCGACGGATTTTATAACGAAAATGTTATGAACAGGTAAAACGTGTCAAAGTGGTTTTTTAAAACTTAAAGTGGAATGTTCATATGATAAAAAAGAAGGCGTGAAATGCTATCTGTTGTCATTGACAAAATATTTACAAAAATTTGATGGAACCCTACGTGCCCAAAAGGTGTGCAACGCACGAGAAATTTCATGAATATAATTCCTAGGAGTATTGAAAATTATTCTTTTTGAGACGTTTACGGTGTTTAGGGTGTTTCTTCCATGGTGGTTCATAGAACGGGAGGTGATAGTACATAGTCACTCAGATAAAAAATGAATGTATGATACAGGGCGGGGGCATATCAACCGTATAGGAGTTACAGGGTGATTAGGAAAATATGCTGGGTTTTCAGGGAACATCATGTATTTGAAAAAGTACAGGGTGTACAGTCACAGTGAAGAGCTCATTTTATGCAAAGCTTCGTGGCCTTACTAACGACTTCTCAACTGGCTGCACACTCCTCCCTTGTCAAAAGTTATGGTTGTCTAAACTAAACAAAATTTTGATTTTCGATTTTTGAGTATGACCCGTTTTTTTTTACAAAACGGTGGTTAAAATAAATTTTTTTTATACAAATTGTAAACTAGGGACTCTCCTCCTTAATTTCACCTAGTACATCCTATGTGCTATTTGTAGCCATTAAAGAGTTATTAGCTCTTAACCTATTCTTAAAACTATTCTCAAACCTCTTCTCAGAGATAATTAGTTCACTTAGTAACTGAAAACTCGTCATTTAAAAAAAATGTCCTCTAATTCCGATATAGCTTGAATAGGTTATGAGCTAATAAGTGTTTAGCGACTACAGATAGCACGTACAGTTAATATGTCAAAATTAAAAAAAAAAGGTCCACAGTTTACAATTTTTATAAAACAAGTAAAAAAGCTAGAATTGGTCTAAGACAAATCTTATGATACCCTAGTTTGCTGCCCGTATGTCCCTCGTATGGACACCCACCTGTGCAAGTTTGATTTTTGATATGGTTTTTGTATATAGTATATCTCTAGAACAGTTCATTGAATAGCAAAAATGATTAAAACCAATTTTATAGGATTTCACATTCTGAAGAACTTTTCAGTACGTTAAAACCGTATAGGACTGATCATTTTCACAGGATACGAAAAAGTCCTAAATTTTTATATAGCAACACCAAGAAGAGGTTGCCCGATTTAGTCTTTTTTGAAATTATATTTTCTATTTTTATGAAAATACTATGTAAAAAATTTCAACGCTCTACATTGACGCGTTCTCAGGCAGTGTCCAAATATGTAGTGAAAAATTAAAAATTTTATATGGCAACCCTACGAAGAAGTTACCCGATTTGTCCCATTTTCGAACTTACTTTTTGTTTTAAAAAGCCCATGTGCAAAATTTCAGGCCCCGAAGTGAACGCGCTCTCGAGTTACCTAGGTGTTATAAACGGAATGACAAACTTAGTGTACCCTATGATTTCATCTAGGGTACAATAAGGTCAAACTAAAAAAAAAAGGTTAGAAAATCCGAAAATTTTATTTTTTTTTAGCTGGTTGAGCAGTTGTTGAACAGACATAAAGTTGTCTGCATACAATGAGCTCTTGACAGTGACCGTACACCCTGTATCTTTTCAGATATAGGGTATTTTGTGAAAATTTAGCATATTTTCTTAATCACCCTGTAATTCCGAAACTGTTGATATGACCCCCTCCCCCCTTGTCTTACAATTTTTTATTTGTCTAGCACTATTACCGCCTGCTTTATGGGACCATCATGGCCTCCCCCCTTGCCATACAATTTTTTATTTGTCTAGCACTATTACCGCCCGCTTTTTGGGACCATCATGGAGGAAATGGAAACACCCTGTATTAAAAACTTGTACGTAGATTAGGTGTCAACAATACTGCCGGGCAAAAAATGGATCTACTACGACACAAAAATTTCTTGCGCGTTATAAAGATCAATGTAGGAAATTTTTGGACTACATAGTAACAGAATATTAAGTGTGGCTATATCTCAATGTAATGGAGTCGAATAGTCATTATCAGAAAGAAAAACAAGTAAAAAAGACCAAATCTAAGTCTAAGACCAAATCTTATGATAACCTAGCCTAGATGAATGCCCGTATGAAATTTCATTGAGCAATTTTTATATTCGCAGTGGTTTTTCGCATATATTTCTAGAACGGTTCGTCGGACAGAAAAAATAATTATAACCAATTTTATAGGATTTCATATTCTAAAGAAGTTTTTAGTACAATAAAAAAGTCTAGGATTGATCGTTTTCACAGTATATGTAAAAAACCTAAATATTTATATGGCAACACCAAGAAACGGTTGCCCGATTTAATCCATTTTTGAAATTTGATTTGCTATTACTATGAAAACACCATGTACCAAATTTCAGCTCTCTGCAGTAACGCGTTCTCAACTCCCCACGAAGAAGTTGACCGATTTGTCTAATTTTCGAACTTAAGTTTACTTTTTTGTTGAAGACCACGTACAAAATTTCAGCTTTCTAAATGAACGCGTTCTCAAGTTATCGTGCGCACGGACGGACAAACATGCAAAAATCAAGATAACAATACCATGCGTGGTTGTCCATTCCATTTTGCTCTACCATCATTATTTCGAGGTGTCACAAACGGAAGTATACCCTTCAGATTTCATTTAGAGTATAACAAATCAAATCATCAACATCAACACGGAAAACCATGGCAATCATCTTCAGGGACAGAAAGCAGCTACTTCTTGAAGAACTTCTTTTTTATTCCTGAAGCAGACACTTTTAAATGCTACTGTTTATGTAGGGACTATGAAAAATTTGCATTGGGCAATACAAAGTAAACTGTGCGGAATGTTGATGTGTGAAGTCTGTTTATTAGAAGATAACGGTCATCCACATACTAAACGCATTTCAAGACAGTAATTAAAGACCTTCAAAGTGACAATATTTGGCCCATTCAGTGACTATCACTTATCTATCTAATATCTCATCTGGCTAGAAAGACGTGATCACAAAAGTAGTAATTTTACACTATTCGTTATTATGTTTCAGATTGTGCCCGTTTATTTAATAGGGGTGCTGACAAAGTGAAACGGCGTACTTTTATAAACATACAAAAGTCACTTATTTAAAAATTGCTAACATGAATATGTTTCAGTCAAACATGCAGCATCATAATTACTATCAAATGAGGAAATAAATGGCTTCTGAGGCTTTGTTCTTACTTAGACCATTTACCTTCTAAAATGTAATGTTGCAAACAACCTTTTTGTTTTTTTTTGGAAATACATATTTCAAATTGATATTAGCGACTACTAAAAGAAATCGGCTTTGAACAGATATGGTTTCAACCAGATGAAACCACTTTGAATAGCACCCAAACAGGTGACGACGATTATGTGCCGAAATATAAATATGATGATTAGAGAAGCAACCACAGTCGTTAATAAAATATTCATCAAGCTTACATCAGGTAAATGAATACGAGTTTCATTTGTATTTTGACAATGGCACATAATTTTTATATTTCCTAGTTAAAAGAAAACTTGTTGAACTTAGAATTTAAAAACAGAGTCATCTACCAAAATTTAAACCAAAATTCTCTTACAAAATTATCGACCAGGAAATGTGCGACGAAGTCATGGAAAATTGTGTACAGAGAGTTCAAGTTTAAGCGATATGGCCATTTGACCATAATTTATGATTAATTTAAAAGAAAAAAACATAAAAAATTACATAAAACAAGAAGCATCCGAATATAAATTAATCAACATCATTACGGATATCTACCTAATATTTTACACACAAAATTCAAAAACAACAAAAAGTAGCAAATTTTTAACCCGGATTTAGAATATACTCAGTTGCGTTGGGATTAATTTTGAGAAAAATATTATGTAAACGAGAGATATTTATTATTTTAAGCAAAACCCTAGATAAGTCAAGTAGAGTCAATATATGTACAAAGTTCATTGCTTGCTACCGTGATTTTGACATGAATTGGAAGAACCTATAACAGAGTCACCACGATTTAGGTATGGTGACGTCGAAAACCTGATTGGTAACCGGTACTTATTAGTATATTTGTGAATTTAAGATGCTCATTATTTATTTCAGCGTATTTAAATGAAGATTATCATTAAATATAGAAAACTGAAATGTCCAAAATTTGTTGCGATTAAAGTAATGGTCATAATCAATTGCGTTATACATTTGAGCAGAGCAGTGGCACAATAAAGTTAATTCTCTAAATAAGAAAACTGTTGTGGGATAGTAAACTGCTTTTTTTGTAACACATACGACATACGACATTGTATCAAGAAATTTTTATTTTTAATTTATAGTATAATATGACGTCTTTAAATATATTAAAAATATTTATAAAAGCATTTTATTGTTTTGACAAAAAAAAAAACACCTAATGATGATTTCCATAAATCGCGCCTGTTTAACTTTATGCGATTTTCAAGCTAAGTAATATAAATTAGTCCAAAATTCGAACCGCTTGGTTGCGCTTTGAGACATGAATGGGACATTAAATTGAATTGTGGGACATTATTTTACTGGTTATGTAAAATACTGGAGGTGATGCTGGATAACTGAGATTTAAACATATTATTGAATAAATCTTCTTAAAGAAAAAAAAAAAAAAAAAACAATTTAGCTAACGAAAAATACTAAGAAAAAGTAATGAAAAATAATGACATTCCAATATGTAGCGGCTTTGTACGTACATCAAGCCATACTTCATTATGGATCCCCTTCGAAAAGATAGCACATTTCTGCACTGGAAATTAAACTTTTTTAATTATCATGTAAATCGTGTAATATGTTATTACACATCATTAAAAGGGATAAAATATCTTTTTTGGACAAGTGCGCATGTCAATTAAGTTGTGATCGCCATTTCATGGTACAAAAGTTTTGAATACGTCAAAATTTAGTGCTCAATTAGGGCTAATTTAATGCCACTTCCCCGAATTTGATGCTTTAGTACTTTTTAAAAAAATCCATGGATAATACAACTTTATTGAAAGGTGGGACCACCAACTTTAAAATGGAAAACGTTTTTTAAGACCCCAAAAATCGTAGGTTTTAATGGCTATCTGCAACAAATCAACGGCCAACCATGGTTAGAATTTTAAACTCTTACGATACACGGTAATTTAGGACAAACAAATTTAGTTTGCAGTGACCACCGTGTAAAGCTACAAAAACTTAATAAATTGCAGAGAATAAATGCAATTAGTATCTCCACATAAATTTAACGTAAATTCTTTTGTAATTTGACAAATAGCGAAAAGCGTTTATCAGGGTTCAAAAACTAGTCTTCCTCATGTTTTACGTTATGAAACTCAGCAGCACAATGGAGTATACTCGTAGAGAAAACAGGTGTGTGGTAACTCAAATTTAGCGTTGTGAAATTCTATTTGTGTTCAAGACATTGAATGTCAATTTCTAAGCTGGGCACCAATTTAGCATCTACATTTCTCTGTTGCACTCAGCAATAGTTAACCGCTGATTCATGGTTTCTTAGTTGGTTTGTTGGAGATTAGGCATAATAAATAAATACTATAGAAAAACAGTAAAATAAATTATATTTTCTCTACATTTCTGCGGATAACGACTTATAGTATAACCATTATCAGTTCCGAAAAGATGAGAGTATTCAACTCCTTTCCAGTATTATTTGTTGGTCACAGATTTAATCCAACTGAAAAACACAGAATTATTAAAATGTTGGTAGCGTGTAGGTTAACATCGATGGAGCATTTTGTTTTTTAAACTTTTACTTTTATGGTTTCTTGGCCTCAATTAATTTCTTACTTTCGGAGAAAAGTCATCAAATTGGCCCTAATTAAGCCCTAAAATATTATGCAGTGCACACTATTGTAACAATACTATTTAATCTATTCTCAGTGGTCCTAACTTTTAATAAAGTTAGATTATCCATGGATTTTTTTAAAAAGTACCAGAGCATTAAATTCTGGGAAGTGGCATTAAATTAGTCCTAATTGAGCCCTAAATTTTGACGTATTCAAAATATTTCTACCATGAAATGTCGGTCCCAACTTAATTGACGTCAAGTGCGCTCAAGTTTAATCTTGCGAAATGCTTGAAATAACCTCTGAGCATTTATTTTATTTGAAAAATAAGCGCAAATTATAGGGGGAAGAAGAAGTGATTTTAGGTGTACGGCAGAAATCTGGAACAAAAAGTGTGCTGGGATACTCTAAGCAATCTATTGCTATAATAAGTCCTATTTATTTACCTGAATATACAAGAAATTAGCTCTAGAAGTATATTTGACAACGCAAAAACAACAATTTGCTTGAGAAATTCTTGCGAAAAAAAAGTACTCTTTTCTAAATTCATTGCGATTCTAACTTTTTAAAATTTAACAATTTGATAACAACTATATGAGCAATTAACATTTAAAAAAATAAGAAAAATTAAATGGATGCATTTGGAAATTGTCTATACATGACATAACCATGTTTATATACGACAATAACAATGAAGAAAAACCTAACATTTCTCATACAAGAAAATAAATTGTATGCAAAGCCATCAATAATAAATAAATAATAAATTAAATTCCCACAATTTACATATCTTCTCTGACTAAAAATATTTTCTTTCTATCCAAGCCAGACATATGCATAAGAAATAAATTTTTTATCGTGAGAAATGCTTACTAGGCGATTTTGCTGATTAGTAAAGCAGGTAAAATAATTAGGCTTATCATAGAATATATAAATAGAGTAATTATTTTTAATGAAATCATTTGTGTCTGAGAATTCACGGAAGACATTTTAATTGTACACATTAAAGTGACTTCTTATTGCGGTGTTGCAGTACAAGAACCATTTTTCACCCTTATCAAGATCGAGGTACAAGAATATTTGATCATTTAATAATATCAAGACAAAGGAGTTCTGATTCAACAGAAATATTCAAGGATAAGGGGTAATTCCTAAATGTTCTTTTTTCTCATACGAGGGTAGTCACAGAAGTACCCGATCTGACATATAGATGGTGATTGTTGTTTGAAAATAATGATAATAGTAGAAAGTAGCAACTTTAGAAAGCTTAAGTTTGAAGTTTGACGACGCGGTGGTTGACCAAAAGAAGTGATTATGATAGAAATAGTGAAAAAATCTATAAAATGGTATTGGATGATCGTCGACTGAAAGGTATTTCGAAAAGCTCTCTACACCGAACAATGATCGAAAATTTGGACATGATAAAGATATGCGCAAGATAGAATTTTCATTGATTATATCTTCAGAAAGGTAAAACAATCAATGGCGAGAGTTATGCGAACTTATTGCAGCGTTTGAGTGACGAAATCAAGAAAAAACGATCGCATTTGGCGAAAAAGAAAATTTTGTTTCATCACGACAATGCATCAGTGCACACTACGTGTGTAGTTGCCATGGCCAAAATTAATGAGTTAAAGTTCGAATTGCCCTATTTTCGCCCAGATTTAGCCTCTTCGGATTATTTTCTGTTTTCGAACTTGAAAAACTTGCTAGGTGGTAAAAGATTTGTCAACAATGAAGAGATGGAATCTTCGGTTGATGGATATTTTGAAGAGCTCGACGATCCATACTGTAAACAGGGTATCGAATCTATTGAACATCACTGGAAGAAAAAAAATTAATGGAAAATGTGTGTAGGATTTTACAACATAACAGTATTATTGTATTAAATCACTTGAAGGAGATGCATCACAAAATGTAATTATTTAATAATAAATATTAATGTTAGTCCAGTTATTCATTGATCATGAAGATAATGGGTTTGATTTCAATACTTTATCAGAAGAATACTGGTTGCATCAATAAGAAATAAGGTTAACTATAATATGGACATTGAGGAATCTGGTATTCAAAACATATTTCAAACTAATATTCAGCCACTCGAAGCAAATGAAGAATAAATTTCCGACGATAGGTACCAAAATGGCTAAGAACTAGACTGAACTTGGAATCAGTTGTGACTTAGCTGTGAGGCACAGGTATGTGAGGAACAGGTATATTAACACTGAAGTAATCCGAAAACAAGCCGATACATTTTGTATCACCATACAACGGCTTAGAACCAGTGAACGCAGTTAGGTGTTGGGCCCTGGCAAGCCGATTTTTTGTTGGCGTGCCGCTGCCAAATATAACTGATTCATAAGATTCCAAGCAAAGCTGTAGAATACTCAGTATTTAATAGATTTAATACCTGTTAATTACCAATACTAAGTATTTAAGAATCGATAATTCCCAGTACTTACTAATACTCCTATATTGGAATTATGCAGTCCCATTCCCGGAATTGCAAATAATATTATAAAATATCGGAAAGTAATTGAATTTGCGGTTCCATTACAAAAATACTTAGAAATATCCAAAAGTATTTAAATAGTATTTGGGCATTACTATATAATTCCTTTCAATTCTTTTCATATTTTCAATTACTTTTAATTACTTCAAAGACTTCAGTACTAAACATGATATTGTACTTAATTATGAAATGATCTAGATGAATTTTCTTTTTAATATTATTGTAAAAATCTTTTCCCTGTTATAGAGGTACAATTAAATTAAGTAGTCTAGATAAGTACATTTGCATTGAAAAAAAAATCGTAGGCCAAGAGGTTAAAAATACAAAGTCACACTCTAGGAAAATATTTGTTATTTGCTATGTTTTGATATTTCAATTTGCAATTTCATAAAAACCGATAGTTAAACTTAGTTAAATGCACCTAATTTTAGTAGAAATGGCACACCATTTAGTAATATATCACGTTTATTATTGAAGATTTCGAAGTAATAAAAAGTAATTGAAAGTATTTGAAAAGAATTGAAAGGAATTATATATCAATCACCCAATTTCAAAGCGCAATGAGTTATCTTGCCACCATATAATTCACACGTGCTTTGTATAAAAAGTCCTTATATGGGCAATTGGTGTGACCGCCAACATTGAACTTCTATAGTAGGCGATCAGAGATAACCATACCGATGATACCTCTCTAATCGCTGGGTCGAAAAGTTCAATAATTTTTTTTGCACTTAAAATGCATTTTATAAATTTATTGAAATTATTTTCAATAAATTTCATTCTGTTAGACGAGAAATCTCTTTCATGTAATTATATAGAAATGCCCAAATAATTTTGGATAATTCTAAGTATTCTGGTAATGGAACCGCAAATTGAATTACTTTCCGGTATTTTAAAGTAGTATTTGCAATTCCGGCAATGAGACTGTAAAATTTTAATTCCAATACAGGAGTATTAGTAGGTACTGGGAATTATCAATTCTTAAATACTTAGTATTGGTAATGATAATGGTAATGGTACTTGAATTTTACAGCTCTGATTCCAATATATATTTATTAGTGGCACTCCATCATATAGACCTGTGGCAACATTATCGTTCCGGACTGTACAACTAATAGTTCACAAAAACCACTCTAATCGCTTTAAATAAATTTCTAAAAATATACTTTGAAGCACTATATAAAAGGGGAATTAGTCAGATAGGCTTTCTAAAAATGAGAAAAAAAAGACAAAAATGGAAATAGTCTAATGACAACGTCTGATAAAATAATATCACAAAGTACAAAAAGACAACAAACTTTTTACACCTAAGGAAATATTCAATCACTGTTTTGGTTTTGAATTGTATGCAGTCTAGATAACCTCCTTTTATATAAAATTATAGATACCTGTATTGCAAGTACACCATTTTCACAAATAACTGATTATCAAAACGATCTTAAGGTGACGAAGGCTGGTACGTTTACTTTAGTTGATAATATTTGACGAGCAGCTTTTTTTCTTCTATTTATAAACACCCGATAAAAAACACAGCAAGAGCTAGTTGTATTCAGGATTTTTAACACAAAACATATTCAACAAATCTGCAAAATACTTATACATAAAAGAAAGTGTCGTAGATATGTGATTGAAGAAGCTCATATCTTTTAACAGGGCAAAATTATATTGAAATGAATCTACCAGAAGAAAGACATAAAAAGAAAAACTAGGACAAATGTGTGGTTCCTGATTTGTACACCAAATAGAAAAATTCTCACTGTAATAATTATAATGGACAACTTTTTTCAATACGTTACCACTAACAAAATTTGTAATATCATTAAATTTTACTAGTGTTATCGCCATAAAGAAAAATAAGCCATTTGATATGAAATGTATCACCTTAACTGAAAAAAGAATTAATTGAGTTGGGACTAATAGTGACTATATTTTTCCGTAATAATGCATCAATAGTTTTAATGCAACGTGAATTTCATTGAAAATTTCTTAACCGTTCGGTATCCGCTGCTCAAAACAGTTTGTCGTTTCAATGAATCTTCACATTATGTACCTATGTCAACAAGACAAAGGTCAGCGGAAATTTCTAGACGCTTCTTCTACCAAAGTTTAATATAAATATGTTCCCATAAAAAATTTAGGTGATTCACCAACTATTGCCAATAAGCACACATCTCCTAAAGAGTTTTATAGTTCAATAATGAAATTGACGATTTTTATTTAGAGCACTACTGAATTATTTATGATAACCAATTTTTTAATATCAAAATTGCAATGAATTAGGCCAGAGGACATGTGATTCCAACAAGATGAAGACACGCTGCACACAGCACGCGAATCTCTTTCAAAGGTGTTTAATCTTCGATTTTGGTCTCCCAGATCACTCGATTTGACTATTCCAAATTTCTTTATTTAGAGTTATTTGAAGCTATTGGTAATATGTGTACAAGTTCAAGACCCTTTATGACTTGAAAAATAACATTATCAAGCAATCAACAATTTACATCCACATAATTTTAGATAATTTGATGAACTAAAATCGCCCAAATTTTGATCTGAAATCGTCTTTTACAACTGATGAAAAAAATATGCTACAAGTTGAAGAAAACTAATTGATTTTTTTTTGTTTAATTCAAAAATTATAGGCTACGAAAATGCAATGATAGTTTTTGCGCCATCAATTACAAAGGCCCCCAGAGAAATAATCGATACTAACGACTAGTACGAGAATTTGTCGGACTTGCAATGGATTGCTTGCCTGGAAATTTCAGGCTCCATGTGATCCAAGGCTACTGCTACCCTTGAGGTCTTACTTAAACTTCCACCCCTGGATCTTGCCATTTAGGTAGAACGCTATGTGTAGATTTCGGTCATGAGGATGTTAGAAGAACGAAATAAGCTGGATACACTTGGATTTGCCTTCCTATTTGTGGATGAGCTGAAAAGCTTATCTCACCTAGACCTGATGCGCTCCGTTAAGAGATAGGATTTTTTTTTGTGAGAGTGCGTTTGGTATTTTTAGCAGGTTAGCAAAATGGGTTGATTTGGCCTCCATGCTTGGGATCTTTCATGTCCTTGCTTTCAATTAAAAAAGAAAAAAAGGCCGAGTTCTATATGCGACCAAATAAGATATTTGATTCTATCTTTAGATGAGACATTGTTTTCTTGGCAGGAATCCTGTTAACAATTGCAATGGTAAACTCTATATTCAAATTTTTATACCTTAGATGAAATCTGTAGGGTATACTAAGTTTGTTAAAAAAAAAAAAAAAAATCAAGTAAAATTAAGTTTGGGCAACTCCATACAAAAAATTCGTTTTCCTCTATATATTTGGACACTGGCGGAGAGCGCGTCGATTCAGAGAGCTGAAATTTGGTACATGGTGTTTTCATAGTAATAGCAAATAAGATATCAAAAATAGACTGAATCGGGCAACCCCTTCTTGGTATAAAAATTTAGGTTTTCTACGTATACTGTGAAAACGATCAGTCCTAGACATTTTTATTGTACCGATAACTTCTTCAAAATGAAATGTTATAAAATTGCTTATAATAATGTTTTCTGTCCAACGAACCGTTCTAGAAATATATGCGAAAAATCACTTCAAAAATCAAACTTACGCAGACTTGTGACCATACGAAATTTCATATGGGCATTCATCTAGGGTATCATAAGAATTGGTCTTAAAATTAGACCAATTCTTGATTTTTTACTTGTTTTTTTTTTTTTTTAACTTCTAGTTTTCATACTATCTATAGTTCCACTATGAAGGGGTATAACATTGGTTATCATTATATAGAAGAGCTCTGTGAGAGTTTGATCATATGCCTAATAGCCATATGATCAGACTGTCCTAGATGGGAAATGATAGAGGAAATTGTTCGAAGTTTCAGAAGAGGAGATGTTGGTTATGATCACCACCTTATCACAATTTACATAAATCAAAAAAGATTACCATTGTCAGGAATATATGGTACAAGGTAACAAAATTAACTCGAGGTGCTTCAATTAAAAAAATTCCGAGATGTTATGAAAAAAAAGAAGACAATAATTGGATCTAAGCCAAACGAGTAGGCACATTTGAGTTGCCTCCATTTTTTGCCATACAAACAATATAATTATAATTGGCCATAAATATCAACTCAGCAAAACTGCAGGCAGTCGAAGATCTTCCTAATAAATGTGGATACATCATTAAGCAATAATTATCATTATATGCCTTTGCGATGCCTACACCTAATCAACCCACACATAATTGGAAGAAACAACTCTCACCCATTTATGAACAACTGCGGCACAGAAAACGAAATTACATTGTACTTTTTAAGGATATGCATTTGTCATCAAACCAAAACAATTCTCGCTTTCGGAAGACTCTATAAGAGCTATAAAATTTGAGCAGCATTGCCACTATAGAGGTTCACATTGAAATGTTAATCCAATTAGAATAGGTCTTTTCACCGATTCTGCTGCATAAAGAAATGTTTATTTAAAATTATAATGGGAATCCATAGATTAGCAGTATTCACTTCATACATTATCACAATATACCTATATAATGTAAAGCATTTAGTGTTTCAACAAACCGCGTATATATGTAATCTACGATTACCAAAAACTATAAATCCAGATCCGTAGACTCCTCTATAACAACCTTTTGCGTTATATATGATGTTATAACAAAATTAATAAACTTTGAAGTATTTTAGTATAGTAAATTTAGTATAAACACTTTCTTTTTTATTGTGTGTAAATTTAAAAACAAATTGTCAAAGGCTATAAAATAGAAACACAATTTTTCGGTGCACTAAAGGTATCACATCACACAACAACAAATTTTTTTTTTAATATTCAAATCACAGTTTTTCGATAACATTAAAACTTAAAAAAACACTACCAGGTAATAAAAAATAAATAAATAAATACGAAAAACACTAAACAAAAAAAAATTTTCGGCAAATGCGCTAAAAGAGTTGCGCAGTAGAAAAATTAAAAACACCGCCCGACTTCAAACTAAGTAGTGTAAGAAAAAACCAGAAATATTCTTTCAAATGGCACTCCACAAAAATACTCAAACTATAATTTCACTCAATTTTATTGTGGCGAAGTTCGATCGCAACATGGAATCCTCACATATACATACATAAAACCCTGTGTTTCTTTTGTAATTGTAGATATTAGTAACACACAACAAGTTTGATGGCTTGTTGTTAATAAAATCCGTTCAAACTCAGTAATCACACTCAAACTTGAGTAGAAATTTACAAATCCGGCGAATTCGTTTAGAGTATGTTATGAAAACAGGTGATCGCGAACTTTACAACACGGTTTAGGAGAGACGAAGATGATAACCGACAAGACGAGAAGGAGCCAACTACGCGGCAGAAGACATTTATCGCGCACGAGCAGATATCTTCAACTAAAAGGTGAAGCTATACAAGTTCCCAGCCCCAGCCGTTGTTTTAAAACACGGCAAGAAAACATGTTGGGGTCGGAGGCTGTGTGTTTTTTGTTTTTCATTATTTTGATTTCATTGAGATTTTCACTTGAGATATATTTAACACCCGCAGACACACAACAAACAGGTGATCAGGCAGCAGATCATGGGGATTTGGCTAGGCTCAGGTATTTCGCGTTTTGGGGTATAAGTTTGAGAATAGCGGGGATATAATATATATATGATCGTTTGTATGTATATAGAATCAAGTTAAAGTGATCGCAGCTATTGGCTATATCGTCAGTGCAAGGTGACTTCTTCGAATCTTGATCTAGTCACAGGTGGTTATAATTTTTTACTTTCGTTTTCAGGTGGCTATTAAATGACTTTTGAGTGCAATTTTTTCTGTTTTTTTTCTTTGCATATAAACATGGCGTTGACTTGCTCCTAAAATTCACCGCAATTGCCTACTTAGTTGTTTTACATAAATTTCAATAAACGTTTGATTTTCGTTTTTCTATAGCAAGTTGTGATCTAATTTGTTGTTGTTTTTGTTATAATCTTGACAGTTCGGTCACATATCTACTTACTAAATTATTTTGATCGTGACATTATGCAAGAATTTTTTATCGCTTGCAGCTTCTTTTCTTAAATTACCGAAGTATTTTCGACGTCAATTACCTTTAGGCGTTGAATCTTGATAAGTTGTTAACCATTTGAATTCAGGTAGGTAGGTATGCAGTTTTTATATAGTTAGTCAGTAGACATAAATATCTTACTATAAGCAGTCCAAGGAATAGTTGTTTTCGATTTATGCGCATACGCTTGCGCAGTAGTAGATACTTTTCCAAAATTGATCGATTTCTGTCCGATAGTAAAAATCTTCGAGGTGAGAAGTTTCGACATTTTACACACACTGAAAATGATCTAGGAAAATGTTAGTAGGCATATGGTTTAGTTAATTTGGTTTCAAATTACCAATAATAGCTGGACATAGTCTCAGTCTTCAGAATGGTTTTAAAATTGATAATTTCCTAGCTATCAATTTGCTTATGAATGAAATCTGACGTAACTTACATAGATGTTAATTAATAAAAATATTAAGGTCATGGCTGGTTAATTAGTTTTCTTAGTAATAAAAAAAAAATTTTTGTCTTAAGGCAGGGTATCTCTGTAGATTTGAGTAGGTGTGACCACTTTCTATTGATTGATTATAGGTATATACATAGTTGTTTTTACTAGGAGGTCAAAGTCAAAATGGTTGTAATTTTTTGTTTTTAAATGATTTTATCCAACTTTAATGTTCGACATTTAGGTGAGAAATTATCAATAGGTAAACTGTAAGTCGGATGTGGAACTTTTCTATACTGCTTTTTAGAGGGATGAGAGTTAATTGTCAGTTTTACGAGTATGGTGCTCCCTTAATTAATTTACTCATTAAATCTTAGTTATACTCGTGATGATGCCAAAGACAAATTGCCAAATGCCACCTAATCCTGATAAGAATATTTTTTAACTGTTTTGTTAACGAAGGATTAAATCCAAATTTTCCATTTTTTAAGGTTGTCATAAACGTAGGATGTATGAATACAGGACAAGATGTATGAATACAGGTAATTATAATGATAAACAGGTGTAATGGTAGCTTTTTACTGTCTGGGTAAATATAATAATAAAATAACTTGAATCTCTAAAAATCCGAATCGTTTCGTTCAAACTTAAAAAATCAGCTTTTCTATTATTGAAACGTTTTTTATTCGTCCACATAATCATATAAAATATTAAGTGTATCTATTTTCTTCTTTATTTCGTGGACGAAGATTGCTACGTATTGGCTATATAAAATGGGTGCATGTAAGTGGTTTAGGATAGTGGCAGTGATTTCATTTTCAATCTTTGCCAACACAAATGGCACTCACTCTGCGTGTTTTCAAATACAACGTACTACTATTAGCAGCCTTAAATGGGAAACACAATGCGATGGTCATCAGCGTTCATCAGCTCAAATTTCATTCTATTCTCTTATCAAATATAGGAATAAATTGAAATCTGAGCTGATGAACCCTGATAACCGTAGTATTGAGTTTCCCGCCTTAAAATTGCTAGAAACGTTTCGGCTTGAATAAGTGCCACGTCAGAGTTGATGAATTTTATAAGATAAGTCGTGAAAAACTATTTTTGTTTCTTAATCACCCTGTAATTCCGAAACGGTTAATATGCCCCCTGCCATACGATTTTTTGTTTCTCTAAAAATTATCACTTACTGTTTTACTGACCACCATGGAATAAACACCCTGTATAGGATGTTCGGTAATCAAGAGGTTAGGGTATGCCAATGAATTCCTTGGGGTATGCTGAACATACCTTTGCTTTGAACCACCTCTAAAATCCCCAAATTTAAGTTTGAAAACTTTCCATTATTCAAAGGAAGTATAGTTACTAAAGTGCTCATAAGTTCTTTCAACGACATCATAGGATTATTCTTGGAAACGCCTTCCAAAAAGGAGCTTTCATCCTTTCTAATGATATCCAACACTATGCGATTTATAGACAAATGCTTTTGTTATCGAACCTTAAAATTTAATTTGTAAAAAAAAAAGATTGTTTAATACTTGGAATTCTTACTTAAGGACGTAATTCTTTTTTTCTCACATATGACCCAGTCCTTTAAAATATAAAAAGAATTACCTCAATATCTTGGGTCGTTCAAAAGTTATTAAAATTTTTTGAATATGCGAAAAGTGAAAAAGTGCTCTACGTGAACCTCCTCTTGCAAATTGCACATTTCTGCTCTGAGATGGGTTTTAAGTGTGATTCTGCTATTCCGTTGAAAGGACTTATGAGTGTTTTACTATCCAAATTCCCTTTGAAAAATGAGAAATTTTCATATATAAATTTTAGGGGCCTCCATTTTTAGAAGAGGGGGGGGGGGGGGCTAGACCAAAAGCGCGATCACGAAACTCCAAAGAATTCATTGGCATAATCCATCCTAGTTATTTCCCAAACACCTTTATACAATAAAAAATTATATTATTATAAATCCCCATGTTGCACCCCACTGCATTCAAGATTTTGCCGCCGCTGCACCATACCCAAAACTGATAAAAACGGACATATCAGCCATCAATTGTACTTGATATTTATACAAAATATTACAGTGTTTTTGCCTGTATTGCCACATTAGATTTCTACTGTATATTTTTAAATTAAATATATAAATAAAATAGAAATAACTACTCAAACCCAAGAGGCCAAGTGCTTGAAATTTGGCTAATAGGGCAGCATGCCAGACTCTATTAAAAGCCGTTGAAATATTCAGGGCAACGATTTTGGACTCACCAAAATTGTGATGATTGCAGTTCCAACGTTCCGCAAGTCTCAAGATAAGCGTATATCCCGGACGTATTTATACTGTATAGATTTCCTAGAGCCTTTTCGAGGATTGCACTCTAGAAACAATATCGATTTTCCACACCTAAGATTGTCTAATGTCCGCATCTTATGACTCATTTTACGCGAAATTTCCATTTCCAATAGATGTCATTTCATGTGTCCATTTATATTCCACGTAATAATATTATTTATTAGCTACTTACTATCATATTTAAGAAAAATCCTCACTTCTCTCTTCCAGCGTTATCACTATATCTATGCAACGGTAGATGAGGAACATTTGCAAGATTTTATACATTTGTAAGTTTTTTACTATAGGCAGTGCCGCATTTAGGAATTTTTGAGAGGGGGCAAATACGTTAATTGCTGCCCCCTCTAACAACAATCTTTATTTGGGGCAAATTTTATTACTATGCAGCATATATGACAGATAACTTATTATATAATACATATATACCCCTAAACGGAACTAAAATCTAAAAAGCAATTTGATTTTGAAACAGTACTGATTATTAATTAAAAACAATTTGAAATTAAGACCCATTAAAGATATTAATTGTCGTTTGAATCTCAAACTGTTTTAAAATAAGAGGAAAGTTAAAAATCGTATCATTACAAACACAGTTTATTTTATTAACACAAAGAATACAAGTTAACAATTTTATTATGTTTGAAATTATGTAACGAGCCGAAACCTGCAGAACGTAGCTGTAACGCCCGTTCTACGTACCATCTTTACGTCGGATGTTGTTTTGTGCAGAGTTGTCATTTTAGCCACTATTTAACCAAAAAAAATTTGTGAAGAATTGCTAACTGCCTTTTACACCCTAGCTGTATTCTAAATTTGTCATTCCGTTTTTAACACCTCGAAATAATGATGGTAGAATACAAAGGATTGGACACTCATGCATAATATTAAAATTTGTTTTGATTTTTGCATCTCCGTCTGTATGTCCGTCTACATGATAACCCGAGAATGCATTCATTTAGTGTGCTGAAATCTTGTACATCGGGTTTTATTAAAAAAAAAAAAGTAAAATTAAGTTCAAAAATGGGACAAATCGTGCTACTCCTTCGTAGGATTGCCATATAAATATTTCGATTTTCACTATATACTTGGGCAATGCCCGAAAACGCGTTCATGTAGAGAGCTAAAATTCCGTACATAGTATTTTCATAAAAATTGCAAATACAAGTTCAAAAATGGAATCAAACTAGCAGCCCTTTCTTGGTGTTGCCATGCAAAACTTTGGGTTTTCACTATATACATGGACACTACCTGAGAACGCGTCGACGAAGAGATCGTTTTCATAAAAATAGTAAATAAAATTTCAAAAATAAATTCAATCGTGGAACCCTTTCTTGGTGTTGCCATACAGAATTTTCAGTTTTCATTTCATTTAACTTTTATTTTCATCTAGCTGGAGTATAATATTATTGATTTTAGATCAATTATAACTCTTTCTCTTCTTTATTTTAGGAGGCGCTTTTCAATATGAATCTTCCCGACTAGAACGATTAAAATTTGAGCCAGTTTCAAAAAAACTCTGGGGTACTGCCGTTCAGGTTGAAAGGATTTAGCCGATTTTTTACCCGAATTTAAAGGCCTTAATCCGGCTAAAGCGGCTAAATTTAGCTGGCATAAATATATTTTTCTGGCAACTCTGTGCTTGTGCCTACTATCTTAAATTCTTCTATAGTCGTGATAGGATTGATGGATGGTGGGGAACATAGGGTTGCCAGCCACCTTAGTACATTTGTAGAATCTTTCAATTCCATCTATGATACAAAGATACAATGCGAGGATTTAGACGAATTGTTAATATAATTAGCTTGCAAAGACTTACAGACTTAATAGAAAGTAAATTGAGTTCCTGTATGTAAGCGCAATTCAAAGTATGATGTAAGCAGAGGAGTTTTCAGATTCCGGAAAGAAGACTAAACTATGGTCTGAAAAAAATTTCCAATTCTTGTAATTAGATATCTTTTTCGTTTAGTTATGAGTTCACAAGTCCGCTGTAATGGCACCCCATTAAAACTAGCGCCCGGGGCAAGTGCCCTCGCGTGCTCCCCCCTCCCCCTTCCTAGATTCGGCCCTGAGTATGAGTATAGGCAACAATTAAAATAGAAGGTCTTCTGAGCACGATAGCATAGTAAACAAAAAAGATTCATGAAACTAAAGCAAAGTTTTAGATAACAGAGTCAGACGGAGAAGTTATGTGGAAGCCCTGTGGTCCTAAGAGGGTGAGAAGAAATAAACCGGAGTCTCGTAGGTATACAATTAAATGGGTTAAAGATAATATTAAATAGTACTTAAAATTGTTGTTAGCTATATTAATTAGACACCTAGAGACTTTGCTGCTCCCCTCCCCCCGCGCCACTCGCGACATAAGAATGAAAAATTCAGTCTAATTTGCTTTGATCAAACTCAAATTTGAACGTCCTAATCTAAATCGTTATAGTAAGACCAACTTTAGTATCCATTTACAACAAGTGTGCAACTTTCTATCTAAATGCCCTTTTATGTAGGTAAGCCATAAAGAAGTCAATTAAGGAAATTATTCTCCTATTTCTTCTATCTTAATCTAAGCTTAATTGGATTTAAGTTGACAATCTCTTATTCTGCTCCAATCACCGCAGATCCGTAACGATTAAGCTCATTGTAATGATTTCAAATTAAGCCCGTGATCGATTCTTATCTGATGTAAATTGGTTCACGATATGATCTAAAAATGAATACAAAAAGGTTCAATTACGTTCCAAATTCAGTACATACACACATAATCCAAGTCAATCCCCATATTTGGGGGAAAAAGTTGAAGGCGTTATTGGTCAGGCCAGAGCCTCAGAGCAAAGTCGACTAACCGCAAGAAACAAACAGCACACAACTTTCGTCTTTGGATTATGATATCAGTGGCGTGCCAGGTGATTTTAATGTCTGTCTCCTGTACGTGTGTGACAGAAATCCCTTTTTTTCCTGCCGTGCTTTGCTAATTCCCATTTATGGCACTCGCTCGCTATTTTAATTGAAATATCAGAAATTGTTGAAATCGTTCGTTATTAATAAATGATCATTTTCCCGCTGGGAATTTCCTTCATTCAGCTGTGCAATGCTGCACACTGCAACTATTTCACCTGATCTTCGTGGCCAAGAAGACAAGACTTCTTTGAGCCATTTCAATGGAATGAAGGAGGACAATTACGGAAATTCTTTTGGAGGAGTTTTGATATATATAAAAGCTGGTCAATGTCAAGTTTTGATTTATATACGACAGTGCGAAACGGCATCATCTTTGGAATGTATGGATGCGTAACTAAGTCCACTTAGAAGAACTAGAAAGAAGCATACAAAATATTGTTGCTGACTTGAATTTTTTTTTTCCCCCGCTGTAAAACTGAAGCGCATTTCTTTCGTTTGACAGTAAAATCTACTCAAAGTTGATCAAACTGTGATGATCTTTAATAATCTTGGGTTGAGTCGTTTTATTGAGCCATTAAATAACTGAGTTGATACCAAATAAAATTCGTTTTCATTGTGTGTCTGTCGTAGACAGGTCTTTTAAATTTTTCTGAAATGAAGTGGAAAGTTGGATTTGTGTCGTGAATTCAACCGGTTTTTTTTGTTGAAATAGCTTGAAATCCTGGTCATTTGAATAATTTTTTCGTAATGTCCAAAACTTATTGGGGAATCATAAAAAAAAAAAATGAAAAAAACTGAGAAAGTGTAATAATCATTTTGTGGCAGTAAAATTCTCTTAAGAGGATATGGTGACCTCCAGTTGTGCAATTTAACGTCTGTT
This sequence comes from Dioctria rufipes, assembly GCA_963924295.1. NCBI lineage: Eukaryota > Metazoa > Arthropoda > Insecta > Diptera > Asilidae > Dioctria > Dioctria rufipes. The sequence continues at coordinate 341,712,680 of OZ002740.1, read as the reverse complement.
TCTGGTTTATTATGGCCATACTACTTCGCTCTACACTATTATTTATAATAGCGCAATTTAACATTGTGATGATTACAGCATTTTGATTGCTTTAAATTAATAACTTAACGCACAACTTTCATAATATCACCCATGAGACTACGGATATCATTATTTGTCTGATTCATTGATTATTTTGCTTAATCTCCGCGGTTGGGATTCTATTTTTTTTTCAATTCGCTAATTTCTTAATTTATTCCATTAATTTACTTTGTGGTTGAACTTTGTTGTAATGAAGTCATGTTGTGATCTTTTGTTTTTTGTGTTTTTTTTTTGTAGGCTGAATTCCACAGTTATATTGGGCTAGACTAATGAAATTGATCGTGAATCACATGCTGGGACCTTTTCCTTATTTCGACTTCTTCGAGGTGTTTAGGTGAAATTGAGAGGTCAAATGTATTTTTCGGTGGCCCAAACGTTTCCTTAATACAGGCGTCACTATTAGACTAGTGAAACCTGAAGGATCAGATACTTAATTTGGATCTCCCGTGTGGAAGTGTATAAGATCCAGTATACACATCCGAACGAGAGATATGCTCGAAGTTCTTAAGGAAATCAACGTTTCCAAAGCAGCATCCTTGGCTAAACCTCTGCGCAAGCTATTCTACTTATTTTATTCGACAGGAATTTTTCCAACTGCTTGGAAACTACCCCATGTTCAGCTTATTCTCAAGAAAGGAGAGTTTAACGATACCTGAAATTATCGACTAATTGCAATTACTTCGATTCTTTCATTATCTCCAAATTAATGAAAGTTTCTAGAAACCAATAAGCTCATCAACGATCGCCAATATGTCTTCCGGACTGTACGCTCATTTGAAGGCTTACTGACTTTTCTTACGGAACGTTAAAACTGTTGTCTTTGTAATTTTGGTGAGGCCAAAATCGTCAACCTAGAGTGTGGCATCCTGCCCTTCTAGCACTGGGCATATCCATCTCTCATCTATTATGGATTGAAAGTTTTTCAGGCGACCAGATGTGACTGCTAGTTCACCCTTATATTTGTTCTTGGCAGTATTATCGCTGGCATTGTGCAATAGAGTATGATATTTCTTATTGCAATAGATGCAGGTTTTGTTGGTTCTGAACTTTTCAAATTTCTTGTGGGATAAACAATTTTTGCATAAACTTTTTTGTTTACAAATGAATTTTTATCTAGCACATTTAATTTTTTAAACTCTACCCATTGGAATACAGAAGGCGCATATATTTTTTGTTACAGTAGAAGAGTAGAACGACTTCTTCTTGTTATAATTTATAGTCTCTGACTTCACTTGTTTTGAACCTTTTATACAGTCTAAGATCTGGAAACGTTTTTCAAGGCAGTTAAGTAGCTCTGTTGTGGTTGGCATCTTCCTAGGATTAGAGAGACTCTCTTCAAACAAGCGCAAGCTTTCTGGATCTAATTTCTTCATTGTGATGCAGACAATAATTGTGCCCCATTCTCCTGTCCTGCAGTTTAAGTTATTCAATGCTACTAAGCACTCTCTTAGGGTGTCATGAAGCATTATGACGTCCTGTGTTCTACCCTTTTTAGGTCCATAATAGCATTTATGTAGGTAGTGATGATTTTTCTGTTGTTATTATACCTTGCTTGAATAAGTTGTATAGTGGTTTTGTAGTTATTATTACTTAACTGAAGGTGGATTATAACCTTCCTGGCTTCACCTTCTAGATAGTAGAGAAGGTACTGCATCTTTTCCACTTCGCTTATGTAGGGATTGCTATGAATGATATTGTTAAACATATCAATAAATGCTTTCCAGGTTTTATAGTCTCCGTTGAACTTTGGAATCTTTATCGGAGTTAGCTTTGGAAGGTTATTGAGTCTGGCAGTTTCCAAGTATGGGTGAGAATGAGTAGTATCCCAGAGACTTCTTGCAGAGACTTCTTGTTTGAGGACTTCTTTAACTGTAGCTGAAATAACGGATACTGCAACTGTTGGAAGCGGTAGTGATATGTCTGGAAAATTGGCCTTAGTGTGTTCATTAAGTGTCCGTTGTGCTGTTTGAAAACATTTTTGCGTTTTCGGTAAAGATCTTTTATAAAGTAGGAATGTTCTTTATCGAGGGAGATCTTTAATTGATCGTGGTTCTTATTAAATTCTTCCCAATATGTGTTTAAAGCATCATGTTTGGAAGTTAGATATTCTGAGCCGTCTTTTGGAATATTTATCGATAGTTTCTTAATATTGTCGGCCAGTTGTTTTTGTACCTCTAGTAAGTCTTCCGGAGTCATGACTACTGATGGATTAAGTGATAAATACAGGAGATGTCTGGAACTGTATGCCGTATTCCACAAATACTCAAACACAATTTGAGTCTGGCTGCTTCAAGTTAAGTAATAGCTCGAGAAGGAACTGTTTGGAGTATAACACAAGCACTCAAACTTAATTTGAGCCTTGCTGCTTGAGGTTGAGTTGTAGCTCGAGAAGATGTCTGGAACTGTTTGGAGTTAAGGGAAAAATTTCCAGTAAATTTCTAAGAAAGAATTGCGGCCTTCCCTACATCAGATCCGGCGTACCAGCAAAAAATATTGCTTACTGAACGTTTTGTTATGCCATTTTATGTTCGCTACGCAGGATTGAGGTAAGAATAACTTTTGAAAATTAAAGTCAGAATAAGTTTAATTCCTTATAAGCGATTAAAATATCACTTGAGAACAAGAAAATAATTTCTTTTAATTTAATTCGATTTATGGGTGTAAAATTTCATCTGATTGTTTGAGTTTTATATATTTTTTATGTAGTAAACGTTTTAAAGAGTGCTCTAACGGTGACATACAGAAACACAATATTTGTGCCACATGAAATAGCAAATCGCTCAGGCCATTGTTATAAGTCAGTGGTTCGGACCGTCTACAGCCACCAATAATATGTAGAATTTTGAAGAAATAAGGTCGATTTCAATTCTAAGAAATAAATCAATTCTTTTCTACATTGAAAACAATTTATAGAGGCATGAGACAAAAATTCGCGCTGATGTACCCACTGACATATATAATATGGCCTGATTAACTTTCTATTTCATGTGGGCTCAGTTGCTAATGTCAAAAAAAGTTCTTACGCCGGTGCCAACAATCAAAAAAAATCATTGGCGGGAAGTTGAAAAAATGAGCACGCAGCTCGAAAAGCGATTATAATAAAACCTTTCGAATTTCTACTGCATATCTAATGAATATATTGCGTTTGGTAAAACAATTTTATCTGTAATTAAACCAAATAATTAATTTAAAAACATTTTTCTCGACGCACCCACTTATTTATTTGTTGTTTTCAGTTCTCCTCAGTTGGTACTTTTTGCTTAGACCGAAAGAGTCAGCAAGATAGAAGTGAGCCCACTTTTCGCAGTGCATTTCTACGAACATAGTCAGTCCATGTTATATATGTCAGTGGATGTACCTAGATTTACGCTCATAAAAATTTTTAGCTAACAAGCCCAAACAACGAGTCGTCTGCAGCTCAGCCACCAATAATGCACACAAATTCTGAAGAAATATGATCGATTTAAATTTTAAGAAAGAACTGAATTTTTGCCTTAATTGAATTTGGTTCGTACCCATGATATATTTAGCCGAGATCAGTGAGTTATTAAGGTTTGGTATCAGCTGTTCCATACATCATTTTCTTAGTACTACCGTCGATATCTGTATATTTGTTGTCTGTGATATTAGGTTAAATCTTCTAAGATTAATTAATGCTTAAGATTTAACCTGAAAGTCAGACGATCTTGGAAGTCAAACATTAGGCATAATTTTCCTACATAGGTACATATATCAAACGTGTCGAAATTCCTTGAAGTTCATCTAACTTAAAAGTTGAAATTTGGCAAAAAGTTAAGAATTGTTTTCGAAAATGAATTAAATAATTTTAACCTGAAAGTCTTCTTTTATCCCAAAGAAAACCCCTGGAAGTTATGATTAGAATATTATCATGTAAAGGGATGTTTTTAAGGTAAAGTGGACAATTAGGGCTAATAATTATCTCCAATTCCAAATGAAGTAAAATTATACATAAATAACCATATCTGTCTTTGGACTGCATGATTTTTCCTATCTTTTTCGTTGGGTTTGCCTCTAATTTTCTTCACTCAATCTTTTGCCATCATTTTTTGAATATATAAAAAAGGATATTACAATTATTTCAAAGCAAGACTCTAAATAGTATATATTCGCATCTTACGAAAGTATTTTAGTAAACTTTTGTTTTTTCGTTAATCATTTTTTATTACATTTATTCTTACTATTTATTCTTACTATATATACTATATACACATAGCTTCCATGAAAATTCAATAAAACTCTTAAACTTTGTTTTTAATTCTCGTTTCATGGATTGCAATTATCAACTTCAAGTAAACTTGCTTGACAAACTCTATTAACTGTGCAATATATAATTTTCACCTAACCTCCTATCAAGATAGCTTTAGTAGATATATCCAGGTTTTTATACAACTGAAAAAGAACTAAAATAACAAAACTTGCTTCCTACCATCTGCTTTCAATAAACTAAAGCAAATGACCAAGAAAGTCTTATCCGATAATAAAACAACGCCGAGTGCACTTTAATTGCTGTTGGAGCAAAGTTTTGAAGTCGATTTTAATTAAACCTGGATCAGTCCTATTAATTAAGAGTCTCTGAACGAAAGGAGACGACACTTAATGGATACGCTCCGGATGCTCCAGTTTATGTATATAGGTATAGTCTTGAACTTGTTGATACATAGACGGTGGATTTCAGAAGGGTTTCGTGCTATGAAGAGGGATAGATATACATACATACATACATACGTATCTACCAACAGGTGTATCTACAGATCTATTTGCATTTACCTTCGATTAATTGAGTTGTAAGTCGATGGTACTTCCAGTCTGTTAGGTAGCCGCAACCTTAAGTGCTATGCGTTCAGCTGCTTAAAATTACAAAAACAAAATATAATATGGTAAAGAATGATTTTTAGTAAGGATGTGAAAGGGGAACGGAGAATATTGTGCAAAAGGTGTGGTGATGCCATTTGTAATAAATTTTTCGGTAAACATCAAAAAGGTGCTAGTTCCGAGCATCTCGCCTAGAGTGTTTACCAAGATCTTTCGTTAAGATTTAAAGCCGACAGAAGTGATTTAAATTCTCTGCGAATTTGATGCGCTTAACGTCATATATGCAGCAAAAATCTGTAGACTTAAAGAGATTTTAATTTACTGCAGATATTTCGTATGCAAATATACTTCATTGGTGTTGGATGCACGTATTTTGTACACATTTTACTCTATTTTTGTCTTTGGTATACCTACCTACTTTATCTCAGGTGCTTTATCAATGAACGTTAATTTCATTGCACATCCGCCATTACTGCGCATAGGTAAATTGACATTCAAGCTATAAATTAATACCAATTTCATGTTATAACTGGGCAATTTAATCAAATCTCCATTAATAACTTCAGCACTTTTTAAGCCGAGTGATAATTACGGACATTTTCCTTCCCTGGACATTTCGTAATACAACTGGTATGCAATCAGTGAACATAAATTCTAAGTAATACATATAAGCTCGGAACAGAAGACCGTTGCTCGGATCTATTAAGGATTCTATCAATTTGTCGGTATCAGTTGACTTCAGTTTTACCTTTCTACACCGCACTATTTCTGTTCGCTAGTATAATCATGGACCCCCCTTTAACCTCGATTAAAAGAGCTCTCCCTAGATATTTTTAGACGAATTATCATTATAAAGAGAGAGAGAGAGAGAGATAGATTTACTGGCAGGTAGATCCTATAGAGACTGGCTGTAGTTAGGAATGTCTTAATAGGTGCTAGTCTTTGATAATGGTGATGACTACTCACATCTAAACTAGTCGTTCTTGGGTGACATTGTCATAATTGCAACCCAAAGATATCTCACTCCGGTGATGAGGAAAATAATTATTTACCAACTGAGATAAATATTAGACGCACATGCAATTAGGAGGTATTCGTCTTAAGTGTTTTATTAGTGCTAAGTAAGCCGTGCGTATACAAGATTACTAAGGAATTCTGTGAAAGCTAGTTAAGTGCATAATAATTGGAGGTAGCTACTATTCAATAGAGAGGTACTTAGAGGTTCTATGTGGTCAATGTGTGTGATTTCATATGTGATTATATGTAAGGCTATTTTGTAATGAATATTCTTCTATTTGAACTGGTTGACAGGATGAAGATCTTTAGTGTAATTAGGATAGAGAAAAGAAATGATGCAATGAGTACGTTAAAACTAAATAAAGACCTTAAGTTTGCCCCTCCTGAAATAACTATTCCAAACAGGGATTTGATAGTGGACATAGAAACAGCCATCAGGTATACCCCTTACAGTGAGAAAGAATTTGGGTTACCAAAAACGCATAAGCCAGGTAACATCATGAGACCCATTGTATCGAATATTAATTCCCCGTCGGAGAAGTTGGCTAAATGGTTAGTAGCTGAGTTTCGAAATTTAACCCCTCCGATGAATATGTCAGTAAAAAACTCAGTCAGTCTGGTAGAGAAAATAAAAGATGTTTCGTTAGAAGAAGATGAAGTGTTGTGTTCCTTTGATGTTGTAGCACTTTTCCCTAGTGTTCCTCTGTCGGATACTTTTAAATTTTTAGAGAGATGGTTGGATACACAGGATATCAATAATGAAAAAAGATTGATGTTGATTGAACTAACCAAGTTCAGCAGGAACCACAATTATTTCATGTTTAGATATAAATTTTACAGACAAGTTGATAGCACAGGAATGGGGTGCGCACTATCTCCATTTTTATATTCTGATATTTTTCTTGGATACTTACAAACATAGTGCAAAGAAAAGGATTGGTTTCCATGGATTTGGTTTAGATATGTCGACGTCATTTTTGTAGTAGTTAAGAGAGAGAAGGTGACGTCCATTCTGCAGGAGCTCAATGGTTTGTTTCCATCTATTAAATTTACTTATGAGATAGAACAAAATAAAAGTCTTCCTTTTCTGGATATTTTAATTTAAAAACGAGTCAACAGCCAGCTCAATTTTTCAATATATAGGAAATCTACTAGCACGCAGAGATTTATAACTTCGGATTCCAACCACTCCTACCAACATAAAATGTCTGCTTTTTACTCCATGAATCCATCGTATGCTGAATATTCCGATTACTGACTTCGACTACAAAAACTAGTTGAAATATATCAAGGACACTGCCTCGATAAATGGCTATAACCCTCAAATTATTGACACAATTATACAAAAAATAAACCAAAATAAGTGGATACGTACCATCACTACTTTAAAAAGCGATTGTGAGAAGAATGAGGTTAAGAGAGTGGTGATTACATATCATCCAGAAATTACCGGGAAACTTAAGAACATCTTTAAGAAAACCGAAAAACAGGTTGTTCCAGTGTCTAAAAATAAACTTGGCGCTCATCTTTGAAGAACCAAAGATATAGTTGATCCCCTGGATAAAAGTGGTATATATTGCTTGAATTGTTCATGTAATTCTATATATATTGGCCAGTCATCGAGAGCGGTTAAAATGAGATGGCGTGAACACAATATGCACATAGTAAACAATGAAAGTAATAGATCAAGTGTCGCACATCATATTTTGAATAATTTGAACCATGAACTTCACTTAGATGACTTCAAATTAATTAAGGCTGAATCAAATAAAGAAAAACTAGACGCTTGGGAATCTCTTTTTATGCATTTATATGAGGATCGCTTGATAAATTCAGGAGAAGCACCGATAGAGCATGGCCTTTTCTATTTGCTAGATTAAATCTATTGATATCAGATACTACTTCAGTCAACATTGTCTTTTTTCTGAATAGATTTTTATCAGTAACTGGCACTTGATGTTTGAGTTGTTTTCAATTTATTGTAGTGACCCTTTATTATATTTTCTGTACTGTCTATTGAAATTGTTCTCAGTTTAAAAAGATTACCGATGATGGTAGCTTAGCTATCGAAACGCGTTTATATAATAAATAATCTTGTGAAACAATAAGAAGCCTTTTTATTACTCTATATCTTTATTTAGGACCAGTTTTGCGTAGTACTAATCCGGCTGCTGTTAACTTCGCTCGTATTAAAATTTTGACAGGTGTAAAATTTGTCAGATCTGTCTACTACTTCACGAGCCAAATGAGAAATAATATTTTGAGTTTGTTGTTTGTACACCTCCTGCATAAGAGAAGAGAATGGAGCATAGACGAAAATTAAAAAATTTCCAATTTCTTAGTTTTTTATCACCTGCAATACTTTCTTCTGACCAGTTCGCATTTTGTTCCTTCTTAATTACACTAATTTTCATTAAAACTAAATAAAAATTCTTTTTATTAATGAACAAGTTTGAAAACACTTTCTTATGTGAGGTTTATGTCTACGTTTAATACTAATTTTCTGGGTCAATACCGCATATCGGATTAAAGTAACTATAATTTTTCGTAATACGATATGTTTTGACCACTGCATATTAGTTCTGCGTAAGTCGACTTACGTAAACTAGTGACACGGTCTAAACAGGCTCAATGTCCATAAGCAGAAAAAGTTGAAAATTAACATTGTAATATAAAATATGTATAATAATTAATAGATGTTAATTACGTCCTTTTACGTAATTTGAACGTCTACGTTTCTAGATAATATGCTGAGGTTATACATTGGATCTAAGAATAAATTTTTTTTTTTTTTTTTAAATTTCCGTGTGTTGTGTTCTTTGATAAATTAAAAGACCAAGCACGGCTGTAATGTTTTTTAATCCTAATTTATAATATAGAAATATATTTCCGTAATGGTAGCAACACAAGATGTTGAGTGATTCACGGCTGGTCATGAGACGAGAGTCCAATCTTATTTTCTGACATAACAATTTGCGAGGGCACTTTTTTCTGATTTTATTCTATTCAGGTCTACGTACTATAATGCTTAATATAACACCGTAGACTACTATCTTCTTCACCATCGTAGATACTGTTGGATTAGACCGGTTATGCCATATATAGATTAGTGGTCCCAAGAAACATTTTGTGCCTAGCTGTTTTTTAATTTTTCATAACGTCGAGGGTTTAAAGCTGGTATGGAAAAATTTGGTAGCTATTCCTTTTCAATAACAATTACCAATTGGGCATATAATAGGCACATTTAACTATTCCTAATAAGTAGTAATAATTACGTTCCATTATAGGAAATGTTTCCCTTAACCGTCAAATGAGAATTAAAAGTGTTGTTTATTGTTTATAGAATGTTTAATCAAAAGGTGTAAGCTAGGTTAAAGAACAGACCGTTCAAAACCACAACCACTTTTTACAGAAAATTAAAAGCACTAAATAAAATGAAGAGGAGTCAGTACCAAGATTTGCAAGTTTCATACATTTTTCAATGTGAATTTCTGGCAAACTATTTGTACCAGAATAATGACTTATATCTTAAATTAAAGTTAGCGAAGAGGTCTAGTAAATAACGTCGAGAAAAATAAAAAAAAAAATTATTGCAATGGAGATATGTAAAATTGTAAAAAAATGGTAAAAATTGATTTTTTTCAAATCAAATTCCTGTTAGTAGGTATTCTCATTTCTTTAGATTGTGACTATTTTACAAAGATAAAGCCTAAATCTAGCAAATAACGTCGAGTTTTTTTCATTTTTAGTGACCCCTTTTTTCAATTGTTTAACTCTAATAGTACTTGTTTTCTCTCTCGATATTTCACAGACGAGAAATTGCAATATTTCGTTGAAAGTTGTAGAAATATAAAGCAAAATAGTATATTTAACAATTACGTGCAAAATAAAATTTAGGAGAGTTCATTCTCGTTAAAAATTTGCAATTTCTTTGAACTGCAAATTTTGATTTTCGTCTTAAATTGTCGCATGTTTGGTTTCTGCCTTTCACGCTAGATGTCTCTGATGTAACTTATGGTCTAGGTCTACGATAATTTTATATGAATTTTTCATACTTTCAGGACACAAACCTACATATAGTAAGTTTTATTGCCTACAGGCTCGCTGGTATCTAAATTGAAATTTTTGCTAAGTACTGACTCCTCTTAAAAGAATCAGTAGCTACATGCAAGAGCAGCCCCAGTCGCAGCGGCATTAAGAAGATATTAGCATCTTTAATTATCACAATTACAATCAATCCGTTGAAAATAATACAATTAAATGTATTAAAGAGACAGACGGTGATGTAAATCACCTAAATCAAGATTATGGTCAATATTCTATAAATTGTGGTGATGATGATGAGACTGGATTTGATGAAAACGATGATGGGAATATAGAGCAAGTAGAAGAAAAGCTAAGTTTCCTTGAGAAACTTAAATCTTGGGTGTTGATCCTCTGTCGTTACTACGCTTAAATAAAATGGGATTCTTACTGAGAGATAGCAGAACGTTATTCAGTACTCCTGGTATAATAGAAAATGTTTTTGAAATGGGTAGTGGGAAGTATTGGCATGGTGTATTAAAAAAAAGTTTGACAAGAATGTTTTCAAAAATAACAAATTCAACAAACATATCGTTAATTGTAAATGTTGACGTCTTACCAATAAATGGAAGCTCAAAAGTTGAATTTTGGCCAATATTAGGTCTGTTCGCGTACTTCTCGTGCAAAAACTTTCTGTGTAAAAACTTACTCGTGTGGTGGGGGAAGAATGTAAAATGCATGAAAAAGTAAGGGAACGCTTTTCATGCAACTTCGTGAAAAACAAGAAGAAGAAGTGTGGAATAACATTTGCAAATTGAGTATTGTTTTATTTTTCTTAACTTGTTGCACTCTTGCAAAGTCCCATGAAAGCATTGAATAGTTAAACTATCTTCATTCGACATTTTGATTGCGATTTAAAAACTTTTCAGAAAATTAAAAAATGAACTTTCTTATGACAGCTGTCAATTTTCCTTGCAAGAATGGTGCAGTAACTAAAAACTTCGGGTAAATTCATGCAAGAGGAGAAGCTGTGACGTATGCAAAACTCGTGTAATTTTGTGTGCACGAGAAAGTACGGGAACGGAAATTGAGTAAGTTCGTGCAGATTCACTGGAATGTATTGTCCCAAAACTAAGTACGAGAGCAGACCTATTATGCGCAGCAGCGGAAATGCCAGATTTTCCTATAATAGTTGCAGGAATATACTGTGGTGATACAAAACCATTATTGCAACCATTTTTAAAAGGCTTTGTTGCAGAGATGCTATCAATTTATGAACATGGTGTGACTGTAAATGGACATAAAAGCAGTGTAATAATTAAATGTTTTGTATGTGATGCTCCTGCTCGGCGGCCGGCATTTGGTTTGACATGTTGAGAGAAAGGCACAAACAAGGAAAAATTTCTATTTAGGAATTTTCGTAAGCACAAGGCGGGAATCGTGTCAAATTAGGCACTTGCAAAGAAAATACGGAGGCCATTTCAGACAGAAACAAGGAAAAGTTTCTATTCGGGAGCTTATAGAACACAAAACAGTAATCGTGTCATATTAGGCACCTGCAAAGAAACAGACGGGGAAAAATTCTCATTTTGAAACTTCTGGCTAAAAGATTCTTCTAATATGGCGGTGTCTTAAAATGATTTATATTGAAAAGTTAAGAATTGATTTTCTATGAAATTAGCTCCAAAAGGAGATTAGTTTCTTTCATTTCAAATTACGGGAAAAATACGAAGAGAACTTGTCATATGGAAGATAATAAATTTTTTAAATAAATATTAATTAAATTTGAATGAAGTTCATTTTTCAGAGGGAGTAGCATTTTTTATCGAGCTATTATATGAATGTTGACGAAGAATTTTGCTGCGTTCAAATTTTTGATCTGAAGAAAAAAACAAATTTTTTTAGGAAATTCCCGTGAAATAATTATAATAGAATATGATAATTTCCATTTTGAGTTATACTTACGGAAAAAAACATATAAAATCCACACACGCTCAATTATATTATATTTTTTGATTCATATACATATTAAATACTTATCATATGTATTTCATCAATTATAAAACTAGTGGGAGCCCGTCGGCGTTAGCCGGGAATAGTATAGATACCTAGACAGGTGGAGGTGAGATGGGGTGGTTAGAGATAAGTAATATCTAAGCTATTATCTGACTCGATCACGCGATTCCGTACTCTAGAGCTTTACCCTGTGTTTGCATGTGTGTATGTGTGTGTGTGTGTGTGTGTGTGTGTGTGTGTGTGTGTGTGTGTGTGTGTGTGTGTGTGTGTGTGTGCATGTATGAGTATGCACGCATGCATTTATATGTGCGGGAGAGTGTAGCTCTCTGAGTCGACGTGTTGTCATGCAATGTCCAAATATATAGTAAAACACGAAATTTTGGTACAACAAAAGTACGAAGGACTGGCCCGATTGGTCCCATTTTCGAACTTAATTAAATTTTTCTTTAAGTAAGTCCCGTTCACAAAATTTTAGCTCTCCACGTCGATGTGTAAGGCACTGTCCAAGTATACAGTGAAAAACTAAAGTTTTTTATAGCAACACCCAAAAGTGGGCGCCCGATTTGGTCCATTTTTGAACCTGTATTTGCAATTTTCATGAAAACGGTGAATACAAAATTTGAGCTCTTCACGTCGACGCGTTCTCGGACAGTTTCCAAATATATAGTGAAAAACCAAAGCTTTGTATGTCAACATCAAGAAAAAGTTACCCGATTCAGACAATTTTTGTAATTATATTTACGATTGCTATGACAACAGCAAATACCAAATCTTAGTTTTCCACGTCAATGCGTTCCCATGCAGTGCCAAAATACATAGTTCAAAACGAGGTTTTTGTATGGCAACCCTATGAAGGAGTTGCCCTATTTGTCCCATTTTTGAACATAAATTTATATATTTTTAAAATCGCCGTGTTCAAAATTTCAACTTACCAAGTGAAGGTGTTCTCAGACAGTTTTCTAGACCTCAACAACAGCGCCATCTATCGTGTCCAAAACTATCCTATCTTTCAAGCTGGAGTCAACCAAATATATTCACATAATTTAATTGAAATCGGTTGGGCGGTTTCGGAGATTAGCGTGTACGAACACAGTGGCACGGGATTTTTATATTAATATGACACATCTTCCACACTGCCCAATGCGGAAACCTTTATAGTACCTCACTACAGTACTGTGGTGGCTAAATTAAGAGACTTATAGCGCTGGACAAGTGGTGCTCCATTAAGATGACCCCTTCCCCCATAGATCCGCCCTGATGCTATAGTAAATGATTTTCCTTTTCTGTGAGAACTAACCAACTAAGGTGCTACAAAAAGATGTCAAAATAATTAAATAACACTTAAAAACTACCAATAGCCTTCTACAATGTATAGCAATATAGCAAATATAAGAAAAAAGTCCTAGTGGACTAGTGGCCCCCCCCCCCACGCAAGTAGAAAGAATACTACATTCCCCTAAGTGTAGTGCCATAATACTGCGTTTCTTTGGGTTTACTTATTTATTATTATTATTAAATGGGGAATGCAGACCAAAATGCCACCTCTTATCTACAGTCAGTTCGATCTGTAATGTCTTTTGTGACAATAATCCTACATACCCTAGGGCGCTCGTTCAAATTTCACGGGTCTTTTACAAAACCTGTTATATTTTTGGGGGCCATCTTTGCAACATCCTTTGGCATTCGGTATACATTTGCTAGATGCAGTCTCATCGCCTTCCATACCGAAGCAACAGGTCTGACTATCGACCTAGATCATCTTTTTTAGATGACATCTAAGTGGTCAATGCTCAGTAAATACGCCCTCTCATTAGTTTTAATTCTTTCATACTAATCATGATACTTTTTGTCCTATGTTGCGAATATGGAATGAAATTCATCGCCTCTCTCAGTTCCGGGGTATTTTTCCCGTGTACCAATTTAATTTTGTTATATGGCACCATCCTTTGAAGGACGGTATGGAATCTTGTCGCTTTTAATGCTTCATGTCCTGGCACCCAAATAAATCTAGAACAATGCCAGACCAGTTTATTCTCTAAGGTAAAAGACCTTAACACTTTGAGTAGGTACTGCTTAGCTGTTTAATATTATCTATATTTTTGCTCCATGCATATTCTTATGAATGATTTCGCGAGCACAGTGTTCTATTCCATGAATCTCTACCTAGAAAAAGGGTAGGTTATGCCGACGCATATATGCCCGGGCCTGCTCTACTTTCTATTTTGAATTTGTTTGCATTCCATTTAGGAGATCCTTTTTTAAATGATAATTCCCTAGAATGCTACTATTGACGGTCCCCTAAGATCACCTTGAATGGTGTTTATGTCATGTCGGCATGACGTCTGAAATAGGGTTGGCCATCGGGTCTTCTAGAAAATTCTCGTAGGACTTGGAGGTCACCCAGATTGCCTGCACTATAGAGATTTGCCGTTTGCAGTGCAATGGCAGACACAACTTGCTCGGACCGTCTTCAGCCTTAAATTATGCACACGAATTCTGAGGAAATATGGCCGATTCAAATTTTGAGAAAAAATTGAATTGGTTTGTACCCAAGATATATTTGGCCGTGATCAGTGATTTATTGATGTTTGTCCATTTGCTGACTACTGATGTCAACTCAATTCGCAGGCTGCAGACTTATATACGTATGGTGCAACGTAGTGAACTCACATTATTCCGCCAATGTGATTAATGTAGAGAAGGTGAATTGATCGATTTTGACTATCTTAACCCTTAAAGTTGGGGCCTCGAAAAGTATTTTTCAGGTTCTTTTATTTCGCTATGATATCTTTACACGCTTGTGTCTATTGGAATTTGTCTCTGTGCCGCGTAGGGAACAAATAAAACCTGGCAAGACTTCTATGTACATGGGCCTAAAGAGTTTCCATATTGTAGGCTTCTACTCATTTCTTTCGAAAATCAAATGGCTTGAAAGTACAGAACAAAATCTAAGTCTCGTTCTATCTTATTGGACGGAATTACCTCCAGTGTATACTAAAGGTTTGTCCATGTGACGGACTACAGATTAAGAGAGTTTGCCTGGCATGTAACTTTGATTGATTGAAACCGAGGATTGGGACTCTGATGGGGTCATCCGAACATAGGCCAAGTCAAGGCCCATTGTTCACCCTCTAGACCCATGAGCGATTGTTCATAGGTTCCAACCGGACGCTCCTAAAAATTTCAGTATTGGCCCCCAGCCGCCCTCCTTGCCTGCATCGTGTAACTCCTCCAGGGGGTGTGTGCCAAGAATTCTGACATAGAAAGTGGGTCACTGTTTCGGATTCGTTTCCGCAGCCGCTGCATGCAGGATCTTCAATAAGTCTCATCCTGTGAATGCCTGGCATGTACCTCCTTAACTGAAACATACAAATAATTATGGACACTGCCCAATTTTTGTTTAAAATTGAAGTCAATACGGATTTTGTTAAAAAAAAGTCCTCTAAACTGTTCCTGTATAATTTCCTATTGCATGCTTGATGTTGTTGTTGGTATGTTCTTGTAGTTGAGAAAATGTTAATTATGGAAATGAATAATTGACCAATAAGAAGGTGAATGTATGCATATGAAGTGATCATGGGATTAACGATACCAAAAATTATTAAGTTCGAGGTTTAGCATTGCTCAATCATACTAATCACGCTATATGCACTTAAGACCGTTACCTGAACTGAATACTTACGTACGGCTTAACATTCATTAGGCTCTTTATAAATAGAAAGCAAAAACTCAGCAGTACACTAAAGACTTCCAATTAGACGACTTTGGAGAGCGAGCACCAATCAAGCGTTCATACAGAAAAGTCGTAATAATAATTAAGGGAAAAAAAACGGATCATCCAAAGGGCATAAATCATCTTGGTGTCTAGCATGAATCAATCACTCGTCGATTTTCTAATTAAAACATCGAAAGTAAATTGTCAACGTAGAGCAGCTGTTCTCTGTCGCTGCGATCGTCCACCATCACCGGATTAGGATAGTTACGGTCACTGGCTCGGCTGTATCGCCATGTCAAACTCTAGAACTACAAATCATGACAATAATTATGTTCGCATTCCACAAAATCTGCTACTCATGTTCTAATGGAGCGTTTTGCTGGCACAGATATAGTCTCCGCAACAGGAGAGAGAATAAGAAAATATTGAAAAATTATAAAATCAATAGAAAAAAAAATCATTGTACAGGAAAAATCAGCACGATCACTTGATCACCGATCGATTGATCTAATTTTCTTGCACTGCAATTAGATTCACTCTCTGTGTACTAGTGCTACAACATATTCGCTCTAAATTATTGATATCTTTTTACCAATCAAGTGATCAACAAGTACGGGAAAAATCACGATGGCTGCAATAGGCACTTTGGCAAGCTGGAAACATGGAGAATGAATGCCACAACAAATCTCCAATTAATGATTGGCTAAATGAAGAAATTACTTAGAATCTATGGATGTGGATAGGTGCTGCTGTTAAGATGATTTATTTTATCGCCACTGTATTTCTAAAATGGGTAGTCTCTTATGGATTCCAAATTGCTGGCTGCAAATTGCCGATCATACATTTTTAGTACTTAGGCGTAACTGAATGATTGCATTCGCTAATTATGAGTTATGTGGTTTTTTTTTTTATTGAACAAGCAATCGGAATTACGCGTATAGCTTCGCCGGTTTTAAGGCAAATATAGATCTTCATATTTTCCGTTTATTTTTAATTAAAGAAATTTTATCTATTCGAAGAATACGAAAAGCGTATAACTATGATCATAAAATTTATCAGAATTGTTTTTATTTCGGTTCGGAACCAAGGCTGGTTGTGTAAAATAAGACAAGAGTTGGCAAATGTAAATTATATGCATTTAAAACATGCTGCAATTTGTACACTTTTAATAGATCGCGATCTTAGAACTTTCGGGTTCTAACTGATCGCGTCATTAATTCGAGAAAATCGATTTCAAAATTTTATTTCCGTAAAACTCGTTTTCTAATTCATAATTTCCAGTCATGCTACACACGAACTTAGTACCATATGAAATTTACTTTACTTTAAATTTTCGTTTGAATAAATTGAAAGCCATCCGATATATAGCAGTTTTTTTAAATCAGATAGAAACTTTACCTAAATTTATGTCACATAAATTAATTTTCCAAAGCTGTATCTGTACTTAGAAATTCGGGATATCGTTTCCCAATTTTCGTAAGAATGTTAAGTTTTTACTATCTTGGTGTTCTAAAGAAACAAAAATAAATGAACTGCATTAGAGTATTAGTGATAAAAAACACTGTATATAAAATAAATAATAACTAATAATAATAAATAATAAAATAAATAAATAACATCCTTTGCAGCTTAGGCGTTTAATGTGGACCTTCTCGAGGATATTAAGATATCACACTTCAGAAGAAGTGTGATCATTTGACTTTTTCTTTCAGAGCATACAAGGGACTAAGTGCCTCTGGATAAAGAGGTAGAGTAGTTGCAAGCAAAGAATGATTTCAAGTGCTCGCTGAGGATATGACGTGAAGGCGTCAGTGGTGCTCAAGCACACCATGCTTTGCACCTTATAAAGGGTCTTCTTGCTGGCTGTCTGCATCGTTTTAGGCCACTAGGGGCTTACCCTCAAAGATCCATAAAGTCATTTTGGGATTCAGAATTTATTTTTAAATGAAAATCCTTTGGCAGATCCGAATACATAATATATAGCTTTGTTGGTCTTCATTTTAAGGTGGGGATTCGAGGTAAGCTTACTATCTATGTTTACTCCTAAATATTTGATATTTTTGGAATATTCTAGTGAAAGTCCAATTAATTTAGGAGCTAAGCACTGGAGGCTCCTTTTCTTGGTGAAAGGGCCTATATATATCTTAGCTGTGTTTTTTGATAGGGTCATATTCTAGCACCATCTTGTGAGTATATGTTAAAGGCAGTTTATATAAGCTTTGGTAAAAGCTGAATCAAGTTTCCTTTTATCACAAACCACAATGTCATCAGCGTATTCCTGTGCCTTAAAGTCGCCTCTTGAAGTACAACAAGAGCCATAGTAATGGTATTAAAACTGCGCCTCTAGTCGCTCTGATTGTAGGGGTTTCGCCGGCTAAGGCAGTTGCTATGTAGCGTTTTTCCAATATAATGCCAAGTCATCAGACGATACAAGCTTCTATACTTCTATTTTCGATTAGTCTTTTAATAGAGATAGATAAATAGTATTGTCGAAGGCGTCTTGTATACTCATGAAGGAATATAACAAGACCTTCTTGTCGTGTGAGGCTTTCTTGATAATTTCTACTAGACTGCTGATAGTATCCTTTGTGAATTTTCCAGATTTAGTGGTACATTGATTTAACTGTATCTGACAGATGTGAATTATTTTCGAATACCACATTTTACAAGTTCAACATCTTCGTAATTTTCATAACCCATTTCTGCTTCTGATCAATTGATTGAAAAAGGATGTAATGCTTATTCCTCATAGTCTATGCCAATTAGCAAGTTCACCACCAAAAATATAAGACTCGTTAGCTTCAAAGTCCTTGACAATGATCTACTGCGAGTGAATGCAAGGAAGGGCCAACTATTCAAACCTATGTGTGTTTAATCTTGTCACAAAGTCGTACTTGCATGATTTCATGCCATTCTGTGCCCCATGGTTCTATATATAAGAGAAATACATAGCAGATATAAATTTATTGCACCAAGTTGATATACGTTTGGTGTTCACATAGAACTAGACAGCATGAAGTATCTTCTATATCGTTGGATATACAACTTTAGGGACTATTTCAATCAATAGAGAATGGTCGAATTTGTATGACTACATAAATAAGCTCAATTTGTTAAAAAATGTCGGTTAGAACTCGGGAGTACCAAGGTTACGAGATGTATCCATAAATGAATACTACGCACAAATAAAACACACTATATGTAGGTACATTTTAAAAAAAAATAAAAACTGCTCTCTTAAAATTTCGACAAATATAGTCTTACCGGAATTAGTAAAAGGGAGTTAAAAAAATTAGATTAATTAATGACGAAGGTAAAAAATTAAGCGAAAAAGTACACCAGCATAATATGCATAATTCGATTTTTAAATACAAGAAACAAAAAAAAAAAAAACAAAAAAAAGGGAATTTTACAATGAAAAATTAGGGATTAAGTAGTAAATTTACAACATTATTTGATATGGAAATGTTTTGGTGTAAAATTACTGCATAAATTTACAAATATTTCTTATAGATGTGGTAAAAATACCGCTGGATTGTATTGAACTACACACCGGCAGTTAGTAAAACTATAGTAACAGAAATGTAAACATACCAAATTAGTACTTGTTAGTGTAAAATTTAATAATGTAGGATGTAGAAGTGTGCCTACTTATGGGAACATTGCTCTTGCATACATATAATACCATAGACAAGCAATAACAGATATACAAGGCCCATAGTAAAATGTGTAGTAAGGCCCAAAATATATTCAAGGCCTCAGGCCACCGGCCACAGGATGTACACCTCTGAAGCAATGTAAATGCATTGCTTAAGTTAAGGCCAATTCAGAATCGGCACAGCATGCAGCAGCTATGATGCAAGGTTTGATATGGCGCAATTCTCAATCGATGCATCATGATTCATGGTTTGGAAAATTTCAAATTTTGATGTATGCTGCAACAGTTCTGCCAACATACTGAGGTAAAAAATAAATTTCACTTTTTATTTATCTCTCAATTTCCTTCGGATCTATTTTTTATAAAGAAAAACGACTAAATTAAAATTTTACACGAAGGAAAAACTCGGTATTAAGGTGTTATGTTTGTAAATAATTATGAATTATAAAAAAAATTTAGCATTACAAAGTTTCCTATACTGTTTGCAGCAAAGATGGTTGCTCCGCCGATTGTGAATTGGCCATTATATTCGCGGCCACAGGTCAAAAGCCACGCTGTGGCCGTGGCTATCCAATTTTGTCGCTTATGGCCCCAGTACTACCAACTTTGACAGTTCTGTAGATTATATGAGATCAGGTTATCAAGCTCCCAATGGCAAAGTTGGTGAGGCCAGCCAGGTTGAGGTTGAACTCGAGTTGGTCTACTTTCTACTCTGCTGGAACTTTGTCAGCTGTGACAGCTAATTTCTGGTTATCATTTGATGCCAGCATTGTTTACAGGAAAAAGTGTACGGGAAAATTATTCAAACAAAATTTGAAAATATATTTAACGAGAAAAGTTATTCGTTCTGTAGTAAATTATTACAAAATAATTTGAATTTTCGAGCCAACAGCCTAATTAACTACTATCATACAGAAGTTGTCAAAGTTCGTATTGTGAGTTGCAAAAGTTTGCAAGGCTCATCAGGTTAAGGTTCTTCAGGTTATACTGAGGTGGAGGTTGGAAAAGTTTTCACTGTGTATCTCGCTTAATTTTTCCAAACTCAACCTCAGTATAATCTGAAGAACCTCAACCTGATGAGCCTTGCAAACTTTTGCAACTCACAATACGAACTTTGACAATTTCTGTATGATAGTAGTTAATTGGGCTGTTGGTTGTTGGCCGGCCTCACCAACTTTGATATCGATATAGTAATCAAATGATACCTTGAAAGGCAAACCTCGATGTCGTTACAACATCGGACGAAAAACAGAGATATTTAGATACATCGATGGAAGTAAAGTAAAATTTCCGAAAATGAAAAAATATTTCAATTCTGCAGATATATAGTATATAACACATAATTACTAATTAACAATAGATTTGCGAATATGTTTCCCAAATAAATTTATTTAAGAATAAAAACTTTATAATTGATCCGACAAAGCAAAATTCAGTATAAATCATGTTACAACTGCTGGAAATAAAACACCAATTTAATTTAAGAGATTTTTATAGTAATATTAATAATATCATAGTATACCTACATAATTAAAAAAAAAAAACCGGCCAAGTGCGAGTCGGACTCGCACACGAAGGGTTTCGTACCATAGTACAAAACTTAACATTATGCATACTCCAAAAAACACGTTTATTGTATGCGGCCCTTTAATTTTCAATTTAATTTAATTTTTATTATTTGTTGCTATAGCGGCAGTAGAAATATACACTGTGAAAATTTCAAATGTCTACCTATTACGATTCATGGGATACAGCCTGGTGAAAGGCGGACGGACGGACATCGGAGGCTTAGTAACAGGGTTCCAATTTTTACCCTTTGGGTACGGAACCCTAAAAAAACCCAAAAAGGATCAGCATACTACAGAAAAATTCTTCAAGTTTTCAATTTTCAACAAGACTTTTTATTAATAAAAGTTTGTTCAACTTCTCTCCCTTTAGGTCATTTCTCTGCTAATAAAGTATTTGCCCCCCCCCCCCCCCCCCTTGAGAAGAGTCTTTCTAATGGAATGGTGGTTGCTACGATGGACAAACATTTTGGTGTTATTTTTGCCAAATTGTATTTTTACATTGTATTTAAGCATGTTCAAAATTTTACGGAATTGGCGTACAGCATTACGAATTTTGATTTCTTATAGTGCGGTTCAGAAGTTTTTTTTAAAAATTAAATAAATAATAAAAATACTATATAAATGAAATATAGAACAAAAAAGAAAAAAAACGTAAGTTTTATACTTTTGAAGTATACATATTTTTATTAAATTCACTATAATTTTTACTTTGATTTTTACAGTAGGGAGTTCATTTCTGGGTGCCGTTGTCATATTGAGAGACGAAAACGAAAATGCTGAACCGAAAACCTCATTTTACTACTCTGCAGCTCCCACCACGCCACTGACAGAGTTATGTAAGCTTTTGAAAGGGAAAGAAGCTTTTCGAAATTATTCAGACTTTTGTTTTTACCGAAGTCGTAACTAATTTCCTTTACGAAGTCGTGTCAACCGCTTCATACATTTTTCGAAATTAACTCGGGCCGATATCAATTTTGCAATCGGAAGATTTTTTCGACATTATGTTACGATTTTGAAAGGAAATCGGAAAATTTGGTTTGCCGGGTTCCCAGTGCTGATGCCTGTACCTCGGGGTGTTTGAAGTAGGACAGAGCATATTTGGATAAAGGCGATGGAAGATTTGTTTGAATTGAAAACAACTACCAATAGATCGTTTATTAGTCTTCGATGAGATTGATTGTTAGAATATAATCGACAAGAAATAATTATAATTCGTAATTGGAGAAATTCAGTGAAACTATATTTTCCTTATTTTGGAATAAAAATGTTTTATTATTTCGATAAAAGTATATGTAGTCTATCAAGGGCGGATCCAGACATTTGCTCTCGGGGGGGGGGGGGGGGGGGGGGGCTCTTATAACCGCAATTTCCATCCGTTGTGGACCGCTCTGTATAGCTTTCTCTTTTCGTTTCAGTATGAAAATTTTATTAGCATTCAGATATCGCCGGAGTTCTTTTATTTATATAATATAAGTTTCTGATCCCATAAGCATAGTAAAATTTGGTGCCGCATAAAATAGAAAATCTATCACTATATATCCATGACTTGAATGCGAGGATAGTGCACCAGTAGCGGCCGGCATTAAATACTTCTTGATTGTCTTACTGATGGTATTTTTCATATAAAGGTCGCTTGCATTTCATTCAAACACACTAATTTCCTGGGCTGAACAGCAATTTCTTGCAAATTAAATGGTTAAAGAAATTTTCCGGGGAATGTTAATTAGGTAGGGTAAATATATGTATAAAATTAAATTAAATATTTGCAGGAAAACTGAATCTTAAATTAATTACCCTAGCTATGATAATTTTCCCAACATGTACTACTTTTCATCAAAATACCCGGCTTTTGTGAGCTTTCGACCACAAAAAACTGCACAAATTTTGCTTGTACTGAAAATTCCTTGCTGGTATAATTTTAAATTTGTTGAGAATAATTTATGACTAAAAAATAAAAAATAATAAATATAACATATAAATTTTTAAAAAACTATCTGGAGTTTCCCATTTAATTAAATATTAAAATTATATTACATTTGTGTATAAATTTTAAAATTTTCATGGTATACAGAGAAAGCAAAGCCAAAGCAAAGTAATTTAATTAAGTATTATGATAAACATTAGGAGTTCCAAATTTCATTGTTATTCACTGTAGTGTTAAAACTTAAACTGCGGGCTGGATTCCGCAACTGTGAACAATTTTCCAGTACATACGATTTAACAAACTCACCGTGAGAGAAAGTGTAAATTTTTCTGTGCTGAATGTTGCTTGAGTGCCAAAATATTCTTTTTGAAGAAGTTAAGTTGAGTTATAAGAAATAAGTTACATGAATTCACTAGTATTAAGGCGACTACGGCTTAGAAAAAGGGCAATATAAATAATATAACAAACAATTTTGACAGAAAACTCATTTCCATTTTTGCGGAATCGAAACAAGGTGGTGTCCACAAAATTTGGTGTGCACGCGTAAACTAATAGTTGCGGAATCCGGCCCCAGATCTTGCTTACTTGGTTTACCATGAAATTTTTTAAAATTATACACAAATGTAATATGATTTTTATATTTAATTAAATGCAAAACGAAAGGAAACTCTAGAGAACTTTTGTGATGTATTCATTAAGTGAAGGGAGAAATTATTTTCTATTTTTTTAATGCAGATTTAGAAGATTTGAAACGATTTTTTTTTTTTGTATTTTCCATTTCATTTGATTAGAGTATAAATTTTGATTTATTGCGATCGCCTCCCGCTGTATACGCCCTTGAGTCCGATCGTTAAATAAAAACAAACTTTCTTAACTTTTACATGATGTTATATACGAATGAGGTATGTATTGCATCTGTTCTATGAGTGCTATTTTACATAAATCTAATGTACCTTTAATTCCTGTATTTTGCAAAGTTACAATTTAATTTACAAAGGTCAGCAAAAAGGTAGAAAGGGCTATTTTTGGGTACAGAGTGTTATAGTTCGTTTTGAAGCTAAGCTTTTGGAGTTCTGAAATCCAATATTAAAAATTAGTCTTCATGACCTGTTTTTTGATAAAAATAGTAGTTAAATACAAAAAAAAAAAACAAACGATTGAAAATTCCGAAATTTTAAGTTTGTTGAGTCATAACGGAGAGGAGGAGGGGTAAAATTAATAGACCGTTGGAAAAGTCCAACGAATAACTATCTATCAAAGTTTAAATCATCATCATATGATGAAATATGGAGAAGTTACAGGGTGATATATAAAAATATACCCAAATATCTTTAAGTCCCGATATCTCAGAAACCGTAAGGATTGACCGCCAACATCTTTATAATTTTTTGCTTGTGTAAATATGACATATCCCAATCCTTCGGCTTTCACACCACTCACGGGACACCCTGTATAATTGCGGTGGAATAAGTAAAATTCATTAAAACAAAAAAGTTAGAATAGCTCTAAGATCAATAATTCTTATGATACCTTAGATGTCTGACTGTATAAAAACTAGTATGATCACCCCTCTGAGCCAGCTCGATTGTTGAAGGGGACTTTCGCATATATTTCTAGAATGGTTTGTCGGGCAGTAAAAATATTTATAACCAATTTCAAAGGTTTTTATATTCTGAAGAACTTTATAGTACAATAAAAACATCTAGGACGGATCGTTTTCATAGTATACGTAAAAAACCTAAATTTTTATATCACAACACCAAGAAGGGGTTGTTCGATTTAGTTGAATCTTGTTTACTATTATTATTAAAACGCTTTGTACAAAATTTCAGCTCTCTACGTCGACGTGTTCGCATGCAATGCCAATGCAAACCCAAATTTTTGTATGGCAACCCCACTAAGGAGTTGCCCAGTGTGCCTCAGTCTCTTTTAATACCCTAGATGAAATCTATAGAGTATATAAAGTTTGTCATTCCGTTTGTAACACCTCCAAATAATGATGCAAAATGGTTTTGATACCCACGCACAATATTAAAAGTTATTTTGATTTTTGCATGTTCCCCTGACCGTCCGCCTATCCGTCAGTCTGTCTGTCCGTCAGTCTGTTTGTCAGTCCTCACGATAATGCGAAAACGCATTCACGTAGGGAACTGAAATCTTGCACTCGGGCTTTTTTTTAATAATAATAATAGTAATAGTATATAAAGCTTCAAAAATGGACTAAATCGGGAAACTCATTGATAGTGTTACCATATAAAAATTTTGGTTTTTCACGTATACTGTGGAAACGATCAATCCTAGACATTTTTATTGTACTGCAAACTGCTTTAGAATACCTACGAAATCCTATAAAATTATTTATAATAATTTTTTCTGTCCGACGAGCCGTTCTAGAAATATATGTAAAAAACCACTTCAAAAATCAAACTTGCATGGATAGGTGACCATACGAAATTTCATACGGGCATTCATCTGAATTGGTCTTAGACCAATCGTAACCTTTTTACTTGTTACTTCTTAAGTTTTGTGAGTTCAGGATTTCTTTAAATTTTCCGAAATTGTGGAAAGTATCTACACAGAGTGAAATTATGTGAAGTAATGTAGAGAGGCACATAAAAGGAAAAAGGAAAGCAACAGGACGTCTAGGAGGAAGAAAGGGTAAGTAGCCTGTAATTTTTATCCATTTTTATTGCTCTGATCTCTATAAGCTAGAATTCCTCTTATACCATTTTATTGGATACAATTGCTCAGGTTTTTTATTTGTTTATATAATTAATTTTTTTTAGTTCATGAACTCTAAAACAGCAAAGCGCCGAACATAATAATTAAAAGAAACAACTCACCCTTTCTCCTGAGTTAGATCTTTAATGCATTTTGTTGGTTGGTAACACACTCACATGATAGGGATGCACAGTAAAAGTCTAACCAAAATATTTCGACTGTGTCTACCTTCTCCGAAGGCATAATAATTTTTCCATAATTTGAAAGTGAGCTATTTTCGCACCGCCTTATCAATTTCAATTTCACTCAGCAGCGCCCATAATGGATTCCAATAATATAAGCGATAAATCAATTAAATAATTAACTTCGGAATTACATTTAATTAATTAATTGAGTTCACCTGTACCTACAGTGTACGTGCCGTGGAATTTTCTCCTTTTTATTGATGTTAAGGCTGCTGGGCATGCTGAGAAGCTTTCTAGGCGCGCAAATACCGTACCATTCTGGGCTCTTGCGATGCAATGTCTTTCTTCGGACAAGTAATTCACGTCTGTCGGTAATAATTAATTCCATCAATTAACATCATTTGTTGGATTTAATTCCGTTTCGTTTTTAATTGCAGCCGCGTCGTCGTCCGTCGTCGTCAAGACATTCTACAAGATGAAAAACAGCTTACAGAGTCCATGCAAGTCTTCCTCATCGCGGTGTAAGTAAAAAAAGCTTGAATCTACCCCGCTGAGGTGAATTGATGAACTGCCAAAGGAAATTGAAGATAATTTTATGAGGTTGGACACATTTTTTTTCTCTCTCCTAGGATTCTTATATATATTATATAGACATGGACTCTGATGTCGTTATTTAAAAATTTCTTTTTTATTGTTTTATCCCTTTTTAATGAGAGTGTAAAGCGCTAAAAGGCGTAACTCGAATAATCGAGATTGACCCTTTCCGCAATTTAATGAAACCTCGCCACATTAAAAGCAATTTCTCATCGTGTCAGCAACTCATCGCTCTTTTAGCCACACTCACAGAAAATCACATTCGTGACAAATTAATTGGCCACGACCATCCTCAAGGTGAACTGACCACCACTCATCACATACCTGAGGTGTCATTTACTGTCATTAAAGAGCGGGCTTAACCTTTTTCGTTCGTATTATTACCGCCAGTGATCAGTGCTGCTTTCGATTCACAGAGATTTTGTGAAATTTTTCACTTTGGAAGTGCTGCCTGGCTTGGCCTCCTGACCAGATCTGGGGATCGCATTCCCTGCCATACAAGATACAAGCCTAGAGGGCCATTAGACCGTTCAGCTTTCTCTTAAACATATGTACAAGCACACACAAGCTTATGCCGCTCAAGTTCTTAATTACCTTAATCCAGTCGGCAGTATGCACATTTTACATACCTACATGTATGGACATATGCATATACATTGCATGTCTTCCAGACTTTTGTTGAAGTCTCAGCCCAGAATTGAAGGAGATCAGCCGACGACGAGCGAACGTAGTAGCTAATGGTAGTAGTCCAGTTGTTGTGCATTTTGTGCAGTTGCAATTCGAGAACTGCAACAAATTTGTAGCATGTCAACGCGGGTGCCTTTTAGTGTCAGGCGACAGGCGGACAAAATTAATTGAGTTTCCGCCCATTTGATTGACGGCGACAAATTGGGACTGCGGCGAAATGAATTGTCTATGGGCGGTTTTCGGTGCTAAGAGATTGCTTTTTCAAAAAGGATAACAAGAACAAGAAGAAGATGAATTGCGCTGACTTCTGGTCGTAACGTGGTATGAACAAAAATTGAATTTGTGTATGTCATCATGCAATTTGACGTTTTCAGACATATTGTTGATGGCTTACAGCGTTCTTGTTGACTTCTTATTTATTGGTGGATGTGAATATTTAAATAATATATATGCGCGAATATGGTAGTTTCTGACATGTTAAGTAATAGACAACCGGAAAATTGAGATAAATTGAGCCCCCCACCGCTTTAAAAGTGACACTTCTAAAAATATGTGATTTTTAGTTTTATTATGGCATAGATGAAAAAATTGGCTTTACTTTTGTAAGCGTGGGCTAAGGTATGTTTCGGAAAAGCCCCACCGAATTGCAATTGATACAAAATTACCAGGCACTGAAAGGTGCTGCGGTAGCCCGCCATCTTAGCTGAGGGCGGTTAGACTCAGCAATAATAGAGTAGTAGTAATAGTAGTATTAGTATTAGAGTAGTAGTAGTAGTAGAATTGCAGGAGGAGAAGGGTAGTCTTTTGTAAAGAGCTCGAACAAATTGGATGTGAAGTGAATGCGGTGATTATTTTAATGAAGTGACTGACCCTGCGTCTCTTTCCGAACCTCAGCAAAGGGGCGCGATGGCGGGTTCACCAAAAAGTGGTATCATTTTGTTATAATATGAAAATTATCTTACACTTTCATCTGAAAAATTGACACAAGTAAGTTTACAATATTTGCCATTACATAGCACTAGTTCCGTTTTTGATTTTGCCTTATCTCAGTTGCATCCCAGCAATAAAGTAAAAAAGACATTTGAGTCAAGTGCAGTCAGTTTACCCATGAAAAATTCAAAATATCGGAATCCGCCTTTAGTGAATAGATTTTTATGGGGCTTTTTTCATTGAGTTTCTAATCGTAAGAACTTTAATCTTTCACATTAAAAAAACATTGCCAATGATTATTTAATTATGTAAACAATATTCTTAATTTTCGAATGATTCTACATCTTTTCATACCCTAAATGAAATCATAAGATATACAAAAGTTTGTTATTCCGTTTATAATGCTTATGACACACATGGGATATCGATATCTAGATATGCGGAATACGCTCTTTATATACCATGTTTGCTATCAAATACTCCCAATTTATCCAAAAAACTAGTGGGTATAGAAAGATATCAATACCCTCAAAAATTGCAGGGTATAGCTTGATCATCGGTGCTTCTTACTTTGCGCAGCGCCATCTAGTTCTTAATAATAATATGATAATATGTCAAATTAAGCAAAAAAGCGAAAAAGAAGAAGAACGAGACATTTTTTGTCAACATTTTGTCGAAAGGAGCAAGAGAAATTTTCTCTCGTCAAGTCGTGTGCTGCCTTGTATTTTTTTTTAATTTGGTGATGAGAAAATTTAAATGTATTTCTGTTAACGCGAAAATTTCTCGCAAAACTGTGAATTTTACATCTTAAAAATAGAATTCGGTTAAAAGCTTAACTTAACTTAACTTTTTGGTGTTACGATATAAAAATTTAGGCTTTTTACGTATACTATGAAAACGATCAGTCCTAGATGTTTTTATTGTACTGAAAAATTCTTCAGAATATGAATCCTTATAAAATTGGTTATAATAATTTTTTCTGTTCGACGAGCCGTTCTAGAAATATATGCGAAAAACTAGTTTAAAAATCAAAATAGCACAGATATAGGTGACCATACGAAATTTCATGTGCGTATTCATCTAGGGTATCACAAGATTTGGTCTTAGATCAATTCTAGCGTTTTTACTTGTTAGAGAAGAATTTGAGGGCTCTCTTAAAACTCTGAGCCTTTATCTTTCTGTAATGGGTGTTTTAATGTCCCTTTTTTTTTACTTCTTTTTATACTTTTCAGGAGATTGGCATAAGCTGCTAATAATTTGAAGACTTTTACCAAGTTTTTGAGCAGTTTTCCGACTAATAAGCTTTCTTCTTTCAAAGCTCTAATTTTCCTCTCTCTTTCTGAGTTGAACATTTTCTACATCATAGAAAAAAATTATCAAAATAAAAAAATGAATTCCTTAAAACAATTCTATATTTTACTTAATTGCTCAGATGCTGAATTCGCTTCGAAACTCGAAGTAGATGCTGTCAAACAATTGTCACATTTTATATGGAAGGATTTTAGGGAAAAAAAAATTTCAGGAAGTTTTAACACAGTTCGATTTCATGTAAATGTTGGAATATTCTAAGAAATTCATGGAGCTATTCATAAAAAAATAATTACAGTTAACTTGTATTCATGGTGCATATAATGAGGTACAAGAGTTGTTGGGGAGTGTATTTCACCATTTCTAAGCCTCCGTTACCTTTGTTCATTTCGTGAACCTTGTTTTTTTTTTTGTCAATGCGAAATCACTTTTGATTTCTATACTCACTTACGATTGCAGCTGTTGCATTTCGGACTCAGGCAATCAAAGCTATTAGCTATGAATATCCTTTTACATATTTATATCTCACTACTTGAACTCATTCATTTGAATCAATTATATTAATTTCGATATTAATCTCGATATTAATCTTGTTAGCTACTTATTATACCCTAGATAAAATCTATAGGGTATAGGTACTAAGTTTGTCATTCCGTTTGTAACGCATAGATATAATGCTAGTAGAGCAAAATGGATTAGACCACCCACGCATAATATTAAAAGTTATTTTGATTTTTGCATGTCCGACCACTTAGAGAGCTGAAATTTTGCAAACGGGTTTTTTTAAAAAAAAAAAAGTAAGATTAAGTTCGAAATGGGACAAATCGGGTTACTGCCTCGTAGGGCTGCCATACAAAAATTTCGTTTTTCACTACACATTTTGGCATTGCCTGAGAACGCGTCAATGTAAGGAACTGAAATTTTGGCTTATCATTGAAACAGCAAATATAATATTAAAAATGGTCCGGGTAACTCCTTCTTGGTATTCCCATAAAAAATTTAGGTTTTTTACGTATACTGTGAAAACATGACGGATTTTTTGGAAAGGTTATTTTCAGGAATACACCGATCGTTTGTTGAAAAAATATTTTAATTTTCTAAAAACATTGCTCGACGTTTCGGGTCCAAGTGCGGCCCTTCTTCAGGAGCTCTATACATATATTCACATGAGTTAATTTTTTAAAATTTTAAATATAAATATTTTAAATACCTTATTTTTGTCTACGGCGCGTATAAATAGTTCTTAAAAATAAATAACACTTAAGCAACATGGAAAATAAATTACAGTAAAAGAAAAGTACATTGTTAATAAATTAAAATAGACTTAGAACAGAAAAGACAATTAACTGGCTACGAGGACAATATATAACTAAGTGGTCGTTGAGAAAAATGTTTAAAATTTTATGACTAATACTACGGTTTTAGTTTGTTCAGTATATATTTGTAGTCTTTATTTATTAGTTCTGTGTCCTGCCTTAAGTTTATAACTTTGTTTTTGTTCAGGTATATGAAAGCATGCCACATATACCTGAACAAAAACAAAGTTATAAACTTAAGGCAGGACACAGAACTAATAAATAAAGACTACAAATATATACTGAACAAACTAAAACCGTAGTATTAGTCATAAAATTTTAAACATTTTTCTCAACGACCACTTAGTTATATATTGTCCTCGTAGCCAGTTAATTGTCTTTTCTGTTCTAAGTCTATTTTAATTTATTAACAATGTACTTTTCTTTTACTGTAATTTATTTTCCATGTTGCTTAAGTGTTACTTATTTTTAAGAACTATTTATACGCGCCGTAGACAAAAATAAGGTATTTAAAATATTTATATTTAAAATTTTAAAAAATTAACTCATGTGAATATATGTATAGAGCTCCTGAAGAAGGGCCGCACTTGGACCCGAAACGTCGAGCAATGTTTTTAGAAAATTAAAATATTTTTTCAACAAACGATCGGTGTATTCCTGAAAATAACCTTTCCAAAAAATCCGTCATTTTAAGTAACCCGATCAAAAACATAAGGTCAGCTGGAAACCTATCAGCTGTAAATTCACTGTGAAAACAATCAGTCCTAGATATTTTTATTGTACTGAAAAGTTTTTCAGAATTTAATTTTAGAAATATAGCGACGCGGCTGAATTTTCTGAGGATACTGAGCACCGAACATGCTGAGTCGGAATATTAATATAATATTGACAGAGTTATGGATGAATTCTTGTCATCAAAAGATCGGGTGCGTCAGAAAGTTGTGAAGAAGGTAAGTTAATCTTATCAAAGTAGAAAAAAAAATTTAAAAAATGATCCAAGGGCCTAGTTGCATTTATTTTCGGGGGGCCCATATATCCTGAAGCTACCCCACTGTCTGGAATGTACAATACATTTCACAATCTGTATACTCTGTTCCGATATACCATGCGATATCTAGTTCTGGTGCTATCTATGGCCATAGTCAGCCATACTAAAAAGCTGGGAGCAGATTATTTCTATTGGAGAAATTGAATCATAGTTCACCATGTGTTTTGTGAATGCTCTATCTGGGCGACGAAAAATAGTATAGGTCGGAATATGTTTTTTGTTTTTAGTTAGGTAAACTGAGAAAAGCAGAGCTCGGTAACATCCTGAGATATTTTAGGAAGCACAATAAAAAAAGAAGTATGGTTCCCACGAATCTATATTTCACAATGAAAAAAGGCTAGTAGAAGTTATTTCAGCACCACCCACTAATCTATAACCTAATCTAACGTAACCTTTGCGCCAAATAAATTATCTATACGCCTTGCATTGAAAAGCCTTCTTGGTTCGACTTTTGATCAAGAAGCATTTAGTATAGAGTGTGTTTGTGGCCTGAAGTTTGAAAGCAAATTTGACTGGGTACATAACATCAGCAAAATAAATTTCCTACATACTTCCTGTTTTGCAAGGTTCTCTTGCCAAGTAATATTGGAGGTTGAATTTTCTATCATCGAGGGCCGAGCGACCTATTTGAGTTGAAATTACGTAAACGTAAGAATTTCACCTCAAAGGCCTTCGTTGAGATAAATTATCAAGAAAATATTACTTAATAATTGCCTAAATTATACCTACGTTGTTTTTTCTCTTGTATTTATGATTTGATTTAGAATCGTTAAAAATAAAATTTCTAAAATTCTTCTATTATCTTTATAATTAATTATTAAGGAAAAATAACGAATTAATTCCTTTCTAATTTACCTAATAGAAAAAGGGAATAAATAAGGACAATTTCCTAAATCTGTGGAAAATTTCCTTATTTTTTACCTAAATTTTACCTAACTTTGAAAATTTTGAAATGTACGGACTTTGGATATTTACCCAAACTAAAGGTAAGATAACATAAATATTCCCTAAATAATTCCCTATTCGATTGTGTTCGCATTGCCAAAAAAAGTTAACCTCAAGGTAAATTGGACTAAATGGGTAAGTTTAGCTAAATCCATCATTGTTGAAATTACGTAATATGTAATACAACCAAAAATTTAAGTTTATTTACTTTTGTTCGTCTTTTTATCTTTGGCTATAGTAAAATGTTCCTATATTGTTGCTAGGGCCAATAGATGCAGCGTGCTTCACTTCTTGCAAATCAAAAAAAAAGAAAACGGGTCTGGAAAAATTGCCCGCTACACTTTTCTAAGCTACCACATGGGCAGAATACTAATTCTACTGCAAACAAATAGTTTCAGGCATTTTGCAATTGTGAAATTTCTGAGCGGACGGCTATGCAAATCTTTACCTGCAATTTATCTGATAATACAATAACTCAATTCTCATTACATGCAGTGAATTTGTAATACAATGATTATTTATATTAATAATTGTAACTTGATTGAATACGCACACAATTAAACTCGGTAATACTTTAAGGAGCTACAGCGTAGCTAAATTATTGTGAAGACATGTCTGAGCACAAGTGTAGCAATATGCGCATGCTTCGTGCTGCTACGTGTGGGTTGACCCATTGAATCGCTTCATCAAGATTAAAAGTATTGCTTCTTTTTACGACATATTTATATAGGAAGCACTCAAGCTTTGGAATACTACTTGCATCCATTCTCAAGGAACTGGGTTATTTGCTTCCCAATCATGCGAAATATACACATATTCAACTGAGTTTGCATTCACTCGCTTTTTAATAAATGCCCCTATCTTGCATACAAATGATCATGCTATTGATATGGTTTACTAATTTTAAGATATAAATAAAATATAGGAATTAGTAATATTGAGATATCCTTAACAGAGAACTTTAACAATCAATTTAATCCTTTCAATTGTACAATACGTATTAAGTCGAAATTCTTTTACAGGAGAAAGTTATCGTTGTCTTTGAACAAAAAGAGATTTTTGCCCTCAAGGTCGAAAATTTTGGTTATTTCGCCTTGCCATCCAGGAAAGTCATCGAAAGGAATGAATATAAGAATTGCATGATATCTTAGTTTAATTAGTTACTGCAAAAACACCCAAATAAATGTATTTTTCTTAATTTCAGAACAATTAAAGAATATTGAAATTAATTTAAAGCTTCTAAATGGAAAATCAAAGAATAATTCAAAAAAGCTGAAAATTATTAATTTTTAAATATATAATATTTTTGTAAATTTTTTTTATCAATAAATTTTGTTATTTTATATTAAGCGCTCAGGAGCTGAGAGAATTAAGTAGTTTTGAATAAGCCCATAGTTTCTATAATATTTGATTAAAGCCATACTTCTCATAATAATTCAAATTAGAGTTATGTGCATTGTTCATAAAATTTATATTACCTACTATGGAAAATATACAAACACAATTCTTATAAAATGAAATTCCTTCTACATTAACACACACGTTAACATGAGACTAGGTAGAAATAGGTCGAAATTAAGTAAAATTTACGTAAATTCGACGTGAAATTTACGTGAAATTTAACTAATCAATGAAATGTGTTTTCAGCCCTATCATGGCCGTTTTTAGCCAAGTGAGGGCCTCCCTGGGCACTTTAGGATATGAGGGACCCCTAACAGAAATTATTTTTAAAATACTTTCGGCTATCAACAGGACTAATAACGTAAAGTATGTTTTGTCACCACCGTCAATTCCATTAGGTTCTAATGTAAATTGCGCGCATGAAGTGAAGTGACAGCAACGTGACTCTTTTATTCCTCCGGCTAGCAACTTTTTCGTGACGAAACTATCACCGCGCCTTAACGCATGCACTGGTAAAATTTCTGTCGTTGCTTGTCTGCCATTGCTTTTGGAGATGTTGTGGACCTAGGAAAAAATATACACAATTTTTTTTTATTGATCACTGCAACGATAGTGTGAAAGGAAGATTTAACTAATAAAGAATTAATAGAAGAAGTATACAAATGCGACCCCTATACACCAAAAACAAAACTTATAAGAAATACTCTGGTAGCAGTTTGAAGATAAAAATGTGGGGAGAAATATTAATGGGTTTTATGCATAAATAACTCACGCAGAATTAGAGAAAATAGTTGCCCATGGTTTTTTGCAGCGATCCAGTCACTTATTGCTGAACGGGATTTTTTATATCGTAGATACCTTAGGTTAAAGACCAATGAAAGCCGTACGCATTACAACTCAAGGTCAACTCTAGGGTTCGCGCGGCCAAGCGACGATACTTTAAGAAAAAGTTTGACCCCCCAAATATCATCAAAAATCTTATGGAAAAACTTGCGTAAGGCCTCTGTATATGGCAGAGATAAATCCCAGTGTAACTTAGATCCTGAAATACTTAATTCCCATTTCACCTTTCTCCTTTCCGCACGTAGTTCTGGACAGCTGGGTTTAAATCGCCTCATGTTTCCCTCAAGTAATGATCAGCCTTGTTTTAGTTTTAGATGTATTGATGCCACCGAGATTGCTGTGGCAATTGGTGCTGTCAAATCTGATGCTGTGGGGCCTGATAGTATTCCACCTAGGTTTATCAGGATTCTTCTGCCTTGGATAATACAGTCGATTCTACATATTTTTAATACCTGCCTTACCATGTCGGTATTTCCTTCCGCTTGGAAAATCGCTGCAGTTGTGCGGTGGTTACGATCAGTGCAGCTAAGGTTTCCGGTGATTTTTGATGGATTAGCCTGTTGGGATTTCTTGCTAAAGTTCTGGAAAAATTGATGGTATAGCAAATAATTTATCATTTGGAATACTTTAACTTATTAAGTAATTTCCAGTCCGGTTTTCGTAAGTCTCGCAGTTGCGAGACAGCCCTTCTTAATGTTACGAATGATATACGTAGCTCGCTTGACGTAGACCATGTGTGTATTTTTGCCCTGCTTGATTTTTGCAAAGCATTTGACCTGGTCAATCATTCCAATCTGCTTGATAAGTTGAACTCAAATTTCCTCATTCATCCCTCTGCTGTGTCCTTAATCCGTAGTTTTCTCTCCAATAGATTGCAGCGGGTTAAGGTAAAGGGTTGTGCGTCCGGTGTTTTGCCTCTAAATTGTGGTGTCCCTCAAGGCTCTATTCTCGGCCCTTTACTCTTAAG
The DNA here is from genome assembly GCA_963924295.1 of Dioctria rufipes. Lineage (NCBI taxonomy): Eukaryota > Metazoa > Arthropoda > Insecta > Diptera > Asilidae > Dioctria > Dioctria rufipes. The sequence continues at coordinate 341,676,900 of OZ002740.1, read as the reverse complement.
CCTGTATATAAATGATCTCCCCAATGTTGTTGTAGACTGTAAAATTCACTAGTATGTCGATGATATGCAAGTGTATCTCAGTCGACCAATAGGACTGGTGGAGGATTGCATTGATAGGCTAAATTCCGACTTGCGCAGTATTGCACACTGGGCTGATAACAATCTTTTATTGCTTAATGCTGGAAAGTCAGAGTACATTGCCTTCTATCGCAAAGCAGTTGAGGTATCTCATCTTCCATCTGTATTTTTAAATAACACATTTACATTTGCCATTTACGAATCGTGTAAAAAATCTTGGTATCTTCCTCAATCCCAGAATGCTATGCTGTGATCATGTAAATAATTTGACTGGTAGGATTTAATTCTGCCGTACTTTTCCTATGGCAGTCTCCTTTTCCCTCACTTGTATTCATCCTGTTCCACTAAGCTAAATGTGGCTTTCAACGACTGCACAATATTCGTATTCTGCTTAAGGAGATTCGATCATATTTCCCAACATTGTAATCATCTACTTGGTTGCTCCTTAAATCTATATCTTTTACGTAGGCTTCTGGCATCTCTTCGTAAGCTCATGCTCATGCTTAAGGAGATTCGATCATATTTCCCAACATTGTAATCATCTACTTGGTTGCTCCTTAAATCTATATCTTTTACGTAGGCTTCTGGCATCTCTTCGTAAGCTCATCTACTCTAAAGTGCCAAGCTATTTATTTAATAATTTGGTATTTTTAAACTCCTCAAGGCGTTTCGACTTGCTGATGCTAAATTTTCAATATTGAGAAATGGAAAATTCTTACTTTGTTCGTGCTGTTCGAGCTTGAAATAATTTACCAACCGAAACTCAGCGTACGAGCTCGGCTCGAGGGTTTATGGAGCAATTACCGCGCTGCAGCATTGCCGTAGGAATGACTTTTGGGTGTGTTTTAGGTGATCTTGGCTCTGTGTTTTCTAGTTATTAGTTGTTATCTATTTGTATTTGTAATCTGATGTTTTAAGAAATATTTTAGTATTTTATTTTACGTTGCTAGTAGCATATTTTTTCGAATTTATATTTTAATTTTTTAATTTCTGATTTATTTAAACTTTGTTTTTTATATTTTAATTTCATTTTTCGTACTTTTATATTAATATTTATTTGTTCTTATTTATTCTTTTTGCCGCTTTGTTCTTGTACTAAAAAAAAGAAAATTGTATTCTTATAGTACTTTACCAGAAATAAACTTATTCTTATTTTATTCTTATTCTTAAATATCTATAAAAGTATTTATAGACCTTAGAGTTATAGAAAGTCTCTCTTCGAGTTCAATTGATGATCGCATAATGGTACTTCGATAAGTTATAATAGGTCTCAAGATCTGAAGTAAATCATCAAAACTTTCAACACTCATACGGAAATATTCAGAGAATTTTGCAGGAGAGGATCGCAGTTCATCAAACATTAATGGTGAATTATTTTTACCTGAACTGAACTGGAACTCGTTCGGTTCCTAAACCTAAAGTGTTTTCCTTACTACACTGATACAAAACTGGTTCCGAACGTATGTTTTTTCATAGCGGTTCTAAGTTCAATTTTTGCACTGGTTTTGAACTATCTTGTTCCATGCAAATTTATGGTTATGGTTCGGAACTAAACGTCAAATCGGAAGAATTTGTAATTAAAGTGCGGATATGTGAACATTTTGTGAAAATACAATTATTTTATTGAAGTGGTTTATTGTTTTTGTTAAAATCATAAAGAACGAATATTTTCGGATATTCTACTTTTTTGCATTATTTTCAGTTTGTCCCAGTTCGGGCAGGGCTAAGTTCGGTTTTTTTTTAAAAGAATTCACCATAAGTGAAATTTTCCTTTAAGCATCCCTTCGCTCCAAATTGGAAGAGCCCAATAGCAAACAATAAATAACTAAAAGAAGGGACACAGAAGAGTGTTCCGATTGTTTTCCATTTAAATATACACGACGAGAAAAGGATGGAAAAAAGATAAAACATAAAATAAAAAAATCAAACCCTCTTTGAACATTTTACGAATAAGACAAAAAATGTGAAAGCGAAGATTACATGCAACGAAACGGAATGGCAAATGTTTCATTTTCGTAAATAAATTAGAAGGAGCAGAGTTTCCACGTTTTATTCTCAAAAAATATTCCCGCGCTTTTGTGAAAACCGGTTTTCTGTGAAATTTTATGAGAAATATCCAAAGTTTTTTTATAACATAACCAATGTTTGTTAGTGTAATTTCTCTACAATTTGAGCAGTACGTGCTTCCGTTTTCATTCGGTTTGCTCTGAAGAGATTAAGTGGGAGAAATTCAGGATTCTCTGATATTTTGGGGAAAAATGAAAATTTTATTTGAGAGGAATTTAACTTCTCCTTTCAACATCTTGGCCAAAGAGAAATTTATCTTTTTCTTAAAAGAGTGCGGTAGTGTATCCTGCAGTACATTATTATGAATAGTTTGATATAATTTTGAGGGATTCAATAAGATTTTACCGTTCGGATAATCCTACCTTCTCTCGATTTTTGTTTTTAACACCTTGTCTCAGTCGCACTAAAATAATGCATAGCCAAGCTCTTTTCCCCCATTCATGCAAAAGACGAAAGTATATGAAATTACTTGTCTCATTCTAAAAAACACGAAAAATTTCCTATTTTGTTCGCCTCCTTATTTATACTTTGCCAATAGTAACAAATACACATATCGAAGCTGCCTCCTCGAAGTTTACATTGATGAATGATGATATAAATCATGAGTTTTTTTTGGTGACAGTTAGCCACTGTTGCGTACTAAACTAGCCCACGGCAACAGGACGGCTGCAATGACCAAGAAGTTGTGTGACAAAAGGTCTCCAGTACGCGTTAGGCCTAACATGAACCAACAGTATAAAAAATATCTCTGATTACCCAAAAAATTGAGTTTGGCTACCATAAAAAAATTTCGGAAATTTAAAAAATATTGGGCTGCAAACAGTTGCTATACGTTACTTTGTAAAAAAATTTGTTGACTTGTATAGAAGTTCGAATAAAATCCACGGTCTATGTTCAGTAGCCAAACTCTAATAGCTAAACTAGATTGTAATAGGTTGTCTTACTGGTATAATTGGTCATCGGTAAGTCTACTATCGCAGTGGCTAGGAGCGGGTCCCTGGGCCGGGACCCACTGGTCTCATGAATATAGATCGCACTGAGCTCTATAGGGAAATATTTCCCTAATGCCCTAATATTTACGTCGATACGATGTCCACCCATTCTCCACTTACCTAAATCGGACGTAAATATTAGTTTATCTCAACTTAACTGCAATTAGTCGCTGCCCTAATTTATGTCGAATAGACTTAAATTCGACCTAAAAAACAGGGGAAATATTGCTTGAGTTTACGCAACTTTGAAATACCAAGAGCAGTTCGTACTTCGTGCGTTATTTGCTAACATGAGTAGAAATTATAGATTTTCTTGCAGACACGGTCTCCAAATAATACCATTTCTGGCCAGTTTTTAATAGGCTACGCGACTTCTTTCATCACATTTTCTAGCATAATCCGATTACATTTTATTTCAAATTTGACTTTAATTTCTACAAGAGGAAAATGAAAAAGGGAAGATTTACAAGTCACTTAGCGATGGAGTGGGATACAGCCTAAACAGCACATTTCAGAGTAGTGCGTAGAGTACACTGTAATTTTGATGACGTTCCTTTTAGTATCATGCTTTACATTTTAATAGGAGCTACCTGAAGAATGAAGATATCTAGAAATTTTTATTTATAATCATTACTCGGACTCCTCATCTCCTCATGTAGACATGTAGAAGCACATTGGTATGCCGAAATTCGTTAGAGGTAAAAATTAGCTTTTTATACATACGATTGACGTTGCAAAAGTCAAGGTATTTATTCGTTAACGTTTACCTTTTTTCTTCCTCTTAGTACGTGGCAACTCTCACGTTTTTAATTTGAGCGTGAGAATTTATCTTCGTTTCTAAGTTAAGTTAATTAATTTAACAACATCAAAGTAAAAAAAACTTGCCGCATCTTTATTATCCATGACTTGTTAAGGACTCCCGTGAAACGTTTTACCATTTTTATTTCATCTCACAGGCTACTATTAAGCCATCGTACATACACATACAGTTTTTCCTACTGTCAGAACAGATTGAAATGGAGAGCAAAAAGCCATATCTGGCCGATCCGGAATGCTAATAAAATTTTACGACTGTATGTTGGTATTACTGGAGAGCATTTATACACAGCCAGCCATATGAAGTTGGAGAACCGAAATTGCAAAATTCCATGGTGAGAATTTATCAGGACTGCACCCCTTCAATATCCATCAAAGATTAATGGTCCATTGGATTTAGAACAAAGTATAGCTTCTATGTAGTACTCATAAGGATAAATGGTTATGGCGTTGGCATTTGTTCTCGACAATGAAAAGGGAAAAGAAGCACCAATTCTCTGCGGAACGAAGATATTTATGGTGAGTTAGTTCAATGGAGGAAGGAAATCACTGGAAATGGTCCAAAATTACCGATAATGGGAGACTGCGACCCATTGTACGTTTTTGTACGGCAACAACTTTCGAATGTTAAAAAGAAGTTAGGTTTTATAGGGAAAGTTTATTCGAAAGGGGAGAATAAAGAAGTCAAATGTTTTTAGTGGGGCTCAAGTGGGTCTAATCAAGTTTGTTTTTATTTATTTATTTATTTCTCTGGATTATTGTACATTCTGGAAGAGCACATTAATGATAATGAGTTTGAAGCTTTGCATACATTTTCGATTAACCCTAAATAATATCCATCTTCTATGGATTAAGGAAGGAAGGATAGTTCGGTATTAAACTTCTTTCCCTCAATAATTATTTTCTTTTTTACTTAAATTGCACAAACAATTTATTGCGTTTAGTTTGAACATTAAAATTGATACCGTATTTGGTTCGGTGATGGAATAATTGGAAATTGAATTATTTTAGGGACGATAATTAGCAAATTCGAATGTAAATAAAGTGGAAAAGGTAAGTCGACTTGATATCCTTTTTGATTAGGAAATGAAATCATTCTAGTTATTAACAAATTTAATTTATTCAAAAATGTTTACAAAAGTGTATGTATGTATAAAAAAACTAATAGGTTATAAGAAAATAATAGGTTTTTCTTACAATCTCTCATTAAAGGCAAATCACCAGTCCTTTGTAACTGCTTTGCATTTTCAACAAATGAAAAATATAGATAGATAATTACATATACGTAGTTGAAAAATAGAGTTATTCTTCTTCTTTTTGAACATTGCTGCTTGCAAATAAAACCGAAACATTTTTGATTTTATTGCCACCATAATTTCGAATTTATTTCCTAAACGAAAATGAAATAAAATCGATTTGCCCTTTCTCTTTTATTTAAATTCGAAAATAAATTCGAATCGACTTTAACTTTTAATTTTAGTTCTGGATTGGATTGTATTGAAAGAGTTTGAGGCCCCAGCCGAAATCTCGGAAATGCACAAGGCCCATTGTTCAGCCTCTAGACTTATAGGCTCATTCCCAACCGGCTGCTCTTACAAAGTTCGATATTGGCCTTCAACCCTCCTGATCGGCTACATGCAGTTCTTCCAGGAGATGTGAGCCAAGAAATTTGTAACGCTTTCCTCAGAGAGCGGTGCAGTGACAACGAAAGTTTCGGATTCCTCTCCGCATCCTTCGCATACAGGATCACCAACAAGTCCCATCTTGTGGAGGTGATCGCTGAGAAAAAAGTCCCTTGCGAAAATTGGCACTAAGCCACTGGCCAGTATGACACGTGAAGTGAAGGTACCTGCGCTTCGTTTCGGGCGTCTTTCTCTGTGAGCTTTCCTGTAAGGGAATCGTGGACTGAGGGGAGTACCTTATCGTGCCTTCCCCGGTCCGCTCTAAAAGTTTTCACCGACGGCACTCTCACTAATGAGGGAGCGGGGCGGGTGTCTACTTCCCTGGGCCTGATATTGGGATGGAGTACTCACTTGGTAGACACATCACTGTCTTCCAGGCTGAAGTCTTCCCCATATCAATGGCAGAGAAGTTGGCCTTTGACATGCAATTCAAGAGGAAGGATATTGCTATCCTTTCGGATAGTCAGGCATCTAAGTTACTGGGGGATTGCAGGTCGTCTGTGGATGAGATGTGTATCCACAACAAGGTGTCCCTTCTGTGGGTTCTTGGTCACATGGGGATCATGGGGAATGAAGGGGCTGGCCTTTTAACTAGGACTGGCTTTGATTTTCCGTTCCACGGACCGGAATCCGACGTAAGCGTTGCCACCTCGAGTATCGGGTCTCTCATCAAAGCGGATGTTCACAGAAAGCATCAGCAGAGATGGGTGAACCTGTTTCTTGATGGGCCCAATGGGAATATCTCCGGTTTTCTCATGGGGCTCGGAAAGTAGCAATGTAGAACTCTGGCTGGCAACATCACCAGCCACAGCTCAATTCACGCTCATCTAACAAAAATGGGAGTTACTGACAGCCCTGAGTGTCTGTCCTGCATGGAGGGAGAGCCCAAGATAACCGAACACTTTTTGTGTGCGTGTGCTGCCCTCGCCCGGTGCAGGCAGGATACTCTATCTTCTGCCTTACTCTCTGTGGATGAGCTGAAAGACCTACTCCAAGATCTGTTGCGCTTCATTAAGTAAACAGGAAGGTTTTGGTGAATAGCCATCGAGCAGGACAGTAGACGGTAGGCTTGTTTAGTCGCAATGGCTTTTTCATTAGTTTGGGTTAGGCTTACCCTACAGATCCTTTGTAGTACTACGAGAAGGCTTATCTAACCAAAGACCGAGAATTTAGGGGCAATGTGTTTGGTGCTATCCCGATAGTGAAAGAGGATGTTTTCCAAACTGCATCAAGAAAGGCGTGCTCGTCCGCTTTTTCGCTCTCACTGCACTCAGAGAAAAACCATTGGTAAATTTAACTAAAAGTAGGGTATGAAAATGCGTCAACAACGAATATTGGTTATTTTAATCAATGAATTGCTGTAAATAAGCAAGAATCTTTTAAAAACTATAATTGACATACATAACAACTTTATCATTGTTGAATAATAACATTAGTTGTAATGTAATAACTGAGCAGGCAATTGCTGAACATTGTTTCTTGAATGGCTGATCATTGTTATTGTTATTATTATTGACTATTGTTATTGTGACATCATTTTTCAATTAATTGATAATTATGGTGTAATTGCGTGAGAGGAAAAATACTATATGTAGGTGTTTATATAATATAAAACTAAATAAATTGCATGAAAAATAATTTTATTACATTATTTGTGGCAAATCATTTATAATCTCCTCCACAGACAATCTTGTATGTGAAGATTTGCTGTATAATTTGGAAATAAAAGATAATGAAGTAAATTCAATGAATGACCAAATCGACTTGCAATCAATATAATTTATAGTACTTGAATCAAGAAAGGCATTGTCGGTTTTAACATCATCATTTACATTTTGAATATGATCGCATTTTGTATTTTGATTAACATTTTTGGGAGCAGTACTGAAAGAACTTACACTTATGGACTTAAAGTCTTTTTTAAATGCATTTAAAGACTGATAAGTTGGACAACAGCCAGTACAGTAATAATCATCTGATGTTTTATAATGAGAAACTAATTGAGTTAAATTCACGAAATTGTTACTTGTTACTGTTGTGCTTTTCTTACAAATGAAACATAGAAACATTTTCTCGAAACAAAATTATTTTGAAGTTTTAATTAAGCAAATTACACTGGGACTTCTACTTTTACCAAATAGTGTGGCAAATCTATATCAAAGAAGATTTTTTGTATAAATACCCAAACGTTTGCACTTTCTCTTGGATAATTTAAATTCAAGACATGGAGAACCTTAAAACAGCAATCTAGTGCAGCTAAAAATGTACTGAATTGATATTTACTATAATCGTAATAAATGTAGTAATTATCAATATTCTTAATATCCTTACCAATAGCAATTATTAATGGTTGTAAGGTGCACTCTTTGTCTTCAATAATTCAGTACGTTTATCCGAAATGAATTTATCGAAAGCATTAATAGTTTTAATTATGCTTAGTAATGAAATTTTTGCAAATCTTTGATTGTTGATTTTAAAATTGATTTCTTGGTGTTTTCTTGTAACAGCAGAGCTATTACTACATCAGCAGCAGCTAAATACGTAAGATTATTACATTTGTGTAAGACACGTCAATTAAGTTCGGACTGCCATTTCATGGTAGAAAATTTTTGAATACGTCAATTAGGGCGAATTTAATGCTTAGTACTTTTTAAAAAAATCCATGGATAATACAACTTTATTGAAAGGTGGGACCACAAATTTAAAATGGAAAACGTTTTTTAAGACCCCAAAAATCGTTGGTCTTAATGGCTATATGAAACAAATCAACGGCCAACCATGGTTAGAATTTTAAACTCTTACGATACAACGGTAATATAGGACAAACAAATTCAGTTTGCAGTGACCACTGTGTAAAGCTGCTAAAAATTTAATAAATTGCAGAGAATAAATGTAATTAGTATCTCCACATAAATTTAACGTAAATTCTTTTGTAATTTGACAAATAGTGAAAAGCGTTTATCAGGGTTCAAAAACTAATCTTCCTCATGTGTTTTGCATTATGAAACTCAGCAGCACAATGGAGTATACTCGTAGAGAAAACAGGAAGTGCCAAATTTAGCGTAGTGAAATTCTATTCAATGCCTTGATTGAATGTCAATTTCTAAGCTGGGTACCAATTTAGCAACTACATTTCGCTGTTGCACTCAGCAATAGTTAACCGCTGATTCATGGTTTCTTAGTCGGTTTGTTGGAGATTAGGAATAATAAATACTATAGAAAAACAGTCAAATAAATTATATTTTCTCCTTATAACCTTTATCAGTTCGGAAAAGATTAGAGTATTCAACTCCTTTCCAGTATTATTTGTTGATCAGAGATTTAATCCGATTGAAAAACACAGTATTATTAAAATGTTGGTAGTGTGTAGGTTAACATAGATGGAGCAGTTTGTTTCTTATACCTTTACTTTTATGGTTATTGGCCTCAATTAATTTCTTACTTTCGGAGAAAAGGCATTAAATTATCCCTAATTAAGGCCTAAAATATTATGCAGTGCACACTATTGTAAGAATACTATTTAACCTATTCTCAGTAGTGGTGGTCCTAACTTTTAATAAAGTTGGATTATCCATGGATTTTTTTTAAAAAGTATTAGAGCATTAAATTCTGGGAAGTGGCATTAAATTAGCCCTAATTAAGCCCTAAATTTTGACGTATTCAAAATATTTGTGCCATGAAATGGCGGTCCCAACTTAATTGACGTACTTACGATCATTTTCATTTATGTTGTTTAGGACTTTTAATAATTCGATATTTTGTTTGTCCTTGATTTTGTTGTTCAGATTGTGGGATTGGATTCCTACAAAAATCTTTCCATTTATCAATTAGCTCAAACTTCGCGGGGAATAAGATTGAAAAATCAATATCAATATAAAAAATGTACTCAGTTATCAATACATATGTATATTAAATTTTTTTAAATTTTTTCTTACCAAATCATTTGCTTGTGTACTTTTTAAAAGTGGCCACTTATGCAATATTTTCGTTAAATTTTCCAATTTTTAAGTATCCGAACGGCGAGCTGAAAATGCTTTTTTTTTCATTTTTGTTGAACATCGCACCAGGGCTCAGTTCTGACTTGCAACTAGGCTATAAATTTTGTATTTCTAAAAAAATTTTTTATTTTCTTATTATCAAATTCTCTGTAAACCATTTCTACTTCGGGATGCGATTTTATTGCTTCTAGTAAATTCTATAAAAACATTTGTTTTAATAGTAAATATATTGTAATAAACTGAATTTTCTATTATTCTAATCGTAAATAGAAAACATGATTCCCTCAATTCCTTTAACTTACAAAATTCTTATTTGAATCTAATTCTAATGGCCCAGGAGAACATGCTGGTAAAACAGAGCTCCTATTTTGTGTTCTTGCTCATAGTTCCAGCGCTATAACTTGGAGAGGCTATTCCCTATTAAGAAGTTTTCATAATTTTTTACTTACTTAATTTTTAAATATCTCAATTTACGTTATCTTTCCTCCAGGTAATAATTTTTTTTCTTCTTAATATTGCTTTAGCACCAATTGTATGATTTATAAATAAACTATCCAAATCCCGTTCAGTAAGAACTTTCATAGCATCTCAGATTTCTTGAGCTACAATTACATTTGACTTTGTAGGACGAAAATATTAAAAATTATTATATTTATTATAATTGACACAAAAAATGTTGATAAAGTTGTCCAAAGCCAAAGTTGTCTAAAATCTGTCTAATATTATTTTTTTCGCAAGTTTCTAGTTGCTGGTATATATTTTATTGTTAGGGTCACTAATATATTAAAATAACGCCATGAATATGTACACCATTTAAAAAATTAATTAATTTCTTTGAGTCCAAATAGTTTTCATTTGAAGCTAAAAGATAAAGATCTCGATTAGTATTTGGCAAGTGAGTAATATATTGTTCAACACGGGCATCACAAAAACTTTTTTCCTTTAACGGATCCATGTTCAATACAACTTAACAATATATATTATTATTAACCCATTAATGCGCAGTTTTTTTTATTTGAACAAAAGAATTTTTTATGATCCTGTATAAAATAAAAAAAATCTCCATTATAACGGAAACTTTAGAAGCATCGTTTTTCAACAGAAAAAAGCATTATGTCATTTGTAGCAATTCTGCTACATCGCGCTTATATGGTATATATTTTATTTTACTTCGCAAATGAAAGAAATGTTTTGAACAATTTTATTATCGAAAGAAAAAAAAACTGAATCCAATAAAATATATTATAAATGTAGAAATAAAAACATTTTCATTGCAAAAGTATAAAACAGAAAAGTTATTTATAAATATGCGAGTTATTCGTTATGAAATTTGAAAAAGCAGTTGTTGTTTTTATTTAAACAAAGATGAGTGTCACATTTAGAGCATTTGAGGAAAGGATCCTGCTACTTGCACCCTTGGCGAACATCCGCGTGCATTGCCCAGTGCTGCAATCCATCTCTTCTAACATCCTTGCGCGGTACGTATAAAGGAGCCATGCGTTGACTAGGGTTAAATTCAAAAAATGGTAAAACAGTCGCATATACCACTTTTTTGAGGGCATTTTAATTTTAGAACGTTCGATTAAGCAGTCTAAAATGTCTACTCCACCCATGTGTCAATTGTATTGCTTGATGATGGCTGGACATTCAATATTGTTTTTTTGTTTTTTTTTTTCTTATCATATCTCGATATAGTACCTAAAGGCAATATGTCGATAATAACGTTACAAGTTTGTTGTCTTTCCACACTACTGAACTTTTTTCTACATTCTCATATGAAGTAACATATTCGGCAGAAGTGCCACGAGTAGCTTTTTTTCATGTCAGTTTTATTGGGTAGCTTACAATTTGGAAGACGATTACGGCGAACTGTACCTAGTGCATGATTTCCTTGCTTATCCAGGCATTACACGAGATAGTACAGCTTGCATGCAAGCCTGCCTTCCAACGCGATTCTTAACTTGACAGCATAAGGCAGTTCGGTTGATGTCTTATCATCTTGCATGCAAGTTCATTTAAAAAATGGCATTGATGCGTAAAGTCTTGCGTATATTGGAAAATTATAGCAATAAAGGAAGTAGCAGAATGATAAATACTAAAGAAAAAGTTAAAAGGAAGGTGTTGGTAAATGATGTAATGCAAATGATCCCAGAAAATCTCATTTTTCCAGAATAAATTTATCAAATTCTCTCAAGCATTTCTTTTCCGCCATCTTGAAAACTGCATAATGTCAAATTACTATCACCTCAGCCGCCATGGTTTTTCATCATGCAGTAGAGGTAACAGAGGTTACACGTGCAAGAAGTATGGAAGTGTAGCTTGCATGCAAGCTGTACTTGCAGGTGTAACCCCCAGGTTAGATAAATACACCATGAGGTCAACAGTAGTATAATAGTTGTCAATGAAGATTGACATTTTTAGGAATATTTTTTATCAATCGTACTACAACATTAGCCCAAGTTTGGTTCATTTGGAAGACTGTACTTCTCAAGATTTTCTTGCCCCGTATAAACTTCAAATTTATAGGCATGTCCATCGACTCCACTAAGTATATATATTTTGTAACCTCACTTATGATGAGGCTTCATTGGAAGGTACTGCCTAGGATAACTTTTTGCTTTTGTAGCACATAGTTGTTCATCTAAAGATAAATGCGCGTCATATGGAATGCTTTGGTATCTACTGTTCAAATGATCAATAAGCAGTCCGAGTTTAAACATGCAGTCATGATTGGGATCATCCCTCGCAAGCATTTTGTCGTTGTTATTGAAATTTAGGCAACGTCTAATTCTATCAAATTTTTTTGACTCATCGTCTCCTTCACTCTTTCGAACCCATAGTGGTTATTCCAGTATTTCCTAACATTTGATATCGTGATGATAGCCATACATGTATATGCAAATGCCGATATATTCCTCTAAGTCTTCTTTTGTAATGACTTCAGCTGAATTGATATTTTCTGCGATGCATATAAATTGGATTCTTTCACGATAGCCTCCAATATTTAATTAGTGATGAAGTAACGGAAAATTTTTGTAGGAGTAACCTGTTCCTTCACAGACGCAGGTAGAGGTGTATTTTGAAAATGCAGCACTGTTGAGTCAATTTGAACGCTCCGACGTCGCCATATCAAATTATTTGCTTTTATTTTTCCAATATTATTCCTGAATATATGTATATTCGCTGGTTTCATATTTTCATCTTCTTGAATCGAAAGCTCTGCATCTTCTCCGATTTCATCCACAGATTCACCTGCTATAATAGCAATTGGCATATTGACAATATCAAAAAGATCTTTAGTGGCTGCTACATCATCTTCGCCCGGATCTGAGAAATCTAAGTCATCTTCCTGAAATTTTTTATCACAATCCATTGTCCTTTCTAACTGCAGTGCGCAATGTAGATAATATGATACATAGCGAAAAATAGCAAGCGAACAAATACTAGTTGACATAATTTCATCGAATTAAAAAAAAAAACCTTCACTACAAATGTTGTAATTTTTAACAATAATTTCATTAGATTTAAATAAATTTAAATTAAATTTTAACTCTACTTGCAAATCACTATAGACAGAATACAATAATTATTAATTGTTACTTTTAACAATTACGGGGTTGTTAACATTAAAACAAAATGTATTTACTTTTAACAGTGCTATGTAGAATGTTAACTAACAATTTTTTTTTTTGTTTAAAATAGCCAACGGAATTTCTCTGAGTGTGATATCGCTAATATCAGCACTTGATGTAAATGGAAGAAAATCAAAGTTTAATAACCATTATCAGAAAAATCTTACGTTTTTTTTTTACAAAGACCAGGTCTTAACAAATATGTATTATATTTCAATGATGACGCACATTAGATTCTCTGCAAGTAGATCCAGAAACCTGGAATTATAAATGAACATCAGAGTTCGACGCTTACATTGAAGCAAGTTTTCAGCCAGGCCAGGGGTAGCTTGTCCAAAGAGGACGACGGACTCGCGTCATACTGTGGGTCCAGCCTTCCAGTGGTTCTAGATTCTATGTTGTAGCCAGACTGTCATAGGGATAGCACCACAGTCTGGACTTGCCGTCGAGCTGCCTTTTTTTAGTTGACCTGACTCTTCATCTTACTGTTGGCCCAGCCACCGTATCATAGGAATAGCTCGTACAGTCAGAAATAGGCGACGATCTCATTTCTATATTAAGTGTACCCCAGAACCAAGCAAGACATCCATCTTCTAGGATCCAACGTTTCTATAGTTAAGTCAGACTATCATAGAGACAGCCCTGACGAAATTGGTCGCCGAAATTGGTACCTGAATACCCAAGAAGCTGACACCCTCAGAATACCCAAGTAGCCATTTGTGAAATTTGTACGACAAATTATCGACAAACACTTGTCATTTGTCGACAGAATCATGTGACAAAAATGTCCAGGAAATGTGTTTACGGTTTACACATTTCGTCTAACAAATGTCACATTCATTACAACAAATTTGTCATACTTTGTGGGCACTTTTGTCATAATTTGTTTCAATATTTTTTGACAAAATTAAAAGACAAAATCTTCACAAAAATTGATGACAATTTTTTGACATTTTTAACCAAGAAATGTGTTATTTTTGTCGTTAATTTGTGTGATTTTGGTGGCATTTATGTCAGCTTTTATTTTGTTTTGGGGATCCAAATTAAAGTCTTATTTCAGTTCAAAAGCTATATATTTATTATAAAATGTACGTATAAAATCATGTTTTCAAATTTTTTATTAAAGTTCTCTAAACATAAAAAATCACCAGACGCTGACGGTATTTCTTCTCTGCCCCATAATTGATTTGTTTGTTCCACACTTAAGTATTTAACAGTTTTTGCATTATTTATTTTATATTTATATTGCCTGCTTAATATAGCTATTTTATTAATTTAATTTTACGTTTTTTTGAATACAAACACCAAAAACACAACGAAAACAACTAACAAAAACTTTCGCGTTCACTACAAAATATCCAAAGTATGCAAAATACGATAACCTGACAGCAAAATTTTCATGTCGACAAAATGTAATTCTCTTTCTGGTATAATTTGCGACCACCAATTCTTGTGGCACTGTTTACACTAAATAGTGACCCAAAAAGGCTATCAGAGCAATGTCTAAAATTTGTGACATTTAATTGAAAAAATATTGCTAATCACGTTATATATAACAATTATGTGACAGAAAGTTCATATATTTTGGCTACTTGGGCAGTTTCTTTGCTGAAGAAAACGAAACTGACTCAAGCGAATTGTACCAAAGCAGAGAACCGACTTGCAAAAAATTTAGTAACCGCTAAAACTTTCCCCGAACGAATTGTACCATAGCAGACAACCGGCTCGTAACAAACCTTAGTAACCGCTAAAACCTTTCATAATCGAACTTCATAGATTTGACAATATCTCATTTTGGGCGTGTAATTTTTTCAAGTTGGGAACAGATATATGTAAACAAAGAAATATTTTGAACACTTATCTTTGGCGTTTTCGTTTTTGCTTCGGGGTTAACTCCTGCCCTTTGAAGAAGCAAGCATGTGTTCGAGTTTGCGGTGCTATTCCTGGAGTCACGCAACTTGTGACCCTTGGTGCTAGCTCTGCTAGCCCCAGCTCAGATGAGGAGCAGCTGTAGCCCTACTAACATCATGTAATTATTGTAAATATATGAATGTCTGAAATGTCATTTTGCAATTGTGTGTCGCATTTGTTTTGACAAAATCGATACAGATCTGAAATATGTTTTTAATTTTTTAATTTAATTTATATTTTTTTGCAAACGGAAACAGCAATTTGCAACCAATTATATATAGAGGTGCCAGCAATTGATCCCAATGGAGACTTTTGCTTTTTACAAGGTGAAACCACTGACATGTATATAAATGGACTGACTGATCTCCTGTTTCATGTGGCACCAGTTTTTATTTCAAAAAGTATCCTCTGACTGGCGCTGTTTTGGTTGGAAATACCACTGAATCGTTACAGTTCAGTGGGAAATTATGCTCTCACGGAAAGAGACAGGAACATGAAATTTGTTTTCATGCATTTTTGGTTCAACGAGCAATCCATTTATATACATGTCAGTGGGTGAAACATATGAATTGAGTGATATGGAGTCATAATACGGAAACTTAATTGGAGATTTCTGAAATTCAAGCGCGCAAAAATCCAATAATCACAGTCATCACATTACCGCCATCTTCAAAAAGGTTATTATTTTCCTCAAAATATTCTATTTCCTGACGGTAATGCTCTAATAAATTGAAAACTGCAAAAATTGCCAGTTTTTTATTTCTCGTTATTGTTGTTGACATTTTGAATGATAGATTATAACACCAATAAACTCGAATGTGGAGCTTAGCACTTGAAGCAAATGACACTTCGGTGCAGGGTTACGGTAACCCCAGTTGTCCCCAGTGCTATGCTTCGGTAGCAAAAACGAAAACACGGCTTGATATTGTTGTTCCCTTTCCATTTTTTCATTTTATTTGCATGTATTTGCGGAGAAGAAACTTTCTAGTTTAATTTCAGGACTTTAGGTTGCCTGAAAAACGTCTTTCCGGGTTTATTTCGGCGACTATTGCAATAGCACCACACAACATAATTTATTGTCGAAATATTCTTCCGTTTATTAATTGAAGTCCATGGAATAATTTATCGTTTTTTAATTGAATAACACACAAAATACAAAACCCGGCGAAAAAACAAGAATCTGAAGTGTATTTTGAATTGACAGAATTGACTAATGTTAAGTTAAATTGGTTAAATTCTCCTTGCCTCAACCCCTTCGCCTAAAAGACGAGTTTCCCTCACACCAATAGGCTTTTTACACTATATTTCGCTTCCTTTAGTTATATGTGCTAAGTTCAAATTTTCAACTAAAAAATGCCTATACTTTCAAGTTTCTTAAAATCATACTCACTGCCGTAAATGTAACCTGTCAAAATTTCACATTTGCACAAAATTTATAAACAAACTGAATTTGAAAAATTTTGGAAAATGTTTTTCATATTTTCATTTATCTTGGCTCAACTTTATCATTTTATAATATTTCCCATTTTGACTGCTCATCATTGGCAATATACTTGTAATTAGGTAATTAAAAAAATAAATAAATATTATTTCTGTTCCTGCTGTGCTACACTATAATCACCACTTTATATTCATAGTCATGTTAGCCAAACACCCAACGGCAGTTCAATGAAATTCTTATGTGCATGCGCACACCTTTTTTTAAGGGCATATGTCAAGTGTTTCGGTTTTCCATCTTAAGTTGTCAACTGGTCAATCAAAATGTCGACCGGAGGAGGTACTCCGTCATCGATGAACAACTCAACACTTGATAAATTCATGGAAAGTATAATCCAATGATTTCAGGTCCTCCGGCTTATTATGCAGGTATGCTCGTATGTAAGTAGGCACCTACTTAATGGATTTTGTTTTGTATTTCAATCGATGGACTTAGCCATGTTAATCAATCAAATATCGCGACTGATTGACAACTACTCGCTAGCACGGCAACGTTAAGGAATAGGAATTGAATTGATCCCGGCTTAAGAAATATCACGAGACTGTCAAAATGCAAATCATTTCGGAGAAGTAATTTTAAAGCTATACGAGAATATTTTGCAAACATCGTGATTTATCGCCTAAAGGAGTTTGTATAAATTTTTGATAAGTTTTTGACATGGAAAGTGGAAAGATAACTTTGAAAAAGTTATAATTGATCTGAAGCCAATATTGTCGATGTTTTGTATAAATATGGTTTTTATTTTTTATATTTTCCTTGAAAAACGAGTTACATATGACAAGATTAGGGGAGATGATTGGAATTATATTTTGAGTATTTGGATAAAAGGATAGATTCTACGGTAATTTGTTGCGATGATTTCAGTCTTACGAGTAACTTGGAGCATTTTGAATCCTTTGATCACCGGGTTTGGACTGGGTTTTTGTTTGTTTTTTTTTTTTAAAGAGGAAAAAAACTTGGATTGGTCCAAAACTAATTCTTATGATACCTTATAATTTTTGGTATAAAGTATAACCAAAAATATATGCATAAGTATTAAGTTAAAGGAAATGCAATGTCAAAAAGAATCGTCTGGCACAGAAATCGCCGCGGCCTAAGTGAGTAATAGTATATTGAAAACAGACTTTTTTCAAAATTAAAATACTTATTATAACGACTTAATGCATGTCCTAAAAAACAGAGAGGTTTTCCCCGAGCACAAATATGCAGGTCCAAGGCATTTTGCGCGCGGCTAACCTCTTGCCAGACGAAGAAGTTGAAGTACTGACAAATATCAAACAAATTTTACAATTTCCAGCATTCGAGTTTTACATTTAGACATGGTTTTTTCAATTCATACTTTTAATTCAAATATCACTTTCAGATTCATACTCATCTGATGAATCATAAGTGAGTACATCGTTTTCATTTTCTTCAATTACATTAACTTTAAGTATATCTTGCAGTATTTCCGGTATGGCATTTCCCTCGAACTATTTAATTTTCAATTTATTTTCTACCAACACCCAACCACTTTCTGTTGGTGATAATTTAATTACATATGTATATAATTGCTTCTGTATATTTGTTGCAACAGAACTGCTTTGTTTGAGGGTAGAAGACTTCCTTCGAAATCTATATTAAAAAAAAAAATTGTAAGCAGTTTCCTGCGATTTGCAAAAGTTTGTAGGAAATTCACTACATATGTATATATAAAGGTAAAGTAGAGATTGAGCTTATGAGATGGTAAAGGTATGGCGACATGTTCTTTAAAATCCAAATTAAATAGATGCCATTTTCGTTGATGGTTTCTTTTTGCTACATACTTTAGGAGAATTACAAGCTTACCATGCACATATTGAAACAGGTCTGTGGAATGAATGCCAAATTTATTCATATTATGTTTGATACAATTATAACACCTTCTATAAATGACATTGAACGAGATAGACGAAACTGCTCACTAGTATAAGTGGAATTTAGTGTCTCAGTCTATGAGGACTCAGAAAGGTTTTTCTAAAAACCAAACGGTTTTATTACGGTCGTACAAGTAGTAAATAGGCTTTAATGTAAAATTGCCTTTTTATGCCTAAAATGCATTATCTTAAAATTAATTATTGCCAGGAATTTAGGATGCTTCAGATTGAATACAGTATAAATGAAGCATGCCAAACACGTGGCCCGCTAATAAATAGGTTGCGGTCTGCCGAGACGTTTGCAAATTTTTTTGAAAAAAATTATTTATTAATTATTTTAAAGTAAATTTTATTTTTATTTGTCTGCATCTTTGTTTAATGCAGTTTAAATTTTGCGTTTCAATAATTTTTAATTTAGTGATTGAAAAAGGGAGGAAATATGGGATTAAATTAAATCGAACATATGCATAAATCTCATTTATGTATGTGCATTTACGATTGAGCAAACACTTTGCGGGGACGATCTGCAGAAGAAAGTGCGAAGGTACCTTTTCATTTGATGCTTGACACTGTCATTTCGAGCGATTGAGTAACCCCACCTACCATGACCGGTATTACTAAAGGAGTTGTTGCCAGATTAAAAGAAATATACAAACAGTATGGTAATAATATTTTTGAGCATTTTCATTGTATTACTTACCAGCAAGTAAAAACGATTGTTCAAATTGTTGGATGAAATCATAGTTTTCTTGGTAGCAAAAAAATATGAATATGCTGAATTTCAAGAAAGACAATGGATAAAAGACCTGGCTTTCTCAGTTGATATTACAAGTCATTTTAATCAAGTTAAGCTTCAAGGTATAAATTATGTTGTTACAACGCTATTTGATAATATTAACGTTTTCAAAAAAAATTATTACTTTGGCGAAAACAAGTAAAAAAGAAAACCTGTCTCACTTTGAAAGCTGTCAATATCTCTACTGCTTAAATTGCCTAAATTAAAATTTACAATGCTCACCAAATTAAATTGTTAGAAACGAAATCGAAGATTTTCTGATTTTAAAAGTTCTGAATTATAATTTCGTCTTTACTTCATGTCTATTTATCGATATTGAATGTTTTTTTTTGAGCTATTTTTTTTAGAAACTGTTGGGGCAATTATAAGTACTATTTCAACGTTACAAAACCCATACAATTATAATTATTTGTCGGAAAATCTCGAGGCACATTTAACAATCTCGTGCGGCACACAAGTTGAGAAACGCTTCCCTACATGAACACCCGTGTGTAATTTCGAATGGTCACCCATCTGCGCAAGTTTGATTTTTCAACTGGTTTTCCGTATATATTTCAAGAATGGTTCGTCAGACGGTAAGAATGAGTATAACCAATTTAATAGGATTTCATGTTTTGGAGAGCTTTTCAGTATAATAAAAACATCTAGGACTAACCGTTATTACAGTATTCATGAAAAACTTAAATTTTTATATGGCAATACCAAGTAGACATTGCCCGATTTAGTCCATTTTTGAAGATTTATTTACTATTACTATGAAATCACAGTGTACAAAATCTTACCTCCCTACGTCGACGCGTTGTCAGGCAGTGTTCAAATATATAGTGAAAAATGAAATTTTTGAATGGCAACCCTTCAAACGAGTTATCAGATTCATCCCATTTTCGAACTCAAATTTGCGGACAGACATGCAAAAATCAATACAACTTTTAATAATGTGCGTGGGTGGTGTCCAATCGATTTTGCTCTACCATCATTATTTTTAAGTGTTACAAACGGAATGACAATATTAGTATGATTTCTTCTAGAGTATAAAATAGCATGGGTGCTAGTATTGTACCCGAAGGGACGCCTGAAATTTGTTTTTGAAAGGAGAAGATTGTCGACCGTTAAAGACAAACGAAATTATCCGTATTTTGAAAATTAGATAAAAACTGTGCTATTTACAAAAAAAAAAACAAAAATAGTTTATTGTCAGTTTATTGTCAAAAGCATTGCTAAAATCAAGGTGAATGGAATCAATTTGTTTTTTGTTTTCATGAAGGCCAGAGGTAATGAAATCAGTAAAGAGGACGCGGTTTGTGTAGAATGACTAGATAAGAAGCCCTGTTGCTGCTCTGATATGATAAGTATAATTTATGGTAGTAAATTATTTTAAAGCACTTTTCAAATATAAGTGCAAGAGCGTTTGAAATTGATATAGGACGAAAGTTAATAACTAGCTTAGGGTCACCAGATTTAAATATAGACAAAAATTATAATTTTTCTTTTTTCAGAATTTCTGGATAAGTATTCCTTCCCACCCCATAAATCTTCGGCCCTGTGCACATGCACAGTCTTGCAATCCCATAAATCTCGTCATGACAAAATGTAGTCCAATAAAACACAATAAAATTCTTTAAAATGTGCCGCAACAGAAGTACTTTAGTTTGGTTATGAAAATGCGATTGTGTTCTACAACATAACTATGTAAGTCAAATCGGAGAATTAAGACAATTTTCTGTAGCCTCGGTATCTTAATTGGTAAGCGTGCTGACCCGTGGGTTCGAATTCTAACTCGACACGATGCTGCACTTTTCTTTCCACCTAGTTTCCTTTCGAATCTTATAGCTTCTCCTACTAAGCAGGCTATTAGCCACTGACATATAATAAGAATGGACTAAACTATTCTATCTAATTCCTTTAGTCAAAAATGGCATAAATTTGGTTAGAATCTCTCTGTCTCTTTCAAGCTCAAAATGTACGCTGAACTGTAACCAAGTATATTAAGTAAAAAACCTAGAATTGGTCTAAGACCAATTCTTATGATACCCTAGATGATGAATGCCCGTATGCAATTTCGTAAGGTCACTGAGCTACGCAAGTTTGAATTTTGAAACGGTTTTTCGCATATATTTCTAGAACAGTTCGTCGGAGAGAAAAAATGATTATAACTAATTTTATACGATTTCGTATTCTGAAGAAGAGTTTAGTACCTACCTACAGTACAATAAAAAAGTCGAGGACCGATTGTTTTCACAGTATATGTAAAAAGACTAAATTTTATATGGCAACACCAAGAAGGAGTTGCCTGACTTATTCAATTTTTGATTTTTTTTTGTTATCACAATAAAAACACCATATAGTGGAAAATGAAATTTTTGTATGGCAACCCCCTGTAGGAGTTCCCCGATTTGTTTCATGTTCGAACTTGATTTTACTTTTTTTGTTTTAAAGGCTGTGTACAAATTTCAGCTCTCTAAGTATAAGCATTCTCGAGTTATCGTGCGCACAGACGGACAGACGGACAGACGGACGGACATGCAAAAATCAAAATAACTTTTACTCTACGATCATTATTTCGAGGTGTTACAAACGGAATGACAAACTTAGTATACCCTTTAGATTTTAACTAGGGTATAAAAACAGGACGATTGTATTAAATGGATTGCATTGGAATTGACATAAAAATTCACACAAACATATTGTTTATACACGTCTATCTCCTCCAAGCACAATTATGTTTGACATCAAATCTTCAGGTGAGCATATTTTTCAGTAATATTAAAAAATTAATTTTTGTGTTAATTAAAATAAGTTTAAATTCCTAAACAATTTTTATGTAATGCAATAACATCTTTAGTGTTTCTAATCGACAAATAATAATAAATTATGAATCAGGGTGCAATTGTACGAAATAAAGGGTTTTCACAGCCTGTTCAAAATTTGTGCCATTTTTGAAACAAGAACTCTAAGACTTGGTCCCCTGGTTTGAAACCTGCGAATCACAGGCCTTTCAACATTTTAAAGTTTTATCTTAAAAGTTTCTAAATTACTGCTAAACTGATATAATCTATATCGATGATGCATTGTATTATTTAAAATATTGCTTCAAAAAACAAATTTGAACTCTTAACATTAAAATATTATCCAAAGACAATTAATTAGTTGTTAAATTTTTCCAAACCTTTAACTGATTATATGCAACCAGAGCAAAAAAAGCTATATAGGAATGATGGAAAGGTTGAAAAATTATCACAGAATCAATGCAAATATTTTCATATCTTAAACGATTTAAATATCTTGATTTGAGCTCTATCTCCAGTTCATAATATAAACTTGTTAATACTTGAATATCCAATCCCATAATCATCTGTAACGTACCTATTTGTGGCGATATCTTGGCGGCAGCCTATTAAAGCTACATAAGCTAAAACACTGTCCATCTCTGGGATATCAACGAGAACCGCGCAGAATATATCTTTTAATCGCGATAGGATAGGATATTGAAAACTTGAATTTTTCATTGCAACATTCCGATTTGCTTCTTCTCTAGGCTGATTGCTGTTTTAAAGTAATCGTTGCCCCCTAAGAGAGCCTGCGTCGACTGCCCTGCTGGAGTGGTCATTCGCGTGGGTCGACCAAATGAATTATCGATTGCGATTTATCAACCGACTGTTGGAGGAAATGGAATTAGTTGTCTGGCAATGAGATAAATGCGATCGTGTAAGATGTCGTGTGCCTGCAGAATAATATTATGCATCAGTCGATGAGATGCAGTGCATCATTAATCCTATATATCGGGATGGCGGGCACACTCAAACGATAAGCATTCATAAATCTGTCTTGTCGTGTCATTGAACGATCGGTAATCTCTACAGCAGCCTTATGCTCTAAGCAAATTGTGAGGTACATACTCGTACATATATACATATATACATACATACATATGTACATATATAACTATACTCTAATATATATTTATGACCGGATGACCTGCAGTATCTTGAAACCAGGCCGGACCGGACGTAAGCAGCTCGGCAGGTTATCAAAACTTTGAAGCAGGTTTTAATGAACCTAACCTATCTAATCCTCAACAACACTATCCACTCCATCACTCTTCTGTATATACATTTCGCCCCCAGGCTATTATCTGACAGATAATTATACCTGAGAGATAGCCAAAAACATGACAATTAAAGGGTTTACTTCCAGCCAACAACTTTACTACATACATATAATAGATATCTTTCAACCATGTAATAAGCTGGAGCAAACTGAGAGCTTGTCTCTAAGGGGTCCTCCCCACCCTCGTACGCGTGTAATTATAACTTAATTACCATTTCGGAATTTTCAATTATTTCCTCAGGTGTTAGCACTGTTTTGAGAGAAATCTGTATATGAATGGGTACACATTTGGTGTTTGGATCTGTGTAAAACATGACTTTTGGAACAGTTGAAGAGATGATGAACGGGACACGGGCGTTACATCGTCTGATTGAGGGAGTGTATTCTGTTGTTTTTGGCAGTTGAAAATCTATATACACAGCTATAGCAATTGTGTTGATACTAATATTTAACTCGAGGGCGGACAGTCGAAATGGATTACAGGTGTCGAAGTGAGAATTTCATACCTTAAGAGATAATGGCTGTACTGTAATGTGTGGGCTGAAGGCACGAAAGATAATCGTGAGTCGTTTCATTTGCATTTTGGAAAGTATTACGAATGGAATTTATTTTATCTTTTTCGTCTAATTGTTTTAGGAAATATTTAAAAGTAATGATTGATACATCATTTCAAATGTTCATTTCGGAATGGACCACCCAGCCATATAAATTTTGTATACATTTTTGGTACTGTATGCGACATCTAGTTCTTGTGCCATCTATGGTCGTACTGAACGATGATCACATTAGGCTACTTTCGAACTTATATCCAACTGTTGGCACTTGAACTCTTGTTAATGTTTGTTGGTTATGATATCGGAATCGAGTGGCGTTCGCGAAAAGTGACACGATAACAATGATTCCATATAGTTGTTATCCCAAACGGGAAATAATTAATTTACGGAAAAGGTCAACCCCGACTTCCGCGCTTTTAAGGAGTCTGTAATCTGATCGAAGCAAATAGGACATACAGATGACACCACACTTTCAGTTGTAATTTCACGGGCCTTTTTACTTGTTCGAAAGCTAGTGCCGGCAACCCAAAAATCGCGGAAAGTGGAAAAGGTGTGGAAACAGGTGATAGTGTTGCTTATTTTGAGTATTTAGCTTGATCTCTGTAAGCTTTTCTAGGAAGAAGCTTGACTCGGGGGTCCTCTGCTTAGATTAGTCAGTGAAATTAGTTCTGCCTATCGTCGGTGGAAGCTTCCCAGGGACACTTCCTGCCGTCTGCAATCTGTGATCTAGTTAATGGATATTTCGCGTTATTAAAATCTATGTAAACCAATATTGTTGTTGTTATAGGTTATGAGAATAGAACTGGAACCATATCAATAAACCAGAAATTAGTTCTTATAGTCTATGTAAATAAAGTTTGCAACCATCGAAAATCAACTTTTCCACGAATTTTCTTTTCCTTTATTCGGGTGGAAATTAGCAATGAGGCAAGTTATGGAAATAATACTGGAACCAGAAATTAATTACTTATCCTCGTTTGAACACAAAAATTAGTATTAAATCAAATCGCTGAAATAAATTTCCCATTTATAGGTTAGGAAAAGAAAGGTAGAATCCTCGAAATAAAATAGAAATTACTTTGCATAGGCTATGGGACTGAAATTCGAGTTATAGGAAATAAACTTTTTCGTGAATTTTCTTTTGCCCATTTTTTATAGAAATTAATTTGTTTTTTTAGAGATAAAACTGGATCCAGAAATTGATTACTTCTTACTTAAATCAAATTGTTGGAATAAAATTTCACTTATAGTCTCTTATAGGCTATGGAAATAAAATCTGTATTATTAGAATAAAATCAGAAATTACTTAACTTTATGTTTTTCTTCGTTCTTTCTGTTTTTTTATAAATTTGGACATAAAAAGGTCCGTTTGGTGATCTGTCCGTTCACAAACGGATCTTCCCGGATGCTGTAATGTTGGTTAAAACTCCGATTATATGGGTGAAATGGCCAACGCTAGCGATTTTTTAATTGTACTCAATATTCTTTATTCACAAGCACTCTTTTGTTGGTTTTACAAAAGTTTTTGACTATAAAATGAATTTACAGCTATTAGCGCTGGGTCTTGAATAGGGTCGTTCCCTATCCTAAGATCTGTAATATCTGCCTTGGTAAGGTGACCACAGATGGCTCTGACCTTCCGCCAATTCTCTTTTATGGGTATGTCAGCGTTTATGTTCTAGGCAAACTCTTGCCATGCTTGCTTCTTCGCGCTTTTTATTTCTCTCCGCATTTGCGCATTTACTTTCCTGTATTCAATTGCATTCAGATTGGTTGAGATTCTCTTGAAACTTTTCCAGGCCACATACTTACGATGTATATACTGACGAATGCTCGCTGTGAGCCAGGGTGGTTGCACCTTTATTGTCTGTTTAGTCAAAGGGATGGCATTGTTGGCCGCTGATCTTATAGACCAGCGGTTATCAACCTTTTTTGGTTTGCGTACCCCCTGGCAATTCATTATCCTAAATTGTACCCCTCACATTAGAAAAATGTTTATAATTTAAATACTTGTAGTTGGTATTATTTTAAACTAGTTCTAGCACTAAATAAATAGCAACAACGTTTCAAGAAGTATGCGCAGAATGTTTATTGATGAAAACTAAAAGATTTTTTATAGATATATAACTTTTTAATAAAAAACAACATACTTAATAATATAATAATTAATATAAAGTTAAATATTCGCAATTTTACATTAATTTTAACTTAACTTATTATATTCAGTGAGATCCTTGAGCTTGCTTTAAGGCAGATAGTTTTGTGAAATCAGGTTCAATTGATGCAAGATATAATCTTAAATCTGAAGCTGCATTTAGCTTATTACGATATTTGTTTTTAATAAAGAGATACGAAGAGAATGCTCTTTCCACCAGCACTGTACTTGTAAATGGCAACAAAACGTTAAGCGCTTTAGCAGAAAGCTGTTCATATTCGGTGCTGATATGTGACCAAAAGTTAATAAGACAGAGTCCTTTAAATTCGACTTTCAAAGCAGAGTCATTTAAAAGTTCAATTAAGTTCTCTTTTTCTTTGATAGATAATTTAGCTACTCGAAAGTATTCTTCATTTTAAATCCAATTGTTTCCTTCATCAGGTTTGTGAAAGTACTTCTCGAAAATTGATTTTAGCTCTTTTAAGTGTTGAGTTATATCGTTGCTCAATTCTCTGGAGAGGCAAAGTTTATTTTCTGATAGAAAATTATGCAAAGTTTCAAATACCTCCGGTTGTTCATTTTCAATACATCTTCTCCAAAAGTCAATTTTTTTAATCATTGATTCAATTTTATCTTATTTGAAGAGCTAAACTTAGATTGTTTATACGTAGGAAAATATCTGATAAATATGCAAGCGTCTGAAGCCAATTACAGTCGTGTAACTTGGAATCAAGTTGGAAAAAATGTTATTCGAAGAAAACCTGTACTTCATGCCTAAGTTCGAACAACCGGATGAGGACCTTGCCTCGAGATAGCCATCTTACTTCTGTATGAAAGAGTAAAGTAGAATGAACACTATTCAAATCTTCACAAAGAGCTTTAAAAATTCCCGAGTTGGTTGACCTGGATTTTACAAAATTAACCACTTTCGTAGTTTCGTCAAGTACAAGTTTTATTTGCACTGGAAGGTGCTTAGTTGCCAGACTTTGCCTGTGGATGCAACAGGACTCCAACTTACATTGGGAGCTATCTTCATGACACGACTATGCAGACCAGAATAAATACCAGACATAGACTGGCCATCATCGGTACATAGCCTACAACAATTAGACTAATTCATGCCTTTTTCGATAGCTTTAAATATATCCTCACCTGTTGTGTGTTCTGACAGAGCATGAAAAATGAAAATGTTTTCTTCGGCTTCATTGTCCTTTGAATACCTCGCAATAACAAGTAAAATAGCAAAATTAGCAACATCTGTGCTTTCATCAACTTCTGTACCGAAAATCTTACTATTTTTAATTCAAATAATCACTGTTGATTCAACACCGTCAGATATATCCAAAATTCTTCGAGATATTGTACTGTTTGAAAGTAGAATTTATCTTTATTTTTTGCACATGTTCTTTTCGAAGCATACACCGAACAGCATGTATTATACAGGGTTCAATTAGATTCTCAGCAATTATATGAATTTTACCGCATGTAGCAATACGGTACCTAATGCGGTAACTAGCTTCAACGTCACACATTGTATCTGAAAGTAACTCCAGTCGACCACCAGTCTGAATAAAAATTCTGCCGAAACATTTGATGCAAATTTCTAAGAAGAAATGAATGCTTATTGCTCATCTACGCATACGCGTCTGTGCTCATAAAAATTGTGAGTGGCCCAAACATCCGTCGTTGGATTTTATATTGCAGCGAAGTACTGCTGGCTTGTTACGGCATCAAGACTTCGCGTCGAGGAATCGTTGATTTTATATTCTAGCGAGGCTCTCCGACGAGAGGAGATTAGTATATTTTTAACATCCGGCATTACTAAATTTTTTGCGCGTACCCCTAAAGGCGAAAACCCAATGAACGCGGCAGGCGTCGCGTCGCTTTGACAGTTCTCCGCGGCAGACGCGTGTAGGATTTGAGCAAGACCCAATGAACGCGTCGTGTCATTTTGACAATTCGTACTCTGGAGATTTGTTATAAAAAGAAATAGGGATAGAAAAGTTTGAGTTGTTAAGTAAAACTGATATAGTAATGGATATTTCAGAGTTATTAGATGTGGCAGTGTTTGCGTTTGCAGCTTACGAA
The DNA here is from genome assembly GCA_963924295.1 of Dioctria rufipes. Classification (NCBI taxonomy): domain Eukaryota; kingdom Metazoa; phylum Arthropoda; class Insecta; order Diptera; family Asilidae; genus Dioctria; species Dioctria rufipes. The sequence goes on along the minus strand of OZ002740.1, from coordinate 341,648,631 downwards.
GCATATAAACAGTTTAAAAAAACCAAAGGGAAAGGCAGACGGCGATCTTGGGTTAGAGATATGTATGCCGATCGAAGGATAAATGGATTTTTTGAACGATCGTTCCATCATTTGAAGCAAAGGGATACAGAACAATTCTATATATCACGATGTTACATAGATTTACATTAGCCGATTCTTTTAATTATATTGAATACAAAACAAATGGTGTGTAATGTGTATAGGCGATTGCATGCAGTATGCTGAGTGGATAATATGTGTATATGTATATATATATTTACATATTTTGGTAACTTTGCGATGTTAACGTATATCTTCAAATATCCTATATCGACATTTATGTTCTCGTTCATTCCTTGGAGTCTTATTCAATGTATCTTCTGACAGAACTGCAAAATTTTATTTTATATACCATCGTTTAATCACACCACTTTTGTTTCGTATTCAAGATAAATAATAAAATAATACCAAACGTTCTAGAATGTGGCTATGTGGTGGTAAATATATGAATTTTGTATTCTATTCTATTGTAAGTGGAACACCCAATTGCTGAAATCGCAGATGATGCCTAGTTCCTAAAATAATAACACACAAAGAATCATTTTCAAATAATATATAAAATTTTCACTTATCTGATATGGCTCATTAAGTACAAATGAATGTATCCTCTTCATTCACTTTCACCTCCAATCGTTGGTTTTTAATTATTCTTAACTTAATTAAAATTTTAATTAAAATCCTTCAAACAATGCAAGATAACTTTCGGCAAATAATAAAAAATTGCCAGATCCACTTCGATCTGAAAATAACAACACAATTGACAATCAAAAGAACTGTCAAAGCGTCTGCCGCGCGTAAAAGTAGAACATTGCTCAACTACTTTCGCGTCGAATCTGGCAAGCGCGGCAGCCATTTGGCCAGCACGAACTTAAACACGTATATTCTATTGAACTGTCAAAGCGACGCGACGCCTGCCGCGTTCATTGGGTTTTCGCCTTAAGCCATGAAACGCGTACCCCTAGGGGTACGTGTACCACGGGTTGAGAATTGCTGTTATAGACCTTGCCTGCAGTGCTACTTCTTTGCCCACGTTTAGACTGAACGGATAGCGTAAGAGTTATTTTTCAACCTCTTTATGGGATCTGGGGCAGTCTGCGCGATGTTCTGCGTATTTCGGGATTTATGTCTTCTTTGGAAGTGTCATTGCCAATCTGAGTACAATTGGGAAGTGTTCGCTGCCTCTTGGATTCTCAATTATGTGCCAGTCCATTGCTGCAGCAAGTGATTGTGCACCCGCTTTATAATTAGATTATTCCAATTGAAATGTTTTTTTTCCATTCAATTAATTTTGAAAAAATCGGCTAGAAGCAAGTCGGGGTTTGCGTTAATTACCGAAACTTTATCAACGAACAGTCGGTCGACCAAATTTAATCCAAATTTTACCTATGATAATTGAATAATATTCAAACAGACGGACGCAAGAGTATTTTTATAAGAGTTGGTATTGTTTGCTTTTACTTATGTTCTAAGTTAACACAAAACACATTTCTTTTCAGCAACTATATGAGACTGACTAAAAAAGCGACAGTTTTCCTCAATGCCTACTAACTCTAAGCATAGAAGATTGGGGGAAATGGTATTTTTTGCATATTTCGGTTTAGGTGTATTTTTATAACCAATTCACCAAAACTTTAGATTTTTGTTTTTTTTTTTTAATCCTTGAAAGTAGCCCTTTCAAATGATACCCCACAAAAAATAAATTTTTTTTAAGGAGCCCAACCAATCCACATTAAAAATTGAAAAAAAAAATCTTTCACAATCATTAACTATTTTTGTATATGCAAAATATCATACAAAAAAAACAAAGGTAATTTATAATGTAATCCGCTGATTCCCCTAACTTTGGACCAGGTACCCAATAATGGACCGGCATCGTTTTGGCTTAATGCAAATTCAGTTACACGTACTCGATCGACAGTCTAGTGCTTACTGCTACTTGTTTACATCCAGAGCCACGATACGCATTTCGTTAGTAGTTGAAGTGATATTTTTTATAGCAAATATTATAGGAAGATTAGTAAAGTGGTAAGTATATGCGATTGTATAATATCACACACTTGTTTTTCTTTTCTGATATCTTGATTTTAGTTATGAATTTTATTCGTATTATAATAGTATCGCTTTTAGTTTTCGAGGTATTTTGAAATTTTCAATAAATTAGAAGATGGTGCCCAACAGTGAACAAAAATTTTACTAATGTAAAATGCTTTCTAAAATGTAGGAGCTTCCGGAAATTGCCGAATGTCGATGTCAAAATGTACTATCATATAGAAGATGTCATTCTAAAAGTCGAAACACCCAGAAAATATCATTATCATGCGGACCTTACACGATCAGTAATAATGTCATTACCAGTAATGTAATTACTTCCAAAAGTCTTCTGTCATTACTTTGTCATTATGTTGAAACCTTACACTATCATTAAAAATGGCAGTATTTGTTTCTATACCTCTCAATTAATCGAGCCAGAAGTTCATTTATCTTGTGTAAATTAAAGTAATGGATCCTCACAGAAAAGCTAGCATTGCTATAATTTTGGCATTAAGCACAAAGCGAAGAGTTATACGGCGACGGCGGATGAAGAACTGGCTACAAAACCGTAAAAAGTATTCCGATGTTGTTCTGTTAAAACAAATTAGTTTTACAGAATCGGGAGATTACAAATATTATTTTCGCATGAATGAAGGCACATTTAATAAATTACTGCAAATAGTGGAGCCATTTTTGCTGAGCAAGGACACTCTTATGAAAGAGATTTTACCAGTGAATGAAAGATTAGCAGTAATTCTGGAAAGAAACTTTCAGCTATAATGTCACTACCGTCAATAAGTGTTGCAGTTGTAGAAACTTGTGAAGTGCTTATATGTATATGTCCTGCGAGTGTACATATAGGTAAGCCACCTTTACACGTATTGGTTAACGAATGACAGCATACGCAGAAATGTAATAGTGGTAATAGTACATAGTTACTCAGTATCAACGAATTGCTTATTGTACACCAGTTTTATTTATTTAATTAGATCATGCGAAATTGCAATAGAGTAAATCGTAAATTTGCATTGACAGGCTGTTCGAATCTGTTTAGAAACTGAAAAGCATAAAATACCCACGAAAATGGTTTGTACACGTCATTAGCACTTATTCCCGATCTCTTGGATCTTTTTAAGTTCTCTTCGATAATTAGATTGAAAGGTGTTTATTTTTCTTTTAACATCTGCACGTTTTTTAACAGTTGATCTGCAGCTAAATTTCTCTTTATTTTGTTTTTATAAAAAGGATTTGTTGGATTCCACAATTCCTGTAGGCTTTCAAAGACCTCAATAAAGTTCCGAAGAAGCACCCTCTCTTTTTTAATGCACTCAACCACAGTACATTCCTCCGCAGGAGATTGAGTACAAAAAAGCTCACTATCACTATCCATCTTTAAACTACATCATAACTCACCAAAAATTAGAAGCGAACTGAGAAATGAAGGAAGTAATGAAGCGTGCACCCTACACTGTCATTATTAATGACACTATCCCCACTATATCTCAGTAATGATGTCCAAATATCAGAAAATCCGGATATCATCATTACTGACTATCATTACAGTTTCTGTGAACCTTACACGATCATTATTAAATGTCATTCCGATAAAGTAAGTATTTTTAAAATCCCTGAAATTGAACGTGTTTAGGGCAAATATAAAAGATATATAAAATATTAACAACAACAAAAAAAAAATGAATTTTATATTAAAATCTTACATACCTACAGAGTATGTAGGTATTATTAAAAAATTAAGACCGTAATAAAAAAAAATTAAAATTTCTCTGTTTTCGGTCTCCAATTTTTAAATTTAGGCAACTCAGAGTCCAACTTTGTACCAGCACCTTTTGTTAAATATACTGCATAAAACACATTAAGTATAGAAAATTGTACTTCGTTTGTTTAGTGATGATACCCAAGTCCCCAATACCGAAAGTATAAGGCACAGTTTAAATATTTTAAGAAATTGCAACCAAATATTCCTGAAAAGTGGTCCAAAGTTATGGGAAACGACGATTTTTAATATACCTACTATATTTTCATTAATTTTCATTTTAATTTGCTGATCATTGCTTAAAACATACGAAAAAGTTGTATCAGTAATTTCTTTGTATGTTTGAAAAAAATAAGAGAAAACCCATGGACACATCTTACCCTCAGTAAGATTTGTCAGGAAGAAAAAAACGAAATAAGAGTTGCATATACATACATACATTGTATGTGCAACAATGTAACCACGAACGAAAAGATGATGGCTTGATATCTTGATATTTATCAAAATATCAAATTACATCTTGAAGTCACTGCCCGGCGAGATTCCTTTGGACATGTTCAAATACGTCCAACGATAAAAATCTCTCAGGGTAAGATATGTAAAATAAGCATTTTTCGCCGACACTGAATTGAGGTACTGGAGCACCTGAAAAAACCAAAATGCTCCAGGACGGAGTCTAATTAAAAACTTCATCGGGATCGTCACGAATAATAATAGCTGTCCGACTCCTTTACCTTGGCTATGACCCACTTTCAAAAGTTCAATTTTTGTGTTAATCAATATATTTTATGTAAAATTTTACGTTGAGGGTATTTATCGCGAAATATTTTTGTTACATATCGAAATAAAAAAAAAATTCCATCATCATAAAACTCCACATAAATTACCTTTTATCGTGTCGTGTCGTGTATCATGAATAATAATTCGGTAAAAATGTAAAAAGGGGTTGATTGCGGGCTTCGGAAGTAGTGGTCAGAGCTACAAAGGATACACAAGAATTTGTTTCAAAGATAGAGTTGTAATAAAGGATAAAGTGTATAAAAAAAATTTTTTTTTAAGCAATAAAAATTATTGCTGTGTGGCATAATAAATTTAAGCCATAAAGGCAATACCTAAAAGGTATGCCTAGTGGAAAATGGAGCGCTCTAAAAGAAAGAAATTTCAAAGCGCTTACTTAGAAGTTCGAAGTGCTTACTCTGTGTATGAAGGTTCATTTCATTTTAACATTGCATGTCCGCAGAAGTAGGCGCATCAATAATGTTTCACTGAAGGCGTTACCATGAAAAAAATTAAAAATAGGACCGCTTTGAATAAGCGAAGCACTTTATTCACAGCTTATGTCAGAAGCGCTTGTTATATTTCCTATTGAGAAGATTTTGGGGTAGAACAGCAGTCAGAATTTCGAAAAGGACATTCGTGTGAATCAGCATTTATCTTTATAATTGCTCAATAGAAAGATGAACTTCAGAGTAAAATAAAAATGTAAACAGTTTATTTTTACTTAAAAAGAGCATTTGAGACGATGGACAGGACGAACCTATTGAGAGACTAAATAAATATGGAATACAAGGAAGAGAATATAGATGGTTCAAATCATATTTATCAGAGAGGAATCAAAGGACTAGAATTAATGAATCACACAAGATAATCAATTAGGAGTCCCACAAGGATCCGTATTGGGAACTCTACTATTCCTCGTTTATATAAACGATATAGCAGCAATTTTAAAAACATGTTGGCATTGTATTGTTTGTATTCTTCACATTACACGGGATAATTTTCAAGAGTGTTGTTTATCGAATGGAAAAAGATTTTGGTTCAGCGAACATGTGGTAAAGAGTAAACAAATCAAAGTTAAATATAAATAAATCAGAGTACACATGACAGTTAGTAGTGATTATAAAAATGGAATTAATATGAGTTGAGAAAGTGTAAGTTTATTATTAAATATCTGGGTGTATTGATTGACACAAAATTTAATTTTAAAAGCCATTGTGACTATTTTTATATAAAAAAAATAATCGGAAAGAAAATTGGTTTTCTGAGAAGAATTAGAAGGCACGTATGGCTCCATCTAGCCACACCCTTCTTTATACGAGCCGGGAAAATGAAATTATGTGCTAATTATTTATATAAAATTCGTATTAGAAAATTCAATGGTATTTTTATCGTATCATTTCACGATATTTTGTCCATAGTTTCGTTTTTGCCATGGCTAACTATGATATCGTACCAACACTTGATTTTACCATATATTTGAATAGATTAACATATATAAACACTCGTTTTACATCATCATTTATATTTATCGCGAAAAAAGTTCAAATGTTTGAACTTTTGTACGACAAAATGTGTCAAGTGGATGAAAAGTGTCCTATTTCAAAACTCTACTTCCGAAGCGATGAAACATGTGTACGTGCTAGTCCGATTCTCTAAAATGTTTTATATTGATTCTTATTGAAAAGTGACTAGACATTGATTTTGCATATGCTATTAAGACCTAAACTACTATCCACACAGGAAAATTGACTTCCAGTAATTTTTAACTTGGCCGAGGTTAGGGCTCAGGGCTAAACTTACAATACACATTACTTAACAAATAATAAAATAGTTTTGCTTCAAAAGGAACCTTACTATTTTACGCTCAATAACTCTTAGCTGAGTAATAGTTGCAATTATGTATGTGCGGCCGTAGTCCAAATCAGTAGGCAGATTGATTTGAATTCATCGGACTACGGCACATTCACATATGGAATTATTACACAGTTAAAGAGTTTTTGTTTCGGACATCGTAGTCATTTGATTCAGATACATATTTTTTTAGGAAAGATATAAAAATTTGACTACGGTTGGGAAGATAAGAGTAAGACAAAATTTCTGTATGAATAGTCGTTTAGGGTGCAAATCAAACTTTTGCCAGTTTTAAATAAGAGAATGTTGGGACTATATTAGGGCTCTCATGTAGTAGTGAGGGATTCCATTTCATGGCTTGTGAAGTATTTCTCAAGAATTTTGCTGTTCACAATACACATACAATGTAAATTTGTAGAAATTTATATTTATATTTACAGAAACACACACACTCTTAGCATTAACAATTTTTTTTTTATTATTCTGGTCACAAAGTAACACCAAGTTACAGGCCTATGCGCAGGATTTTCCAAGTAGGGGGTTTTGATTTTAGAGAAGTACAAATTTAAATACTTTCGTTAATATCAAGGTACCGCTTCATGACAAATTTTTACGAAAAATATGTTCAATACATATACAAATTCTTTTCTTCTTTGTTTCAATAAATTGATACACCAAGGTACAGAAAAAATCATAAGGAATAGCATCGAGCCATTCGGAGTTATGATCACATATGGCATAATTTTCAAAAGGCCATTTAAGAATGTATCTTTGCTATAGACTTCAAGATCCGTCAGCGAATTGTTAAATGTTTTATCTTCAATTCGCCGCCTTCAGATCTTGACTTCATTGATCCATATTTCAGATGAATTGTCTTGTGAAGGTGTAAGTTTCAAAGAATTGTCCACACGCTGCCTCATCTAAAATTTTCAAACTTTTATAACTTTAACAAAACGATCCGAATTTTTCAAAAACAGCCCTCTAGATGAGTACTGAACAGATCAAGATATGGTTTGAAGATCTATGGTGGCTTATATCTCACGCTGTAATTATATTGCTTAATTATTTTTTATACCCCATTCTTTTCGCATCAGGCCATAATATAAATTATTTCCTTACCACTGTGTTACGTATTTGGAATAGTCTTCACAGTATTTTTTTTATATGGTTTTTGAAAATATTTTTGATATGTTAGTCTAGATTTTATATTGTGTAAGGAGTAAAACAGGAATCTAATTGTTAATTTTAAAAGATGTGTCCAATTTAAAAAGTATTAGTATTATGTTAAAATATAAAACAGTTCTATAAAAATAAAATAATAAAAGTTCTTTTTAAATAAAAATTAAATTATTAAAAATTTTTTGCAATCGCAATTCGAGATAGAGTGTATAAAATGGTGTCTTTGGATAACCATCTTGGCACCTTTTAGAGCACCTCACGATAATAATCTTCAATTATGTTAATCATTACATTCAACCGTTTGCAAATAGCTTTAATTTTTTGAAAAAACGTTTCTGTCGCTTTCTTTCTTCTATACATATATATTATATATATATACAACTATAGCGATAGTTTCCGTCGAGTCTCAACACAACGATAAAGCACGATAAAGCCAAATACAATATAAAAAATATTTCCTTAAATTCGGTGGTAATAATTTGTGCCACAAAGTTTAGGCATATTTCGCTAACTTGAAGAAGAAGTACAGTTTGGGCTTTGGAGATACATATGTAGGTAAGTTTCACCTATCTATAGGCAGTTTGAAATCAATACGCTTTAATGAGTTTTCTATCGGAAGAGGGGAAATTGATTACTTATAAATTGGGTGATATTCAATGAATTAACTAAATGCACCATTAAATAAATTTTGTGGAAATATCCGTAAAATGTAGAGAAATTATTGAATAACTTATAATTCTTAATCTGTCGCTCTTAAAATATGACTTTTATATAGTTTGTTGCTATATTCCTCCAGACTCCATAAATATCGTCGACGACAAAGAACAGAATATTTATGACCTACACATTTTAACATCTAATTTTATCCATGGTAAGATGGAACCTCTTGACGAATTACTACTTATTGGTGATTTTAACTTACCCAATATACAATGGGTACTTAATGAAGATGACGATGACTATCTTCCACTTAATAACTTGACAACAAGGAAGTCACTCTTCTTGGACACCATTTCATTTCTTGGTCTCAGCCAAATCAGTAATGAACGACATGGGTAGGCAGTTAGACCTGGTATTTTCTACTGACGCGGGTAACTTATTAGTTGAACCTAGCACAATTAAAATGTCTACTCTTGACAAATACCACCCCCTCTACTAATTACATATCGCTATGTAACCGAAAACCTTATATATTGTGACGAAATGCAATAATTTTTCAATTTTAGGAAGGCTGACTTTTCGGTACTTTCCAGAAGACTTACTTCTATTGATTTCACCACATTTCTGGCTTGCAATAGTGTTGATAAAAATGTTTCTAAGTTTTACGTAATTATTTTTAATTTATTTTCTTCACATGCTTCCCGTGAGCGTCAGCGGTTCTCTAAAACATCTCATCCATGGTTCAATAAAGAACTGAAACGTCTTAAAAATAGGAAGAATAAACTGTGGAAAAGTTATATGAGGGACAAAAACATTATAAGTCACAACAACTTCCTTACATTATAAAGGGTTTTTCTAATAAGAGGTGTTATTTTAATTAGCCCGCTATTTCGGTAGATGTCACTTTTAGAGCTGTCATTTTTTGACATTTGACAAGTAGAAACTACGCCATTAACAAAAATGGAACGATACACGATTCAACAACGCATAAAAATGGTGAAAATGTGGCAGAGACGGTTCGTAAATCTCGAACATTTTTGGATCGTCGTGAAGCACCTTGTCGGACCGCAATACAGAAATTGGTAGAAAAATTCGAGCTGTCGGGACAAGTTAGTGATGTGAAGAATAAAACCCATGCACGTCGCTCAAGAACAGCCGAGAATGTTGCTGCTGTAGCCGAAAGTGTTGAAGAAAACCCATGTTTGTCCATTCCTCGTCGTTCTTTGGAATTAGGCATTCCACAAACGTCATTACACCGTATTTTGCATAAAGATTTGGGTCTTAAGGCTTATAAAGTTCAGTTAACACAAGAACTCAACCCGGCCGATCATCAACAGCGTCGAGTCTTTGTTCATTGGGTCCTTGAAATGCATGAAAATGATCCGGACTTCCATAGAAAACTCATCTTGAGTAATGAGGCCCATTTCCACCTCGTCAACAAGCAAAATTGTCGCATCTGGGGCTCGGAAAACCCAAGAGTTATTATTGAAAAGCCTCTCTATCCTCAACGTGTGACTGTTTGGTGCGGTTTATGGTCCCGAGGGGTCATTGGACCTTACTTTTTCGAAAATGAGGCTGGAGCAACAGTTACGGTGAATGGATTGCGCTATCGACAGATGATTAATGACTTTTTATGGCGGTGTTATCTCTCGAAGAGTTAATCACAATTGGCCACCGAGATCTTGTGACTTAACACCTTGAACTTCTTCCTTTGGGGCCACGTGAAAGAGAAGGTCTACGCCAACAGTCCAGCGTCGATTCAAGACCTCTAAGAGGACATAGGGCAGCCACTTTGCGATTTGGTTATGGAAAATTTCATGAAAAGGATATGGTCCTGTAGGCGTGGTCGTGGTGGTCATTTGGCTGATGTTATTTTCCATTATTATCGGCATACCTTCCTCTTTATATTGAAATAAAGATCCGATCATTTATCTTACAAAATGGTATTTTGCTTTGAATATCAAAATAACACCTCTTATTGGAAAACCCTTTATAATCAGTTCAAAGAACAGTGCTCTACACTTTATGATGAGTATGTTCAAAACATTCGTACGAAATAATTTAGTGACCCACGCATTTTTTTTAAACTCATTAATATGAAGAAAAAAACGGACAACTACCCCAATGTTATGAGATACAAAGATTCTGCTAGTGATAATTCGTCTGAAATTTCCAACATGTTTACTTCATTTTTTGACAATGCCTTCGCCTCGTCAAATTTTGAATCTCAAAATAGCAACTTCAGTCATATGAATGACTGTCATACCGTTTCATTCACTATCCCTTCAATTTCGTAAGAGGATATACTCGATCATATTAATGGGCTCCCAAATGACTTCACAACTGGTCTTGATGGGCTCCCTCCAGCCTTTTTTAAATCCTGCTGCTTGGCGCTGGCAGCTCCGCTGAGAATTATCTTCCAAAAATCGCTCGATAGTGGTTGTTTCCGGCAGCTATACAAAAATTCCTTTATCATACCTATCCACGAAACGGTAGTAAAAATTAAATTTCTAACTATAGGCCTATTGCAAAACTATTTAGCATGCCTAAATTATTCGAATCTATCATTTACTGTCAATTATCTACTTCCTGTAAGAATTTGCTCTATTCAAACCAATATGAGCTTATTTCGCGTTGGTCTACAACCACTAACTTGTTGGAATTTGTCTCGGATACCATTAACGGGTTTGGAAAAGGCTATCATACAGATTGTATTTATATGGATTTTAGTAAACCGTTCGACAAGTTATCTCGCTCCGTGATACTATTTAAATCGGAAAGTGGGTTTCCTCTAACATTTCTAAAATGGACAGAGTCTTATGTAGATAACAGAACATATCAAATCTTATTCCGGCATTCCATCTCTAGAGTATTGAAGGCTTCGTCTGGCGTACCTCAAGGGAGTCACTTGGGCCCGTTGTTCTTTATTCTGTATATTTACGACATAGTCTCTGATGTGAGGTACTGTAAGATCTTGATTTATGCTGACGCTGTTAAACTTTTCGCTCAGATTAAATCTGTTAACGATTGTGAACAGGTTCAGGGTGACCTTCAAAAATTTTATAATTGGTGCAAGAGTTATAATTTGGTACTCGGAGAATTTTACATAGTTAGTATATAAAAGTACCTTTGATAAGTTACTTTCTACCGAATGTAGGAATTCTTTCCAAAAGAACAAGGGAACATTCAATGCACTATGTTTGATGAACTAGTAAACAAATGTAATTACTACATTATTATAGATGGAAATAAACATAAAGTAAGCATAGTGAATTGTACATATAATGACTGATATTTTGCACTATTGGTATCTAAAAATATCCCTTTAATATAGACACAAATATCTCCATTACTGGTACTTTTCCCTCAAATTAAGTTTTCCTAAAATAATTAATTTTTTTTTATTAAGGACTAGGTGAAAGAAAAATATCTGTGTACAATACAAAAATCTTTAAATAAGTTTATTTTAAAGAAAACACAAAATATAGGCACAGAATGTTATTAGAATATTATTAGAATATTATTATTTTCGAAACAACAATTCAATAACGGTATTGAAAAATATGTACGGTTATATAACACTTACGAGCCGTTTCATATTTTTAAGACTATTAAGCTTTTGTAATTAATTAACATTTTTTAAATATAAAATAAAATAAAATATATTAATTAAAAAAAAATGAAATGGTTAAAGAATTCACTAATTTCGATTTAGTTTTAAGATTTCAGAGCTTATTAGTCACAAAATAATAAAATATATGGAAAATAACACAGCTTAGGTAAAAGTACATACTTTTCATCTAAAAATTCCTTTTATAAAGGGTCCTATAAACCATTTTAAAATAAATTTACCCAGAATATGTTTTTCTGTGTACTATTTGATTAACTTTACGTAGCCGAAAGGTACACGGTTAGAAATTTTGGTATTAATTTTATAAGTTTTCATATGTATATAGGTCCACTCGAAAATTCGTATAACTCTTATATACTAAGATCCTATAAAATTTTATTCTAAATCTCTTATACGAATTATAATAAAATATTATAGCAGAATGTATACGATTTAATTGCATTCTTATATGAGAGAAGGAATACAAATATTTATATTTCTGATTTATACATAAAATATATACAAAATAGAATAAATAAATTTATCCGAAAAATTATGTGCACTGAAGAGGAATCAAGGATAAAAGAAAAGTTTATTCCAGTTATTACATATTTTTTATTTATTATTTATTTTCATTTTCAAAATTCATTTTTCGTTAATACATACATTCACGTTGTCCTTCCTTATTATTAAGTAGGAAATGTAGCTTAAAGACTGAAGCTGGAGTCAGAGCACGCGTTAACGGATAATATCGAATGTACGGTTGTTGTATAGGGAGTGTTAGATTACCACCGCACGCGACGTTCGCGAGCAAAAATCGGGCGAATTTCTACTTTTCGTCGCGTATGCGTTCAATTTAACCTAACACATGGGAGATTGTACTGTTGCCTGATTTGATTTAGATTTTTTTTTTTTTTTATTTTTGAAGGCAAAAAAGGAATTTGAGAAATGTTTGTTGTGTAATTTGTGTAAATGTGAGCTAATTTATAACAAAAAATTCAAAACAAATTTGGCGAAACTCAAATGTCACCGCGTTCAATCTGATAGCATATATTTTCCAACTTGTCGCACGAGTTACAGATACAATCCAACCATAAATATAATAGCCATGGCAAAGGCAACGTGACCCAAGTACAGTGAACCCATATGCACCCAACCTACTAATTTAATTATTCTTAAGAAATACTTTTATTAGTCTAGACGCTAGGTCAGCAATCTATGTAGTAATTTCACATAATTTTTTGCTTAAACAAGTAACTTTAAAAAGGTATGAATGTTAGCATTAATATAGAAAATAAGTCCAGTTCAGTTCGATTGTGAGTTTTAAACGATAAGTTCAATAAAGTTAAGTCGGGAAAATTTGTGTGTTTTAATTTTTTTTTTTATAAAATAACTTAATTAGAAACTTAACTGGCGCAGTCGGTAGGATAGGCGAACGGTCCTATCTTAATTCACTCGAAAAATAAATTAAATTAAATTCATAACTATTGATCTTCGCTAAGATAAAACGGCTGTTCACCGTGATAACTTTCGAAACAATAAGCACCTACAGTGTAGTAACATTCAGTGGCATATCATTACGGCGGATTCATGAAATTATAAATTATCAATTTTATAATTATCGATAAAATAAAACGGCGGTTTACTGTGATTATTATCGAGACAATTAGCAACAGCGTAGTGATACTAAGTTAACTACAAAACAACTAACAAAAACTAACTCAAGAACAAAAGTGATGTGAAGTAAGGTGCGAGGGAATATCGCAAGTTGCTCCAATATTGAGGGAATATCAGTAGCAGTGGCACTAGCTGGACCGGAGAGTTTTACTCATAGACGCCTATCCGTAATTTGAAGATATCGAACCTCATACTGAAAGAACATCAGTGAATAAAGTAGAATATACATCAATCGTAAAATGAAATATCTTCTGTTATTGGTACATATGTAAGTCAAGTATTGAATTATGTTATATTATATATCCATTCTTAATATCCCATTCCTATGAAAAAAGGATTCAAATCAACATTTAAATGATTTAGATGACTATGTACAACAATATATTAATTCATGAAACAGATAGTAACGTCATAAAAGCAAAGAAAGATATTTTCGCGGAAATGTGCTTAAATGCATTTTTGACCGGGCTCAGAGAGCCTCTGGGGTCAATCGGTAGGGCAATGAGACGTGAAACGTTAGCGGTAACTCTATCCTATTGCATAAAAGAACAAAACATATCTTTTATGAAAGCAGATCTCCATTCACACCACCATAGAATAAATTATAATAGGAAACCTAATCGAATGCAAAGTGTACCACTACCAAAACCAACACTACCTAATTTCTATAATCATACTCAGTACAAACCTTCTAACAATCCACCAGGATTCAAAAATCATTATCAAGGACCTTTTATGAACCAGCGAAACTCATTTAATAACAATTTTCACACCCCATTCAATAATGTAAGATTTCCTAATCAGAATCATAATTTCACTAATAGACAGGCTAACCTACCAATGTTACCCCCTCCAGAACCGATGGATACTAGTTCCGGAAACACACACTTGAAGCAACGTACGCCATCACATCAATCTAGATTTACTGCAAATACCCGAAATTTCCGTAATCCCATACACCCAACAAGCTTCCCTAACTACTGTGTAGAATAACTGCATAACATAAATGAAAGATATCATGGCTTTCATAAGTCATCTGAAGGAAATCTATACCAACAACAACTAGACCAATATTATGAATATAGCGAAAATTCTCTTAATAATGAATTTTTAATGAAACACTAGACTTACCCCTCGATTCTACATAAGATACTTTTAACAGATCTCTTAACCTCTTGAATTTAGCAAGTAAGAAATTTTAGCAGAATTAGTATTCTACATAAATTTTTGTGAAGAAATATTGACTTTAAGAGATTAAGAGGGTTTGGAGAATCTTTCAGTCAGCTCAGCTATTAAAGACCTTTACTTTTCAAAAAAGAAGAAGACGAAGTAATGTTTTTGGCGAGGCGAAGATGGTAATATGACTAACCCACACGTAGCTAAAATTGTGTGCGTCTTTAATCAAGTTACAATTTTCGATATAAATAATAATTGTATGTAAAATACACAGCACGTAATAATTATTATTATTTTAATACCAAAATCGCAGGTAAAGAGTTCCACAGCCGTCGTTACGTCCAACAGGATTTTCGTATAAACCTGTATAAAAAAAATTAATTGCTACCAAAACTTTAAAGTGGCGATAATATTGTCGAGTAATGGAGATTATCGTAAGTCTATGTTATTTCTATCACTTTAATGGCAAAGGATTTTAGCATTCTGAAATTCTATACAGCCTCAGAAATAGCAAAGTGATTCAAGTCGTCTCTCATATTGCTCAGAACTATCCTCTGTGCATGTCTCAAATTGTATAATTATTTTATATTTCATAAACTTGTACATATTTATATAATATATAAGAATTATATAAATATGTACTTATTTTCCAGCATTTTTATTCAACATTTCGGTATTTTAAAACAAAACAATTTCTGCAACTATCACGATAAGAGATTTAAGCGTACCGCGGTAAGGAGTGTAGCGGAAGCTACATAATAATTTTATTTTTTATTTTTTGTTAGTAAATAAGAATAGAATAAAATATAATTTGTGATTGTCAGAATAATATTTACGCTGACTATAAATAAAATATTGTCAGAGTAATATTTGCACTGACTGTAAGTAAAATCAAAATATTCAAATTTGACGTTTAAAGGAAAACACTTTGAAGAAAAAAACTTTAAACAGAGATACACACTACTGTACACAATTTCAGAAAATACACATCAAGACTTTTTGGAATGTATTTGTTTTTAAAAATATAGAATTGTGTCAAGGATATTTTAGTTTTAAGTGAATCGCCAGAGGGCAAACTTCTTTAATTTAATTTAAAAACGCCAGAGGGCAAACTAGAAAAATAAATAATTTTATTTAAAACGCCAGAGGGCAAAAATCTGTTAAAGAAATATTTAAAGTTTAATGCTAGATTTTTAATAAAATATTAAAAGATTTTAAAAGTCTTAAAAGAAAAACTTATAAATTAAAATAAAAAAAAATATTATTACAAAATAAAAATAATTTAATTTCAATTTTATCCTATTATAAATTTAGGATAAATATATATAGATATATATACATTTATATATTTATGTTAAAAAAAAGAACTGTTGAACCGTAGCATCTACAATTGTTGTCTCGATCTACACGGTAAAAAATAAATGAGTCAAATGAAAATGCGTAGTTGAGTCAATAAAATATGCGTGAATTTCATTAGTTTTCAAAAGTTATTTTAAGTATATCCGAAAAAGTTAAAAAGCAAACAACGCCTATTTGAGTCAAAATAACTCACGACTTTCTCATAATAACCCAAAAAATGGGTTAAACGCTATTTAACACAGTAGTTGGGTCAAATTGACTCAATGTGTGTCTTATTTTTACTGAGCTGTGTGTATTAATTCTACCCCTTTCGCTTGGCAAGCTTCTTGTTCATTCAGTTGTATGGTGCCGAAGTATAAAAATCTCGCGTGTGAAAATTAAAATGTTTGTTCTGAGTGATTATATGAAACAAAACCTGGAAGAACTTGGTTACGAACAATTGATTACAAAAGAAACATCTGAATTGAAATGTAATATTAATACTGAAAAAATGTTCATAAGTTTAACATATAATAAATTTTTAAAAAATTCGATAAATTTAAAGAAATAAATTTTCCAACTTTGAGAGCATCTTTTATTTGTTCCTCCCAAAAATAGGGTACTTTTGACTTTCACAAAAGTGCAATTAACGCACATACCACAGTTGGATTAATTTTATCAGCAAAATTATTTTAACTCAAAGCCGCAAGTTGAAATAACGCTTAGATTGACTAAAAACAACTCACTTAAAGGGTCGATATAACGAAATATAAATAATCACTAGAACCACATTTCTGTGTTAAAAAACTGCTTTTGTGGATTTTTGGTTACTTAATTTAACACAAATTTCAGAGTCATTTTTGATTTTTACCCAGTACTTAAAATAACTTTCAAAATATAGTGGATCTATAGTGACCCTATAAAATGCGTTATTTCAACTGGAAATTTTTTACTGTGTATCATCATTTATCATATCATAGATATTAACAACAACCAGTTCAAGTTGACTCCAACCTTTCAACACCCACAACAGTTCAAGGAGCTCTTATGTTAAGAGATATTTCACTCTCTTAACTCTTTACGTAGAATACCAATGTCTGCTAATGGGCTTTAACAGCCCACTTAAGATAATAAGAGCTCTTATCTCTTATGTATAATCGGGGGGTTATTTTACGGAAATTCTGTACATTATTTCTTGCAGTCTAGTAAACTGAATAAAGAAACAGAATCGATACTTGAAAAATACGGTTTTGATGACAGAAAGCAATTGAGTGAAGCAGTTGACGTGGCTGAATCCTTCCATGTCGAAATAATTTCCAGAGAATCAATGACCCACCTTGTCGCACAAAGCGCTTTTAACTTTATTCTTCTTCCATCTTCTTCACAAAATTCAAAATTTCATAAATAACGTTCAATTGTGAGCGCGCCTTTACATAGAAATACGGTATCAAATTTCGTCATCATTTACGAATGTATTTCAATTAAGCATACTTAAAATTTAGATTCCAATAAAAAAAACGAAATCTAAATTTCCACTATTTATTTGTATGCTTAATTACAATTATAATATAATTGTAACTTACATCGTTTCATTCAAACCGTGGTCATTTACAAAAAAATCGTCGGATATCATCAACAAGAAATGTTCTAAGACTTTGATTAAAATAGTGTTCGTACAATGCAACATGAAACGCATTGCAACTGATTCAACATTGTTTACATTGTCCGTCGAAAAGTTTCTAGTTTAATTTAATTAAGGTGCGTGTTTACTTGGAAATAATTTACGGCAGCTGCTGCGTCACTACTTCGGACGTAATGCACCTAAATTCATTGTGGTTCAATTTTTTCCGCGCCGATGTTAAAACCAAGAATTTTTTTCTTTCCATCCATGTGAAGGGTTTGCCCCCCCCCCCCCCCCCCCCCCCCCCCCAGTGCGGTCGGGCCTACCAAGTTATAACATAAAATCTTTATATCAGACAATTTCATATTGTCTGTCCACCTATCATCTACTTCCATCTTCCTTCCATTTGGCAGAAAGAATGACACAATAAAAACACCATTAAATTTTCGAATACAATAATTTTAGATTAATAAAACAATTAATAAATAATTAGCACATACCTCCTGAGTGAATCAAAACCCTTTTTGGCAGAATTTTTACTAAAGCGAGGTGTAAAATGACATCGACCTGCATCCCGCATTTTGCTTGAATAACCACATTAAGCTTTCGAGTACAACATTTTTAGTTTAGGTCAATGATTAGCACAGAATTACCACATAAATTCTGAGTGAATCAAAACTATTTTGACAGCATTTTCGCTATGGCTAGGTGAACGATGAGGTCATCCTTCATCCCCCATTTTGATTTTTTAAAAACTACAAAAATTTTTAAATTTGGAGAAGAATTAGCACATAATTAGCACATAAATTGGGTGGATTAATATGTATGTAGTAGCGCGCGGTGTAACTTGGCATTGTCCTGAATATTAAAAAAAAAAGTCTTAAATTTTTGAGCACAACATTTTCAGTTTGGCACATAATTAGCACATAATTAGCATATAATTAGCATATCATTAGTATATAATTAGCATATCATTAGCACATAATTTTCTCATTTCGTTTTTCCTTTCCATTTTGTGTTCAAGGGAGGAAGATGGCTAAACGTAGCCGTATCGAGTATTGTTCGGCAGTTATGTTCCTTGCCACAAAAGAGATGCTAGAGAGAGTGTAGACGCTCAAGAATAAGATAATGAGGGTGATATTATGCTGCACTAGGTGGATGAGCGTAAAAAATTTAATAGTGTCAAATGTATTGTGGTTTATATATAAGATACGATTTAAGTATAATTCTATCAGAATATTTACTTAAATGTTTAAGACTTGTTTGAGACAGGCAACCAACAGGAGCGCAAAATTCACTGCTGTATTAAAGGGCTACAATTATATAATAAACTTAACTATTATTGAAATGATGAAAATTTTGAAAGATTTGCATTGAATGTAAGAAGTTAAAAGTTAATTGTTAATTACTAGATTGTTGATTTTTTATTGATAATTTATTAATTAGCTTTTTACTGCTATCGATTTAATGAAGCCTTCATAAGAGTAAATAAAATTTATTTATTTTATTCAATAAGAGATATGGTAGAGAAATTGTGCTATAATTTTTTATACCAATTCTTGAAAGATACTTTAAAAATACCCACAAAACTTTTCTCACGTATATCCCCATTCAAAAGTGATATCATTTTTAATCAAGTCACGTTCCATACAGACATAATACCAAATGTACTGTTTTACTTGAACCCAACCAACGAAAATGCCTGTATTAAATCTCATTAGGGCCATAAGAAAATGATACCTAAACAAATATATGAGTCACGAAATTGGCAACCGGCTATTGTTATCAATGTCTGAGATGACAAAATATCACGACTAGTTCAATAAAATGAACCTTAAAGACACTGTGGTCACCTTTACAGTGGTCCATAAAACATGAGCTCCGACTAAAGATCTAGAGATGACATTAACACAGCCCTGGCTATAATAAGCGCCAATTCCAGGCATGTTAAAGTCAACACCCAGAAAGGCAGTTATGGCCGTAAACGGCCACTTGCCAGGAGTGGATAGACCTGCACTTTCAAAACGACTTCATATTCTATCATAGCCGTAAAATGCTTTGAAAAGCAAATTGCCTGTCTCCCGATAGATAGTAATCTCGCTCCCTTTTCTATAATCGATTTCAGGTCTTTTGCACCGCGTCTGTCGATAGCATTGCAAGTACACATAGCAAAAGAAGTCGACACTGTTGTTGGTCACTGAACTCCGCGGACACCAGAGCGGATATCGTAGAAAAAAAGACATGGTGGTTTGTGTGGTCCGGGCGTGCATATAATCAGAATTAATTGAAATTGGAATCTTTATCAGATCTTAATAAGACAAAAAGGAAAGTCTAGTTGGACTTTAAGATAATGCTATCATCGGCCATCAGGAAACAGGAAAAACTTGAGCACCCTATGGCATGTCCAGGTCTAACTACCAGCGCATGACTCGGGTAACTGAGTTTAAAGTGCGCATCTTAAAGTGCAACAAAAGTTGTTTGCACCACCATGCTAGAGTGCCTCTTATAAAAGCCTCGCGGAGTCTCATCGATAGCCTTCTGGAATAAAAATTTTTTTTCCTGTATATAGTTATAGCCTGAAACTGAGACTGCGGGCATAAATTAAATCTGGATCGTATGTTGTCTGTTGAACACGACATAATCCGGTTTGAAACGGTCTTACGAGTTAACTGGGCAGCAAATTATGAAGATGACAAGTAACAAAATAAAAATAAAAAAAAAATCTAGGCCCCCTGCTAAACAAAACAGCACCCTCTCCAATTGAAAAAGAAAGAAGAAGAAAAAACAGCAACTCTTTGAAAGCATTGTAAAATGTCCTCGGGTCTGGCGAGTGGCTCTGATCTATGGGTATCCAGATTTTCAGGCGTTTCAGGAAGAATTTTACGTAAAATTTTACCTTTCCATTTGCATAATGGGTAGATTAATAGTTGCCGATAACTACATATCGCCTTGGATATCGAATCGAGGGTTACATACAAGCCAAAGGCACGCACCTATTCACCAGTTTGTGCCATGTAAAAGGAAAGCCCTCGAGATAACATTAAGGCTCCAAGTTGATTTATATGGAGCGATCGCGGTTCAATTTAATTGGTTCGCTTGTTAGAACGCGTGCCAAAAATAGTGCACCACGGAGTAAAACGCGATTTATTGGGGGCTGAAGATTTATGGAGGCAAAATAGAATGCGATGATTTAACAAATGATTCAGAAATTAGAAATTGGTGTTAGTTGCGTGCACTTTCGGATTTTTATTCAATGAAATTCAATTCAATATTGTTTTTTTTTTTTTTTTTTTTTTGTAATTCTAATTAGATATTATCGTGATACTGGATGTAGTATTTCTGAGTAATCCTTATTGGGGATATGGAATAAAAATTATATTGGTCGAAGCTGAATGATCGTCGTAGAATAAACAACGTCCACTGAGGAGGGTTAAGTATCAATAAAAAACAAAATCAGTTAAGAGAGAGTTGGTGACGCGCAATTAGGGTTCCGTACTAGAGCTTTATCAATCAATCGATGAATTTAAGTATATTTAAATCTAATCGAAAGTTTTCTGTCATAACTGAAAAATAAATGAACTGTACCACATTGTTCGGGAACATTAGTAAATACGTTATCGATTATTGTGTTTCCCCTTTCGTTAACTCTTTGAGGTTTGATGCCAAGTTGTTGTGGCAAGGAGAACACAATTGCTGCGCCTTCGGACTGCTCTGAGTGGGTACCCGGCTTCGTCGAAACGGAAGACCATGCTGTCTTAAATTAGGAATATGTGTTGTTGTCTAGAATGTGTACTAATCGACCAGTAGGACGTAGGCGACCAGATTGGGACTGGGCTAGGTTAAAGCAGTAGCCCATGTTGAGTTGAATGACTGATAGACCTCAGACCTGAAATAATTTCCGGCGACCAGATTGGAATTGGGCTAGCTTAAAGCAGTAGTCCATGTTGGCTTGAATGGATGGTCGAACTTCAGAAGTACTAAGTCGTCTCACTGATGACTTAACATCCCCTAAGGGGAGCCGCTGCAATGCCGATCGAATGGAGGTATATGCTGCTATAGTTCGTTATGTCTTTCTGACACCCAGAACGGATGATATTCCGTAGAAAGTCTGTGGCTCGGGAACCCAGTCAACTGAGGTACAGGAATCAAATCGACCTTATGCTGACGACCATAGGTACCACCTGCATAATACACTTCTTATAGGCACCAAGTTGCTAGTACATTCAAGGCAAAGCTTGAAGGGACGCGAACTCTGTAAGGTAAGATTTATATATTGTTTACATCAAAAGAAGAAAAACATCGGCCTTGTTGGTTGGAAATCCCTACGTGAAATTAGGCTTTTATACTGAAATCTTATTGCTGTAAGAATTGATTGCACTTGTCTTGCTTTTATATTTTTTCTTATTTTGTTCTTTACGAATTCCAAGTTGACATGTATTTCATTACATTTTTGTTTATTTTCAATTTTATAAATTCAAGAGGTTTCCTAGCTAATTCCCCTGTTTTTTCATTAGCGAGGTATTTCAAAGTAATTTTTATAGAATTTGTTTACAGCGATTACATGGGCTTTTGGCAACTATCGGATGTACCGTCTGGGATGAAAGTGTAGCCACAGCTTTATATTATAAACACTATAATTTAAACACTACCGTATTGTTAAATTGCAACAATAATCAAACACACACGGAAGCAAGATTGATCTTAAAAGAAGTGGTTTTGTTAGTAAAAGTCGTCTTAAAAATTAATACAAATATTTTTTCAGTAGCTATGAGACCGACGAAACTACGATTTTACCAACCTACTTTAATACTTCTAACCCTTCTTTACTTGACTTGTTCCTTGTTTCGGATAGTAAATCGGTTCTTTTGCATCAACAGATTACCCTTCCATATCAATACTCGATCACGATATGCTTTTTATCAGTTACGAATTTTCGCCTTGCCTCCTGCCAAGACTTTTGCATTTCGTGACCTCGATAACATTAATGTGGACGCTTTACAACAGGAATGCTCATTTTTATCTTAGGATGAATTTTTTCTCCAGAATACGATTAATGACAAATTGTGCTCTTTTAATTCAGTCATCGTCGATTTACTTGACAAATATGCACCGGTGCGCATTCGTACTTCTAAACATCTTGGCTGCTCATGAAATCAACATAATGATAAATGAGAGAAATTTCCTTTATCATAAATACTTACGTCTCAGAACTGATGATAATCACAGACGCTATAAATCTATGCGAAATAAAGTGGAATAATTTGAAAAAAGCTGCTGTTTTTGGGAAAGAGTATGCTGATTGGGATGTTAATCCAGATGCATTAAATACTCATTTCACTTCGTCGCAGTCCTCTAACGCTCAGATTTCATCAGTTTATGATATACCTGGCAGTTTTCAGACAAGGTCAGATGGTTTCAGCTTTAACTGTGTTGGTGTTGACGAGATTACGAAGGCTTTTCTTTCCATTAAATCGCATGCTATCGGACCAGATGAAATCCCCCCCAAATTCATAAAATATATTCTGCCCTGGATTCTCACTCCGCTCTTACATCTATTTAACGCTTGTCTTACTACTTCTGAGTTTCGCTCTATCTGTGATTCTGATAGCTAATAAAAGTTCCCCTGCCGATTTAAATGACTTCAGGCCAGTTAGTCTATTATGCGTCCTTTCTAAGGTTTTTGAAAAAATCATGTCCCTTCAGATAATCGAATATCTTCAGAGTAATAATTACTTAACCAGCTGTCAATCAGATTTTCGCGCCGCTCATAGTTGTGAAACTGCTCTCCTAAAAGTATCGACTGATATTCGCAGGGCTTTGGACGATAATAAATTGTGCCTGTTGGCCTTGCTGGACTTCTCTAAGGCTTTGATAGTGTTAGCCATGCTAAATTGCTGTCTAAGTTGTCAGATAAGTATAGTTTTTCTTCGTCTGCCGTTGGCTTAATTTATTCTTTCCTGTTTGATAGATCCCAACAGGTCAAAGTCGGCGGCTCTATATCTAATGCGTTGTCGTTAACATGTGGCATCCCCCAGGGATCCATACTTGGTCCAGTATTGTTCTGGACTTACATTAATGACCTCCCTCATGTTATTGAGGATTGCAGTATTCACTTGTATGCGGATGATTTGGCACGCCCAATAGGCTTCATGGACGATTGTGCAGACCGCGTCAATTCCGATTTAGTTAGGGTTTCAATTTGGGCCGTGGAGAATCATTTGGTACTTAATCCTGATAAATCCCAATCGATCGCGATATTTAAAGGGACTGTGGATGCTAATGATCTTCCTCCAGTATTTTTAGATTCGAAGATTTTGCGGTATACTAATGCGGTGAGGAACCTGGGAGTTCATTTTAATGCCTCGATGACGTGCTGTAGCCATATCAATAATGTCGTTCGTCGTATTTATGCTGGTCTCCGCAGACTCTGGCTATCGGCTAGTATTCTAACAAGGCCGTTACTCTTGAAGCTTGTCAAAACACTACTCATACCTTATTTTACCAGTGGCAGCGTAATTTTTCCTAATTTAGACGCAGTCTGTCGAAGAAAGATCAATGTTGCTTTTAACGACTGTACGCGATTTGTTTTCGGGCTACAATGCTTTGACCATGTTTCTGCACATCGGCACGCTCTACTAGGCTGCTCTTTGAATATTCATTTGGTTCGCAAGGCTTTAATATTCCTCCATAAACTTATTTATTCAAAAAATCCCACCTACTTGTATAGTAAGCTTGTATTCATGCAATCTTCTAGAAATGTGAACATTTTGATATCTCGACACAGACACGCCATTCTGGAGAGCTCCTTCTTCGTTCGAACAGTTCGTGTGTGGAACTCACTTCCTGCTGATTTGCAGGGAACGCGCTCGATGGGTGTCTTTCGGAGGCTTATTACCCAATATATCCCTTTCGACAATCTAACTTCATAAACAGCAAATACTTTATATGTATCTTTTCCTCCGATCTCGACTCTACAACAATTTTCCTTTTACAATTTTTTACCAATTTATAATGCATTTTCTTCTTTTTTCTTTTCTTTTTTTTCTCTTTTTTCTGTTCTCTTTCTTTTATCATTAACCTTTAATTTTGAATTAGCTATCAAATGTTTCCTTTTTTGTTCTATTTTTCTATTCTAATTATATATTAATATTAATAGTAGTCTTTCTCCGCAATATTGTTCGGTACAGGCAAAAGATTATTATATCTTATTGTACTAAGGCCTAAGATTAATAAATTGAAATTGAAATTGAAGACCTACTAGCCCTGATAATGTAAAAAAAAAAACAAATCCTTTCAAAGCCTGAAAGATCAGGTATGATGATATTTTTGGGCACATTTTGGACTATACATATCTTCATGACGAAATCATCGCAAGTTTTGAAAATTTTTTTTGGAAAGTATCATCTGTTCTAAACGACATACACGATACACCAAACTCACCTTAAAAAAAAATATTTCATAATCTTTGACTGTCGAAATAATATGTGCACGTCACGAAGTCCTAACATTCTGCCAAATTCCAACGTCACGTGGTTTTTTAGGAAAACGACTGTGGCAGACAGACCCACGGACGAATTTGCCATCCTATAAGGATTCCATGTTTTTTTTTTCTTTTTGATGTAAGGAAGCTATTTGCGCTTTTCATTCCAAATCTGAAAGTTTCATCTAAATCAGAGATAGTCGTATTCAAAAGCAGCTAAAAGAGATCGTTTTTGTGTGGATTGGTTGCATGTCGAAAACAAAGTGCATGCAACATAGAAGTGTAGTGTTGTTGTTCTTGTGTACTATGTTTATGATGGCATTAGGACCTAATAATCTATGAGAAGTGTTTGTTGTAGTTGCTCTCCATATCTAAATGAGTCTAAATTATATGATACTCATATGTAGGATCACTTTCAAAAGCTTTTTATTAGTTAAAAAAAAAAGGACACTCTTTGTCTTGGATAACGTAAAAAACCTAAAATATATATGGCAATAAGTCGGTTCCTTCATAATTCACTGATTTCTATCAGATTCTAGCCGGTGAAGATCATATTTCATCCAGATAATAATTGTCATAATTTTTTGCATCTTAATTGCGACATCCATCATATTCCTAAAGCAAAAAATAAAAAATAAATTTCTATGCCTTTGATTTGGCATACAACTTTGCCAACAAAAATTTAATTAAGTCATTATATTATGCCAGTCGCTTATCTCGTTGTCATGCCACCACGTATAGTACTACATATGGAAAGATATCGTTCCTGGAATACGGCTTGGCTCAGCCAATCAATCATTTCCATGTGGGGCGTTCCTCTTGACCGAATGATGTTGAAAAGTGAAACAAGGGTGAAGTGATAGGCCTTCGTTTATGTTTTGTACGCTATGCTACGTCGCGCCGCACGCGGTTTATAAACTGACCACCATCAATTAAGGTGTATGTTTCATGAATTGTACCGCTGTCAACTGATAATAATTGCACAAAATAATTCCCTCGTCGCTTATATATGCTCTACACACACACACTGGAATGTTTCAATCCCGACATGAAGTGTGCTCGCAACTAATTATTAACGGTCCCCGAAAAGCCAATAAATTAGCAAATTGCTTGTATAAATTGGATTGGTAAGATCTAATTCATTGGAATTAACTTATTCTATCGATTGATCCTTATCAATTGCCAGCTGCTGCAATCATTTTCGCTAGTTGAAAAGATCACGGAAAAAGATTGAAACCAGAGGAGGCTGCTGCATCTTTACTATATATTTTATGCAAGGCACATATTTGAGATTAATGACCTGTGGGATGATTTAGCAAGTAGTGTAAATCTATAATTGAATTTCTGATGCCCCATCAAAGATAAGATTTATGAATTTCATTTATGATTTCATATGCTTTGAATCGAAATGCTATGAGTGATGATAAATGTTGACAGATCACTTCTATTTTTGAATAACAATAAAAAAGGTTCAGAATTATAATCTCAGGTTATGGGACACTCACTAGCTTTATAGAGGATTATTACTAATAGGCATGCGTCCCAAGAAACAATTTTTTTTTATATATATGGTAGTAACCGTAATGTTTCCAATACCAAATTATATAACTTGTTTATATAAACTAACGGGTTTTCCAATAAGAGGTGTTATTTTGATATTCAAAGAAAAATGCAATTTTTTGAGATAAATGATCGGATCTTTATTTCATTATAAAGAGGAAGGTATGCCGTTAATAATGGCAAATAACATCAGCCAAATGACCACCACGACCACGCCTACAGGACCATATCCTTTTCATGAAATTTTCCATAACCAAATCGCAAAGTGGCTGCCCTATGTCCTCGATAGCCTCACGAATTCCATCTTTGAGGTCTTGAATCGACGCTGGGCTGTTGGCGTAGACCTTCTCTGTCACGTGGCCCCAAAGAAAGAAGTCGCAAGGTGTTAAGTCACAAGATCTCGGTGGCCAATTGTGATAACCTCTTCGAGAGATAACACAGTCCGGAAACTTTTCCCATAAAAGATCAATGGTTTCGTTGCTTGTATGGCACGTAGCGCTGTGCTGTTGAAAGTAAACGTTGTCCAGATCAATACTATCCAATTCCGACCATAAAAAATCATTAATCATCTGTCGATAGCGCAATCCATTCACCGTAACTGTTGCTCCAGCCTCATTTTCGAAAAAGTAAGGTCCAGTGACCCCGCGGGGCCATAAACCGCACCAAACAGTCAGTTGAGGATAGAGAGGCTTTTCAACAATAACTCTTGGGTTTCCGAGCCCCAGATGCGACAATTTTGCTTGTTGACGAAGCCATCGAGGTGGAAATGGGCCTCATCACTCAAGATGAGTTTTCGATGGAATTCCGGATCATTTTCATGCATTTCAAGGACCCAATCAGCAAAGACTCGACGTTGTTGATGATCGGCCGGCTTGAGTTCTTGTGTTGACTGAACTTTGTAAGCCTTAAGACCCAAATCTTTATGCAAAATACGGTGTAATGACGTTTGTGGAATGCCTAATTCCAAAGAACGACGAGGAATGGACAAACCTGGGTTTTCTTCAACACTTTCGGCTACAGCAGCAATATTCTCGGCTGTTCTTGAGCGACGTGCACGGGTTTTATTCTTCACATCACTACCTTGTCCCGACAGCTCGAATTATTCTACCAATTTCTGTATTGCGGTCCGACAAGGTACTTCACCAAAAATATTCGAGTTTTACGAACCGTCTCTGCCACATTTTCACCATTTTTATAGTGAATTTTAATAATTTCAATGCGTTGTTGAATCGTGTATCGTTCCATTTTTATTAATGGCGTAGTTTCTACTTGTCAAATGTCAAAAAATGACAGCTCCAAAAGTGACATCTACCTAAATAGCGGGCTAATTAAAGTAACACCTCTTATTGTAAAACCCGATATATAGAGCTTAAATGGAGAATTACATAGAGGTTACCGTGACAGGATTCAGATACCGTTGTATGTAAATAAAGATTTTATAAAATTAGAAACAAAAATATTCCGGTTATCTTAATATAACTTACACAGGGTGCTCTCGATTGATTTATTTTGGTCATATGTAGCAGTGGTTGCAGTAATGTTTCCTTTACCTTTATAAAATTTCTTTATAATGGTGATGTTAACGTTTCCATAACAATTGGAATTATCAGATTAATTCCTTTTAGTGATTGAAATGTTAAGGTAATTAATTTTCGTTACCTTTACAAAACAAAAAACAAACATAAACAAAAAAATGCAAACATTTATGAAACTTATCTTTACAAAGATATCGATCGACCAATTGAAATCACTTTAATTCTCTCAAAGGGTTTTGAATCTATCATTAACTCCAAATTAATAAAGTATCTCGAAAATAATGATCTCATCAACGATCGCCAATATGGCTTCCGAGCTGGACACATATCTGGAGACTTGGGAACCGTAGTCTTCACAATTTTGGTGAGTCTAAAATCATTGCCCTAGGTATTTCAGAGTCTAGTATCCAGCCCTTTTAGCCAAACTTAATGCACTTGGTCTCTCCCCTTCTCTTCCATTATGGATTGAACATTTCTTATCCGATCGCCTAATACGAGCTTTACTAGAAGGTGTTTTATCTGGATCTCATCCTATAAATGCCGGTGCGCCCCAGGGCTCTGTTATCTTTCCATCTCTCTTCTTAATTTTCAGTAATGATCTGCTTTCCCTTATTTTCAATCCATCCCATCCATAATTTCGCCAATGACAACACCTTTGATTTCGCTTACTCCTTTGATACTTTTGCGGTCTTCAAAAGGAATGCCGCATTTGTTAAACGAGATTGCATGATTAGATCATTGAATAACGACCTTGCCAATATCCTCGCTTGGGGCAAAGCGAATCGCGTCGAATTCAATGCATCTAAAACCCAAAGCTGTCTTATCTCTTTAAAACAAGATCATAATTTTTACATTCCCGTTTCTTTTGTTGGAGCACTGAGTTATGATATACTGTCTTTATGCATTCTTAGCATAAATATTTCCACTAAGTTAAGCTGGACAGATCACATATTCTCTGTTGCTAAAGAAGCATCGAAAGGTCTCGAATTTCTGAAAAGGTGTAAGCCATATTTCAGCCCGTCAAATCTAGCGCTGCTCTACAAATCCTATATCAGACCTAGAATGGAATAGAATTCCCATATCTGGGCTGGGGCTGGTCGCACAGCTTTACTCGTATCTTCATTGGATATTGTCCAAAAGAGAGCCTTCAAGCTCAATGGCGATTTTTAAATATAACTTCTCATATCGACTCACTCGAGCACCGCCGTAATGTTGGATGCCTTTCATTCCGCTATATGCATGGTAAAATGATTCCTGCACGCCATACTCGCGCTGGAAACCGCGCACATCCTTTCATCCTTAAAATTACCTTCTCCCGTATATTAAAATTCCGTGATGCTTTTTTATTTCGAACTGTGCGAATGTGGAAAAGTCTACCGTCATCTGTCAATCCATTTATCCGGATAGTCATTAGATGGCAATATTTTCGTAACGCGTACATAATTGACGTGGTGAAACTTATGATCACTTAAGCTTATGAACCTTCTTGCGAACGCTAGTGCAACGTTAAATCTCATTTTCCGTGGATGCGATGAGTTGTAATTAAGTAATCTCCCCGACGTCATGGGCTTCATATACCAATCGGTTAGAATTTTATTGTTTTCCTTATATAATAACATATCAAGGAACGGTATATTATTCAGACATTCATCCTCTTTCTCCATTGTGAATTTAATGCGGGGTTGCTTTTAAAATAGTGACATAAAGAAATAAAATCCTAATTTTTGAAAATTTTTACAAGGTAATAATTATGAGAGGTTTTTACAACGTAGGCTGTAATTGATACACTGTATTTTTAGGTACTGAAGATAGCCTAAACAAAAGACTGAAATATTGGCCAATAAATTAGAAGCTACAAAATGATGGTGTAGTTTTCATTGTTAATTCTACGAATAAAAAGGGTCACTAACCCCATATGATTTTCAAGTATGTATATACATAAAAGGACCCATACAACTCAATTTCTTCATTTCGGAATTTTGAAATGGCCGGAGCTAATTTGCCTGCAGTTGAATTTGTATACTTCCCGTACACTCCCGATCAAAGCTTGGTAGGCCGGAGTTTTTCCAACCCCGAATACTTGTCACCCGCAAAAACTGGCTAATAACTTCCGCGTGTGGACTATGGGTTAGATAAAAAAAAATTCAGACTCTTTCAGATAAATGTACTTTTTAGAGAAATTAAACTACATGAATAGTTTTTTTTTGCAAAAGTCATACATGATTACAGATTTTGTGCTTTCATTGAATTTTTTACCCCTTGAAAGCAAATTATGGATGCGAACAAATATCACTTGGATTTGTATAAAAAACTGCTTAAAAAATAGAGATAAGACTCCTACGAAGGAAGTGGGCATATAGCAACGGAAAAATAACCTAATAAGAAAATAAAAATCAGCCGAAAAAATTGTCAATTTTTCGTGTGTTTAAGAAAGAAACAAAAATAATGTCATATACATACCTACTCATGTATTTTGCATGAATTTGTGGAAAGAACTTAACTATGCATTGTCCTAGTGCGATTGAGACAACGAGTTGAAAACAAAAATCTAGAGATCGTAGGATTACCTAAAATAATCTTGAATATCTTCAAATTCAAATTAATCATATTTTCGTTCATCGGGTCACACTATCTCAATTTTTCAAGAAAGAGATAAATTTCGATTTGGCCAAGGTGCTCCTGTCAAATAAAATTCACATTTCTTTAAAAAATATAAAAAAATCCAGCATGAGTTTCTCCCACTAAATCTGTTCAGAGCAAAACGATTGTAAAGAGCAGCACATTTTGGTCAAATATCATAGGATTAGAGCAAAAAACATTGGGATTACAACAAAAAACAATCAATCGATTTTGATGATGTTATCAAAGATTTGGCGACGAAAATAGCTAGACAAATTATTTAATATTACTATTGGATTGTATTATTATTTAATATTCATCTTATAAAAAATATGTAATATGTAACAGGATTTGTAAATAATAAAATTTGTAAAATTTAAGTGCTGGAGGGCCCGCAAAATTTTTGAACCCGGCCTCCTCAGAAGGTCACACCGGCCCTGTTAGGTATACCTACTCAGTTGAGAGTTTTTGTTTGGGGCATCGTAGTCACTTGGTTAACATAAATTTTTTTTAAATAATTTTATTAAGAAAGATATAAGAATTTGATTACGATTTGGGAACATAAGAAAGTAAGACAAATTTTCTGTATGAATAGTCATTTAGGGCGCTGATGCTATTCAAATCGAACTTTTGTCAGTTTTATGGTCACTTTTTGTAGTCAGGGTTGGCCCACTGCGATTGTGTGTTTGGAAGATGCTCTAGAAACGTCCAGCACCAATCCCAATGAAGTGCGCCAATAAAACACCAGCTAAAGGAAGAACCCGCCAAAAAAGTGCAGAAAGAGCCGTCTTAGGACAATGAAAGAGAGAAGTGCATTTTAAGTGGGTCAATATAACGACATTTGGTGGAAATGCGATTTCGAATAACATGCCATTAAAATTTAGCTAAAAAATTGAACAATGTAACAAATTCAGCACTTTATTTCATTCAATTGATTTACCAGGTCATTTTCAATAATTTCAGTACATTTTTCGTTGACTGACCTAGATAGCACTGGGCTACCTTGACAGCATTTCACTTGTTTTTTTTAATGCCTATATTTTTTTTTTCACTTTTCACCCAATCAATCTGCAATGTTCAGCAAAAGAGTTCTTTTTTCCCAGATCTTTCCAGAGATGTGCTTTGATTGACTAAATTCTTCCTTAAACTATTTTTGACCTTAATTCGTAAACAAAGTTCTTAGTCCAGTCAATAGGGACTAAATAAGGCATTTGCCCTACAATAGGTGGGGTAGTTGTGATTTTTATATATGTTATTCAGTTCCGGGCCCAGATGAAAAATGCAAGTTTAGATCCTTGCGAGAGCCCCGCGCGGTTCGCCATCTTGGATTAAAGATACCAAAAAGTGTTTTTTTTTTAATACTTCCTCAACTGTTGATCCTACGACAAAAATAAAAAAAAAAAAAAACAATATATAAATTTGAAGAATACTGAATAACATATATAAAAATTGCAACTACCCCACCTTTTGTAGCGCAAAAACCCATACTGACTGGACTAACTGTAGACTATGAATTTTTTAAATTAAATTTTATATTTTATTAAGAATTCTTCCTTATATGTTGTTTATATGTTATGTTATCCTTTTATTTTTTTTTCTCCAAATAGATTAACTCGAATTATTTTAATTAGTACAAGAAGACTTGGAATAATGTGTTTTTTTTTTCGAAATATCAGTAGTTTCATGATATAAAGATTATAAAATGAAATGAAAAGCCAGTTCTGATAATATGGTATAGTATACCACAATGCGCGACAAGGGCCGATCCAGACATTTGCTCTTTGGTTAAAAAAAAATTATATTAGAATTGAAAATAAGAAAGAAATCGATTATATAGTACATATTATATTACTCAGCGACAGCTTATATTTATGTTATCATGAGCACATTCTAAAGAATGTGAAATATAAGAGTGATTCAATTTGAGGTAATACAAAATTTGATACACCTGCAGATAATTTTAAACAATATGGAACTTAATTATGTGGTGCGCACATAAATTGTATTGGACAAAATCTAATTCATACTTAATAATAAGAAATAAATTGGGAAAAACTTAATTAATTCCAACACTCGGCAAAAAAAACAGAATCTTAAAGTAATTACAAAAGCTATTGTAAAATTTCGATCTGAAAGTTTTGCAGAAAGCTAATCTATAGAAATTTTGTAGAATTTATAACGCATTTTAATAAAAGTTGGAAAAATTTATAAAATGTTTCGTAAAAAAAACCCACGTACTTTTGCTTCGTAATTTCCTTTGGTAATATAAAATGTAAAAATTACGGATATTTCGTACATATATGTATAATTCTATAAATTTCAATTTCATAGACTCAACAAAAGTATCGTCAAATTTATAAATCACTTGCAAAGCCGAACAAATAATAACAGTTAATCTCTGCATAAGTCAGTTTGTTACCAATTGTATGCATTTCAATGTAGAACATGATCGTTCATTGCTGACTTATCTTATATTCCAAAGTTAAAGTAATAATGGTAATTAACGAACCGCATTATCATATAATGTCTTTTTTCATATTAAAATATTTTGAAAATTCCCAACATTCCTCATGACACTTTTCGATATGGGAGAAGAATATTCTTTCTATTATATGATCTTTGATAAAGCACATATTGAAGGCATTTCCAATCAGGAAAAATTATATGAAAGCGATTTAAGCTATTTTATAGAGAATTTATGCAGATCTTTAATTGTTAAGAAGATTTTCACCAAAATGATACCAAAAAGATTTCCTTATTTATATTTTATATTTTGGAATAATTCGTCATCTGTCTTTTTTGCCATTTTTTCATTTTCATTTATTTCTGTGACGATTCCCCATTCCTTACAGTAAACTTAGAAATATAAATTTCGTCTCTAAAATCAGGTCTGGTAATACTACAATATAAAGGCGTGTTCTTACTTTTTACTTATAAGACGAGAAGCTAAATGTGGGCTCCAAATTTTCGGTTTTATGAAAATTTTAATACAATTTTTCCTCCACTAAGTACTCTATTATATTTAAAACATTTCTGATGAAGGAAATAATATCATTCAAGTTAATTTTCACAGAAAACAAAGTCTAATTTCCTCAAATGTAATTTTCGCAAATTTTTTATTATTTTATCTTATTCAACTATCAAAAATAACACATTTTGTTCTTTCATAACTCAAGCTCCTGAAGTTGGACCATCAGTTGTGGATCGCCCTGTCTTTCCGTTTCAGCATGAACACTTCTTTAACATCCAGATATCGCACGAGTTTCTTAATTAGTATAATATATAATTTTTTGATCCCGAATGCATAGTAAAAATTGGTGCCACCAAAAATAGAAAATCGTTCAGTCGTAACCCCCGGACTCGGAATATACAAGCCATGAAGCACTACTTGAATGCGAGGATACCGGACCGGTTAGCGGCCAGCATTACACACTTCTTGCTTTATCTTGTTGCTGGTGTTTTTCGAATTAAAATATTTGGATTTCGTTCAAACACCATAATTTCCATGAATTTGTTGTACACGCTATACTATTAGAAAGAAAATACATTAGACGGAGAGCTGGCAATCAAAATACTTACGTCATTTAATAAACAAAATTTTTCATTTTATCATACACTTTTAACATCGTTGATAACTTATTCGGAAATTTGCCTGGCTTCCAGTGGTGTAGGGCTCTGGAGGATGGCCTCGGAAGCCTAAGAAAAATAGGTTAACTTACTTGATTTCATAAAGGCTGAATGAATTTTGCTGAGGTAGCAGAGAATTATATCTCATGATCAATTGTACAATTGTAAAAATGGCAGACACATTGGATGGTGGGAAAGTGGTGGCAGACGGCAACAAAGACGCTGAAAATGTGTATAACTTACGTCATACCACGATAACTCGAGAACGCTTTTAATTAGAGTGCTGAAAATTTTGCACAAGATGTTTTTAAGAAAAAAGTAAATTTAGTTTCGAAAATGGAACCAATTGGACAAACCCTTCATAGGGTTGCCATACAAAATTTGGTTTTTTTTTTCACTATATATTTCAACACTGTCTGAGATTGCGTCTACGTACGCCACTGAGATCTTGCACACGGCATTTCCATAAAAATTGCAAATACATGTTCAAAAGTGGACCACCAAATCGGCCACCCTTTCTTCGTTTTATACGACAACACCAAGAAGGGGTTGCCCGATTTATTTAATTTTTGAATATGTTTTTACTATTTACGTGAGAACGTTGTGTGCAAAATTTCAGCGCTGTTCGGTGACGCATTCTCAGGGAATGTCCAAATAAATAGTGAAAAACGAAGTTTCTGTATGGCAGCACCAAGAAAGAGTTGCTTGATTTATTCTATTTTTGAACTAGTATTTATCTTTGCTACAAAAACATTTTGTGGTTAATTTCAGATCTCTACATCTACGTGTTCTTAGGCAGTGCCATAATATGTAGTCTACATTGAGCTGGGCTGAAATTTGTTACAAATTAACGAGAAACTTTTTAAATTTTTTTCCAATAATTTCTTTTCAAATCGACACTTCGTTAGAGAAATTTTCGAGGAGTGCTAATTTGGTAGTAGTAATACATAACCTCATTTTATTTAAATTAAATATTTGCAGAAAATCTAAATCTGATATTAATTACCATATCTATGATGATTTTCCCAACATAGGTACTGCTTTTCATCAAATACCCCGATTTTTGTAAGCTTTCGATCACAAGAAAAAATCCAAACATTTTTCTTGTACTGAAAATTCCTTTACGATATAATTTTAAGTTTTTTGAGAATAATTTAAGGTTAAAAAAGAATATACTTGATATATATATAAAAAAAAATCTTGCTTCGCACTAAAAAATAGAAAATAATTTTCACTTCTCTATGAGTTCTCTAAAATTTACCCTCATTTTGCATTTAATTAAAGTTTGAAATTATATTAACTTTGTGAGTAAATTTTAAAGTTTTCAAGGTACACAAACAAAAGAAAGTCTGGGAATTAAACTGTATTTTTGTAAGTATTTTGATAAATATTAGGAGCTCCAAATTTCAATTTCAGGAAATTGTTATTTACTATAGTATTAAAATTTAAACTGCCTAGATCCTGATTTCTTTGTATACCATGAAAATTTCAAAATTAATTAAATGCAAATTGAAGGGAAACTCTACAGAACTTTTGTGATGTACTCATTAAGTGAAGGCAGAAATTATTTTCTAATTTTTAAGTGCGAATTTAGAAGCTGTCTATTTTTAAAAAAATTCTTGTTTTATAGTTTTACTTAATTTAATTAGAGCGGAAAATTTTAGAGTATATATTTTGATTTTATTAGAGGTTTAGGGAGGGGGCGATCGCCCCGATCGCCCCTGCTGTAACCGACTTTGATAAACGAACATGGTGTACCAACAACATTAACGGTACTTTTTTTTAAACAACATTTTGTAGAGTTTTTAAAAATGTTTTAATATAATTTTTGTTCATGACAAGTTTAAAACAAAACTTAAATCAAAACACTTCCACAAATACTAGAAATAAGTTCTGAGTACGAAATAAGATTTAGTTTCCAAAATATTGCTAAATATATAAAGAGTATTCTACAATGCTCGAACTAACTTTATCTTAAGGAGGCTAAAAGTCTGAGAATTTTTGATTATTCTCGTTATTTCTGACAATTATTCGCTTGTACTTCAAAATGCCTTTCAGAACCTTTAAAGTCACCATTATAAATCCATTAGGAACCTTTTCTTGTTTTTACATCAAACTCACAAATCTGCATACCTTTTCAGCAATTTATTATAATCCCTTTTAAAATCTCTACATCATTTTACAAAAGATCCGGTAAGTATAGCCTAACCTAGCCATTTAATTTTTCCATCTGTACTCCTTACATCTTCTATCATCTTAATCTAAACGCCGCCGCCGTGAGCCGTCATCCACCCCAAGAGGAAGGCTTGTCTGGTTTTTTATAAAATACCAAGTCGGCATAAACCTTTCAATTAACACCTCAGCGATGCGCATTAAATTGTTATAAAAAGTGAGCAAAAAACTTAAAGGGTGTCGATGGGTATATGCCATTGCACGTTCAGAGAGAATACAATTTGTGCCAATTAGCCAGGAATCTAACTTAGTCGGAGCCAAGCTAGAATTACCAACAAAAATGCCTATAAAAGTGGCATTTTGCCTTTTCTGGGACGAATTCGCCAATTTAAATTCACCAGCACATTTGTAACTCTATCAAGGCATGATAACGAGGCATAGAGCAGCACTCCTTTTGGAATATGTTACATATCAAGCGGCTGGCTGGTGAAGAGCCCAGGCTAGGCAGAGGACCCTCTGCATTCATCTCATTGTCATGCAATCTGAGTACTATATAGAGTGCATCTAGTTTACTTGTAACGGTAAGTAACCTTACATGGAAATGTACTGAATGGAAAAGTGATATGGAAATAAATCAGGAACGAGATGAGTAGTTTTTCTAAATATTCCCATATAGGCATAGGAAACTTCTGCCCTAATGCATTAGTAGTACTCTCTACAAATTGACTTTGGCTGATGTTCTTTTTTTCCAATCAACAGAATTGGCTAGAAATGGTAAATGTATTCACGCGGTTTCTTTGTTCCGGGAGTGGAAGCTCCGGTTTCACACTGTCGTTTCAGAAAACATCTAATTAGAATATTAACGTTATCTCCTGCACTTTATAGTCACAGAGCTACCGGATTTCGCGGAAAGATTCCTTTTGCCGCTAAACACTAGACAAAATATTTCTTATCTACTGTTGGAAATCGTAAATTATCGATTAAGTGAACATTTGCATACTGGAAATTGTATGACCTTATAATGGCAGTAATCAGAATGCTTATGCACAAACTGAGCTCTTACGATATTCTGTATAGTGAAGATGTCACATAAACAGGTTCTACGCTAGTATGCTTGTCTATATATACCTACAGAAATGCTTCTGTATACAGTAATAAGACAAGATAGGTAAACAACTAATTAATGGTTTATTTATTCATTATTCAAATTACGATAGCAAATATTAAGGGAAAATTTATCGAGATTTATGTGATTACTGTGCTCCCTCCTAGATACTTAGATTGTTGGTGAATCTGTAAGATGAATCTATTACATAATAGGAAAGAGCGTGGTATCCAACGATATGCTTCTTGATATCAACGATATTTATATGCCTCGGGATATCATCGGTTCGTGTTGAATTATTATCAATATTTTAGCAAATTGTGGTTTATTATGGTGGAATTATAGTATGGTTATGTGAAATTCAAAATGAGTGAGTTGAATGTATTCATTATTGGTATAAATGCTGTCCCGTAAGTTGTGTGTAAACCGAAGGCTATGGATAGGACATCATTAGACGAGCAAAAATTTGTATGGTTGGGGGGAGGGAAATCTTAACGGTTTCCGATAAAACAGGACTTAAAGATATTTCGGAATGTTTTTTTTTAAATCACGCTAAAACTTCTGAACATTACACCCCATGATGATGATTTAAACATTGATAGAAAATAATCATTGAACCTTTCAAACGGTTTATAAATTTTTCTCGTCCTCCTGTCCGTTTTGAAGTTATGGTTCAACAAAGTTAAAATTTCCGAATTTTAACTCGTTTTTTAACTTTTATTTTCATCAAAAAGCACGTCATATTTCATATTGGATTTAAGAAGCCCAAAAGCTTAGGTCTATGACATATTACACTCTACACCCAAAAGGTGACCATTTCTGCGTTTTTTGAAATAATTACACATCTGGCTAAAAGCGTTTTAGAAAAAATAACGGAAGGTATCAATGACGCTCCATTCTTTTCCCTTATAATTGATAGTACCCAAGATATATCCAAAAAAGACCAACTAAGTATTGTTATACGGTATGCAAGCATAAAGCCAAATGCAGATAAAGGAGTACATAACAAACTAGAAGTAAAAGAGTCATTTATTGGATTTATAGAACTAACCGAACAAAATTCACAGAACCTTGAGAATGTCGTTCTTACTGCCTTGGATAATTTTAAAATTAAAATTGAAAAGTGTCGGGGACAAGGATATGATGGGGCTGCTAATATGTCTGGAAAATATAGCGGTTTGCAGGCAAGAATCAAGAATCGAGTTGCTACTGCTGATTATGTGCATTGCTCAGCTCACAATTTGAATTTAGTTTTAAATGATTCGGTTAAGAACATTAGAGAGATTCAAAACTTCTATGACCTTCTACAAAGTATTTATGTTTTTTTCAGTGAAAGTCTCCCGCGTTGGCAAGCACTAAATGAAACATCATTACATGTAAATAAAATGAAATACACCCTCAAAAAACTCTGCCTGACAAGGTGGTCCTCTAGATATGAATGTTTACTCTCTATAAGATATAATTATCAATCGGTGATGCAATGCTTATCAAACTTCATCTTATTGTGCAAAAAACCAAATGATAGAAATGAAGCAAAGTCTTTGCAGAATAAAATGGACAGTTACGAGTTCATTTTAATACTCGTGTTTCAAAGTAAAATCTTAGAAGCCGTAAATTTAATTTCAAAACTACTACAGAGTCCCTCATGCGATTTAGAAAAAGCTTGCGAATTGCTCAACACTGGACAAAAGAACTTATCACAACTTCGACACAATTTCGATAAACTTGAAGAAGAAGCTAATAGCCTAGCAAAGTCTTGGAATATTCAGCCTAAGTTGAAAGAAAAACGCCAGAAGAAATTTTTTGATGAATTTGAGGATGGCTGCGTAATTCCTAATCCCTTGAAAAAATTTCAGATTGAAGTTTTTAATGCATCACTTGATATTATTATCAACCAACTATCTAGAAGATTTTCCTCTATAAATGAAATTGTGAAGCTTTTCACATTTCTCAACCCTTCAAAATTTATCAGTTTAACGAATGAAGCAATAATGGAATGTGGAAGGCAGGTTCTGAGCAAATATGGTGATGATTTTTCGGAAGACCTACCTATTCAGTTAATTAATTTCAAGACTGTTTTCAGCAATGATATTAAACAAAAGTCATCTATTAAAGAACTGGCAAATTTATTAATAGTGGAAAATACATGTGTAGCAACTAGTCTTCCAGATTTGTGTACATTATTTCAATTATATTTAACATTACCGGTAACATCCGCAACAGCAGAAAGATCGTTTTCGAAACTGAAATTGATTAAAACTTATTTACGCAGCACTATTAAACAAGTTCGGTTAAGTGCTTTGGCTGTTATAAGTATTGAACATGAACAAAGTAAGTCCGTCAATCTAGAAGAGCTAGTTGAAAACTTTATGCTTCTGAAAAAAAGACGCTTTTGTGTTTCATCTTCTAATTAAGTCGGGTAAGTTCTTGTAATTTCTTCTTTTTATAATTCACTGTTTAATTTAACTGCACTTTTGAGCATCTGTATCATCCTCAGATATAAGAAAAATTTGTAATAATATTTTTGGATATTATTATAATAAATACCAAATTTTACACCATACTTATTATTTTACCAGAGAGGATTTATATATAGGTATAATATGTATATGTATTATTACATGCATAATGTCCATACTTAACTAGGAATATTTATATCTTCCACAACTTTTTGCTCTCAATTATGAATGTCTTGCGTTCTATAAAGTACAGTATCGACTATACCTGAGGTCTAAATGTATATTTAAAAAGGGCCCCTAAAAATTTTCGCGGGTGGGCCCCTGAATTCTTATCTACGCCACTGATGTTGATGACGTGGTTTTTTATAAAAATAATAAGAGTTATAGGCCGTTGGAAAGGTCCAATGATTATTTATCTACCGCAGTTCAAAAGATCATCATAGGATGTAATGTTCAGAAATTACAGGGTAATCAATAAAAACATACCCAATCTTTAAATCTTGGTATCTAGGATTTCCCTTCCCCCACCCATACAATTTGTTGCTCGTCTACCTACGAGATACTTTGTATATTAGGAAAACTTTATTTAAGAGCTTGCCAGATCTTACAATTAACAATATCGAACAATTTAGGACCTAAGAAAAAGGGGATTTTTAAAGACTTTAAGCAAAGAACATATAAATTAACAAGAAGCTTCATCTGGCTTCTAAAAATGCATAAGTTGTATGGTTATTTGGTGATGCGGTCGGGAGGTAATAGACGGGAAGAAGCAAAGATTTGAGACTGAGAGAATATTTCTGTCCTCTCTGTTCCCCGCCACCCCACAGCTGTACCTGTACACACGCCGACGCCAGCAGCCATGCACAGTTTTGTTTCAATATGATGCCGCTGCCTAGTTGAAGTGGCGAACCGGTTTTTCTATT
Source organism: Dioctria rufipes (assembly GCA_963924295.1). Lineage (NCBI taxonomy): Eukaryota > Metazoa > Arthropoda > Insecta > Diptera > Asilidae > Dioctria > Dioctria rufipes. The sequence continues at coordinate 341,607,394 of OZ002740.1, read as the reverse complement.
AATTTATGTACTCGAAAATTTTTCATATGAACTTTTTCACAGATTTTTGTGGCCGAGGATACTTTAAAAGATCAATGACCTTAATTTAATCCTTTGGAATAAGCAAGTAAATGTATTTATTGGTCAGGGAAAATTCTTGTTTTTAAGAAAAATATGGAACTTTGGACAATTTGTGTGCGATCTAAGGAGCTTTATTGCAACAGTGAAAGGCTTTTCAGAAGAGTAAAGGATTGAAATACGAGAGACAATTACCGCAGAAATTATTTTTACTTGTTCTTAATCATTATCGTCCAATAATCTCGCCAACAAATTATCTATATCGAAAAATCCGAAAAAACAATGAATGGTTACCTACATTTATAAACATTTTTGCTCAGTCACACAATCAATGCAACTGACTGCGACTAGACAGCTTGTCGCCCACCAATTCTTATCCCATCCGCTCATTTTACTATTCTCCCTCTGTTCTACTTCGATGTAATGGAAATGAATATTCTTTCAAACAAAATAAAATATTATGGCTGGCATGGCATACGCAATGCAATGCATGAGGATGATGCGGAGCACAGGTACTGCCTCTGGTGCTGTGCTGGTGCTTTGACAATTATGATCTGCCAGCCGCCACTCACCACTGGTGACTGACGGCAGGCCGTCATTCAAAGTTGAGTTCGCATAAAATTTGTGAAAGCGGGTTGTATTATCACCACCGATGAGTGGCGGATCGTCAACAAGTAGAGATTTTTCATACAATTTGTGAGAGCGGGTCGTAATGGAACGACCCGCCATACAAAACTTTTCAATATATGAGATGCGTATTCTTTCTTTTAGATGTTCTTTGCTTTAAGTCAATCGAATTTGATACTTGCTGCAAATCCTACATATATTAGATCTAGAAGAATGGAATACAATGCCAATATTTAGCTATACATTATACAATGGGTCGTATGCGAAAAGGGGTGTATTTGCGAAGCGCACAAGCCATAAAAAAACACTTCTCCTAGCGCACAAGCAGGAGTTTGCGAAGCGCACACCTATTGTTAAGGGATTACGCATTGTTTTGGAAACGTGCGGCTCTGGTTAAGGTCAACGCATTGTTATAGCACGTATCTTTACCTGATCTATGAATTTTGCCTGATCTATGTAAGTTAAGTTAAGTTTTTAAACCACTAATATCAATAGGAGGAGTACGCTCTGCGCCAAGCGCAAAGACACACACACAGGCAGGCAGGTGTATTTCTTTGCACTTGGCAAATATACCCTACGGGGGTATATTACTTAGGGCAGGTAAAGGTAAGTGTGTGCTTCGCAAAGTATTTTTGAATAGATTAATTTTGGGTTGTGCGCTTCGCAAATATACCGGTTTTCTCCAAAAATAATATTAAAATAATTTAAGTATTAATTAAAATTTTTACTTCGAGCAACTCTACATTATAATCTTCTTTAATATCTGCTTCATTTACCACACACTCCACGTAATCAATATTGTCTGCTGACCTAATTAGCTGGTCGTCATTCTTTGCACATCAGAGACTCTAAAAAGCATTAATTTTTAAATTAGACAAGCTTTTAAATTATTTGAATTCCTCTTCGTCTGCTCATTTGATTTTTAATTTCCTCCCTCACAGATCTCAGAGGGTTAGTCTTGATGATGACATATCATCTGACTGGCCGCAGGATCTAATCTCAACGATTCAGACCTGGGGCAGAATCAGGCCAGCATTTCACCTTAAGTGGAATGCTCTGCGGTACACGCAATTCGCGTCGATTCCAATCAGGTTTAATCCTGAATTAATAGATTCAGTGTTCAGTAATGCTCGAGGTTTTGAAGCTGACATGCATACACTGACAGTTCTCGGAGATATTATTGATATCTCTGGAAACTGTCGAATAAACACGAACACTCCACAACTACACGACCTGGCGGCTTCTGCGCGGGAGAGATTTCGCCAACTTGGGACCAGTGACCCTGGCACTGAGTTGGAAGATGCTTTCGTTCTGGACAGACCGCCCCACACACCTTTCAGCACACTTACAACACGTGTCCTCCGTGACGTGCTTATGTCAATAAGACCTCCGGAGTATACAGGATACAACAGATGGCGAACACACCTCGGGGTGAATATGGGCGTGATGGGAGGGATAACTTGCAGAGTAGTCTACAGTTATCCTTCTAGTTACAAAGATGCTGATGTAGCATTCAAATTACTGCATCACAGTCTTATGCATCCTAATCAGTTGTCACATATCGACCGGCGGGTTCAGAGGATCTGCACAGTTTGTTCTGGTGAAGGCACCTTGTTTCACAGGTTCTTCACTTGTCCAGCTTTGCAGAGTCTGATGGAACTGGTGCGCGATATGTGTCAGTTGATCCACCCGAATTTCAGCATTACTAGGACATCGTTTCTATGGGGACCAAAGGTTTGTAGTCGGGTAAATTGTTTGATTAGCTTTGTGTTGACACTGGCCAAATCTACAATTCACTTGTACTACATGAGAGCCGGAGATGGGAATCAGAACACTGACCCACAACACCACGCACAAGCACTTAAGCGCCACTTCGTTGACAGATTGAAGAGACGTTTACGTCTTGAATATCTGGCAACGAACGCAGACACATTCAACTGCACATGGCAGCCACTATCGTCAGTGCAGGACGGCGCTCTTGTCTTTCACTGATGATTTCAGGCCACAACATTTGCAACTCTAGTCCACGGGGCTTCTCCTCGCTTTGGAACCATTGCAAGTGCTGTGGGAAGGATAAGCGCTCCGTTAGAGATGCTCAGCTGGAGGGATGGTGAGGGCAGTTTGTAGAGGTCTATGATACCACAGGCTGCTCTCGCGGGACTCTATTACGGTATCGCGTAAATTTTTTCGTTCGTTCGGCTATTATGTTTTTAATTCGGTTTCGGTTTCGGTGCTAAATTTCAAAATTTTATTTTGAAAATTCGTTCGTTTAGGTCATTATTTTTATTAGATTATTTTTATTTTATTTTTATTTTTTAATTAAATTGGAACTTCTTGGAACTGCCACTTACCCAATTGTCAAAATTGGGACTATTAAATTTTTTGTACAACTTTTAGATCCTTTTCAAAATTCTAGTATCCGTTTATACAGTCTCTTTTGAGAATTTTTTCTTGTTTGTGTCATTTTTGTTGTATTAATTGTTCTAGTTGTTTTTAATTGTCCCTTTTGACTATTTATAAGTTAGTTTAACTAGTGTCTTCTTACAATTTTGTGCCTTTTGCCAACTAACTTTAAGGAATATTTAAAAGAGCCACAAAAAGAGCCAAAAATAAAGAGCATATACATATAAATAAAAAATAATTATTATTATTATAAAGGTGAATACTATCGCAGGTAATCACATTTCAGCCACGTTTACTCAGAGAGTGTCTCTGAAGAAAACCAATGCCTTACGAACCATTGATTCCTAAACACTCCCAAAAATCCACAGCCTATCCTCTCATATCTCCTTCCCCCGCCCTCTTACTAACAACTAACTCCAAAAGGAGAACGACATGAGGTACGGCTGATAAGGCGCATCATCTGTAATTCAAAAGTAGACAACAAAACGAAAAGTTCGAAGGTTACAAACGACATCTGACATCAAACTGAACTGAGGTGAGCCCTAACGATCAAATAAGGACAAATAGCGAAAAACATCGAGGGAAACTACGACAAATCAAATAGAAAATTCGGCGCAAAACACACTTGACTTGACTTGACGGGACAGTCAGTCTAGCTGTGAGTCCAGTTTTGATCTTTAATTGACAAAAATTAAAAGTGCATTTAGGTTACCCCTTTGCTATTGTAAGAATAGGAGATGATAATAAGTTGACAGAGGGCATTTTGTTTGTACATTTAGATTTTAAGTATAATTGAAAGTATTTACAAGCATTTTGTGAAAATAAAATAAAAAATGAGAATTTGTGCTCTATAAGAGTTATAAGTTGGAAACAGAGAATAGATTCATAAACTAAGGAAAAACTAATAAAAAAGTAAGCTTAACAGTGTTTTATTATAAATCTAATAATAATAATAAGGAAAAACTATATTTAACAAACTGGGAGAAATATATAATATATAAATATCTAAATAATAATAATAATCTCACTAGACTCAGATCTGAATCCGGGAGAAATTCAACGAGACTGATTATAAGACAAACCAGGATATTGTTTTCGAAACCTGAACCTCAACTAATTTTCAGTTTTACTTTCTATTTTGTGCAGTTCCGATAAAAATAATTTTTCAACTCAAAATGGTGAGTTCGCCAAGAGATTAATTGTTTCAAAATCAGTTAAAAAAAAAACATTGTTTTAAAAAAAAAAATACATAAAAGCAGAATATTTGTATTCCTCTCAATAACTGCTGCTTTGACTTTTACGTATAGATGATGCCGGCAGATCGTGGCAAATTATCATTAAATAGCGATCGAAGATAATAAGACACGCGAATGCGCTGATGCAGATCATCTTCCCACAAGGAGCATGAATAATAGCAAATTTTCCTAAGTTTAGTTCACATCTGTGCATATGTCAGTGAATTCCGCCATCTATGGCACATAAATTATGGATCACTGGAGAATAATTTGTCATGTGCGCACGCAGATTCAATTCGTCTCCACCTTCCCAGAGGTTTCTCTAAGTATCAACATCCCATTGCGCATGCGCGACTTATACAACATACATTAACTATACAAGGCTTGTAATCGGTCTCACAACGTGTTTCTCTTGTTGTTTTGAATTTCTTTGTCGCGTCGCCTATCACGTGCAGGAAACATTGGAATCTTGGAAAATTAATATTTCCCTTTGAATAGGTTCTGAATCTGCCGCAATAAATGCAATGTGGGCATAAAGTACGGAAAATCTTTTCGCTATGATTAAAAGCACCAAACACACCTATCGTGTTTGAATGTCACGCAATAGACGTCGGTGTCAGTTAGGCACCTGGCACTGGAAGTAGACAAACCGGGATGTAGTCTGTAAAATCCATTAAGATGTACTCGCGGTTTTTATCCGCGGCTCTATCAGATCTTTTAGTCAAATTTTTTTCTTTGCTTTTAACGCTCACCTGTCTTCATGGTATGCAAATCATATTTTACAAAATACATGATAATAGCAATTGCAAACTGACTCCGATATTTCCCGTTTCGGGCGAAGTCTGTTTATGGGATGTGGCTGACGTTTTCTTGTAAAATTATATTCGATACTTCATTCAAGATGTCTGTAGGAAGTGGCACCTGTCATGTGATATCTTTAATGATTTTTAGTTAACAAATATCCAAAGTACTAGTAGGAATCTATCATTAGAATATGGTCACTGACTTCATCGTAGTTGTAATGTATGCACATTTCAAAGCGATAAGAGCCTATGGTGGAACAGTTTCTGCAATTTTGCAAATCGAACCTTTTAAGGAAACGGGTTATCTTTTCAACGTAAGACAAATCTACGGAATATAGAGAACATCAGTACACGCCACCAATTTCTGTTTTCTGTTGTAGCAAGTTTGTTGCTTATCTCTTTAGATCTCACTTAGGTTCTTATGTTTGCTTAGAGTTAAATCGCTACTTAAAAAATTGCCTTTAGTGAAGAAAATCTTCATTCACTTAATATTGTGTAAAATACTGTAGAAGAGAAGTCGAGTAAAGCATGTATGTAAATGATGTTGATGTGCAAATTACTGATTCTGGAAGCTGTCTAAAAAGACTTTATATTTCTGTTGCTTGTTTTTCACCTTCTAGATATTATGATCTTACCAGTTTTCAAGTGTGGGGCGACTAAGAGCTTAGTAACTCTCAGCAAAATAGGAAAACATTATGGAATTAAATTTAACATGAATTCGAGTGAATATGTTACGACTTACTATTATTATTGTTACCAACATAACACTGACATCTTTATTATCATTTTTTGTTTGTTTTAGTCACATGTGAGAAATGGAAATAAATGACAGAATTTACATGATTTTTGATTGAATATAGGTTGGATTAGAAAACGCCAATAATATTTATGTATGTAGTAGTTCGTAATTCAGAAAATCCGGAAAAGGGTAATTGCAAAAGGGACTACATGCATAGTAAATGGAAGAAAGTGTAGCCTTAAACTTGGAAATATGGAAGAAAAAGCAATTCAAACCCTACAAAAGTGTTACACTAAAAGTACCGAGAGCGATCGATTGTTTCAGATAGATCCACTATTAAATTGTCATATGCTGACGGAATATGATTTTGCACATGTTACTGAACTTTGGCATTTAGATACAACAAAGATTTATTTCGGGGAAGGTTTTCGCAACTAAACCAAAAATTGAGACATCCAGATATACGAAGCAAAACGGGGTATTCAAGATATATTTCTTTAGTAAAAGTGGGTATAAAATTGAAGTATTGGAAAATTCTACTGTAAAGCATTTGTAAAATATTGAATAAAAAAATACATTTAAAAATATGCATGAAAGCAGACAATATACTATGGTACCGATAGTAGACGCCATAAATCTTCTGAAAACAAAGTCTTAAAAAGGTATTATACAACATTTAGAAAGATAAATATAATATATTAAAATTTGGAAGGATCTTCTGTACATCTCCTGTAAATTCTTCATTTATGAAACCCGAACTCTTCTGCGGCCTTACAAAAAGTCACCTAGCAGGAGAAATAATGTCAATAACAGAAAAGTTTCACCAGCTACAATGAGAGAGCCTTCTTGGACGTGAAGAAGTTCATTAACTTCATATAAAGACTTCAAGAACGTAACAAACTGTAGGAAGCACTACATCAGACTATACTGTGGTCTAAGGACTGTATGCTTAATAAAATGGACAAACCCAAAGACGATAACTGCCGATTTCACCTACTATGCGAATGCGCAGGACTTGCTCGCCAAAGACCCCAATATCTTTGTAAAGGATTCGTGACTTCATCAAACGTCCGGAAAACTGACCATAGTGAGGTAATAACGTCTCTAAAAGGGACGAACGTGTACTGGATCTAACAAGATACAAGATAATTTTGGAATAGACCTATTATTAGAAATTCCTCATTTACAACCCTTTTTGTGGGGAAGTCCAAGATAAGTTTTTCCATAGTTGTGGAAAACTATCACTATCTCAGTATTAGTCCAGTCAGCCCATTATAACTGCTGAGGGGAGAGGAGTACAGGGCTGGTCCAGCAGTCGTTGGAAGGGCCATGAAGTCCTGCATGTAATGAGCTCTATAGGTGACCGTACGTTCTGTACTTTTTAAAATATTAGATATTTTATGAAAGACTACCAAATTTTCTTAATCATCCTATAACTCCGAAACAGTTGACATGCCGCTCCCCTTGCCGGCACAATTTTTTGTTTGACTAGGTGACTACTATTACCTTCTGTCCTATGGACTACCGTGGACGAAGCACCCTGTATAAATGATACTAAATATATACATTTTTTTGGATGAATCTTCATGTTTCCGCCTATGTAACTCGTTATACATCAGACTTACGAAAAAAGTGTTTATACAAAAATTTAGGGAATTTAGACTTCTTCAAATTTATATTTTTACATTTTTGTCGTAGGATCAACCATTGAGGAATTATTAAAAAACAAACAATTTTTGGTACCTTTAATCCAAGATGGCGGATCGCGCAGACCCCCCCCCCCCCAGGCTGAAAACTTGAACTTTTCATTGGGGCGTGAAATATAGATATCATATATAAAAATCACAACTACCCCACCTTTTGTAGGACAAAAGCCTTATTAGTCCCTATTAACTGGACTACATCTATATTTTTAAAAAATAATTCTTTGCGGAATTACTAGAGAACTTAATAAAGCACAAATATTGGTCAATAAAGACAATAAATTCACATCAATTGTAAACGTAACTGAAATTAATATAAAAGGTATAAAAAAAACCAGCCAAGTGCGAGGCGGACTCGCGCACGAAGAGCTCCGTACCATCGTACAAAATTTACAGCACTATGTTCTTTTTATTTATTTTTTCTAATGAGAGTAGGCGTCATGTCAAAAAATAATGTTGTCATTTGAAAAAATAATGCCTACTTATAATAATAATAATGAATGAGAATAAAACGAGGGAAAAAACGCCGAAAAAATCACGTTTCTTGTATGGGGGCCTCCTTTAATTTTATTTTATTTTTATTATTTTTTGTTATAGCGACAATAGAAGTACACACTCTGTGAAAATTTCAACTGTCTACCTATTACGATTAATGAGATACAACCTGATGACGGACGGACGGACAGCGAAGGCTTTGTAATAGGGTTCCCATTGTTACCCTATGGGTACGGAACCCTAAAAAGGAATATTTTGCAATATTTTTATTTTAATTACATAAGTTGTAACCTGGTAACCAACCGGTTAGCCATTTGCAAAACTTTTGCATATTTGATTTAGATTTAGATTCTGATGGGATGGGACATTTGAAGGACTACGCAAAACTACCAAAACTTTTGGAATATTTTCATGAATACAAAGAGTGCAGATTATTGCAAATTTTTGTCAATTTGTTAATCTTGCGGACCTTGTCTGAGGTTGCAAACTTACCAGAACACGGATCTGAACGTTTGCAACCCTATTTAAGAACTTTTTTTTTTTTTTGTAAAATGGCAGTCAAATAAGTAATTGTTGCTCCATCGATAAAAAAGAAATATGTTGCGGACAACATAAAAAGTTGTAAAACGTACAGTATTCAGCTCAGTTTCAATAATTATTCTACCATACGATAGTCAAGAAAGGAAAAATAGAAACAAATTAGTGATTCCGTGAAAGTTGAAGGTATAATTAATATTGAAAAAAAAAAACAAACATTTTGTTCTAAGTATGTAATTGGCATTTTTTTTTTATATTTCAGAATCCAAAGTGGAAATCACTAAATGGTCAGTGAAATTCGAATACCGAAACACTCCTCTGGTAGTGTTACCATAGAGCTAAAAAAGCGGTAGCACTTCGATTTACTTCTATTTTTAAATGAAGCTTCGTTTTCGCCTTTTTTACACTGGAAATTATACTAAAATGTAATGTTTCTTAAATCAACCTGAAATTTTGTAATTGAAGAAAGCCTGACCTCTGAGCTAGAATATATTTTTATTTTTTTGTATTTGGACCGATCATAACCGCCCACAACCCTCTGCAATTCAGTTGATTGGCAGTAGAGGAGCATTCAACAATTGAAAATTTAGATGATAGCAGTAAAAATCCGACATTACCTTTTCATACTATTATGGATCCAAGAAGCCATTCAATACTGCAAGCATTAAGTTCAAAATTGAATACCACACTTGGATACCATCCTTCATTTCGTATAGAGCAACTAAAACTGACAATTTAAGGAATGTTCTAAACAGCTGCTCGAGGAAGTATACCAACTGATTTTTTTTCTGTATAAAAGTATTAACTATTGACACGATATTATTGATGGTACAAAGTCAAGCCGCTAGCGAGAATATAGTTTCTGAGAACGAAGAATTTAATATCCAACGCGATAAGGATCTCTATGGCAAAAAGTTGCAGAAGGAGGTAATTTGAACTTTATTTAATTTTTAAATTGTTATCAGTAATTGCAAAAAAAAAAAAAAAAACATTTGGAATTTTAATCCCATTATTTATTCTTTGGCTTTTTTTCCAGGTGTCAACTATTCTGGCAGACAATGGCTTTGAGATTTTTGAATGAATTGATCTACGAAAAACTCCGATTTCAATCCAATAGATAATTTATAGAGTCGCATGAATTATATTGTTAGAAAGCTGTAGGGCAACTAGCAAGACCTCTTCGTATTTTTTTTTTCTAAGTACCATCTTTCAGCGCTTCTACCTTCTTATGTAGATTAGATTAGATAAAGCACTGAGGATGGTTTTATATCCAGTTCATTGCAGCCATCATAGCCCTATTGTGATTTCTTCATTTTAAAGCTCATTGAGTTGAGTTGTTTCGACGAATTTCTATTCTCAATTTTCTTCAATAAGACATTGCTTCTGATGGTGTCTAAAACTAGAAACACATCCAAGCAAGCCTCACAGGCCTGGCCTCTCTCATGCTTCTTCACAGCTCACTTCAAGGCTTGCCTAAGAGAATTACCAAATGTCACCACTGGCTCGGTGAATCGTTGTCAGTTTTATTTAAAAAAATCTGTTGACAGAAGTAGTTTCTGCCTAAAGTCGTCTATCTGTTAATGCTAATACTTCACACTTACAAGGAAGTTGTTCTGAAGCTTCCTCTTCGTCCTCGCATAATCTGGTCGTGTTATCTCTAGAAAGTTTGATAGTGTGTAGATGCTTATTCTGCCGACAGTGACCAGTCAGTACGACGAATTTTAATCCTTTTTTGGTCTGCTTGTCTGCAATGTTGATATATTCAGGCATCAAAATTAGGGTAACTTAACTATGTTTGAATACGGTAGTTTTATTAGCTCTTGCAGACAGTCCTATGTCAGCTTTAATTCAAAATGGTTTGATCCAATACCCAGCTTTTCTGCTAGAGAAATTATAGATCCTCTATGGCATCTGCATTCACTATTCTCGTTTTCTCTGATCTGAATGGCGTGAATTTCTGCTTGGAAAACAGAATTTGTTTTATCAAGGTTGGTATATATGTTGACTTTAGATCTTTGCCTGTATACCTTAGCCCCTACCACCACGTCTGTGTTGAAACGATATGTACACCATACCAGAGCTCTTATTTCAAATTCGAGTTTGTTTGACACCCAATTTATTCGCTCTGGGAGGAGTATTTTGAAAAGAATGTCAAAATTGTATTTTGGTGTTGTGTTGTGTTGTATTGTCTGTTAACGGAATGCTAAGGATAGAGTCTTTTTGGATGCCTATACCACTAACTCTGAGCAAAATTTTTTTATAGACTCTTTGTCTTCAACAGTCCGAAATTTGTAAGCCTATGTAGCTTCTTTCTCTACAGGGTAATTTTGAATTGGTGGTTATAAATGAAAGTGGAGATAAGTTGAAATTTTAGGAACAAAAAATTGTATTGAAGCGGCGAGGGGGCAATCTGAGCTGTTTCGGAGTTATAGGGTGATTAAGAGGTTAAGAGTTGTTCTAGTGGATAATAAATAACATGTCGTTTTAAAGAATGTCTTTCCTTAAGAAAATATGCTAGTTCTTCACAAACATCCCATAACTTCTTTGTTATACAGCATATGAAGATGATTTTTAGCTCAGATGATAGTGAATCATCCGTCTATGCTTTGGAACAAATACCGAACCATAACTCCACCCCCTCAAGATGGTAGGTATAATACGCCAAAATCAAGTAATTCCAAAAATTCATCATTTTTTAAAATTTTAACGACCTTCCCGCCAAAATGCCTGATAACTGTTAAATTTTCTTGCAAGATTTGGAAACCTCAGAAAGTTTCCTTTCATTTGATCCCGCATACTTGCATCTTAAAACTCGTTTTTTTTAGATAAACCTGTTTTCAAAATGCTTAAAATTAAGGAATTTACTGTCAATAGAATTAGAAATAACGCCAAATTTTATGCAATTCCACGCAAAATTACCAGAATAATGAAAATTAATGAAATTATGCACCATAAAAAGACGTTTATCTCTTTGCATGCAGGCGCGTATCCAGACCTGCACCCTAGGGGGGGGTCACAACTTAAATGCTCGAGCGTGGTGAAATAGTCGGAAGAAGTAGCTTTTAAATTTTTTTTAATGGTATTTACGTTATATCACAAAATCTAATTTTCGGTTTGATTTGGAAACCGAATCGATTATTCACATCAATCTCAGGGTAGACATTAAGGACTCATACCAGATACTCCTTCTCGTGCAGAGATTGTACAAATAGATGTTGACGCAAGCGATTCTATCATGGGTGTAGTAATTGACTAAAAGTAAGTTCTTGAACCTTGCGACACATTCAAAGCAATGGGAGTAGGAGTGCATGATATGTTACTGACTATTTCTTGCGATCTTGCTTTTTTCTGAAAAAAGTTGTCAATGGTCTTATCAGTCTTCAGCTTTACACTTTCGCTACTATTTTTACCTCCATCGCTAATTAATGTAGCATGTTTATCCTTCTCATACAAAATAAAAGTAAACGTGAAGTTAAATTAACCAACACTAATTGAATTAATACGAAAGTACAAGCAAAGCAACGCCCACTACCGCAGAAGAAAGCGAATGGATTTTATTTTTATAGTCCTGCCGTAAAAATTCGGAAGAAAAATTGTAGAATCAATTTTCGCAGCACTCAAATCAATCCAAGTGATGGTTTTCAGCCACCAATAATGTATAAAAATTCGAAAGAAAAATTTTCAAGTAAATATCTAAGAACAAAATATATGATTGCCGACGCTTATAAATATCTTTAGCGACCAAGACCAGCCAAGGCACCTGAATCAATATAACTCTTTGGAACCATGATCGGCCACTAGTAGTACATAAAATCTCCAAAGAAAAAATGTCAAATTTTTCTAAGAAAACTGAATGAAGTTGCCTTTGTCCGAAAGAGTAAACCATCAGAATCAATCCACCAATTCGTTTGGACCGTCATCGGGTATTTAAAATTCTTAAGAACAAGTTGTAAGTATATTTCTAAGGAAAATTTAATGCTTCCCTATGAACGTAAAAATTTTTAACAAGTTAGGCTTGAATCAGTGTCGCTACGAAAAAGCAGGAACTATGGTTCTACTGGAAGAACCCTAAATCAAAAAATTCGTTAAGTCAGTTTGTATGTGTCTGTTGCGAGCTTCTCACCAACTTGTACTATCATCGATTTTATGTCAGAAAATCAAATAGGTAAAAAAAAAATTATGATCGCTGACCAATTTCTTAGAAACAATAACATTTTCAAATGTCGAGAACGTGTGCTTTGCATCTATAAGAGTAATCGGCGCAACAAAAATATAAAAGCAATATAATACTGGAAGAACCCTAAATCAAAAAATTCGTTAAGTCAGTTTGTATGTGTCTGTTGCGAGCTTCTCACCAACTTGTACTATCATCGATTTTATGTCAGAAAATCAAATAGGTAAAAAAAAAATTATGATCGCTGACCAATTTCTTAGAAACAATAACATTTTCAAATGTCGAGAACGTGTGCTTTGCATCTATAAGAGTAATCGGCGCAACAAAAATATAAAAGCAATATAATAACTGGGCTGCTAAGCATTGCGTGCCTTTTTCTAAACAATCAAACGCTAAGATAAATTTTGTTCAAGAAAGAATTTTTTGGGATATCTCCTCCTTCTAGAACAAAATTAAGTTTAACCCGGTAAAAAGTCCAAAAGAGTAATCTTTTTACTAAGATAAATATGTATTCCAAAATTATTTACCATCCTATGATAGGTCTGTTTCGTTCGACACTATATAAAACAGAAGAAAATTCTAAAAACATTGTGCACGTTTCTAAGACGAAGAGCTACGAGTGAATGACTATTATACCCACTCCAGACTCCACTATTAATATTGAAAACAAGGAAAAAAATCGCCCAACCCAGGGCTAGCTGTTGCCGCAGATTAGAAAAGTGCGTTACAGCAAAAGCAATAATCGCCAGCTACACATTGTATCCGAAAATTGTCCTGTTAAACATTTGTAGCGCACTCTACGTCCAGTGCCACATTCAATCCACCGCGAAGGTGAGGTAGCGCTTTGGGAGGGGTCATGACCCCCGTGACCCTCCCCCAGTATACGCGCCTGTTTGCATGTAGGTAGGGATATGTGAAGGATCAAATGAAAGCTGACATAGGACTGAAAGCTAAAGTTTCCAAATCTTGCTAGAAAATATAACGGTTTTCATATATTTTGGCGGGCAAATTGTTAGAATTTAAAAAAAAAATATGAATTTTTTGCCTTCGCAAGATATACAAAAAGTTTATTAGGGGGTATTTTTGTGTTTTATGCAAAACTAGGATATTTTCTTAGTTATTCTGTATGAAACGGTTGAGTTTACCCCCCCCCCCCCCCCTTCCCACCGATGTTTGCAGCAATTCAAAATCACTCTCTATACATAAATTTAGTTAATTCTGATCCTTCATTTTATTACAGATATTTTTCTGGAATTCCTAAATTTCGCCTGAGAAGTTCTCGGACCTCTGTTGATGTATTACAAATCTTTAATTTATCCAAACTCTTATCAAATATCAAAATATACTATATAAATGGAAAATTAGGTAAAATAGGGTTTTATTTTGGCACAAAAATTGAGGTTACACAGTTTAAAACTAATCAGACAATAATGACTTTTAGCCCAAACAATTAATTCTGCATCATATTACCGTAAACCGTAAAATCTATAAGTATAAATAAATAAATAAATAAATCAGAAATCTCCACAGACACACACACACACACAAATGTACATATGTAATTACATAGATTGAAACTTTGGAATACCCAAGACGATCCAAGAAATCACCATAAATTTCAGTAAAGAGCTGGTTTTATCGTTCCTGTCAAGTATATTTCTGCGCTAAAAGATTGTTCAACAGACAAAAACAGCTGCTTCTCATGATTGTAAAATATCGCGGCTGTCTATTAGTTTTCCGTACATAAAATATTGCAGGTAAAAGTTTATGACCCAATTTAATCGAGTTACTATCACCATTTAATCATATTTCAGCGATTCAAAGTGTTCTCTTTCCATTAGCAAAGTCACAAATCAATTTGATCATCACCTCAGACATAGAAGGAGTCACGCGATCCCATAGGGTTCAATTCAAGTCCAATCTATTTTGATTCGTGGATTGCATGTGTAAGTGCACTTCAAAAACCTGGTAACTATGTGGGATAACTTACAAACCGTGAGCTTCATTTGGAAAGGAAAGATGAGAATCAGAGCAGAAAATATAGTTTTCGTGCTTTTTGAATAATTGTTTGAGATTCTCGGATTATTTCGCTATAAATTGAGTGGAATAGCCTGAGTCTATTGATCGAGGGCTAGAATATAGGTGAAGTAGGATGAAAGCAAAAAAATATAACTAATCCGACAGATTTTTTCTTTCTTCGTGAAAATAGAAAAATGCAAGAACTTGAATGTTCTCATTATAAGGATTGTCATTGTTCACTTTGTCACTCTGTTTACATGTCACTGATATTAAGACGTCTAAGATTGTGTAAAGATATGCTTTGTTTTAATGACAACTACACTGAGCATATTACCTAGCCACTGGTACCTCTAAGAAATTCCAAAAGCAGGAAAATGTTGTTCAGAATCCAGTTGGACTGATACACATATAAAAAAATGATTGGTTGCATTTTTTACAAGCGATAACAAAGTTATCCGGACTACATACATGAAGCTAACAAGCAGTACTCCAATAAATATGCGCAACTTTATAAATTGCTCGTGTGCAATGTAACGAGAATCAAAAGGCCCATCTAGACTGTGGGAAAGTATCCTGGATGAATGGCAAAGATGAGAAGATGGCTTTGAAACTGGACACAAAATATTTTGAGAATGGATAGTAGTGAATGATCGATGATCTCACTTTACCTCTAAGCTAAGTAAGTAATGTATATACATATGTCCCTCATGAAAGTAACTTTGATTTCAATCTTGCTTTAATTACATGCATTAGACTCATACAGTGATTTGTTGGGTTGCCGTATACTGTAATTATAATTATCGAATGCTTAAAGTGTATAGATCAATCGATTTATTAGTGAAGATAAAAACCTTCAGTTTTTCTCAAAGAATTAATAGTGTTTAGGCATACCTATACCTAATCAACTACCTGAGATCAAAAATTACATTCTACGAGTATTACATCCGTTAAAATAAATCAGCAAACTTTTCCATTCTCTGTTTATACATTATAAAAATTTTTCCACGTAAATTGTATAATTAACAAGTTTCAGAAAATGGAGAAAATACCTCCCAATTGGATTGGTTTTAAAACTGTGTGAACTAACCAAAATCGGGAGACAGATATTGACACTAATTCACTTCAGCTCCGGCCTCTGATTATCTCGCACTGTAATTTTCTACTTGAGAAAATTTCGTGCCAAGATGCATTGCAAAGATTCCGTGCTTGCATTTTATTTTAGCGAGCAGTTTAAACTGCTCCTCGCTCGATTCAAAGAACGTGACCATTCCGAGTGAGGAGATTTATTGATTCTCCAAATTTGGTTTATGTATTTGGATCAGAAGCGCGGATCTCTTAATTGAACATTGAGTGAAAACATGGATAAATGGGCAAAGTTAGTTATATACCAATTAAGATGCGCTAATTGATTAGTTCGGCGGTGTTGATACCGGAGGAGATATTGACTAGACATTCGAACGGGTTAGAATTCAAGCTGCTGTACATAAGCTGTGAACTGGGCAGATAGATACTATTATTATGTGTACTGAATAAATTTATATGAATTATTTAACTACTGACATATTGTTGACTAGGTATACTTCTCCAACTCCATTAAATCTGTCGTGGATCGTATGATAGATGGAGAAATTTATGTGTTGTTGTTGTTGTTTTGAAATTACAATTTTATGAGGTATTTTTTTAATAATGAGTACAGCATTCCAAGGGTTTTCAATTGTCAAATAAGTCATCCAGGCAAATGTGTACGCCTTTCATGGAGGAAATGTTTACATCCTCGCAAATAATAACTCCTCACTTTGCTGTCAAACTCTGCTTATTTTGTCAGGCTCAAAAATATAAAAGAAAAATCAGGAGGTGAAATAAAGTAAAAGTGACTTATTTGTATTGAGAAAAGCTTCTGACAAATACTCAAAATTCAATTTCAAAAATGATTCTTTCCTATTGCGACAATCCGGCAGCGCTTTTAATGGAGGATGAAAAAAAAAACAGGCACAATTTTGTTTTTGAAAATTTTGGTGAAATGGGCCTCCAGTGTGAGTAAAAAAGATGTTTAATTTGTGGGGCAGACGATGTATACATGACAAAAAAGGCCCTCTAGAGACTCTTTTCAAAAATAATAAACCAGGTGAAGACCGTTTTCTACGATTTTAATCAAGACATATGTATATATATAGTCACTGATAAAATCACTAAGTGTAGAGATCGTTAGGAAAAAATCCGTGCATTCTTTTATACTCTGCTTCACTTAGACATCCAGTAGGACCATTGTGGCCCTTAAACTTATACGATAATCGTTTTGAAACTGCTCTACATCCATTCTGCTTGCCTTAGGATCTCAGGATGCATCAGACCACTTTACTTTGCAGCTTCCTCAGATTTAAAAAAAATTGCAACCTAATACCCATACCCATTCATCAAAGTACGTGTTGGATGGATTCGATTTCTTCTGAATCTTTCCAACTCCCGCAGAAATCGTTCGCCGCTATTCCCAGTCTAATAACATAGTTTTCTATGGCCCAATGACCCGTAATGACCTCCACTAAATTCCTGCTCTTCCTTTATATGCAAGCCATAATTACCTCCCAATACGGGAGGTTTCTCTATTAATCCAGGAGAGGCTTTTGATAGGCGCCTTTGATGATCTCCTCTTTTAAAGATCCGATCGAGATCCACACATATGTTTCTGCTGCGAAACTATCCATTTCATAGCCCATTTTGCTCAACTCATTAGCAATCTCATTACCTGGATATCCTTATGGTCAAGTACCTGGCATAGGATCACTTAGTTCCATGTTGTGCATTCCTCAAAGCTGTTCTTGCATAACACTAATTTTGGATTTTACTGAAAATTCATGCTTGAAAAAATGTTTCTTCTCTTTCATTCATTTGACCGCATGAGCACGAGCTTATATGTAGTAGTTAATCAGCAAAAACCATGTAGTACTACCTCAGGCATATTCAGCATAATTTAGAACCATGTATGGGAATTTAGAACAAAACAGCTGTAAACTGGAACTTGCACTTTCAGTTTTAAAAAAAAAAAGTTTTATATTAATTCTCTTGTACCACTGCACTCTAAATAACTTTTTAGTTTGCTATAATCTTATAGTATAAATTATTGAGACCAAATACCTCCTTTGATGTAATTCTGCAATGAAATCGAGAAAGCATTATATTTATGACAATTGATAGGTCAACAGCTGTTTAATTTGGCAGCTTAGCACTACTTACATATTTCGTGTATTTATATGCATTCTTCAGCAAACGATATCATTTTGACGACGTGGTTTTACCATGCATTGTAGATTAGGCATTAGTCGCCATCTTGAATTTAAGGGGGAGTAATTGTTTTTGCTCAAGATCTCGGTAATTTTCAACAAAAATTTTTAGGACTTAAGTTATTGTAAATTTGATTCTCTACAACTTGAGTCCTTACAATTTTTATAGTTTGATCGATATTTTTCGAATTAAGTGGGAAAATGTGGTAGAGTATAATTATCGAATTATTTCGTTAATTATTAGGACATAAATGTACAGAAGCAGATTGTATGGAACTACATTTCCTACAATTTTGATCGTATGTCTTCTACAATAATTGAAGCCGCTTCACGAGCAACTCTCAACCTTTCTTCCTGAGGATCGGATTTCTTTGCCAAATTACCGCCTGTTCTACTCTATTCGACCACGAGGAACGAACTAACTTGTGTACCTTCTCTGGGTTTCCCTGTTTAATACCTGATGCTGGTTTCCTTATCTTAAGTCTAGGATAGCTAACCCTGCATCTGTATTTCGATGCCTGCACTACACGTACTTAAGATTTAGCAGCCTAATTACCTAAATCCTTAACTGGAGCCGGCATTTATTACCTCTTAACAGATATTCGTAGCTAATGGCCTGCGAAACCCTAGTTCCTTAACTTAGCTATATCTACATCTGTGCTAATCCTGTCGGTCTATTGCCCGTACGGTTGAGAAGGTCATATAACCTCATCTTGTCGTCGCCTTTAATTGTGTGCCTTTCTTAGAAATCGTCGCCAGATGGGATTAGTTTGACAACAATTCTTACAAGTGTCATGAAAACACATTTTCGTCTCCGATCCTGGTAAGTCAAACATTACAATTTCGTCGCCGATCACTTCTTGTAAACATTTTTTTATTGCCCTTTGGTTCGGAGTAACGTCTACTTCGATGTTTTCTTCCAGCTCTTTCAGGATAAATTGATATTCGTCGCCGTTGTTTTGATTATAATAGAAAATGTACTCCATAGAATGATCTATTTCGCAAGAAAGCGGTCTTCCTGATATCTCCCGCGACGCGTAAGCAACAGCCGTTAGATCAACATTCTCCATGCGTGCTATTACGTCTCGTGCCAATTCATCGTTGTGTCTATTCAAATGGTTCAAAATAGTATCCCGAAATTCACGGCTTTAAACCACCGAAAAGTGACGCCGCGACTTTATTGAACGCCTTTTTCTACCATTGGACTGACGTTTTCTTTACATATGTAGCATTGTATTTTTCACTGTATGATTTTTGCTTGTAGCTTCTCCACACACAATTCCCTATTTTGCTTGCAATACGTTTACTCCATAAAGCATTGGTCCATAAGCTGAGCCTTTTTATGTCGAAGGGACACTGCAGACTCACTCTTGTTCATTGCCCACCTGCCGGTGACGTCAGCTTCTAGGGTACGCTAGTCGATTGAGTCCTGTTAGACTTTCCATAGGCATGGGACCTCAAATATTAGTTCTAGGAAAAAAGTCATGGGATCAAAATTATAGAAAATGTAATTCTATGCAGCTTTGTTCCTGTAAATTTATGTCCAAAAGTTAATAATTAATGAGATAATTCGATGATTATACTTAACCACTTTTTCCCGCTTAATTCGTATCGACTACAAGATAAAAATTGTAAGAACCAAAGCTGTAGAGAATCAAATTTACACAACTTTAGTCCTTACTATTTTTGTTGAAAAGTTGAAAATGGCAGAGATATTGAGCAAAAACAATTCGCCTTAAATTCAAGATGGCGGAATTTGGTAACTACCAGTGACCCCCCTCAAAGGTTAGAGCAATAAAATAAAATTGCTGACGGGGATTTTTCTAAGATAAAGCCTTTTTTTTACTAACCCGACTGGGCTACTGAAAAACCTGAAATTCTAATATAACTACTGCACTCAAAACGTTATTTGTTTGCGCTACCTAAATTGTTAATTTTAAAACCTTCATCTGCAAAACTTCAGCTCTTTTATAGCAAAATACGGGAATTGTTGTTATAAGAACAAAAGAACTGCTGCCATCTTACATAAAATCCATGGTATTTTAAATTCAAATTGTAATACGAAATAATATCAAAAATCCATTGTCTCCGAAATTCTAAAGCCCCGGTAAAGATTGCCTTTGAGGATTTTTAAAACGACACATTTCGAAAACCTACAGGAACTTCTATAGATCGTGTGAGGGAATTCTCCAGCGAAAGTGTACTGTAATATGTAATTGGAAGTGCATAACCAGGTAAGGCTGGAGAAGGGGTGAGTTATAAGAGAAAAAAAAATTGTGTGAGCGCTACTCCTCTCTTTTTCACCACAAAGAAAATATTTTGAACTCAAATTTATTGACAAAAATTCCTTCACAAAAATTGACAGTACAAGCCGCATAAACTTCCAAATTCTGTCTCTCATTAATTTTTTTTTTGTTTTTTTTATATAAAAGCAAAATATAAGTATATAGCAATAAATATAAAATGCTTAAAACTTATTTTATCCACTACTTGCGGACCCTGTCCAGATCTTCTTTTCCAAATTCCTTTTATTTTATTACAAAAAAAAAAAAAAATTACGTCTCAAAAACGTTTCTTTTATCGTTCTTTTCGTGGGCGGAAAACCCCATTTCGCCTGTAAAATGCACCTTCATCTAGCGAAATCGGGTTATATTTTGTGATAGTATTAGTATTATTATTTTTTTATTAAAATAATTTACTCGCTCCATAGATTCTTTTGTTCAGGCGTTGAATTTCACAAGCAATCAATGGTGTTGACTTCCTTGTGATTTCTAGCTCAGATGATAGTGATAACTCCACCCCCTCATATCGATAGTCATAGGACCTCAAAATCAAAAAATTACATAAAATTCCAACTTTATTTAATTTCAATGATTTTCCCGCCAAAATGCCTGATAACCATCACATTTTCTTACAATATTTGGAAACCTTCGAATATTACCTTTAATTTGATACCACACATGTACCTACTTACAAGAAACCGTTTTTGAGCTGAGCCTGTTTTTATCATGCATAATTTCATAAATTTTACTAATTTTGCGTGGAATTGCATAAAATTAGGCTCCCTTTCTATCGTCAATAATTAACGGAATAATGAATTATAAAAACAAACTTCTCTCAAAAACGGTGGCATATATAAGTACGTGTGTAGGATCAAATGAAAGGTAACATTTTGAGGTTTCTAAGTCTACCGAGAAAATGTAATGGTTATTAGGCATTTTGGCGGGAAAATCGGTGAAATTAAAAAAAAAAACAATGTATACAATTATTTTACTTTGATATTCTATAACTAGCTACATGAATTGAATGATGGTTCGACACACTCACCAAAAAGCTTAAGCTAAAAATCACCTTCATAGGTTGTATAATAAGAATATTATGAGGTGTTTTGTAAAAAACTAGCATATTTTCTTAATCATCCTGTCCCTCTGAATCGGTTGATATGCTCGCCCCAGCTGTCATATAATATTTTGTTTGCTAGGTGAATATATCACCTACTTCCCTATGGAACTCTGACCCGGAAACACCTTGTATACAACAGCTAGTATTAAATCAGTTAGATCAGTTCTAGGTCTAAATAGATTAATTAAATCTCCTTGGGAAATTTCACCACCAATGCCTTTTAAATAACGAAAAACAAATTTCGATAAACGTAAAAATGAAACTAAAGTAGAAGGTAAGTAGAGTGTAGAGACAAATAGAGCTTGTAACGAATCCTCGAAGTCACTTCAACTTTACGATTCTGAAAAGTCAATGAATTTGGATATTATCTCATTCATTCATATCGCGTGAAATTTGCTGTGTATGTTAGACCGATGACCAGGGTACATCACCTTGGGTATCTTGTTTTCAATCCGAGTCAATCTGGATTCATTAGCGTTTTGGTAAAAAAACAAGTGAAGTTTTCATCTGAGTTTCCGGCGATATATAGCAATTTTTAATTTACATTATTTTTATATTGAAATTAATGTTGAATTCTTCTATTTCGCTTTAAATTAAGGTACCCTTTAAGATTTTTTTAATAAATGTATTTTGAAAAGTAAACAGATTTCACAAAATTTTTATCTAGTTACAAAAACCTCCCTGGCTTCTGCCAATGTAGGATATTATTCCATTTTATATACCACTGACAGCTCACATTACCCGAGTAAATTTAAAATGCTTGTTTTGTGATCTTTTCGTATTTTTTATTAAATACATATATTTCTACATTGGTGTTGAATAATACTACTTAAAACTTAAATATTGAAGAGACTCTTAGTGAATCAAATATTGCAACTCTTGATTTGTTGTTTATAGCCGTCCTCCAATAAAAGATTGGCAGGTATTCCACATTATCCGATCTTTCTGTAATTTTTTTTTCTACGATATCACAAGCACCAAAACCATTGGGGCACTACAACAAAAACATGGAAAATTAAGTTAAACTCGAATTAACAAAACGTCGTACCTACAGACTTTTCTCACTCTTTTACATATTTTTGTAATGCCCACATTTACAGAGATTTCAAGTAAAATTCCAACATCAAAAGTTATTATTTGACAAAATTACGGATTTGCATATGAATTCACTTAGACTTGAGCCAGTACTGCTCCGAGAAAGTTATGATTCTGCTATTAAATCTATGACTGTAAACCATAATTCAAGTTTTTTTAAATCACGCCTCCCACAGAATTTACTCCATAAAACTCATATTTATGTAATAAAATCAAGAAATCCCACAGAAGGAGGCTATTACCAAAGTACTAATTAATAAGGCGGGGGAATCACCTAATATAACTCAGTGCCTGGTGTATTACAAATGAACGCCATCTGTATAACCAAAAAGAGAAAACAAACTCTAATCCACCTAAGTAATCTGATCAAGTTACCACTCGCTATGGAGCAGCAATGCGAGATTGTATGTTTTCATCTCATACCCACAAGGGAATGAATCTGTGTAATAAACCATAAAACTCAGCAAGTTATCTTCCAGCCCCATAGTTCACGCAAAAAGCTAATTTGGCGGCAACTAATTCTCCTTAATCCACAGTGGGGGCACCCATTAGCTCCTGTCAGAACAACGAAGGAATATACCGGCATAAATCCACGGGGCCTCCTACGGTAGGAGTAGTCATATTGCATTCAAAGATCATAAGGGTCACGGTGTGAGGTCCATATGAAGGCTTTATACCAATAAGATTAACGGACAGGAATGCGATTCATTATCATATACAGATTTTACCTGGATGTTATGAGCAAATCATGGGACAACAGGTTCAGAGAGTCAAGCCATAGCCATAGGCGTACTGACATCGCTTATCATCGGTGTTAGATTACGACTCATCAGCCACATTCCACATGAACCTCACCACAACCAGAATGAGAGCCAACCTTGCGCGAATCCAAAGGAATTTAATAAAATCGAAGAATTTTATGTTTACGACCGTCGCGTCGTTAATAAAATTGAGTTGTGGTGGGCCGGTGCGAGCGGTGAGCTGCGGTCGAGAAGTGAATCCCTGGCTAAATAGCAAGTGTGGGCCGTTGGAAATTTTATGAGCAGTTTACGAAGACGTTAAGTGGATGCAATTGCAATTGCAGCCTTTGATAAGAACTAAATTTACCTTCAGCCTAATTGCTTTGGATGGTTATAACTCAAAGCTGTAGATGGTCTCTACAAGAGGATTAAGCGCTATCGAATTGCCACATTAACACTGGAATTCTGTTTGTACTATGAACGGAACACGTATGTAAGTGTTTCTGTTTGACTTCTTGTTCAATTGCTGTGAAATTGAAAACCATTCAACTTCCTCCAGCTCTATTGAATGCATGACTGGTTGAGGTCATTTTATTGTGTTACCATTTAATCTGGATGATAGTTATATGCTGTTTGCTTAAATGTAATTTCTGGCAGCATAACTATTTTCAGCTTCAAAAACAGTATCCTGCGAGTGACACCATAAAGTTTTATAAGGGCTGTCATTGTTCGTAAATAAAATTGAACATGACATTAACAATACATTATAGCCTCCGTCATAACTAGAACTAGTAGTTGTTATTGCGGCACGCAACACCACACCGCGACTCATAAAATATATTAAAAACTAAATTTAGCTATCTGATTGAGCACAGAGTCCAGTCCGTGGTCTAGAAGCGGAGATTTAATTTCAAATAATCACGCACTGCCAATCACGATATTGTCCACCGAATAGATAAGTGATCTCCTGCTGGTCATAGGGTGTCCATTCGAAGTTACTGTTGTAATTTTCTGGGAGCTGAGGCCAAGTATGGTTAAAGCGCATATAAAAGTAGATTGTCCTGCTATAGTTAGTCTGTCTCTCTATATAGGATGAAATATTCCACCGAAAGACATAAATTATAAATTTGTCTGACTTAGTGTGCCCAGTTAGTTATTTTGTAATTAAAGTAATCGATTAATCTTGCGGTGCATTTTTGGTGCGTGTCACGCATAAAATTGTATTAGAAAAATTTGCAGATTTGTATGAACACATATAAATGTAAATAAGGTATGTAAGTAGGTACGTAACGTATTAAATGGAGCTTTCGATTAACATTAGTGAGCGTTGCCAGTAAATCAGTTCTTTTGAACAAATAGATTTTAACAAATTTTCTTTACAATTTTTTCCGGTTTTGGGCTGTCATTCTTCCAAGTAGCGAAAGATCCTTTAATTTTCATGTTTGACGTAATTTTTAATAGGGTAGCAACTACATACATTCAAATTCAAATCCTTTATTCACTGTATACATCAACATAAGTTGTTAAGATTAAATTAGATTTGTGGAGGAGTATACAGGCATTCAATGTAACCTGAAAGATCTATTGTGCCCTGTTTAGTTTATTCCTTTCTAGGTTTAGGCTGTATCCAATATTTCCGAAATAGTTATTGCTGGCGATTTCAATGTCCCTAACATGCAATGACTCAGGCAATCTTTAACCACAAGTACAGCGGGGAGACATGTTGAACTATTTAGCGAGTCCTTTAATTTGCAGCAGTTAGTTGAAAGTCCAACTCGTTTGCATCATATAATTGAACATAGTGTTAATCTAGTAGATCTGTTTCTAACATCTCATCCTGACAAGTACTCAACGTCAGTGTCTCGTCTCCTCAGGGCAGCTTAGATTAATGTCTCTTTTTGGCCCAAATCTCCATATCATCACTGAAATCCGCGCCAGTCACCTTCGTAAGAAGCGACTGGTGTGGCACTATGATCAAACTGATTCGCCTTCATTCAATAAATTCATCAGAGAGTTAGACTGTACTGAGTGTTTTTCCTCGTGACATGTTGAGTACTATTCTGAATCCATTATCAACATCTTATGGTTCGGGATGCGTAGTTTCATTCCGCCCAAATTCAAAAATATTAAACATAACCATACATTTTGGTTTAAAAATGACTATTATACAAACATAAAAGATAAGGAAGCTGCATTTCAGGCATATAAGCTGCGCCATTCAGGGCAATTGAGACAGATCTATAGTAGAGCATGTAATTCCTGTAGCGCGCGAAGCTCCAATTCGACTAACGCATTAGACAGAAAATCTTTACTAGTCGAAAGTGTAGAAAGAGTTTCTGGTCTCTTGTTAAAACAGTCAAGAACACCTTCACCTGTTCTTCGGTACCGCCCCTAATTCACAACGGGGATGTGTACACGAAATACTTGAACAAAGCCCATTTGTTTGCAGCTAAGTTTGCTGCGAATTCTTTTTTACCATCTTCTTTGCAAGCTCCACCTTCTCCACCGACATATAACTACAGTCAAATACTGTTGCATTTTCACACAAGAGAGGTTTTCAAAGTGCTCGCAAGTTTCAATGTGTCTAAGGCTGCTTTGCCGGATGGTATTTCGCGCCTGGTACTCAAGTGCTGCGCCTCTACTTTAGTTAAACCTCTACGCAAACTATTTCGCCTGTCCAATTCGACAGGAGTCTTTCCTTCCGCATGGAGCAAGTGTTCAGCCAATACCCAAAAAAGGAGAGGCAAGCGATCCCTCAAATTATAGACCAATTGCCCATGCTTCGATTATTTCGAAGGTTTTCGAAATACTCATCAACACCCAATTGATGAAATATCTGGACACTAATCACCTTATTAGAGACCGCCAATACGGATTTCGTGGTGCTGGCCGCTCTACTGGAGATTTACTAACATTTCTTACTAAGAGTTGGAATCAATGTCTCCATTATATTGGTGCATCTGAAATCATCGCATTAGATATCTCGAAGGCTTTTGATAGAGTCTGGCATCCTGCTGTTTTAGCTAAACTTAAGGCATTAGGTCTAGACCCCCTGTTTTTTTTAATGGATTGAAAGTTTTCTCTTCAGCCGCCATTCAATTCAAGTTATATTGGACGAAGTTACTTCGGACCGTTTTATAATTCATGCTGGTGTACCGCAAGGTTCTGTGCTCTCTCCTACTTTCTTCCTCATTTTTATTAATGCTCTGTTAGCTCTCACTTTCAATCCTATTTATACTTTTGCAGACGACAACACCCTTGATTTCATGTACTCGTTCGACTCAATAGTTGATTCCCATGGGAATGCTACAGTTGACAAATGAAGCTGCATGTTGCAATGTCCCCTATGGACAGATGCAAAGGTGTTAAGGCTAGCTCAGGAGAAGGTGTGGGTTAATAAGGGTACCTTCGAATCGAAGGTTAGGGCGCCACGTGGTTGTTTTTGGTTTTTTGTTTTTGCAAGGTGGTTTAACCACGAAACATTTATATGTATATATATACCGATATAAATGGAAGAAATAAAAGCTCCAAAGACTTAAATTTAATTGTATAATTTTATTTGGGCAAAACAAAAAAAAGGAAATCCAATGGCAAAATTCATTAATTAATTGATTAATTATTTTATGGGACGAAATTGATCGAAAATTTAAATAAATAATTGTTTTGTTATTGGTTTGCCAACCCGTTGAAAAGCAACACTAAGAAAAAGGGGAAAATATGCACCGCAATAATAAAAAAAATACTTATCTGTACTCATCCACCTTCCATGTGCTCCTATCATATGCTTAATATCCCGGCTGTGTCTGCCACTTTCCTTCTGCCGACCACTATTCCAATAGTCCCTCTTTTCTTTTTGTTTTTAACTTTTTATAAATTACTTGTTTCTTTTATTTTAACTCTTTCGCTTTTTTTTTAATTTAATTATTTGATGCTCGACACTTTTGTGACTTGTTATACACTCTCCTACGTCTCAGCCTGAAGTCCGCAAAAAACAAAAATCCATGCCTGATTTCCTGCTTTTTGTTTTAGCAGCCCCAAACTCGCCAAAATTATATAGATGATGATTTGGTCAATTGGCTCTCATGCTGATCTCGCTGATCTCGCTGATCTCGATTTTGATTATTTTTATAGCAGCTTTTAACTATTTTCCTACTAGTTCGATAGTTCATTTTAATTGTCAATTAATTATTATTTTAGCATTTTGTGCTCACTTTTCCTTTTAATAGTTTGTTTTAACAGACTTTATCCATTTTCTAGTTTAACATTTCATTTTAATTAAAAATAATAATTATTATTTAAGCACTTGGCTTAAAGTTCGTTCAAACTCACGATGTACATATTATATTGTCTTGTGGAGATTAAGTGTTCTCTTATACTATCTTTTATTTATTTATTTATTCTATTTAATTTATTTTTATTTTATTTATTTTTATTTTATTTATTTCACTTATTGATTTATTTATATAGTAGATTATACCTTTTCTTTCACAACAAATTTCGTTGTTATTTATTTATTACTTATGCATCTTATTTTGTCACCCAGTCTTCGTTAGGAAAGTTTTAGATAAGGCCGAACTACTTTTCTTGTACAATTTATGTGAAATGAATTCAAATCTTTCTTTGTAAGAGCACCCGGAAGGCATGTTCAGTACAAATATACTATATTGGGCACACTTCAAAATATACAATACGCGTAGCGGATTGGCAAAAGCTAATATAAGTGCAGAGAAAACAATAAAACTACTACTAAGTAAATATGAACTACTGATGTGTAACATAAAAAAATTACTATTGATAATAAGTAATAATGCTAGTGGTGCTAGCTAAGGTGAACATAGATTATCTACAAAAAAGTATTACCTACTAATACAAAATACAACGTTAGTGATCAAAAGTGTCAACGATTAAATTACTACAGGAATGCATATTCAGAACTATTTTACATATCGAAAGGTAACCAAAGTTCACTACATAATGCTAATGCCCATAATTTAGAATATATGTACACATATCTGGCAAGAAAGTATTACTATACTACTGACGCTATAGGTGAAACTAAATGTTTCAATGGTAGCGACTAATATTTTGGATATATGTACATATTTTTTACAAAGGACTCAAATGGTGATCATCCTCCGCTGACACGAGCTTCCCAGGTTCGTTATTTCGCTTTGCATCAATTTTATAGCAGATATGATCCCGTGAGCTTCATAAACCCCAACTTAGTTTGCCATGATTGTGAACATAGGCCTTAGTCAGATGGCCATCGATTAAATATTTCGTTACGGGGCTCCTACCTCCCATCTCCAAGGTATACTTTTAGCAGTAATGATAACAGTGGCCGTTTCCGCTGGCTAGCGTATCCCTGACTGAAGGTTATCTCCCCAGTGATTTGTCCTAAAAAAAATATCTAAAAGCATCAAAAGCTCTAAGCGAGGTGGCCTTTAAAAGAAATAATAATATTTTTCCCCAAATTTCTCCCAGAATTATTACAATGTTTAGTTCACTAAACCATGACCTTACAACAATACTAGCTTGGAGCAGAGCAAATGGAGTCTTGTTTAAAACTTCCAAAACGCAACGTTGTCTGTTATCGCTCCAACGTGCTGCAACACACCCACAACCCATTTCCGTCGATGGAGAAGATATCTTGAACTCGCCATCCCTTAACATGTTAAGCATTGAAATATCTAAAAATGTTATATGATCGGACATATTTTTGGTATCACCAAAAACGGAAATGCTTGGGCTTCTTGCAAAGATGCAAAAAATATCCATCAGACATGGCGCAAATCTACAAGTCTCTCATATTAGGCCTAGATTAGAATATAATTCCCATATTTGGGCAGGATCTGGCCCTACTGCATTGTCTGCGTTAGAAAAAGTCCAAAAGAGGGCCTTTCGGCTTATTGGCGATGACTTATCAAAGCAACTATTGATTCCGTAGAGTACCGGTGTAATGTCGGTTATCGCTACTTCTATCGCTATTGCTCTGACGAAATTCTAGCCTGATACCTGTAGAATTCTTCCTATGCGCACCACACGAACTGCAACCCGAGCTCACCCTCACACCCTTGAAGTCAAATTTGGTCGTACTGTGAAATTCCGCGAATCCTTTATACGCAGGACAGTATGATTGTGGAACTCATCTTGTTTAGGTGATATCACAAGGAGCAGTAGCCTGAGAAGAGCTCTGTTCTCCTAAGGAGTAGAAGTTCTTTTGTTTTTCCGCTAGAGTTGTAGATAAACTTTTCTGCCTGACGAGGTGCTTGTAGCCTTTCCAATAAAGGGATTTTTGTTTGTTCTCCCAGCTCTGGTCCGACAAAGGAAGTTTCCGTGTCTGTTCATTACCTTTATATCCTTCATGTGGATACCTGACATGAGGATAACTCTATATCTTTTTGATATATTGACTATCCTTGACCTTCCAGCGAAGGATTTTAATTTAAGTCCTTGAGAGCGGTTTGACTATCCGCGGGCTTTTGAGATATGGCATCTGGAGCCGTATACGTCCAGTCTGACTCCACTATTCGTTCCTGAACCGACTGAATACCACACCATCGATCCTTCCGTTGTTGTCGGTCTCCCAAAATCACGTCTTATGATCTTACAAAATCTACCTTGGGTGTGATTACATCAGATAATGTTGCCATTTGCTCCATATCTGTTTTAAGATACTTATAAATGACCAACCAGATCACCTGACTTGAACTGTCTCTTCTTTTGAAATCTGATGGCACTAAAGATCGCTTCCTTTTTCAGCTGCAAATGTAGGGATGGAAGATTTAATAAGGCTACTATAGGACAGGTACTCATGGCACCAGTTATTCCTAGACAGGCAACCTGCTGGGTTTTTTGAAGAAAATCCTCGGTTTTTATACCCTAGATGAAATCTATAGAGTATACGAAGTTTGTCATTCCGTGTGTAACGCACAGAAATAATGATTGTAGAGTAAAATGGATTGAACACCCACGCATAATATTAAAAGTTATTTTGATTTTTTCATGTCCGTCCGTCTGTCCGTCCGTCCTTGCGCACGATAACTCGAGAACACGTATACTTAGAGAGCTGAAATTTTGTACACGGACTTTAATAAAAAAGTAAAATTAAGTTTGAAAATGAGATAAATCGGACAACTCCTTCGTGGGGTTGCCATACAAAAACTTCGATTTTCCTTCTTGGGATTGTCATACAAAAATTTCGTTTTTCACCATATATTTGGACACTACCTGAGTACGCGTTGACATAGTGAGATGAAATTCGGTACATCGTGTTTTCATTGTAATACCAAATAAAATTGGAACGGAATAAATCGGGCAACCCATTCTTGGTATTGCCATATAAAAATTTAGGTTTATTACGGATAGTGTGAAAATGATCAGTCCTAAACATTTTTATTTTACTAAAAACTTCTTCAGAATATGAAATCCTGTAAAATTGGTTATAATCATTTTTTCTGTCCGACGAACCGTTCTAGAAACAGGCATTCATCTAGGGTATCATAAGAATTGGTCTTAGACCAATTCTAGATTTTTTACTTGTTTTTTTTATTCGTTTTTGGCTAACATGCAATGGCCGCATAGGTGAACATAGGTCTAACAACTATGGTGTACATATAGCATATCATTCTTGCCTTCAGAACCCATTTTCTGCCAACAAAGCGACGACATATGTAGAGTGATCCTACAGCTTTTCGTTACTCTGGACAAATGCGAATTCCAACTAAAATTCTCACTAGAATGACCCCAGAAATATGATTGCAGTTTATGTTAAGGCCTTGTAAAGACCTCGGCCACAAGAGTGGAAAAACTCCTCCTTATGGGCAGCATTTAGCTGCAGTGATCGTGACTGAACAGTTACCTAGAGTTGTGTATATCCTCCTGCTTTTTTTTCTTTTTTTTTTCTTTAAATACCTTCCCATTTTCCTTAAACCAAAGAACTTAAAGTTAACGCCTAAGGGACAGCGGTGACTCTCTAAGCCAGATCACCTAAAAGCGGAATGAATAATAATAAAAAAGAAAAAATCTAGAGTGACCGGATCGTAAATCGTGCGTGTTTCCAAGAGAGATCCATGGTCAGAAAATTAACGATATTGTAAAAAGAAAAATAATTCATAGAATATTAATCGAGTTCCCCAGTAAAAATTCTCCGGAAAAGATGGCAGGAAAAAATGTTAAAATATCCCACAGAAAAAGTGACTAATCCAAATTTTATATCTCCAGATCGAAAAGAATACGTTCGGCGTCCTTTAAACAAGCAAGCAGACATTTAATCCACCTAAAAAGACTGGTTCAATAAATGTTATTGACAATATTATAACCAAAGAAAATTGTTTAGGCTAGGTTTTTTTTTTATAATAAATCCAAGTTACGGAAGATTAGAAACATCATAAAAAATCATAATGCAATTTCTATAAGAAATATGTTCAACATATTCTCCAACGTATGTTTTCAATAGTTTACATTACTTGCAGGACATTGAAGGCTCTAAGAACAACTTTTCTCCACAAAATACAGGATAGGGGTGGGTGTATTTATGTTTTTTTACCAATAGTATAAAAATTTTCAATTCGAAATTATAAGCATGAATATTCTAGGCCGTTCCAGTTGCTCTATTTATCGACCCTATTTATTATGAGTGTATGAGAAAATATCTGACTGAGTGGATTATAAATAGTGTCAACTCTTTCAAGATGTAGACTCAATGTGTCGTGTAATTTACCTTGGAAAAATGGTCAATCTCTTCGAGATGAAATTTGGCGGTATTCTATCCCATCATTGCTCCTCATTATTATCAATGACATACTCGTTTTATCTCTGAATGGACCAGGATCTCGGTAACTTGGATCAAACTTCCTATATCAGTATCCTTTCTCACAAAGGATATGAGTTATATCGGATGTTGTAGAATTTCTGCTGAACAAGCAATGTAACCGTCAACGTCAATGAGACAAGGATTATGTGACTCAAAATCTAAAGCACAGGAAATATATTGATCGATGGATAGTCGATCGGGAAAGCGAACAAATTCTGTTACATCAATAAATGAAAATATAGAAGATTCTAGGGATTAACAAGGAAAATCAGTTTGAGGAAGCAGGATAAACTATATAAGAACAAAACTAAAGCTGTTCAATTTTAACTCAAGCTATACTGCTCTATGGCCAGGGCAGTGCCGATTTAAAAGCGGGGGGGGGGGTAAACCCCCCCCCCCCCCCTATCCCTCCTCAATGAGAAGTCAAAGCACACTAGATAATAACACAAGATAAAAGAAGCACAATACCTTAGTATATTCTACTATTTCAATAATATAAAATAGTTCATAAATTCCGTATTATTATTTTAGTGCTCCTGTAGGAAATAGATAATTTGCCTGGCAAGCGAAAACTTTTATTTACAGGTTGCGATTATGAGGCATGATCTAGCGAATGAAAAAGTGTCCTAACTTTATATTTTCGTAGACGTAGTATCCTTTCTTTAGTAATTGTCGATACGAAATTCGCCTATGCAATAAACTTAACAAAATTCAATTATATCTTTAGTTGTAATGAAATATAATATTAACTTCCTCATTGCGCTGATAAAAATGACCAGTTCTTAGTTTTAGTATAGTAAATAAATAGATAAATAATTTACCTATCCAACAGTTACAACTTTTACACATTTTCTTTAAATTTTTCCAGAGCTACTTACCCAGCTTAAGTACTTAAATATAAGTACAAGTACCAAAGGCGTGAGTACTTCAGGGTAAGTACAAGTACCACATGTATGTAAAGTACTTGCAACTAAGTACTAAGTGTATAAAATGTACTGAGTACATTTTGCAATACTTTTTAAAGTACTTTTTTAGAATCTTTTTACGTTGGTAGTAATAGGGTTCTCCAATAAGAGATGTTATTTTGATATTCAAAGACAAATGCCATTTTTTGAGATAAATGATCGGATATTTATTTCATTATAAAGAGGAAGGTATGCCGTTAATAATGGAAAATAACATCAGCCAAATGACCTCCACGACCACGCCTACAGGACCATATCCTTTTCATGAAATTTTCCATAACCAAATCGCAAAGTGGCTGCCCTATGTCCTCGATAGCCTCACGAATTCCATCTTTGAGGTCTTGAATCGACGCTGGGCTGTTGGCGTAGACCTTCTATTTTCACGTGGCCCCAAAGGAAGAAGTCGCAAGGTGTTAAGTCACAAGATCTCGGTGGCCAATTGTGATCACTTCTTC
Organism: Dioctria rufipes; assembly: GCA_963924295.1. NCBI lineage: Eukaryota > Metazoa > Arthropoda > Insecta > Diptera > Asilidae > Dioctria > Dioctria rufipes. The sequence goes on along the minus strand of OZ002740.1, from coordinate 341,573,852 downwards.
GGTCCAGAAACTTTTCCCGTAAAAGATCAATGGTTTTGTTGCTTGTGTGGCACGTAGCGCCGCCTTGTTGAAAGTAAACGTTGTCCAGATCAATACTATCCAATTCCGGCCATAAAAAATCATTAATCATCTGTCGATAGCGCAATCCATTCACCGTAACTGTTGCTCCAGCCTCATTTTCGAAAAAGTAAGGTCCAATGACCCCGCGGGACCATAAACCGCACCAAACAGTCACACGTTGATGATAGGGAGGCTTTTCAACAATAACTCTTGGGTTTTCCGAGCCCCAGATGCGACAATTTTGCTTGTTGACGAAGCCATCGAGGTGGAAATGGGCCTCATCACTCAAGATGAGTTTTCGATGGAATTCCGGATCATTTTCATGCATTTCAAGGACCCAATCAGCAAAGACTCGAAGTTGTTGATGATCGGCCGGCTTGAGTTCTTGTCTTAACTGAACTTTATAAGCATTAAGACCCAAATATTTATGCAAAATACCGTGTAATGACGTTTGTGGAATGCCTAATTCCAAAGAACGACGAGGAATGGACAAACCTGGGTTTTCTTCAACACTTTCGGCTACAGCAGCAATATTCTCGGCTGTTCTTGAGCGACGTGCACGGGTTTTATTCTTTACATCACTAACTTGTCCCGACAGCTCGAATTTTTCTACCAATTTCTGTATTGCGGTCCGACAAGGTGCTTCACGACGACCCAAAAATGTTCGAGTTTTACGAACCGTCTCTGCCACATTTTCACCATTTTTATAGTGAATTTTAATAATTTCAATGAGTTGTTGAATCATGTATCGTCCCATTTTTTATTAATGGCGTAGTTTCTACTTATCAAATGTCAAAAAATGACAGCTCAAAGAGGGACATCTACTGAAATAGCGGGCTAATTAAAATAACACCTCTTATTGGAAAACCCTTTACAATGAAGTTCATAGAGTTCAGTTAATAGATATTAATAAATAATTATCATTTGAAAACTAAAAGTTAAAATCGTTGGTGTCTGAGCCTTTTAAAACCTAGAAAGATGCAATAGAAAAATTTGACGATCATCAAAATTGCAAGTACCACAAGACTTCTATTATAAAATCGGAAGACCGACGTAGAGTTGATGCTGGAAAAAATGCATCCTGTGAATATTCTAATGGACGAGAAAAATTCAAAGCTCATCGAAGAAAAATTTTAATAAAGATGAGAATTGTAAAAGTCTATTTTTAATTTTTATTTTTTTGTTACTTTCATGTAAAATACGACAATTTTTGTAATTCTGCGGATTAATTAAGTGATTCTTCCCCCCCCCCCCCCCCCTCCACCCAGTGAAACTTCCTACCACCTACTTATCCGCTTCCAAGTATATTGGCCATTTAATGTCTTGAATCTTACTCATACGTAGCAGTAACCGCATCCTTAATAAGGATTTATGTTGACTCGTTAAACATTCCCAGTCGAAATACAAATTTCTTGTTGAAAATGAGAGTGAAGCAGCAATATCTTTCGCAAAAAGCATATCTGGTAAATCACTTGGTTGAAACCAACAAGGCTTTCTAGAGGTGGTCACTCAGTCAATATGCAGACAATTGGACAATTCATGGATCGAGCTGAAAACTAAAGTCTAAAACAGAGTACGATGGGGATTACACGTTGATGCCCTATCCTAAAAACAAAATTACCTACCGAAACTAAGAGAAGTACATATAACTGCAGAAATGTGTATGTAGCCATGTGAATGAATCTATAGTAGTCTTTTTTAGTGGGTCCCAAGCATAAGACAACAATTTCATTTTTTTTTAAGTTAGTCAATGAACCATAATATGTATATACTTAATTAGTTCAAAAGATATTTTAATCAGTCTTTGTATTGCTCTTAATATTCAATAATCCATCTGAAATGAAAGATACCTATCTACCCCTGTCACAAATCTAAACATGCTTCTAATCCATTTTGATTTCTTATATGTTTTAAGGTACCAAAATTATTGAAATACCAATTTAAAAGTTGATTCTTAAAATAAAACCAAATCAATTCCAGATACGTTCAAGCTCACTTGATATGTCTAATTTAATTCCAATCCATAGTCCATCCAGAGAACTGAAGCCCCCTCATAATATGTCAGTGTCAGAATTATTTAACATCATTCGATAGAGAGCTAAATAAATCCATTGAAACACTCTCCAATGATGACGTTGGACAAGTACTAGAGGAAACGGTAGAGAAGTATCTACCTTCATCTTAACTAAAGATATAAACTTCAATGATCAGCAGGTATCAAGTGACTTCGTATTTGTCGAAAAACCATCAGCGTGTGCCATGCAAGGGTATCCATCCATTGGAATTGATATATAGATGTATCCATTAAAAAGATATGTTGAAGTAGCCTTAAACCCTACTGGTCAAAGTGTAAGCAGTTCCCCCGTTCAATAATACAAACATACACCGAAATAGCTCAATTTCAATGAACGAGGCCGTTTAATATTTTATACGGTGTACCTACGTTTTCTAGGTTCATAAATAACAGGGGAGAGGAGGTAGACACATATATGTAAGAAAGCCATGAAAATTTAATTGGCCATACAAATGGGTATAAATTAAAAAATTGAAGAGATAAGAAATTTAATTATTAGCTGCTGAATTTTATCATTATAAATTTGTCTATCTTAAAAAGCTTTATCTTATCGCAATCAGATTGATAAGATGTTTGCCAAGTGCTGAAGATGTTTTTAGTGTGGCAAGACGTCTGAAAAGATTTGATACTCGGAAAAAACAATGAGCACTAAAGTTTTTGGGATTCTTTTGTTTATCGGTGGGTGCATGTTTAGGAGTTTAAGATGAAATTTTCTAAGATATTTAAGTGTTTTTAAAAATCTTCTTAATGTCTCTTATCGTATCGTTTGCGTTACTTTAAAGTGAAGAGGTCAACTTACAAAAAAAAAAAAAAAATGCTTAAAGTTATTTGTGCGTTATCGAAAATGATAGAAATTTTATTGTGGACATTGTGACGGGAAATTAAGTAATGAAATGAAGTGTTTCGAGATAGTTTTATAAGATTCATATAGTTCGTGGCTTTACTGTTAAAAAATGTTACAATTTTCAAGAGTAATCTGTCCAATTTGAAATCTTATTTATTTCGGCAAGCGCGAGTTTCTTTGTTCATATAAGAGTAAATCTTTATCTTGAACTGTTAATTGACCACACTATGTGCCCTAAATTATCCATAAGCCTCTCCTATAAGCATACTAAGTATATAGGCATTCTGTTAAAATTTGTCATAATTTTTTAAAAAACTCTACAAAGATAATTTGGGCTATGCCTTTTTTGTTGGAAAAAACTTAAAATCTGGTGTTGGTTAAGAGTAATATATCCTTTCTGGAGAGTTCAATCCTACAGGGCCGGACCTATGGGAAAACACGCGGGGTACTTGCCCCGGGCGCTAGTTTTAAGTGGGCGGCAATATGACTGACTTCTGAACTCATAATTAAACGAGAAAAAATCTAATTACAAGAATTGGAACATTTTTTCAGACCATACTTAACACTTCACTCTTCTTTCCGGAATCTAAAAGCTCCTTTGGTGATATCATACTTTCAATTGTGTTTATACTTTTACAGTCAATCAGTTTTCTACTGTCTATTAAATTTAAGTTAGTAAGCCTCTCTAAGCTAATTAAAGTAAAAATTACGCCAAATTCTCAAATTGTACCTTTGTATCATATGAAATGAATTCGAAAATTGTACAAATGTGGCTGACAATCCTATGTTCCCCATAATCTATCAATTCTACCTCGAATGTAGATAGCTTAAATTCTATCTATCTAGGTACGCACAAGCACAGAGTTACCAGAAAATTATTTTTATGCCAGCTAAATTTAGCCATTTGAGCCGGAGTTAAGGCCTTTGAGTCCGAGTAAAAAATTGGAGAAATCCTTTTAACCTGAACAGCAGTTTGCCAGTATTCCTACCCAGAGTTTTTTTTAAAACGTCTAAACCGACAAAAATAAAAAACTAATCTCTAACATAAGGAAATTTTTAATTTGTTATCTTTCTGTTAATAATACCGGAGACAGACTTGTAATTTCAATATTGTATTTTGCGCTCAAGTCTGTCTCTGTATACTGAGAAACAGCTCGGTATACGCTCAGTGTACATTGATCATGTAGTACATTGGAATTCAATATTGAAATTGCGAAAAACGTACGCGGTATACCAATTTTTTTGCAATATGACCATAGTTATAAACGATAATCATTTAATACACGAACCTTTTAGAACCGAATTTAATACTGCAATGTTGGCTACAACTTTTTCTGACATTTAATATTTGACACTTGTCAAATTGAAGTGTGTATATCGTTTTTATTTTTCATATAGACAAGTAATTAAACAATATTTGCTCGCGTTTTGTACATCAAATGACAAATCAAGTGATAAATCAAATGTCAGTTCTCTAATTAAATTCTTAGTATCGTAAACCGCAAGTGTGTCTATGAAATTTTATATTTCAATTGACATAATTGCATTATCAATATATCAATATTGAAATTGCAAGTCTGTGTCTGGTATAAAATAAACTGTATGTTTGTAATGATACGATTTTTTACTTTCATTTTATTTTAAAGCAGTTTGAGATTCAAGCGAAGATCTATAATGGATTTTAATTTTTGTGTAAATTTCAAATTCTTTTTGTTTAACAATCATTTGTTTCAAATGCAAATTGTTCTTAACAATTCCGGTTCTAGTTCCATGGTATGTAGTATAAATAGGTCATCTATCATAATACATATGATGCCTAGTATACCCTGGAACTATAATCAAATTTGCCCCAAATAAACATCGTTGTTAGAGGGGGTGCATTGAAAGTTCTCTTAATTTTTGATTATCTATAGCAGAGCTTCTTAAACTTTTATCATTCACGACCCTATTTATTATTGTGATTTTCATTTACGACCCCATTTCTGATTGATATTTTTTGCGCAACCCAAAAATATAAAATAAATATATGTATGTATGTATATAAATATTTTGTGATGACATATTGATTATGTAAAAATATATATACCTAAATATGAAAAAATATAGGTTTAGAGCTTACATAAAAACATACAAAAATATAAAATTAAAAATTGCATAAAAAGTTGTAAAATTGTATTTATTAAACCCCCAAGATTTCGCTAAGCGACCCCATATGGGGTCGCGATCCATAGTTTAAGAAGCCCTGATCTATAGTAAACCACTTTGTACGACTAAGTAGTAGCAACTAGAGGCAAAAAACTAAACAAAACCATTTATTTACATCATAATGTAATAAAACAAAACAGTTTTTACAAAAAAATTCTCATAGTTCTCTCCTTGTGCATCAATACATTTTCTAATTCGCTTGTGAATGTATGGCAAAACCACTTTCAAATCTGCGGTTGACCTGTATCGAGCTCAGAAGATTTAATTATCCAAAATAGATCACACCAAGTAGTAATCGAATCCATTAGAATTCGGCGATCTGAGCAGAAAACTTGTTTGTCTCAAAAAGCTCGGAAGCAATTCTTCACAGCAGTGGATAATTGTTCGTGCTGAATACTCTGAAGTCCAGTTTTTCTAAAGGCTAAATTCATTTCCATCAAAATGTTCTCATTCGTGAAGAATACTTCCCGCAGGCGACTACTACCGAATAGTCGAATCATTCGACAGGTATTTATCAATCATTTTGCTTTCATCGCAGCATTAAGGAAGTAAATCTTGTAAGACTGTGCTTCTTAAGGTTCTCGTGAACGATCATACGAACGAATTCCATTTTTCGCATCGACCTCTACGAATTTCGGCTCATTCGGCATTACACCTGGTTCATATTATCCGGCGTGATGACGTTTGTCTGACGACCTTTCTGAAAGCGGTCGGAACTTAGGTCTATTTCCTTAAAATGATCCATTGTTCGCTTCATCTTGATGTTTCCAAATCAGGTAGTCTTAACAATGTCGGGATTCTTCATACCAATCTTGTATAATTCAACAATCGTGAAGATCGTCTTTTATCGCCATCCATTTCAATATTTGTAAAAAAATTGATTAACAAAAACAAGGAAAAACAAGTAAAAAAGGTAGAATTGCTCTAACAATAAGACCAATTCTTATGATACTCTAGATGAATGCCCGTTTCAAGAACGGTTCGTCGGACAGAAAAAATGATTATAACCAATTATATGTATAGGATGTCGTATTCTGATGAAGTTTTTAGTACAATAAAAATATGTAGGACTGATCGTTTTCAAAGGATATGTATATATGTCCAATTTAGTCCATTTTTTAATTTTTATTTCTTATTACTATAAAAACATCATTTGCCAAATTTCGGTTCTCTGTGTCGACACGTTCTCCGGCAGTATCCAAATATATAGTGGAAAACGAAATTTGTGTATGGCAACCCCACAAAGGAGTTGCCCGAATTGTCTAATTTCGAACTTAATTTTACTTTTTTCTTTTGAAGTCCGTGTAAAGAATTTCAGCGTTCTCGAGTTATCGTGCGCACAGACAGACGGATGGACGGTCGGATATGCAAAAATCAAAATGTCTTTCAATTTCAATTTTGCTCTACTATCATTATTTCTGTGCGTTACAAACGGAATGACAAACTTAGTATACCGTTTAGATTTCATCTAGGATATAAAAATATTAAGCATACCTCCCTAGATGAAAATAAGAGTGAAGTAATCCAAAGTTTTGTATAACAGAACCAAGAAAGGGTTGCCCGATAGTCTAATTTAGAAATTATATTCACTATTTTTATGAAATTGTCGAGTACAAAATTTCAGCTCTCTACGTTGTCGCGTTTTTAGGCGGTATCCAAATATATACTTAAAAACGAAAATTTGTATGTTATGCCAATCCTACGCAAAACTGTCAGGAAATTGTATTTGTTTCTACTGATCGACTTGGATCAAAGCTGTCTGACACCAACCTATGAAGTTATTGAAAAATTTCTATAAGCTAACAGTGCAGTTTTGGGTTAAATGTTAAAAAAGAAATAGACTTGTAAGAAAAGGAGTTATCAGCCAAACAGTGAAGCACCGAAAAAAGGTTCACATTTGGTCTGCCTTTACTAAATGAGATTTGGAAGATTGTTTCTATTTACAAGAAACTTTTATGCTGAGTTTATGTTTCACATTTATAAACTCTGCAAAGCAAAATTCAATTATCTGCAAGGGAATCACCTGACTGGATTCTTCGAGAAGATAATGATATCAAGCATCGATTTGTTCAAAAGCTGTAGGGAATGCATTGCTAAGAGCTCAGCGGAGAAGCTGGTATCTTCAATGGACCACCGCCCGTTTAGATCAGTTAATAGCGACAAATAGTGATTTCTTTCATTACTAGTAGTTAATTGCATTTTATAAAATAATTGAAGTATCCGGATTATGAGGAATAGTTGGTGTATTATTCCTCAAATCCGAGTATGCGGATAGTCCGAACTTTGGTAATCTTGAAAATTTCCTCTGGATTGCATAAAAAATAAAATAAACAGCAACATTTAACATCTCCAGGATTTCTTTTAATGGATAATCTCTCGATGAAATTTGAGTTGAACAAGGGGAGGATTTCACAAATCGGATTGTCTGTCTGGGTATCCGGATCTAATTTTCAGCTCTAAATTATATCTGCAATGATGCTTGATAAAATTATTTCATTATTTATCATTTTTGGAAAAGAAATGTTATTGGCTGTTAAAACGTTTTAGCAATCACCCTGAAAACTCTTTTCTTTCCTCTCCCCTTCCCAATCCTTACTGAGATAACATTATTTATTTACATATAGTTTAATAACTATAAAGGATTCTAAGACTTCCTAAATATTTTTGAAATTAGTAAGGAAACTTGATTGTAACAACGAACGACGTCAGATGTAATCGCTCATTCCACACTTGGACAGCGCTAAGGCTCACCAATAATGCTTTCGATGATTTGACGTCTCTCTCTCTAAAACTTAAGGTTCACTCGAATTATAGTATTTGTCATTATTCATATGACAAATTTAAGGAATTTTAAGAAGTTACCGTGAACATCACATTTATAATAAACTATCGGGAGCCCGTCGGCGTTGTCCGGCGATAATATAGATACCTAGATGGGTGCGGGTGGGGTTGGGGTGGTTAGAGATGCATAATATCGAAGCGACTATCTGACTCTCGATCGCGCGACTCCGTACTCTAGGGTTTCACTCTCTGTCTGGATGTATGTGAGTGTGTGCGCAAGTGTGTGTGTGCGCGCGCGCGCGCGCGCGCGCGTGTGTGTGTGAGAGAGAGAGAGAGAGAAAGAGAGAGAGAGTGTGTGTGTGTGCGTGAGTGTAGCTCTCTTCGTCGACGCGCTTTCAGGCAGTGCCTAAATATATGTACATATAGTAAAACACGAAATTTTTGTATGGCAACCTTACGAAGGAGTTTCCCGATTGGTTCCACTTTCGAACTGTATTTTCAATTTTTATGAAAACGCCGTGTAGAAAATATGATCTCTCCACCTCGACAAATTCGCCGGCAGCTACTAAGTATATAATGAAAACCTAAAGTTTTGTATGGCAATACTAATAAGGGGTCGCCCGATTTGGCCTATTTTGAACTTGTATTTGTAATTTTCATGAAAACGCCATGTACAAAATTTGAGTACTCCAACGTCGACGCGTTCTCAGACAGTTTCCAAACCAAAGCTTTGTATGGAAACATCAAGAAGGGATCGCCCGATTGAGACAATTTTTGTAATTTTATTTACTATTGTCATGAAAACACCATGTACCAAATTTTAGTTCTCCACGTAGACGCGTTCTCAGGCAGTGCCCAAATATATAGTGAAAAACGAAATTTGTATATGGCAGCCCTACAAAGGAGTTGCCCGATTTGTCCCATTTTTCAATTTAAATTCACATTATTTTTAAAAACGAAATTTTTTGATTGCAACCCTACGAAGCAGTTGCCCAATTCGTTCCATTATTGGACTTAAATTTACAATTTTTTAAAAACGCCATGTCCAAAATTTGACTTCTGCACGTCGATGCGGTCTGAGTTTCTAAGTATATAGTGAAAAACAAAAGTTTTGTATGGCAACACCAAAAAAGGGTAAACCGATTTAGTCCATTTTTGAAATTTTATTTACCATTGGTATGAAAACACCACGTACCAAATTTTTTATAGGCTAACCTTTCAAAGGATTTGCTCGATTGAACTTTTGCACTTAATTTACATTTTCTTTTTTTTTAAAGGTTCGTGTACAAAATTTCGGCTCTGTATGTCGACACGTGAGGCAATGTCCCAATATACATATATTGTGCAAAACTAAAGTTTTGTATGGCAACATCAAGAAGGGGCTGCCCGAATTAGACCATTTTTGTAATTTGACTTACTATTGCTATGAAAACACCATGTACCAAAGTTTAGTTCTCCACGTCGACGCGTTCTTATGCAGTGCCCAAATATATAGTGAAAAACGAAATTTGTGTATAGCAACCCTACGAAGGAGTTACCCGATTTGCCCCATTTTTGAACTTAAATTTACATTTTTTTAAAAAGCCTGTGTATAAAATTTGAGTTCCGCACGTTGACGCATTCTCAGGCAGTTTCCAAATATTTAGTGAAAAACCAAAATTTTGTATGGCAACATCAAGAAAGGGTTGCCCGAATTAGTCCATTTCTTAAATTTTACTTACTATTACTATGAAACAATCATGTACCAAATTTCAGCTATCTACGTGTACTCTTTAGAATAGAATAGAATATTTTATTTAGCGACTATTATGTACAATTCTTTCTTAGATATATTCTTAACTATTAAAGTTTAACTCTAACTATAAATGCTATACTTACGAGCTAGTATAAAATTTGGCCCTGAGTTCCTACGATGATTGAACTGTAGTTCATTATCTATTGCCTATGAAATATCTATTATTTATTTTTAACCTTAACTATCTTATTATTTAGCTCTGCGCTAAAGCTACCTATGACTATGCAATTCAAAGTATTAATCCTAAAAAATGAAATTACACCTGATTAACTCTAACTTATATCTTTGACAGACTAACTTATTTATATCTTAACTATCCTCTGTGGTAATTTCGTTCCAGTCCAGTTTGGTAGAAAGGGATACCATCCTGGGTGATCGCAAAAAATTCTTCATGCTCCTGAAAGTTTATGATTAAGGGGGACAGGTACTCATTTGCTGCATCCATGCTACGGTTGTCTGCTGCCAGTTCTACCATTAACGGGTTAGAATGGTGCTGAATTCTGTTGATGGTCTTCTGGGCTTGCCCGATGAGGAACTCGTCCAGAGGAGAAATTTTTCCGGATTCTCTCGCTGCCTCGTATAGCTCCTTGTTGCTGAACATCCTGAAACGACTTTCCTGAAACGACTTGTACTCTTTATCAGGCAGTGTCCAAATTTATACTAAAAATCGAAATATTTATATGGCAACCCTACGAAGAAGTTGCCCTATTTAGTCCATTTTTGAACTTGTATTTACAATTTTATTTTTATGAAAACGCCGTGTACAAAGTTTCAGCTTTTCACATCTACGCATTGTTTACAACAGCGCCATCTATCGTGTCCCAAACTATCCTATATCTCAAGCTGAAACCAACCAAATGCATTCACAAAATTTCATTGAAATCGGTTGGGCGGTTTCGGAGATTAGAGTGAACGAACACAATGACACTGGCTTTTTATATAAGTATTAAGATTATTCAGAAAATAAGTGGCTATCCCAAAGCAATATATGATCTCTTGATTGAAATGATGATAAGTTTAATAATATGGGGCATCCTAGGAAACCATTCTTTTATTGGGATCCTGTAACTTACTACTTCGAGTCCAGACAAGAAATTGTTCCTATCCTGTCCTCGTTTTTTTCGCAGTTTTTTGTCAGATATGAATTAAAAGAATACTGCTGGTCGTCATCGGTTTAATTTTTCTAATTCTATACTCCTCGTTAATTTTATATAGGCATGTAGTCCGCAATGACATATTTCGAATTATCGACCTGTCCTTAATTTATGTTGTCTTGCAAAGACTTTCAAAGCCTTGGTTTGTGATGTGCTCTACTTTCATTGTAAACCCTTTTATGAGCCATATTCAGCATGGCCTTATGAAAGGTAAATCTACCACTACTAATTTACTACTTAGAACTCTCAAATTTTCGTGTTGCCGCAAAAAAGGTTCGCATTCATGTTATTTGGATTTGTTGCTGTACGTCACCCGTTTTATTTCGAGCTGGGCTATCCAAAGAAATTTACAATATCCAAGGTGTCCCTCAGGGCAGCCATTTCGGAACATTACTTTTCATCATTTGCACCAATGATGTATTTATGACTATGTCTAACTCGAATATTCTTTGTTATGCTGACGACACCAAAATTTTCCGTGTTGTTTCTAGTGAGAATGACTGTGTTCTTCTAAATTCGGACTTACATGCTGCTCGATAAACTTCTTTTCTTTTAACATTAGTAATACTACTATGCCGTTCTTTTGTCCAAGAAATCCTCTGCACTTCAATTTTATAATCGACTGTAGCACACTAATTAGGTTTGACCAATCCAAAGACTTAATGGTTATGCTCAATTCAAACTTTTCATTCGATGATCATATTGACGGAGCTACAAATAAAGCTACGTCATCTTTGAGATACATTAAAAGCTGGTCGAAGGAGTTTATTGATCCATATATAACGAAGTTTATTGTACACTTGTTCTATATATTCTAGAGTATGTTAATCCTGTCTGATATTTTTTCTTTGCGGTTCATATTAACCAGATCGAGGCTGTCCAGCGTAATTTTGTACGATTTGCCCTTCGTGGCCTCTCTTGGTCTAATCTCTCCGAATGCCTCCTTATCTTGATGGACTTAAGTTTATTTCTTTGTAGCCTCTCGAAATCAGATGCAACAACTCCAGAAGGGATTTTGGTTTTGATTGCTTAAAAGACGTGGTTAATTCTTCTCAATTGTGGAGAGCTTTGGATTTCTCGATCCAGGCTCACCCCGTCACTTTATCCACATTCTTTACCGTACAAAATACGGTGTGCACGAATCTATTACATCAATATCTTCTCTCGTCTTATAACGGTCACATTGATTACCACTTATCGAAATCCTGAAATTACTTTTATCAATTATTGTAATCTTAATATGTAATTCTTTTTTGAAGTAATTAGTACTTGATGAGTCTTAATAACTAGCTAAAGTTGGCCGTTCTTAGAACGAGATCACATCTTATACATATATTACTGTTGCAAAATTTCATGGAAATCCACACTTCTTGTAAAGATTCTTCCATAATTTAGCAGCTCTCCTAAATGGATCGCGATATGTGAGAAAACGGAAATGTTTAAATCAATGCCTACATGATCGAATGTGGCATACCTGATGGCGTTTGCTCTTTCAGAAATTCTGCTGGAAAGTTCAATGCATCATTGGGATCTTCTGAGTTAGAATCTATGCCATGGTTGATGGTCAGATCTCATGGTATCAAAGAAATGATTATCCTATTAATTTTCAGCATATATGTATGTATTTGTTGGAGTTCGTTTGCTAACTCCTCAACAGACGTTTGCTGAATGTTTTCTTCGTAGATCGATGGAATAAAGTTACCCCATTGACAATTGCTTCAAGGATTTCGATTATGCCGTCACAGTTTAGTACAGAAATTGGTGAATGGTTTCCTTTTAAAACATCTAAGAGCCAATTGTTGTGATCAGTCATCCTGTCCTTCGCTACGCATGTTTGTTCCTACCCCTCGTGTGTTTTTTTGGTAACAACCGGTAGAGTTTGTCGAAAAACGCCTCCCATAATTACCACTTTTCCTCCAAATGGCAGCTTTGTTGTTGCATCCGAGTCCGTGCTTTGATGATAAGGGCTGCCTGCCTCAAAACTTCAGCTTCAGGGAAATTAAGGTGCATTGATGAAACGGAAGTATCGAAAAGCGAAACTGGAAGTTTAAATCCGCTGTGTACTGTTCGTATACATTTCATTAGAGCTACGGCTATTCCGGTTATAAAAAAAATGCTTTGATCTATTCTTTTTAGCGGTTATACTCAAGTTTATAAAAAAAAAGCCTGCTGGAATTCATCCGCATTTCAAACAGTCTGGGTTTTTCTTATTTCAAAATAAAAATGAAAATTATAATTTCAAAATTTCTCTTCTATTTAATTTTTTTGGAAGAGCCACAAAATCAATTTGACACCATTTTGAAATTTTAAAACCGTCAAGCTTTTGTCTTCATTTTGGTTTGAAACTTTTTTTTTTTTTACAACCGGCATTCCAATGAGATTTCTAGTCTCCATTATGCTAATTTATAGATAGAACTGAAGACGAAACAAAAAGCAAACATCTCATGGAGATGTGTTTAACCCAGGTAGGTATTTAATGCTGGAACAACACATAAATTTTTAGTTCTTTAGAATGAGCACTGATCCTTAAGTTTATATTAGCTCTATCTATACGTATACATCTTCAACGTCTAAACAAATATTTTAAATTAAAAAACAAATTTCGATTTTAATTCAAACAATTTCTTTATTCATAGCTCTTAGCGTTAACGGTGATAACAGCACTAAATCCAATGATCTTGAAAATGAAATCCATCGACCACAGCTGGGTTCACTTCAACAGCAGCTCCTCAATATAGGACCAGCATATTCAATTCCTAAAGGAATGTCTTTGTTAGAATTCTATAAGAATCACAGAGAAAAACATCCGGGAGAAAAAGAAATTGAGTCTGTAGATTACCCGAAACCCTATCCGGTTGGTAGTTCCAAAAAATATAGGTGAGTGAATTTTAGAATGAAAGCAAAAAAAAAAAAAATTATAAAACCAATTTACTTGTCAACAGCATATCGGTTGAGAATGGAACAGGAATAGAAGTCATCATAAATAATCTTGATATAGATCCAATAGTTGACTCCCTTAAAATAAGTCCAGTTAATGAGGACGGGACCTTAAATGATGGTATGATTTTCACAGGACAATTACATACACCCACTAAGCTAAGATTATTGCAAATGAAAAAAATGGAGATCGAATTCAGACCTCGGACACAATCCGGACACAATCATAAAGGATTTTGGGTTACATATTATCCCTATGGTAATCAATCAGATCATTTAATACCTACACCTACTCCAAATCGAACAGTGTCTTTTGATAACTTAGAAGCATACAGCGTTTACCTTATTATACCGAAAGCACAGCAAACCAATAAAACTTGGGAAACGTTTAGAAAACTTTTATCTATTTCAAGCAATAAATTTATCAAGTCTAACAAACTTTCATTGGAAGAGTGTCATGAGAACAACGTAACCATTAAGTCAATCATAAAATGCCCCGAACTTTGGGCGAATAGTGCTGAATGCATTGATCTAACATTTTCAATAAATCTATATTCATTGGATGATGAAGAAGTTGCGGCTAATCCAATTGTTCAGGAATCAAGAGATCCTGGAGGTTTCACCAGAAATCAGCTAAAAAAGATTTGGATCCGTTATGGAAAATCAACATTTTTGGCATCCAAATATATTGAATATCAACTGCCGGACGCTAAAACGTCGATATTAATTTGGACAGGGATTGGATTTGGTGTTGTTTTGATGGCGTTGATTATACTCATAATACTTTGCCGGATAAGTGTTTTACAAGATTATTGGCCAACCGCAGACGATGATAAACAAAATATATTAAAGGCTACACCAGAAATGGACATCAGTATGTTTCCTTCACCTGATCAGGTGGTTCCACCACTATTCCCATTCGGTGTTTCTGGATACAACAATAGTGAAAATCGTGTGTCTTATAGAGAAACGGTGGTGGAGAGAAAGCCAACTGAAAATGACGCACTGAAGAGTTCTGTTGGATTTGGTGGTGGTGGTAAGTTTTTGTTTTTGTTGGTCTTTTACGATATTCGATTTTCAATAAAATTCATATTTCAATTAATTACAGTATTCAATCAAGCATTTATCGAAGATGAAGATAGCCTGAGAAAACGGTAAATGTTTTTTTCTTTTAGTATATAAACTTTAAGTTTAGTGGAATTGTTATAGAGCTGCAGACTTCGTAATCTGGTAACTATTTTGTCAAAATTATTTAACTATTTATTCTGGGTCAATTTGAATTGATAGGTATCCGCACTCTCGACGTGACTGCCTTGATTAAAACCAGTCTATAGTCCACGACCTTCGGATGCTCTTGGGCTTTTCCTACGCCTTTCGACCAATTTGTGTTGTAGTTCGTGTAAATTTATGATCTCATTATAACTGCACTGGCATTATTTGACTTAGTTCATTGTTTCTAGCTAATTAATGTCGAAACAGTTAAAATGATTATGGCAATCTTCTCTGCTTTTAAACCACTACTAATGCCATAGGAAATGTCCCTGCTGCTGCTCGACGTAGAAAATTGTAAACCTCACAGAGTTCTATTCACATTGAACGAGGACTGGATATTTGGTTGTACCCTCTTTGAGCTGGCCAGCACAAATTTGACAGTCTTCAGCTTGTAGGCTGAAAGATAACACAGAAGGAGATAGAGAAGTCGTATGTTGAATCTTTCAAATTTATTGACCTCCAGTGAATTAATTGAAGTATTCTTTTCTGTTAAGTTTTATGCTATTGGTCTATAGATAATATACCTTCGATGTTCGCTAAGTTCTTGTTGCCTTTCATGGATACCTCATCCTCCATACCGTAAACATATATCAAATGAATGACTCATCTTTTCCCCAGCTGCTGGAAAGCTTCCACTATATTTCCAATATCCCAAAAAAGGTTTTCCTCAATACCTTTCCGATGTCAGACATATAAGCATCCATTCTATGCTTTTTATCAAAAATACTGAAAAAGCTGATGAATATGCAAATAACTGAGCATCTGGATCGAAGGAAGCTTCTAAACAAATGGGTGGCTGGTTTTCATCATCATCAATAGGTTATCTTAGTACTGCTCGATTTCTCAAAGAGCTTTTCATAGCATTGATCTTAGGTCCTTGCTTCAGAAACTCAATTGCTCCTTTGAATTCAGTCTCTCTGCTGTCACTCTTATTCGAGATTTCCTGAACAACTGGAAGCAAGCGGTAAAAGTACAGCATCTTCCTTCTGGCGTTCCTCAGGGCTCAATACTGAGCCCTTTGTTAATTAGTTTATACATAAACGATCTCCCTAAAAGCGTTCGAACCGCTGAACCCTGAGAAGTCCCAATGATTTTATTTCATAAAGGCACCTTAGACTAATATTACTTATCTCTTCTAGTCTTGGTTGGTACAATTTAAGATTTTGGTAACTAAAGTTAAAAATCTCGGTATTAATTTGGACCGACAGCTGTTCAAGTAAATTCTCTATATATACTTTCTCTATGGCCTCGTTGTGCACATACCCTTACTCATATTCGGGTGAATAAGGGTGTAGTGGTTCACGGTTGTTTTTTACATAGTGGCGAATAAAGGTGTATTGAACAGCTGTTCAAGATATTGATCAATTAGTATATGCTTTCTGATTCGGGATATCCTTAATGAATTTGCTCCATTAACAACTCGCTCTGTTCATTCGGATATAGTCTTCCATGGCACGAATTTTTGTTTCGTAGATTTGTTGGAGTAAGGTACTGTGTTACTTATAAAAGAATTTGAAATATGGTTAACTGTCAAGGGCAAATATTTCGAAAAGTAACTCAATATTAATATTCCACCGAAAAAACTGTGGAATAATGTAAAAAATATAGCGTGCATAAGTAGAACTGCTCCAATCAACTAGATCCCCATATTCTGAATAACCAATTTGGCTTCGTGAGCTTTTCGAACATCTCCAAAATTTATTGAGACTCTTTTATCATCAATTGTGCACTTGCCTAAGTTGTCCATATTTCCTCGTGCCTGGAAACACGCTGTAGTATTACCTGTTGGAAAATCCTCCAATCCCATCAATTATCTCGTTGGAATTTTTCGGGGCCTCTTGATAGCGTTCAGCATAAGCTATACTTTTGGATAAACTATTTCTGAGATTCAAACTAAGTAGAGTTGCCATTACACTAATTTCCATTTCCATATCGGAACTCTTTACTACAACTACCACCACTATAAAATCTGGTGCTCATCAGGGCTCTATATTGGGACCAGTCTTATTTTGTGTATTTATTAATGACTTGACAAAAAATAATTAAAATCTTGTCCATTCAAATGCATGCAAATGACGTCCAATTTTATATTTCCAGGCCGATCGGTCTCATTGAGGACTACGCTTATAGGATAAAGAGGTACCAAATCAAAATACATGATTGTTGTGCGAACTGGTGTCGATAAATCTGATTTTCCTACCATTACTCTCAACAATAATGACTCACTCGATCGAGTATATAAAAAAAAACTTGGGAATTATGCTTAACAATGGCATGCCTTATTACGATTATGACAATGCTGTCTTACAAAAATTCTATGGTACACTTGAAGCCTCTGGACTCTGGTTACTCACAGTGCTCGTTCCGATCTCGACTAATCTCAGATTAATAAATGTCCTTATATCATTGTAAAAGTTTGGGAACTTATATACCCCTCTATGGACAGATTCATGGAGGGGTGTGCAGGTGCTAGCTTCGCTTTTACTGCGACCTGAAAGATCTAATGTGAGTTCCCCTTGAAATTATTGTCTTTCCAGGTTTAGACTGTTAACAAAGTCCAAAACCATTCTGGGATTGAGATTCCACACGGTGGAGGAAAGCATGTTCGATGTGGAGTATTCTCCGCCTGACTAATGCTTCGGAATTCCAGAATAAATATTCTGAAGTTTCATAAGCATCCCCGAGGAAGTATCAGAATGAAGTTTAAACCATTCGCATCTTGTTTAAGTGATACCGCAAGGAGTAGTAGCCTGAGAGGAGCTCTACGATTATTTTACGATATTCTCGTTAGCTGTAGGAATTCACAATAAAGAGATTTGGCTCTTGTCCGACAAAGAGAGTTGCCGCTCCTCTAGACTGGCTAGGCCGCCAGCAATTTCATTGCCTTTACGATCCTTTTATCCCAGTATATGTGAAAAATTTTGTTTTTCCTCGATAAATTTTGAAGAGTTTGCAGACAATCCTTGACTTAATAGTGAACATTTTTAAAATCTTGAGAACGAGTTGACTATCCGAGAGGATATTGATGCTTGAGCCATTTATGGCTTTTTTAATGCAGGTATTAGCGCACACATTCATCTATGGCTAATACCTCAGTTTGGTAGACGATAGGGCTAGATCCCAACCAATAGCGTCGACATATTTCAAGAATGGCCTCCTCTTGCTCCTACAAAATTAAAGCCGCGTTGAATTACTGTAAGTTTGTTTACGGCTTGAAACGGTATGATCATATTACACCCTATCGCTGCTCACTACTACGGTGTCCACTAAGCTTTATCTGAGTATAGATCCTTATATTTCTTTCATAAATTAATTCTCCTTGAGGAGCCTACCATTTTAATGCAATTCACATGTACCTTGCGCTCAACAAGACGTCTTGACTTACAAATTCCATGATTTACTAGTCTAATTGATGAAATTTTCCTTCTTTGTTCAAATTCGTTGCCCTATGATTTTCAGCATTTGAGCTCGATTGGTGTGTTTACGAGGCTTTTATTTCGGGTATCTAACATCTAATGATTATTCCTAGATATGTTCTGTAGACTTTTGTTCTTTTCATTACTCTGGTATACTTAATTTAAAAAAATATAATAAAATATATAAAAATTAAATTCCATAGAATTAATTTAAAAGATTTATTTGCCTAGGTAAGTGTGCTTGACTGGGGGGAAATTCGCACCCCATAGTGCGAATTTCCCCTGCACGCCTAGTAAAAGTGAAATTCGCACCCGAGCGAATTTCACCCTATAGGGGGGAAATTCGCACCGTCATTTTTTTTAACTGAAAAAGAACGTACAGTATAAAAACGTCGAAAAACTGATCGTGCGAATTTCCCTCCTATAGGGGGAAATTCGCACCGATGTAAATTTTTTTACAGAAATCACAAATTTATTAAATTTACAACATAGCGTAAAGGAATATTACAAAATATGATTTTAGAGATCCGAGGGGAATTCGATACCTTAAAGAATGCTCACATAAACAGAATGTTATCTTGTAAGCAACTATACCTTCACTTCAAGCAGTTCAACTTATAATCGAGAAGATTAACCTGTGTGCGAATTTTACAAGAGCAATTATTATGGTGTGAGTTATGGCTTTGCATTTAAAACAGGGTGCGAATATCACAGGTGCAATTATTAAAAGAACAAATAAGAGCATTACAAATTAAACAGGGTACGAATGTCACAGATGCAATTTTTGGAAGCTCGAGTGAAAGCGGGCTTCTTTTAACAGGGTGCGAATCTTATACAAGTAGTTCATGGAAGTTTGAGTGAAAGCAATTTACTTTCAACAGGGTGCGAATATTGCAGGTAAAATTTTTGGTAGTTCGAGTGATAGCCTTCTATTTGAAATAGGGTGCGAATTTTACAGGTGCAATTTTCGGTAGTTCGAATGAAAGCCTTCTACTTTAAACAGGGTGCGAATCTTATACATGCAATTTTTGGCAGTTGAAGTAATAGCCTTCTGCTTTAAACAGGGCGTGAATGTTACAGGTAAGATTTTTGCCAGTTCGAGTGATAGCATTCTACTATAAATAGGGTGCGAATATTGCTGGTACAATTTTTTGAAGTTTGAGTGATAGCATTCTATTTTAAATAAGGTGCGACTTTTACAGGTGCAATTTTTGGAAGTTCGAGTAATAGCCTTCTACTTTAAACAGGGTGCGAATCTTATACATGCAATATTTGGCTGTTCGAGTAATAGCCTTCTACTTTAAATAGGGGGCGAATGTTACAGGTGCAATTTTTGAAAATTCGAGAGAAAGCATTTTAATTTAAACAGGGTGCGAATCTTATACATGCAATATTTGGCAGTTCGAGTAATAGCCTTCTACTACAAATAGGGTGCGAATGTTACAGGTGCAATTTTTCAAAATTCGAGCGATAGCCTTTTACTTTAAATAGGGTGCGAATCTTATACATGCAATATTTGGCAGTTCGAGTAATAGTCTTCTACTTTAAATAGGGTGCGGATGTTACAGGTGCAATTTTTGAAAATTCGAGAGATAGCCTTTTACTATAAATAGGCTGTGAGTATTACAGGTATTAGTTTGAGTAGTTTGAGTGATAGCCTTCTACTTTTAACAGGGTACAAATCTTATAGATGCAATATTTGGCCGCTTGAGAGATATAGCCTCTATATATCAATTATAATTAAGTGCAAACCTTCTTTCATAACCTTTGAATATATCCCATTCCAATAGAGAAGATATTTGTTTCCCGAGTTTGATGTAAAAGTAATTTACAATTAAAACATTGCATATACATATATAGGGATAAGAATTTCAAGAACTCAATTTCCTCGATGTTGGTTATTGTTAAAAAGAATGAAATGTCCTCAATGAGCTCTAGTTTGATCCTGCGATATACCTGAAAGGATTTCTGAACATTGAAATGACTGCACTCCATTTGAAAATTGAAAAATTTTCAAACGTGATTTTCAGAGGGAAGAATCTCTAAGCAATCCATTGGCATACTCCAATCTACTAATTTACCGAACAGCCTGTACATGTGCATTTATAGATATATTCAAATTCAAATTCAGAAATATTTTATTAATAACCTCAGCTTAGAACTACGTCATGTTTTGACAGATTTACAAGTTCTCGATTAAATATAGTTTAGTAAATTAACAGAATAGCATTAGTGAGCACATTGAATTTAATATTAGATTAGAGGTTTATTGTAAAGTATTTATATATACTTAATAGACAAAAATAATTAATTAATAATAATAAAAATAAAATAAAGCTCAAACTAGGCAAAAATGAGACACATTGTTGCCTTTTTAGTTGATAAGATAGCTTTAGGTTTTTATATATCAAATTAAATTAAAATAAAAATTAGATTCAGAATTCCAGACATGATCCAAAGAAGTTATAGGAAAAAAATATAACGTATAAGAAAAAGTTTGGTAAAACTGTATAAGGAATAAAATCTAAATCGGGAACTACTTTTAATGACTGTCAGGTAATTGCTATAAATTTTTGAAGAACGGAATACTAGCTCAACATGCAGAACACAGAACACACTACAAAATGGGACTCAGTCAGTAACTTCCTCGGCTCATGAATTCCTGGGTATTATTCAACGTTGGCTAAGTCTAAATAAATTATCTCAATAAAAGAAAATTAGTTTTGTAATATTTGGAGCCAAAAAGTCTCCACCTAGAATTAAGATCGAACTGGAGTGCAGTCATTTCAATGTTCAGAAATCCTTTCAGGTATATCGCAGGATCAAACTAGAGCCCATTGACGACATTTCATTCTTTTTAACAATAACCAACATCGAGGAAATTGAGTTCTTGAAATTCTTATCCCTATATATGTATATGCAATGTTTTAATTGTAAATTACTTTTACATCAAACTCGGGAAACAAATATCTTCTCTATTGGAATGGGATATATTCAAAGGTTAAGAAAGAAGGTTTGCACTTAATTATAATTGATATATACATAGAGGCTATATCTCTCAAGCGGCCAAATATTGCATCTATAAGATTCGTACCCTGTAAAAGTAGAAGGCTATCACTCAAACTACCCAAACTAATACCTGTAATACTCACAGCCTATTTATAGTAAAAGGCTATCACTCGAATTTTCAAAAATTGCACCTGTAACATCCGCACCCTATTTAAAGTAGAAGACTATTACTCGAACTGCCAAATATTGCATGTATAAGATTCGCACCCTATTTAAAGTAAAAGGCTATCGCTCGAATTTTGAAAAATTGCACCTGTAACATTCGCACCCTATTTGTAGTAGAAGGCTATTACTCGAACTGCCAAATATTGCATGTATAAGATTCGCACCCTGTTTAAATTAAAATGCTTTCTCTCGAATTTTCAAAAATTGCACCTGTAACATTCGCCCCCTATTTAAAGTAGAAGGCTATTACTCGAACAGCCAAATATTGCGTGTATAAGATTCGCACCCTGTTTAAAGTAGAAGGCTATTACTCGAACTTCCAAAAATTGCACCTGTAAAAGTCGCACCTTATTTAAAATAGAATGCTATCACTCAAACTTCAAAAAATTGTACCAGCAATATTCGCACCCTATTTATAGTAGAATGCTATCACTCGAACTGGCAAAAATCTTACCTGTAACATTCACGCCCTGTTTAAAGCAGAAGGCTATTACTTCAACTGCCAAAAATTGCATGTATAAGATTCGCACCCTGTTTAAAGTAGAAGGCTTTCATTCGAACTACCGAAAATTGCACCTGTAAAATTCGCACCCTATTTCAAATAGAAGGCTATCACTCGAACTACCAAAAATTTTACCTGCAATATTCGCACCCTGTTGAAAGTAAATTGCTTTCACTCAAACTTCCATGAACTACTTGTATTAGATTCGCACCCTGTTAAAAGAAGCCCGCTTTCACTCGAGCTTCCAAAAATTGCATCTGTGACATTCGTACCCTGTTTAATTTGTAATGCTCTTATTTGTTCTTTTAATAATTGCACCTGTGATATTCGCACCCTGTTTTAAATGCAAAGCCATAACTCACACCATAATAATTGCTCTTGTAAAATTCGCACACAGGTTAATCTTCTCGATTATAAGTTGAACTGCTTGAAGTGAAGGTATAGTTGCTTACAAGATAACATTCTGTTTATGTGAGCATTCTTTAAGGTATCGAATTCCCCTCGGATCTCTAAAATCATATTTTGTAATATTCCTTTACGCTATGTTGTAAATTTAATAAATTTGTGATTTCTGTAAAAAAATTTACATCGGTGCGAATTTCCCCCTATAGGGGGGAAATTCGCACGATCAGTTTTTCGACGCTTTTATACTGTACGTTCTTTTTCAGTTAAAAAAAATGACGGTGCGAATTTCCCCCTATAGGGTGAAATTCGCTCGGGTGCGAATTTCCCCGACACGCACTATATTCTACATGCAGCAGAGTAGATCATATTTATTATGTCCAAATTGGAACTACCTATCGACGTAATTTGACGCAGAAAATATTTGCTCAGGTGGTTCTTTCATTCCAGGCAGTTCAGATATACAATATTATCAACAAGGGCCTCGGTATATTATGTAAAGTCGATCGAAACTGTACATTGTATCCTAGAGAACTCAAAACGAAAATCATGTATAGCTATTTGCAGCTGCACATAATTTTAGATTTATATTTCTCATTTTTCCTTCTGCAAACGTACGATGACCAACATTCAATGAAATCGCCATATTAACGTCAGGCTCTGGCATAACAAAGGTCGTGGTTATAGTAATGTCTGAGCTTGATCTTGCAAGTAGATTACCAAATAATGCTTTGTTGACCAATAACGCCTTTTTAAACAAGAGCCAATGCAATGCTTCGTTGTAGTTTTCGGAGAGTATAGAAGTTAACCGAAAAAGATCTGTTTAGGTACTTACCAGGAGATAAGCTTCTCATTAATACTCTTCTAAAAGCTCACATTTGAAGCGGATGCTGTGTTTTCAACAGAGTATACCATCTCCAAGCCAGTCAGACCCAAATGTATAAAATAGTGAAAAGATGAAGAGTGATGAGGGAATTAGTATTATCTTTTATCAATATTTCAAAGGTTTTTTTTTCTACTATATAAGTACAACAAAACATAGGCCGGGAAGGGGATAATACAAACATAAGAACATCAAGCAAAATAGTGGGTTAACAAGGAATTCAGTATTCCTTCTACTTGGATAAAGCAACTAGAAATCATTTAAGAAATTTAAAATTGTTTCGAAACAAAGCAACTTTATTAAAATGAAAGTAAAATTTTTATTAAGATATGAAAATGCTAAAAAAAAAACATACTAAAAACCAAAAAAGTAGCAAAATTAAACAACCCACGGATGTTGTCTTTTCAGGCAAAACTATCAAACCTACGTGCAGGGAGTGAATACAGATGAAGCCACGACCTGAAGGGCTGATGCAACGATTTCTCTCTCTTCGAAGAAAGTTATTAAAAATGTGATAAAGAACAGATGTAAAGCAAAACGTATTTTAATAAATATTAATATTATAAAAAACAACAGCCTCTGGAGGTACACTATTCCACGCCTCGCCTTCTACCGCCCAATAGAAATCTGTATCATGGGTGAACAGTTTGTGGTGGTGTAATTACTATCCACAAGCGTTTTTATTATTCCTCTTGCTTTGTATCTGTTTCAGGTGTTTCTGGATTTATTAGCGCTTTTATTAAATATTCAACAGATGGTTTTTCAGCTGTTTTATATACTGGCAAACCTTTATTTTCCAGTGCTTTCCTTGTACTCGGTCCAATTGCAATGAATTTCTTTCCATTGAAATTAATATTATTCTTACTAAAATAATCAAAACAGCAATTAACACCGGACGGACTAAAGAACGCTAAGAATTCAACATTTTCTTCTGCCATAGCTTTAGCCAAATTCTCGCCCAGCTCTGGATGTGATGTTGTCTCGTAAGTCTCACATGGATCCAGAGTAAAGCCAACATCTGTTAGTTTTGCTTGAAGCGTATCCTGTCGTAAATTTCCACACGGAAATAAAAATGATAATTTTCTGTCACCTTCGAAGTTTTCCTTTATGTAATCAGCTAAACTATT
Organism: Dioctria rufipes; assembly: GCA_963924295.1. Classification (NCBI taxonomy): domain Eukaryota; kingdom Metazoa; phylum Arthropoda; class Insecta; order Diptera; family Asilidae; genus Dioctria; species Dioctria rufipes. The sequence continues at coordinate 341,549,166 of OZ002740.1, read as the reverse complement.
TGCATTTCCAGTCTCTTTCCCCTTTGTAAATAGCCCATTAAGATTAGACATAGCTAGATTATGGGTAACTTCTCCAACACAGTAATTATGTAATTTTCTCCATTCTTCCGGTAGAGGTATTTTTCCCAGTGCTTCACACACTGAATCAACACTTCGTGGACTTGTAAAAATTAGGCCGGCATATTTTTCCGGTGCTAGAAGCTTTTCTTTTAACAGTTCTAGATTTTTGAAATTAAATCCCAAAGTTGGCACAAACAATGCCTGAAAACTATTCTCTTTTAGCAACTTTGAATAATTATCTGAACTTTCCGATTCTGATTTAAGAATTATCACTGTTTTCATTGTAACCTCGAATGGTAATCACGTCACAAAATTGTGTTGCTTTCTTTGATGTGAGGAGAATTCAACTTTCCTTTTTCTATTAGCGGCGAACTCTTGGCATTCCGCCAATGATTTGAAAAGTCAGAAAAATCAAAATATTGTCAATTGGGTTGAACAGCTGATTGTGAAAATTGACAGAGATTATCCGAGTTGCGTACCAAATGATGATGGGCGACATCTACATCTCATATTTGCTGAATTGTCGATATTGCAGGTTTTATAAATTTCCGAACTGCGACACTAGCGCCAATAGTTGTGGGACCTCCGGTTGGAAAAAACAATGCAAATGTTTCCATATTTATGTGTACGCCTGAGAATAGACTTTTAAGTTGAAATAAAAAGCAATCCTGCATGAATGCAAAAGTGAGTTTTCATACAATACGTGCAAGTTATTGAGGATGGAAGTGTGAAAGAAAGATTAAAATATACATAAAATCTAAAATTTCATGCAGTTAACACTAGCAGGAACTTTCAGGTATTATGCTGAATGTCGCCTTGATTATTTCCGATTTTCGTGAAATCATTTATTTATGAAAAGTTTTTTATTAATTGCAAAGGAAAATTAAGTTAGTATTCATGGAACGAATGAGCTCGTATGGTATGTAAAAAAATATGTTTTGCCCGATTCGAAGATTTTACAAAAAATAAAGTTCTTGAAATCAACCAAGAATATCTACCCTATAGTAACTGCCAAAACGCATAGAAAATGAGTGCGGAAATTAGAATATTCAAGTGAGATATGGCTCAGTAAAAAAAAAATTCAGCGAGACACAGAAATTTCAACTTCTCACCATTACTTTTAGATTTACCCCGCTTTTTTTTTCAAATTGTTCAATTGTTCCGAATGTTTTTATTTCAATTGTTCCGAATTTTTTTAATTATTACGAGCGAGGTGATTTTTACTTATTTATAATGGCTCCTGCAGAGCTGGCCGAGTCGGGAAAGATATTATAAGTTCAATACGAAATTAAGAGAACTAGTAAAATAAGAAAGAAATTTGACGAACTTTACAACAATCAACGATTAACAAACGCCAGTGCGGAACGATCATTTTCTAAACTGAAAATAATAAAAAATTATTTAAGAAGCGCAATGGCCTAAACAAGGTTGACAAGCCTAGCTATATACTTTCCATCAAACGTAAGGAAATGCTGGAAATAGATATCGAAAATATAACTGAAATATAAGAGTGAGGCTGTTTAATTCTATAGAATAATTAAAAAGTTGAAATAAATATTCAATGAGCATATAACGATTTTGCTTCATTCTTTCCGTGGGTGTCTTTGTCTCCAAATAATTTTTTTCTCTCTCTGGAGCGTAGGCCCTTCGATTCCATGTTCTGAGCACACCAAAAACTCCGGTAGTTACGCCACTGGGAAGAAGTGTTTTTTATCTGAACGTTAAGCAATTATTCGTTAGCAACCGTTACAGTTCAGTGGGAATTAAGCCTTTCACAGAAAGAACCAAAAATCTAAAAGTGGTACCATTTGCTTTCATGCATTTTTGGTTCAACGAGCTGTCAATTTATACAGGGTGTTCATAATTGGTGCACATAACTCAAGGGTTTGCTAGCTGAAGTGGAGACAAGCAAAAGATTATACGGTGCAGGAGGGTGTAAGACGCATCGTTTTAGCAGTGGGGGGGGGGGGGGGATTTAATATTTTTAGTATTTCTTCCACTGTACACTCTGTAACTTACTTGACATACACCATATCAAGGTGGGATTTATCTCAGATGATAGAAAATGGTCTCAGCTTCCCAATTAGCTTTCTTGTCATCTTCCGTTGGAAATTGTAGGATTTCTAAGTCAACAAATTGGAAAAAAATTCCTAATTTTTTCATATTTTAACGATTTTCTTTCCAAAATGCATAATAACTATACAGTTTTTTTACAAGATTTAGAAACCTCGGAATGTTACCTATAATTTGATTATACACTTATACCTACCTAAATGCAACTGTTTTTGAGATATTCCTATTTCTGTGATTCATAATTTCATTAATTTTTGTCTACTGACGATGGTAATCGCGCCTACTATTATGCAATTCGATGCAAAATAAGCAAAACAGCTAGGCAAGCTGACATTCGTTGGAAAGCTGAGAAGTGATGAATCCCACTTTGATAGGATATATATATCAAAAGAGTTACAGGGTGTAAAGTGGAAAAAGTACTTAAAACTCTTAAACTCCCCCTACCGCCGAAACAACGCGTCTTATCCTCACTTCACTTCATAATTTTTTGTTTGTCTCCACCTCAGCTATTAAACTTTTCAGTTATGTGCACCAATTAAATATTACATTATCCCAACAAAAACTTGTGTCAAAATTTGGGTTGAATTGAATAATAGCATAGATGGCAGTATCAAAAAAGTATACAAAATTTTTATGGCTGGGTGGTCCATTCTGGAATAGAGCACAACATTTGAAATGATGTATATGTCGAGTGATTTATATATTTTCGTAACTGAAATATTGAGGAAGTTGATCAAATGTATACAAAACTGCTATTATAAAAACATTTGCTTTCGGAACGCTCTAAACCATGTTGTGGCATATTCAAGAATGCACTACCCATTTCACAATCTGTATACTCTGCTCTGGTATGCCATGCGACATCTAGTTCTTGTGCTATCTATGATAATAGCGACCCGTGCCGCATGCAGATCGAAATTTTTATATAATAAAGCAATTAATATAATATAATATTATTTAACTTTACAATATACTATAAGTAATCATAATAATACATTACGATAGTAATATATCTAACTTGTTTTTGATAAATTCAATTCACAATTTTTTAAATCTAAATATATTTCTTTCAGCTCTATCCCATTTTAGCTTATTGCACATTTTTAATCCCTTATATAAAAGTGAATTTTGAGATCTACTTATACTGTAAAAGTAAAGTCTAAATTCATTGGCATTCCTTAAATTTATTGAGTGAATGTCCTCTACTTAGTTCAAATTTCTATAAAAATAATCAGGTAGTACATTAATCTTAATCTTAAAAATAAATAACAACACATTAAGAATTATTCTTTCTTCAACATTCATCCATTTCAATCCACTTAACATTAGCTTTATGGCAGTATATTTGTTACACAGCAATATAATTCTCATAACTCTATTTTGCAATTTTGGCATCCTACTCATCATTTCTTTGTTACTTAGTAACAATATTCAAAATGAGGTCTAAGAATCGAATTATAAATTTGTATTGCAGTTAAAAGACTCACTTTATTCCTAATTCTCTTTAAAAATCCAATTTTTTAACCTATTTTCTTACAAATATAATTTACATGACTCTTAAAATTTAATTTATTATCCAAGGCTATTCGTAAATATTTAATTTCATTGACTTTCATCACTACCCCATTCTAATTTTACCACAAAATTCACCATTAATTGCTATACATTTTGACTTCTTCACAATTAGTTTAAGTTCATTCATTTTTAGCTACGTGTCCAAAGCGGATTGATCCTCCTCTAATAGTAATTAATCCCCTCTTTCAGTTCCTTGTACTCTATATAAACCAATGTATCATCCGCAAACAGTACAATTTTAGAGTGCTTCATAACCGTCACAATGTCATTTATATAAACTAAGAATAGAAAATTTCCCAGTATGGACCCTTGCGGACCCCAACCCTTACTTTCAGCCTGTCTCAGATAGCCTCATATACTCGAGTTCTTTGGTACCCTTGAGATAAATATAAGTTGAACTATTCATACGCTTTATTTTTTACACCATGTCTGACAGGGTGTCCCGTATGCGGTCTGACACCCAAAGGCTACGGATAGGTCATGCTTAGACAAATAAAAATTTGTATGGGTGGGAAGGGGGGGGGGGGGGGGAGAAATTGTAACGGTTTCCGAAATAACGGGACTTTAAATTTAAAATATTTGGGTATATTTTTATAGATCACCCTGTAATTTCTGAACGTTACATCCTATAATGATGATTTATTGATTTATATTTGATAGATAATCGCCGGACTTTTCTAACTGTCTATAAATTTTTTCCCTCATCATTTCCGTTTTGAAGTTATGGCTCAAGAAAGTTAAAATTTCGGAATTTTTACTCGTTGATTTTTATTTATCTACAATTTTTATCAAAAAACACGTCATCAATATCAATTTTTCATATTGGATTTAAGAAGTTCAAAAGTTTAGCTTTAAAATGACCTATCACACTCTGTACCCAAAATGTAGCCCTTTCTGCTTTTCTTGCACTTTTTCTTAAGCATCTCCAGCGAAAATGGCTGAAAAAGGTCATTTCCAAAACATAATTGCCTACTTTCTGGCACTTATTGAACTTTTTCAGCCATTTTCGCTGGAGATGCTTAAGAAAAAGTAGAAAAAACGCAGAAAGGGTTACATTTGGGTAAGAGTGTGCTAGATTAATTTTAAAGCTAAGATTTTGGGTTTTTTAAATTCAATATAAAAAATTGATATTGAATACGTGTTTTTTGATAAAAATAGTAGCTAAATAAAAACGGGTGAGGGAAAAAATTTATAGACCATTGGAAAGGTCCAACGATTACCTATATACCAAAGTTTATGTTATCATCATAGGGTGTAACGTTCAGAAGGTACAGGGTTATCTCGGAAACTGTTATGCTTTCCTGCCCCCACCCATACAACTTTTTGTTTGTCTAAGCATTACCTATTCGGAGCATTCGGGTGCCAGACCACATACGGAACACCCTATATAACTTATCCATTTATATTCTATTATCAACAGTTTCCAATGCTATTTCTATTTTCCAGTTCTTCCTTCCATTGGATTAACACCCAATTCAATGCTGTCTCACAGGAATGTCCTTTGCGAAAGCTGAACTGTTGTTCCGCGGAAAGTATGTTCTTGTTAAAGAAATCTTCAATTTGTATGTGAACTACTTTCTCTAAGAATTTTTCATATATTGCCAACATATTTATTGGTCGAAATACTTCAGGCTTGACTGAATTTTTAATTTATTCTACAGGTATTACTAACGACTCCTTCCATGTATTTAGAAATACCCCTTTTGTCAACGATTGGTTAATGATTTTCAGCATTGGTGGTCCTATTTCTTCCCAATTTTCAATAAATATTTTTGTATTAAGAATATTAAAGTCTGCTTTTTTTTATTCATATTAAGAACTATTTTCTTTAGATAATTTCGCCCTATTAAATTAAACTTAAACTCACTATCAATTTGCAACAATCTACATATAACTGTATTTATACTTTCAATAAAAAATCTCCTATATCTGTATCTGTAGTATAAACTTTATTGCCAATTTTCACTTTTTTAATAGCGTTTCTATCTTCCTTTATTACATATTTTTTAATGGATTTCCACATCTCTTTTGGATTCTCCGCCAATAATTTTGCTTGTGCGAATAAGTTTATAATTAAACCAGTCACATACGCTATTCGTTGATGTTGCCTTACTGTATCTTCTTCTTTTATTCTTAATAAATCATTTGTGAACCACTTGCTTCTATTTTCCTTTACTTTCTTCTTCACTGTAAGCTCATTTACGATATTTTTTTTTCTTTTCATTGTGCACTTACGTTTAGATCTTGTATTGAACAAGTATTTTTATATCCACAAATCTTCTTATCATATTTTAAAAATCGAATAAACTTTCTCTCATTGTCTTTATGTAAATTTATAGGAATTCTTAAGAACAATGTCTCATGGTCACTAATATTAAAATCCTTACACGTTCTGGCATTTACATAATTCATGTCGGTAATTGCATAGTCAATCAATGACTTAGGCTAGTTTATCCGCTTTCTCAGAATGTTTCATTGTGCAATTAAATTTTAGTCCTTTTGTACTAACATATTTACATTTCTCGAGATCGTTTTTAGTTTATACAAATGCAGGTGTTTATCGGTGTTCTTTAATTAAACACAGGATATTTTTTGATACTTGGCGGGAGGATGGTGGGACTGGATGTCTTACTCGGTGTCTTATCTGTCGCTCGCACTGACTTATATCAATGGACTGAGCGTATTGTCATTTTCCTAAAGGAAGGAATGCCACAAGTTTTATAGTTTTCTCTTTCGCGCTATGGTAGAGTTGGAGCTACCAACACAAAATATTGCTAACAGAACGTTTACTTATGCCATTTGACGTTTTCATGTTGGCTGCAGATGCAATCACCGCAGAAAGAATAAGATAAAGATAGTGTTTACCATGCTCCGTCTCTCTTGCCCAAACGCAGGATTCAGGTAAGAATAAACTTTTGAAAATTTAAGTCGGAATTAGTTTAATTTTTTATACCAAGGGTGCTTCTACAGGGGCGGATTAACCACAAGGCGGGATTGGGCGATCGCCCGGGGCGAAAAGTCAAAGGGGGTGAAACTGAAAATAGAAAGTAAAAAATTATTAAAAAAGTCAAAAATTAATCATGCAATCTAAATATAACATATAATTAGGAATAACTAACTGGTCTGGCAGCCGCACATTCTATTGCATGCTTTAAGGCGAAGACAGCGTTAAGATTATAAAATCATATTCAGTTCAAGATTTAGATCAGTTTGACTTCAAAAATTTAAAGGGAGCTTATGAACATGAATCCAGATATGCAACAAGAAAGATGTTTTATATTCAAATCGTCAATAGCGAAACTGTTCATCGTGATTGGCTCTTGTATTTTTTATCTACTAACAAGGTATACTGCTTACCACGAATATTATTTAGCAGTCATAATACTCTGAATGTGAATTCATTTGTTTATGGCATTTGGATAGAATAGTTGATCATGAGCGATCGCTTGACCACAAAAATAATATTACTACATACATTCTAAGAGTCAAGACACAAGGCAGGATGGACACTATTCTAGAAATACAAAGCTTGATTGAAGAAGATTACTGGAAGAATGTTTTAAAGAGAGCGAAATTCAATTATAAAAATACTGCGTACCTAAAACTATTTTTTGATTTTTAAAACTGTTTTTAAGGTAACTGTTAGGATCGAAACTAGTAACATTTTTTTACATGTTTTATGATTATTCATCTATCACCAAGTCACTTCTCAAAATCAAACTATACACTGACCGGCGACCGCATTCTGATAAAATTTCCCGTATAATAATTCATAGCAACGCATTCTGATAAATGTATGAGCATGAGAAGAGTACTGAAGGAAAGAATAGAGATAAATGCAAACGTCATTACTTATGTTGTATTGACATTTCCTTTTTAAATATGGCGAATTCAATGCAAATTACAGTATTTTGTGGAATTTCACTCAAATTTACAGTACAATACAAGAGTTTTGTATGATTAAATGTAAAATCACAGTACTGTATGGAATTTTACACAAATTGACAGTATGACACAGAAGTTTTGTGTAAAATCACAGTACTGTATGTAATTTTACACAAATTTTCAAAAGTCTATGTAATTAAATGTAAAATTACATAAACTATCTAAAAAATTACTTACTTTACTTATTTTTGCAATTAAAAGTAGGAAGTTTGCAGATTACGTTAAAAGTATTTAATTTCTTAATGATTATGTGTATATACATACATTTTAAGCGGTAGTGACTATTTTAACCATAGTAATTTTCCACAAGGTTAGTTCATGATTTTTTACGGTGTAGAGGACATGATAATGCAATCAATTAGTATGGTGAATACGTAGGATTGATTACAAGCACGAATAAAGGATTTAGTGATTTAGCTTTCTATATTCCTTGGGCTGCACATTTGCTAAATTTAGTAGGAAGTTTGAATGTTGCTTGTATGCTATTCAATTTTTTTATGTTTGTCAGAGTTTTATAGCTTCTTTTCTGCTTCAACATATCGTTGGGTAATACTGAGGGATGCAATTTCATTTTCAAATACTGCTACTTGTCTGCTAAGAAAAAACTTTCGACGACAAGAAGGTCAGAGAGAGCAGATGCAATAAAGGCAATGAATATATGAAGCCTATGAAGCTTTCAAATCGGCTTTGGAAAAGTGTAACAATGAATCCTCACAACCACATAATGTACAAGCCCAAACAAGAGGCATGATAAAAACGATGGAAACTTTAGAAACTGGAGTTCTACTAGCTTTTTACAATCCCATTCTCATGCATTTTGATAAGACTAGTAGAATGCTACAAACCATAACTACGGACGTCCTTTTGGTTGTGAAATTATATGAATCATTTATAAGAACTCTGAGAAATAATTTTAATTATTTTGAAAAAATGGGGGAAAAGTTACCTGGGTGAAAGGGCCAACAAAAGAAAGCTACAAGACGACGAAATAAGATTAGATGAGACACAATTTATTGGCGGGGAGAATATACGAGTAAATGTTTTCCTTACAATTATAGACACACTTGTTACAGAGCTAACAAAAAAAAAAAAAAATAGCATATGATAGAATTTTGGATCTGTTCTAGTGTTTGGAAAAAATTGTATTATAATCTGACGGGGATATAAGAACAAAAGCGCAGCAACTTAAAGACGTAGATAAAAACGATGTGGACGATTATTGTCCTCAGAAATGTCTTCATTATAAATATCTTTCTGATTCGTAGTGGTCATGGTTTGAGCCTAAATTTGGGAGAACTTCTACAATGTTTAAAATCTGAAAAACTGATCTCGACGTTTGCTAATATCGAGCTAGTAATGAGAATTTATCTCTGCCTTTCATCTACCAACGCCTGCGGAGAATGGTCTTGTTCCGTATTAACAAGGATCAAAGATTATCTCGGGATTATTAGATGAGAAGAAAAGTGACCTGATAATAATCAACGTTTTTCAGGAAATTTTGAATTCTATTTCTGAAGATGAAATTTAAATAGATTTGTATCATTAAAACAAAGAAAAAATTGTTAAGCTGCATAAATATTTTTCCCAATGTTCACATTTAGTTCAAATCTACATATAGTGTTATATCAGCATAAGTCACAAATATAATCTTGAATTTCCCTATAAAAACCTAAATTTTTTTTCTTTCCTCATCTCATATTAAAAAATTGAAGGGAGGTTCCGGGAAAAGGCGAAATGGTTTTGATCGCCCAAAGGCAAAAAAAGTCTTAATCCGCCTCTGTGCTTCTAGCGATTAAAATATCACTTGACCACAAAAAATATTTTTTTTTAATTTAATTCGATTTTCGGGTGCAAAACTTGTGGTTGTGTTTTATATGTTTTTATGTAATAAATGTTTTAATGGGTGCTCAAACTCTGACATACAAAGACATAGTATTTTTTGGTCCATATGAAATAGCAAATCGCTCAGTCCATTATTATGTCAGTGGGTAACACCAAGAAGGAGTTACTCGATGTAGCTCAAATGATATTAAATATTTCTATGAAAACATCGTGTGCAAAATTTCACCACTCTAAGTAAACTATACGCATTGGCGTAACTAGGACTTTGTTCTGGGGTTGGCCAGGGTCCCCCAACTTTTGTACATAAGTTTTAACAAACATTTCTTTTGCAAAGTATACGAGCTCATGAGTATTCCCAGATTTTGACCGACGTTTTTTATGCATTGCTCTGAGCATTTACAAGATATTTATATGATGCCTAGAGCAAATTGCATAGAATAAAAATACCATAAAGTTTCTAAAGTTACAGAGAGTAGACCAAGTCTATAAGTTATAGAACTCAAAGGAAACATAAGCTGTGTTTTTTTTGTGTACTTTGTTCTAGAACTCCCCATTATATCTGTCGATTGAAGCGAACTATTTGTTCTGTTCGCATAAATCTTCAACGAAAATGTATGAGGCGTTCTTTTGTGTATCTTTTGTTCTGCTATAATCTAAATTCTAGAACATATTTTCCGCTGCACACAAAAAATAAAATAATTCTCATAAAAATAAAAAAATTAAATATTTCAAAAATAAATCTTTGTCGAGGCTGCGATGTTAAGGTCAGAAGAACAACGAACACTTTTCAATTGTTTCCCATTCTTTATTTTAATTCTCGTTGAATACTATCGAGTACCCGAAGAGAGAAAAATATGGTTACATCGCTTATCAATTAGTTATAAGTCATCAGCATTAAATCAATTTTTGGATAACTAGTTAGTCAACATTCGGCATTTGGGCGATATTTATTGCTTATCGACACCAACGGCATTGGCGAATTGAGTGAAAATGCATTATTTTCTTTAATCCCAATGAACCCAAGCGACACTCATCTGCAAACATCCAACGCAACTAAATTTTTTTTTTAAATCATAGGAAGTATTATTTATTTGAAATATAAAATAAAAGAAAGTGGTGTAGTTTAATTAACAGAAACTTTTGTTTTTCATATCCCCTCCTTTGCTTTTCTCACGTATTAAGGAAAATAAATCAGAATCCTCAAGCTGCATACACGAAATTGATACGATAGTGACGACCTGCCTAATGCCCAGCATTTATTCCAAGTACCAGTACTAGGACCTATACTTCAATTCTTTTAAGTACAAGTATAAGTTCCGGTACTGGTACTTAAAAATTTTCAAATACAAGTCCAGGTACCAGAATGAGATACTGGTACTTATAAGTTTCAAGAGTTTTCGAAAACTCAAATCAGAAATTTTGAAAAATCTATAGCCAGTTAAATAACTGGATGACATCTCCATTTATTAAATATTATAAAATATCGTATTTGCTGTTTTAATTTCTACATAATTTTGGAAGTTATTCATACGATACTTGAGTTTGTCTTTAGCAAAACGAATGTCACGTCGGATAATGATTGTTGCCTTTGTGTAGCATTTACAAGATCTGTAAATGAAAACGCAAAATGAAAATCAACGTTGTGCGGAGGAAGAGAGCGGATTGTAGCACTTGTTTGCCAATCTTCTCAACAAAGCAAATCGATTCAGCATGTCAATATCTGTCCTACAGTTACTGATAAATTGCACTAATTTATTTTCTTTCTTGAGGCACTGTCGAGACGCAAATAATTTCTATTATTAGAAGACGTACTTAAATAATTTACAAGAGTTGAAGTACTTCGTGTTATGGCGGTATTTGTAATAAGTACGTTAAGTACCAGTATCAGGACTTGTACTTGAGAATTTTTTGAGTACCAGTACCGGGACTTGTACTTAAAAAACATTTAAGTCCAGCTCCTGGTACTGGTACTAATATTTAAGTACCAATATACTTAAGTATTTTACAGATCTGAAGTTAGATACACATTTCAAATCAATTATTTACGTTTTTATTAAGTACTAATAAAAAGATAGTTGAAGTAGTAAAGTAGTAGTTGAGTTTACGGGTTTTTTTTTCTGCAAACTTATTTAGCACCTGTTGCGCTGTTAGTTCACATATAGCTACAACTAATAAGCGAGTAAAATGGTTCAAGGTTCGTATATGTTTAAGGATAAGTTATCGCAACTCCAAATATCATTAATTTATTAAAAACTGAGGTTGAGGCTCCTTACAGGGGCTCTGGAACGTAGCCCATAAAAGCCCGCTTGTTAATCCTACAGACTTATGAGCAATTGCCCATAAGCCCCAACTGAACGCTTTTACGAATTTAAGTATTGGCTCCTAGCCCTCCTTGCCAGTTTCATGCAGGTCGTCCAGCAAAGGAATTTGTAACGTTTTCCCGAAAGAGCTGGAAAGTGACAATGAAAATGAGTCACTGCATTGATTTCATACATACATATACATATGTATAAAATCAATGGTCACTGTCACGGGTTCCAACACGCATCTCCTACATATTGGGTCATCCTGTATAGGATGGGGCTTGTTGCTGACATAGTGCCTATTGTTTTTTTTATATTATTAAACCAAGCTCAGCGGATACCCTGTGATGCCAAGAACAGCGCGGTAGGAAGGAGATATGGAAAGATTAGGGGACATGAGGAAAGTGACGGATGTGCTGTTGTATGTCACCCTAGAGCCTTTGCAGACTGTAAGCCGGAGGGAAAACAGAAGATAGTAGACTATTCCACATTCGCACAGTTTGAGATAAGAAGGCATTTTACTGTACGGCCGAAAGAATTTTGAAAGGTGAAAGTATGTGGGCAGCTTATAGCGCGAGTATTGCATGCAGAAATTAATCTACAAAGGATCAGACTGGATATTTTGTCAGAATATTGATCATGCAATTAGCAATAAAGGAGCGGAAGACACCAAACATTGCGGTGATGCCCGAGTGAATCGATATGACAAGATTTTGCCAAATCGTCAATAAGCTTGAAGGCTTTCTTTTGGACAATATCCAATGAAACTAAAGCTGTATGACCAGCCCCGGTTCAGATGTGAAGATTTTGTTCCATTCTAGGTCTGATATAGGAGTTGTAGAAGAGCGGTAAATTTGACGAGCTAAAATATTTTTTATACCTTTTCAGAAATCCAAGACTATTCGATGCTTCTTTGACAACAGAGGCGATGTGATTTGTCCAACTTAATTTACTGTGAATATTAATTACAAGAATGCTTAGTAACGGTGTATCGAAAATCAATGCTTCATCAAATGAAATAGGAGTGGTTAAGTGGTCATCCTTGTTTTAAAAAGACGAAACAGCTTTGGGTCTTAGTTGCATTGAATTCGACGCGATTAACTTTGCCCCAATCGAGGATATTATCAAAATCCTTATTATATGATCTAATTATGCAAACTCATTTGACAGGTGTGGCATTCCCTCTGGAGTCCATGAAAGTGTAAAAGGAGTATGCAAATCCAAGGGTACTGTCATTGGCAAAACTATGGATGGGATTGAAAGTAAGGAAAATCAGATCATTAATGAAAGTTAAAAAGAAAGACGGAGAGATAACAGAACTATGGGGCACACCGGCATTTATAGGGTGATGTTCGAATGTGACACCATCTAAATCAACACGTATTAGGTTACCAGATAGAAAACTTTCAATACATAATAGAAAAGGAGGGGAGGGAGCAAGTGCTTTAAGTTTGGCTAAAAGTACAGGATGCCAGAAGACATCTGAGATATCCATGGGCAACGATCTTGAACTCACCAAAATTGTGGAGCCTACGGTACCAACGTTCAGTAAGAAAATTTTGCAAGTCTCCAGATGGGCGTCCAGTCCGGAAGCCATAGTGGCGATCGTTCATTAGTCGATTGGTTCTAGTAACTTCATTAATTTGGAGTTAATGATAGATTCAAAAAGCTTCGAAAGAATCGAAGTGATTACAATTGGTCGATAGTTTTAGTGATCGCTACCCTCTCCTTTTTTTGGGAATAGGCTGAACACGGGCTAGTTTCCAGGCAGTTGGAAAAATAAATTCCTGTCGAATAAGACAAGTGGAATAGTTTGTGCAGAAGTTTAGCCAAGGATGAGGCATAGTTTTTAATTAATTTAATGATGGACATTAATTAGACGTTAGGGCGGCACCCATTGTAAAAATAAGTTTGCTTATACCGGCTCTTAGAACTCCTTACGAGAACCAGATGGTTGTCTAGTTTGGAGAAATGATTCACATAAATTTCTAACATCTGAAATTGGTTCGAAAACACAACCAAGAAATTGTCAACCTATCCACATGCACAATCAACTCCTTACTGACAGAAGGTTCTCATTCACAACATTCGCTTAGTGCGCTACAACTGAATATTTTTTATCTTGCTGCTTAGGGACAGCTTGTCAGTTAGTTAAGATCTTCAGAGCTATGAAACTGGCAGGTAGTTTATAATGGTCAAGGGCAAATTTTATATGTATGGTTTCTCAATTGACATTTATAATGTTATTTACTGTCAATTTAATACTGTCGCATAAAACGAAGTCCAATGGAGAGCTATTGTATTTGTGTGTCATATTTCATGAAAAATTACCTCTTTTTATACCCTAGATGAAATCTATGGGGTATACTAAGTTTGTCATTCCATTTGTAACTCTGAGAATTGGATTGGACACCCATGCATTCATTATATTAAAAATTATTATGATTTTTGCATATCAGTCTATCCGTCCGTCTGTTCGTCCTCACGATAACTCGAGAAGGCATTCTTTTAGGAGCTGAAATTTCTCTCACGGGCTTTTTTAAAAAAAAAAGTTAATTTAAGTTCGAAAATGGGACAAATCGGGCAACTCTTTCGTAGGGTTTCCATACAAAAATTTCGTTTTTTACTATATATTTAAACAGTGCGTGAGAACGCGTCGACGTAAGAGCTGAAATTTTGTAAACTGTGTATAAATCGGGTAATTTGTTCTTAGTGTTGTCGCATAAAAATTAGGTTTTTTACGTTTACTGTGAAAACAATCAATCCTAGACATTTTTATTGTACTAAATAAAAACTTCTTTAGAATACGAAATCCTATAAAATTAGTTATAATCATTTTTTTCTGTCCGACGAACCCTTCTAGAAGTCAAACTTGCACTGATGGGTGACCATACGAAATTTACATTTAGGGTATCATAAAAAATGGTCTTAAATCAATTCTAGCTTTTCAACTTGTTCTTTTCTCATAAAGCTACAAAATTCTACGTGTCAGAGAGAAATCTGCCTACCCCCAATGAAACGATTTAAACCATTCAACATCTTTCCCAGAAAATAGACCAAAATCTTGTAATAAATCAAAGGACGAACAGCAGTTCTTATGCTGTGAGTAATTTCCAACGGAAGCATTCACATGGGAAAATCTCCATAAAATACCTTAAATGCCTCCTTTTCAGCGTATGAAAAATAGGTCGCTGAAAATGCGCTTTTACACATGACATAATGTATGAACACTGCGCGGGTAGGAAAGAGGAAAGATTTTAAAATCAGTATACATTCCACTTTCATCCCTCGGGTAACATCTATATTGTATACATGTGCGGGTAGTTTCCAAACAAATCTACGAAATATCTCTGGTGTGTGAAGTCCTTTAAACCCTTTCAACTCGTTTTACGGATGTATCTAAACTTTAAGGTGAACATAGTACACATACATATGTACATACATGCATACTTACATAGAGCTCATTACGACGTTTATGTTGCTGTCTGTCTATAAAGCAATCGTCAAAAGTTAAATCGCTTTTTACTATTAGGGGCGAAACATAAATCCTTGCTTAAAACATCCTTGCTGAACTGACTTTAGTCGACTATTCGCTTCCTTTTTACTGCGATCAACACTCCCCCTTGAAATAGTGCATAAAAATAAAGCAAACAAGAGAAGGCAATTGATATCCTTTTAAACCGGGATGAATTTAACGGGAGGCGTTTTATATCCTTATAAGAATTGTAGTTTCATTGTTGGGACTACACCATTCGAAACTGGGATCCAACACATGGGATAAACGGTGACCAAATGAATTTTCGGTTACAAGCAACTTCAACGATGATATTGGATGGAGTTCTTCTCGTCCTCGTCCGTCTGTCTACTAGTGATTCATAGAGTTCGCGCTCTGAACGGAAATCTTCGAAATATGCCGAGCAAGAACTTTCATGCAAACGCGCGTGTGTGTGTGTGTGTGTTTGTGTGTATACAGAAAGAAGTCCTTTCACAAAGCACTTTTGTAAGCTAAACAGAAGTCGGTAGGACTTCATACAATTCAGTTGCTTTCGGCAGACCGTGGTTAACAGACAGGCAACTCTTCTCTGCCGTTACGTATACGTTGACGACGACTCCTTTCTCGAATCTCACCATTTCAAATCGAGTGAGTCATACCAGTTGATTGCGAGTAGTCTGTAGTGATTATACCTGTAGTGAGTGCGAGCAATCCATTTGCCGTGGTGAATCCAATTTATATTAACATGTCAGTTAAAGTGTCATCTGTGATTTGTGTTGCTGTGCTGTGTGCTATCCTGTTGCTAACACCGGCAACTGTAGGAGCTGATGATAAGAATATTACGAGGCTGCTTAATAATCAGGTGATTGTTAGCCGTCAAATCATGTGTGTCCTCGAGAAGAGTCCATGTGATCAGCTTGGAAGGCAATTAAAAGGTTAGTGTTTTTCAAAATTTTTGTGGTATGTTTTAAATTCAAATCATAAAGGACTTCTTTAGTAGCATGTAGGCATTTTATGGTGACTTGTGTTAACCTCCTAGGATTATCCGTTTTCAATTACTGTATTTTCCTGGAATATATGCGGAACGGTGAACTGTAATTTATGTGTATAATTGCAGCTGGAAAATTCCTTTGACAACGGGTTTACCTTTATGTGTTTAGTTAGCATGCAACATGCAAGAAGGTATATATATGACTCCATGTGTAACTCTTAATCCTTGAAATCTACATACCGTGTAGTGAAATTAATCACAATATGTAGGTATTTCTGTTTTGTACCCTATAGGGGTTGAAGGTAAAATGCTATAGTATGTAGTATTTCACTGAATGTAACCTTTTGAGAGTACAATTTCGCTTCACTTCAGTATGAGTTTCAACCTTTAATGGCAGGATGACAGTCTTGTAGAGCTCTTGGATTGTGTAATTAGTGGAACTTTGACTAAAATGGTTCATCTGATGTTAGGAAGTCTGCTAGAGATGTAGGAGAAATTTTAATCAAATTCGAAAGCACCGAAATCTTCAAACGGTTCTGAGTCTGCTAATGATTGACTAAGCTTAGATTCGCAGTTTGCAGGTGGAGTTTGAGTTCTATAGTTGACGCCTCTACTTTTATTATGTTTTGGATGTCTGTCTTGAGTTCATTTCAAATCGATAGATTCATTATATTTTTTCACTATTTGATAAGGTGGCCGTAACTCTGGTACATTTATAGGTTACCATGTAAATGATTTTGCGGTTGATGAAGTTCTTACTGTTCATCAAAATGTAGCCAATTAATTAATGAATATAGAATACATATGTGACGATAGATGTATTCATTAATTGAAAGAGCGAAGTCTGAATGGAATACTGCTCCACCCTCAAAGTAGTTGTGGCAGAATATTTTTCACTTCGTTGTATATGGACACAAATTTTTCCAAATAAATCATGATCCAAATGAGCTTAATAAATTCTTTTGAACAGGTTCTATTCCATAGACTGTATCTCAATCAATGCGGACTAAGGTGTTGGTGTTGAAAGCATTTCATTAGACCTTCCAAATGACTTTCGAAGAGTTAATGAGGATGATGTCATTCTAGCTATGAATGCCATTAATTCTAATACAATTAGACCAGATTAACTACCACCATGTTTTATTATTAAGATTCTAATTCATATCTGTAATCGCTACCTTATGACGACTCAATTTTCTAGTCAGTGGAAAATAACACTTACATATGCTTCCTCTACTAAAAAAAAGTGTTCTGCTTCTGTGCTAATTGACAGATCAATTAGTCTTCTAAGTTTATTAGCTAAGATTTTAGAGAAGATAATTTTTATGATGAATGTGAACTTCATCGATCTAAATAGATTTCTAACTACTTGGCAATCTGCTAGGAATAGCTGTGTATTACATCAGATATTTATAGAGCCATAAGTCAAGACAAACTTACAATTCTTGCTTTGATTGATTTTAATAAGGCATTGGATTTCATTAATCATTACAAACTGATGAGAAAATTTTTAAAACGATTTTTATTTTCCTCACCTACAGAAAAACTTGTTAAGAGCTTTTTAAGTGGATGCAGTCAGTTTGTTTAAATGAATAAAATATTCTTAGAAAAGTGTCTCTTATATTTCGAGTTCCTCAAGGATCTATACTTAGCCCTTTGTTATTCTGAGTCAACGTTTTCATTTTTCTTCAACGGGGAATAAAAGTTGTAGGTACGTTTTATTCCATAAATACATGCTACTGAAGATGGTGTATCACTTTTTAAAGTTGAAATCAGTTAATCACAATTAACACAACATCTTGATGCTAAGAAATATTTACTAGATGCATAATGCACAAAGTTTTCATTTGTTAAGTTAGTAGTAAAACGTGAAGCATAATACTAGATTAGCTACAAATGAATAGTTTTTGTATAAAAGTTCGCGTGCGTGACAAAGACCACACTTTAATGTTCCACGAATTTTTAAATTACTTTTAAGGGAAAATTTTAAAGGTATCGCAAGTGCCCCACTGTCGAAAGGACTCAGTCAACCTGCCTGTACAAGAAGTATAGCTGACATTAATGGCATTCTTCCGAACTATAAATTTTCAAAATTATGTAATTGTATAATTTTTACATTTCCTTCCAATTCAGAAATTTTTAAAGAGGTAGGGTAAATGTACTAGTTCTGGACACTTAACGTTTCATCATAATTTTTGGTGAATATAAATATGCAATATATTTTTTGTGTTTTATTATTATTTAACCTGTTTACATTTATGAGGTAAATATTTTTAGGTCATTTAATAATATTTCGTTATAGTTTTGGGGTTAAAAAAAAAGTTCGCTTTTAGCTGGTATTCGGACACCAACATTTAGTATTCAGACACTACAGTTTCAGTGTCCGGACATAGGCTTTTTGGGAGAAATTTATTACTTATTTTTTGTTAAAAATAAATACAAATGAGCTTTTTCATAAAGCTATATACATTGTATTATTTGAAAGAATTATGAACACATTTTAAAGAAGTTTTCTCTTAAAAAAACTAAAGAATTTATGCTGGCAAATACTTCAAACTTCGTAATAATGAAAAAAAATAGCTAAGTAATTTTAAAAATATTATAAAGTAGATAACTAAAAAAAAAACAATAATCTCAGAAAAGTTATCGCATATTAGTTTTGCTGTTAATATTTCCAGCACACGAAGTCTTTGCTTGCTCGTCGTAAGATAATGAAAACATTGGAGTGCACTTGGGGTAGTAGCACCAACCACCTAATGCAAGAATTCTAACTAATATTTTTAAATTGTCATCTTCAACATTGTTTTATAATTCAATTAAAATATTGCTTCTTCTTCTTCTTAATTGACTTTTTTTTTAGACTTTGTTCCTTTTTCATTAGTCTTCTCTATACGGCATCGAATTGATCCCGGTGACACACCAATCATTGACTACACACAAGAACGACTAGGCTCTGGAAAAATAGTTTCAACTTTTTTAATTAGATTTAATAACTAATCAGTACAACTGGGGTCTGTTCTCGTCGACGACTGCAGTCGACTTTAGTCAAAATGACTGCAGTCAAGTTAACTCGGCCTGGAGAATGTGTGAGTAAACGTCAAAAGGGTAAATAAGGAAATGGACACCAGACGGGAAGCTTGTGCTACGATTATTAATTATTCGTTTAAGCTTCCTCATAATCTACAAATAAAAAAACGCCACAATTAAAATCTTTTATGACATTTGTTACATTTTTAGTTCTTATCTGATTCATCAAAGAACCATAAAAGTTTTATTACCCATTTCCATTTTTAAAAACTTCCCTCTTTCCCGCGCTAGTTAACTTATTTCCACCTCAGGAGCACGAAGTTAAATGTCTCAAGTCGACTGCAGTCAAAATGACTTGACGACGTGAATGCAATTTGGTGTATATGAACACTCCCTGAAATGTCCCATCGGCCTACGCATACAATTAAAGGAGCCGTGTCCATGTGGCGCTCTGAGTACGACCAGAACGATATTTTCTGAGTCAAATTGACTAAAGTCGACTGCAGTCGCCGACGAGAATAGACCCCTGGTAACTTTCTGCCGTCATTCAAGTCATATGTGCCTCCTGTCAGATCGTTGAATGTAATATCTAGTTCTGGTAACGCTTCTGTCGAAGCTTCTGCTCCGGTTTCCTTGATGCTGTCTAAAAATTGATTTTTGTTAATATTTTTCATTCTTATACCCTAGATACACAGCACGATCTAATGAATCATTAGTACTAACTATTCATTAAAATGAAGTGTGGCACATAGTTCATTATGGCTCGAAAATCAGATGATAATGAAATACACTAATGAAGTGTTTTCTTCCTTCATTATAGCTATAATGAGAAAAAATGTGAGATTTACCATATAATTTAAATATGGAGCTCCGCTGTGCATCTGCTGATTTGAAAAATAAGAAGAAGAAATGCAAAGCACAAAGTAATTACATATGTCAAAATATTTTTGAATAAAATGTTTTTATCATTTCTCAATCGTTAAATAAAATAAAAATAAATAAAAATTAAAATTAATAAAAACAAATTTTATCGCGTTGATTACATCCATATTCCTTCTTTAATGTCGTAAGTAAATCAAAACCAGTTTGACAGTACAATTTAAGGAATGGCTGTGTGTCTGCAGTTTATAATGAATCATTATAGACTAATGAGTCGTTAGTTATTTCGTCATTAGGAGTGCTGTGTGTCTACGGCATTAAATTATGATCCATTATTGAGCTTAATAACAGTGTCAAACTTCTGTACTGGAATTGCTTCTTACATTGTAGTTTCGAGTGGCTGAAAAAATTTTCAACCACATTTCGGGTCATAAGGGTAAAACCCACATTTCCTGAAGTATTTTTTATGGTGTCTCCAAATTTTTAGATTTCACAAGATTATTGCAGTTTCCAGCAAAGGACAGAAAGTTTTGTTTTTTTTTCTTGTTTGGCCAACATTCTTGATTACCATTCTCGAATGATTTTTTCTAACTGACGTCAGTTGACTGCATCATATGAGTGGTGTTTAGTGGCAACCCAATAAGCAATTTGAATGGAATTCCAGTCGTTTTCCTTGTCATTTTTGTCGAGTTTACCTGGAAATCCGTACTATTTGCGCACGGAAATCCGCTTCTTTGGCCGAAGGGAACTGCGCCGAGATTCCAAGTCTTTAATTGTATTGGTAGATAGATCTGAACGTGGAAATCTATCAGATCTATTTTCGCATGGAAATTAAAGAGAATTCCAAGAGTTT
The DNA here is from genome assembly GCA_963924295.1 of Dioctria rufipes. Taxonomy (NCBI): domain Eukaryota; kingdom Metazoa; phylum Arthropoda; class Insecta; order Diptera; family Asilidae; genus Dioctria; species Dioctria rufipes. The sequence continues at coordinate 341,528,125 of OZ002740.1, read as the reverse complement.
TCCATGTAATTTCTACATGGAATTATATGGATTTCAATGCTTTTTCTGCAATTTTTATTTTCTAACAGAATTCCAGATTTGTTCCGTCCGATTTATATACTGAATTCGTAGGGATATCCAAGTTTTCTTCTTGCTAATTTGTTATGAATTCCAATAAATTTCCAAATGGTTTACTTACCTAAATAAAGTGAGATGATACAAAAATCCATCATAATTTCTTGAAGCTGCAGCAGTCAGGCGTATAAGTTTCGAATAAAGAATAAAATTTCCAATTCAATATGTAAAAAATGCTTATTGAAATATAATTATTGCAATATTACATTTTTAGGGAGCCATTTTGGTATTATAGATTATATGACATTTTATATTAATTGCCCTACTTACTTGACAGTTTTTACAGACAGGACTTAACTGTATATATGTATAACATATAACTGCTAAAATATGTTACATTGAAACAAAGATTGATCAAAAATATTAAGAGTAATATTAGAACATTAAATAAAAATAAAACTTATTGCTAATTAATAATAATAATCTACGCAAAACTAAAAAAACTCTCCAACAATAATATTTATTAAACACGCTTTCCGCCAATAAATCGCAACGAAAAAATACTGCAGTCAAATGCAAACCAAATGCGAATAAATGACAGCTGAAAATGGCGTCCTGTAGGCGTGTAAAAACAGCTTATATGTGTGAGAAGCCGTCACTTTTTCCTCTGGAATTCCGTGCGAAAATTCCACATCTGGAATTTTTGCTTATTGGGAATACATATAAAATTATACTTTTTTTCCTTGTAACTTTCACTCAGCTCTAACGTCAAGTGTGGCTTGTGGCCGTCTACGAAAAGGGTGGCTGATGCGGTCTGGTATTTTCTTACTCTTCGAAACACCCATTAACTACATATTCGAAAAATATATCGCTCCTCATCCATCCTTTTTCTGTTCCCAAAAACAGTTTCGCTGGGCTGCTATTTACAATATCCTTTAGTGACGCAAATATGAAAAGGCTACCATTGGGGAATATTTTTCTTCCTGTAGAATATGAAATTCTTTTTCTTCTCCGGTCTAAATTTGATAAACGTTTTTAAACGTAATTACTTTACTGGTTTTCGGCCAAAGAAAATCCCTCGTTTTATACCCATTTATTATTCGGATAGGATCATTAAATATGTCATCCTATCCGATACTTTTTTAAATATTGGTCCAATTCGCGAGCCATTTCAAAAACAGTAATTACTGCTCTGACTTTGGTAATACTTTCTGATTATCTTGCAGCCAAAACTTGCCACCAACACTCCATAATTATTTTTTAGTGCACTTCAAAATGGTCAATTTATTTTCTCTGACATCGATGTAGTATAGCTTATGTAATTTGTGTATCATTAGCGGATCATTTCATACGTTTTTTTTCGGTTTTTATACCGTCATCCATTATTTTGAAAATTATTATGATTATTTACTACCCTGGTATCTTTTATTTTTAATTAATCGACTATATGTATATTGAACTGCCATTTTAGTAGTCGAAAAGCAGAATTGGAATTTCTTAAAATGCGTCCGAATACTAAAGGTTTAATAAAAAAACATGTTTAACTTTTTCTGTCCTATAAAAAACATATTTATAATTGTATTAGAGAGTAAGCAGCAAACAAACTCTTTTAAGCATACTTTCAGTGTCCGGACAGCCTGTCCGGAAACTAAACAAATTCGTTGTTTTCTCTTTTAGTTACCGGATATCCAAAAATTTTATTAATTTAATAAAAAATATTTCATATTTTTGATTTAATACTAATAAATACAATATTCAATATACAATATTCAATCAATACAAAGACAGTTAAACTAAATAAAGCAATACTTAATAATTTTATCTCATTTTCTCTGATGTCCAATGCACTAATTGCACCTTACATAAAACACGTGTTGAACTTATTGTAGTGAAGTACATACACATACTGATAAATATTTTCTCAAAAACGACACGTGTGTTACCTAATGTTTGGATGTGCATATAAATAAATTAAAAAAACGGAGCTCTAAGGCTAATGCGTGTACTTTGCTTATTTTTATTAAATAAAATGAAAAGTGTCCGAATACTGGAGCTGTCCGGATACTACTGCAGTTACCCTACTTGAAAACCTTAAGGCAATGTCAGCTTTTCGAACTTTATTGTGCATATGAATTCATTTCTGTTGCTATTTCTTTTTCATTAATACTTAGACATTTTAGAGCTAATTTTGAAATGCTTTCTTTTCTAACTTTTTGTCATTCTATTTATATTTATTTTTTTTTTATACTTTTTAGGGTTCCGCACCTCAAAAGGAAAAATAAGGAACCCTTATGATATCACTGTTACGTCCAGATCTTTGTGACGTGCACATATTTCGATAGTCAAATATTATGAAATATTAATTTCTTAATTTTTAATGGGGTGAGTTTCGCTCCCTAGATTTTTTTATCATGTTGGCTAATGTCTGGAAGGGCTACTTTCAAAGATTAAACAAAATTAGATATTACTCTTTAAGATGCCTTCTTGAACAAATATAAATCAAAGATTAAAACAAATGAAAATTTTAAGTGAATTGGTTATAGAGATAGATATAGAAAAAAAAAGAAAAAAAGAAAGGGGGTCGGGGACCCCCGACAGAAGTAAAACTTCAAGTGTTGTGTTATTTCAGTCACTTTATATTGAAAAGAGAGAGTGAGAGATTCAGTAGTATTATAAAGTTTATTTAAAAAGAATTAAGCTAAAATTGAAGTAAATTTCTTTTTTAAAGAATTGGAAATTATTTAATATAAAAATTTGGAAAAACCTTTGACAGTAATTAAAATACATTTATAATTTGCAGGTAGGTACATTAAAAAAAATTTTAACTATTTTTTTAAAATCAATTTAATAGACTTTTTTTTACAAAAACACATTATTACAAAAATACTTTATAAAAGAAATATAATATAAAAGTAATCTTGGTTATTCATCAACACATTCAACTATTGATAAAGTTGATTCTTTACGTGTATTTTCTATAAAAGTTAGGTCAATAGGTTTGTGGTAGGAATAATAGGAAACAAATATAAAATGAATTAATTTTATCAATAAATCTCGTGAATGCTGCATCAATAGTTGAACCACCTCTAGTTGTAGCTTCATTTGGATCGTTAAGCATAGTTAAATTAAATCATTGATTATTTATATATAGATGTGCCCAGAATCATTGACGTCTTAGAAAGGAGATGTCGCTACTTGTATTTCGCTTGTTTTTTCCAGCATTAAAACTTTTAATAAAAAAATTTTCAATGACTGGATATAATGTGCTGTTTGGTTTTTAACTATTTTTACTTTATAAGCTGGAAAAGTTTTATTTAAACCATTAAATAAAAGTTTTTATCGCATTTTTTCCAAGTAGAGACTTCTTCTTTCTAAGACGTCAATGATTTTGGGCACATCTATATATAAATAATCAATGATTAAATTTATCATTTAAAAATTTCACTAATGGTAACGAGGCATCTGTGGCGAAATTTGTGTTAAAATCTCCGCTTGAATTATAATAAATTCTGCCGAAACATTTTCTGTAAATTTTTAGACAGATTACGTTTGAACTTTTTACCGGATTAAACTTAATTTTGTTCAAGAAAGAATTTTTTGGGATTCTCCGGTATATAGCAAAAGCTAAAAAATGTTCTAATTTGTTATTTCATCACACAACCCATTAATTTTTGGTGACAAGTTTCAAGTCTTGGTTTGACTCATCAACAGGTCACAAATAGCGAAATTGTGTGATTTGAAAAACAAATGAAAAAATGAAAAAAAGAAGCAAGAAATGAAAAGTTTGAGAAAAATAGAAAAAACAATTTTTTTATTTATTAACAAATTTTTAAAAATTTTAAAGAAACAGATTCATTCGAAGCGAATCAAACCTGTATACGCCACGCAGTGGACTGAAAAATAAAGAAGAAAAGGAAGAAGAAGAAGCGTTTCGTGTCAGCAGAAAACCTTACACTCATCGGTGAAGCTTGGTTTTCTGCCTGCTGCAGACGCTTGAAAATAAATCAAACTGATCTCTTCTCATATAAACTCAGAAATAAATTCTGGGTGTAAATTATATGAGGAAAAATGACAAATTAGAACATTTTTTAGCTTTTGCTATATACCGGAGAATCCCAAAAAATTCTTTCTTGAACAAAATTTAGTTTATTTTTCCTCCTGGGCATGTATAGGAGTGTTTTTTCCTCATATAATTCACACCCAGAATTCATTTCTGAGTTTATATGAGAAAAGATCAGTTTGATCTATTTTCAAGCGTCTGCAGCAGGCAGAAAACCAAGCTGCACCGATGAGTGTAAGGTTTTCTGCTGACACGAAACGCTTCTTCGTCTTCCTTTTCTTCTTTATTTTTCATCCCCCTGCGTGGCGTATTCAGGTTCGATTCGCTTCGAATGAATCTGTTTCTTTAAAATTTTTTTAATAAATAAAAAAATGTTTTTTCTATTTTTCTCAAACTTTTCATTTCTTTCTTCTTTTTTTCATTTTTTTCATTTGTTTTTCAAATCACCCAATTTCGCTATTTGTGACCTGTTGATGAGTCAAACCAAGACTTGAAACTTGTCACCAAAAATTAATGGGTTGTGTGATGAAATAACAAATTAGAACATTTTTTAGCTTTTGCTATATACCGGAGAATCCCAAAAAATTCTTTCTTGAACAAAAAAAAAAGTAAATTTTTAAGAAGAATTGAATGCTTATTGCTTAACTAGCGTCTACGCTCATGAAAATTATTAGCTGCCCCCAAGCACCCTTTGCCGACCAAATGCATACAAATTCTGAAGAACATGTAAGAAAGGCCACAAATTTTTCTTCGAAAATTTACTGAACATTTTTTCCATAGAAGTGTTATGCATTATTGGAATACGAGAACGGGTGCTCGAACCATTACCAATTTTATGAGCGTAGACTCGTAGATGAGCAAAAAAGGAGGAGAGTGAGAGGGGAAGGTCAGGTTTTTGTCACTCATTTCCACTCTCGCGACAGTTTACAGCCCAACATAAGAAGTTTTATTTCAAAAATTTCAAAAAACAAGTAAAAAACCTAGAGTTGGTCCAAAAGACTAATTTTTATGATACCCTAGAAATAAAAGCCATATATACCTATAGTATGTATTTGTTGCTTTTTACATTGATGTAAAGTAATTAAAAAAAACACACACATAATAACAGGGCACGCTCCACAAAGATGTTCAGCTGATCAGACAACACGGATACTCTACAATAATTAAAAAAGAACGCTGTGTGAGTCGGATTCTGGAATTACTAAAGTACACATACTAAAAAGATTATAGAAGTGATAATACTGTATGAACACGATATACACTGGCAAAGATGGCTATTGTTCCAGTAGAGGGTGGAAAACCACAGCCCCTCTCACTAATTCTGTCAGCGGTAATCCTCAGCTGATCAGAATACGTTAAATACACAGGGGAAAAACCACTACCTGTAATTACTGTAAGAGACAGAGGGAAAAACCACACACTGCCTCTCCTTTCAAATCAAACATCATTACAATAACCACCACTTGCACTTAAGACGAGTCAGTACTCAGCAAAAGTTTCAATTTAGATACCAGCGAACCTGTAGGTAATAAAATTTACTATACGTAGGTTTGCGTCCTGAAAGTGAGAAAATTCATATAAAATTAGCCTAGACCTAGACCACAGAGCACATTAGAGATAGCTACCGCAAAAGACAGAAACCCAACATCCGAAAAAACCATAGACGAAAAATGAAAATTTGCAGTTCATATAAAGTGAAAATTTTTAACGAGAATTAGCTCTCCTAATTTTTTTTTACCCATAATTGTTAAATACGCTAGTTTGCTTAGTACTTAAACAACTTTCAAATAAATATTGCAATTTTTCGTCGGTGAAATGTCCGGAGAAAAAAACAACTATTATTTGAGTCAAATAATTATAAAAAGCGCCACAAAAAATGAAAAAAACTCAACGTTATTTGCTAGATCTAGGCTTTATCTTTCTAAAACAGTCACAATTTAAAGAAATGAGATTACCTATCCACAGGAATTTGATTTGAAGACTTCAATTTTTACCATTTTTTACAAGTTTCCAAGCTAATAACTCCATTCAAATACACTTTTTTTAATTTTTGCTAGGTTTCTTGATTACTTTTAATTTAAGATGTAAATCATTATTCTGCTACAAATAGTTTGCCAGAAATTAGCATTGAAAAATGTATGCAAATATTGGTACTGACTCCTCTTAATTAAAGTTCTATTTAAATTTGCAGAAAAATTAAATCTTACTAGCAGTATCACTTCTGTGCTATTTCCGTCTACATAGATAATCAAGAATTTAGGATCTCCACACCACAGACTCAGTGAGAACACTCACCTATTTTAAAATAGTTTATTCCTAATTAATCACTCCTATCTCAAAGTTTATTTCCTTCTTACATATAATCTACACTATCAAAACTGATTATTTGACTTTCAGACTTCAGGTCACATACTTTTTGAACCACCTATTCATTAATGAATGACTAAAATCTCAAAGTGGTAAATAGCTTGAAACCAGTGCCTCTTCCCTAAATATTTCCTCTCTAAACAACCCCAAATAAAACACTTTAAAACCTGTGCAGGGTTAGGAAGGTTTAAAAAGGAAAGAGTTTCCTTCCTAGAATCCCTAGAATCCCTGGTAGCAATTTTGTCGATACATTAGTGCTACTAATTATCTCAGGGATTTTTGATCTCGTTCCTTTTATTTTATATATATAAGGGAAAGAAACGTTTATCGAAAACTAAAACTATTTTTACTTACATTGTTGTCTTACAGTGATGGCGAACGTTTTTGAGAAGTGGGTCACATTTTTTTTCATAATTTTGTTTTTTTAGTACTAGCTCGTGGGTCACTGGCATCACTTAGAAAGGGGGATGGGGAGGATGGTTAAAAATTACTTTTTTTGGTTTTCACTTTCAAAATCCTCTAAAAATTGTACGTTGCCTTTTTGTTTTACAACTTTACTTTATAATCTTATCGAAAAATACCTAAGCTTTCTGGCAACAATTTGTGGAAATTTTTTACTGTGTACATACTAAAAAATCTTTTTTTCTTTGCATTTTTCTCTTCCATAAATCAATGAATTTACAAAAATATTAATGTTACAGTTTTAACGGTAAAATGTTTAGCTGCCAACATTTCAGCAATCAACATTTTTAAATCTACTCAAATTGACCATATTGTGCCCCCATTTAACCGTAAAAATTTAACTCGAAGGACTTATTGCTAATGCGAGGTCAAGCCCATAACCGCAGGAGTTAATTGGTTTAAAGCAATTTCATCACGCACAAAAGCTCTACGTCTGTCGCCGCTTTTCCAGGGACTACATCGAGGACTTACAATAAGCTAAAGACTTAAAATTTACATGAAATTTAAAGAACATTGATGTTTATGAAAATGTAGGGGAAAACATAAATAATTTCAGTGCCTGGCTCAGCTTTAATGTTCGAGGTATATTTAATTCGTTAATAAACATCCGTTTTCAAAAATTTTCAATAAAATTATCTGCAAAAAATGGCAAATATTTGCAAAGTGAGAAAAAAAAAGAAAATTCCATCCCTCATATTCATTGTGTTCATGTTTAAAAGGTTTCTTTTAGATTTTTTCTTCATCCTTCAACATGGGTGTGCAGATGGAAGCTCACACTATGCACTAATATAAAGGTAGAACCCGCCCTAACTTAAAGTCTAGCATACAAGTATAAAAGATGACTTTTGAAAAAGCAATTAAATATTAAAGTAAGTAAAAAAAAAAAAGAAACACATGCAGAGACAGCGTGAAAGTCATGTGTATTTCACAGAAATTATTATACCAAACCCCTGTTCCCCGTGTATTATTAAGTAATTGGAATGTAAAGACACGGCCTACAAAATTCTCATTTCATACCAGGGAGTATTCTTAAAGTATATTACAACAAGTACTTACGTATCCTCGGTTATTCCCCCCTAACAGCAAGGAATAATATGAATGCCTCCCGGGAAGAAAGTATACGCGAGTATTGATGATGATTATGCGGATCATGATTTTACGGCAGAATTTTCTCTTAGGGATTTTCTTGTTATTATTTTTAGTGAACACACACTTCGCAAAGTAAACAAAAAAATTGTGAGTTTTACTTTAGTTTGACACTATAAACTACCTCAGGTGTGGTTGTTAGTTTTGCTTTTTTTTTATGAAATTTTCCCACCAAGGACTTTGGTTTATTTATTCCCTCTTGGAAATGCAGAGATACAACATTTCAATCTTGGCTACAGGAACGAAAACCGAACATATTGTGAAAATTAAGAAAAAAGGGCTGCCTTTGGTACAAATAAAATATTTTCCATATCCTTTACAAATGAAATGTTGGAACCTTATACGTATACCCTACACAGACTGTGTCCATAATGACTTAATTTGAAATTGAGTCATTTCAAGGTAATGAAGAGGTGACAGTCTATGGACGAAAATTATTTCATTTGCAATGTCATTGACAGTTTCTCAATGTGAGTAAAGATCATGGCAGTGGCAGAGTTTAATTATTTAAATAATTGCTATGAAGAAAATTTGCGAGTGTTTACTGTAGTAAAAGACAATTTTTGTTGTTGAAAGAGACCAATAAGAGAAGAATACGGCAAAAAAATTTCTTTCGTGATCAGCTGATGGCTGTCACTGCTAATTTTATTGAAAAAACTTTCCACTTTCCGATAAATTCAATTCATTTTAATGACGGTAGGTGGAACTTTTATTGCTATTTCATTAAATGGAGTAAAATTTGGTCCATTTGAAAATCAAGCGAAATCTTGATGGACTTCATTTGTGTAATACACTTCATATTTGACTCCATTTAATTAAAAATTAAGTCATTATGCAGACAGTCTGTTTACGGTATTATTCTAGAACTTGATTCAATACTGTATTCAATTCGACAGAGCTTGTCGATTTGATTTAATTTTATATATTCTATTCTATATACTTAACTAAAATTTATACCTATGTTTGTACAAAGTATCAATAGTTGTTACGTTACCCTTTCCCTAGACGTAATTCTTGGCCGTTCAGGACGATTTCGCAGCTCAGTGAAGAAGGGTTTGGGTTTCTTCTAATTTAAATTGGGCGCCAAATGGTTCTCGATTTCTTTACTAATTTCTTTTCTTGAGAGGGAAACCATGAAACCCTCAATTAAATGTATGAATGAATATATTTCGTTAGTTTTTTTTTTTACAAAACAACAAGGTATAACTGAATGGAAATGTACGTAGCTACTTCCAGAAGGGAAGGGAAAAAATGAAATGAAATAAAGCAAATTCGATTATTAGGAGATGAAGCCGAGCCAAATTAACAAGGTCACGAATCTATTTTATATCTAGGTTACGATAAAATAAAAACAGGACGTCACCAGAGTTTAATAGTGTCCCACGACGAATCCCACCTTCCAGCTCCAATTCCGAAAATTAAAAAAAAAAAAAAAACCAAAACTGGACCACAAAGCCCTGATAATTTTATCTTTTGCCTACGGTTGCTATCTAATCTTTTTGCCTCTGTAAACTCGCCGACCGCCGGATGAAAAAAAAGCCAGGCTCGGGACTATTCTATTTGCTCACACCACTCTGTTTTTTTTCCTTTCCCCCGCTTTTTTTTATGTTCTCCAGCTGGACAAAGATTCGACATTTTATTAATATTTCCCAATTCGGGTGTTTCGCCGATCCTGCCAGGTAGGTTCATTTGCAGGGTGTAAATAAAATGTTTTTGGTAGTAAGTCTCATTTATCTGTAAACGGTGACATAAAGGGTTTTCAAATAAGAGGTGTTATTTTAATTAGCCCGCTATTTCGGTAGATGTCACTTTTGGAGCTGTCATTTTTTGACATTTGACAAGTAGAAACTACGCCATTAATAAAAACGATACACGATTCAACAACGCATTGAAATTATTAAAATTCACTATAAAAATGGTGAAAATGTGGCAGAGACGGTTCGTAAAACTCGAACATGTTTGGGTCGTCGTGAAGCACCTTGTCGGACCGCAATACAGAAATTGGTAGTGATGTGAAGAATAAAACCCGTGCAGGTTGCTCAAGAACAGCCGAGAATATTGCAGCTGTAGCCGAAAGTCCATTCCTCGTCGTTCTTTGGAATTAGGCATTCCACAAACGTTATTACACCGTATTTTGCATAAAGATTTGGGCCTTAAGACTTATAAAGTTCAGATAACACAAGAACTCAAGCCGGCCGATCATCAACAACATCGAGTCTTTGCTGATTGGGTCCTTGAAATGCATGAAAATGATCCGGAATTCCATCGAAAACTCTACTTGAGTGATGAGGCCCATTTCCACCTCGATGGCTTCATCAACAAGCAAAATTGTCGCCTCTGGGGCTCGAAAAACCCAAGAGTATTGTTAAAAAGCCTCTCTATCCTCAACGTGTGACTGTTTGGTGCGGTTTATGGTCCCGCGGGGTCATTCGACCTTACTTTTTCGAAAATGAGGCTGGAGCAACAGTTACGGTGAATGGATTGCGCTATCAACAGATGATTAATGATTTTTTATGGCCGGAATTGGATGGTATTGATCTGGACAACGTTTACTTTCAACAAGACGGTGCTACGTGCCATACAAGCAACGAAACCATTGATCTTTTACGGGAAAAGCTTCCGGACCGTGTTATCTCTCGAAGAGGTGATCACAATTGCCCACCGAGATCTTGTGACTTAACACCTTGCGACTTCTTCCTTTGGGGCCACGTGAAAGAGAAGGTCTACACCAACAGCGCAGCGTCGATTCAAGACCTCAAAGATGGAATTCGTGGGGCTATCGAGGACATAGGGCAGCCACTTTGCGATTTGGTTATGGAAAATTTCATGAAAAGGATATGGTCCTGTAGGCGTGGTCGTGGTGGTCATTTGGCTGATGTTATTTTCCATTATTAACGGCATACCTTCCTCTTTATAATGAAATAAAGGTCCGATCATTTATCTCAAAAAATGGCATTTTTCTTTGAATATCAAAATAACAACTCTTATTGGAAAACCCTTTACATTTTCATTTCTGTTTGGCTTGTTTATTATTAATCTATGAATAAGAACTAGTAGGCGAGAAATTTATTTCCAAAGAATTTCTGAAACGAAACGTAGGAATGAAGAATAATTTTGGTCTGCTTATGCCAAAATGGCTAGAAAGAAATAACAATTACATGATCGATATTAAGTAAGCTATAAAAAACAAAATTTTCCTATGATAAATAAAAAAGTTACGAATATTGACCAAAACAATTCCAAAATCGGTCACTTCCTTATAGTACTACTAAAGCAATTAAATACTAGTCTTACTTGAACATAATTACTGATCTCCTAACAATATATATTTAGGCTTAACTTAGCACTTTTAACGGTGATAGAAGGTCGGAACCACACAAGAAGGGTTCAGCGTCCAACTTTTTCCAAACTTCAAGTTCTCCACTTAAAAATCCTTCAACGAAATGTAATATAGTATAGTTTAACAAATATTGGGAATACATAACACTAATATATAGCTCCAACAAAGTTGGGGTCCATTATTTACATTTCTTATCGTAGTATGGATCTTATGCAAAGATTAAACCTAATGAGAAAGTTATTAATCATCGCTATATAATCCGATTTGTTTTTTATTGTTCCTCGACAATCGCCCAATAGGTAATGCGAAAGAAGAAATGATAGTTTTGCTATGTATAAGCAGTTTGTGGACAACAGTGTACAAAAAATACCAATAGCTTTTCTATGACAGTTATTTGAGAACTCCATTCCTGTTGGTAATAAAATTTCTTGCTGATTACCATCATTTCTGCTTCCGAATTCGTGTCTTACGACATCTACCATGAATTGTACTCTTAGGTTAGGTTAGGTTAGAGTGGTGGCCATCGTAGGAAGTTGTATGATCAGCCACACTTAGACCATTTGTAGTTCATTGTAATACAACTGTATTGGAAATCTGCTTGGAAAAGATATTTAAAAAATAAGGGGGTGCAATGATATCAGCCATAAGATCTTATAAACCTTACCAGGTCTCCTAACTCTTTGTCTGCTAATTCCCCCAGTTCGCGGAAAAAGTAGCTACCAAGCGTATTCCTCTTACGCTTAGCAAGGTTAGGGCATTCGCACAGTAGTTGTTGAACGCTCTCAACCTTTTCTTCGTCCATACAGCTTCTGCAGAAGTCATTGTATGGAGCTTGCATGCGCTTTGCATGTTTGCGAAAGAGGCAGTGTCCCGTAATATAATGGCAGTGAGATTACGCACATTGTTCTGCCACTCATCATCTGGAATCCTTTTCACTGAACCTATGGGGTCCTCTGCTCTACACGTATTCATGGCAGTACCCTTTCTGGCTAGGTAATCCGTTGCCTCGTTTCCAGGTATGTCACTGTGACCATGCACCCAGTAGAGAAAAATGCTGTGGTTAGCCACCAGTTTCTCGAGCTCACAGCGACACCGTTGCACTAGGAGCGATCTAATGTTTCTCGAGTCCATAGCTTTGATCGCAGCTTGGTTGTTAATACAAGTCCTGATGACTGGATCGCTAGGTAAAACATACGTTGTACGCAAGCCTTGCTGCTTTGCAAATGGCCAGGACCTCCGCCTGGAACACACTGCAGTGGTCCTGTAGGCGGTACGATTCCTGTATTTGAGGGAGTGCTGTCGGATACACGAACTGCCTCTCTGGAAACACTACATCATCTACACCAGAAGAAGCTAGAGACCGTCATGCTTATGCATGAGGGTACTGCAGCATTCAGTACTCAGCAGAACAGAGTCAGACACAGTTGTATTCATAACATTTAATAAAGTGTAGTATGTATGTATAGCATACACGCTGGTCTTATGTTATCTTTCTCCATCCTGAGTCCATATCCAACAAACTGGCGAGGAGGATCTGAAAAAGATAAATTCACGCAGAATATATTTAGGTAATTACATGTAAGCACAATATATTTTTACGACAGAGTATTCTTACGGACGAAATTGTGACTGCAAGTATACCCCGGCTCTCACTACCACATCCATTTTCGAACCATCCGTAATGACACATATATCAGAGTCAATTGTCACGCGATTACCATCCCATTCCGCTCTACTAGGAATGCAGTTGAGAACGCTTTCTCAAAGTCTAATCTTGGAACAATGTAATCCGTAGCTCCCCGTATACAGTCATCAGGGCAGATCCTCAGTATTCTGCTGTGACCAATGTCTGCTGTTCCCCAGCAGCCCTAATCATTAAGTCTTAGTGCACTATTTGCAGCTTCCCATGGATGTCGAGGGGCAGGAGCCGGAGCAGAATCCCCATTGCTGCCATTGGTGTTTTTCGAAGAGCTCCTGTAATGCCTAAATAGGTGCGTCGCTTTCTCAATAGAATTCCACCACATCAGAACTCCATATGTACATCCAGTGCACGATACGAGGGTGTAATCCCTATCTCTTGCCAAAAGTTTTATTGCAGGCATACAGCGCAATGGCCGTCTTCTTGACGCATTTATTCACATTTATCCTCCAATTTAACTTGGAGTCTAGTAACACTCCTAGGTATTTGGTTTCAGTTTTAAAATCTAGAGTAATGCTACCCAGTTTTTGGGGGTGTGAAAGTCGGAATAACTCTCGTCTGTGTAAAGAGGATTAGTCCGGTCTTTGCGGGATAAAGCCCTAGACCGCAACTTATAGCCCAGTTAAGAAGCTTTTGTAACGCTCTTTGAGTTAGTTCATTCATCGTCGTTAGAAATTTTCGCGGAACCATTATGACTAAGTCATCAGAATATGTTACCGCTTTTATATATTGCACTCTTTAAATGCACTTTATTTTTCTGGACTTCGTACTTGCCATGATTTGAATGAGAGTCAGTAGGAGATATACAAAATATATTCAAACCAGTGAATCAAAGAATTTAAGGAAAGGCCGAATTTATGTATTCAAAGATTTTGTAGCAATCAAAATTTAATTAATTTGTGATGGCGTATCACTGCAAATATAATATTTTTGAGTAGCATTCATTCTAGGCAATGTGTTATTGTTTTTTAGAGAACCTCCCAAGTCTTGCTCCTTGAATAGTTAAAATATGTTAATTCTTACTATGAGAATCTGAAACGCGGGTTGTCATTAGCAAAATTCAACTCTCGCAACCAAGTGTCCTATACGACGCTTTTTGATTGGGCTGCTGAATTTTTCCAAAAATTTTCTGAGATCTTCCTCGACTAGTTCCTGAATCAGAAGAACTAATCCTCTAAATCAGTTATAATCTCACATTATCTGGTAGTGGATATTTTTTGTTTGAGACACACTTCATTCTATTTCCAATTTCGAAAAACTCATACGAGATGGATTATAGATTTAGTTTAGAATTATATACCGGAACTGGGTGTCGGTTGAGAAATATTGATATTAAGTACCGGTATAAATAATACTAAAGTCAAAGTGTTCTGTATACTACAAAGCTTTCCTTTTCCATTCGATTTTAAGTAAATTTAACTTAAAAATAAAGTAAAAATAGCAAAGGATGTTCGTAAAAAAAAAACGAGCTTATTATTCAGAAAAGATTGCTTACACTTTGAGCCAATGCATTTTTCAACAATGAAATTTTAGATGTATTTCCCTTTACTTTGCTTAAAAAAAAAAAAACACTTCCTTTACCAAAGGGAGCTGATCAGGCAACTTACTACAGCTCGACATATTTCAGGGTTGGTCATTCTTTTGACTTTTATCCATAATTTCCGTTTAAGGAAGAATTTGATTAATCCTAGCACATCCTTGGAAAGGTCTGGGGACAAAGAACATTTGAAAAATAAGGCTTTTAAAAAAAAGTGATAAGCTGTCAAGGTCGGCCTGTACTGTCTAGGTTAGCCAATCGACGAAATATGTGCTGAAATTATTGAAAATGGTCAACTCGAAATGGCACATTAAGCGAAGTCGCATTTCCGGCAAATGTAATAGCTCGTCGTCATATTGGCGCACTTCTGCATGCACTTCTCTCTTGCATTGTCTGAAGAGGCCCTTTTCTGCGCTTTTTGGGTGGGCATCTTTCTTTAGCTGGTGTTTTATTGACGGACCTCGTTGTAATTGATCCTGGACGTTTTTTGGGCATCTTTGAAGTACACAATCATAGTGGGCCAACCCTGACTACACAAATTTTCCGAATCGTGTCACACTACAACCATGTTATAAGATTGAATTTTCTTCTTGTTTTATTTTCAAGAGTGAGCCACACAATACATTCACAATGCTTACTTTACCATTTGCATATTTTTGCATCACTTTCTGGCCGTATTCACTGATGCTAAAAAAATTGTTTTTTTAATTTCAAGCCACTGAGTGCCACAGCATATACTTTGTGTTCACACTTCAAATCTGTAATGTCATGAAAAGTTCGCTGCATAGTGGTGACGCTAGTGATCAAAAATAAAAAAATCGCAGTAGCCCGACCTGGATGGCAGGCCAACCCTGACCGGCGAAAATACTAACAAGAGAAATGCACTGTAAAAAAAGTAGGACAATTCCCTAAATTTGAGACACGTTTTTTTCCTAAAAATAAATCTACTTTTCTCTGATAGAAAAAAAAATCCCTACAATTTAGTGAAAAAAAAAATAAAATTTCCTTCATTTTAGGAAATATTCCCTCTATTTTATGAAAAACAAAAAACCAAATAAAATTTGAAAATTCCCTACATTTGAAGGAATATTCCGTGCATTTTAGGGGGAAAAACCTACTTCATTCTAGGGATGAAAACCTAATCTACGTTTTCCAAAGTGGAGCTTTCCCTAATCTTATCGACAAATACCTAAGCTTTGTGGCACAAATTTTTTCCACTCACTTTAGGGATTTTTTTTTTACAGTAAAGCCAGTGTGTAAGAAGCAACATGCTTGGTTATTGAAAAATGTTAACATATCTACTTCAGAAAAAAAAACGTTAAGTATATTTATCTTTGTCACACAAATGCATTTGCATCCATTTAATTTTTTTCTAAAATAACGTCTACTCTGATGGGTAATCTTGTTCTATTGAACAGCTGTGCAAGAGATTTCTCTTGTTAGTATACGATCGCCGCCCTGATGACATTTCCATGTATTTTTAATTTTGGTACTGTGAAAGGCTTATTAAAGTAAAACCTTACTCCGGAAATTGTTGCATGTTGAGACTAAAAATACTTATCCTAAAGGATCCAATGACCTTCTGCTGTATACCCATCGATTTTGCAGTTCAGAAACGTAAAATTCGCCTTGTAGCTAATGTATGCGATATTGCCAAAATAAAAATTAAATTGTGATGGAAATGCATCTTTATTGGCTTTTAATTAAGGCAGCTGCTCTTATGTAAATTATGTAGAGATGAGGTTAATTTTTTATGGAAAACTCCGATCTTTATTGTATCATTATTTATTTGGTCGACGTTTCGGGCCTTGATTTAGTAGTCTTCTTCATGAGCTCTATTTCGAAGTGACAAGATTTTTTCAAATATATTGAAACATATTTCACAAATACTCATTAAAAATATAGTAAAAACGTTGACCGAATATAAAAATAAATAAATAAGTATAAAAGATATAAAATAAAAATAAATATTTAGACTAATTTAATATGTATGCTATGAGTAAAAGCTTTTAAGGACCACAGATGAAAAACACGACCAGCTGTAACCCTCCAATAAGCTGTAGACATTGCGTAATTTATGGAATTTATTTTTCCTTTAACATGTCACTAATTCATTCTACCTTGCTCAAATCGAAAAAAAAAACAAAATTCATTCGCTTTAAAAAAGCAATAATAAACTCCAAGGAATTCTTTGGAATATTAAGCGAGCATGGAACTTTTGTTATGCTTGGTGAAGATTGTGTTATTCGTGAGTGAAAAACGGAAGTATTAGACTATTTCAAACTACCCACCGGTGTAATATCATTTTAAATTTACTTCAGCCTACCATACCGGTTTATTATAACGCCGTCCCACAAGAAAACATATTTGATCAGAGAAGAATTTTCTTATAATTCAGATATAGGGAAAATAGGAAAAAGTTCAATGGAATGCCTCTCAGAATCGTTCTTCGTGAAATTAACATAAAATTGAGAAAGAAAAGAGAGGGTGTTGGTAATCTCCTTCAAAAGCATTTTGGTGAAACCTGGCAAGAAGCCGAAGATTTGAATTTTTCCAAAAATATTCTTGAAGTTGAAATGTTTATCCAGAAGGCGACGGAAATGGTTCAATTTTCGAACAACAAGAAGACGACACTACCACGAATGCTGCAAATGGCTCAGAATTATATTGATTTACTTGCTGGATTGAATATAGTTATGTTTTTGTTTTTCTTATTAACTTTATAATTATTGTTTGCGAATTACGAATTAAGGTAAGGTATTGTTTTCCCCTTGTCCCAGACTGCGGTACCAAAAGTTTTCAAAAAATTTATATGCTAGCATTAGCTAAATTAAATTAACAACATTTTAAAAGCTTGTTTTAAAACAGACTCTAATCTAACGAGCTAAGAGTTTCTTCCATTCTCCTAAAAATAATCTATTTTGGAAAAGATCAGGTTTTACTTCTTAGGGCCTGTCTGAATCCAAGCTTCGTCTTTGTCTTGTTATTACAGCTAGTAACGTAACATCGAGTCAAGCTCTATCCGAATCCATATCTATGTACGCCACCGAGCTTTGCTACTTTGTATAACAGTTTAGACATCTGGTTGGATTAATCACTGAGTCACGGGTTAAGTTGACTTAAATAATGGACAACATATTTTAAGGTTATGTTAGTTCGCTGGCTATCGAGATCAAGCTAAGTAAGCGAATTCAGACAGGTTAGCTTCGTCTAATTATTATATTAGCTGAGCAAGACAAAGACGATGAAGTAGACTTGGAGACGGATAGGACCTATGCGAGTCGTTTTTTTTCAAGCTTCAGAACAGCCCGGGATCCAGCCGATCGACCCACAGGGAATTTCTCGTAATGGCATATCTAATATTTTTTTTCTGCAATTTGTGACAAGTATGTGTAGCCGAGGTAATTCCTACCATAAAATTATATTATGCAATCTATTATATGGTGCTAGATTTTTATAACCACTTAATCTTATTTTTTATATCACCCGCCCATACTTTTTATATCACTATTAATTCTCCGGGGGAGACATTTGATAAAATTTTGTATGCCATTTTTGATAAACAGAGAGCCATGCCACACTTTTTAAATATTTTGGATCAGGACTTGTTTAGTAGGATTTAATAAACTTTAGTTTTCAGGACATTCCAAACAACGTCTTCTATAGGATTAAGATCAGGTGATTTGACAGCTCAGAAAACTATGCGGATATTTTTAGAGGAAAATTCGCAGTGTGATATAATGCATAATCATGCATAAAATTCATATCATTCTCGATGTTCTGTAAAGACGTTTTGTATGGCAATACAATACTTTCAGGTATAGAGGCTGGTTCATCATACCCTCTACAAAATATAGGAGTCCAGGACCTTCTCCACTAATTGCACTCCACATCATGACTTAAGATGGGTGTTTAATGGTTTCTTGTATACAGGAGGGATGAAACTTTTTATTCAAACACCTTCGCACAAATTTTGCTGACTCATTAAGGGTTTGGAAGTCGATTCATGCCTGAAAAGGAATCTATGAGAATTTGCAAAAACACATTCAAATAATTAGCTCTGTGGGAAGAAAGGAATGCAAATTGTGTTTTACCCTCTTCCAGTCATCAATGTGTAATGTCTGAACTTTTCCGTAAACTTTGGCCGCTTTTTTTCATAAGCACTGTCAATTTTTGCTTTTTTGTTAGCCAACAGCATTTTAGTCCTACCTCGGTAGCTCATTGCATGAGAGTTCTCGTTGAAATATCTATTCCCTCCTATGTTCGTATTTTATTTAAAGGTTGCTTACGATAACTAGAAAGCGTGGATAAGTTTACGTGAACTTTTCTTTTATTTTTTCAACTTTTTCATTCAGAACTAGTATCGAGACAACCTTACTTAAGTGTTCGTGTCAATAACACAACCATGCAGTGACTAACCCCTTTAATTTTGTCTATTTTACGCATGCTATACCTACTTCCTTTTATTAAAGCCACAATAAATTTTTTTTATCCATTCCAAGAAAGTTTAAAAAAAATGCGTTTTATCACATTAAATTGCATCAAAATGTTGTAAAATAGTGCAATAAAATCATCAAATTGTTATACCCTAGATGAAATCATAGGGTGCCTATACTAGTTGTGTTCTTTTGTGTCTGCAGAACAGGGCAGAACAAAAGATACACAAAAGAACGCCTCATACATTTTTATAGAAGATTTATAAATGAAGCGAACAGTACAAATTGTTCGCTTCAATCGACAGAACTATTTGTTCTCTCCAGTATATGGGAGTTCTAGAACAAGGTACACAAAAGAACACAGTAACTAAGTTTGTCATTCCGTTAGTAATGCACAAAAATAATGCTGGTAGAGCAGAACGGGTTGGACATCCACCTATAAAAAAGTTATTTTGATTTTTGCACCTGTCCGTCCGTCCGTCTGTCTACCTGTCCATTGAGAACGCGTTCATTTAGAGAGCTGAAATTTTGTACACGAGCTTTTTTTAAAAAATAAATAAATTTCAGTTCGAAAATGGGACAAATCGGGCAACTCCTTCATAGGGTTGTCATACAAAAATTTCGATTTTCACTATATGTATAGATATTTGGGCATTGCCAGAAAACGCGTTTATATAGAGAGCTGAAGTTGGTACATGGTACTTACATAGCAATGGTAAATAAAGTTTCAAGAATGAATTAAATCGGGCAACCGCTTCCTGCGGTTACCATACAAAAGTTTGGTTTTTCACTATATATTTTGACACTTCCTGAGAACGCGTGCACCCAGAGAGCAGAGATTTTGCATACAGCGTTTTCAGAAAAGCAGTAGGTAAATAAAATTTCAAAAAAAAACTTAATCCGGCAACCTCTTCTTGCCATACAGAACTTTGGTTTTTCAATTTATTTAACGTTTATTTTCATCTAGGTTATAATGGTATTGGTCTTAGACGACTTGTAACTTTTCATCTTGTTATATACTAGTTGAAATCATAGGGTAGAGAAAAATGACTCATCAGAAGAGTAAGTAAGTTAGTATTAATAAATAAATACCTTTCAAAAACTATAAAGTAACCAGTGCCTATTACATTATAGCTTTCAAAAGGAATTTATTTATTAATAGCCACCGGCGAAAATAACCCCAGTTGGCCACCAAAGTGGAAATTTCTAAGAAATGAATGCTACGCTCATAAAAACTGTTACGGGCCCAAGTAGTCGTTGACCGTTGTCGCCATCAATAGTGCATAAAAATTTTAAGGAAAAAATTTCCAGTAAATGTCTAAGAAAAAAATGAGGCCTTCCCCACATTAGGTTGAGGCATCGTGGATTTTATACTCGAGCGAGGCGTTACTGATTTTTGTTCTACTTGCCCAGTTTTGTGTGTATGTTATTAGTTTGTCGATGGTTCTGCTTTGACATCCGCGTGCGGCACATGTTTTAACAGTTCTTCAACAAAAAGAGCTACGTAAGAGATTGTGTTAGCTTCTCTACGAAGAGTTAGATTTTTTTTTATACGTCGGTACTTATAGAGTCAGAAATACTTAGGTAAAAATCTTGGTACTTAAGTACAAAACTAAGTCTTATTAAGTACAAGAAATAGAAGCAAGTACTTATGTTCAAGTACTAAGTAGGGCATTTCAAAAGTATTAAGTAACGAAAATGTACCGTAAGTAGTACTTAAGTCCTTTTTAACTAAAGTAATGCCCAGTTCTGACACCCACGCATAATATTAATCCATTGCCGCTAACGACGGCTATAGCCATCCAATTCTTGGCGATATGTAGGCAAGTTACGGCTATAGCCATCTTGAATAATTTCATCAATAAAAGAGGAAATATTTTTAGTACGGACTGTAGTAATGCATTTATTTGTTAATTCTTCAGTAGTGTGTTGAACAAAAAATTACGTAAAATTATAGATAACTTGTAAGTTGATTTTGTGTATGATTTTTCTTGTCTTGAACAAGTCAAAATATGTTCGCTTTAATAATCAAATGATAACTATAGCCGCTTGCGTCTCTGGGCACGATTTTAAAATTAAAAGGGTGCGGCAATGGGTAAAAGCTATTTTAATTTTTGCATGTCCGTCTATCCACATGATAACTCGTGAACGCCTGTATTTGGAGAGTTGAAATTTTAGCACATGGGTTTTAAGAAAAAAGAAAAATTTGACTTTGAAAATGGGCTTAATCGGGCAACCCCTTCTTGGTGTTCCATATAAAAATTCAGGTTTTTTACGTATACTGTGAAAAATTCTTCAGAATACCTTAGATACCTTAGAAGAATGCCCGTATAAAATTTCCTATGGTCACCGATCTAAGCAAGTTTGATTTTTGAAGTGAATTTTTGCATATATTTCTAGAACGGTTCTAGAACGATTATAACTAATTTTATAGAACTTCATATTCTGAAAAAGTTTTTAGTACAATAGAAATGTTTAGTACTGATCGTTTTCACAGTATCCGTAAAAAACCTCAAGATGGCGAATGATGCATAAATATGATTAGTTCAACCTATCCAATCGGGTTTGCTCTCCAGCTTTCTTTAAAACAAACTTCCCGCCCTAATTGTATGTAGTATATTCAAAGGAGAAGACTCCATGGATCGATACTGATTCTTCAAAAAACTACACTTAATATGTTGCTTCAACGAAAGGTTGGATCACTTTAACTATCATATTGGAAATGGATATTTCACGTGAAATGACATTAAGTACGGATAAAACAACTTTCGAAGAATCATATTACGTGCAATGGAAAGGACAAGCGACATCTATAAAGTACGGACATAAGCAACTTTAGGTTTGGAAAATCGATGTTTCTAGAATAAAATCTTCGGGAAGGCTCTGGACTATTTGTAGAGTATAAATACGGCACTTGTTACCGCTAGCAGCGAGTCTTGCCTCAGACAATGAAGTAAACGTAGTAAACAGATTAAAGTGTTCTACTTGAATTGCGACAACTTGAAGTACAGTACTAGCGATAATTGAAAGTATAATTGATTTATGATTGTGAATTTTATAAAAGTGAATTATATTTACAATATTGTGTTTTGAATAACTAACTAATGCTATGCTCGTAAGAATGTATTGTATATGTGCTTTTGGCCCAATATTCCCGCCGAGAGAATAGCAGGAAGAGGAAATGTACCTACTAGCAAGGCATTTCACAAGATTTGAATATAATATGAATAAAGGAAGAAATCGGTTGCCTTCCAACTCCTCAAGTTCTTCTAACAAAGAAAAAATTTGCGTTTACAATGAAAGTGGAACGGATTTGTTTTGCTCCACTAATAGCATTATAAAGATTAACATAACCGGTTCTTTTTAAAAGTAGCTTCATTCGTTAACATAACATTTTGGAAGAAAATTGAAGATGAGTAACTGATCCCTGATCACATGCAATAGTAAGTGTTGATGCTAACAAATTTACTGCAAATCCAGTATAGTATATATAGTATGCTAGCAACATTTCAATAAATTAGTGGAAACAGAGGAAAAAACTATTGGAAAGCTTCACTAAAAAACACTCAGGCCTTTAAAAAGTTTACGATTCAATGTATTTATTCAAAGTGTGATTGTTCAACTGTCTGAGACGACAGCTTTTGAGAAAATTACCCTGAACGCCATCAGTAACAATATGAATCAAGTTTATAGAAGAAATTGACCGATATCCCAAAAAGAGGTTAGGTTTAAGAAAATGTACCAAAATTAAAAGTTATTTGTTTTTCGAATACTATCCATAGAGTTATCCAAAGGTTGCACTTATAATCCATATCTCAGGAATAGCCGATTTTAAAGGTAATATCACCTAAATTTCTCTCCTATAAACTTGATTATGGGTCATATCTTGCTATCTGCGACGGTTTAAGACAAAAATCCACTTTAAAGTTCAAGTTAAATTTTTTTATTGCGCTTAAATATTTATAACTTATACAGGGTCTTTCAAATTGAGTTTTCAAAAGTAAATAATTAAAAGAAATAGAATTTGAATTGAAACTGGAAAAGTTTTTATTTATTTTTGAAGTACAATGTTTACCATTTAAACTCTAAAAATTATATCTCCCATGTGACCACCTCTTGCGTCTTTACAGTACCGGATTCTTTTATTAAAATTTTCTATCATATTCTGGCATAGTTGCGGCTGTATCTCACCAATAACACGAATAATTTCTGCTCTCGATGCTTCTACGTTTCGACGATTATCCGTGTAGACCTGTACTCTCACATGGCCTCAGAGAAAGAAGTCTAACGGTGTCAAATCACACGATCTTGAAGGCCAATTCACGTCACCGAATCTGGAAACAACACGGTCTGGAAACTTTGTATGCAGTAATTGTAAAGTTTCTCTGGATGTATGACACGTAGCCCTATCTTGTTGAAACCACATGTCTTCAGTATCAATACTTTCCAGTTTTGGCCATAATAAAATTGTGATCATGTCGCGATATCTGGTATCGTTCACGGTTATAGCTCTCCCAGCATCATTTTCGCAAAAGTACGGACCAATCACACCACCAGACCACAATCCACACCAAACAGTGACTCTTTGTGGATGCGTTCGTCTCTCTTAGATCACGCGAGGGTTTTCCTCTTCCCAAATATGGCAGTTTTGTTTATTAACGTAGCCATCGATCTCGAAATGTGCTTCGTCCAAAAAGATGATTTGTTTTTTAAAAAATCGTCGTTTTGTTCCAGTATTCTAATTCCAAAGTCCCGACGCATGGAATGATCTTTTGGCAGCAATTCTTGTGTCAATTGAACTTTGTGGGCCTTCAATGCTAAATCTTTGTGCATAATATGCGATACAATTGACTGAGAAAGTCCCAATTGTTGTGAACGTCGGGAATTTAACGGGTTGGGGTCAGCTGAAACACTATCACTCACAGCACCAATATTTTCTTCTGAACAACCGGTGCGAGCATACTGACGTCTTTCTCGATCTTGTACTGCACAAGTTTCTTGAAATTTACGCACAATAGTATCAATTTGTTGCTCAGTTGGACGATTGCGTCGACCATAAACATCGCGTAATTTGCGAAATATATTTCTCACAGGACGACCATTTTCATAAAATAATTCAATAATCTCAATACGTTGTTGTAATGTATACGACTCCATTTTTATAAATGGCAAACTTCATCTTTCAAAATTACATATAATATGGATGCGTTCGATGTTTGAAGTGTGTTACACAGACGTGTACTTTTGAAAACTCAATTTGAAAGACCCGTTAGTAATAACCCTAACAATAATTACTTATCTAGAGCTAGTCTCTGATTGTTATTCCCACGGGTTTTCTTTGCCCCTAAATTCGATTAAACCAGTTGAATTTTCTTAATATCCAAATTTTTGATTTTCTAAAACTAAAATTTGACATATGGTATAAACTACGTCTACCTAATTATTAATTTAAAATAATACGTAAATCAAATACTTAACTAACTTAAGGCAGGATACCACGTTGAAAATTTCATAAAAACGAAATTTGTTTTTTTTTTTTACTTAAAATATTCTTTGAAATGTGTAGAATTGAAAACAATTCTTTGGAATGGTGACTGAAACTTTTTCTAATGTTATAAACCGATTATGAGTATGCGCTCTCAGCGCGTTTCTTTGGGCGGTCATATATGTAAAATTTTAAATGCGATTTTCTCAAACGAGGTTTTTCAAATCTGCGTGACAAATTATTCATCAAATTTTCATCAGATTGACTTGAAAATTTGCATAATTCTTCTCCATAGTATAATCTAAGGCTGTATGTAGGATTGTTTTGGTAGAGTTGTTATTTTATTTTGGGTGTACTTAAGCAACTTTTTTTTTACCCTGAAAAAATTCACTTTTTCTTTTTAATGACCGCAATGTTTTAAAAAATGAAATTTTTATTTTTGTTCTAAGAGCCACCTATAAGGATATTTTTGACACGCAGACCGAGAGTGCTCCTCAAAAGACTATTTTTAAGTTTTTCAACATTAAAATTTTTATTTTCCAAGATAAATGATATAGTAATAAATTCATTAAACCGATTATGTTTCTGCCCATATTGTTTTGTGGAAAAAAAAAAAACAAAATTCATTAAAAACTCTTAAAAAATGGCAGCTAAATGTGGTGTCCTACCTTAAGTGCTAAGCTACATAACAAATAAATTCCTTTTGTATGATGCCTCTGCTGCCGTAACTGCTTCGGTCTTGTATCCTATTACTGATGCACTCTCTCTATTACGGGTCTTGTCTGAAGGTTGTATCTATTCAAAATCCACTATGTGTAGTCAAGTCAAGTCAATTCTGAGCTATTGTCTTCTTAAGATTGTCGCTGTTTTCCTTGATGATCACCTAATCTTCTTTGGTCATCTTTGGTCTTTGAGGCTCACCTTTAGTCCTCATTTCGATTTTATGTCCTCTTGTTGATATTTATCCTTTGGTCCTCTTTCAAACTTTCCTCTATTTCACTGTCGTCTGTTCCTTTACGGATGATGCGTCATATCAGCTATACTGAATGTCATTCTCCTTTTGGAGTTAGTTTCTAGTGAAAGGGCGGGGAGAAGAGATGGGAGAGGGATAGGATTGTTGGGAGAATTAAGGAATCGATGGCTACTGAAGAATTAACTTGAAATCCATGCTTAAGTTTTTGTATATATGTTATTCAATTGACTATATGTGTTGTATAATCGTTTCATCATTTATCAATGATTAATATCAAAACGTTTTCCTAAAACTTCTTAATGTTACATATTAACCCATATGTAAATAAAATAAAAGCATTTTACGTGCATTGATCAATGCCCGGTCAGCATAAATAAAGAATGACCTAATGGCTGATCAGAACTTATTGCAGAGTGCCTTACCTTTCGTAATAATGACCTACTTCGCAGGTAAACAAAGCGAAGTAGGAAATAAAAATCTTGTTTGGAAACATCAATAAATTTTGGTACAGAAATTACGCGTAGCCGATTCTGCATATTTTTTAAATAAACTAATTAATATCGAGTGCAGTAGAAGAAGTTCAGTTTTTTTTTTTAGTCTTGATAGCAAGGAGAGTAAAAGAGTTAGTTTTTGTATTAGAGTGAGCCGGTAAGAAAAATGATTAAAACTTAAGTGAAAAAGTTCCGATTTAAGAACGTGTATAACGAACAGTTGAAAAAGAAAAATTTAGTTGCGTATAATCGGAATGACAAAAGTTGAATTGTGTAAATTGATGTACAATATCTGTATGTGCGAGTTACAAAATAAAACGAAATAATAAAGTTTAATTATGTGAATTGGAGACTGTTTAAGTGTTTAAATTTATTTGTGAATCGTTATATAAAGCCCCACATCCCCTTTTCTCGCAGTGTATAAAAACCAACCACCACATATGCGTATTTATATGTATGATTTAATTTTATATGATCAAGCAAAATAAATTTCCAACAAAATTCGAGACACGTTACAAGATGAATTGCATGAATCCATTAATGACTTGTAATAATTCCTACGATATTGTGGTATAGGTGACATTCTACGTCTTTCAGAATCTTATATAGCTAAGTTCATATAAATCTACTTCATCCCTTCTTATTTATGTCAATCAATTCCTCCACCTTTTAGGCACCCAGAGTGGTGATATAACAACAATCTTTGTCACCGAAAGCGTTTGGTAGTTTTAGAGGTTTCTTTGGCTTGAATAGCATTTGAATCCGTCTCTCCTTTAATTAATGTTTAATCAAATTCGCTCTTACATGTGTTTTGAATTAGAAATTAAATTCCCTGAGAAGTAATTTGCATAGGAAACTCGACTCCAATTTGTGGAGTCGCACTCCATCATACCAACATACATACAAACATTATCTATGTATCTCTCAGTTAATAGTCAACGAAGAACTTTATCGTACGGGAAAATGATGTGGTTTTTCTATCTATCCATGGTACTCGACATCGCCAACATAATGTATTTAAATTGTTGTCATGAGTTAAGAAGTGAGTGGGGAGGGGGGGGGGGGGGCGGATGGAAATAACAAAAACTGTTTTTATATGTGCTTGCATGAGTACAAAAGCGCAACTTTTAGGTGTAACATTTTAACAACAAAAAGAAACTTTGAAGAGTTTTTCATTTTTTCGTTTTCAAACACTGAATCCTCACTGTCTCAAGTCACACATGATACAAGATTTGTTGAAAGTAGAACTTGAAAGCTTTAATTTTATAAAAAAAAAAGAACAATTAAATTACAAAGTCCCGGAGGAATTTCAATTTAAAATAAATTCAACTGAAGCGAATACTTCAAGTTTTATTTATTCTCTTCCTTTGCATTTTTAACGGAAAAGTTTTATTAAAACTTTTGCTATCGGTTCAACGGCGTGAACGAGATTGTATAAAGGGAAATAAAGTACCTACCTTAGTAGGTACTTGGAAGGATTATGTGTTTAGTTCAGAAATACTTAAGAGTTAAGTACAATGTAAAAATTAGTATTTAAATGAACTTATAGGAGCACAATATAATGTGGTCGTTCACCCCTTGACCTAATTTTGATACATCCTGCTAACACGATTTTGAATATAAGCCTGCAGCTTATTTCGTGAGTGCCCTTTTTGGAGAGGTTGACCATAATTGATGGCAGTTCAACTTTAGCGGCCTTTTAGTTTTTAATTAAGGTATGTAGTACATATGTATGTGTGTGTAATATATGTAGATACATTTCAGCAGCGACACCATTAGGAAAGAATAAATGTTCTAATAAATGAAATGGCTACAATACTTATATTGACTGAGAGAGATTTACATTGCGATGTCATAGGATAGTAGACATAATGGCTACTTTCTGCATTACATATGAATCAGGGTTTTCACTGATTACAAAATATGCAGCCCTTCTTAGTTCCTTCATTGATGTTTTCATTTATGTTCTATATAGTGGAAACAGGTGGCTATAAAACGTAAGATAAAAAAGATGATTTCCTTTAAAAATTCAAATAAGAAAATAGTTTTCCATATCTGCACTGTTAAGCTTTCAACACAAACTAAAACTAAACGGTGATTCCCCGTGCTAACTGCAGCAGCCTCGTTCTCGGTAAATTCACTTTTTGTCTTCATATTATTCTTTTTACAAGCCACGGCGCACGTATTACTTTAAAGAAAGACAGACCAGTTGCTCAGTTACTCTCTACATTACCATTACATGACTTTCTCTTTTATTACATTTTCATTATATTCATCGATGTAGTCATAAATGAAATCTTCATGAATCCGGATATTCCATGCTGGGATATTGCTTCTTTTTACATGGTGTGTTGTTTGCGAATAATTGTCAGTAGGGTGGTTCAAAAATATCTATCTCAGAGGGAGAGAGAGTATGCTAAACATGTCCGTACGACAAATTCATGCCAGATGTTACTGAAGGACTGGAAGGAATTAGAGATATTTTTGAGATCCGGTAGCCTTCGAATCTGTTGAATAAGATTTTTTATTCATCTAAGCAAAAAATTGAAAAATATATAAACGAAAATAGTAGGAAGAGCCATCAGAAGAAATGTAAGAAAAATCTATCAGTGGATCCAGCACAAAAGGAAGCGGCGGAAACTCATGTATGCATAGTCAATGAAGGATTAAAATGATTTATCAGTGGTTTGAAAATAATATATAAATAATAATTTTTTTTGTAGTTAATCCAGTCAAATGACCAAAAAAAATGGTTGGTTTTATGTATGGTCTGCCATGTAACCATGAGCCTCACAAAAAATGTGTAGGTATAGACAGATTTCTTGTTCCTGCCTATATGCGGGTCGCTTTTTTCGACTATGTCATTAGGTGCAATAGTGTTTCTTCTCGAGAATTTCTCGAGAAAATAGTATAATTTGTTTTCCTTATTTCTCGAGAAAATAGTATATTCTCGAGAAAAGAGCAAACACTCAAGGCGCAGCCAGGATATCGGTGATGTTTTTTTTCTGATAGTTCCGTCCCATCAGTGGTTGACAAGACTGTATAGAAATCATAGAAATATGTAACAAATTAAATCGAAAATCGACAGTAGTAAAAACAGGATGAAAAGTGCGATGAGCACTCGACTCACGTCGTCTGCTTTTTCATTAGAATATAAATTCTGGTTATTTTAGAAGCTGTTGTCGCTGTTTTCATAGCTCAGTACTTACATCTAAATATGAAAACCCCAAATGAAGCGGTCCGAAAGCTGGTCCTCAAATAGCCCGTTAGTAGAAAGGTTTATACATTCTCTTTGCTGTAAACTCTTTGTAACATTATTTTCTGATAGCTTTCTTTAGTTGAATATAAAGTTAAGAAGTGATCCGGGTTTATAGGAGATTTTCACATCTAGTTGTATATGGTTTGTGATGATCTGGAAACTTTAAATCTTTGCAATAACATGGAAAAATTCAACAACACTTTATCTTCTCATACCAGCTTGAATGTATAAACGATTATAAACGGAACTAATCAATTATCGAGCCAAATAGTTTCTCTTCACGGCAATAAGCCAAAACGCGATTTGAAGATCCTACTACTGATTAAATAATTTGAAGGTATAAATGTTTAATAAAATTACTAAAAGCCACAAAGAGAGTCAATCTGCAACATAATCTTGTAAAAGTAAGGCAACTGATGGTGAAATTATATATTATACTATAATAAGGAGGACTATAATAAAACTTATAGATGAAGAAAATTTTTTAGTGTATCTATTAACATATTAACTAATAAAATATACATGGATATTATCATATATAAAAAGTTTCTAAAGATTCGTCAAATCTTGGGTTGGTAGGTGTTCTGGCGAAAACACGTTAGTTAGAGTTGCTATAACACAAAAATTAAATGGAACTGGTATTTCTATTGTACTGTTGGTAATAAGTGATGGTGCTGCCGTTATGCAAGAAGTTGAATTGGATAGTTATGTGTTGCAAATCAGCAACTATGCTATAACCATGGTTTGCACTTTGCTATTTTGAAAACTTTTTAAAACTTTTTATATTGAGAAGAAGAAAGAAAGTAACGAATTCAGGAAGATAATAGTAATAGTGACGATGAAGATTTCTTTCCAGAATATGAATTGGATTTCCAATTCGAATCAGTGAGAAACAGATAGTTGCAAATGCTAAAACTTGTAGAATTACAATTATGATAGGTGAATTTTCGAATATTTTTACAATTTTCCGTATGTGTACTGTATACCTACGGAAAATTGCAAAAATATTCAAAAACTCCTCTGCCAAAAATATCGCTTTACAAAATTATGAATATAAATAAAATGAAGTGTCATTACTTTTGAATTATGAGACTAGTTTTCACACTATGGAGATTATGATCAAATGCTTTTTACGAATTAAAAATAGCCTTTACAAGTGAGATCAGATTTTATATTGTTAACTACAGAAGTAGCCTTAAAGCATTTGTTTTAACGAAGTAATGAGCTATATGTTAGAAGTTTCCAATTTCAATTAAAAATGAAATAAGTAAAAGAATAAACAACAGCAACATTTTTTAGACTTTTCTCGAAAAATTATTTGAACATAATTTCAAAAGAAATCTAAATAGCTAATTTGTTAGTTTTGAACAGTTTTATACTGACGAAGCAGAAATTAATCAAATTCCAATCTATGGAAATGAAGAACTGTTTTGTCAAGAACAACATAAATCTATCTATAACAGACAGTGCCACAGAAGTGAGTCCTGGTGTTGTTGAAAATTATTAAACAAGAATTCAATATATTTCAAACAACGAGTACAAGAAAAACAAATTTGGAACTACATACTTAGAGAAGATTTGTGCAATAATTAATTAGTAATGAACGTAATTTTACTATTGCGAAGGAGAAGAGAAATCCCTTGTTCAATACTACTTTGGATGCGCTGTGTTTTTTGAAAAATTATATCAAAGTTGAAAAATAAAAGAATTAGATTATGATTTACAATCATTTTATATCCACAGCTACATACTGAAATTATAAATAAAATATATGAATTCAGTATAAATAATTTTAAATTGCATATAAGCGAGTAAATGTTATTTTATATGTTATATGAGAATTCTCGAGATTTTTGAAAAATAAGACCCGGAATCATGGGGCTGAAAAAAAAACACCACGAATACTTATTTTCTTAACAAGGTACCAAAGTGTTCGGCAATCCCCAGCTTCTGAAATTGCAGATGTAAAACCAAGTGTGGTGCAGGCGGATGTTATGTGACTAATTTCGAAATTGGAAAGGTATATCCTGTATTAACGCTTATTAGAATTAAGAACATTCCTCAGTACTTCAACGAAGATCCTGAGATTGTAATTGATAATGACCCACAACCTGCCTTTTTCGTAGCTCCCGCAGACTTAGTTTTAAATTTACTATCAAATCCATCCCTCTGAGCAAACAAAAAAAAAACCAAATTGCTGCCCACCCAAAATGTACGGTTGAATTGAAGTAAGTAGTGTATGAAAAGTCCACCAATCTAAAAATTGGAAATTTGGTATACACTTACCTTTCAGTTCTCCAAATAAGGTGTGGAAAGTCCCCGGGATTCGGTTGTCCGCACATAACTTGTGACAGCCCAAAGATAGGGAAAATAATTACCATTTTTCGGTTTTTTGCGAATATCTTTGTTTCTGTTGGTCTAACGGCTATAAGAAAGAGCAGGAAACTCTCTACAAAAATCGTGAAATAAAGATTATTGATAACATTAATAGTTTTCTCGTAACTGGCATGGAAACTCCAATATAAATTTTGTATCGATATTTAATTGCATGTAATGCAGTATCTTCTGACGTTTTAATAATTGAAATACCTTTGGAATGTTCACGTACAATTAGAACGGTTATTATTGGGGAACACGTGGATCTCATCTCTTGGTAATTTTAGTTAGTCGCAGTCTGATTGATTGAAGAGATCTTCTTTCTCAAACCGGGTAAGGGAAAAGTCAAACGAAAACTTTACTCTTCTCGAAGTTTCAACGATTAAGACCTATGTGCTGCAGCACAAATTTTCAACCAGGGTGATGTTTCTCGAGAATGAATTTCTTCGAATGGAATTTGAATATTTCTAGCTGTATATGGCGCTCCAGTTAAACAAGATGACTTGAACGTGTATCGTTATCTTTGCTTTATGAAAGCTATAGGCACAAACAAGTCGGTAAATTTGAGTTTATTACCCCCAGCAGCTGACGCAGCTAAAGACCACCTGTGTAGTGTTTAGTAAGGTTTAGTAAGGTGCAGTATTGGTTAAGAAATCAGCTGGATCCGCAAGATTGGGGATGGGTACTCAAAAACGGCATATGGGGGGAGCCAACAATTAATTGTAACCTCCTACCCCGGAGCGTCTTTTAAACGTGATTTTTGTAATTGTTTGAAAGGCTGTGGCACATTGTGCGGCTGTCGAAAGTTGGATCTCTAATGTTCAGCAATTTGCGGCAATTGTCATGGGACATCTCGCCTGAATGTTGCCTCTATCGAAGATTCGATAGAAAAAAGAATGATATCGATGACCCAGAAACCGATTTTATTGATTCCGAACAATCTCGAAATTTCAAACCAGTCCAGTCCCGTGGGAAAATCAAGAACAATTCAAGAAAGAAGAGGAAGAAACCAAAAGGGAATAAGCTACCAGAAATTACTTACATAAACCACCTTAATTTGTTTTAGTTATGTATTCTTAAATATTCACGAAGAAAAAGACCTGACCGGACAACCTTAATATTTTTACAGTAGACTTTCACATCTTTATAATGTTAGAAAAGAAAATCAAAAACAGGAGCGTTAATTTTGTACACTTGAATATACTTACTATTATCTATACCCGAATGTCTATAAAAATATCAAAACGAGAAGATACCACAGAGAAACCTCGATTTCGATCATTTGGTGCAATTAAATATTGATACAAAATTTATATTGGAGTTTCAATACCAGAGAGAGAGATTCCCGCTCGTACTTTTCATATATACATATACCTTATAGCCGTAAGACCCACAGGTACGAAGATATTCGCAAAAAATAAAAACAGGTAATTTTCTCCCGTCTTTTCGCTGTCACATGTTATGCGGCCAATCGAATTCCGGGGACTTTTCACACCTTATTTGGAAAACTAAAAGGTAAGGGTATACCAAATTTTAACTTGGTTGGGTTTTTTCCGAAGTGATATCCTAAAGTTCCAGGATTATAAGTCAAATAATGATCCTACCTCCTCCTTTTGTATAAATTATTTAGCTAATTTCTCTCTAATTAAAATTTTTCTGGAAATCAGATATCTCCGAAGGATATGAATGATCTGCGGCCGATTAACATTTTGTGTGTGTTTTTTTTTTTCTAAAGTATTAGAAAAGTTGATGGCCGCGCAGATAAAGGAGTACTTGGAGGATGTGAGCTTTCTATCTGAGGGGCAGTCTGGTTATCGTTCTCACCATACCTGTGAATCAGCTGTTTTAAAAGTGACCAATGATCTACGATGTTCACTTGATAAGGATCACATTAGCGTTTTTGTGCTCTTGGATTTTTCTAAGGCATTCGACAGTATTATTCATCATATGCTTTTGGAGAAGTTATCTTCAAATGTTGGCTTTTGTTCTTCTACTGCTCAACTAATCAGGAATTATCTAACTGATAGGTGGCAGCAAGTTAAAGTTCAAAATACTTTATTGGTCTTCTACCGCTCTATTGCGGAGTTCCTTAGGGATCAGTACTTGGACCTCTTTTGTTCAGAATATTTATTAATGACCTACCGGAAGTTAAAAATGATGCAAAAATTCATATATATGCTGACGATATTCAGATATACCTAGACAGGCCTATTCTATTGGGCTAATATAGGATTGCTTTGCTCGCTTAAATAACGACCTCAAAAATATACACAAATGGTCAGTAAACAATCAGCTTAAGTTGAATCCATAAAATATATATGATACCCCACAATAATAGTCTTCATACTGATGAATTTCCAGCAGCTGAGCTCAACGGTACTACTTTTACATTAGTGAATAGAGTTAGAAGTCTAGGCATAATTATCAACTCCAATATGAAGTGCTCTAATAATGTTAATGCTTCTATACGTAAAATTTATTATGGACTTCGGCAGCTTTGGGTGTCCGCCGATATATTAAGTAAAGAAATGCAATACGGCTTCTTAAAATTCTTCTTTTGCCACACTTCACGTTTGATATTTACTAAGCTTGACAGCACATATAGACGTAAGCTTGAAGTTCCCTTCAACGACTTCATCAGATTTATCTTTGTTCTACTCAGGTTCGACCCTGTTCCATCCTATAAATTACAGCTTCTTGGTTGCTCACTGTCCACGTATCTCAACCTAAAAACGCTTTACTTTTTATTTAATTTACTACGCACGAACACCCCAAAATATTTGCTTGATAATATTCAGTTCTTTCAATCAGCCAGGAATCGAAATTTAATTATGCCACGGTTTCGTAGAGCCATCTTTGAGGATTCTTACTATGTTCAGATATTTCGTTTATAGAATAACTTACCAGCTAATATTCAAAACGCTGGTTGCTTCGGCATATTCAAGGGGTTACTAAGATGCCATTTTTCTATCTGGGCTGCTGCCCAGTGACCTAAGCTCCCTGAACGCTGACAACTATTTCGGTGTTTGGTTCTTTCATTCTTTTATTGTTTCCTTAAAAAACTTAACAATTATTTTGATTATTACTATTTTATTTATTATTATTTTTAACTTGTTTTTAATTCCTGTCTCTCTTTTCTTTGCATTTATTCTATTGTGTCCTTTTTTCCCTCTTTTATCTTATTTCCTGTATAATATGGTTTTTTTACTCATTTATAGTTTCACATTTAGTTTTCGTGTGTCTTTTTGTGTTCTACCTTAGGTTAGTATTTTATTTATTTATTAGTATCTCTATTATTTCCGTTTTTTAGTATTTTATTATTCTTTTATTAGTTAAACTTTTTAATTTGCTTTTGTTTTTGATTTTCTCAGTTCATTTACCAAATAACAATGTACTAAAAAAGATTGTAGCATCTTGTGTACGTCTCTTCATTAATAAATTCTAATTCTAATACCCACTTCAATGTAGTCATCTATACTTCGATGGTTATTTTTGGTTTAAATAATACTATTCAGAAAGTTTTGCTGCTTTTTAATCTTAGTATAGTCAGAAAAAACGTAGTTTTCGTCCTAACGTAAAATGTTTTTTTTTTTCTTGAGAATCTATATTCCTATTGAATGGCGCCTCCGGATTTCCATTGAACGTAGTAAGGTCGATGCACACTTACCGGCACAGCATGAACCAGCACAGACAGGCAAAATATTTTTATATGAAATCAAGTGAGCTAATTCACATCAACCGGCACCGGCAGATACCGGCACGTAACAGAAACTTCATTGCTGGTTGCTATCGGTGGCTAGAAACAAGACCGGCATTTCTCGATTGGTGGTTTAGTTGCGAAGTTAACAGGGGATAATTTTTCTATAGTTTTCTCGCAATACCTGCCTTAATTGAAAGTTTAATGTCCGTTCTATGTCGTTATATGTGCACGAAAAATGCCGGTGCCGGTCGATGCCTGTCTGTGCCGGTTCGTGCTGTGCCGGTAAGTGTGAATCGACCCTTAGACGACTTTATCTTTGTGTTTATGAATTTAAAAACAGCAAAAATATAAAATTTCTTTAAACAAATCAAAAACTTTGTTTCAACTCATGGACAACAAAGTGAGCTCGGACAACACGAAAAACAACGAATAGAAACAGTCACCAAAAACCCTAAGTAGTCTTCAAAAAGATTGTAAAAAATTGAATTTTTTTTTTTTTATTTTGATTTTTATTTTATCCGTTAGGTAGAGAGCCAGCTTTAGTATGTACCATTGCTCAGATAATTTGAATAGCTCGATATTTTCAGAAATTTTAAAGCCACTATTGTGGGCACTATTGTGGGCTTGAACTTAAATTCCCGTCAAAAAATACGTTTAAATGTAACAACCACATTTTTAATTATTCAGAATAAAAGAATGAGGTAGATTTGAAAATGTTTATTAAATTCCACACTAAAACTTCTCATTATTTCCTGTTGTAGAATTAAAATACAATTCGAAAATAATTGACAGATTTGAGTAATGCCGGCTTGCAGCATCTTTTGCCAATTAGGCTAATTGTTTCACCATTTCTGCTGTAAGGCTGTGCTAGGTATCAGAGTTCATTCGTTCAGAAAACTTTCAGATTCAAATTCATTTAGAGAAAATATTTTTTCATCATCTTTCACGCCACTGTCTAACCCATATACGTACTATCTGCAAAATTCCACATGTTCTCTCTTATGCTGTGGTATCACTCCAGGTTTCTTAGACTGCTTGTTTTTTTTATAATAGATCCAACGTACCAGGGAATATCCTGCTCTTGTTACAGAAATTCATAAACTTACATACTTGTAATAATACAAAAATAAAAAATTCTTCTCTATTATAGTGAGAACTCAAAATATCTCGGGCACATACCTACATACATACATTTTACTTAAATAAATAATAAATTCTAATTCTAATTTCTATATTCATCTCACAGGAAACTGGAATTCTAATCTGTGGGTTCTTTGGCATTACCAAAACATTTTCAGCAAAAATCATTTCCAGAAATAACCCGCAGGCAATGTCTAAATATTCAATAGCATTAGGGAAACCAATAAAATGGAATTGATTGGAATCGAGAGATCTGGCAGATAAAATCGATACCAAACGACGTTGTTTCATTAGACATAATAGACTTTCCCATTTCTAGTAGCCTTCAGGTGTTTTCCATCCCCCTTCAAGGCTTCACATTGTATTGCTTCTGACACAGACCAATCGTCCTCCCATCAAGCCAGACACTTCCATCAAAGAATTCAATCAATTCAAACCGGATGCTGCCTATTTGGATGAGTATCAATTCACATAAAATAAAGATTTCGCTGTCAAATCCACTCAACATTTGCTCGCTCGTAAAGTGCTTTCTGTGTTCCTGGAGACTTGTGATTTCGAAAATTCTCCAATTTTACGGGCATTATTTGGATAGCTAATGGACCACAACAGAGAATATACGTCCCGCAGTATTCGGGTTTTATTATTTATTGAGCTTCATCTGGGTGTGTTAAGAACAACACCGGGGCTGGGCATAAAGGTTCATAAATATAAATACACCTATCGCAGCAACAATGAGATTTGAAGCTTTGAACTGAAAACCTTAAGCCGTAATAAATCTATGAGAGATTAGAATCGTCTTGTTTGTTCTGAATGGAATATGATATTGTGGTGAGGAGGAGAATCAGAGTATGTGTAGTTGTAGTATATACATATATATAAGACACCATTCAACCTTTCACTTTGACACCTCCCCCATACCCACCTAAGAGAAATACTGAAGATGGCATTAGAATTGAATAGGGTTTTAATATTTAATCCATCGTGAGCAATGTCGGGGCTGCCAAGATGTTCGTACTTAAGAGGATCTTCCTTAAATCATCTACTTGAATTTTTGGTGGGATTAAGTTTTTATGTTTTTGACGGGATTATGGTTCTTAAAGGCATTTTGTTTTTTTTTTTGTATTATGATGTTAAGTTTTGGAGAAAAGAGGTGTTTTTGAATTGGATGTATGTCAACTATGGTTCAAACTGAGACAACTTACATCTGTGCAAAAATCACAAAAAATCGGTCGAACTAAAACGAGCTAATGGCCCTCTAATAGAAAGCTTTATACATTCTCACTCTCTCTCTCTCTCTCTCTTGCTGTATTATGCGACATAAATTCTTCGCAATGATAGATTTATTTGTTTGAATAAAAAGTTAAAGAGCTTTCAAAAAATGATCCGGGCTTATATGGAGTTTTTCACATCTAGTTGTAAGTTGTCTCCGGTTCAAGTATATAAGAAATTCGTTTCAATAATTATTCAGTTTTCTAATAAATATTTTAATAAAGACTTATGAAATGCGTTCAGTCAAACCGAAATCTTGTTTTGCTGTAATGCAATACCATCAGTAGAGTTATCATATAATATACTGAAAATTATGTCTACCATTACATAATGCGACGTTTTCAGTAATACAGGGTGTTTCCCCGTAGGAAGTCAATAGAGCAGGAGGTGATGGATGGTTGGACTGAAGACAGGTGGAGTCCCCCCCAGGGGAGGAGTATCCCAGAACGTAGGCTACGGCAGGCCTATTGTTCACTCTCCGGACATATGAGTGATGCTCACAGGTCCCAACCAGACGCTCTTATAAACCATAACAATGGCTCCCAGCCCTCCCTACCGGCTTCGTGCAGTTTATCCAGAAGGTGTGATCCAAGGAATCTATAGCCGGTGAGAGCCGGGCAGTGACAAAGAAAATGAGTCACCGTTTCGGATTCCTCTCCGTATCCTCTACATATCGGACTATCGACAAGTCCTAACCTATGTAGGTGACCCCTAAGAGAACAGTGTCCCGTAAGAAAAGACAACAGAATTCTCAGGGTAGGCTTGCTCAGTCTTACGAGCTTTTTTGAGAAACTTGGGTTAGGTTTGCCCCACAGTTCCTTTGTTGTTCTACTCGAAGGGTTACCTAACCAAAGACAATTGTGTTGGCAATCAGCCCAAGTCGCGATTGTAGAGACAAGGTGTCCCAGTGCGTTCCCAATTGTGAAGGATGGTGTCTCCCAGGCCGAACCAAGACGCGCTAGCTCGTCTGCTTTGTCGTTTCCGCCGTTGTCACTGTGACCAGGCACCCACATATCGAGCACCCTGTTACACTGACAGAGGGAATACATAGCAGTCTTACACTCCAGTACTAAGTTGAGGGTTGTAAGGGGCTTTGACAAGGCCTTGACAGCGGCTTGGCTATCCGAGTAGAAGGCAATTTCTTTATTCTCAGTATTTCAGCCAAGAAGGTCCCTTTCCGCTTCAAGAATGGCCTTGATCTCCGCCTGTATCGCAAGTTCCAAGTGCGGATCCTCACAAAAGATGCCTGCTCTGGTATTGTCTTCAGCTTTTGAGCCGTCCGTATAAATTGTGACGTCTATCAATGGGTAAATCATGGAGCGTGATGCCCATTCCTCCTAGATGGGATTTTCGTTTTAAAATTGCATATCAGCATGGTCTTAAGGAGGTGGTCGCTTTCCCTGTCGATATCAGGTGCGATGGACAGCACAAAATCAAGGATGCATTCAAGTGGAACTCTGGTTCCCGCATGGATGCAGGCCCGATTCAGATGTAGCCTCATCGCTGCGATAGTTCCGGTGGCTAAAATCACCAGCTCATCTGCGTAACTTACCGTTTTGTACCCCATTCGGGTGCGAGTTAGCAAGAGATCTTCCATGATGAGCAGCCACAATACTGGTAATAGGATACCACCTTGTGGGGTACCCATGTGGACCTGTTTCACTCTACTTGCCCCACCCAGACCGGCGAAGATACTTCTATTGTTCAACATGTGTGCAATCCAGTGTTTTAGGGATTGGTTCACGCTATGTCTTGTTAGCATATCAGTAAACTTATGTAGGAGAGCAGAAGGTGATAGTAGTCACCAGACGAACCAAAAATTGTATTGCAGGAGGGGGGGGGGCAATATCATCCGTTTAGGACTTAGAGGGTGATTACGAAAAAAATCTAGTTCTTCACAAAACATCCTGTGTCTGAAAAACTACAGGGTGTACGATCACAGTTAAGAGCTCATTATATGCGAAACTTTATGGCCTTTCCAATGACTCTATTACACCCAATGTAATATCTGAAGGTCTTTAAGAGTTATTAGCTCTTAACGTATTCTCAAAGATATTTTCGAACCTCTTCTCAACGATAATTTGTTCCCTTAGCACGTCATTTTAAAAAATATCGTCTAATTTCGGTATAACCTGATAAGGTTATGAGTTAATAACTGTTTAACGGCTACAGTCAACACATATAGTGTATAATAAGTCCAATTAAAGAGGAGAGTCTACAGTTTACAGTTTTCATAAAAAAAAAGTTATGTTAATGGCCATTTTGCAAAAATAATAGAGATTAAATTAAAAAAAAAAGGTACGAAAATCCAAATTTTTTAGTTTAGACAACCATAATTCTTGAGGCGAGAGTGGTATGAGGCTACAGAGCAGTTGTTGGACAGACCATGAAGTTCTGCATACAATAATCTCTTAATTGTGACCATACGCCATGCAGTTTTTAGGATACAGGGTGTTTTGTGAAAAAATAGAATTTTTTCTTAATCACCCTGTAACTCCTAAACGGTTAAGATTGCCCTCTGCCATACAATTTTTGGTTCGTCTTGGTGAGTACTATTACCTCCTGCTCTATTGATCTCCTACGGGGAAACACCCTGTATATTATATTTATATATTCGAACATTAGTTGGTATCGTAATCTGTTAGTTAATTTCTCTTAAATGTAATTACAGTCTTGATTGACAGTACGACAGACTTATAACTCAAATAAGGATGTCAATCCTAATCTACATTAACAATTGCGACGAAGAAAATTGATTATTACAACAATTTCATGGGCTAGTTGAGAGTTTTCTTTCTCAGG
The DNA here is from genome assembly GCA_963924295.1 of Dioctria rufipes. Classification (NCBI taxonomy): domain Eukaryota; kingdom Metazoa; phylum Arthropoda; class Insecta; order Diptera; family Asilidae; genus Dioctria; species Dioctria rufipes. Next base: position 341,487,529 of record OZ002740.1, on the reverse strand, counting down.
TTCTTAAATTCTACTCTCCTAGTCATGTTCCAGTTTATACGCCAATAGTCCTTATCAAATTTTCTGTATTATGTATCCAAGACTTTACTTTAGTTTCTTGAATCGTTTCTGTTAATTATGCTAGGAGATATCCCAATGATGGAGAAGAACCATCTGTAGCTTATTATAAAAAAAGTGTCTCGGATAAATTTGGCTGTTGCCGCAAATGTTGACGCCTCTCCTAGCAACGGTGGAAGGTTTTCTGTTTTTTAAACCTTATGATTCAATTCGTATAAAATTTTTAAACTTGGTGGAGATGTATATTTTAAATCAATTTACAACATAGAATATACGTACACGAGAAAAATAAAACAGACGTCCTAGAGAGGATTTGGGGATGTGGCGTCATACGACGCCAGTGGATTTTTTTGTTACCTATAATACCGACCATTACATATGAAAGTGAGTTTTGCTCAGATTGCTGCTAAGTCTGCAGCTCGAGAATTGAGTTGAAAAAACTCTATGCAAACGAAAAATCTTTGAAAAAAGGAAGAAATTTCAATGCAAAAAGAGGGCGTTTCATATAAGCTGGAACCGTATAATCGTCAGTACGGCTTGGTTATTGCCTGCCGTATACGCCAAAGCAAACAGCCAAGCTGACCTCATATGTAGACTTAAATTAATTTTTAATTGTAAATTTTATGAGGCGAAATACTACGTATTTACTTCAATGCCTAGCTAGATTAGCCCTATTCGGGACTAGCATTACATAGAGAGTTTCGCACGGTATTCATTATTTTCTAATTGAGGTAATAATTAAACATCAGAATTAAGTAATTATTTTTATTATAATTGTAACACTGTATTTTTAATTAAACATTAAATTTTTTGTATGAAATTCTCTCATACATTCAGGGTAACCCGGTACCTTGCACATGCAACACTTCTACCGCGCTCTTCGGAAGCACATTGAATTGTGGCACCTTAGGGCAGATTTAATATTTAATACCTTTTCAGGGAAATAACCATTGTCGTCATAGCGTATGCAGCCTTGTGTCTTTGATAGGACTACACGTTTCTTCCTTGCTTTTACGGTATCCGAATTAGATTGACCAAGTCGTTCCCATTTCTTTGCATTTGTTTTCCTTAAAACTAAAAGTGTCTCTGCCAGATCTGCTTTAAAATCTAAAAGAGGTTTTGTTTTGCCAAAATGCTGCCTATAAAGAATTCACGAGTTAACGGTATCCATGTTAAGCAGATGAAAAAAAATTCTATGGTAGTACTTCTTGTTTGTAAATCCCTGTGGGTAGTGACTTATCATCATATCCATCAAGTCAAAACCCCCCATGAATTTATTATACTCCTGTATAACATAGGCCCGTGCAACTTTAATGTATTGTTTTTTCTTCCCATCCCATGGAGTTATTTCATCTTGTGGTTGAAGGCTACCATAATTGGATATCATGTGCCTCTCTTTATTATCCAGCCAACGCAGTACTGTTAAATTGTCTGGAGCTGTTGCATAAGTTGCTTCACCTCTTTTCAAATGTTTTGTAGGAAGTAATTTATGTTTAAATTCAGAAACTCTGTTTAGTCGAAGAGTTCCAATTACAAGCAGATTTTTTTCTTGCAAAGCTCTTTTCAGTGGAAGATTTATAAAAAGGTTATTCATAACTATTTTGTTACCGGTGCTTGAAATGGTGAACGCTCGTTGTTAGACTTTCCTTCATATATCTCGAAACAGTGAACATATCCATCTGGATTAGCCCTGCACCATATTTTGAAGCCCCATTTTTTTGATTTTCCCATCATATATTGCTTTGCAGAACTCTTTCCTTTGAACGGAAACATTTGTTCGTCTATGAACTGCATTTCTCCATCGGACCTGGTTTTATGAAATGATGTATGAAGAGCCGTTACAAAGGACTGTTGTATTGTATTCATTGTTGCAAAAAAGTAGATATCTTTTTATTTCTGAAAATCGATTGCGACTCACAGAATTATTATTTGGTTCATTCAGTAATTGAAAAGGTTGCATTGTGACATTGAAAAGCGTATTTATTTGTGTCATATACGATCATCTCCAACAAATCGTCATTGAAAAAATATTTAAAAAAATCGTATTGCTCAAATCCATTTACGAATACTTTGTCTTCGCCTTGGTAGGCTGGAGGAATTCCGTTAAAGTCGTTATCTTCACTCGACACCCATATGTAGTTTCTCAGATACTCCGAAGTGGAGGCTGTACATGCATTGACTTCTAAAGCAGTTGTTTCATTAGTATCTTGAAGTTCATCCCCGTCAACTTCATTATACTCGTTGCATAATTCACCGAAGCAGTCCTGAACGAAATTGTCATCATTGTTGTCTAGTACACTAGATTCCGAGTCGGAAAGTAAAAAAAAAACAAGTCTTCGATTTCGGTATGTTGTAATGCTGTTCTTTTCTGAAACTTAAGGGGGGTCATTATTGAAATCTTAAAAGTTAATAGACTTTGTGTCAAATCTGTGCGTATTATCATGATCTAAATTCCACATGTTTGAGAAAAAGTATAAACTTAGGTAAGGACGTGTCAAAAATAAAGATTTCGGGGTTTTATATGTATGCATTTAGCTTTAGAAAATTCTCAAATTCATGAAGTTTGCAAAGTTTGGTACATAATAACGTAATATGTGCTACATCTAGTAGAAAAATTTTTGTTTGAATAAGGAACATCTTGAAGTGGAAGAGGAAGTGACGGAGAGAAAACTAGTAAAAAAGTTTTGGTTATTAATATATTTTGGTTTGAAATTTGCTATTTTCAGAGACGAGTAAATACTACAATTATGATATTATTATTATAGAAGGTTCAACTTGTAACAAAGACCGAACCATTTTCTGTTTATTTAAAAAAAAAATCAAATTGTTTAGTGCAATGATACAGGAAATATAAATGTTAACCATGGTAACGACAAAAATTTCTTGTTTTTATATATTTTGCATACAATTTGGCGTTTTTAATTCATTTCATCACCGTCAGATGGAAGGATGTGCTTTCGGAACGTATTCACTTGTTTTGCAAGCTCTGTGGCGGGCTGTAGTGTGCAGGCTCGGATATTGTATGCCGCCATTTTCTGCATTGGGTATATGTATGTAGATTTCGCGGAATATTTTAAGTTTTATCATTGGTAATTTCTTATATTTGCTTGGGAGGTGAGAAATTATTTTGGCAGTTCTATTTATAATCTATTTGTTTATAATTGTGAGTAACTATTATGGGACCTGTTAGCAAAATTCGATTCAATAATATTATGGAATAAAAAAGAGAAAATTTGTGCATATGAAACGTATAATCCTATAAGCTGTTACACAGAAAATCTACCAATTTACTGTATTTTATTTTTTTTATTTTGATGAAATTTTACAGGAAAGTTGGTAATATTGAAAATAGCAATATTTTTTTGCGATCCATTTATGACCGAAATTGGAAAAATGTAGGAAATTTTGCTTAGTAGATGTAACTTTATCATCGCATCTCCATGAAATAAAGGTTATTGATTTTGGGAAGCTTTGAGGTTACAGAGAAAAATTAATCAATGTAATTTTTCTGAAAATTTGCTTTTAAGGATAATGAATATTCCGGTTATCTTTGAATATCTCAAAATGTGCAGTCCCGATGTTATTTATGTTATTGTATGAATCTTAATCCCTAATGGGTTTTAGTGAAGCTGTAGGAAGGAGAAAATGGTTGTTGATAAAGGCAAATCTAACTCTTTAAAGTAGTTCTTTGGTTATCTAGTTAATAAAATTGTAAAATTGCCATAGTGTGAACATTGCCAAGAGAGTTTTATTTGATGCGCGGCTTCAGTAAAATAAAATTTGTTCAAGCAATAAATGATGCCAGACAAATTACAAGAAAAGTGTTTGGCCAGCGTCACAGAACGCATACATTTCGTTCGCCTCTTGCCAGCTCTTCACACAGAATCATTTTATCAATTCCAAAAAAATTCTATAAAAAATTCTACAGAAAAATCTAAATTCTCGTATGCCTATGCGATCCTACTGCTGTGGAGATGCCAGAAATGCTTCGGAGTACTATACACACGGATACCACAATATAATATAGCTTTGCATGTATATATAGTGATTTGTTTCAATTTAAAAATTGCATACTTTTATGTGGTTATGTTCCACTGTGCTTTTGAGAACAGAAATCGGGGGCCTTTTTTTGTGGTGGTAACCTCCCTTAAATGAAACATTTTGATAGGACCATATTTCAATTAGGTTGAAATGTTCGCAATAAAATTACCGAAAATGGTGTAAGTATACTATGAAAAACAAAAATTTTGAAATGTACCGTAAATCTATCATTATGTGATTCAGTGAAAGTGTCAATTTATTGAAACAAGATACCAAACAAGCCCAATGGAATCACATGATGCCATATGCTTTTACTAAGAATATAAAAAATTTGAAACGCCAATTATTGACATATCTATTCATTCTGAAGCTAAACACCTTAAAAATAACTTTTTAAAAATTTTCGCATTTAAAAGAATATATGTATTCACAAAATAAAAACCTTAAACTTTACGTTTTACTTCAACGGCAAATGAACCAAAGAGTAGATTGTAAATCAACAAAAATAATGTCTGCTGTATGTGGATTGGAATGAAATCCACTTTGTGGATAAAATGAAATATAAGCTGGAAATTTATCATCTTTATTAGACTGAAATTCATTGAAAAAAAATTTTTTTTTTCCCCAATGGATGTACAAAATACATTGAGATGCAGAAAAATATCGAACTTTTCGACACAGCGATCAGAGAGATAACCACACTGATGAGACCTCTGAAAATATGCAGTAGACATTAGAAGAATTTAGTTTAGTTTTAGGAGGTTTTATTTATCTGGCATCACATGATGCCGTTGGCCATGAAAAGGTTAAGGACCCCTGCATCCCCAGGATGATAGTCAGTGCGCTTACCAACTGGCCTACCGAAGCCACCAATACCAATTCCATATATGTAAGTTATAGAATTTTTCGTATTTCTTTCGCGAATAGTTCTTTGGACAGTAATGGCCGGTTTTACAGTGCAGTCTTAAGCCAAGGCGTATTCCAGTTTTACAGTCGAGGCTTTAGTGATATCACTAGTTAAAGCTAAGCTGAAATTAAGCCCATTATCTCGAAGACTTAAGCCACAGATGTTGCGCTGAAACAAATATGGTAATTATTGCTAAATATACATTTTGCCAAAATTTATATTTTAAAACTAAATTGAAAAGCGAAAAATAGTTATCTAGTTACCAATTTTCAGTGCTGTCAGATAACTATTGTCAGCATACTATTTGACGTTTTTAGGAAGAAACCAAACAGTTTGAAACAAAAATGGATTGTTTATCAAATTCAGAGGATATAAGCGCCGATAAAATGCATAATATATAATATCGCAAAGTCTGACCAGTGAAAAAATGATAAGAAAGCGCCTGCAACATTTCGATAAATGGGATGACTTTGATTTTTATTTTCGGTTCCGAATGTCGAAACATTCGGTTATGATGATTTTGGATCTGATACACTCCCAGATAAAATGCTCGACTGTCTGATAAATAAGTTAGCTATAATGAAGTGCGAAATTAAAAATATTATAATACATACATCCTCTCCTCATGATGTAATTTTTACCAATATATGCAACGTTTATCAAAATGCCGCGAGCAATGCCATATTTTTGATTCTAAGAGACTTTAATCTTCCCAACATATCTTGGTCAGCTAGTGATGTGGGTAACTCAGTGCAAATTGACGACGTAAATAATCGAACCACGTTCTCTTTGTTAAATTTTATGTCTTTCTGCCAACTTGAACAACTAAATAGCATTCCAAATTGCAATCAGAGATACCTGGAGCTGATTTTGTTTAATGCCGATCTGGGTTATTCTAATGTTAGACAGCCCTTCTGTCCTCTTTCCCGTGTCGATATTCACCACCCTCCTCTTCTACTACATCTGAAATCTAAGAAAGTGCCCCACCTTGATGAAAAAATTAATAAGTCCTTATCCTGCGCGCTGACTATGATGCTATTAATAATTTTCTGTCTGAAATTGACTTGACGTGCCTGCAGCACCTTGAGGTGAACCAAGCCTTTCAAGTATTTTATAATCATCTCAACATGGCAATTGAAAATTATATTCCTCGAATATCGAAGAGACGGAGCATTTGTCCTGTATGGTTCTCTCAGAATGTAATTTAAGCTGTGAGACTCAAGGAAAAATATAGATTAAAGTATATAAAATCCAAGCATCCTGAGGACTACACTACCTTTAGCTACCTCCGCAGCAAAGTAAAAAACATGATTGGAGTATGCTATAAAAAATATGTTCAAAACATCGAAAATTCCATATCCTCCAACCCAAAGACTTTTTGGTCTTATGCAAAGAGCGTGAAGCTTTCTGGCTCCTACCCTAGGGAAATGCTCTATGATGAAATATCTGCCAACAAATCAGAAAGTATATGAAACTTGTTTGCTAAACACTTTCAGACCACATTTGATGACAACCAGAATTCAACTATCCGTAATACGTCTGATGAAACTCTTTATAGCTGCCTAAATATCCCTGTCATACATTATACTGAGGTTCGAGTATTACTTGCGTTGTTGGATGAAAACAAAAATTCGGGTCCAGATGGTATTCCTAACACATTTTACAAGAACTGTTCCTCAGTTCTATCGCACCCTATTACCGTATTGATAAATTCTGTTATCTCCAAACATACTTATCCAGACGTTCTTAAGGACTTGTATGTTTACCCTGCGTTCAAAGCTGCCTTAGCTTTGATTATCGAAAGACTAATCTACAATAATCTACTGCCGCAAATAAAACCCTACATCAGTCCACAACAACATGGCTTCCTGTTAGGTCGTTCTGTAACTAATCTTTCGTTATTCACAGACTTTATTGCCCTAGGTCTTGATGAAGTTAAACAGGTTGATGTTTTTTATGCGGACATATCTAACGCATCAACCACAATATTGTTACGGCTAAGATGAAGAAAATGGGCTTTGACTCTAGCAGTACCCTCTGGTTTCAATCATATCTCTCGAATCGACAGCTCTCTGTTGTAATAAATGGTTTCTCATCTTACCTGTATATCAAAACTTCGGGCATACCCCAAGGCTCGATTCTTGGCCCGCTTATTTTCTTATTATACGTTAATGATCTTCCAAAAGAACTCTGCTGCTTGTCTTTAATCTATGCTGATGACACCAAAATTTATAGAGGAATAAATGAACCATCTGACTGCCAGTATCTCCATAATGACATTCAGAAGCTCTTCTCTTGGTGTAACAAAATCTAGTTGTCCCTAAACGTGGACAAATGCAAATGAATTTCTTTTACAAAAAAACGCACTACGCTGTACTGAGAATTTAAGTTGGGCACTCTTCCAGTTACTCGTGTCTCAGAAATAAATGACTTGGGAGTACAATTTGATAGTAAGCTATTGTTTGACTCTCACATTAATAGTATCACCAATAAAGCTTTTAAAACTCTGGGGTTTATCTACCCATAAAACTATGTACAATACCCTAGTTAGATCCATATTAGATTACGCTTTCCCAATCTGGAATCCCTTTAACACAACATGCAAAAATAAAATCCAGAGTGTCCGCACTTCAAACTTACGGGCTCATATGAACACTATGATGGCAGATTGACTAGATACTCCATAGTATCCCTGGAAGCACGTCGTTCCTATCTTGATGAAACTTTGTTATTTAAAATATTACACGGCTCTATTGATTCTTCTGGACTTTTGTTCAAATTAAAAATAAACTTTCCTAGTCGTTTAGCTCGACAGATATCTATGTTTCACATTGAGCCATCCCGTTCCAACTTGCGTTTCAGGTCACCTTTAGTTAGAATTCAAAGGGCCCATAATACCTTATACAATGATTTGGATATATTCAGTGACAGCTGCGCGTATTTTAAGCGCAGCCTCTTAGCTGAAATTAAAGCTCTGGATAATTTCTCCATTCTGAATTGATCAACTTAACTTTAAATTTTATTTACTTCCTTCCTTCACTTTCTCTTTTCTGTGTGCTAACCTCGCTGTATGCTCTATTGCCCTCTCTTCCCTTTGCATTACCTCCATTATGCTGTTTAAAGTTAAGTTAATTTCTAGCTTTACTCCTACTATGTGTTACTCTACTTTTAATTCTGTATTTCTATTATCCTTAGTTTTACTTAAGGTTTTTGATTTATATAAATGAATTTAGATAGTAGGGTAATTCGAGGTGAGATGGTACGTTATTTTTTAAGTCCGAATTACTTTTGACAAAAATATCTTACAAATTAAAACTACTTTGCAAATTAAATAACGAACGAAACTTAACTTTATTTCATAACAAAAATAAAAAATACATAATTGCCCATCTCACCTAGCTTCTTGAGGTGAGTTGGTACAGTGAAAGAGGTGTGATGGGACACGTCAAAATGATGTCATTTATAGTCCTAAATGCTTGCTTTGGCGCAGCTTTCACAGGCGTTTGCATATTTAGAGCAAAATTCATGGTACCAAAATTTACAAACAACGCATTGTAACCAATCTTCCGTTTTCCTTGTTTGATTGTAGTCCTCTCCGCAACCAATGCACTTATTGTCATCGAACTCCGGCTCAAAATCGTTATCATTTTCATCCAGGTGAAGAGAGGTTGTCGAGCTTTCCGAAGAAGAAAAGTCTGTGCTTCTTTTTTTTTACTGCAGTCTTTTTAACGATTCTTCCGTGCTTTAATATGCTTGTGGTTTTTGATATCTGTTGTTGGGGAGCAGGCTTAAGAGCTTGTAGGCGAATTTTCCACAACATCCGTTTCAGAATGTCCGTCAAGAAGCAGCTCAACAGGTCCAGTTGGTTTTCTTGGTACAAACTGATTTTTGAGCCAATCGTAAAAGATATCGGCAGTAACATAAGCTGACTTTTGCGACATCATGACAACAGAACGAGAGAGCATCCCTTCTTCAAATCCTGGCTTCTTTATTTTTCCTTTCAAAATGCAGGTTGGTGGAATAAATAGCCCCTCAGCATTGCAGCATGCAATAACAGATACTGTTTCACCCTTTTCTCCGGACGAAATTGCTGCTACGTTATTCGAGTCTTTCTCCGCAATAACTTGTCCTGCTTTATTATTTAACTGGACACCTGTCTCGTCCTCGTTAAAGATGTGTCCAAGCTTATCATGAAGGTTATTGTCTAATAGGACTCTTTCCAAAATTTCGAAATAGTTTCTTACATCCCTTTTGTTCATCCCTTGTGAACGATTTATAGAGACACTTTCGGATTTTCTAACAGATAATTGCGAGTTTCGTCTTTAAAACGAGCTCAGCCACTGGTATCCTGCCATTCCACGTTGCCTGTCGAATTTGTGCGGAATCCGGAGTTGTTCTGCCAAGTTAAATGCCATTCTCCTCACTGTATCTCGTTAGGGAGCGAATCCGTTCCTTTGCAGTTTTGTTATGAGTCGCACAATCTTCATCTCATTCTCTTCAGTTAGTGTACAGCTTGTTGTCGTTTTTGATTATTCTCCGGCTTAACGTAGAATGTGGAATTTTAATATGGCGGGCAGTTTCACTTAACTTCATTTTGCCATCCTGGACTTGAGCAATAGCCTCCAACAAATTAGACTCGCTCCAATTTCCCCTTAAAGCAGACTTTCGAATGTACTTTGTCGGCATTCCTACTGTAAAACCTATATTAATTAAGTGCTTATAGAACAAGAGTATAATCTAAGTCGAAAAGTTAGTTATTTTATTAAATACAAAGAACTGAAAACTTTAATAAATGAAAATTTTAAGAAACATGTTGTCCCATCTCTCCTTTGGAAAAATGTCCCATCTCTCCTTTTCAGGTTACTTCATAAAACACATAATTTTTTAGAATGTTAATCTCTAACTGACTTTGTTTATCAAACACAAAATATCAAGGAGCATTACTTACATGTGTCCAGTCGCCAATTTCTGAAAAGAATATTTGTCACTTGGATTGTTTTGGATTCTTAGAAATTGTAAACCTTCACAAGGGATAAGAACTAAACCGCATAACACAAGCACTCATTAACGACTGGCAATCATCAGTTCAGTGGAGCATTAGACAATGAATGTTGTTTCGTGTTTCGACAAGTTGCAAGTTAAGAGAAATCAAGCTGTCCCATCTCACCTCCTGTCCCATCTCTCCTCGAATTACGTCTATGTCATTGAATTTATCTGTGAATACATTATTTAATTTTATACTATTCCTTTTCCAATGAAATTATTGTTTATCATCCTCTGTATCTAGGTTTTAGGTTCCTTCTGTATATCTGATAGTTGGTTCTTTTTCTTTTTTTCTCCCTTTGAAGTCAATTAGCGCTAACCAAACGGTAGTAAGTAATTGTATTTATGTATCTGTTTACTAACGTATTAATTTTTATAAATAAATAAATAGGAAGAGGATGAAATTAACCCGAAACACAATACGATATTTTGATGACTTCTTCTTCTTTCTGATTCATAATGGAAATTTTTCTTTCAAAATTTCGCTTTTACTGCAGTGCTGATAACTTATTGTTTTTCTTACCTCCGGTTTAACTAAGCCTCAGCTTACAAAGTACTATGAAATGGACTGGGTTTAAGTTCGGGGTTTAGAACAAAGTGATGGTCACTGCGCGAACCCCTGCGATCATCCTCACTTGGACCATTTGTGGTCGATTGTGATACCACTTTATTGGGACCTTACCTGAGAAAGATACCTCAGATTAAGGAGGTGCGCTGAAATCAGTCATAAGAGTTAATAAACCTAACCAAACCAGGTTCTCCAATTCATTGGCTGCTAGTTCCCCGAATTCGTTGAAGAAGTAGCTGTGGTACACATATCTCCTACGCTAGGCAAGGTTAGGGCATTCACACATCAGATGCTGAACGCTCCCAACCTCTTCCTCATTCATAAAGCTTCTGCATAATTCATTGTATAAATCAAGCATAAGAATTCTATTTCGTTTCTTATAAACCAATATTTCTTCTATAATTGATGTAACAAAAGTACGAATCCCTCTCTCTCTAAATATACTCAGTAATTGCATTGCTTATTAAGTATCTGCAGATTATAAAAGTGAAGCAACAATTACTGTCATTCCGCAAAACTCTTATAACTACTGGCTTGCATTAAAATATCTCTCTCTCTGCATTGACCCATCCTATAATTGGAAATTTTCCTCCTTGGTTAATATCCTGCAATTTACGGTTATGCTTGACATGACACGCCATTCCTTTTAAAAGCGGACAGAGAGCTTATCAAAGTCAAAATTTATGGCACTATTCCAACAGAGATATGTCAGCTGTCTGCAACAAAAGTGGAACAAATTATTCATTCTACTATACTTGATCTCTCTATGCAGGTCCTGTTTCCTATATGTAACTCCCTGTGGGGGATGCTGTGAGTAGGACTCCAGTGAAATTTATAATACATGCGCAAGCATTGCACCCAATTTAGAAGAACACAAAACTGACATTCAGTGATATTTGAATGCAAGGAAGGAGTTCAGTAGTTTCATCGTTCAGGTCCATTCCAGTATGAATCCCTGGCGATTTAGTGTGAACAGGGGAAATTACCGAACCGAATGCACTATTTGTCCTCATTAAAATTGCATTAGAGCTCATCAGGAAATTCGATTGCGTCATAATAAGAAGAAAAAGATTATTGGGAATAATACAACAACTACAAATCCTGATGCCCTCATTAAGGATCTACTAAGAGGACGGTGCCCATGGGGAAACCTTAATATTTTCCGGGGCCCAAAAGTAGAAAAGTTATTTTCTCTGTTTGCCAAAAACAAACGCAACATTTGGTGCCGAACGTGATGATATTCCACAAATTCCAGATATAAGACAGAATCGTGTTATATATGGATGTGTATGTGTGTTTGAATATGTATTGTATGTGGAGAGGGCGGAAGGGTAAAGATTTTCCTTTGACATGGTCACATCAATAAAGCAAACCCAGATAACTTCCGTTCTTGATGATATCGCCGTAATATTTATGAAATGCAAAGAAAAACGATACCCGCTTAAGGATAGACAGACGTGACAAGACTTTTCCCAGGATATTGATGTGAACAAAATAACGGTCTCAAATTTGGTGTGGTTTACTGTGGGAGAATGACAGATTGTCGATATTCAAGGATTTTGCATTTTGGGATTATTTTGTGGGATTTACTGTTTGGCAGACTGTTGGAAATTGTCAGATTCATTGTAGCACAACAATTGAAGATGAAAAGAGTGAAATTCTTTTATTTATTATTTTTTTTTTGTGTAGAACTTTATTTCGAATTCAAAGAGCGCTGGGTCGATTGCATCATTATTAAGGGGAGAAAAAAAGAGCTTGCACATAACAGATAAATTATAAGAAAGAAGTGCTTTCTCAACTCTTGATCTCATGAGATTCCATTTATATTTGAGGTCATCTCTTTATAATATCAGGTCACGTGTTTATGATACACTTCATCGCGATATCATAGTAGAATGGCAGGAGTTATTGAAAGTAATCTTCTTATCACAAGCTGGCAAATAATTGGGATTTACTTAACTCAAACTATGTAGAGTGATAATCTCTCCTTTCAAGAATACTTTGAAGTATATAGGAAGATTGTATAATCAAGGCTCTAAAATAGGGTCAACATGTGAAAGTGTCAATAACTAGACTAAGAAGATGGAACACTGTTTATATCTAGGTCTGAAGTTTTAAAACTAGGAAGGTTGAAAGTTTATCTCCTTTACATTAATCACTACTGTAGAGACGGTTAAGATTAAAAGTAGGGGCAACTAGGCCATTAGGATCCTGTGGACACATTGATCAGAATTAATTTATAGTGTTCTCCCCTAAAGTGGTTAGGCTAAATCTATCAGCTTTACGAGCTTGATTATTGCGCCTTGGAGGTTAGCTTGCAAGCCTTATTGCAGACAAGGCTGCCGGTATGCGATAAAAACTTAGGGTTTGCGACAATTATTTTCTTCTAAATAGTTTACAGCCTGAGCAATGATTTGACATAATGCATTTATCCTCAACTTCTTGTTGAAATCATCGGATTTAGATTACATTACATTAGATTGAACCAGAGGTTTGGGATCCCGAGGGATCCCCCAAACGTAGGCCAAGTCAAGGCCCATTGTTCACCCTCCAGAGCTATGAGCGATTGCTCATAGGTCCCAACTGGACGCTCCTATTAATTTGTGTATTGGCCTCCAGCCCTCCTTACCGGGGCGTCGTGTAACTCGTCCAGGAGGTGTGAGCCAAGGAATCTGTAACGTATTCCTGAGAGTGCCGGGCAACGACAAAGATCAATGTTTCAGACTCCTCTCCGCACTCCTGCATGTAGAATCATCAACAAGTCTCTTCCTGTGATGGTGACCCCTCAGAGAGGAGTGCCCAGCGAGATGGACACTAGAGCTTTCAGGGTTGGCATGTTAAGTCCTAGGAGCTTGTTTGTTTGATTTGGGGTTGGTTTACCCCACAGTTCCTTTGTTGTTCTACGCGAGGGATCTTCTATTCAAAGGCGACTGTGTTGACGGTCAGTCCAGCTTGAAATGATTGAGACAAGGCGTTTTGGTACAATCCCGACTGTAGAAACATAGGATTTAGTCAGCATACGCAAATTGAATTCTGGATTTATCTTCAGGATCATAATCAACTGTACTGCTCCCTATTAAATTCAGAAAGTTCGATAAAGAATTCATCAAATGTCTGAATTTAAAATTCCTCAATAAATTTATCGTAGTACGTTTGCCAGACCTATTTTGGGACAATCTTTCTTGCTGGCCTTATTGATTGGCCCTTCAAATGTTGGCAAAGTATAATCAGATTGACAGGGCAAAAGATGCGTTACGTCAGGGATACAAGATTTGCCTTTCGTTGTTTTTGCATTTGGTTGTTAACAAAAATTGATTCATTGTTCTGCTTGAAAAGATTCAAGTCTAATGAAGTAATAAGCTACATCAGTTGTTCACCTCAACCTAGCTGCCTAGTTCATGTCTATTGAATTTTCTCTAAAGTTTATATTTCTGAATCCTCAGAGAGGTATGCAGAGGTTTTTTATCTCTTCATCGATACCTCAACCGTGACATCAATTAGATTTTGGAGCACAAGTATCAAATAGAATGAAATTGATTGTTGGCTCCTTAAGGAATACATTCAATGTCATATTCATTTGATGTTATTTTGATTTGGGGAGATGAAGTAAAAGTTTTTCTTTTTAATCATTCGGGTATAAGCCGCATTTATTGAGATATACATAATGCAGGAATCTAAGTTAGCTAAAAGTACAGCGCCATCTCTTAAGCGTTTTGTTGTTGTACTTGAGTAGCTACTTGTATATTTCATAGGATCGTTTAGTTGCTCTATTTGAAATGCTCAATTAATTATTTGCGGAAATTTCAGCTTTGACAGAAAGTTTTCTCAAGTAACTCAGTCAGACATTTAATTTGCTAGTTGCTTGCTGCTGCAGGGCCGTGGCTTCAAGATTAGAATTTTCGCAATTTTAAGCGCTAATTCAAGGTAGCCTGCTTTGATAAACCTTAAACATTTCCGGAAATCGATAATATTTGAGAAACAGAGCCTCTTCACACTTTTACTTCTTAATAAAATCCACTAACTCATATAAAGGATCAGGTTTTGGGTGTAGTTTTAGGTGGAGTACTGAGTGCATTTCCCAAGTTTATTAGTTCCAGAGCAGATAGATGGAGCTATTGGAGTACAGTATCTCAAGACGATACCTATTTTCTACTTCTTCCTTATGAATAAATAGTCATATGACCTTTTACACAATTTTCAGTTATACCGTGGTATCTTTAAGGTAAGGTGGTCGACAGGAAACATATCCTCTTAACAGCAAGTACAATAATTTCGGATAAGAATTTGGGAGCTCTATATCACTCGGAATACTTTTTATTCTTACGCTTATTTCTACTCTATTGAATCTTCAAGTTTTTGATTATTAAGGAGTTTATCCTTTAGAGTTACTACGCTTGAAAAATGTCCTTGCACTTTTAATAAGGATTCAATGCTAACATCTGGGCCTGAATGTAGGTTGATCAAACAGTTTTGTCCGTTTTTCCGTTTTAGTAAAATGTTGTTTTTTTTTTTTTTTAGTCAACGAGGTGTGCGGAGCTCTAATTATTTTAATTGTTTATAAAAAGTGAAGAGGTTGACTAGATTTCTTAATTCTGTAAGTTTTTCCTTTATTTTTATGGGGGTGCGTTGGACCCCTTAAAAATGTTTTTTTAATCGTGTGGGGTTATGTAGAATAGAATAGAAGAATAGCAGAGCATTTATTAAAACATTTTAGCTTAAGCTACGCCAAAAACGTTAGGTACAACGAGTTTGAAATAGATAACAGTATCATATCGAATGTGAATAAAAGGGCAGCGAACGAGATGACAGGACGATTATCGTGTGCTCTTGTCGTTGAATTAGTCAACACGACTTGCGGATAGGACTGGACGGGAGATGTGTCTGGTCGAGCTGCTGGAAGGGTACTGAGCAATTTATCAGGGCTGACTGGCTTTTATAGCCAGTTTTCTGGTAGTCCACTGGTAGGGGTCAACTCTTATTACTCTGGAGTTAACTTCTCGATGTCGGATATTTTACGTCATCGGTGATTTCGATTTCGGCTCGTGTCCGCTTGGACGCTGGGTGATCAACTGAATGATCTCCCTACTGGCGGGGTGGTCGGCTATTTATAGGCAGTCTGGCTGCTGGTGTCGGGTGTAGAATATTTGTTCTACTATCACGCCACCAGCACGGGTCACTATTGCGCTGCTGATCAGTAGTGTGCTCCATTCTCGGCGCCTGGCGTTGTTGCGGCGGCTGCTAGGTGATTCATTTTTGCTGGTGTCTATCTGGAATGTATGTAACTTCGTTACAAGCAATAAACTTCAATACTTCTCCTCTTTTACCTCCTCCATCTCCCTTTTTTCCTCTTCTCTTTTTCCCTATCCTCATTTCTTTTCATTTTATCAATGATAAGAGCGTTGAGGGTGATAATAATGAATTTACCGGGGGGGGGGGGCAGAAGATTGAGAAGAGCATCCTGCATGGGAGGCAGGAGATGCATCATAAAGGCTTGTTTGGAAACAAAGTGTCAGAAACTGTTCCCCTATAGTGATCGTATTGAAAATTGGAAGAGACATCCGCAGACTGCCTGTATATGCATGTTTTCCTGTGTCTGGTTGAAACACGCATAATAAAATTGGCTAGTTTAAGTCTCAGGGCTAGCTGGAGAAATCCAAGCGCATCCGTGTCCAAAGTTGCTTTAAGTAAGCCTGAAAGAACGTGGCGCAGTCTTCTTCCTTGAAGAAATGAATAAAGCTTTTTTCTGAGTTGGGGTTGCAAGGAAGATGAGGGTCGTCTGAAGGCCTCTCCCTTCTCAACGGTTTGGTGGAAAGACTGGTGAATACCCAAACTGGTGCATAAAGCTGGCAGCAGATGCTCAGAAGTAATAAAACTAGCTTCAGGAATATTATTGAAAATTAATGTGCGCCTCTTGGTACTAATCTGAGAGTAAGATTTGAGTATTTCAATGTCTTTACTGATCCTCAAGATAGCGTGCGTTTTGATGTGATCAAGATCTTTGCTAAGCTTCACAATTTCAGAGTGGAGGCAAACGATACCACGGGACAGCGAATCTTTGTATTAACCTCCACAAGTGATATTTGTGAGAAACACCAGTCTTGACGTTCTTGCCGGGGACAACCGAGGCCACAGAGTCACAATTTATGTGGGATTTAGCCGTATTAAGGCAGACCGCGCAGATCCAGTTGACGCCCTTGTCTTGATAAACAGTTAAGTAATCTACCACAGAGATATTGACACAGACTGCGTGAAACAAGCGCGAACAAGCATCACAGGTTATTCAGGTGACAGTTTTCTCATTGCCACACTTAACCTGATCGACCTCAGTGCATTCAACACAACCAACTTCTCTAAGGTCGGGGGCAGCCTTGGCTTTAGTCTTAAATAAATTTTTTCGTTTCAAAACAACTTTTTTCTTATGTTGATTAGTAGTTTCATTGTATGATGTCTGTTCTTCATTCCTTTTTTTCCCCAACAAACATATATCTTCTTCCACTTGTGATTCTAATGCACCTATTTCATATTCATCTATCGGAACTTCCTCATTTAAAAGTTCCTCGGGTATTGTTGCATCTTCAAGAAAAGCTAATTGCAGATGCTTCTGTAATTCAGGCTTATTCCCGACTGTGAGTAAACTACGAAGTTTTAATTCCCTCCTTAGGTCAGTAACCTTCATTTTCAACACATCCGTTTTAGACATGATTAATGACTTAAAAAAAAACACAGAGCCTTGAAAATTTTGACAATGCCTCGAGGAAGCCTCGAGGCCTGGAATTGCTTCTGATTTTAGTTTCATTGAAGGTAGTAAATGTCCGTTTTATTTGTTGGGCAAAATGCAATCTGATTGATCTGTAATCGGTAATTATGATTACAGCTTGATAATATTAATCACAAAAGTAATTATTTTTGGCGATTAATGATTGATCAATTGTAATCGTAATCATGATTACATGATTAAATTTTTAGATTACAAATTTGCAAGAGTTTAAAAATTGTAGTTAAAAGTGGCATATATGTAAACCTTCATTCTCACTTTTGCTGTCATATCAGTAAAATTTAACTATTTCAACTCTTCGAGAATACTTCTAATTGATGTATGTATGCTACAGTTCAGATAAGCTCGCATTGCCTTATTCTGCAATAGTTGCAGTCTCCCCTTGGATTCATTCGAACTAGCATATAATAATGTGGAAGTGGAGCAATATGAAAAGTGTGGCAAAATCAAAGGGTTAAAAAGCATTATTGCATTTTTCGTGTTCAACGACTTTCTTATACGCCCCAGAAATCTAATCTTATTCGCTAGCTTTATGCACACATAATCAAGATCCTCGAATTTATGTTGATGATCAGGTATGTGCGAGTCTATATCAAGAGAACCACTTACATTCCTTGCACTGACGATCTGAAATTGTTTGTTTTCTTATGGCCAGTTTCACAGTCTGAGTTTAAACCAAATATTTAGTTTAAACTCGACGAATGAGTTTCACAGTTTGGTTTAAACCATGCCATCCCTCGGTTTAAACTCAAGATAAAAGTATTTGAAAAGTGTGACATTTTATTTTGACAGAAGCATTGTTTGTTTGTATCAAGAAAATAATTTTATCATGGATTTAGATTTAGACATTCCTAGCGATGAAGAAGATTTTTTTGAGTTAAATTTTAAACTCTGTCGACAACTGACAGTAATTAGAAATCGGCCAAATCAATTTAATGAGTGGGACGACGTTGATTTTTATGCTAGGCTCCGTTTAAGTAAAGAACTTTGTCACTTTATCTTTTCTTGCGCTCTATTATATATCTTTCTTTATGCACTAGAGAAGGCATTAGCTCAACTTCACTTATGCTAAAATTTGCATCCTTTTTGAATGTTGGCATATTTATGTTGGCATAATTAGCAAATATAACTACATATTTTTATTTTTTACTTTCTGATGTTTACTTTTTCCGATTGACAGATTGATTGATAGAAAAATTGCTTCACAATGGTGGCGATAACTAATTTAGTTCACAATTTAATCAGTACTACCAACGTTACTAAAAGAATGCACTGTGAAACCCGATTTGGTTTAAACTACGTTTAAACTTGGAGGATGGTTTAAACTAAGCCTTGGTTTAAACTCGACTGTGAAACTGGCCATTAGAACTACATTTTTAAATCTCTTGAAAAGTTTCATTTGTAATAAAAAAAAAATGTTATCCTGTAATCAATATTACGGTTATATTTTCATACGATTACTCGATGTAATCATGATTATTGATTAATGTGCAATCATGATTATTATTGTGATTACAAATGTAGTTGATTACGCCTTGCATTCCCATTGTAATTGAGGAAGGCTCCGTTCTAATTTTCCTTTGACTTTTGTCAAATTTCTTTCATTTAAAGAAAATTTTGATTAAAATTTTTTTATTCATATATACCGGATTTTTTTTTGAGTATATGTATCTTACTTTGAGTGTATCAGCATCAGGAATGTTAATCCGTATTACTTCTAGATCGATCAGATATCTATCGCTTAAAGAATTGCCTCAGATTAATGCATAAGCGAATAATTCTAAAAGAGATAATTATCTTATAACACAAAAACTTTAAAATTCTCTAGACCACTGCTATATGAAGCTTATGAGACCATTGTCAGGTTTAGTGGCATTTAAAAGAAAACATAATCAATGATGAGCATACATTTGAAATTGTCTCAATGGAAGACTTATTAACTTATAACTTTGTCCAACTCTTATTATTATCTAAAAGCTTTGTTTTTTATTCGAGAATTTCATATAGAAAATTTTTTAATATTCTTCTTGTAACAATTTCCAAGCTTATCTGGAACTTCAGCATGAATGATTTAGCTACATTTATTACTGAAGCAAAATTCTCTACAGAGAAAGTACTCGCTACTTAAGCGCTAGAGAGAAAGATAAAAAATGCAACTTAATTTCATCGCCAAAGTGCCAGTCTCCTCTAGTTTCCTATTAGTCTCATTACGACATTTAGTACTTTTTAGGTAAAACAAATTTGTTAATTTTTTTTTCAATAACTACTTTTTTTTATTATTGTCATTTTTAAGATTTTTCTAAGGATCTCATTTTATTCCATATGAAATAACTTCAACGAAAAGTAATGCGCAGTTCCACTGAACAGACAATTACCATTTTGTCTGTTACAAAGGGACACAAAAAAGGATAATGCAGAGAACAGTGTAATCCTTTCAGCTGTCTCATCCGGTTATTCAGAAATTTTTCTTCTCTGTTTCCTTTAATGCCGTCATCAGTTATATTGCAATTTAAGGGACAAGCAAAAATTTTCATTCTACGATATTCTCTCTGAAACCATCAGGATAAATGAAGATAATCCTTTTCTTTGGACGATTACCCAAGAGCTCCGCCATTTCTATGTTCTTAGATTTGGAGTGAATTTATTTCTTTAAATTCATCACATGATTTTATGTACACAGAAATTCAAACTTAGTTCATCTTATGTGTCGGTGGGAATGTTTATGCCCTTCGTTTCCCGTTATAGCACTTCAGCTTTGTATTATCCCGCATTACACTGAAGAAGTATACAACTGGGACCTATAAGGATGAAGAATATCTACTTGGAATGGCTTATAAGGATTTATTTTACAACTCTGGATTAAAGGAACAATATGAGCAATGAGATCTGACAACATGTGCGTATGTATGAATGTATGTATGTATGTGTGAAGGGGATTCTTTATTTGAAAGGCTTGCCGACGACGACGGTAGATTTATTGCGAATCCTTAAGTCGTAGATTCCAATTTTTTTTTTGAATTTGTTATTTTCTATATATTTAAATAAATTGTAACTTTTTTTTTTTTGGTAATTTAAATCCTTTATTATAATCCCAATTTTCTTTTATCTCATTACAGCTGCTCTACCCGAAGTAATCCTTCGTAATTGCAGAAATTGTTCTCCTCAACAAGCACAGAATGCACAGAAATTAACAAGTTTCCTGCAAACACGATATCCAGAAGTGTGGGCAATGTTAATTCGAAAATACCGAGGAGTTTAAGATGCGCTTTATAAAAAAAAATATATTTAATAAATTACAACCATATCAAAAATTTAATTTAGTTTTATAATAAAATTGATAAAAAAAACTTAAATGGAAAAAAGAAACGAGAAACGATGAAATCATATCAAAATTCTTCACGATGCAATTTTTAATATTTCCGAAGCAATGGAATTTCATGGGAATCAGGCAGGCATAAGCCATATCAGGAGAAGTTCAATATCGGAAGGATGAATATTAATTATGCACTGAAAACGGACATTCTCCCTTTAGCTTTGTGGTGGAAATTTCTCCTTTTAATTGACTGCATATGTTTTGATTTTATTGTAAAATACAAAAAAAAAAAAGGATTTGTTTAAATGTGAATCAATAAAATTCTTTTAATCTGGAGAGAATTGTGATATCAATTTCTAATTTTTGTTTTTGTATATTGTTCTTTGTTTACATTTTGTCATATTTAATTGACACACGTGTAGGGAAAGAGTGCGCTAAAGTGAGACATTTTTTTTTTAATCAATTTGCACTCTATATAAATTTATACCTACTTATCGCAATGATTGTGTACTGCTAATAAGCTTATTGGTAGAGTAATATTCTGCCTTTAAAATGCATTCAGAAATAATAATAATAATTATCATAATATATATATTTTCCTGGTGAATGACACTACGAGATTTACAATCTTTTACATTAGCATTGTCCAGACGACTAAATCAAAATTCAAATTAGAATAAAAATCAAATCCAAAATCAAGACTAACATCAGAATCAAAACCAAAATTAAAGTTAAAATAAAAAATTAAAACCAAAATCAAAATTACCATTAAAAATAAAATAAAAACAAACAAAAGATCAGAATTAAAATCAAAATTAAAATTTAAATCAAATTCAAATTAAAAACAAAATCAAAAAAATTCAAAATTTGAATTAAAAGGTTCGAAGTAAAAAATAAAAAGAATAAAAGATAACAAATGCGTGTATTTCGGAGACAAAAAGAACTCTAATCTATGTAGAAACCCAACAAGAAGCTATCTGAATGTTCCAAATAAATTTTCCTGCTGAGTGTTACAACGCACCTTGTTCGACAAAACCGGATTAGCTCAACAATGTAAGAATCCTCAGAGACTGATATTTGTAATTTAGATAGCAAAAACTTACGCCCTCTGGCAGAGCTATAAGGCCGGATCAAGTCAGCTAGAATAGTCAATAGATGCCTGGCTGGAGTTATAAGCTTGTACACAAAAAATAAAACTCTCCGCTTCAGATATATTTCTAACGGGCATCCAAGCAGAGCAATCCTAAGATGAGAAACATGGTCAACTTCGTAATCTAAAAATAAACCCGAAGCAGACAATGAATTCGACATTTAATTTTCTAATGCTGTTTCAATTCAACTTCGTAAAAACAAGGCAACCATGCGTGGGGTATTGAAGGAAAGTCTTTATTAGATAGAAATGACAATGCTTGGGGTGACAATAAAACAACTAGCATCACAGTATTTCATATTTAAATTAATTGTAACGCCCAAGTACGGACTTTGTTCAAGTAGAGAATCACAACACTATCCACAGTAATACTTGGTAATTCCGAAGAGTCCATAAAACTAGTTGAAAGACAATGCACTGAGACTTATTAGAATTTATTTAAAGATTATGTGCAATCGTCTACTTAATAATTTGAAGTAGATCGCTGTTGATCCTATCCACACAATATTTTATCAAATTTATGGGGTGATAGATAAATTTTATCGTCGGCGGAATAAATATAAATATCAGCGGGAAGTTATTGAAATACAGGATAAAGAGTAGAGGTCCAAGAATGGATCCTTGTGGAACTCCATAGGTTAAAGGAAGATAATACAATCAATTTTCTTCATCCAGACATATACGCTGCAGTCTAACGGACAGGAAGTTGTTAATTAAAAGAGTCCCCCCATTTGAAAAATGAAAATTATTCTCAATTTTGCTCAAATGCATTCGAAAAAGAAATCTAGGAAAGTCAAAATGGCGATTTCTCTGTTATTGAGCAATGATCGAATGTCAGTTGGCACCTTCAAGATGGCACTTTCAAAACTAAACGCACGACGAAAAGTAGACTATCATTCACTTATGAGATTATTCTTTATTTTGAAACGTTGAACTTTCCATTACAAGCAACTTTTCCAGGACTATTGAAAGAAAACAAAGCAGGTTGATAGGCCTGTAAATCTCAGGATGAAGATATGCTCCATTTGCTTTGGACTGGTCACTACATTAGAAGTCTTCCAGGGCAATTTAAGGGATATACCATCAGTAACGATGGCATTGATTTATGATAAATATAAAATATAAAATTACTTAATTAGTTCAGTCGTATTCACACCATGAAAACTAAGATTTGTCGCGTTATTATTAGATATGTCCAACATTGGCATACATGATTGAAATCTGCCGATTGTCGATTTCCAACAAAGTACAAAGTTCAACTCGTTGTACTGCATACATCAGCATGACCAGCATTTCAAAGATTACGCTAAAGCATTTTCGGGGTATGACAGGGTACGGTTTGCGTTTGTAGTAGGATCATTTATCTGCTAAAACCATTAAATTCACGTTATTTCTTAAAACATTGTATAATCGAAACGTAGAATATAAATATTCCCGCTCAGTAATCATATCTTCGATCTCCACAGAGAACCATAGGCAAGATTACTTTTCTTCTTAAAGGTACGTATCTATTATACATGTATTCATCAATTGATCCATTAATAAAACATATCTGGTCCTCAACCGACTCGAGGCCTTATATATAGTGTCAGGAACAGTTTACATACCCACGCATAGAGACTCCAGGTTAAGCCTATGGAAATTCCTATAATGACCATATTGTTTTGGGGAAATTGCATACATACAGCAAAATCAAAAAAAAAATTTCACAGAAAAATGTTATCAATTTTAAAAATTGCTATCCAAAAAGATTGTTGCTAAAACTGTAACTGCAATTGATGAAAGTCGAATAGACGTTTCGTGTCAGCAAGAACTTAATACTCTTCAGTACGGTTCGCTCTTACTTCCCGTATACGCCTGGAAAAATCTAAGTTGACGTCCTCACGAAACTAAAAAATTCGAATACTTCACTTCAAGTTAGATGTGTACACGTTAAAGTCTACCTGGAAGGTAAGAGAAGCTATTTCACGACTAGTAGAGTAAGTTCAATATCATCCCGTCTAACTGTAACAATATCTTCAATTTCAAGTTTCGTGAATTCGCAATTTGTTTTATAAATATCTTGTCCCCTACGGGACTCGAACTCACAATTTTTATAACAGGCCATAGATGGAATAGAAGAATATTTGTGATTTTTAATTAAGAATCGTTAAAAATCAAAATCACAAAAATTCTTCTATTGCTTCGTGAAATTATTTCTACTTCTGTTTCTTCATAGAATCATAATTTCAAGATAATTATCGTTGTCCTTTATGAAAAATAGCACTGTTCTTGTAAACATTAAATTGCATGAAAACTTAGCCCGTAACTTCTGTTTCCTGGCAAAAGATCTTCAACAGATAAATCGTCACAAAATCTGCAATCTCTATAATGGGGAACTTTGAAGATTCATTACAATTTCATCTTTCTCTAGTTTCGAATCTAAATCGCTATTTTTTACGTTACGATAGTCTTCCTTGGGAGTCTTTATATTTTATAACATTGTATTAATTACGTATTTTTTGTTTTATTACTTCGCAACATATAAATTACAAGAGCTCGTCGACTCGCAAAACACGTGGCGCCCATGAAGCTCTCAATCTCTAATTTGTCGCCAACATTATTGACATTTCTTTGTGAACATTTCATTTCATTTCAAAGCATAGGAAATTAAAAGGTAATAGTAATTAAAGTAGTTATTAAAAACTTTAACAAAATTAATTCTTTAATTAGTTTGAGAAATTATGGGTTTTGAGGAGGAATTAATAAAGAGAATGAGGAGAATAGATATCCTGTAGGTACGATAAGCATCATCCCTTTGCAAAAGAAGGATCGAATGTGAAAGGAACTAAACGCGAAGTGTAAGACCGCATTTCCTCTAGGAAGGGAGATTTGAATTGCTTAAACACGTACACTGTATTCGTACGATACGCCACTTCCTTATTAGTTATTTATACAATGGCTATACCTAAAGATTTTTTTTTTTTAATTTTTCCTTGTTGCCATTTCTTTCACAATAAATAAAACAGGGATAGCTATAAAACATACTTGTCGCCACGCGCTCACTGTTTTTTAAATATGACATTATCGGTAAGTAAAACGCCCACATTATTGTGTTGCACTCACTGTATTTTGGCCTTAAGAGGAGTCAGTACTCACTAAAAGTTTCAATTTAGTTATCAGAGAGCTTTTAGGCAATAAAATTTTCTATACGGAGGGTTTGTGTCCTGAAAGTGAAAATTTTCATATAAAATTAGCCAAGACCTAGACCAAGACAACATTAGAGACATCTAGCGTAAAAACAGAAAGCCCATAAGCGACAAAACTATACAATTTAAAACGAAAAATGAATATTTGCAGTTCAAATAAATTGAACGTTTTCTAACGAGAATTTGCTCTCCTAAATTTATCTTGCACATAATTTTCAAACATACTATTTTGCTGTGTACTTCAAGAACTTTCAATGAAATTTTTCAATTTCGCTTCAGTGAAATATCGGGAGAAAAAACAAGTACTATTAAAATCAAAGAATTAAAAAAAAGTCCAACTAAAAATGTAAAAATTCGACGTCATTTGTCTTGTTTTATCTTTATCAATTAGTCACAATCTAAAGAAATGAGAATAATTACTAGGACGAATTTGATTTAAAAAACCTCAATTTTTACCATTTTGTAGAAGTTTCCGAGCTAATATTTCCATTCCAATAAATTTATTTTTTATTTTTCCCAACGTTATTCACTAGACTTCTTCTTTACCTTTAAGAGGAGTCAGTACCAAGATTTGCAAGTTTCATACATTTTTCAATGCAAATTTCTAGCAAACTATTTGCAGCAGAATAACGATTTATATCTCAAATTAAAGGTAATGAAGAAGTCTAGTAAATAACGTCGAGAAAAATAAAAAAATGTATATTGGACTGGAGATATTAGCTCGGAAACTTGTAAAAAATGGTAAAAATTGAATTTTTTTAAATCAAATTCCTCTTAGTAGGTATTCTCATTTCTTTACGCTAGATGTCTCTAATGTGACTTGTGGTCTAGGTCTAGGCTAATTTTATATGTATTTTCATACTTTCAGGACACAAACCTACGTATAGTAAGTTTTATTGCCTACAGGCTCGCTGGAATCTAAATTGAAATTTTTGCTGAGTACTGACTCCTCTTAATTTAAGATATTAATCATTATTCTGCTACAATAGTTTGCCAGAAACTCGCATTGAAAAATGTATGAAACTTGCAAGTCTTGGTACAACTTAACTTCTTAGCGTTTTGACACCACCTATACATATGTATAACATATTTCTTATTGCTTGTATTATGTTCAAAACTATAAAATTGTAAAAAAAAAAATGATCGAGTATGTATCTTGCGGTCGAGTAAACGTGTATCATTTAGCTCCGCGAAATTCTTACTAAAGGAGGTATCCTAGTCTAGAAATTCGAAAAAATATATTTTTTTTTGTTTTCATATTTTCAAAGTTTAACTATTCAAGAATATGCCTACAAGAGGATTTTTCAAAATGGTGGCTTGTATCTTTTATATTTAGTGTTCAACTGCATCCAGCTGCTAACAGTTGAATTCTAACTTCTAAACCACTTGGACTTTAAGGGGTAACGCTACTGTAACGGCTAAAAAAAAAAGGTTTTTTCACGAATTTTTTTCTCGCGAAATTAAAGGTGTTTGAAAAAAACCTTTTAAGGGTATTATCGGGCATACATTGAACTTTATTAATAAATTTTTGACAGCGAAAAAAAAAACAAAATGGCGGCTCCATAGCCATCTTCCCGGGACATGTTTCGGAGCAAGTTTAACGCGCTTGGTGGCGACCTCCATTTTCAAATTAAGAAAAAAATTTTCTCGCATGGGACCTTTTTTTTTCTTATTCTAGAAGGTTTAAACTATTTTTTAAGCCAATAAAAAAAAATGATTTTTCAAAAAACTTACAGTGGTGTTACCCCTTAAACGCGTTTTTCTCGAAACTGCCTTTTTCAAGACGATACCCACGATTTCTCAAGTTCTACTGGACCGATTTACTTGAAATTTTTTTGAAAGTCTTCTTTATAGACTTGTCTATGTCCGGAACTAGCCGCATCCCAAATATCAATTTTTACTATTTTTAAAAAATTCGAAAAGTCAAAAAAAGTGGTACAAAAATTGCTTTTTTTTCAGGCAGCGGCCATTTTGTGAAAAAAAAATTTTTTTCAACTTTTCCCTAGTTCCGGACATAGCAACATTACTCTAGACTAATAATCTTTTTTATTTTTAATTTTTTTGATTGCTGGGCGGGTTGGAATCGTGGGCATGATCACGCGCCAATTTTTTGAGGCCCCCCACTTCATCAGCTGCTAATTTTTTTAATTTTCAACTTTTTTAATTTTTTAATTTTTTTCTGTATTCTTGTAATATTAATAAATAACTCATAAAAAAATGGATAGAAAGATATTGATTGCCATTTTTTTACGGCACTTCAAAAATCACCTAAAATTCGGGCCTCGAGACTAGAATACCCCCTAAATGAAGAAGAGTTCTTGTTTTCCTAAACGCGCTGTAATTTCCTTTGTTAATAGTAAATAAAAAGATTACGTTTGGACTTTTTACCGGGTTAAACTTAATTTTGTTCAAGAAAGAATTTTTTGGGATTCTCTGGTATATAGCGTGGCGTATACAGGTTCGATTCGCTTCGAATGAATCTGTTTCTTTAAAATTTTTTGAAATTTTTTTAATAAATAAAAAAATTGTTTTTTCTCTCTATTTTTCTCAAACTTTTCATTTCTTTCTTCTTTTTTTCATTTTTTCATTCGTTTTTCAAGTCACTTAATTTCGCTATTTGGGACCTGCTGATGAGTCAAAGCCAAGACTTGAAACTTGCCACCAAAAATTAATGGGTTGTGTGATGAAATAACAAATTAGAACATTTTTTAGGTTTTGCTATATACCGGAGAATCCCAAAAAATTCTTTCTTGAACAAAATTTGTTCATAGTACATAACTTTTTATCGCAGTTTTATTGCAAGATTGTTGTTTTTAAATTTACATGAACATAATTAATTAAGTTAAGTTGAGATTATGCCTCGAGCAATGCCTAATTCTGCATGTAAAGAATTGGACAAGTGCGTTGAATCCATGAAGCATCATTTGGGTAACAAATTTAGAGAGATAGAGCAGAAATTTATTGGTGAAATCTGCCAATTTAAAAGAATGGAATGCTGAAGTTTCCTCGCTTCAAGCCAGAATTCTGTCACTCGAGGCTCACATTGATAAAATTGAACAATCAGCAAGGACTGCTGATGCATTTCTTTTGGAGTGTTCCAGTTTTGCCTCCGGAAAACTTTAATGAAATTATCCACAGACTCGCTACTGTTTCTGATTTGCCGGCACCTAATATCATTACAGTATTTAGGGTAAAAAATAAACAATCGCCATCTAAATCTGTTGTGCCTTCAGCTATAGTGATAAAATTCCGGAGTACCTCTGACAAGTTTCGATTTTCAAATTCAAATTGTTTATTCACTATTTTATACATGTCAAAAAAATTAGGACTATTCCCTAAAATGTAGGGGATACTCTCTAATATTTAAGGAAAAATCGAAAAATACCGAGGCTTTGTAGAAACAATTTGTGCAAATTTTTTACTGTGCATATAGGATATCATATCTCATTTACATGTACAAGATACAGATAATGTGTTAAAAAAAAAGGAAAGAAAAGAAAATTTTAATTGTAAGTAAGTGTTAAAGTAAATGTATGAGAGCATATAAATATTGACTCAACGAAATATTTTATTTACGTATTGTACTATTACTTATAAGATGACAGAGAATAGTTGTAAAATACATATAATATACGGAAATAGGAATCGCTCGAATTTTTTAGAATTAGATGCAGATTACAAGAGGAGCAGTAATTTATATATTTTTATAGTGTTCACCCTGTATATACGTTTGATTTCAAGAGGCAAGGAGGTCCAGAGATTAATCGCGTGAACATAGACTGATCTTCGGCCCTGCAGGACAGTATGTCTGTCTGGATACGATTTGTGATCTTGACCTGGACGATGTGACAAAATTAAGTTTACTAAAAAGATCCCGAGAATGCTTGATGTACATTATGAAGAAAAGAAAGAGTACTTTGCGGTATTTAAGATATTTATTCAGACTGCAGCCCAAGATATGGTTGGTGAATGGGGATACATGATCGTATCTACGAAGATTGAAAACGTAGCGAAAACACAAGTTAAACACAACATTAAGCTTGCGCGAGCATACTGCATTCATACAGCCATATATTACCACTCCATACATAATTAAGGGTACCAGCAAGGTTTTAATAAGCTTCAGTTGAACCTGTTGTGGCGTGAATGAAGCAGATGGCTACAAGCTACGTAAGCCGTAATAGATTTTACCCACCACTACACTTACATGTTTATCCCAAGTGAATGCGTCGTTCATAGATAACCCCAAATTTGTAATGACATCAGAGTATGGGACAATCATATTATTAAGAATAACAGGAGAGAAATCGCGAGTGTCCAATCTATATATGTAAAGAATAATAGACTGACATTTCATTGGATTAAGAACCAGGTCATTCAAAAGTGCCTCAGATGAGACGGCTTCCAGATCTTCATTAACTCTGCAAATGCCATCCTCTAGTAGCCCAACGGATCGCGACAGGTATAACTGTACATCATCCGCGTACAGGAGTATGTTTGAATCCTGGACTACTAATGCAATGTCATTTATAAACAGTGCGAAAAGAGATGGAGCGAGAGTAGGTCCTTGTGGTACACCACACTTAATCCTGATCGCGCTAGAGAGAAGCCCATTCACTTGATCTTGAATAGATAAATAACTGCAGATGAGTTTAGTACTCAGTGAGGAACCGAATCAAAGGCCTTGGAGAAATCAAGAAGCACCAAAATGGAAACCAAGTCAAAGTCCATAGTAATTCTTATATCATTATTAACTTTGTTGAGAGCTGTAGTGCAATTATGATATTTCCAAAGCCGGATTGCCCAGGGATCAAAAGATTTTCAGCAGCTACGTAGTTCATCATTTGCTAGTTCAAAAGATTTTTAAATATTTTGGAAGTGAATGAGAGGACGCTTATTGGGTGAAGATCCTCAGGACACAGAGCATTCCTATTTTTAGGAACAGGCACTACTAAGGCTGATTTCCAAAGAGAGGAGTAGATGGGGGTAGTAATGCAAGTGTTAAATATATGAGTAACATAAGGGAGTATGTGACGCAGAATAACTCTGAAAAACCGTCTTGGGATCTCATCCATACTCATAGAATTGTTAGAACGGATCAAGTATGCAGCTTTTAGCACCTCACTATAGGAGACACATCTAAAGTTGAATAAAACTGTACTATTTGCCATTATAGCGGAGGGTACCGGAGCAGCTGCTGATGGTGGAGTTCTTGAAAAGGTAGAACTGGGATTTATAACATATCATCTACTTAAATTGTTTGGATCCAGTTGGTATTCGGTTTTATGATATTTTCAGGAAGAGATTCTTGTGAAATTTCGAAAACCGGAAAGATCGTCAATTTATTAATCGTTTAGTAAATCACGACCACTGTACTCTGAGCTTCAGTCTAAAAATTTTCTGATCCCCCATTTCCTTTTTCGCAAATTTTCCTCAAACGTTGAGAGGCAAGTATGACGAAAGATGCTGCAATGCACGTCATCTCGGAGA
Organism: Dioctria rufipes; assembly: GCA_963924295.1. Classification (NCBI taxonomy): domain Eukaryota; kingdom Metazoa; phylum Arthropoda; class Insecta; order Diptera; family Asilidae; genus Dioctria; species Dioctria rufipes. Next base: position 341,456,997 of record OZ002740.1, on the reverse strand, counting down.
ATACAAGATTAAAACTAACCATTTGGAAAACATTTTTCCCACAAATATTCATTGAGATGTTTGACAAACATTTGTCAAACATTTATCAAACATTTTTCAACTGCCTATAAATTGTTTGTCAAATGTTTGACAGATGTTTTTTTGCCAATGTTTGTTATATGTGGATGCACCTTTAGAGTGTAAGACACTTAATTTTTTTTTCTGTTTTATCTAATTTGTGAGAGTAGGCACTTAAAAGTATTTATAGCTCACTTGCGCTTCAGTTGTAACAATAATAAATTAAAATTAAATTTTCATTCCTTAACATTCTGCAGTCGGCTGGAAAACTGTTGTTCCAGAACAAAATTATAATGAAGTCCTTGAAGGTGACGTGCAGTAAAATAATAAAATCCGTCGGCGGCAGATATGGTTTACTGAAGATATTTTTTAGAATTTAGAAATTGAGATAAGATTAAAATAAAAATAGTGGAGGTAGGTAAAGTAACATAGAAAAAAGTTGATGCATGTTTTTTTTTTTTTTAATTAAACAAAAACTGACCACCAGCTTTGAGCTATGCGTGGCTATCTATACTATTTATTGTCTGAATTGAGTGTATAAAAAACCTCATAGAACTCGCATCATATGGACTGCTGATCGTGTCGAAAATATATACGTCATCAATAAATGGAAATGGATTCACTTGTCTCGTTTTGATGTCCGGACATCTGCTGATAGCATTTTAAACTTCATTGCCTCCAAAGCCCTTATAACATCAGATCAATTAATCTGTAAATGCTTAGTAAAAAAAGATGCGGACTTTTCTGGATTGTAGTACTTAACTTTCAAACTTGGGGTACCGGATCATATTTATGGCAAGCTATTCACTGCCGATTTCTGGCCAACTGGTGTCCATGTTCGTGAATTTGGAAATATTCCAAAAAACTTACCAGCAGTGACGCCAGTGTCAGCGTCTTAAATTATGCTAATTCTAATACCAACAGCTCCGCCTCTCCTTTCTCTTGCTACTATCAAAATATTAGAGGAATGGCTTCAAAAGTTCGCGATATTTATTTAAATATTGTAGAGAATGACTATGATGTAATAGTTTTGATTGAAACATGGCTTCATTCCAATATTTTATCATCTGAGTTCTTCAATGAAAAAGAATATATAGTATTTCGCAAAATATCATTGTCAATACTCTACTGGCTTATCTCAGGGTGGCGGTGTACTCATAGCTGCAAAAACAGCCTTCAAGTCCATACGTCTCAATCTTAATCAGGATGATGGTATCGTTGAGCAACTGGCTATTAAGCTTTATTTCAATGGTCAGATGAATATCGTTATTTGTGTCAGCTATATCCCTCGTACGAGCTCATTGGAATTGTACGAATCTCATGTGAGTAACCTTACTTCTATTTTCTCCAATTTGTCTACACAAGAACATTTATGCTACCTTGGAGACTTCAATCTTCCGAGTGTCAACTGGATATGGTCTGCAGACGAAAAGATCCTAATATCTTCAAATGTATCATCACTATGAGAGTTAGTTGTGGATAGTCTTACTGGATGTCAATTAATTCAAATTAATCCTTTTTGTAAAATATTCGGTAAATTTCTAGATCTTGTTTTCATTAGCTATGATTTAAAATTTTGTATTAACGAAGTTTCATAAAAAATCGATCTTCATAATAAACCGTTTATTATTAATTTAAATACATATTTGTTTGCTGACTCTGTAGTTACAGACTTCTATACTTATAACTTTCGTAAAGGAGATTTTGTTAAATTTAATGATTACATAAACTCCTTTAATTGGTGTGAAGAGCTAAATCTTGCAAATGATCTTGCAAATGAATTTCTGGAAATTATTCATGCTGGCATTGATAGGTTCATACTAATTAAGAAGGTGAAATCGAAAACACACCCTCCTTGGTTCAATAGAGGTTTGAAGGCTAAAAACCGCTAAAAATAGGATACATAAATTGTTGGGTGAGGTTAACAATTCATTCAATGAGGCAAATTATAAGCGTTTAAGGCTTGAATATGATTATCTTCATAACTAGATACCTCTTTAGACTCTACTTCTGGTCAACTAAGCTAAGAGATCTTCGTCCGGTATTCCTATTAATATGGAATACAATGGCATCCTTTCTAATAATCTTGAGGACAGTTGCGAATTGTTTGCCAATTACTTCGAATCAGTTTATTGCAGTGACTCTGGCACTGTTTCGTTTTCAACATCTAGTAATGCTGAGGCCTTAATGGATCTGGGAAGCATTCACTTAAACGAATGTGATGTGGAACATTCATTGAGTGCTTTAGCCTGTGATACCTCTTACGGTAAGGATTTAAATACGAACATCTTGCTCAAACACTGTTGTAGTTCTTTGTCTATTCCACTATCAATAATCTTTAATCTATTCCTAGATTTCGGCGATTTTTTAGATGATTGGAAATTCTCTCTTATTAAACCTCTATTCAAAGCCGGTTCTCGGGATCAAATCACCAATTACATATACACCAATTGCTAAACTCTTACCAATCCCCAAATGTTTTGAGAGTTTGGTAAAAGATAAAATTTATTTTCATATCAAATAAGGTATTTCCTCTTTGCAGCACGGATTTATAAGTGGTAGATCTACTTCTATGAATTTAATTCTCTTCAAACATAGTGTGTCTATTGCTATTGAGGATGGCTTCCAGGTAGATGTCATTTACACAGATTTTGTAAAAGCCTTTGATAATTTAACTCTTCTTATTAAAAAGCTTGAAAGGTTTGGTTTTAATTTGTCTTTGCTTGATTGGTTGACTTCGTATCTCACTAATCATACTCAGTGTGTTAAAGTGGATTGCTTTCAGTCGCGAATTTTCCAGGTCTTGTCTGGTGTTCCTCAGGGATGCCACTTGGGTCCTTTGTTGTTTGATATATTTATTAATGATGTGATAAATATCGCTCAACCATTGCTATATGCCGATGATCTTAAGATTATATTACCTATTAAAAATTTATCTGACACTTGCCATATTCAGTCTGATCTTGATCGTTTACAAGAATGGTGTTTTTCAAACGGATTGGTGTAAATGTTATACTTTTCACCGTTTACTAAATTCCCTTCATACTGAATATTTTATCGGTAACGTTTCTATTGTGCAGCCGAATGAAATTTTGGACCTTTGTGTCATTTTCGACGTGAAACTGGGAAGTGGTTTGCATATTAATTATATCTGCTGTAGGGCTTTAAGGATGCTTGGTTTTATAAAGCGAAATACTAAAGACTTTAGTGATTCTCACAACTTAAAATCTTTATACATTGCCTTAGTTAGATCTATAGTGGAGTATGCTTCAGTGGTATGGTGTCCTTACACCAAACAACTTAGTGACAGAATTGAGAAAATTCAAAAAACTTTGCATTGGTTGCATGATTTACCCAACTATAAATCTATATGTATGCTATTGGGGTTACAACTCTTAGATACAAGGAGAAGAATTGCATCTATAATGTTTGTAAGAGATACTCTTTGCTATAAAATTTGTTCACCAGATTTGCTAATCTTATTCAATATTTATGTGCCTAGTTTTGCACTTAGAACAAGATGTTTCTTACATGTGCCTTATCACCGAACCTCTTATGGTCAGAATGAACCCATTTCCTACTGCTCTCGTCGTTTTAATGAAATTTATGAACGCACCAAGTTTAAGGATTTAGTAATTTTTAAGTGCTTGTAGTCGTGCTTGTTTAATTTAATTTAATTTAGTGAGTTCTTGTAATCTAGTAATACTATGTATTTTTATATTTTCAATTTTTTCTGATACTATTGTATCCTTTTTGTTTGAATACTAATGTTATATTAAGTGGTAATTTATATAAATTAGTTAGTAGACTGAATTACATAAATAAATAAATAAATGTGGAGTGCTTTAATGCCAATTTCTTTGTTGATTTAACTATGATTGAAGGTAGCTGAAATCTAGGTTATTCTCATACATAAGTTCAAAATTTTTCTAGAGTTCAATAGCGTAACTGGGTTGAGAAAAGATTATTTCCCCCATATATATTTTTTATTTCAGCTCCAACCATAGAAGATTGATGAGTTCTATGAAAGATTTAATTTGAATTTATAATGTAATACGCCCACATCCCTAGATAAGAGCACACTGAAATCGCAATTATCCCAGACCTAACTAAGATATTCGTGATATTGCTGTCAGTGGTATCTGAAGGTTCCGGATATGACGAGGGTTCCGTTTTACGAAGAAAAGCTACATGATGCGCTGTTGACATTAATTAGACAAATTTATATCGCACAGAAATGAATCTGATATTTCAGGGGATGGAGTTTCTTTGACAAGACTTCATCTCTTCGTCACTTTTGTCTGACATGACAGGCGAATGTAGAAATATTTTATGAGAAAGTGGGCTTCAAAGTATTTTTTCTTATTGCAAATTATGAGAGCATTTTGAGAGAATTATGAGAATCGAAATATTTTTGATTAGTTTAATAAGGACTTCATTCATACGAAATGATATTTGAGGTATGTGGTAAGTATAGATTTATATCAATTTCAATTCAATGCATACCAAAGATTTATTTTTTATTAAATAATAATAACGTTACTTGCTACAAGATCCTGTGAATTTTGTGGAGCAGGAATATAGAAGCAAAAAATTTAAATGAATTGAATTGGAAGAGGGAGAGTTGGCTAGTTCTGGGCCTATATTATATTATTCCTTTCTTCACACCACTATAGTGAACTAATCCCTCTGACGACATTCATCAATTTATACAGTGTATATCTTCAAAGATGGCAAGATTAAAAAGTTTAATATAAATAACAAAAGACTCATTTGTATTGTATATGAGATGTTTCTACCTTGCTTTAGCTTGTACTTTCCAGATTTAAAACATCTAATAAAAGAATTTTCATTCACTGAATATTACTTTTGCTTTGATTTGTCACCATTTATATTTGATGGAAAAATTTGGTTTGTACCATTAAATGAAAGTTTTTTTCAGGATTTTGACAAGTAGCGACATCTCTTATACAACACAGAAATGATTCTGGATATATCTATTTGAGTTTAAATTAAAGTGCTATATAAATTAAGTCATAATCCCTCCTATCCACAAATTCGACTTGCTTGAATTTAAAATTAGTTAATTGCTCATAGGTCAGTCATAGATCCTCTAATCCTCAATTAAGCCAATTGGCCTATCTATGATGTAAGTTTTTACATTATCAACGTAAAGGTGGATCGAAATATTTTGCGAGATTGTGTGTAGATCATTTATGCATAGATATAGCGAAGAAGATCGAAAATAGAACCATGAGGTATACCGCAGATGATAATTAGGGAAGATGATTGTGACTGCGAGACTTTCATTTACTGGCTACGTCAGAATAGACAATTTTTAATGAGAGAGATAGCTGTAGACGAGAGCTTGAAATTCTGTTACAATTTAAGATCATAACTAATCGAACTGATTGCATTGTTGAAATCCAGAAGGACTAGTAAGGATATCCGAACTCTGTTAAGATCGTCATCAATGTATCGACACCACTTTGAGTAATGCTTTTTCCATAGCTATGCCGTGGCCTGAAACCTGACTGCCAGTGAGATAAGTAATAAAGATTCTTGATTCAGAAAGAAAGTAATTTGGGAGTGCATTAATTTTCAAGAAGGTTTTTTGAAGTGCGTATCGAATATAAATATGCAAAATAAATTACAATAAAAAAAACTTATTGAAATATATATTGTTACCCAATCGCGCCCCAAACCAGACAGATAATAATTTGCTACCTCGTAACCTCTGTTTTCTGTCTTGACTATTTTGTTTATGAGCAGCTGACTAAGAACCTCTTTTCAGTTTAGTGGCGAAGTAAAAAAAAAACACATGTTATCGCGGGTGAATTGGTGCGAAAGGCATGGAAAGTTTCCCTGAACTTCAGAAATGTGTTCGGGGAACTCAGGTGAGGTAAACTAGTTTTGTTAGTCCTGAGTCCTGTGACACACGATAATACAAACTCGAGCCTAGACACGACATAAAATCGGTTTTTGTATTGAGTGTGTGTTACCCCATGGTACATGTAGTTTATACACGGTTGATACACGTACTTGAGGCAGCAAAGAAAATTCATCATTTCCACAAGCCGAGTACACGCATACAAATGGAATAAAACACTCTTGTATCATCCGAGTCAAACCCCCTCTCCTCTAAATTGACGTATACACGAAACTCTTCTAAGATAGTACTAAAACAAAAACAGTTTTTAGAACGGTGTAAAGCGTGTGTACCATCATGTGTCATCGGAATTAGTGCCCTGACACACGATAATACTCACTCTAGAGTCGTAAAAAACAGTTTTGTATCAAGTGTGTATCAACCCATGGTACACGTAGTTTATACATGGTTGATACACGTTCTTGAAACAGCAAAGAAAATTCATCATTTCCATACGATCCTCCATAGCCACACAAACTGAGTACACCCATACATATGTAATAAAACACTTTTGTATCATCCGAGTGTAAATCTCTGCTCTAAAGTGGGCTATATACGAAAATGTTTTAAAATCCTGCTAAGTTCGGTGACACACCATGATATACCTTCGATATTCTGTACTAAAAACTGGGGTTTTAACACTATTTTAGAACATTTTCGTGTATAGCCCAATTTAAAGCAGAGGATTAGACTCGGATGATGCACGAGTATTTTATTAAATATCATTGCGTCTGTCTCAGCTTGTGTGCGTAGAAATCATATGGATATGATGAATTTTTGCTTTCTCAAGAACGTGTAACAACCGTGTATCAACTACGTGTACCATGGCTTGACACACACTCGATATAAACAAAGTTTTACGAAATTTTCAAAATTTCATTGATATCAAAGGTTATCAATTAAAATTTCCTCACAAACTGTCAAAATAGTTCTGCATGATTTCTCTTACGGACCACGCCTTTGTCAAAATTCAGTAGAATCAGTGAAATCTCAAAATAGCTTTTAAAATTTTTATAAAGATTTGAAAAGGTTTTCTTCAAGAAAAGAACTCGTGTAAACCTCTTCGGTTCCGATCCGAACGGATTAAATTTCATTAGGACTAAGATTGTAGGAATTAACGAAAGTTTTTTGGGAATTTTCATAATTTCCGGTCCGCATTCCGGCGGAGGGTCCCACCCTCCAGATTCAAGTTACCAATGACTGGGCATTGCTCACATTAAGTGCATGTTTAAGAAAATGGACAAAACCATAGACGATAACTGCCGATTCTGTACCGAAGAGGTTGAATCTGCAGCGCACGTACTCTGCAAATTCTTAGGAATTTTTCAGTAGTCTCCAATGGCTGAGTAAGAATTTAAAAGTCCGAAAAACTCACTCTAATGCGGTAATAACCTTCTTTAAAGAGTGATCGTTGTCTGCACGTCACACGTTATGGACATAGTACAAACAAATTTTTAAGGTATCTATGGCTTAGTTGGTCTGTAGCTAATTATTTGACTAATAATTTCATTTCATGGGACTTTAGCTGCCGTAACGATTCTTCAGTTTAGTTTTATCGCCGCTATTTTAAACACGAAAGCAAAAGCAACAGTAAAATTTAAAAGACAACAAAACATCACGAAGCAGAAACGATTTTATTCTCTGTGTCATAATTGGAGGGTTTGTGGTACAAATTTCAATTTATGACACACACAAATTATTTTTATGAAAAGTGTGCAAGCAGTTTATCATTATTTTTATACTACTAAATCGCAATAAGAATTTAGTCCACACTTTGTATGTAAATTTATATCCATGGAAAGCTGTGATTTTTCCAAGAAAGTACTGATGAAGACTCAAGAAGGCTGTGAAATGAAACACCTTCTACGCCTACCTACAACTATAATCATTTCAAGGGTAAAAGGATTTATTATGGTCCCAAATGTCTTCTTCACCAAGCATCGTATAAGTTATAAAGAAATCGGCAAACTCACTTTTATAGTCGAGGAACATAAAATTGCGAATTGAATGCCTCTTGGAAATTTACGACTAAATGAAATCACTTCAATGAATTTGAGAAGTTCACAGGATCATAAATGATGGGTGGGTTCTATGGATTCATAAAGCTCTCCTTTTTTTATTTTTGTGCATGGTATGGATAGAACTCTCCACCCAATATGGGGGTCCTAAATTTGAATAGCTTAAGGGTTCGGTATTGCAGAGTTAGCAATCAATATTTCCCTCACCCCCCCTTTTTGTACAGTATTCAGTCGACATATTGGAACTAAGTGAGAAGAGGATTATTGCTACGGCAAAATTATTGTTCCCTTTTATATTATGATGATAAATGTTCGAAGGTTCCTTTTCTTTCGATTCAATGTGTCCTTGTGAATGTATTTAATATAAGACGGCACATTTGGATGGAGCTATTCATTGGGTTCAATTGTCAAACTCTCCGTCTTGTAATCTTCTTAGGAGAAGCAAAAAATAAAAATAAAAAGAAAAAAGGAAAAAAATTCTTTTGCCATCCAAAGATTACGTGAACCATCCAGATGTACTTTCTTATATGGATGTATGTTGGAATGTAGGAATGACTTGTGAATTCGACCAGTTTCAGCTCTGCTTCATTTATGGATCCGAAAAATTTAATAATTGCTTTCTGAGGCAATCGAACAAAAAATATGAAATACAATAAGAAAAATCGGAAAAAGGTTTTCGCCTTCTTCCATTTGGATTCATTTTGTTGATAATTCTGAAAAAATGATATTTTTTTTTTTTTTTGAGGACATCATAATTTGCCAATTACTTTTTATTTTTCATGTCAAAATCTTTTGTCGAGTTTCATTTTCCCAATATATAGGTACACAGTATATGCACGAACTTCGTATCTAAATTGCTAACTGCAAAAATTATGTAATGCCAAAAGTTGAAGTAGTAAATCGATTACTGTTTAATTTTGAAATTTAGTTTCTCTTCAGACTTCTGTTCAAACTTTATAGAGAGCGTATTTAATCGAATTTAATAAATACAGAAGACGAATACATGTATCCTCAAGTATTGAACGTATGTATATGATCAGACTAATAGACAAAATTTATCTGGAGTTTATTATAAAGTTTTCCTTAATTTCTAAAGTTCCACAAAGTTTAAAACTGTTCAGAACAATCGAGTATACTTGATGGAAAGATTTTAATTTGCGAGTCAAAATTCATACGAATTCTTACGAAGTATGAAAACTCGTGGAATGTTCGTAATTACAAATTGGAATTTTATCTTTTGTTTTCGTATAGGTGGGGATTGGTATCGACATATTTTCTATTGACTTAAATGTTTTTAATAATGAAATTGACAAGTTGAATAGTTTTGTGGAGACAGTGAATGGAAATTTCAACAAACCTATCAAAAAATCTATTACCAATCTTCTAAGGCTCAAATTATGTCTGAAGTTTGACAGTTATCGCAGTTTACATAAAATTGATATCGGAACTAGATTACCGGCTGTGTCCGAGAACTGAACATTTATTACTACTACTACATATATACTGTACTGCCACTATAGTCGGTTAAACGAGGTTACTAAGAGATATTCCTAGTTTTTTCGAACTAACGTTCGATGACCTCGGTACTTGTTTTTTGATCGTAGGCTTACATCTCGATTATTGGTAGGTGGAAGTCGAAAATGCTGACCGCGAAAAATAGTTTTCACCATTATCACAGAATTATTGGAGTACTCCGTTATCTCAATTACCTTTGTCAGATTTTAAAGGTGTTCGTTCTATATGGAATACTATCCCAGGTAAGCTCTGTCTGTTTGTCATCGTACGCAGCCTCAAATTTGAGAAAATAGTTGAAAATCTCCACCTTGTGTTAGTCCAACTAGGACTAACCGATCTGTAGGTTTCATCTAAGAAGTTCCACGAGTAGGTACGTAACAACTGATAGAGCTTAAGGAAAAATGCTGAAAGTTCAAGTGGATAAGCGTTTCATGATTTAAAGGACCGTGTCATTGCCGCACCAATACTCACTCAGATCGACGAAAGTCCTCCACTTATTTTTGACACAAATTCCAGTCAAAACGCTTGGGAAACTCTACTGTCGTAACCCAACGGGAAAAATTGTCAGGCCTTGCAATGGAAGCCTTGTGGAAACAAAGTACTTTTTCTCAATTGCTTCCATGTTAATTGCATTGAAACTTGGTGGAAGGAAACTCAGCGGAAATAATTGACAGACTTGTAGGAACAGGTAGAAAACTTTTCTATTGCTTCCACCTAATGACATGTAATGTTAAAAAGAAATGAGGTGTCCAACAAAAAGCCATGCATCTTTGCCTTCTGAGAAGAACTTCCGCTTGCATCCTGTGATGCTTCCAATTCCAGCTGGGAAGTTATAGATGGAATGGATTGTATAGTGGAATACTGTTGCATACCAACAACAAAGATAAACAAATTTATGGATGTATAACAAAATGCATCCATAAATTCCTTTAATATTGAAGTGGGTCCAAAAATGCATTCATAAATTAACGTGAGCCAATTTATGTCTGATGTGAATCCACGAATTCCAGGGCTCAATTCCAAGTACATGTGCCATGCTCTATCTAAGCAGCACATATCAAAATCATTTTCTCATGTCTAAGCGGACGTAGTCATATTCAAGGTCACATGCTCCAAATAATTCGGATGAAATATGCACGCGCTAAACACTTCTCGATGGGTCAACATTATTGACCGTGAGAAAGAAAGACGCGCATGCTTATTTCATTCAAGTAAATAAGATCAATTGTCGAGTGAAATATCCAAGCGTTAAACATTTTTCGATGGGTCAGCATAATTAACTGTAAGAAAAATGCGCTTGCTTATCTCACTCAAGTATGCTGATCATGTTGCAATCCGCCATTAAGGAAAATTTAATAAGTGGACATATTTTTACCATGAGAAATTTTGTGGCTCCTTTTCACGAATCAGCAATGTTGGACTGTGGGAAAGAATTGAACAATTATGATTGGTTGATTCTTTGTCCGGTCTGACATGTTGATTTTGGGGAATGGGTGACAGGAAAATTCCTATAGGTCAATTAAAGTGACCAATGAGAATGCTGAAACAACCGAGCCTTATTTAAAGGATTCGTCGCTGGACATGAGTAGTAGTAAAAAGTTTTTATTGTAATAAAAGTTTTTTTCTAATAGAAGTTTTTTTGTAAAAAATAAAGTAAGTGAATTTCGAAAATGAATGAATGACTGACTTTTAATTTGGCGATACGATTCCGCGATAATTCGTCTGGTACCGTTGCGTACATCCATTTATAAAATAAATAGTTAACCTTTTCCGAAAAGGAAAAACATCTTGTTTTTGCAGAAACTCGTGAGGACAAACAGGAGCCAATGAATACGGAGTATTCGTCTCAAGGGAATATACAACAATACATACCACAGTAAAAAGTTTACTTGATTAGAGCGGAATTATATTCAAAGTTTGCTTTCACTTTCAGTGTGAGATCTGTGCTCAATCGAAGGGGCCTGCCGGTTTTAAAAAAGGATAACTCAACTTTTTAAAATTCAAATATAAAATTCTTTATTTCAAATATGTATATATGTATATATCGCTTAAAACTAATATCACAAATTCATTTTAACGTGATCTTAACCTATGTAAAATAATTCAACACTTAAAAATAACCTAGCCTACTACGACAATTCAAGATAATTCAATGAATTCAATCTAAAGTTACAAGAAAAAAGGAGAAATGTCGCCAGAGTGGTTTTTTCCCTTTCTTTCTGAGAAAAAAAAGAGATGAATTCACTATTAAATTCATGAATTACTTAAAAAAAAATAAACAAAAAAAATGAAATAGAAGTTTTTGTGCTGCACGTATAAGCACGGTAGTTGTACTAGGAATTTCGCAGAAGTATGTTTCTGCAACAGGAGTAAGTTCCTGCTTCAATAAAGGTGAAGCAGAAGTAAATTGCTGCAGCAAGAGTAAATTCCTGCTTATATGGAAGAAGGAAATAAAGCAGAAGTAAATTTCTGCAGTAGCAGTAAATTCCTACTTAGGTGTGGGGTGGAATTAAAGTAGAAGTGAATTTCTGCAGTAGGAGTAAACTCCTACTTAGGTGTGGGATGGAATTAAAGCAGAAGTAAATTTCTGCAGTAGGAGGTAATTCCTAATTAGGTGTGGGATGGAATTAATGCACAAGTAAATTTCTGCAATAGGAGTAAATTCCTACTTAGGTGTGGGATGGAATTAAAGCAGAAGTGAATTTCTGCAGTAGGAGTAAATTTCTACTTAGGTGGGAGATGAAAGATAGAAGAATTAAATTTCTGCAGTAGGAGTAAATTCCTACTTGGATGGAAGCAAAATCGGATTTTGGATAATTAGGAAAAATCAGAGTAAATTCTGATGTGTTCACATCAAATTCTGAATTGGGAATGGGTGATTCTGCTGTGGCTCGTCGCCTTTTTATAGCCACCGTGAGCCGCTACGTTTCGCCTTCACGGTGGGTTGCCCGCGTAACACCCACTCTATAAGCTGGATTTGATTAAACTTTGACGGCCGCGTCCCGAAGTGACGTCATAGTGTGACTATTATCGAACTAAAAGTTGGATTTCACTCACTGAATTCTGACTGTAATGTAATGCAATTTGAATGAAATAATAAACGTAAATAATTGGAGGAACGTGTACGTTGTTTCCGAAATGGTAAGTTTTTGTTAATTATATATTTTATTTATTAATAATGATTTTAATTGTTTTTTAGACCCAGTGTACTATAAAAGTGCAAACTACAGCTTTAATGGTGTGATTAGTGTTCGAGTAGAGTTGTTCCAGTCGTGAAATTTGTAGGAAGCTGCAAATGGGGAATTTGGGATTGTTTTAGATAAATATTAATTTTTGTGTTAAATTCTTTTGAATAGATACTTTGTGTTCTCTTTATTTTGCCTTTTAGGAACACAATTTGGGGAGGAATTTGCATCGAGGGATGACGATTTTATGTGTGGCCTGAACAGTCAGCCTTATTTAGTTCGAACAGAATACGCATCTATAAGATGGTTAATGAACTTTCGGTGCTTTGAAAGACATGTGGTGAGATATATAGAAAGTATGGAAAGTACGTAGGCTTTATGGAGCATGCTAGTCACTGGGTAAAGATGTGTTTCTTATCTCCTCGTTTGTTTTCATTTATTCGTTTTACTTTGCAGTCGTATTGCGCAGAATTTTCTTTCAATTTTATTTTCTAACCTGCATATATTTGTATTCCATAATTCTGAAATTGCACTCGTTTTAGGAATTTTCTATTTATGGTACTCAGATTTTGCAAAAATCGATCGGATTTACCTTCTAAATATGAGATCTTGGCTGACAGCAAGCAAGAGAGAAAGTTATAATTGATCTAAGATCAATAATAATAAACCCTAGATGATAATAAAAGTTAAATAAAGTGAAAACACAAAGTTCTGTATGGCAACACCACGGAGGGGTTGCCCGAATTAGTTCGTTTTTGATATTTTATTTACTATTTGAGCTATTTATTATGAAAGTGGTGCAAGTCTTTGTGAGTATAGTATTCCAATTTTCTTCATCAGACTTCCTTAGTAAATATAATTGGCTAATAAATTTAGACACAAAAGTTCACTGTTGGATCCTTTATTATTTTTAAACCACTTTTTTAAATTTATTTAAACTAAAATATTTAAATATTTCAGCGTAACCAAAGTTGCACTACTTAACTAAAAAAACAAAACAACTGTTAATTTTTATAAAGACGTTGTGTACAATATTTCAACTCTCTACGTCAACGCGTTCTCAGGCAGTTTCCAAATATAGAGTGAAAAACCAAAGTTTTGTATGGCAACACTAAGAAAGAGTTGCTCGTTTAGTGCATTTTTTGTACAATTGCTATGCAAATAAAATGTACCAAATTTCAGCTTTTTCATCAACGTGATCTGGGGTAGTGCCTAACGATATAGTAAAAACGAAATTTTTATATGGCAACCCTACAAAGGTGTTACCTGATTTGTCCCCTTTTCAAACCTAAATTTGCTTTTTTTAATGTCCGTGTACAAGATATCAGCATTCTAACTTAACGCGTTCTCGATTTATCGTGCGCACAGACGTACAGTGGGGGGGGGGGGGGGGGGGCAAAATGTCATCCTGTCGAGTTACAGAGTGATTAGTAAAATAAACTCTTTTTTCATTAAACATCCTATATCTTCAAAAGTAGACCATGTACGATATATTTTAAGACGGTGTTTCATTCAAAACTTCGTGGTATTTACAACGACTGCTCAACTACCTCCGTACCCCTCCCCACTCCAGAGTTATGACGCTTCGATTTCAAAAATTCAGTTTTTCAATTTTGTTTTTTGTTTATTTTCCGTTACTTTTTTAAAAATACCCCCCCTAACATGCATTTTTTTTACAGAATTTCGAAAACCCAGAGTCCTCTCTTTAATTTAACTTATTACACCCTTTTGATCTGTGACTTTTAAGGAGATAAGAGATCTTAACCTATTCAGATCCTACTGAAATTAGACGATATTTTTTTAAAATGACGCGCTTTCAATTACTAAGGGACAAATTATCTGTGACCTGAATAGGGTAAGAGTTAATAACTTCATATCCGTCACAGATATGAAAAAGGAGCAAGCAAAATTTTGCCCCGCCCCCACCCCCTCCCAAACAATTTTTTGCTTGCTGCTTGCCTGGACGAGACGAATCATTTAGCAAAATATAATCATATTAGTCTGGGATACCTTGTATACTTCATAACTTCATAACATATCCGTCAAAACATGGAAAAATTTCACCTGGAGTACGACTAAATGGGGAAAAGGATTTGAATAAAACAAAAATATTCCAAAAACAAATGAGAGCTACTCTGCTATGCCTGAACTGATAACTACAGCTACAGGATTTAAAGAAAAGAGTTGAAAACCATGACGAGTTTTACTATTTCGGAATGAGCGTTGCACATTAGCTTCGAAAATTACCTTTAACTAGAGCACTATCATTGTAGTTACAACTACGACATCTCATATCACTAGAGCACATTAATTACAGAATTCTTATGTCAAGACTACGTTCCTCTAGTATCTTCCCGAATCATTTGTGAATGAAGATGGCTTACTGCAGTCAACGATGGAAGCAAACATCCACCGGGAGTGAATTTTATTACCCAATTGATTCAGTGGAGTCCCCTAATTTTTCGTCGGCTATCCTATCACAAGGAATTTTTAAATAAACAAATCCAGGAATGAATTAAAAAGAAAGCATTTTTTTATAATTCAAGTTCCAGGTTCTGTTCTATACAAAGACGTGTTAAATGTATGAATATATGTTTGTATATATAAAAGAAACACCTTTTGTACCTGTGCCACGTTATGTGATATGAATGAGTACAACAAAAACAATTAAGTGATTTATTTAAGTTTATTCCACTGCCACTGAACTGCGCCCGTTATCATAAAATAATCTTTTTACGCCACTCTTCTGGAAGCTGGTGCTGCTGGAAAATTATTAATCCCAAATGAATTTCCAGATTTTAGGATCTGTTCCCTTCATATTTCAGTTCTACATGCTCTGGGTGTTTCCAAATCTTCATAATCTGCTGTTCATGCAGGCATTTATTTTGTTGTGTCGGTTGTTCATATGTACAAGCGGCTTTAACTATTTCGTCCATTTTGTTCGGCTGCAGAGATATGCAGGTTAAAAAAACTCTAAGCCTCGAGGATAAAATGCTGAAAGCATTTTCAACTATCCTACGTGCTCTGTTGAGTCGGTAATTGAAAATGACCTACTTATGGCTTTATCATGTACCTATACAGAAAGGAGAAATACATCATCTTCAACAATAACACCCGAATCAGGAAAATGTATGTCACCACTTTGCATGAATGCTTTTAAGCTCGAGTTCTGTTCCTAAAGATAGTGGCATCATTTACAGAGCTATACGAATCAACTTTTATATACCGAAACTGGTAGTTACTGTTAACAAGTGCGAAGATAATTGTACTAGAATTATTTTTGTAATTATTATAATTATTATAAAAATCACTGTGAGACTGTGGCGGGCACTTTATGCAGATATGCTTGCCACCGATTTGGTCCACAGCATCCTAAAAACTTTTAACGGACTAAAAATTAATTGGCAATTTATTTCCAATGTCCTTCCGTTTCAGGAACCTAAAAGATTGATATAGCAGAAATGTGTAATAATTGTGTTTTTAAGTAGCTTATCTTTATATATTCTTGAAGTGATATGTTTATGGCTTTCACCACTACAAATACGAGGAATTTAGATATTATTGATATGGGTACCCTGTATGCATGCTTGAGAGAGTTAAAGGAATCTCCTGCGACCAAAAATCGTAATACCATTTTCAATTTTGCTGACAGAAAAATTTATCCTGCCTTGCTATTAAGGGTTCTACGTGATCCAATAATTCGTTGAACTTCTCGGGAGTGAAATGATTTTTAAACGTATTTGGGTCTTCCGAGGAAACTTCTCAAAAAAAAAAAAAAAAATACCTGCTGAAGTCCTGATATTTTCTTCTTTCTATCCATTTCCTGATCACCTTGCGACGTGGTTTTCGATTACCTACTAGATTTTTTTTTCTAACATAGTAAGGATTTCAATTCCCAGTATTTTTGCAATAATGTTCAATCCCCGTGCGTATATACAGGGTGGGCCATAAGTCACTGAACATTATATTTTTGATATAATTTATTAATTTTTAATTTTCTTTTTCTTTTTATTTTTCAATATTAGAAACAACGTTTGGGAAATTTCATAGCCGTGTATACAATTGAGGAACGAATAAAAATTGTTGAGTTTTATTTTGCTAGTCAAAATTCAATAATTCAAACCCAAATAAAATTTCGAAATTTTTTTAACACCAGAAATGCACCATCACGACATCAAGTATGCAATCTAGTCGCTCGTTTTCAGTCATCGGGTTCTGCTTGTGACTTATCTCGGAGTGGCAGACCACTTGAAGCACGAAGACAAGATAATATCGAACAAGTTCAGGAGAGTGTAAATGAGAACCCTGAAACATCGACTCGTAAACGTGCCACTCAGCTTCTAATCTCCAGAACTTCACTGCGGAGAATAATGAAAAAAAAATTTATTGCTGTTTTCATACAAAATACAAATGGTACATGAAATTTTGCCGCAAGACTATGCAACCCGCTTAAGATTTTGTGAACAAATTTACCGAATTATTAACGGATGATCCTGACTTTATAAAAAAAAATTAAAATGACCGATGAAGCGCATTTCCATTTAAGTGGTTATGTTACTAAGCAAAATTTTAGAATCTGGGGCACTGAAAACCCAAGAGTGATTTAACAGCGTCCGTTGCATCCACTTAGAGTCACAGTTTGGTGTGGAATATCAGCAGACAAGATCTATGGTCCGTACTTCTTCCAAGACGAAGATGGCAATGCATTGACTGTAAATGGCGAGCGTTACAGGGTATGTTAGAAAATTTTTTATTTCCTGAACTTGAGAACACTCAAGAAATCTGGTTTCAACAAGATGGAGCTACGTCCCATACTGAAAGGGAAACAATGAATTTGCTGCGAACAGTTTTTGGTAACCGTATCGTTTCACGATTTGGAGATGTTAATTGGCCATCACGATCACCCGACTTAACACCACCAGATTTCTTTTTGTGGGGATATTTGAAAGATCGTGTATACGCAAATAAACTGCAAGGACTGCAACAACTAAAAGACAACAGAATAAATGAAATTATTGTGATTGATCAAGTATCTTTTGTAATCAAAATTATTCATTTTCAATAAAAAATAAAAAAATATATATAAAAAATACAATGTTCAGCGACTTATGGCCCACCCTGTATAATAAAGTGTAATGAGTCCTTCACAAAATTATGCATAGGTTTCTTGGGAATATATGATCCGGGTTGAATAAGTTAAACATGTATTGTGCTATTGATCCGATATATTTCGGTCATGGCATTTGACAATTCTTAACGAAACAAAATTGACTAAAAATAAAGGTCATTACCTTAGGAAAATCACTACATAGTTTGTTTTTAGATCGTTGTGTCGAGGCTATCTATAGCCTTTTATTTTAAAGTTTATGTTTAAAGATTTAGAATAAAAACATGAAAAACAAGTAAACTGGGCAAATTCTTGTGATAAAAAATCTAAAACTGTTGAAATATGTAAATAAGAAATTATGTAAAAATGGACTGCACTATTTCTTAAAGCTAAGGTGGCTAGCAATTGTTGTGTTGTCTGTGAGTGTCAATTATACTTTTGTGCTGAGAATTGATGTACCTACTAATTGTTCACTCTGAAGTTCATGGAGTTGGGCTTTCTGACGTGTAAATGTCGTAGACATTTGACGTAACTCAGCACTTCACGAATAGTCTAGACACTTCATGAAAAGTAGGCAGATAGTGTAACGGTCTTGGCTTAGCAACTTTTTACATTATGTATCTGAAATTTTTAGTCAATTCATGAAATTCTAAAAGCCTTTACGTCGATAGTGTAATACCGCCCGATATAACCAAATACTAGGAGAGGGAGATGTGTGGTGAAGGGGGAGGTCTTACCCAGGCCTTCGACACACCCACCCACACATGAACACACCTACATACGCACACATATATGCACACATACACACACACATCTTACCGAAAAAAGACCTCCCTTCAATTGTGTAGCAGTGGTGAGCCTTTTGAACGAGTTTCAGTTGATATGCTAGGACTACTCCCGGAGATTATATGAGGTAACTGATATTTAGTATCAGATCTGTAAAGTACTTAAGTACTATTATCAGTATCAGTTTTTAAGTACCAGTACTGGGACTTGTACTTGTAGTTAAAATATTTCAAGTCCAGGTACTGGTACTTGTACTTGGAATTTTACAGGTATGAGTAGTCTACATGCGGTACCTCATCAAGTGGTTCGAAGCAATCTTAGTCTTGAATCTGTCTAGGCCTATGACAGGTCTAATCATAAAAATGAGGTACCGGATCAGAAAGGTTTAGAAATGATAACAAGATGGTGTCAACTTCAATTATTTTTATTCACTCTAAGTACAATTTTCTTACTTGCTAACCTTTAAACCATTAAAAGAAATTCACGAAGCCTTAAACTACTAAAAAGGAATTCAATACAAAAAAGTTTTAACAAATAATAAAAAAAAAAGTAAAAAAAAAATCCAATTAAAATTCAATGAGATGATGAGTTTAATCCAACCAACTATTCCAATGTGATTATACCCTTTGCGTGTGTTTTAATCTGAAATAATGAAAGATAATGGTAAAGTTACAGCCAGCAACATTAATTTACTTAAAAAAAAAAGGAATTTAATTGATGTTGTGTGACTAAATTGTCGGATAATAAGCAGTGAATCGCTACTACGCTTGTAAATTAGGGTGCTTACTCGTGTCAGCTCAGTTTGTTCATCCACTAGTGAGCTTGGGCAGCACCGTGTGTATCGACAGCGAGCTGATGCGAGCGGATTGGATTTATGTGCGAGAGGGCACGATGGTATATTTACTGAGAAATATACGAATTTAATCTCCGTAATCTCAGATATTTATTTCGATGACTTGTTGAGTCAAATATATCAGATTCAATACTTCTGGGTTTGGGACTTCAAGACTTCACTAGGCCTCAGGACTGCCAATCTGTCTTGTTTGAGGGCTCAGGACGCAATGATTTGTCCGAGTTCAAAATGCTGTATTTATGTACTAGCGGGTTGACGTATAGTTGCTCGGCAATATACGAAAGTTTACGAGGTGCAGTTCCCCTAGCAATACTAGGCACAATACTTCTAGTATTTGGTTTTATGTATTAAGGCACTGAAGCCTTTAATACAAATTACTAGGATCAGGATTCTCCTAGATTTGGTGATATCGAGACTTCAGTAGTCTTCAGTACTGCCGATCTGTCTCGAGTGATAGCTCAGAACGCAATGATTTTCTTGCATTTCTAGCGCTCTATTTATACTGTGGAAATGCAAGATAGAGCTTTAGAATAAAGTTGAAACTGTTGCGTGTGTGAGCGCTGGCGGTGCTTTGGGATTTATATGTGAAGATCGGCGGCACGTCATCATGACTGATGATAATTGTAATGGTCCAGCTGTTGTGCTGATAGAGATTTTACATGGTGAGTGCCTATTTTCGATGATTGCTTTAAATTCGTTATCTAATGTTGTTTTCCTTTTCCTTTCAGATTCCTTGATGTTGATGACTACGCGTATTATGTTTAGTGTTTGTGTACGTAGTTTGAAGTATTTATATTCTCAGATCATGAACGATCTGAGGATATGCTTTGTTGTTTGTGTTTTACTAATTTGTTTTCCTTTAATGCTTTCAGGTGATTCTTCAATGTGGCTGAACAAATCAAATATCGGAGACAATGCTATTATATCTATTGTATTTAGCTGACATGCAACTGCACTGAATCTCCATTCTTATCAAAGCAAGAATTTCGAATTTTTTCCGTATTCCAAGAAATAGTTTTAAGGTGAGAATCAAGAAAATACGCACCACACCGATGCTCTAGTGCAGAGATTCAACCGGATGATCCTGGATTTTTAGTCCAAACTCGTTGATACGCATCAATGCGACTGGAATAAATACCACATCCAAGTTCGTTAAACAATATCATATCAAAAATAAAATTTCTGAGACTAATCGCTCTTCTAGTATATGTACATAAAAAATTAAATTTTTATATGGCAACCCTATAGAGAAGCTGTTCAACTATATCCACTTTCAAGGATGAATACATAAATTTACAACTTTTTAGTATACAAAATTTCAGATTCCTAAGTAAACGTGCTCTCAATCATCAGGCGAAGCATTATTGTAAAAAATGAATTTTGGTTTGGCAACCCTACACAGATTTTTCTCCTATACAAATGCAGAATTAGATTTAAATTTACTCTTCATCAACGCGTTTATGATTTATTTTACGAATATATGGACACATGGAAACCTAGCCAGACAGACAGACGAATAGGAAATTAAAAAATTAAAAAAGTTCTTAATTCAATGCGTGGATGCTCATCAATTTGACCGTGCTATTATTATTTTGTTCAATGACAAGCTTAATGAGGGTTCCTTGTAATTTCACCTAGGTTATAATAATCGCACGAATTTTTAACCCATTTGTCCATAAAAATAATCTCAGTAATTTCACTCTACATAACTAAAAGGGCGAGCTTCAAATTAAATTTCAGCATCGATGCTTCCAATTAATTATCATTTGCACAAATTACCTTCATTTTCACTTCCGCTTGCCTTAATTAAAAATCGGAATTTCAATAGGCAATTCAATCGATGGATTGAGTCTTTTTGGAGGGCTGTTAAATAGAGAGGCTGATTAATTAATAGATTTATTTTAGGGAATTCCGGGTACAAGAGGAAAGTGTTTAAAGTGTTGACATTAATTAAATTAGCAGAATCCAAAACGGGAATACAGTTAAGCCTTTTGCAATATACATAATTCTAAGTGACAGAGAAGTTCAATGCAAATGTTTTAAGTGGATCCTGCTCCCCAATTCTATTTATAGGTATGAGTAAATGAGCGGCTCGAAGCACTTACAAATCTCGTAAAAAGGGTGGTTTGAAAAGTTATACGCGTTTACTACCACAAGACAACTTGACACTATTAAATTTTCAATAATTCTTAATGGAAACCCTGCAACAGACATTAAGGGAGAAATGGCTAGAGATAATGATGTTGAGATAGTAAATGAATTTTCTGGAGAAAACTTGTTGCCACTTTTCATATTACCACCACTACTGGAGAGATAATAAAAGTCGGAAACTTGTAATTGTGGCAGGGTTGGGTTACCGAGAAAATGCTACCAAAATTATGGCAGGTGTACAGGGTGCGAAATGTTGTCTTTTTTCTATTCCTGAAGGTAAATTAATTGAAGAATTATTCCTAACGGGAATCTCCTTTTACTAGGGTGAAAGTTTTCAGGAGCGTTTTGAATGACTTTTCCGGAAAATTGCCTGCAAAGATATTTGATATAAAATTAATAAGAGAAAACAAACATGGAACGCTACGACACGGTGTTGTATTAATTACGAAAAGTTCTTATAACTTTTATAGAGGCGACTTGGCAATAAAATATGGAAGAGTTTCGTCTGTAAGTAAAAACTTTCGCAATATATCTGGACTTATAATTAATTGCATTTTCTTCCTGTGATAATAAACTTGGATCGTTTTTATCGGTTCAGTGAATTTTTCAAGAGGGCAACAAGTTTTGAATGGGTATTTTGAGTATTTTAGTAAGTAGTGAGAATTAATTAATTACTTTACCAATGAAATTAAGTAAATTATTAGCATTATATAAAAGTATTGACAGTGGAATAAAGTTTCAATAGCATTGGAAAATCAAATATCCATCAGACCTGTAAAATTTACAGTACAACTACCAGGAGCTCAACTTAAAATCTTTTAAATATACAGGTACCGATACTGGTAATATACAAATTTTTAAGAACAAGTCCCGATACTGATACTTAAAACTTTTTAAAGTACAAGTTCAGGTACTGGTACTTATAAGAACAATATAAAATCTTAAGTGCCCTATAAGTACCCTCTAAGTATGCACTTGCTACAAATACTACCATAACGTGAAGTACTTCAGCTCTGTTTCTGCTCCTAAGCCTGTATTATTAGAAGAAGTTTTGGATAATTTACACGAGCTGAAGTATTTCACGTTATGGCGGTAAGTGCGCATGTTGGTACTTATCGGTTACTTAAGGCTATATATGGGACTTATAAGTACCAGTACCAGTATTAGCGGGTCTTATACTTAAACATTTTTTTATTACCAGTAAAAGCACTTGTAGTTGTACTTAAAAGAAAAAAATTATTCCAGGCCTTGGTACTGCTACTAATACTTAAGTTCAATGTACTTAAGTACTTTATAGGCCTGATGTCAATGAAGTTTTGTTTTTTTCGTTAGAATTGAAAAATTTCAATGATTTTGTTTTTCAATAGAATTCAAAAATTTACATGAAATCAATTTGCTGTACCATTAAGTAATGCCAATCAGGAGAGTGATAAAATTGGCATTCAAATATTGTATTAATCAATTGATTGTGATGTATTCATCAAGTCCTAATTTCTTTTACTTTAGGTGAACACAAATTTGGAATAAATGCAATTGGCTGAACAGTTGGAAGAGATACTGTCGAAGTCGCTGAGAACGTCTGCGATAACGCAATGGAATTCTTCATATGATGCCACAAAACAACTCCCATCATATTTGGATAACTATCATCCTTGGTATACAAATTTTAAGCTTGTCGGAAATCGGGTACTTACAGGAATATTTTACATTTATGCAATCGATTGCAGAAGGTTTAGATTTTTTTACAAAAAGAAACCAAAACTTATTTCGATTATCTTGCACCACCGATGCTTACGCTCAAAGAGAAACTTCGTAGATTCTTTATAGGGATTGCAATACCAGAACAAAATTACGATACAGGTTTTTCGATATTTTTGGTATATGATACCGGTATTGATATCGATATTTGTTCTGGCTTGTACTCTTTTCGGAAATTGTTACTCGGATAATGCAGGGGTCAGGGAACTTTTTACATATTATCCCAAAATATATTTTTATTTAAGTTATCCTCTTGATGTGAAGGGGAGAAAATTAATTTAAAAGATGCTTGAATTTATTTATAGGAACAATAAAATAAAATAAAATACAAAAACCATAAAATAAATGCGCAATAATATAAATTAATATCGTTATCATGTGGAAAACTTTTCAGATTTTGGAGGAATGATTGTTTCATTTTTGATCTGTAGAGTCATCAAGCTAAATAGCAAAGTATTTACTCTCCTTTTATTGCAGAAATAACTTGTTCCCTCACATTTTCTGCTAGGAAAGAAATTCCATTTTCCACAACTTTTGCTGAAAACACCACTCAACATAATATCTGCCATTTTCAAAAGTGGTGGTTTCCCCATCAGTTAGTACGTAAGCATATAGATTTTTGAAGTTGCATGCTCAACGAATGTACTTATTTCTCAAGTTGCCATTCAGTTTTTGTCCTTTGACAAATAAGTATTTCCAAATTTACAAAGCATTACCGCAGTTTGGAAGACAGATGGGGGTGAAATGATTCCATTGACTCTTTTGAAGATTCTGCAGTCAGTACTTTCAAACAGCACTATACTGTGATTTCATTATTCCTTTGTCTTGTTTTTGTGTAATGCAAACCTAATTGAGAAACTCTTCCTCGTATATACCTTTTGTGGTTGATGTAAAAAAGACAGTGACTGAAAAAGTTTTAGTTTAGTTTTTGTTATAGTTACCCGACGACACGCGTACTTTGGAGGATATCTCCGTGTGTACAATATGTGTAATCGCTGAGAATTTATTTTTGCAAATAAAAAAACTTTGTAGAACTTATTTCATTTTAAATTACGATAGAAATAAAAGAATCTGAAAATACTTCAGCGCTCCAGTAAAAGCAATTTCGGGCCAAACAGATACAACACAATTTTTTGGGAAATACATATTAATTTTGAATCACTGAAATTGAGTTGGACGATTCTTTTTCCTATCAATAAGACGAAAACTATGTTATTTTCCGTAGATATGTAAAACAGGAACACCTATTATTTAAAAACTGCGTGTGATTGAGTATTTAACGACTACTCGTTAAATTTTTTTTATTACAGCTCTTGAATTTATATTATATTGATTCTCGAAGCTTTTGAGGATATTAGGTCGTTTCTCTGTAGACGTGATTAGAGATGACGTTAATGCCGGATGTAGTGTGGTCAGAAAAACATAACAAGAAACACGCTTTTAATATAATTTTATTTATCTATACTACTTGAGAGAGCGTCAGCGTACAGCGCTGAAATTTTGCACACAGCGGTTTCACAAAAAAAAGTAAAAACAAATTCAAAAATTAAAAAAATCGGGAAAGCCCCTTTAGCTTTGCCGTATAACACCAACAAAGGTTTGCCGATTTGATAGTTGAGAACTTGAATTTGCAATTTACGGCGTGCAAAATTTCAGCACTGTACATCGACTGGCTCTCAGGCAGTGTTCAAATATATAGTGAAAAACAAAGATTTTGTATGGCAGCACCAAGAACGAGTTTCTTGATTGAGTTTATATTACCATCGCTATGAAAACACTTTGAATAAATTTCAGTTCTCTACGTCTACGTGTTCTTGGGTAGTGCCCTAATATATAGGGTGTTTCTCCTTAGTACGGCAATACAGCAGGAGGTGATAGTACTCACCTAGGCGAACAAAAATTGTATGGCAGGGAGGGGGGCAATATCAATCAACCGTTTAGGAGTTACAAGGTGATTAAGAAAAAAAGCCAGTTTTTCACAAAACACCCGGTATCTTCAAAAGGGCTTATGGTTAATAACCCTTTAACGGCTGCAGATAGCACATAGGGTATAATAGGTAAAATTAAAGAGGAGACTCCACAGTTTATAAAAAAAAGTTATGTTAATGGCGGTTTTGCAAAAAAAGTAAAAACAAAAATTAAAAAAATCCGAAATATTTTGTAACTCCTTGAGGAGGGGTATGAGGGTAATTAAGCAGCCGTTGGAAAGGCCATAAAGTTCTGCATAGAATGAGCTCTTAATTGCGACCGTACGCGCTGTGCTTCTTAAGATACAAGGTAATTTGTGAAAAACTATCTTTTTTTTTTTAATCACTCTGTAATTCCTAATCGGTTGAAATTGCCCCCACCCTCCGCCCCTGCAATACAATTTTTTTATTTGCCTAAGTGAGTACTATCACCTCCTGGTCTATTGACCTCCTAGGCGGAAACACCCTGTGTAAGAATCTGGTATCGAATTATTTAGTTAATTCTGTGATTTCACTAAAATATTTAAAAAAATCTTTACGGTCAATATTGAAGTCATTTAATAATGGGAAATGAATCGAATTATTTTACCGTAATTGATTTTCATAAAGCTTGATTTTTTTTTACGAAGGATAAGATTCTGTAATCAGCTTATCTTCACCCTGTAGCTTCTGATTTAATTAATTTAATTTAATTGTTGTAGCTGTTAGAAAACATAAATATAAAAGCAACTAAATTTTCTGTCTTAGATCCAAAATCATAATAAGCAGTTAGCCATCGAATTTTAGTACAAAAAAAAAGATGTATTGAAATTGACGATGCTTCAATGAATTGCTTTTAATTGAAATAATTATCTTAAGAACAACTGACTAATTCCCATTCCATTGAAAGTAAAAATAAATGAGTAAGTATGTATAATCAAAACAAGTGAAATACATATATTTAGTTAGTTAGTTAGTTATATATTTCCATAAAAGCCATGTAAGATAATTCAAGGGGATTTAAAAAATAGAATATAAAAATTCGGAAAGGTACACATAAATTTACTAATTACTAACAGCGTTAGAATGAAATTTATAAAGTTGATCATATAAATTTTTGGAAGGCAAAACACGAAAGATCTATAAATTTATACTTCAGTATATTTTGACAAGAAAAGTTTACTGTACTCACTATGCAACTTGCGTATGAGAACTGGTTTTGATTAAAATAAAGCGTAGAAAGTATTAAATTTCATAAGATTTTAAGAAGTAAAAATACACCTTGATTCTGTTTATTGTTAAGATTCACATAAATATTTAGCAAAAATATGGAAAATGATCTGGCTTTCACTGAACGAAACTGTATTCTTTTCTCACCATATTGAAATTCTACAAAAATAGCAAGACTTTTAGTACTATTAGAAATAATAAACTCAGAAGCGTATCTAGGGTGGGAGAAGGTGGAGCGATTGCTCCCCCCCCCCCGGGGGTCACATCATCAAGATGTGGCACCTTCCTCCCATCGAAATTTATATTATACGAATTTAAGCATATATACACTGAATATCTGATTTTCGTGTGAAGCAGTTTATTTTTAATATAATAATAATATAACGTAATATAAATTTAATATAATTCTGAAAACAACACATATACATTTCGTCATCAGTTGAACAGTATTCACCGCTGAATGGCTTTGCGTCGCGATTCTGCAGATTTTTTGTATGTATATGTAATAACTACTATAAAATAACAGAAAAGATAAAGTAGCAAACAGTACAACGAAATTTGAACCGTCTTTAATTTGCCGCTCCTAAATATTGCATCCACAGTGGGATCACTGACATGTATAATATGGACTGACTACGTTCATAGAAATACACTGCAGAAAGT
The DNA here is from genome assembly GCA_963924295.1 of Dioctria rufipes. Lineage (NCBI taxonomy): Eukaryota > Metazoa > Arthropoda > Insecta > Diptera > Asilidae > Dioctria > Dioctria rufipes. The sequence continues at coordinate 341,429,799 of OZ002740.1, read as the reverse complement.
GGGCTCACTTCTATATAGCGTTCTCTTTCGGTCTAAGCACTAACTACCAACTGAGAGAGAACTGTAAACAAAAAATAAATAAGTCTGTTCATCGAAATAAATACTTTCAAAATTCATTATTTGAGTTAATTAGTGATAAAATGTGTTTTACCAGAGACAATATATTCCTAGATATGTAGAAGAAATTCCAAAGGTTTTATTAAAATCATTTTTCGAGCTGCGTGCCCCCTTTTGTAACTTCTCGCCAATAATTTTTTCAACGTTGGCACCGACGTAAGAACTTTTTTTCCCATAAGAAATTGTGGCTAGGTGAAATAGAAAATTAAGCAGTCCATATTATTTATGTCAGTGAGTTGGATTGATTCGGTTCTACGGGCATTCTCCGAACACAGCAATTATGCTGAATTGATTTTGCTACCAGATATTCGCTTTTGTGCATTTTCTTCCAGAAACTTTCTATTCAGCATATGGAACAAATTTCTGTTGATAATTGAGGAGCGTTTTTTCAAAAGATGATATGGGAAAATAACAAATTTTACAGGAGAAGCTTTAAAATACTTAACTAAAAGATAAACGATATAATCGATAAATAAAAAAGCAGAATTAGTCTAAGATCAATTCTTGTGATGCCGTAGATAAATGCACGTGTGTAGGTTTGTAGGGTCACCATTTCACCAATCAGTGCAAGTAGGATCGTTGAAGTCGTTTTTGCATATATTTCCAGAATGGTTTTTGGGATATTAAAAAAGATTAGGTACAACGAATTTCATAGGATTTCATATTCTGAGGAACTTTTCAGTACAATGAAAACGTCTAGGACTGATCGTTTTCAAAGTATACGTATTAAACTTAAATTTTTATATATCAAGAACGGATTGCTTATTTTAGCCCATTTTTTGAAATTGTATTTAATATTTTCATGAAAACACCCTGTACAAAATTTCCAATCGCTAAGTTGACGCGCTCTCAGGCAGTGTCCATATATATAATGAAAAACGAAATTTTTATATATGCAACCCCACGAAGGAGTTACGCGATTTCTCCTATTTTCGAACTTAATTTTACATTTTTTTTCTAAAAGCCTGTGTGCGAAATTTCAGCCCTCTAAGTACATGCGCTCTCGAGTTATCGTGAGGATGGTCAGACGGACGGACAGATGGACAGGGATGCAAAAATCAAAAGAACTTTTAATATTATCCGTGTGTGTTCAATCCATTTTACTCTACCATCATTATTTCAATAAACAAAAAAAAAAAAAGAGTAAGCGTTTTTTCCATGTTGCGATAAATGTCTATATTTGTCGGGTTTTGCTGTAAATTTCATATTCACGTTATAGAAAGACTCGAAATTTGCTAAAACTTTCATGCACTTTCCGAGTTTTGATAAATAAGTTTACAGGTTTTTTTAAATTTAATTTAGTATGTAGCATTTGAAATGTTTTAAGGCAAACAATTGATAGACCTTGCCATTACGAATGACCTCTCGTCTCCCTTCATCTTCATTGTCATACCTTTTCACCTCTATTATTTTAGTCTCCTCTTCTAATTTGATGTAGCCAATATCTCATTTTTATATATTTTGGAGATTTCGACTTATGAAAAAAAAAAACGTTCCTCAATTGGGTTTGGTTGAAATTCAAAATTGTTTTGCGAGAAACATATGTGTAATATAATTGTGCGTGTGTATAAGTTATTAAATATTGAAAAACTACATATTGTGAAAGGTAAAAGGTAAACAGGATTGCGTACTTTATTTTTTTATGTGTAAATTTATGCATAAGTAAATTATGTCAATTGCGCCTATATAGCAAATTTTGACCATAAATTGGAAAAAGACATATTATGTGCAGAAAATAGTCTTGTATAAACCACAACGACTTATCAAAAGATAATATGATTAAATCTAAACTGGATATTTTTCGTTTTTATTAGACTAAAATTCATTGGAAATCATCAAACTTCTGTAGTAGGCGATCAGGGATAACCATACTGATGAGACCTCTCTGATCGCTGGGTCGAAAAGTTCGATATTTTTTCTGCATCTAACTTTAAAACTAACTTAGGTGAACTTGAACATATCAGCATTTAAACAAATCAGAAATCTAACAAATTTTACCAATTGCGGAATCTACGACAAAAGTAGGCAACAGCCTCAAACACCCTTTCCCACCACTATATACTTTTATATATCAAGGATATAACAACCATCAAGAATTAACTCCTTGCATAATATTTGTACCAGAGAATTTTTAGACTCACTGGAAAAGACAGATGGCTACTGACATAGTTATAGATAGCCTAGGCGATGGAGACTGTTGTAGTTACCTTGTTTATTTATAATTCATATACATATACATAGATACTTATATTAATTTCATTTTTAAATAATAGATTTTTATTATGTTATCCTTTAATATAAAATGTGAATATACTTATATTGTTTGAACTACTTGAAGCTGGAGCTAATTTTTTTTTCAAAATCTGAAATAAAATTTATTTTTATTCAATGGCGCCTTTTTTTAATATGCTCGCTCCTCCAAATGTTTAACACTCCAGAGAGAGCGTCGCGCTTTAACGATATATGCGCGATCTCTGCAAGGGGAAAACAAAGAAAATTTTACCGATAACTTTTTTGTAAGTGACCTCAGCCTTCAGCTTCTATTCGCGTCGAGCTGACATCGCATGATAATTCCGATTAACGTACTCTATTTGAATGTCAGTTCCACACGTTCCCTGAGTATGTAGAGTCGACATAAGCGTAAAAATAGGTGGGTACTAATTTCATAAAATATATTATGAATGTGGTGAATTTTGGAGAACCCTTTTTTTATTGTATAAATACCAAAACTCAAAATATAGAAATCTGAAATTTCAATTGGGCGGCAAAAGTCTTCAATTGGGCCGCATGTGGTCCATGGGCCGCGGGTTGGCCATGTCTGCCCTAGATGAATACTTGTATATAATTTCGTATGGTCACCCATTTGTGCTGTTTGATTTTTGAAGTGGTTTTTCGCATATATTTCTAGAACGGCTTGTTAAACAGTAAAAATGATTATAACCTATGTCATAGGATTTCATATTCTGAAGAACTTTTCAGTACATTAAAATTTTATAGGACTCGTTTCACAGCATACGTAAAAATTCTAAATTTTTATATGGCAAGACCAAGAAGGGGTTTACGGGATTTAGGCCGTTTATGAAATTATATTTTCTATTTTTATGAAAACAGTATGTAGAAAATCTCAGCTCTCTACGATGACTTGCTCTCAGATAGTGTCCAAATTAGTAGTGGAAAATAAAATTTTTGTATTGGAATCCTACGAAGGCGTTGAGCGATCTGTCCCATTTTCAAACTGGAATATTTTTTTTTTGTTTTTTTTTTTTAAAAAGCATTGTGCAAAATTTCAGCGCTCTAAGTTCACGCGTTCTGGAGTTATCCTGGGGACAGACGGACATGCAAAACTCAAAATAATTTGTAGTATTATGCGTGGGTGTCCAACCCATTTTTCTCTACTAGGCATTATTTCTAGTTGTACAAATTGAATGACAAACTTAGTATACCGCCTTTAGGTTCCATCTAGGATATAAATATGCTGAAATATATCCATTGCAAACATTCATGCAAATACTACTGAGCAAAACTTGACAAGTAACATTAATAGTATGAGGGCTATACCTCCGTCAATGTTACTTGACATAAAAGCCCATACATTTTACTTGACACGTATCACTGACCGTGTGTAGGCTGCCACAATTGGTTTTTAGATCTATATATACTATCCCATCAGAAATATTACTTCTGGACAAAGAGCAACAGCAGCAACTGCAGCAGAACGAAAATTATTCGCTGCAACCGCAGATGGTACAATCACAGATTGATCTTCATCAACAGCAGCAACTACAGCATAACCAGCAACATCAGCAACTACAGCATCAGCAGCAGCAACAACGACGCCATATACACCAAGGACAGCAACGAAAACCACGGGTACAGGAACAGCAGTACAAGAACAAGCAGTATCAAAAGCCGGTGTTGCGCGGACAGCAACAATTTCAGCTGCAGCAACAACATCTACATCAGCAGCTACGGCAACCGCAGTTACAGCAGAAACTACTGGATCATCAATCCTTACAATCTGCCGCACAGGAATTAGAATCTGTTGCTTCGTCCCGGACTTTGGTTGCGGATAGTGCCACCACCAACGATATCTCGCCTGCAGTTGGGGATGCTGTTATGTTGCGGCCAGTCAGGCTTCCTAAATGTGTTTTCGTCTCTAGAGTACATTCTGACACCACTGAAGACGAAATTATTAAACACATTTCATCACGTGTTGGCACTTCGAGCTCTTTGATTGCCTGCAAGAAGTTATCTACTCGACATGCACACGAGAAACGCTCATTTTCTGCGTCCTTCAGGATTTTAGTTCCGGAAAATCTGTTTCAGGCGGTGCTTTCACCTGATATATGGCCCTGCAATTCCATTGTGCGTGAATTTATTCCTAAGGGACGTTCCGGATCATCTAGTATGGCAAAAAACTTGTTAGCGAAATCTCGGTCTACTACGCCAACGTAACTGGTCTTCGCTCTAAGACGACTCGCCTTTTTACAAGTTCGACGAATTCCTGTTTCGACGTGGTCTGCTTGACCGAGACATGGCTGTGTGGGAAGATCGTTGATGAAGAGCTTTTTGGTCCCGAGTTCTTGTTGTTTCGCCGTGACCGCCATCGTCTGTCTCTGGATGCTCCTGTTGGAGGTGGAGTACTTTGTGCTGTTCGTCGCGACCTTCCTTGTTTCTTGGTTGACTTTGTTGATTCCGGTGATCTGGAGTTTATTTGTGTGGCTCTCAGGCTTTCACACAAAACCGTATATATTGCTACAGTTTATATCCCTCCATGCCCCTCTGCCGATATATTTGATTTGTTGGCTTCATGTATAGATAGGCTTACTGAAGTTCTGCTGCCTGCCGATGAGTTGTTGCTTTATGGTGATTTTAACTTACCTAATGTGAGTTGGGTACACTCTCCGGACGATGAGGGCTTGCTGCCCTCTTTTATAGCGACTCCTCAACATGCCATATCTTTTATTGACAACATCATTTCTTCTGGCTTAATGCAGTCTAGCGGTGTGACTAATGACTCTGGAAAATCTCTTGACCTGGTATTTTCGTCCGATCCCAATGGTACTCTCGTTAAGCGTTGTTTAACTCCTATGGTTCCTGAAACAAGTCATCATCCGGCACTACATACAGTTTTGTTTTTTGATCCTGTAACTTCATCATCTAATGCTTCTGGTAACTACGAGTATTGTTATAACTTTAAAAAAGCTGATTTTAATAAAATTAATGAATGGCTATCCGCCTGCGACTGGACCGGTGTTCTGGGTGAACGTGACATTGATAAAGCTGTGAGCTCGTTTTATGACATCCTATTTCTTTGTTTTACTCACTGTGTACCACTTGTAAGTTCGAATCGTACTTCGCATTGTCAACCATGGATCAATGGCTCTTTGAAGCATCTTAAAAATTTGAAGAATAAAGCTTGGAGGAGGTTCTGTTCCTCAAGGAGCGATGCTGATTACGTAACTTATTCTAATTTGCGTGCTCAGTACATATCGTACATGAATGATTCTTATAATGATTATATACATAGAATGAGGTCGGCCTTGCGTACGGAACCTAAGCAATTTTGGAAGTTTGTGAACTCTAAGCGCAACTGTGATGGATACCCTTCATCGTTGCGACTTGGAAACATAGATAGCGTTGATCCCTTGGAGACTTCCAATCTTTTTGGTGACTTCTTTAAAACTGTCTTCTGTGATAACCACTGTGATATTAGGTATAACGATTTTACCCATTTGACGAAGCTCCCGACGACTTCTCTTCAACCTAAGGACCTGTTGTTCGATGAAGCGTCTGTCTTCAAGTACATTTCAAGCATAGCTGATAGTTTTTCTAGTGGTCCGGATGGCGTTCCTTCCACGTTCATAAAAAATTGTGCTACGTCCATAGTTTCTGTTTTGTGTTATTTATTTAATTTATCTTTAACCTGTGGTGTTTTTCCTAAACAGTGGAAGCTTTCTTTGATTATTCCTTTTCACAAGAAGGGTAATAAGTGTGACATTTCTAACTACAGACCCGTCGCTAAGTTATGTTGTATTGGTAAGATATTTGAAGCCATGGTTTGCGATGTTTTGTCATTCCACTGCAAGCCTTTCCTGCGCTCTTTTCAGCATGGTTTTATGAAGGGTAAATCTACTACGACTAATTTGTTAGAGTTTACTAATTTCTGCATTTCTGCAATTGAAAGCGGAAAGCAAGTTGATTGCATATTCACAGATTTTAGTAAAGCTTTTGACCGAATCAATCATAAAATCTTGATTCATAAGCTGACTCTTCTTGGTTTTCCTTCTGTTTTTGTCAATTGGCTTCATTCTTATTTATCGGATCGTACGCAGCGAGTTATATTTCGCGAAGCTCTTTCTGACGTAATAGATAATACTTCTGGTGTTCCTCAAGGCAGCCATCTCGGACCACTCCTTTTTATTATTTTCATTAATGACGTATCTGTGATTTTAACTAATTCAAGAATACTTTGCTATGCTGACGATGCCAAAATCTTCCGCATTGTTTCTAATGAAAACGAGTGTGGAATTCTAAATTTGGACTTAGACACCTTTCATAATTGGTGTGCTATTAACTGTCTTCCTCTCAACATCAACAAATGTACTGCTATGTCCTTTTCTCGTAAAATGAGTCCATTGAACTTCAGTTATACTTTAGATGGATGCTTATTATCTAGACTTGACAAAACCAAGGACTTGGGTGTCTTCCTTAATACACGCCTTTCCTTCGAGGATCATTTTAATACAATCGTTGCCAGGGCTAATGCTACTCTGGGGTTTGTAAAGAGATGGTCAAAGGAGTTTAATGATCCATTCATAACGAAGGTCCTTTACTGCACATTCGTTAGACCTATTTTGGAGTATGCCAGTCCGGTCTGGTCTCCGTTTTATGCTGTACACATAAATCGTATTGAGGCTGTGCAGCGGAGATTCGTTCGTTTCGCTCTGCGTGGACTTCATTGGCATAACCCTATTATTTTACCTCCATATGTTGATAGGCTTAAACTCTTTCCATTGGATTCTCTCGAAAATAGGCGAAAAGCTTCCAGAGTTGTTTTTGCGTTTCAGTGTATACAGGGAGCGATAAATTCTCCTGAGCTCTTAAATACTTTCAATATATCTATTCCTGCGCGCTCCTTGAGGAACCACGACTTCCTCGTCGTTCCTCATCATAGTACGAACTATGGTTTTCACGAGCCGATTTCATCAATGTCTCGTCTCTTTAACAACTGGTTTGATTGCATTGACTTTCATCTTTCAAAAAGTGAATTAAGGGATCAGCTTAGTTAAGGTTACTTTTCATTTTATTAATTTTGTTTGTACACTGTTGGTCAATATCATTGTTTACATATGTATAATAATTTTTAATTTTTTTTTTTTTAATTTTTCTTTTGTAAACTTAGTAATCAGATTTTTGATGAAGTTCTAAATAAATAAATAAATAAATAAATAAATAGATAGATTTTTTTAAAATTTTTCGAAATCCTTTATGAAATATGATACCTAAATTGGATCTATCATGTTAACTGAGCCCCAAACCAAGGGATGAAATATCACTTAAAATAAGTCCGATTCTATAACTGAGCAAAATGGGCACTTGCCCAGGGGCGCAAGGGTTTTGGGGCGTGAAGGGGGCGCAATAGTAGTTTGGTCTGAAAAAGTAAACTACCAGATGATAAAATGAAGTAGAAAAAAAATTAAACGGGTCGATAAGAGCTTAACACACAGCTAACCAAATTGTATTATTTTCGTTACGGTTGTACTGCGGCTTTGGTATCGCCAATTGCCAAAAAACCTTCTCCGGAATCTCCTAGTGATCTTGGTCAATCAGTATATTAATTTTCATGTCTAAAGTTTTGGAAAAGCTAATTAGCTTCCAGATTTTTGGTCACTTGGAAAGTAACAAGTTCTTGTCATGTTGGCAGTCTGGTTTCCGATGTTCTCACAGCTGCGAGACTGCTATACTAAAAGTGACTAGTGATATAAGTGCAGCCTTAGATCAGGATAAGGCTACCATTTTAGTTCTGCTTGATTTATCAAAGGCTTTCGATAGTGTAAATCACAGCTTGTTGCAGCGTAAGCTATCTAATTTTCTTAGATTTACTGCTTCCGCTTCTGCTCTGATCGGGAGTTTCTTGTCAGAACGCCATCAACGGGTGAAGGTGGATGATAGGTTGTCGGATTCACTTTCTCTCCTGAGTGGTGTACCTCAGGGTTCAATCTTGGGGCCGTTGCTATTTAGTTTTTTTATTAATGACTTTCCTCTAGTTGGACGGGATGTCAAGATTCACTTATACGCAGATGATGTGCAGCTTTATCTAAACAGACCTTTTGGCCTGTTTGAAGATGGAATCGCACGTACTAATGACGATTTGAGCAGAATCAATGCATAGTCCAAGATTAATGCATTGAGATTTAATCTCTCTTAGTCTCAATATATTATTTTTCACAAAAGTCCACTCCCTCCGTCTGATATCCCACCCGTAATTCTGAAAAATTTGGGTATTGTGTTGAACCAAAATATGAACTGCTGTGACAATACAAAATCAAAAATTAGTAAAATTTACTCCGGACTTCGAAGGCTCGAGCTCTCAGCCAGTATTTCAGCACCAGCAACTCGTTTAATTTGGTTAAGACACTAATCCTGCCATACTTCACATTCGGAAATTTAATTTTCCCTCGACTTGATAGTATAACCCGCGAAATGGAGGTCGCGTTCAAAGATTGCTTACATTTCATCTTCGGACTTCGCAGATATAATCATGTCTCGCATTACCGCGATCATCTGATGGTGTGCCCACTTACTACATATCTCAAGAAAAGAGCGTTAGTGTTCTTTTTTAACCTGCAAAAAAATAATGAACTTATTACCTTAGAGAAATGATTAATTTCACTAATTCACATAGAAACAGGAACGTTATTTTTCCTCGTTTTACGTGTCTGTTAGTCAAAGCATTTTGCTAGCCTTTTGTCAATTATTTCACTTTGTTTCTCTTTCTCAGTATTCTGCGAAGTGCTGTCATTTCCAGTTATGATACGTAAAACTGTTTACGGTTTATAATAGTTGTAGTGGTTGGTGTTTGGCCTACGATAGTGTCGAGTCAGCATTGTGTTGACTATGACTGACAAGATAAAACCTAATGACGTTGAATTTCTTAACCGAGCCGCTCAGAAACAGATATAAGAGAAAAAATTTCTAAAAAAGGTACATAGAATTAATACATTTTTTACTACTTCTCCTGAATCAAAATGACATCAACAAAACCCATCAGATCATGTTGAACTTATAGGCTTAGAAATAAATTTAGAAAATTACTGTTCTCCTACCTCTCTCAAGTACTTCAACTTTAGGTTCGGACATCAACATACAAGAAAAGGTTCCACAACTATCGTCATTTAGCGTGATAGACACTAACATAACATTGCCTTGCGCAGATTCTATCCCTCCAGGACAAGAGCTCAATATTGATATTGCAAAAACCAAAATTGACGAAAACTTAGATTTTTATCTAGATGACCCAGCTATGTACATGGAACATGATTTATGATGAGCATGTGACAAAAGTAGTTAAATCTCACAGTAAACAAGACTTAATGGAAAAATTTTCAAAATCTGATGTTAAAACCATTCACAGGCTTTCTGTAAATTGATTATCTTGTCTGCTCCCAAATGGTGAAGTTTTCAAAAGGGACTGGCTTTTTAAAAATAAATCGATAAGCTGTATATTTTGCGTGCCCTGCCTGCTTTTCCAACCTGAAAATATACGTTCGTCTTCTTCCGAAGGTTTCAATGATTGGAAGCATTCTTTTGAGTTGGATAAGCTGCACGAGCAATCAAATGATCATCCAGTAAATTTTCTTAAGTTTATCTCAAGAAAAAAGGCCAATTCTGCTTTATCTCAAGTGCTAACACAACACTAAGAAGAAGTTAAGCATTGGAGAAATGTACTAACTAGAGTGGTAAGTATTACAAAATATTTGGCAGTCAGGACTCTTCCGTTTTGTGGTGATAACCAACAGTTGGGTTCTAAGTCTAATGGTCTATTCCTTGAATGCCTTGGAACTTATTAGCTAGTTTGACCCATTCTTATCTCACAACGTTAACATAGACTCTCAAAGATTATTTGCAGGGGGAGGGGGCGGGGGCGCACCTATATAATTTGCCCATAGCGCCACGAGGGTTGACTTAAATATTACCCAAAATCTAGAAAAATATGTGACTGTTATCAATCACATACATCTAGTACATTAAAAAAGAAAAACAAAACACTTTTAAGTTTTTAAAACAAATTTCTTATATTTAATTTTTTTTTTTAATAATTCGTTAAACTTAATACTTAAAATATAAATATACTCATATTTTTTCAACTTTCAAATCAATTCCAGATTCTGATATAAGAAGAAAAGCTTTATTGTAAAATTTAATTGGTATCGGAGTTGTAGGACAAACGCTATATTTAAAATTTTTAAGTAAAGTCACTAATCCTACGCGAACTTGCATTTTTCCAAATCTCAAACCAATACAGTTGCGTGGTCCATCTCCAAAAGGTAAAAATGCACATGGATGTCGATTTTTACATTGTTCTGGAGAAAATCTTTCTGGATCAAATATTTCTGGATTATGATATATTTCAGGATCATTGTGTATCGCATAGGTTGGGATAAAAATCGATGTATTACGCTCAATAAAATATTTCGTTTCTGGAATTGAATAATTTTGCAAAGATTTCCGGATAATCAAAGGAACTGGAGGATATTTTCGTAAAGTTTCTACAAATAAAATGAAAAATAAATTTAATTTAATTTTTGTTTTTTAAACTTTTATTCTTACCATTAATAACTTGATCCATATAAGACATTTCAATCATTCCTTCATAAGTTAATATTCCGTTATGCTTTTTTAATACTTCATTAATTTCCGATCTCAATTTATCTTGAATATCATGATTTTGTGCAAGTTCATATAGACAATAACTCATCATAGTTGAAGATGTCTCAAATCCAGCAATGAAAAATACGAAAGCTTGTGCTGCAATTTGTCCCAATGAGAATTCCTTAGTACCATCTGTTTCACCATTTTTTAGCTCAAGCAAGATATCCATAAAATCGTTACGATGAATCTTATTCTCTTCACGATATTTCACAGTTTCAGCAACAACACCAAGGAAAAATTTACTTATTTCGTCTCTAATATTTTTCGTTCTAAGAAATTTCGCTAGTTTAGGAAAAGTTTGCTGAAATGTTCGGATTATTTGTCCATTTCTTCGTTTCAAAAAGATTTCTCTGCCTTTGCAACGAAATTCAGCGTTCGGATTTGTGAGACTATTGCAATCTATACCAAAAGCGCAAGTACCGATTACATCTGTTGTAAAACGTGCCAATATCTCTTTCACTTCAACAATCGGATTATTTTTAACAGTTTTTAAAAGTAGATTTTCTAATTCGTTTCCTACTTGTAGGATGGTTGGAAACATGAATTTCATTTTACCCGATGTAAATGTCGGACTCAATTTTGTTCTCATGAATTTCCATTCAGGTCCATCTAAAGAAAATAGATGTGCAGATAGGGGATCATCTCTTGAGTTCGTGTATATTCCTTTATCCGCGAAATAATGAAAATCTTTTATTAGAATATTTTTTATTAAATCCAAGTCAGTAATTACAGCTAATGGTCGCATCAATATATAAACTCCGTAAAATGGACTTTCTGTTTTGAATTTTGTGTATAGACGTTGAATTAATTCAGCAATATGCACTTTATTGTATAAAAGATCTTTCGAATTTCCATATGGTATGACCGGTTCTTCGTGTGGAACATTTTGATTTTTCCAATACGAGAATACATATAGAAATAGTAAATACGCAATTGAAACAATTAACACTAGAAGCACAAGAAAAGACTCCAATAAGCCCATTTTATTAATTCGAACAAATATCTTAATTAAATACGCGAGACAAGATCACAATGACTTCGAATGTAACACTGAATGAATTCCACTTGTTTCTTGTAATTATTATACTTACTGATAAAAGCAAAAAAATTGATAAGTGAAATAAGATAAAAGCTCTTATCATTATGTTTGTAGTTATAGGAGGTGCATGTGCTTTCATTAGTTCTGCTTAGTTCGGCATGACTTGCCTGAGTTCTTGGCAATAAGAAATTTTAAGCTGCTGAATCATTTTTACAGAGCATCTCGATAGTTAGTACAGCTTAGCTATCTGAACACCGTAAAATTTCATCTTATAATCTAGGTAGAAAAATAAACAAATGTATGCTCAATATATGAAAGTATTTCTACTTTTAAATTAACACTACAGTAAACGCGCCCTAATTTTCCAATGTTTTACTCGCGTGGGGTGAATCTTAAGACCATTTTCAAATACCTGTTTTATGGTTATTATTGTAACATATGAAATAAAGTACATTTCAATATTGTTATTTATTTATTAATCCCTTCATGATTTATGAAAATTTCGTATTTTAATTAACGTAAATATTAAAAAATAAATTTAGAAAAAAAGAAGAAAAAATGTATGAACTTTACAAGGCCTCGAGTTATTTTCATTTTTTTATTATTATTTTTTACTTTTTTAGTTACTATTGCAGGAATATGTACAAATTATGACTTGGTGATCTGGGCAAATTCATTTGTTGCATGTTCTGCAATCACGTGATCTGGAACAATATTCACAACTACCACTTTTTCCCGTTCTCGGGACATTCCTAGGTAGATTTGGTCTCATTCCACCGCTTTCCTGTTTTAAAAGTATGGAAGCTTAAGTTCTAAGTTCCCGTGAGATATTTTTAATTCCAATTCTAAATTTTATAGTGGATTGCATCAATAAAAATGCCACATCCAGCAAAAAAGCCTTCGTTCAATAATTGTGAGGTCATTGTTTGCTATCTTATTCGTCTGGTGAATTACCAGGCTATTTGTGAGATCTAGTCTTGGACGTGAGAGGGAGTGCCGGTTTGTAAAGAACAACTCAGTCGTTTTAAAATTCAAATATAAAATTTATTAAATTTCAACAGCTTAAAACTAAATAAGTATCACAGTAAATTTAATTAATAGAAAAATTTAGAACTAAATCTAACCTACAAACAACTATACAATTCAACAAAACTTCAAGCAAAATAATAAAATAAAAGTAATACAAAATAATAAACAAGACAAATTAAAAGTTCATATTAAAATTCAATGAGCTCCTGCTCAGGCGCTACCAATGTTCTCCTCGTTCTGAAAAAGGAGAGAAGATCATCTGTTATCAAAACGAAAGAAAAAGAAAATGTTGATGCTGCTATTGCGTGAGAGCACAAGGACAGCAAAATGCTTGTATAGAAACTAATTCAGATTAGTTTCTGAATATAGATTTTGTGTATCCAAGGTGGTATAAATCTGTTTCTATATAGTAATAGCTCTTTTATGGTGCGTGCGGGCACAAAGGCAGCAAAATTAATATTGCTTGTACGTGAGCGCTCAAGGGTAGCAATGTGCTATAGTCAATAAAACGAGTCAGATTAGTCTCTGACATTATTCTGCGCGTGTGCAGAAGTGTAGCAATATGCTACTAAAGGGTTTTCCAATAAGAGGTGTTATTTTGATATTCAAAGAAAAATGCCATTTTTTGAGATAAATGATCGGATCTTTATTTCATTATAAAAAGGAAGGTATGCCGTTAATAATGTAAAATAACATCAGCCAAATGACCACCACGACCACGCCTACAGGACCGTATCCTTTTCATGAAATTTTCCATAACCAAATCGCAAAGTGGCTGCCCTATGTCCTCGATAGCCTCACGAATTCCGTCTTTGAGGCCTTGAATCGACGCTGGGCTGTTGGCGTAGACCTTCGCTTTCACGTGGCCCCAAAGGAAGAAGTCGCAAGGTGTTAAGTCAGAAGATCTCGGTGGCCAATTGTGATCACCGCTTCGAGAGATAACACGGTCCGGAAATTTTTGCCGTAAAAGATCAATGGTTTCGTTGCTTGTATGGCACGTAGCGTCGTCTTGTTGAAAGTAAACGTTGTCCAGATCAATACCATCCAATTCCGGTCATAAAAAATCATTAATCATCTGTCGATAGCGCAATCCATTCACCGTAACTGTTGCTCCAGCCTCATTTTCGAAAAAGTAAGGTCCAATGACCCCGCGGGACAATAAATCGCACCAAACCGTCACACGTTGAGGATAGAGAGGCTTTTCAACAATAACTCTTGGGTTTTCCGAGACCCAAATGCGACAATTTTGCTTGTTGACGAAGCCATCGAGGTGGAAATGGGCCTCAACACTCAAGATGAGTTTTCGATGGAATTCCGGATCATTTTCATGCATTTCAAGGACCCAATCAGCAAAGACTCGACGTTGCTGATGATCGGCCGGCTGAGTTCTTGTGTTAACTGACCTTTATAAGCCTTAAGACCCAAATCTTTATGCAAAATACGGTGTAATGACGTTTGAGAAATGCCTAATTCCAAAGAACGACGAGGAATGGACAAACCTGGGTTTTCTTCAACACTTTCGGCTACAGCAGTAATATTCTCGGATGTTCTCGAGCGACGTGCACGGGTTTTATTCTTCACATCACTAACTTGTCCCGGCAGCTCGAATTTTTCAACCAATTTCTGTATTGCAGTCGGACAAGGTGCTTCACGACGACCCAAAAATGTTCGTTGTTGAATCGTGTATCGTTCCATTTTTATTAATGGCGTAGTTTCTACTTGTCAAATGTTAAAAAAAAGCTCCAAAAGTGACATCTACCGAAATAGCGGGCTAATTAAAATAACACCTTTTATTGGAAAACCCTTTATCATACTGAAAACACTTATTGGCAGAATAGATGCAATATAAAATCGTCAAGAGCGTAATACATATAAATATGTAAAATTAATATAGAATAAAGATAAATTATGATATTTAATAAATATGAGCAAGAAATGTGGGCTATGTAAATATATATGTATAAGTAAATATATAAAAAAATAGATATATGAATAAATATTATTTTGTTACAAGTGACTGGTACTCACCGATCTACAACTTGACGCTGGAGGGTTGGCTTTACGCTAATGTTAAGACCCTTTGTTCTAACTATATGCTAGAACAATTCTTTATTCCCATCGAGATCAGAAATAAAGTTTTAATGATAGTAAGATACTATCTCAGTCGAGACCCGAGATAATATTCTTTAAGTCAGTCGAGACCCGGCTTAAAGTGTTATCTTATCTTCAGTCGAGACCCGAAATAAGATGCGGAAGTCTGTGAAGCGCAATATTGCAATAACGGAAGAAATTGTTGATACGGAGTACTGGAGTTTTAGTTGCACAGAAGATCGCTTAGGTGTCTCCCATAAGAGTACAAACAGTAGGGTAGTATGGGTGAAAGATTCCATATGCTCGAATTGGTACATATTTCTCACGGCGAAATAACTATACCTTAGTGAAATTAAAAATTGAGATTTTTGGCTCTGTGGGTACAGAAGGGTTTTAATGACAGGAGGTCATTATGCAAAGAATTTAATTACTCATGATAGTCAGAATAACAAACTCTCAGACATAGTTCAATGGAACGGGGCGAAAAAGACGAAATGAAGGTAGGAAGGTTGATGAAATTGGAAGTTATGCATGTATGCTTATGTTTTGAGTACAAATGGTAGCTATAAGATCCGAATGGTGAATCTCGAAGCCTATACAGACTTGAATACGGGCATTTCTTAACCTTCACGTGGTCTTCTCTGACAGCGCCTATTAAGGGTTGTGATGCATGTATAGGCTAGATACAATTCTTTTCAGATGTTACTAATAAGATCTAGGCCCGAACGGAGTGTCCAGTCCCGTTACAAAAAGGATATCTTGCATGGTGATACCACATTTGTGGTCTGATGATCATGTTTTACGAAAGCCAAACCAAATGGGTAGCACTCCTTTCGATAACTTGGTACCACTGGGTTGAGAAGCCCTGGATAATTGGAATTATTCACCTCAACTTGGGATGCTCCCTTTATAGAAGCATCGTGGTGGCTGTGGTGGTGAAAGGTGCTGTGATCCTAGATCGGCAGAGATTGGATAGATCTCGCTTCGATCAATAAGTTGATGTTATGTCATGCTCTATTGGCATACTGATACTCGTTGTTACGCACATGAGGACGTTGATTGTCGATAACTAATCCGAGCGTGAAGAATGCCGTGAGATCAAGCCACACTTGGCAGGTGCTCACTTAAAACCACAAGGATTTCTGAACATCTCCAAAATCCTTTCAAACTATTCATAAGAATGTATTTCGGCTCACACCACCTCAAGTTTTTAAGAAAAAGATAAATTTCGCTTTGGCTAAGGTACTGAAAGTAAATATAAAATTCGTCTCAAATAAAATTCTAATTTTTCCCTCAAATATCAGAGAATCCAGCAAGAATTTCTTCCACATAATCTCTTCACAGCAAAACGAATGTAAACAGAAGCACGTGTTGTTCAAATATCATAGGATTACACGAACAAACATTGATTTTGCTATAAAAAACATTGGATAAGTCTCACAATATTTTAGCAAAAACCGGTTTTCACAAAAGAGCATTTTATGAGAGTAAAACCTAAAAACTCCGCTCATTCTCATTTATATACGAAAATGACATTCTGTTTCGATGCATGCAATCTGCGCTTTCACATTTTTTATCTCTATTCATAAAAGTTTTAAAGAGAGTTTCAGTTTTTTGTTATATTTTCTTCTTCCCATTTCTAGCCGTGTACATTTTAAATGTAAAAACACTCGGAAATATTGCCTGATTCTTAATTTGTTGTTAAGTTAACTTGGCCTCAAGTACAAACTGAGACTGATTCTACAAATATAATATAATAATATTTTTTACTTATAAGAAAAATCACCTGCAACCAAGAAAACTAAATGAAAACTGAACTTCACTCCACGGATGCGTACTTCTGAATACCTAACTCACTAACAAAAGTCGGACTTGCTCTAAATATTAAAACCATTTTGGTTTCATTATCTCAAGTATCCTTTTAGTTTTGATTACTTAAGTTGAAAAGAGGTATAAAAATAATCTTTTGCATAAAAAATTTCGGATTCATTTTAAAACTTTCTGAGTGAAGAAAAAATTTAGATTTTTATGAGTTTTAAGTTGAGAAAATATTTGTTTAATAGAAACGTTACTCTTTGCAAATCAGACCAAAATAAATCCTTTCGGTATTAATTTAAAAATAAGAGAAAAATAGACCAAATTTTAAACTTTCAGATTTACAGGGAAGTTAGACATATATTAAGACAAAACTGATACACAAAGTTTAAAACTTTTACGCTTTTTTGTTTTTATACAACGAATGTCTTAAAATACCTTAAGAATTTCTGTAGGTTTTAGAAATAAATTAAAAATTTTAACCGTTGGACGTAGAGTGGGTCGAATGGATTCAATCCTTGCTGTATTTTGAAGTGCAGTACCTTAGACAAACTTAATATATTAAGTATATTAAGTTTGTCTAAGGCAGTACTTTGCATTATAGAGTATCCACTAAGCTTGATTTAATAATATAAAAAACATAAAAAATATTAACTAAAGTAAAGTAATAAAATGTTGTTAAAAAATAATTAAACCTTTTCTCATAAACACTGAACTAAATTCCAAGGTCGTAAAGGTGCTGTAATAGCTTTTAAGTGTTAATTTAGTAATAATAAACTCATATCAACAAGATAGTGTAATTGACAATTGCTTACCTCTTACAATCTGTAGATAGTACTTGTTTTGTTCTGTAAACATTTACTACCTGTGTGAATAAAGCTCTCCTTTGAGTATGTGAATAGGTAGCTACGAATTTATATTATTTATATCTCCATTTATCTTTAGTCAGCATCGCAGTCTACTTGTACATTCACCTGCCGCAATTCTGATAATAAAGTAAACAACGTTGACAACATATCACTCAACTTACGAAATTCTGATAATAAAGTAAACAAGGTTGAAAACAAAACCCCACTGGCATTTCAAATTGTCATTATGATTTTAATAATTTTATTTAATTATTGTGCGCTGTGATCTGATATGGTATATTAGTTTTGCAAATCATTCATCAAGAAGTTGAAATCATACAAATTCCAATTATCCGAACGTGACTTAGCAGATTTTAAGCTTTTTACTCATGTTAAGAACGAAATTTTTCACAACAGAATAATTGAGATTGTCGATTACGTGTGCATATGTATAAGTAAAAGTTTTCAATATTTACAACTACATAACTATGAAAAGTTTGAAAAATTATATGAGGACGTAATTAGAGTCGTTGGGTTTGGTTTTAGTGTGAACTGTGACCGCGTTATATTTTATCCTTCTCCATTTATACTCTGGCTTGAAAAATATAGCCGACACTTATTCATGGAAATATATAAAAGGACCAAATAAAACAATCCACACGATAGATCTAATGCAGCAGCAGCAGCAGAAATTTGAAGCGAAGTGTTTATTTTTAAGATTTCAGCCATCAACTTATGGCATGTGAAATCCGAGCCAGAGATTGAAGTTAGAAAGATTTTAGTTAATTTTATCACAGAGGTTATATGTAGGAACTTGTGATTTCGGTATAGAGTATGAAAGATCTAATTGTCGAATTGCAGTTGGAGCTTAGACTAGTGCCCAAAACCGTTTTGGAACAAATAAATTATAAATAGGCAAAGACCAGCTTTAGTGAAATTTATAATTAAAAGAAAAAATACAAATTAAACACGAGATAAAATTGAAATTTTGAAATTAGCCGGGGGGGGGGGGGGGTTAGGATTTGAAAGTGATTTTTTTTAGATTTTCGGTGAAATGTGACATCCTAGCTGAAAATGTTGCTCTTCATAAAATTTGTAGATAATAAAATTATCTGAAACTTTTATAAAAGGTATTTTTCAACATAACCTAAAATTTTCAGAGAAAATTTCGAAAAACTGATTCTTGGGTTTTGGCTTTTTTCTTTTGTAAATTCAATGCATGAATACATGAAGTTTTGTGAGAATGTACCTTTTTTGCATTGAATAAGCGTGATGTTTTTAGAATCTGAGAAAAAAGTAGTTTTCGAGCTTTTTACAATTTTCGAAAAAGAAACCGAAGTCTTCCACGGAAAACTTTGCTGGTGTTTTTTTTTTCGATTTGATTATTCTATCTTTGCTCATTTTAACCGTTGAAATTTGTACTTTAAAATGACCTATATACATAACTACGTTGATGGTTTACTTTTCATGAAACTGTTTAAAAATTAGAAAAACCAGAAAAATTACTTTTCGAAACACGAATTTTTCAATATTTTTTATGATTTTCTTCAATTTTTTTATTAAATAGATTAAATTGCAATAACAAAATTTCCTTAAATGTAATATTACTAAAGTTGAATGATTTTAATCAAAGAAAAAGTGGCGGAAACCATCCTAAAATTTTAGTTTTTCATAGCAATATATACCGCACCATACTGAAAGTGGTAAGTTAGAGTTAGGACTCGCTGGCCCAGTGTGTATTTTTATTGACGTATATTTTACTATTTTTTCACTAAATAAATAGTATAGCTATGAGTAATCTGGTTTAGTTGTGTTTGAATAAATTAATTTAGATACAATAATTATTAAGTATAAAATTAAATATTTATAAGAAATTACAAAATTCTAATGAATTTTAGATTTTTTGCATTTTTGTTGTTCTTCTTCTTCATCAATAAAACTTTCAAATTCCGAAGGATCTACGAGATTATCGGCGTGCTCTTCAATTTCACTATCAAGCTGACTCTTCATCAATAATCCCTTCCGAATCACTTACGTCTTCAAATATTTCTTGAGTTTTATTTTCGGCAGTTTTTATGACAATTGCTGCATAAATTAGTACATTTTAAGCGTTTTTTCGGCAGCCACATCTTTGTTTATTACAACCACTTTCACAGCTGCAGCTAATACTTTTTAATAATTTTTGGGGAACTAAGTATGAACTGTCTACCTAGATGTTCGTTCTAGCATGATTGCATAGCTTTTTTGTTATCGGGCATGTTGTCCAAATAACCAAGCCAAATTTGAAATTGGTTATAAACTCTGTAGGAGTGATGTGTAGCTGCTCCTTCATTTGGGGGAAGTTTTTCCAATTTGAAAGTAGATTTTTTAGTTGCCAGTTGCTAACGGTCAAATCTTAATTGATTTAATGACATATCCATCCTTTTACTTTTGTAAATACCAGATATAAGTTGAGATCTATTTTTTTTTTGCAATGGTCTGCATTTTTTTCGAAAAATGTAAAAATCTCGGAAACTACATTCTGGTTTCCCAGATTGCAATAAAATCACGCTTAGGTATTCAATGCCAAAAAAGATATATTTTCATAAAAATTTTTATGAAAGTTGAATTATGTTTACAAGAGAAAAAAGTAAAAACCGAAAAAGTCTGTTTTCGCAATTTTATTGAAAAACTTTAGGTTATTTTGTAAAACACCTTTTATAAATGTTTCAGATTTGTTTTATTATCTACAACTTTAATGAAGGACATTTTCAGCTAGGATGTCACGTTTTGCTGAAAATTGCCCCTGAGAGGCCCCACACCCCATTTCACAATTTAACTTTATTTCATGTTTAATTTTTGTGTTTTCTCTTAATTATAACCTTCACAAAATTTTCCGACAGGCCAGGACCCTGTTTATAATTTTTCTTCTTTTAGCCTTTGCGCACCGCTTTGGCACCAGTCTACCTCTAAAACGATATTTTATGGAAGCTTTTCATAAAGTGTCAAAGTTTTTAAGAATTACGTAGTAACTAATCTTATCATGAATGTAATAAAAAAAAATTGTCAATTATCTCGAGAAGGTACGTTGTAATAATTTTATCCATTTATTTTTAGAAATTAAAAATAGTAAACATGAAAACAACAGATTCATAATAGGATTTTTGTATTTTTCGAAGCTGGATTTAATAGTTATAGAGCACAACTTTTTCTCATTTTTTCTTCTTTTCTTAATTCACTTAATTCTTGTTTTATTTGGTAGAAACACTTTACAACACGAGTTTCTAATATACACTATACATAGAAAAGCCAATGCAGAGTCGCCTAATAATAGCAATTATATTAAAAATTTCAACACAAATTTTTAATTGCATATAATTTTGTTCATGCCCAAGAAAAATTGTGATATTTTTGTTAAGCATAAATTAATTTTGAAAAATATTAGTACCTACTTATATTATTTTGAACAATAAATTTATATCTTATTTATGCATTTAATTCATGAATCCCAAATCATAGGTGACCGCTTAGAAGGCTTTATTTTATTTTATTTGTTTTTTAAGTTAATAAATTAGTTAGATAAGAACATTACATTATCAAAATAGAAGAGAAGCAAAACAAAATTCAAGGCAAATAGTATCTAAATAGTAAAAAGTGTAATATATAATATAAACAAAAAATATTTATAATAATAAAAGACACAAAATTTGAGATTACTCTTTAAGATTTTTTACCGGGGCAAACTTATATTTGTTCAAGAAGAAAACTTTTTTTTTGATTCCCCGGTATACAGCAAAAGCTAAAAAAAAATTTTTATTTGTTACTTTATCACACAACTCATTTAATTTTGGGTGACAAGTTTCAAATTTTGGTTTTGACTCATCAGCAGGTCCGAAATAGCGAAATTTAGTGACTTAAAAAACAAATGGAAAAATAGAACAAATAAAAGAAATGTAAAAATCAAAAAATTGAGAAAAATATAAAAAACCTTTTTTATTATTATTATTTATATTTGTTTTTCATGTCACTCAATTTCGCTATTTGGAACCTGTTGATATGTCAAAACCAAGACTTGAAACTTGTCACCCAAAATCAAATGGGTTGTGTGATGAAATAACAAATAAAATTGTTTTTAGCTTTTGCTATATACTGGATAATCCAAAAAATGCCTTCTTGAACAAAAATAATGAAAGAACGCAAAATATTAAGTTACTAAAGTAACTAAAAACAGGTAAAGAAAAATATAACTCAGAAGAAATTAAAAAAATCAAAGATAATACTATAAATCAGAAATAAAAACTAAGTAGATATAAACAAAATAAAGGGAAAATAAAAAAAATATAAAAAAAAAAAATTTCAATTATTTTATTTTAGTATTTTTTATTTGCTACTTTTAGTCGTCACATTTTCGCTAGAAACTCATATAGCGCTACATTATCTATCTGACATATGCATAATAGTTCGCATCTACGTTCTTTTGTGAACCTTGTGGTGCATTTTCAGTTTAGAAGACTATCGCACTTTAATTCCAAGTAAAAAATTTTGTCATGAAAAAACTGGAAGACATTTATTTCATATCAAAAACCATATAACGGTTAAACAAATTGTTGTGTTTCCATGAAATATGTAAAATATTGCTAGGGCGTTTAAAATAAAAGTCAGACCCCCTGCACCAACCTACATAAATTAGAAAATCACGAATTTTAAAGATATTCGGGTGAGATTTAGTGAGGGGTTTATGAGTAGATAAAAGTTATTTAAAAAGTAAAATGGAATAAAAAGGCAAAGAAGAAAAGGGAAAAGCAAGGCGGAAAAGAAGCATAGAAGCAAACAATTCAAAATAAATGAATTATAACTTTGTGATTAGTGGTTAATTGTATTCAAGGCTAATCTTTTAAATGTCAGAGGGCCAGATTTGAAAATATTGATGTAACTGAAATTAATATTGTCTGACTTTCGAATGGTGACTTCTCCCGTATAGGTTTGTCCTAGAAAATGGAAATCTAAAAGGAGTATATTGTCTTGCCGTATTTTGAGGGAATACATTAATAATAATACTGGAAAGCAGGCCAGGATAGTATACATCGCCATTAAGAATTTTAGTTTATACAAAAATACGGTATCAAGATAAACACGACCACGCACTATGGAATACATATATGGTCCAGTTACTGATTTGTAGTTTTTTTTTAAGATATTGCCTTGCAATTTTACATAGACATAGCACTTGGTATATAAATTCAATCAAATTATACATATAAAAACTAACTAGAATTTGGTCGCGGATTCACTTGCGTTGCGTTTGAAATTGAGATTTTGTCAAAATTCAATATAAAATATTTTAGTTTCATTCGTATAAAAAGTAGTCGCTTTTTCAATGCCCTAATAAATAAATAGAAATACAGAGAGAGTTATAACACTCACTTAAATGATAAAAAAAAATTGTTTATTATTATATACTTATTCCAATAACAATTTATAAATATTTTTTTTGTGCTTTTTTTTTAATTTTAAATCTACATATTTAAATTTAATTGATGGTATTTGGAAGCTTAATAAATATAAGTATTATCTCTTATCACTATAATATAAATAATAGATTGATATATAAATATACACATATACGTTATGATGTTTCTCCGGAAGAGATGTAAAAAAAAAGAATAATTTCCACTGTATGACTGATTTATTCCAAAGCTCCCGAAAAAACTGAACAACTCTTAATTTCTACCTTAATTAATTTCTACCTATGAGAGCTGCTTATTTGACAATAATTTTATATATTTCATCGGACAAAGAAAAAGCTGAAAAACATAATTTAATTTCAATGGAATCAACAAAAAATTGCAACACGTATCCGGTGTCGATACTTGTTGGTCAGTCAACGTGACTTACCAAAAATTGTCTATTCGAAATAACTGCGTTTGCAATTTATTTGATTTTACATTAAATTAAAATTATTACCAGGTGCTATGCGCGTTATGACAACTCCTCCCCTTCAAAGGTCCGCGTACTGTGAGCTTCAGAAATTCAAATTGATAGGCTACAGTCCAGGATAAGTGGTTCGCGTATATCCGCTACTACCTCAGGTGTTAGGACAAGTTGTTGTCAATTTTTCCGGAACCTCCTGACGAGAAGGCTGATAGCGATGGCAAAGACAGTTATTGTGCCAACATCTGTTATAGTTGAGATCTGGTCGTTACTAAACAGCTTCTGTAGTTTTTCGATATTTTTTAGGTGTAGGTTGTGCAGGTACCCCAGGTCTAGCTTAGTTCCTTTCTCGGGTAAGTTACGTTGTAGGACTGATGGCAATATTTGAAATGTTCTTAGCTCCCTGGTACTGAATGTGTTGTTATTGATTTTTATATATTCTCGATGTAGACTTGGATCACGAAGCTACCATTTAGATGTCTACTCCTCTTGTTGCGAATGATCTCTCCATTAAAGTTGTTCAGAAAAATAGTGCTGTCATTAAGCGTTTCGATTTCTTCGTTCTGGCCTATACAATGATTGCTTGGCAGTTCTTTTAATTAATTATTTTTGCAGACGGTTGCATCCTTGAAATTGTAACACTTTCCGGTTATGCCGAAAATTTCATGTTGATTAATGAAAAGTTCTCTATGTTCAACGTAAATTTGCCTGTTGTTTTTTGTCGTAGGTCTCACTGCTACGCGGTTGTATTCTTTACTGTTGGTTTTTGGCATCGATAACACGTAAAGAATGGTTGACCCTTTCACTATCATTTTTGGGTCTGTGTATTCTATGGCATATATTTCGTTTAAGTAAGGAGTGTCTCGACTTCTGCTATGATATGGCCAACTTCCTCTATATCTAATTGGTTGGTGTTGATGATTCCCGCTTTAGCCAGTTGGGCGACTCGTACGATTTCTTTTAGTTCTTCCTTTACTATACTCGGCCTGTTGAACGTTGCTTGTTGAAGTTCTTTCATAGAGTTTTCATTTAATTGTTCGGCGATCTGATTGTATTCTCGAAGGATTTGGTTAACGGTGTTTGTCAGTACTTCGTTAATCTTGTACTGTTGGTTGTTGTTCTCAACTATTTTGTTTTGACTCTTTACAATTTCGTGCCAGTCTGAAGCGTCTGGATTCCCTGCAATCCATTTCCATGCCGAACCAATCCAATTGATAGACCGCCGGTTCCTTTGTGGTTGCTGTTTGAGTTCTGCCAGTAAGATGTTAATTTGCTGTACCTGGTGGAGTAATTGGGGTTTAAAGATGTTTTTGGGGCTGACCATTTTTTATCGTTGGTAGTATCTTCGTTACAATATCTTCGTAATTAATTAGGTTTACTACGTGAGCCAGGTTGAAATTGCCATTTATAATGCGTCCTTCTCCCAATTTTAATGTAACTATCGGTGTGTTGCACTCGTAAATAGTAAACGAAGTCGCCATCATCAAAAATGGTAATCTGAAAAGAAAAGAGGGAGAGGAAGGAAGTTTAGTTAGGTGTAATTTTTAATTTGTGTTTTGTGTATTCTTCTGCCGGATTCTGCGATAACAGTAACCGTATTGTCTTTTGCAACTACTTCTTTCTTAAATTTTGGTTTATTTTTTCCCTGGATTTGTTTGACTGCAATGTAAATTGTTTTGCCGGGTTTGTAGGTTTTTGGTTTATTTCTTTTCAAGTTTTCTCTTCTAATTTTATTTTTTTGATTTTTTCCTATTTTTCCTCATTGACCGTGGTTTTGAAGTCGACCAGATTTTGGTAGTTTATTCGTTGCAGTCTGCCAAGATAGATGTCGCTTGGCTTCTTATTCCTTATGAGTGTATAGTGTTATTATATCTATCTACGGCTATATTAATTAGTTCCTTTAGGGTCAGGTCCTTATATTCCTCTTGTAGGCAGCGTACCACCTCAATAATAGTACTGTGTACCCTCTCTACTGCTCCGTTGACTTCACTTCTTTGCGACGGTGTTAAATACCTAAGGTTTTCAGGTAATCTGTTATAATAAAAAAAAATAAAAAAATTTTTTCTTTAAAAGAGCTGACGTATATAATTCGACAAGCATGGGCGGATGTTCCAACGACTGTAATTCAAAACGCTTGGAAGCATTTGATAAACATCGAAGAAATAAGTTTAAACTTGCCAATTAATCATTTCGATGATGAAGATGAACTTCCACTAATGAATTTATATAGAACCATTGTGCCCCATAATAATTATTTATCTAATGGAGATATAATGAATTGCCTTTTTGTAAGCCACTTTTTGGTAGAAATTTATTCAGCTGGACAGATTCGAGTTGATTATTATAGCAAGTGTAAAAGTGGGTCCAAATTTAACAAACGCATTCTAGAGTGCTTCTCACCAATGAAATATAAAGTGAAATAAAAGAGGCGCTTCATTTGAAATATTTACATACCCGAAAAATGAAACCTGGAAGATGATCAGCTTTAGCAGTAACGAGGTTCAAATGCTAAGTGAAAAGATGTTTGTCATCAAAATTAACACACAAATCTTTTATTTCTTTGACATGTGATAGAGAAAAGTGGTTAATTTTATTATGGAATAAGATTATGTCACGTTCTTTGGAGAAAGTTATGCTCTTACATTTGTCTATGTTGAGTTCCAAATGGTTGTTTTTCAACCAATTTTCAAGTTTTGTAATATCATCTTGTAGACCCTCACAATCATTGATGTCATTAATTACTCTGAAAATTTTAGCGTCGTCAGCGTACAACAAAATCTCTGAAGTAATTTCAGTTTGTAAATCATTGATATAAATTAGAAAAATAAGCGGACCAAGTATTGTACCCTGGGGAACACCAGAAATTTGTTCAAAAGGACTAGATTGCGAGTCGGTCAACACAACCATACTTTCTCTTTCTTTTAAATATGACTGGAATAAAGTACATTGTCCACATTGAAGCCAATTTTTAACAGTTTTAGGAAACATTTGTCGTTGCGAAGTTTATCAATGGTCTTAGCAAAATCAGTGTATATAGAATCGACTTGTTTATTTTCATCCAGAGCAGAAGCAATGGTATTAGTACAAATAGCTAAGTTTGTAACCCTCGAGTGCCCTGGGAGGAATTCATGCTGCGAATTTGATATGAAAGGCATAATTTGATGAAGAAGCTGATTGTAAAGGGTTTTCCAATAAGAGGTGTTATTTTAATTAGCCCGCTATTTCGGTAGATGTCACCTTTGGAGCTATCATTTTTTGACATTTGACAAGCAGAAGCTACGCCATTAATAAAAATGGAACGATACACGATTTAACAACGCATTGAAATTATTAAAATTCACTATAAAAATGGTGAAAATGTGGCAGAGACGGTTCGTAAAACTCGAACATTTTTGGGTCGTCGTGAAGCACCTTGTCGGACCGCAATACAGAAATTGGTAGAAAAATTCGAGCTTTCGGGACAAGTTAGTGATGTGAAGAATAAAACCCGTGCACCTCGCTCAAGAACAGCCGAGAATATTGCTGCTGTAGCCGAAAGTGTTGAAGAAAACCCAGGTTTGTCCATTCCTCGTCGTTCTTTAGAATTAGGCATTCCACAAACGTCATTACACCGTATTTTGCATAAAGATTTGAGTCTTAATGCTTATAAAGTTCAGTTAACACAAGAACTCAAGCCGGCCGATCATCAACAACGTCGAGTCTTTGCTGATTGGGTCCTTGAAATGCATGAAAATGATCCGGAATTCCATCGAAAACTCATCTTGAGTGATGAGGCCCATTTCCACCTCGATGGCTTCGTCAACAAGCAAAATTGTCGCATCTGGGGCCCGGAAAGCCTAAGAGTTATTGTTGAAAAGCCTCTCTATCCTCAACGTGTGACTGTTTGGTGCGGTTTATGGTCCCGCGGGGTCATTGGACCTTACTTTTTCGAAAATGAGGCTGGAGCAACAGTTACGGTGAATGGATTGTGCTATCGACAGATGGTTAATGATTTTTTATGGCCGGAATTGGATGGTATTGATCTAGACAACGTTTGCTTTCAACAAGACGGCGCTACATGCCCTACAAGCAACGAAACCATTGATATTTTACGGGAAAAGTTTCCGGACCGTGTTATCTCTCGAAGAGGTGATCACAATTGGCCACCGAGATCTTGTGACTTAACACCTTGCGACTTCTTCCTTTGGGGCCACGTGAAAAAGAAGGTCTACGCCAACAGCCCAGCGTCGATTCAAGACCTCAAAGATGGAATTCGTGAGGCTATCGAGGACATAGGGCTGCCACTTTGCGATTTGGTTATGGAAAATTTCATGAAAAGTATATGGTCCTGTAGGCGTGGTAGTGGTGGTCATTTGGCTGATGTTATTTTCTATTACTAACGGCATGCCTTCCTCTTTATAATAAAATAAAGATCCGATCATTTATCTCAAAAAATGGCAGTTTTCTTTGAATATCAAAATAACACCTCTTATTGGAAAACCCTTTATATAGCTCTTTGGAATATTAACGCCATTGCATTGGAAATGAATATTGGACGATAGTTAGTAAGTAACTAAACTAGGATTGCCTATGCTTTAAGAATTGGGGTAACGAATCCTTTCTTGAAAACCCTTTCTGAGTATTGATAAATTAAAAAAAGTACTTAGTGGCTTCGCTAAGCTAGTAGAACACCGATTGTAAAAGAAGTTGAGAATACCATCAGGTCCTGCATTTTTGTTGCAATTCAGCTTAATCAATATATTAAGTATATTATCAGAAAAGATCAAACTTAAATTAATGTTAACGGAAATACTGTAAGTCTAAAAAGTGGTCAAATCAGGATACATTCCTTGCCAGAATATACCGACAAGAAGTACTAAAAAAAGTCACAAATTTTCTCTAGAAGACAACAAAGTAACTTCCTTGCAGACCACTTCTTTGGGAGAAGTTTCTGCAATATTTATTAAAAGTCCGGAAACCTTTAGAGTTATCTTGAAGTGAAAGTTCGGTTGCATCCACATGTCCTTTAAAACACTGATTAAATAAAGTTTTATACAATTTTCTAAGACATGAGAAAGTTTTATAGTGCTTCGGATGCTGGTGAACTGTATATACGACAATTTTTCTTTAATTTGTAGAACTTTTATGATCTAGTAACTACAAAAGGTCAGGAAATGTTTGGTTTTCCTTTTAGTTAATGGTATATATATTTATTCTCGAATACCGCTGCTGTTTCATCCTTGCCGTGGGAAGCAATATACCACTGTACAAATATTGACGAACAAGTGGATATCTTAAATACCAACTTGCATTATTTATTAAATAGGCATGCTCGTTTGCAGTCACGTCAAATTTGCCCTAAATATCGTTGTCCTTGGTTTTCGACGAAAATAAGAGTTTTAATAGCTGAAAGGGAGTTCTTATATCGAAAATATAAAAGGCTCAAAACTGATACTGCAAAACAGATGTATGTACATGTGCTGAATCTAGTAACATCAAAAGTCCGCTGCGCAAAGCACCGGTACTATCATGAAAAGCTTGATCTCAATCTGTTTCCTAAAAATTTTTGGGCTAACTTGCGTAAATTTCAGATAAAAGGAGTAGATGTCTGTAACATCAATGCAGATGAGTTAAATGAATAATTCATCAATGCTAGTAATACGTTATCGTCAACCAGTGGATCTTCTGTAGATAATGTTGTACCTCCAATGCTAAATGGTGCTGGCTTTAGTTTCAGAAATGTCGACCAAGATGAAGTACTTAGAGCCATATCCAAAATAAGATCTGATGTTACTGGTCCCGATAATCTCTCTCCTTGCTTCTTGAAGCTCTTTCTCCCGAACATATTGCCTTTCGTAACCCATATTTTCAATACCAGCCTGACCTCTGGGTTTTTTCACACCAAATGGAAAATAGCAACTATACTTGCTGTTGCAAAAAAGAACTCGCCAGAATTACCATCAGACTTCCGTCCTATCAGTCTTCTCTGCTTTTTATAGAAGGCTCCGGAAAAGCTTATGATATCACAAATGATTGGCCATTTTGAAACTTCATGTTTCCTGTCATGCTGGCAATCTGGCTTTCGTCGTGGACATAGGCTGCGAGACACCTTTGTTAAAGGTGACAAAAGATCTTCGTTTTGCACTTGATAAAGGTGAAATTGGTTTGCTGTCCCTGTTGGACTTCTCAAAGGCTTTTGACAGTGTGACTCATTCTAAATTACTAACAAAGCTTTTCTCTTTGTATAACTTCTCTTCGTCAGCCATTGCAAGTATAAAGAGTTTTTTGTTTAATAGGTTCCAACAAGTAAAACTAAAGAATGATTGTTCTAAGCTTTTACCATTGGTCTGTGGAATCCAACAAGGCTCAATTCTGGGACCATTGATATTTAGCTTATATATAAATGATCTCCCTAGTATTGTTAAAGATTCAAAAGTACATTTGTATGCTTAAGACGTCCAAATATACCTTAATAGACCGATTGGTTTGATCGAGGATGGAGTAGAACGTATAAATGACGATCTTCAACGAATTTACTCATGGACAATCGAAAATAATATGGCACTCAATGCAAGTAAATCTTGCTGTATGTTACAATATAGGAATGACATTGATGTAAATGATGTACCTCCGATAACTCGAAACGATTCTCCTTTACCGTACATGAGAATAGTTAGGAACCTCGGTGTCATGCTAAATGATCATATGACCTGTTGCAACTTTATCAAGGCTCTTATCAGCAAAGTCTATGGCTGTCGTCGACAGTTATGGGTGACTGCAGCGTTATTATGCATAAAAACCAGATTTAAGCTTATAAAAACTTTAGTTATACCACATTTTAGTTATGGTAGTCTAATGTTTCCATCACTGAACTCTGCATGCAGTCGCAAACTGGACGTAGCCTATGACGATTGTGTACGTTTCATCTATAGATTGCGACGTTTTGAACACATCAGTCTGTATCAGCACAAAATAGTTGGATGTTCCATTCAAACTTATCTCACATGCAAGAGCTTAATCTTCATGCATTAAATTATATATACGAAAAAACCTAGGTATCGTTATAGTAGTTACGCTATGGTGTTTCTGGACCACTTTTTCCATACAAAAAGTGTCCGGAAAATTCAAATTATTTTGGTGGTTCTGGGCCACTGAGGGGGATTCCGTCTAGTGGTCTACGTTACAGGGCCTGCCTGGGGAATTCTTTTCCTACCGTCTGGCTGACCAGGAGATGACATCAACTGATTAGCTGGCCCCCCGTAAACTATTCAAGCTCTCTTCTTAGCTGATTTTTTAATAAAATAATGTTGGATTTTTCCTGGAATCGAACCGAGAGACCAACCGGAGTTGAGGTCAGATAAGGACTTAAGAGCTTTCCAAACACGTCTGATAACAGGTAAAAAGCTTTTCAAACAGCTCTGATAACAGGTAAACAGCTTTTCAAACAGGTCTGATAACTGGTAAACAGCTTTTCAAACAGGTCTGATAGCAGCTTTTTAAACAGCTCTGATAACAGCTTAACAGCTTTTAAACAGAGCTGTTTGAAAAGCTATTATCAGAGCTGTTTGGAAAACTATTTACCTGTTATAAGACCTGTTTGAAAAGCTGTTTAGCTGTTATCAGAGCTGTTTGAAAAGCTGTTATCAGTGTTTGAAAAGCCATTTATCTATTATCAGACCTGTTTGAAAAGTCGTTTACCTATTATCAGACCTGTTTGAAAAGCTGTTTGCCTGTTATCAGACCTGTTTGAAAAGCTGTTTACCTGTTATCAGGACTGTTTGAAAAGCTGTTTACCTGTTATCACATCTGTTTGAAAAGCTGTTTACCTGTTATCAGAGCTGTTTGAAAAGCTCTTTACCTGTTATCAGACCTGTTTGGAAAACTGTTAAGTCCTTATCTGACCTCAACTCCGGTTGGTCTCTCGGTTCGATTCCAGGAAAAATCCAACATTATTTTATTAAAAAATCAGCTTAGAAGAGAGCTTGAACAGCTTACGGGGGGCCAGCTAATCAGTTCATGTCATCCTGTGGTCAGACAGACGGTAGGAAAGGACTTCCCTAGGTAGGCCCTGTGACGTAGACAGCGTTATTACTTTGTGCATGCAACAAATATCGGGAACTCTCTATCTGCGGACATTCAATGGACGACCTCAGCCATCCGATTCAGAAATAGTTTAAAAATATTTTTAAATATATCCCAATTATTATAGTTTACATGTGTATTGCTGCTCTTATTCTTCACGGTTTCTTTACTTCCTTCCACCTCCGGCTCTTGTTATCCACCTCTGAATTGTTATATTTTTGCAAATTAGTTAGTAACGAAGTCACTTAGCTTTATTTATATTTTTGTTACATTGAAACTCAATTAAAATTATTATTTTGTATTTATTAAAATTAATTGTGCAAACAAAAAAGATTGTAAGTCTTGTTGTATAGTCAACCAGTATAAATAAATTGAAATTGAAACTCGTCGGACGAGTAGTCGTAATGGATTTATATGGAACATTGGAAGTCTTTGACCTAAAAGGTGTTTTATAGATTTTTTATTGCGTTCTTTCCGAATCTGTGATCGATTTTTTTCTTAACTCTGAAGGTTGCTGAGATAATGAGCAGCACTTTTGTCGCATATCCCTTAAAATCAACACTTGTAAATATTGGTATGTCGTAAACGCCAATTTTTATAACGTACGACAATATTTTCTTGCAAATTGTAATTATTTTTGGCTTAGTATTGATTTGTCGTACGTATATAAGCGACAAACATACGTTAAAACAAAACAAAATTAATTTAATTTTGTTATGTTGTACGTGCATAGAAAAGCAGCAAAAAACAATCAACATACGACAATAAAATATAAAAATATTTTAGACTTGGTTTGTCGTACGTGCTTATAATTTGCCTTAGTAAACCAAAAAGTATAAGAACATTAGCGACGGTACAATATCCTTTGTAGTTATTCCTGCATCGCGCAAAACAAAAACAAAAAATAACAACTGCCCTGCTATATTTTCTTCACAATCAGACTAATCTGAAAACTATTGAGCAAAAATCCTTGACGAAATGCTTAATTCAAGAAGTTATCTGCGTCCATCCCTCCATGTTATAGATATAAACTTTAAAAATCTGGAAATCTATAGCCCGTTATAACTACTAAGATATCTTAAAAATATGTGCTATAAAAATGTAACGATTAAATTCATTCAAAGGCAGCAAATCAACAAATCTTGTAATTTGCATTTTGCACAAATACCTTTTACAAAATTAAAATTTTTAAGAAAGGAATGAGCTGATTTAGTCTCACTTCAAGAAAGAAAAGAAAACTTTGGGAACAGCGAAAAATTTGATTAATTAAAAATTAAATATAATTCAAAATAAAAGTAAGACTATTTCAAAAGAAAAAATTACCGATATTAACAGCTGATTAGATTTATACCAGCAGTAGCAGTAGAAATATAAATAAAATACATCGCCTTCCTTAACTAATTTCAACAAATTTAATGTATACATTCGAACTAGAGTTAAGTTTATTTTTTTTTCTTGTTTTATGCTCAATAAGGAATTTAATTTTAATATCAAACTAGACCCCATATCTCAGGGGCATGTTATTTTAATTTTAAATGAACTGGATTGTAATAAAAATGCAGGCTCTGATGGCATTCCTAATATCGTCTTCAATAAATGCGCACTCAGTCTTGCAGAACAAATTACTCAATCTTTCCATAAACAGCAAAATTTACCCTGCAAGCCTCAAAAAATGTTTTGTTATGCCCATCTGCAAATCAGGTGACTCTAAACTTATTACTAACTATCGTCCTATTTCTATTTCCAATGCACTTGCACTTATATTTGAAAAAGCGATATACAACCAACTTCTTCAACTAACTAAACTATACATTTCGGAACACCAACACTGTTTTTTACCTGGTTGATCCACAGTTTCCAACCTAGCTCTGTTTATGGACTCTATTGCATCGGCCCTTGATGAAAACAAGCAGCTAGACTCTATTCATACGGACTTTCGCAAGGCATTTGATAAAATAAACTACAAGCTATGTATTTCCAAAATGGCTAGCCTGGGCTTTCATCCGGACACCGTATCCTGGTTCTCTTCCTATTTAACCAAGAGAGACGGTAGGCAGTCCCCATTATTCCAACATATTTCCGGTATACCTCAGGGCACCATACTTGGACCATTAATATTTGTCATTTACATTAATGACTTACCTTCCCTCTTCTCATCTGCCTGCCTATTATATGCAGATGATGCCAAAATTTATAGGGTTATTAAGAATATTACCGACTGCGTCCTTCTTCAAAAGGATATTCTTCAATTAGAAAAATGGTGTCAAGAGAACTGTATTGAAATTAACGTTAGTAAATGTAAGTGTATATCTTTTTATCGTAGAAGGGATTTTATCTCCTTCGACTACAGAATTTATAATACGTTTCTGTCTCGTGTTGACGAATTAAATGATCTGGGAGTCATATTCGATCGTAAGCTTCTCTTCCCATCACACATCAACTTCATTACGTCCAAAGCTTTTCGATTAATGGGTTTCATTTTCCGTATTTCATTTCATTTTCATATCATTTATTTGCATATTTTTGTATACAGTGATTTGTGTATGCTTGCCTAGTTACATTCGAAAGTGAAATACTAGGATTTCTTACCATTCTAATATTTATGATTTATTTACATTACCTATTATTTTATATTTCAGGATGTAATTACATTTTAGGTTGAGGAAAAATCTAAAAACCTCTTTTTCAAAATAAAAACTAAAAATTAAACTTTAAACTTAAACTTCCGTATTTGTCAGTCATTTAAGTGTGCGCTTTCATATAATACTCTTTTTAACTCCTTAGTACGAAGTATTTTTGAATACGCGTGTCAAGTATGGAATCCAATCAATTCCTCTTATAAATCGCAAATCGAGGCTGTTCAGCGTAGATTCACCAGAATTACACTATTCAACACATCCGTGGAATACACCGAGAGACTAAGCAGACTCAATCTATCTACACTAGAAATTCGAAGATGATTTTTAGATACACTGTTTTTATATAAAATCCTTAATAATCAGATATCTAGCCCTTCTTTGCTTTCCCTCATTGATTTCCATATACCGCCCCGAAGTTCTAGGCAATACCCCCTTTTCAAATTACCTCTGGACACTTTCAATACTAGTCCCCTATCATTTAAAAGGTTGATCCTGCTTGAGATCGGATATTAATTAATATTGTTTTATCCCCCTTCTTTTTTCACATATTGCTTTGCCCTATTGCTTCTGTTTAGCCGGGTTTTCAGTTTCATTTTGTGTATTAAGCATTCCTCTTTGGTTTTTCCCTCTGTGATTTTCCTGGCCACTCCTAATTCATTATTAAGATTGATACAGTCTTGTAGTTGAACTATATTGTAAGTTGTATTTTAACTAACTGTAATCTAAGTAGTTTTGAATTTCTAATTCTCTTTTCTAATGTATTGCACTTTGATTGATTTTGTAACTATTTTGTTGAAATTTAGTTCCGTAGTTCTAGGTTGTAAGTTTTATACAATTAGTTTCTTATGCTTTTGTATTTTTAGAATTCGTCTTTTCTTTGTACTTTTGATTTTAAAATACTTTTCACTTGCTTGTCTAACTTTAAGGTAGTATTTTCAATTTGTTTATTTGATCCTTATTATTAGTATTACAAAGTAGTAACAGTATTACAGAAGAAATTAAAGTGATTCCACTTAAACAAAAATAATGTAATAAGCTCTGATATGTTTTGACGAATTTGTATACCCTAGCTAGATGATGAAATCATAGGTTATAATAAGTCTGTCATTCCGTTTGTAACGCACAGAAATAATAGCATGTCCGTCTGTCTGTCTGTCTGTCCGTCTGTCCGTCTGCACGATAACTGGTGAACGCGTCTACTAAGGGTGCTGAAATGTTGTACACGGGCTTTTTTAAAAACAAATAAATTAAAGCTCGAAAATGGGATAAATCAGGCAATCCTTTCATCGTATTGCCATACAAAACTTTCGGGTTTCATTATATATTTGGACGCTGCCTGAGAATGCATCGATGTAGAGAGTTGAAATTTTTTACATAGGGTTTTCATAAAAATAGTAAATAAATTTTTAAAAATTAACTAAATTGGGCAACCCTTTATTGGTGTTGCCACAGGGAACTTTTGATATTCACTTTATTTGACTTTTATGCTCATCCAGGCTAAACATTATTGGTTTTATACCAATTGTAACTTTTTCTCTTGTTATAACTATATACTGTTACGTCTTAAATAATAACCGGCCAAGTGCGAGTCGGACTCGTGCACCAAGGGCTCCGGACCATCGTACAAAATTTAACAATATGCCCTTTTTATTTATTTTTTTAAATGAGAGTAGGCGTCATTTAAAAAAATAATGCCTGCGTATGATAATAATAATGAATGAGAATAAAAGGAGGAAAAAAACGCCGTTTCTTGTATGGGAGACCCCTTTAATTTTTATTTTATTTTTATTATTTGTTGTTATAGTGACAATAGAAGTACACGGTCTGTGAAAATTTCAAATGTCGACCTATTACGGTTCATGAGATACAACCTGGTGATGGACGGACAGCGAAGTCTTAGTAATAGGGTTCCCGTTGTTACCCTTTGGGTACGGAACCCGAAAAGCTATATGTAGAAACAAATAACCTTTGATAAATTGGCGTATACGACAAACTCATACTAAATTAAATTAATTATAACTCCTAGACTACTTTAGTAGGAAGCCTAATTCAAGCAATTTTAGTACTCTAATGCTTATGATACACATAGAGTAAATTTAGCTGGGTATTTGCTTCAGGGTAATTGAATTACCTAGTTAATTGGAGACCCCCGATGCACATAAATCGGGGTAATTTGAATGGTAATACGCATGCTTGACGTTTAGTATGGATGTATAATTGCATTAATTCAAGCGAAACGTCAGCAGGCGATGCAGATAATAATTTTCGAATTGTCACTTTTCATTTTCACTTTGGTTTCGACTTTGTACTGGCTATGGCTGAATATGTGCTTACACAAATTTTATATTTCTAGCGACTACTAGTTGGCGCTGTAATCAGGGTAATTGCAATTACCCAGCAATTTTTGAGGATATAGAATACCCCGAAATTACTCGCTTGCTTTTTGGGGTATTTGTCAAAATACTCGGGGTATTTGGTGATACATACGGAGTAAAAGTAGGCTAATTTAATTAACCGGATAAATTTACCCCTTGTGTATCATAAGCATAATAAATCGAAGTAACCATAGTATAAAAATAACATAATACTATCTGGCAGATATTTTTTAACTCAAATTCAAATCGTTTAATGGTTAAAAGTATCTAAGATATTACAATCTTTTGATGACACAAAACTTAGTTGGTAAATTTCAAAAGCAATTACTAAATTCATATTGATACTAAACTAACAAAAAAAAAATACAAAGAGACTAAAGCTAGAAAATAAAAGAAAAAAAATACAATCATAAGAAATAAGCAAAGCAAACATAGAAAATTATAATAAGGAACAAAATAGAAATTAAAAACCAGCAAAAAATTGAAGATTAAAATACAAGCATACAAAACCAGAAGACATAAGTGGTGGAAGAGAAAAGTGATAATAAAAATTAAAGCGAAAGTAAAAGCGCGATATAGAGTGTAAACACAATGTCAGTCCGGCTGACCATCATCCGAGGAATGAACTGGCCGAGCTCATACGCTGAAAAGCCGCCTGAAGACTGTTCCAAAGACGAGCAACATGAACAAGGTGAGAGTGTTCCAAAATTCGATGTTGATAACGGGGAACTCGCAGCATTAGGTGCCTGTCAGTGTTTAAAAAGCTGATGTCGGAGAATAGATAACTGGGGCGCCTGGTGTAGATGAAGAAAGATCAAAATTATCAGTATCAGATAAGCATCTAGAGACATACAAAGCAGAGAATTACGGAAGAGAGAAACGTGATAGTATCTTCTCTATCCATGAATAAAACGGATGCAGTCATTGAAAGTTACATTCAGCTTCCGCCTACAGATCGAACCCAAGCGTGAGAAGATAATGCTTCCACTTGTGAAATAAGACAAGAGAAGAGTCTTCACCAGCTTGGAACGAAGAGCAGGAGAGAAGATCAACGTAGACAACCACAATCTTCGAAGTATTCCATAAATTTTACCTAATGTATTTTTAATGTAGTCACAGCAAGTCCCAGAAGAGTTGAGGGTAATTCCTAAATTTCGAGCAAAGGTAACGTAAGGTAAAGTGATGGAATTCAAAGTTACAGTTGGAAACTGCGAGGCATCAAGCCTCTCGAGATTTAAAATCGTGTAAGTTGATTTATTGGAATTTAAAAGTAAAGGGCCTAATATTGAACCCTGAGGTAGCTTTGACTTGTTGAGAGCATCCAGTAATAAAGCTTCTGATAAGTGCCATCGAGGATGAAGAAAACCTGAACTTGTCTAAAAACACGGTGAGGAGCTTGGAATGGTTGACACTGTCGAAGGCTTTAGAAAAATCCAGGAGTGTCAGGACTGTCAGGTGATTCTTATCAAGAGCTCTACGAATGTCGGAAGTTACTTTCAATATAGCAGAATTGCAGCTGTGTCCAGCTCTAAATCCTGACTGCCACGGGGTGAGCAGTTGGTTTGATTCCAAGTAAATTAAGATCTGTTCGTGCATGAGCTTCTCAAGCGCCTTGGACAAAAAACATAGAGTGCTGATAGGTCGAAAATCACTTGGGACCTCAGGTGATGTGACCTTAGCAAGGGGCCTCAGACTTAACAGAATTAATGGCGTTAACAACTTGGATAGCATCAACACAGCTAAAGCTGAAATCACCCTCATATGCCCGGGAATCTTCGACCCCAGAAGTGGTAGGAGTAACTTCAGAATTAGCATGGAAAGAGATGTTATGAGAAGTGAAGTGCTTATTAAGAGAATCAGGATCAATATCGTACTCTGGGGCACTATTCCCGAATACACCAGCAGCTCTGTGGTTTTTCCACATTTTTCTTTGCGGTAGATTCGAATCGAATTTCGACCCAAAGTACCGACGCTTAGCGGCTCGAATGTTAGTATTGGTAATATTTCTAATATGTTTGTAAGCATCACAATTAACTTCCGTCCTCATACGCAAAAAATCGTCTGTGCAAAAAATCGCGTTCAACAATCAATCCCTTAATTTGATGGTAAAATGTGTTTTCCATTATGACTAAATGGCGTATACGACAAACCAATATTCGTCCGACGACTATCTCATAAAATTTTTGAAAAGACTGAATAGGATCAGATGATATAACCGAGGAAAAGTCAATACCATTTAGGTAGTTACACAATTCAATGTAATCTCCCAATATAAGGTTTCTTACCCTTTATAAATTCATTAGAAAAAGGTTTAGATAAAGAAATAATAAAAAATGTCTAATGGAGGATGATGAAAGTCTATCCGTGAAGATGGACATAGTGGTTATGATATGCAAATTTTATTCTAAGCGATATCAGTCCATAATAAATCAAGAATTCTATCATTAGAATTTTTTGACACTATTATATTGGTTTAGGTGGCACGAAGATATATTTTTGATCAGAGAATGGGCTGCTTGACTGAAAACACCAGAATGTGCTATATAATTTTCAGTTCCGTCCAAATATCAAAAAATATGTGGGAGATTGAAGTTCCCTAAGAACGCGAGAATTTTGGGTAATAGTAGAATTCTGCCAGTAACCCTAAAGAGAGAATTGTAAGACTCGTATGTGCTATTAGGAGGTATATAAGCATAAGTAAGATTTTGTAGTTTAACAGCAATCCACAGAACCTCATCAGTGGATTTATAAACAACCTCCACTATCGC
Source organism: Dioctria rufipes (assembly GCA_963924295.1). NCBI lineage: Eukaryota > Metazoa > Arthropoda > Insecta > Diptera > Asilidae > Dioctria > Dioctria rufipes. Next base: position 341,390,172 of record OZ002740.1, on the reverse strand, counting down.
TCGTACCAGAAAGCTCTAAGTTCCTGTCTTTTCTATACACCATATAGCGAGCATTAAAAATTTCACCACTAGAAACATATGCCTATAAAAAAGTTTCAGTAAGGCATAAAATATTATAATTGTTGAACGACAAGTGAAACTCAGTGGTGTTAGTTTTTAGTCCCCTGACATTCTGGTAGTAACATGGTAGTGACATTAAAAGATTATGGTACTAAGTTATCTTTTTGTAATGCAAATCGAAACATTGATCATTTTTAATACTAACATGATGGACATCGTCATACTTTTTTAGATAGATAGTGAAATTCTTTACACAAATTTTTTTTTGTAGTATATTTATACAGATTAGTAACTCGGTTTTTTTAAGAATCCTTAATATATTGAGTTCGCTGGTGAGAGAGTAGGTGTAAAGCTGTAAACATTTATATCAGAACTAAGAAATATTAACATAAAATATTAAGTATTACGATTTTTCGTTTCGTGGTGCTGTATGTACTCTTTTACTATTTTTTACAATGAGCTGAAATTTCATAAAATTCAGCACATTATAACGCCAAGTGGCATTGAGGAAATTTCAAGAAAATTTTAAGAGAGTTATAAGATTTTTTAGAAATGGTAAGGAAGCTTGATGACATGTTGTTCCTTTTATTTATTAATGTATTCTCTAATTTTGAGCATATTAATATTACTAAATCAAAGCGGAAAGCTTCTACACTTTCGAGGAATAAGCTGGAAATGTGTATGGCCTTTAAAAGGCAAACAGCCGAATATTTCTCTAGCTAAGGAAGCAATACGAATTTCTTATGACCAAAAAAATAAAGGTTAATATGAGATAGTAAAAAAAATTAAAGTTTCTCTTTTTGGTAAATCCAAGTAGCATCAATACTTCTAAAGTGTCGAGTCCTAGGCCTGTTAATTATAAAAATCACATGGACGGCATCAACATCTTTGAAAAAAAAAACACAAAATCATTAGATAATAGGATAAAAAAAAATCTATTAACAAACAACAAAAAAGAAAATGAAATTTTTATTAGATAAATGCTTAGGTTATCGGAATATGGAATATATAAAGCTTGAAAACAATAAATGTAGAATTTCTTCCTCCCAAAACGCCCCTCAATTTTTCAACCAATGAACCAGGGAGTAAACGGATCTTTGAAATCTCAATTTAGAAAATGTAAATTTATAAAAAAAAGGTTGACATTTTGGAAGAAATTTTATTCATTTCTAAACTTTCGTTTTTCGTCCGATATCCTACATTTTATCCTGCTAGTAAATGAATCCCAATTCTAATTTATTTTGAAAAAATACGATCTCCTCCCTTAATCGAATCGGTGCGACACACAGTGTGAGAATTTGTCAATCTAGAGTGACAAAATTTTAAACAGTATCGATTGAGCTAATATGCTGATGGTTTGACAAATTGTGCTTAAAGTGATTAAGGATTAGAATAAATTTGATAAACACGTCGGTTTTCAATAAAAAAAACTTACAGCAATTCCATAATGATTAGAATTATCAATTTTCGACCCGATCCCCTCCGATTTCGATAAAATTTTCAGAATTAATTAAGTATTCATAAATATTTATATTTTTGTGTTTATCCTGCCTGCCTACCTGAAGTCTTGCATACAGAGTGACTCAAATTTTTATGTTTTCACTTTGGACCTGTTTTTTAATTTTCTGATTACTTGGAATCGGCTTACCCAATTCATCTCGTACTTCTCGTATAATGTTAATGCAACTTCGTTTGGGAGCATGTCGTAAACTGGCAATGAACGGGTTTGATGATATCAACAATCTATTAAATGGTCTATATTTACTTTGACCCTAGAAGTTTTCATTGTGAAAAAATCTCTATACCTTCTAATATCTTTATTTCTTGCCTCCTGTGCTTCTTCTGACAGCTGTCACATAGGGAGAATTCATATTCATATCCATATTCATTTATTAAACAAATTAAGTACACAAGATGTATATCTTAATTAGTACTTTATACAAACTAGTCAAGCTACTCGGAAATAAAAAATGAAAAGAAAAAATCAGAGAAAAAAAACCATAATTTTTGGAAAGTGCCTACTATGACTAAAAAAAAGTGAAGACAATCAACATATATATAGGAGGCAAAAGAAAATTAAAACTAAATAAAAACATGATTTATAACAAAAATTATAAAAGAAATAAGAAATATGTAAATAAGGAAATTTTGCACAGTCATACCCAACATCCCAGAGCACCAAAGTATACAATCATCTAAATATTTCTTGAATTCGTTGACAGAAGCCGCACACTGAGTATTGTGAGGAAGGGAATTCCATAGACGAATAATTTGGAAGAATGCAAGAGATAATAATATCCTGTCCGTGGAAAAGCACTTTGTGCACGATAACCGGCATATTGTAGCATGGATATTCCTTTAAATACAAATCTCTTGTATTAGTTGCATATGTTTCAAAGGCAATTTCACTTATAGCATAGCCACTGCCCAAAGTCACTAAAATTGTATGAAAGCGTTCAATAAGGTCTTGACTGACTCCTGTAATTCCGGCATTCGTCTCTGCTGCCCGAAAAAACCGCCTGGCCGTTTTGCCTTCATTGGTATTGCCACCTTCCTATGTAGGCATATCAACCAATAAACCTAGGTCACTGCGGAATCATTCTTGTAAATATTTTTTTTCCTAGCCGCTATCTTGGCTTTGTTTTCAGATCCCTAAACTTACTAGGCCTTTATATCAAGCCTAAACGCTATGTGCAATATACATGCATAGTTAACTTAAAATAGGCTTAACCGTGAAATGCACTTCATTGTCATTATGTCATTAATAGCTATAGGACTAAGGGAATTAATTTCTTCTACAATTAAATCCATTTCTTGTGAAAATAAGCCAGAGGACACTTTTGCACAAATAAGTTTAATTGGGTGACAATATCGTGTTGAAGATGCTGCTGGGTGTTGCCACACAACCTTTTCGCCTTCACTGGTATTTAAATATAATTGAATGGGAACCATTTATACACTAAAAGATTTTCATCCGTTTGGCACTGTTATAAAAATATCTGTTTTTAGTTCCTAGAGTCCAAGAAAAATATCCTCCTGAGCTAAATATAACCTTTGTATAGTATGGTTAATCAAAGACTGAAGTTTACACTTAATAGTTACCTCAGGAGCTTCTATTTCTGTCGGATAACATTTTTCTTGTCCTGTTTAATTTGATCGTATGAAGGAAAGAGATTTTTGACTATATTGTTCGCCTTTTGCCGAATAATATGGTATTCATGTGTAGAAAAATGGGCATCAATTATTATCATGGCCAATACCTCGTCAGAAGATTCACCATTAGATTTAGGTTCATCTGGTTAGCTATACTTCGGTGGTCATGGTCTTCCTGGAGTCTCTCTTCCCCGTTTTGGGAAGGTTCATCTGGTTAGCTATACTACAGTTTTCATGGTCTTCCTGGTCTTTTAAGTGTTCCTGCTGCAGATCTTGATAAAATTGATTATTGTCGTCTCTGTATATAGCAAAGTAAACTGAAATATTTATCTAACCAGATTGAATTTGCAGATAAAAAGCGATCCCGAAGCCTACTATTTTTATTTCCATTTTTCTTCAATTTTGAAGCAAAGGGTAGTAATTGTAGCCCCAAACCAAACATTAAAAATATGTCTGTGCGTTACTTCAGAGCTCAAACAAAAAACGTATGAATACCGCACAAACACACCATTTATTTTTGGTTTTCCTGAAAGCCAACATGCCAAGGTTGTGGCTTTAAATCGGAATTACATGAAATATCTAACAAAATCTGTACGAACCTCTGATTAGGTTATCTCACAAAATTATAAAAAGGGTGCTGATTCTAATAATAAGTCATTCAGTTTGAAGTAATCAATGTTTTATTCAACATGACAAGCGTCTAAGACAAGAACTTATTTTCTATGGTGGAATTTACAATTTACATATATATGGTGTTTCGTAATTGGTGCACCTAGCTTAAGAGTTTGATAGCTGCGGTGGAGACAAGCAAAAAATTATAAAGTAAAGTTGGGTGGGGGGGGGGGGATAAGACGTGTCGTTTCGGCGGTAGGAGGGGTTTAAGATTTTTAGTACTTCTTCCACTTTACACCTTGTACTGTAACTATCTTTATATACACCCTGTCAAGGTGGCATTCATCTCAGATGATAGAAAACAGTCTAAGCTTTCCAATGAATGCACAATCAGCCTTCATGTCTCCTTCCGTCGGAAGTATTAGGACGTCAAATACAAAAAATTGGAAAAAGATTCCTAATTTTTTCAAATTTTAACGATTTTCCCGCCAAAATGCATGATAACTATACAGTTTTATTACAAGATTTAGAAACCCCGGAATGTTACCTTTAATTTGACGAAGCACATGTACCTGCCTAAATGCGGCTGTTTTTGAGATATTCCCGTTTCAATGATTCATAATTTCAAGAATTTTGTTAATTTGCGTAGAATTCCATATAATTAGGCGCGATTTCTATCGTCGCGTCGTCAGTAACAAAATTAACGAAGTATTGAATCATAGAAACGGGAATAACTCAAAAATGGTTGCATTTAGGCAGGTACAGTCAAATTAAAGGTAATATTCTGGGGTTTCTAAATCTTATAATAAAACTGTATAGTTATGATGTATTTTGGCGTGAAAATCGTTAAAATTTGAAAAAATTAGGAATTTTTTTCCAATTTTTTGAATGTGACGTCCTACTATTTTCGACAGAATGTGACAGGATGGCTAATTGGACATTCATTAGAAAGCTTAGACGTTTTGCTATCATCTGAGATGAATCTCACCTTGATAGGGTGTATATCAAGATAGTTATAGGATGTAAAGTGGAAGAAGTACTAAAAATCTTAAACCCCCTACCGCCGAAACGACGCGTCTTATCCTCCCGTTCACCATATAATTTTTTGGTTGTCTCCACCAATTATGAAACACCCTTAATAACAACAATTTACTTTTAATGTTACCGTGGTTAATCTGAAAATAGACAAAATTTGCTGGTTAGTCTAGTTAGATAAGATGGTTGTAATGCTATAGAAATTACAGCCTGCTGGTTCTATACATCTTAAAGCAGTGTATAGACTGATTGTATAGACACTAGAAATGTGAATGAGGTTTCTATTGCCGTGACTGTGGTACTGGTGTTTCAGCTATGAAGAATATCATAAACGTTAGTGTGGTTCATAGTTCACTCACAGCTGCAACGAGTCCAATTATATAATTTAAAACACTATGCAATTGGTGGTAGATAAGCAATTGAAGTATTGCTTGGCAGTTTGGTAATCTATAACTTTACCAGTAGTACACGTGAAAGCTGTGTACTGATGCTCCCGCTATGAGGAATACTATAAACTTTAGAGCGGTCTATAGTTCCTGATAGCTAAGACAATTCCAATTGTATAGTTTACAGTACCGTACAATTGGTGGTAACTGAGCAGTTTAAAGCACCACTTAGTAGGTTGGCAATTTAGAACAATACCTAGATCTACTCAGGAAGGACTTCCATGATCCGAGCGCTACTTCGGTTTATATAACCAGGTGGCTAGTTGCAAAGTCTACTTGAGGTGCAACAAAAATATCTCGCGGCGCCTTGGTAACGATTCTATTGATTTTAATTGAATTGATGTACGACAGTACAATATCAGTAGTTAAATAAAAAACAAAACATCTCTAAAGTGCTGCATCTTTTATACCTCAAATCTCATTTGTATTTTATATACTAATAATAAATAAATGTATTACGGTCAAAATATGTCAAACTTACATAGAAGAAGTACACTTGAAATAAACACAACAAATAAACAAAACTCAATCACCGTTATTTAAAAATATTCGACTAACGAATTCACACGAGTTATATGACTTGCAACGTCATGTCTGAGCAATTATCACATCTAACTTTAAATATCTATTATTTCTGATAGACGACCAATATTAACAAATGGCGTCGTCCAGGTTAAATAGAGAGCTATCAAGCATTTTATTTTACTTTTATATTAGATTTGCAAATTTTCATATTGTGCGACTTAAGTAAAATAATAATTTTAAGGTAGAAAATAACAAACATATACTAGAAAAAGTTGGCACATGAAAATTTGGATTTTTCACATACATAGAATGAATTCTTCATAGGATATGTATGGCAAATTTTTCATATTTATTAGAAAAATGATTCAGCCCTAGGCGTGTTGTTCGAAATGCAAAAACATCTTATCAGCTTTTACCAAGTAAAAAGCTAGAATTGGTCTAAGACCAATTCTTATGATACCCTAGATGAATGCCCGTATGAAATTTCGTATTGTCACCCTTCTGTGTAAGTTTAATTTTTGAAGTGGTTTTTCGCATATATTTCTAGAACGGTCTGTCGGACATAAAAAAATGATAATAACCAATTTTATGGGATTTCGTATTCTGAAGAAGTTTGTTTAGTACAATAAAAATGTCTTGGACTGATCGTTTTCACAGTATACGTAAAAAACCTAAATTTTGATATGGCAACAACAAGAAGGAATTGCCCGATTTAGTCCATTTTTTTAAATTTTATTTGCTAGTGTAATGAAAACACCATATACCAAAATTTCAGCTCTCTACATCGACGCGTTCTCAGGCAGTGTCCAAATATATAGGGAAAAATGAAATTTTTGTATGGCAACCCCACGAAGGAGTTGCCCGGCCCGATTTGTCTCATTTTCGAACTTAATATTACTTTTTTTTTAACGTCGGATGGACGGACATGCAAAAATCAAAATAACTTTTAATATTATGCGTGGGTGTCCAATCCATTTTGCTCTACCATCATTATTTCGAGATGTTACAAACGGAATGACAAATTTAGTATACCTATAGATTTCATCTAGGGTATAAAAATCCGAGACGGACTACGTATACTCTGAAATTAATTTGTCGTTGATCTCTCTATTGAATATTATAAATAAAAAATAAAATAAAATAAAAAATACAAAATAAATAATTAAATACACCTTTATTACATAATTATCTAAATCTAACATTTTTTTGCACTTTATATAACTTCTCATGATATGAGATAAAACAAAGATTAATGTCTTATATTAAAGACGATGAATTTACATATATTTGTGTAGTAAAAAAAAAAAAAAAAAACACAATAGCAAAGGTTCCCACTATGCACGCAATTAGTAAATTATTCTTTGGGCTCCCTATGTATATAGGTAGACTAAATATTAGTTATTAAAATATATTTGTAGACAACATGCGATGCAGTTGACATAGCATTTATGAACAGCTTGCTCAAAATAGAAATAATGTTTGCTTTAGTCTACAACTTGAGGTCGCCGCGTTTAGAAATAATTTCAATCTATTGTAAAATGTTGTTGTTTTTAATTAGTATTTTTACTGGAATTCTGACATTGATTTATTACTGGTTTAAGAGATGTTTTTCATATTGGAGAAATCGGAAAATTCCATACATGGAACCGGTATTCCCATTTGGTAACTTATATGGTGTCGGTAGACAAGAACACTTTGGTTTTCGCATGCAAAAAATTTATACAAAATTAAAGGGAACTTCACCATTCGTTGGAGTGTATTTCTTTAATAAACCAGTTGCACTGATAACAGATTTGGAACTAGTGAAAAATGTTCTAATAAAAGATTTTAATAGTTTTCATGATCGACATGTCTTCTATAATGAACGTGATGATCCACTATCTTGTCATCTTTTCAATATTGAAGGATTCAAATGGAAATTACTTAGAACAAAGCTAACTCCAACATTTACTTCGGGAAAAATGAAATTTATGTGTCCCACTGTTGTAGAAATTGGTGAACGATGCATTCTGACTCTGAATGATATGTTAAAAATAGAAAACGTCATCGAAATCAAAGAACTCCTGTCAAGATATTCGACTGATGTGATAGGAACTTGCGCTTTTGGAATTGAGTGTAATAGTTTAAAGGATCCAAATGCTACATTCCGAAAGATGGGACAAAAAATGATATATGAAAGGAGACATGGAGAAATTGTACGATTATTCATGGAACTATATAGAGATATTGCTCGAACGTTCAGAATGAAATCCGAACAAGATGATGTTACTACATTTTTCACGGACGTATTAAAGGAGACAATTGAATTTCGGGAGAAGAATAACGTGACACGAAATGATTTTATGGATTTACTTATAAAACTTAAAAACACTGGAAGCTTGGATGATAATGATACAACAACAGATAGTGGAAGGATAACTTTTGATGAGATCGCAGCACAAGCTTATATATTTTTTGGTGCTGGTTTTGAGACTTCATCAACTACACTTGGATATTGCATGTATGAACTTGCATTGAATGAAGGAATACAGATAAAAGCACGAGAGGAAATCAATAGAATTCTAAGAAACTATGATGGCAAATTGACCTATGAAGCTATGCTTGATATGAAATATATTCAGCAAGTTATTGATGGTATATTTTGCTCATAATACATATTTCATTGAATAATATTTATTTTTAATGTATTTTTATAATTTTTTTTTTTTTTTTTTCAGAAACCCTAAGAAAATATCCACCAGCGACTGATCTTTTACGAGTAGCAACGAATAATTACACTGTTCCGGGTACAAATTATATAATAGAAAAAAATACCACCGTTATAATACCAGTTTATTCACTACAAAATGATCCCGATATTTATGAAAATCCAGAAAAATTTAATCCAGATAGATTTTCTCCGGAAGCTGTAAAAGAAAGGCATACATCGGCATATATTCCATTCGGAGATGGACCTAGAAATTGTATTGGAAATAGATTTGGAAAAATGCAAACCTACGTTGCTCTAATTATGCTGCTTAAGAATTTTAATTTTTCTAAGTGCTCCAAGACAAAAGTACCTTTAGAATATAATCCAAAAAGTTTAATTTTATCTTCTAAAGGTGGGTTTTGGTTAAGAGTTGATAGATTGTGAAAATAATACAAATAAAAAATAAATAATAATAATACAATATATAAAATAAAGATGGCTCGGATATTAGGTATGAGGTAAATGTATCTAATTTATTCAAGTGCAGCGAAATTTTATTTAATCACAAATTGAAAGTGGGTAATTGAGGGCACCTCTTGAAGATAACTTAATCGAATTAGTATTTTCGTTATTAACAGCTTACTAAAAACGAATAAAGTAGTTCAAAATTTTTCGTTTTTCAAAAGTAGGATCGTTGATCTCTTATCTGTTTTCGTCTGTATCGTCAAAATTGTCGGTTTCCTTTTTGGTACATATGTGGCCCAAACAACAAGAACGGAGAATTCGTCGTTAAATGAAAATATATGCTGAAAGTCAATGTTTTGGCTACATGTACACCAAGAAATGGTTGTCTAACTTGCTTCATTTTTGAGCCTGTATTTACAATTTTTATGAAAACACAGTGTACAAAATTTGAGCCTTCTATGTCGACACGCTCTCAGGCAGTTTTTAAATTCTTATATGTATAGTGAAAAACCCAAGTTCTGTATGGCAACATCAAGAAAGGGTTGCCTGATTTATTCCGTGTTTCCAAATTTTATTAACTACTGCTATGTACACAACATGTACCAAATTTCAGCTCTCTATGTAGACGCGTGCTGAAGTAGTGCCAAAATTTATAGTGAAAAACAAAAGTTTTGTATGACAAGACTACGAAGGAGTTGCCCGATTGGTTCCAGTTTTATATTCTAGATGAAATGTATAGGATATACTAAGTTTGTGATTCGGTTTGTAATGCACAAAAATAATTATGGTAAAGCAAAATGGATTGGACACCCATTCATAATATTAAAAGTTATTTTGATTTTTGCATGTCCTTCCATCCGTCTCTCCGTCTATGCGCACGATAACACGAGAACGCGTATAATCAGACAGTCGAAATTTTGTACACAGAATTAAAAAAAAAATAAAATCAAGTTCGAAAATAAGACAAATCAGGCAACTCCTTTGTGGGATTGCCATATAAAAACTTCGTTTTTCTCTATATATTTAGACACTGCCTGAGAGTACGTCAACATAGTCAGCTAATACTTGGTGTTTTCACAGTAAAAGCAAGTAAATCTGTGTTGCCATATAAAAAATTAGGATTTTTACGTAAACTGTGAAAACGATCAGTCTTGACGGTTTTAATGTACTGAAAAGTTCTTTAGAATGTGAAATCCTATGAAATTTCTTATAACTATTTTTACTGTCCAACGAACCGTTTTAAAATATATACGAAAAACTATTTCAAAAATCATATTTTCATAGGGGGGTGACCATACAAAGTTAAATACGGGCATTCATTTAGGGTATCATAAGAATAGGTCTGTTTGAAATATGACTACCAGCATCATCAACGTACCAGTAAACAACAAAATCATTGCAAGATGACTAGACGAGCAGCAGACCTAAAATCAGCAACGGTGTTCTTTTGTCATTATCCAAACCCAAAGAGTACCAATTTATAATAAAATTCAAGTTCTTTGCCTCTTCTATACATATATACAAAAATTAATTGTTAAAATCTAACGTAATTACACATACATCTTCATAGTAAATTCCTAACTGTTGTTGATCTTGTTCATTTTTGAGTTTTTGTCATTTTACTATCACTACTCGTCTAGCTGTAGACCATTTAACATCGAAATTAAAGTAAGTTTTCTATGAAAGTGACTTTTTTGATTTATCCTTGTAAACCTCCACATCCTGGCAAACAAGGTCTTAGACCAATTCTAGCTTTTTGACTTGTCGAACATGATTTTTTTTTTGTTTTTTTGTAAAAGCCCGTATGCAAAATTGCAGTGAACGTGTTCTCGAGTTATCGTGAGGACAGACGGACATGCCAAAATCAAAATAACTTTTAATATTATTCGTTTGGGTGCCCAACCCATTTTGCTCTACAAACATTATATCTGTGCGTTTCAAACGGAATGGAAAACTTAGTATACCCCTTAGATTTTATTTAGGGTATAATAAAACAAATGAAAGTAAATTTGTCTATATGGATCGTTCAAAGTTTTCCCCGTTTAACCTAGTAGATTGTTAACTTTACCGATTGTTTACTCTAGTGCGATTCTACTGTATTATCTAATTTGAATTGTAATAAATAACAGTTTCGGTTTGCAAATAACAGAGCTCCAAAGCTTCTTCCTTTTATTACTACACATTTTAAAGGAAGACACAGTCTTTTACGTCATTAATGGTTTTAAAAATTTGGCATTATTAGCATACAATAAACAGTGAAACGAAATAGGAAAAATCAGTGCTTCAATTAAACTGCCCAGGGGTACTTCTGAAGTCTCTTCAATTGGAGGATAAAGTTTTGGCATGAAGGCCAGTTTTAAGAGATTGTTTTTTTATCATCTTTCAGTAATAACCTGCTGGGTTGTTCTCTCAACGAGTACCTATAGAAAAGATTATTAATCTCTCTCTATAAAATTATATTTACAGCTAAACCAGAGTATCTTAGCAATCAACTGAGATTCTTGACTTCTGCACGCCATTTTAATGCACTTATTCCTGATTTCCATTACTCTGTTAAATGTGACTCTTACTTGGTTCAAGCTGCACGTTTGAGCACACTGGTCCGATTGGTAAATTCAAGGAGCTTGTTACAAATATGAATGAGTAATTCTAAGTCCGAACGGAATTTTTCGGGTCCCTCTGAATACAGAGACGGTAGCTCTGGTACCTTAGATTGATTATATTTTCAAGGCATATATCACATTTGGATATGTCCCTAAGGTGTGGAGGAACATACGAAGGGTACCTCTCTCTTAAGCACATCACATCAGGTTTACCGAAGACCTAGATCAACTGAGACGGCTCTCCAATCAATGGCCACGTTCCTTGAACGGGAACTGGATCGCAGACTGTTTACAGGGTGACTGTAACACGGTCACCTCCGATTCGTTGTGCGAGCTAGCTTTTCGGTAAGGTTTTAACTGCACTATCGTGTAATGGATCGGCGAAATGCTAAGACGACGAAAGTAAACCATTCCTCACACAGTGTGTTTGTAGAGAGAGAGAGTGCTTGCAAGGAGGCGTCCCCTCTCTGGTACTATGGTTTATATTGGTTGACTTATTCATCACGGCACTGAAAAATGTGGGAATCTCATGTGAAGCATATGGGGATAACTTGGATAGTAGGCTGGAACAGAAAAACACTCCGACCAGTTAGACATTTGAGGCGATGTACTGAAACTTCGTTTTGAACGCCGTTTCTCTGTTAGTTCTTGCTAGGGATTTTTGGTTTGATGGAAGAGCTTTATCGAGCCTTCTACAGTCCGCTTTTAAAATTTTCATCGAGAGCTCTTCCAGTAATGGGGGAGACGGTGTTGATGTTTGATTTCTTAAACCTAAAATTGGGTTGGAGTACTCACTTGAAAGGTACACCACTGTTATCCAGGCTGGGGTCAACGCTATAACAATGGCAGCGAAGATATCCCTTGATATGGAAATAAAGGAAAAAGGCATTGCTATCCTCTCGGATAGTCAGGCACCTTTGATAGCTCTGAGTGGCCCTCGGATAGCATCTTAGTTACGGGGGGAATGCAGGGTGTCTGAGGATAAGCTGTGTATCTACAACAAGGTATCCCTACAGTGTGTTCCCGGAACATAAGGATCATGTGAAATGAGAGGGCTTGACTGGTAGCTATAATGAGCTGAAAAGTTTACCTGAACTAAATTTGATGCGCTTCATTAAGAGAACATGGAGGTTTTGGTGAGAGGTCGTTTAATATTTTTAGCAGGTTGAAATAATGGGCCACCTTTGGCCTCCATGCTGGAAATATTTCATCCACCTGCCTCCAAGTAAAAAAATGTCAAATGTAGTTTGTTTACTGGCAGAACAAGTTAATAAATTAACAGTTCTTAGTTTCTTTATTTTTAATGCAACTAGTTTTGATTTACTATCGCTATTACTTGCAATCTTTTTCTTTATTTGGTTATTAATTTCACTTAATTCATTACTTTTTCCCCTTTATTTGATTTGTTTTATTTTTTTATTTCTATATTAAATTTTACTTTGATTTATTTTTAGTTATTTAATTTATTTTTATTTTAAATGCTACATACCACTATTTTATATACTAACTATAAGAATCGCAATATTTTTGTGTAAAATTGAACTAAATTAATTTAGTTCAAATAGTTTGAACTGTTTGACAAACTGGTCTAAAGCCCAATATTTTACCAACAAGAATTGTGGTTCCAATGAAAATTCCACAAATTATTCATTGATAATTTTAAATATTTCCATACGTTTCTAAGGCAAATTCATTGTCACTTTTTCTGTGTTTGAAACAATATTAAATTTATTTTGTTGCTGAATTTATGAATAAATGAATTAAATATGCTTTTTGTTATATAGTGTAAATTGTTATATGTTAGATAAAATATGTTTTAATTCATTTCATTTTTTTGCCAAGATACAAGCCCAAAGCACCAACTGAAGTTCTATGAGACGTAATTATGAAAATCAAATTTTTTAGGAACGGTCATAGCTTCACTTGTATTCATCATTTGGCTTATGCTAAAAATGGGCTTGTATCTTGGCAAAAAAAAAAAAAATATTATCTAAAAACACTGAAATGAGTTAAAACATATTTTATCTAACATATAACAATTTACACTATTTAACAAAAAGTATATTTAATTCATTTATTCATAAATTCAACAACAAAATAAATTTATTTCACATGGAGTTATGAAAACTCAAAGATTACTTCTAGTTCGATTCATAAAATTAAGAAAAAAAATAAAAACAAAAACACGGTAGTAATAGAAAAGGATAAAAACAGCAGCAAATCCCTAAAATTCAAATCAATATTAACGTTCTTTCCAATTGTGCACATCGAAGGACAATTTAAAGTGTTTCCATTGGCATCTTAATGGCAGCAATAAGTCCTGAAATTGACCATTAAAATTTAATTTTCTTTAACGATACTGTTTTCATAGTCAGTTCATGACTTGCTACAAATTCGCAGGCTTTATTTTATCCTTGGCATATCGTAGAAAGAAAAATGAGAAAAAAAAACAAAAAACAAATAAACGCCATAGGTAAGGACCGTTTCAAGAATGAGAATTATTTTGTACTTCCTTTATTACACAAACGAAAATTTATCGACGTTCCTATAATTATTGTAAGGATAAAGCGAATCTCCATTTAAGATTCCCAACGTTCTCGATTTGGTAACCATTATTTCCGCCATCAAACCATTTACGAGTTTTCACGACCGATTCTTATCTCCCTGCCCTACCTACTTCTATGCGACCACGACAATGACGTGCTTGAAAATATTCATTCATTTAAGAGGCACGTGGCACGACGCATGAGTCACGATTTCTATTCCTTTTTATGATTCCATAGCCTTAAGAAACTTGTCGCGCTCCACAGCTCCTTAGGGTTTGTACCGTTTCAATAATGTGGAGAAGAAAAGGCTCACATTAGTAGGTACCCCTCATCCCAAGTGCGGAAACTTTTTGGCTCCATGATATTTAAGAAATTTCATCTCAATGTGGGCCCTCTTATATGAGACTTCTGTTGACAGCAGCTTTTCAAAGGAATTCATATTTTCTTATGATCCTGTAACACACCACCATTATTTGCTGTCTACGTGTTTCCGGTGTACTACGAAATTAAGCACAATTACAATTTCCGGCGGATGAGATTAGAGAAGAAATTGTGGTAGCACTTTGGTTTATACTGCTATTTTTAAGCCTTTTAATGAAGTGCTTTGGATGCCTGGAAGCATAGTAACTTACTCCTTGTTCGTAACCTGAATGAAGTAAGGTTTATTGACAAAGAAGCAGTGCGAAGTAATTTCTGGGATTGATGTCTTTGAGAGACGATGAACATATTTGGAAGCTTGTACACCGATATTAAATACATGTTTAGCGAAAAAATATGTACATATGTAAGTGTCCCTGTCATGCAAAAAAGCAATTTTGTATTCCTGGAAATTACAACGAATATTTGAGCCGTGTATAGAATAAATTTAAAGGATTTAGTATGGTTTCGTCTTAAGATAGTGTAAATTATGCTACACGGTTAAAAATTCAGGTTAAAAAGTCCCTGGAAACGAAATATATTATAAAAGTAATAAAGGGCCACTATATTGGCAGCTTTTATAACAGTAAAGGCCCAACATTTATATTAAAATATTATTAAAATCCCAAAACATAAGACATTTTTCTTAAATTCATATTATTATTTTTAACTTGTAAAAAGAAACCTTGAATTAAAATAATACGCAAAATTATAGTTGAGGTGCATACAGTAAAATTATAAATTTCATAAGTCAAATTTATACAGCTGGTGTGAGAATTATTCAGTTTTTTTCTTTTTAATGAATTCCCGCTCCACTGAATTGATCCGTCCATATCTACTCCTGTTTGTTTTACAATTTCTCAATAAATTATCATACTTCTTCATTGTATTTGAAATCGGCGATCGGTGGTGGCAACACCAACGAGCGACAATCCACCAAAGCGAAATATTATTTATTACAAAGCTCCAAGTAGTTCTACCAAAGTAAAGTGTGAATTAAGGTATATAGAAGACAAGGTATTCCCATTACGAACTCCGTTCTGCCATATTGTCTGAATTTTTCTTTTCCTTTTTTATCAGTGGACGAAACACGTCACAGCACATCAGCTGCTTTGTGTCAAAATTCGCTTTATCTGTGTACCGCGGTTTTATTGAAATTTCGCCGAATTATTTTGAATGATTTTGTAAATTAAAGAACAAGTAAATGTTTCTGGAAATTATGAAGTGATCTGTGCCTAATTGTAAGAACTATTTCAAAAAGGACTCCGCAAAGCAAGACGTAAAATTTCATGCATTTCCCAAAGACGCAAAAATGCAAAAGGACTGTTGCTTTTGAAAGCGGAATTTGTATGGCGAAGCAATCTGAGCTTCTGCAATGTTACTTAAAGCATTTATTGCCAACTGCAAAACGTCAAAACTTATTTTTGAATCTTGTCGACAAAGTCTAAAGTTAAATGGGAAAACCATGTGAGCGTTCAACACATTTCTTATATCGATATATTGAGTAAGGTTTGTACCAAAATAAAATCGTCTTGCTTAAAAGGGTAGTGTAAACTTTCCAAATCTTATATCTTATCTTATATCTTTAGAGTATACAAATCTTTGCAATGAGCCTAGAAGAAATCTCGAAGATTATGAGTCAATTTGGAAAAGTTGGCATACATTTCGACACATTTATTGGTGGAAGAGTAATTTGACTATTTGCTGATTTACTAAGTGCATTTTATATTTACTTCATTTACTAAATTCAGATTTTCAAATGCGATAAAATGTTCGTAAGAAGGACGTGCTTTAATGCATTGAGATTTTTCACATTTCATGTCTATATTAGAGTTGATATCTGGGCTGAAATTGTCCGAGCCTAGATCATACGTGGATTTATTCATCAAGGCATACTACTTTCCACCAAAGCTATTTGAGAAATGGATATACAATCGCAAGGATACCAAAAAGTACTCTTCTAAGCAACTTTCTGATTTAATTGCGTTTGTTTGCGCAAGTGATAAAAAAACACGACAGAAACTTTTAAATATTATAACGAATCTCAATTATGGTAGCTAAAACAAAACATTTTACACTTTTTAATTATTTATATTTGTTTGCGGTAGCACAACTATATTTTACTTATTTGGTCATTCCTTTGTATGTAAAGCATGTCAATAGCACATGAACAATATTATATTACTACAAAACATGTATGTATGTATCTTTGAAAACGAATATAATTCATGTCAATCTTATGCTGTTTTTATTGTTCCTCAAAGTCAATCGATTCATAGGTAGTTGATCTAAAACTAGTTGGGACTGGAACTCAAACGGGCGATACCATCCCATCATCAACATTAAAAATCCGGTAATTATTACAGAATTTTATTCAGGTGAACTTGTAACTAAATCCACTGCTCTGATCACCAACTACAACTACTCGAGGTAAGTGATCAGCAGTCGAATAACTGTAATCATACTTATCGCAACAGTTCATCTAATACTTCAGAGTACTTCTTCTCCTTGTTGTTTTAATCGTGGATCTACAAAATGGGGAAAAGGTATATATCTATATACCACATTGAAAACTTCCTTAACAGCACCTTGAGCAGCTAAATAAAAAGCTAGCTAATTGGAATCGACAAATTGCTTGGCAATATTTATTGCCATCGTTTCATCATTTTATACAAGCAAAAGGAAAAACTTACGTATTATGACAGGATTTTTAACTTTGGTTATAGCCGTCTTCAGATTAAATTTATTTTGATTAATGTGAGATTCCAAATAATTACAAACTAAGCTTCCAGAAATTGCATATAAAATTTTAAAATTGGGAAGAAATACAAAGCGCAATAGACAGCAGTCTTCCCATTTTTCGAGAATTTCTTATTCAGTGAGGGTCATATTACCATCATTGCAATTAAGCACATAAAGTAAAATATATATTTTTTAAAGCACTTCATGTTTACTTACAGAGGTTATACAGCCTCCTGTGCACAATACAGTTTTTCTTCAGAGTTTGGTGTGAGATCATTAAAAAATAACCATTTCTTACAAGCGCTCAACTCAAAGGTACTTACATTATGTTAGGTATAAATAAATTCTTTAAGAAGACTATCATTGAATGTCAAATTAGTTATAGAAAATTAAGAAAACTTAACTTGAATACAACAATATGAAATGTTTCGTGCTTTATTTATTTGTCATCTTTGACATAAGAGAACTGTCAGAGATTTTCTTTTACTTTTCCTTTTTAATTAGTGGACGAAACACGTCAAGGCCAAGTATGAAAATCTGTCTTGTCTTCTATATACCTTGGTATGAATCACGGCCGTTTACAGAAAACGAGGTATGCCACGTAGTAGAGTGTTTTTGTCGTTTGTGGCCTTATGTATACCGGGTGTGCGCCACAGAAATTTTTCATTGCCTTTATTGAAGTTAATTTCTTGGAATTTCCGTTCACTGGCTAACTGTACTTGATAGTTTGAATTATCCAATTCTGGTATAAAGTTTATTCCTTGGGTTATTATTTTAATAAAATTCTGTTAATATTTTTAAAAAAATATTACAGAATAAAGGGAAAATTGTCAAATTAATCTCATTCTACGTACGGTTCTCTTCAAGTAAAGATCAATATAAAAATTTAAATATGTGCAAGTAAAGTCCGTATATACCAAAATGCAAAGTGGTTTCGTCATAAGAATTTTCTGCGGAACATCACCTCGAATTGTAGAGGTTGTTAAATTTCCAAACTCAAGTGAAAATTCAGAGTTAAATTACGATGACACTTCGTGTACTCAGGTATGATTTAAATATTTGAAATTATTCTAGAATAAAACTGTATTAGTGACTTGCACTCTATTGATTCAACGTAATAAAAGTTGTCATTAAATACTGTAA
Organism: Dioctria rufipes; assembly: GCA_963924295.1. NCBI lineage: Eukaryota > Metazoa > Arthropoda > Insecta > Diptera > Asilidae > Dioctria > Dioctria rufipes. The sequence continues at coordinate 341,371,736 of OZ002740.1, read as the reverse complement.
TTTTTGCGTATTGTTACGTGTATATAGCTACATTAAGACCAGTTTTTCGAAACAAAAAAATAACCTTAACTTTATTTCCACAAACTAAACTCTGCAGTTTTACTTGACTCGGGCATCGCCTTCGACGAATTTGCCGGTTTCACTAATTTTAAGGGTGCACCGGTCCCATAAAACATATTCATCAAATATGTTAAGCAATATTATATGCACCCAGAATTTTATCTCAACATAAAAACGAAGTCCTATATTGATTTAGACAGTGAGTAAAAAGTTTTTAATTTTTAAAAAGTTTCGTTTAGTTAATAAAAAAAATTTACAGATTTTTCTACAAATATCCGTGAGGTTGAGGTCAGCAAAGTAGATGAAATTTCGACACCTGGAGTTCATATAGCAATCCCGGTTAAGAGAACATACGCTTATGTTGGGCCATCATTAATCTTAACTTCCGATGTAAGCTTTTATTTTAGTATTTTTATGTTTTATCTACTATGTGTGTGTTTGTCATTTCTGAAAATTTTAGGGACTAAAGGCATTCATTTTAAAGAAAGCTGGTGGAGCTGAAATAATTTCGGGACACAAAGCGACTGGAGTACTCTTCAATAAGGCAAGAAGGACTATAATTTCGATCATAGCATGCTATATTGAGGAGACAAACCTAAACTACAGTGCTGCCAGATGGCAACATATAAAAATCTGGAGAGAAAATCGTGAATAGGGTATGAAAATCGGTGAAAGATTTAAATCACATAATTACTTGTTCAAAACATAATTTATAGAAATCCAATAAAAATAAATTAAAAAAACTTAAGAATGTATCCAGAACTATAAAATAGATTAGATTAACATTCTTATTGCCACTTGCCCTATGTCAATCTTATCAGTAAGATTTATACTATTTATAATACATTTTAGAAATAAAGCGCTTAAGCATGTTTTCAGATATCATACTAAAAGATTTATCTCTGGTTTTTGTCAAAAAATATTTGGACAATAAAATACCTTTTTCGGTTACCACATTCAAACAATTTCTCAGCTTTTTTTTTTTTTTTTTCCTGATATTTATCTGTTAAACAGAGCAGACTTTGCAAAATACAATATTACCATATTACGGGTCGTGTCGTAGTTTTCATTTTCAACTAACCAGTTTTTTAATTTCGGATCATTTTGGAACAATTTGCAAAATTTTTGCACATACATTTTTGGTCACAATTACAAAAGCTACATAATTCAAACTCTGTAATTTTACTGCTATTTTCGGCAATATTTCATTATTTAAAGCTGAATCATCTGGCACTGGCTGTGGTAAAAAATCAACAGTATTTCAAGATATGTAAATATTTTTATAATTGCATATAATCTTACTTTTTCGTACTATAAATTTATCCATTACATAAGAGAAGAACTAAATAAGCAGTGATCCTATTAGAAAAATACCCGGTTAAAATTGTGAAATCAACTGAACAAAAAAAAACAAAATGGGAATGGAAAAAATTTGAATTTGCCCAATTTCGTCAGATTTCACAGTTGAGATCTAACCTGCAATATCTGCCATGTTTGCGTCCATTTTTACCCACATTTCTCCATTGTTTCGCGCATCTGATCCATATTTTTGTATGTATATAGGAACTAGTTCACTGCTTTTACCAACTTTTCATGTTCCTTAGGTTAGTGTCAGAAATGTTCCTTAGGTTAGTGTCAGAAGCGTTAATATAATAAAATATGGGTTAATAGTGAAAATCTCTAAAAATCGGAAAAGGCAGTAAAATATCGGAAATAATAGAGCCAAAATCTGGGAATCGGAATTAGACTTGAAAATCGGGAAAAATACGATAAATCGGGGAATCTGGCAGCCCTGCCTACACATGAAGTACAGACAGCAGCCACCAAGGCCTGTGTTGCAGTTTTCCATGCCTGAAGTCAGCCGATGTAATCGCACTGGTAATGTTTGAAATTTTTTATTTAAGAACTGGAATGGCTTAAGTCTGTTATTTTTTAATTTTATTGCAGGAACTTCTAGTAAACAACAAGAACTGCGGTTTTCAACAAATAAAACTGAAGAATAATCGAGTTAAGCGTTGAAAACTGGAGAATGAATTTGGCAAATCTGATGCGAGTCTTGCTGTAAATTTAGATTAATCCGATAATGAAGTGGATTTGAGCGAAATAAAAGAAACCTTGATGAGTTACAAAGTTTTACTTATCCTGAACAATTATAGCTTGCCAAAGAGAAATTGAAGTATACATTAAAATACCGACGACAGCTGGTAAAAAGCGACACAAAGTTTAGTGCATTTGAATTTTGTAAATACTTTTTTAGGCTGTGTTCAACTTTTGGCTAGAGCCGGCTAGAGCTGGCTATAACCAGAATGAGGTCGTTACGTTGTTGACTATAGCCAATTTTGAGCCAAAATAAGACCTATAAATGACGAAAAATCATATCTGTATATGTTAGCTCAATTGTCAGAATTTTTTGTTCAACTCTTGGCTGTAGCCGGCTATAGTCAAATTGGTTAGTGCTCTAAAGGTGAAGCCAAAGTAGCTTGATGTTTGATTGTTTAGTTTTTGATTTCAATTTTCTAGGCAATTAATCCATTCTTTTATTATAGTTGTTATTGCAACTAATTTACTTTTATTACTCGACATAATTTTTACAATGAAATTGAAACAATTTATGGAATGACGCAAGTTTGAAATTTACCAACACAAATAAGAGCCCGAGCTACAGCCATTCTGGCTATACACAGCTATAGCTGGCTCTAGCCAAAAGTTGAACACAGCCTTAGTCATCAATTATTTTGATTGCCGATAAGCTTTGATTTGTCGTTCACATACACGTTAGCACCCAAGAAATATTTCAACGTCATTTGGAAACTCTACCAATCTCATGTGTTCACAGTGGTGAAAAATGAAGGAAAAAATTTGAGTTACACTGAACTGGACATACAGCTCGGTACCTAGGCATATGCAATGTACTTTATTGACTATATTTAAAAAAAAAAAACTTTCAGACTAGGACACAGTAATTTTATCTGTGATAAATCTTCTCAGGTTGCTACTACCAGCTGCAATTGGACCGAAAAAATCAACCAGAATCATCGATGAACAGGCAATTGATCGCACTATACAATTCAAGAAGGTTTGTAAAGTTTTTGTTTTTTTATATGTTTCCTTGTTATAAAACGTAAACATATGTTTTTCTAGCGCAATCTAATAAATGTTGAATATCTCAAAGGCTCTACTGCCAGGGCAGCTTGTAAATCTATCTAGCATTAAAATTAATGAAACTTTTTATAAGGCAGCATCAAGAAAAACTAACAAGACTTATATCATAAAGAAAACAGTATAAAATACTGTTACGAACGTGGCCTTGGTTCGTTATTTAAAACACAATATTTCAGATATAATTGAAAAGTTCTTCTTTTATTTAACTTCACTTTCACTTTTATAACATTCACAAATAATTATCAAATCAACTCTTTAGTTATCGCTAGTGTACAGTACTAGCGATAACTAAAGAGTCTAATTATCGCAATCCAAATAGTTCACTTCGTTCATTTCACTGCCTGAAGTAAGACTCGCCTCCTGGATGTGAGTAGCGCCGTATTTATACTCCACAAATTATCCTAGAACCTTCCTGAATATTCCATTCTCCAAACCCAGTTTACTAGGATGTCACTATTTTCACCATAGTTTTGAGAAGGGAATTTTTATTTATCCATTTATTGTTTGTCATTGTATTATCGTAATAAATGAATAAAAATGAAAATCGAACAAGGTCTTTTATTGGTTCTTATTTGTTTTAGATACGTAGCATACAGGTTGATTCATATGGAAATGCTAATTTTCACAGGGTGATAGCTGGGCTTGGAACAAACCAAAAAGGCTGGTGATGGATAGGGAGGGGGGCTAAATTGTACCGTTTGGGAAATATGAGGGATTTTTTGATTTTGGAACTTGCGTACAATAATAATATTGCGGTGTATTAAGGAAGCAAATCTAAGGAAATCCAAAATCACAAAACCCTTTCTATCATTTAAACGACCCATTTTGCACCAACCTCCTCCCTCCCACCTATCTATATCTAGAACAATTACTGGTTAATACAATCAACCTTATTTATTTAATAATTCTATTTATTAAATTTATCCCATTTTCGGGATACAATTAATACTATAATTTTATTGATAAGTTACATATGTTTTAGTATGAACTTAATAAACACATCTTTGAGATCAAATCAGTATGTATATGGAATAAATTTTACACCAATATATATATACTGACTTTATATATATTGAGATAAAAATAATATTCGGTTTTATAAACATTTATAAGCAAGCACTTTAATACATTTATAAGAATTCATAGTGGATTTATTATTTATATATTAATTTAATACCAAAATTTTTAACCGTGTACACTATTAAAAAAGAAAAAAAAAACTCTGAAAATTTTGTTAATTTTTTTCTTCACCTTATACACAGTTTCTTTACTATCATAAGTCGTTAGCAAAATAATGAAGGCTACGAATGTGCTTTGTGATGATTTTAACGCACATTTAAAACTTATGTCTTACTAAGTATTTCGCAATTTCCCTCTCAATTAGGGATAGGCAGTAGTTGGTTCAATTCCAAAGAAACCTCCTCGTTTCCTACATAGTATTTTCCGCCCTATTAGTGAACTTAATTTCCTTCCTAAAATAATTGAAAAAATCATGCATAGACAAATGACGGAGTATATGAGCGCAGAGAATATATGTATAATCGGTTTTGCAATCAGGATATCGCCGGGACACAGTTGTTAAACGGCACTCTTAATAACATCTGATATCTATAAAGATCTTTACAATGATCATTTAACAGTAGTAGCCATTCTTAATATCAGTAAAACCTTCGACTCGTTGAGTTACTCCAAATTGGTCTTCAGACTTCGCACTAAATATAGATTTTCTTCGTCGGTCGGTTCGTTTGATAGTCGCTTCGCTTTCCTTTTAAATCGCGAACAAGTTGTAAAGATGTAAAATTCCATTTCTGCTCCGATATTCTTCTTCGCCCGTATACCACAAGGTTCTGTCTTAGGCCCTCTTCTTTTCTCTCCTCTTCTCCCACTATATAAATTACCTTACTTCTGTTGTGAACAAGGGCGGATACAAAGGAGGGTGATCGGGGTGGGTGGTCGCCCCCCCCCTAGAGCTCTAATAAAATCAAAATTTATACTCTAAAATTTTCCGCTCTAATTAAATTAAGTTAAAAATATATAAAAAAAACTTTTTAAGAAAGACTGCTTTTAAATTCGCACATAAAAAATATATAATAATTTCACCCTTCACTTAATGAGTACATCACAAAAGTTCTATAGAGTTTCCCTTCAATTTGCATTTAATTAATTTTGAAATTATATTACATTTGTGCATAAATTTTGAAATTTTCATGGTATACAAAGAAATCAGGATCTAGACAGTTCAAATTTTAACACTATAATAAATAACAATTTCCTGAAATTGACATTTGGAGCTCCTAATGTTTATAAAAATACTTACAAAATTTCAGTTTAATACCCATACTTTCCTTTCTTTGTGTACCTTGAAAATTTTAAAATTTATTCACAAATTTAATATAATTTCAAAATTTCATGAAATGCAAAATGAGTGGAAATTTAAGAGAACTTTTGTGATGTGGTGTTCATCATAGAGAAGTGAAAATTATTTTTTATATTTTAGTGCGAAGCAAGATTTTTTTTTTTTTAACGTTTTGTTTTTTATATTTATAAAGTATGTTCTTTTTTAACCTTAAATTATTCTCAAAAAACTTAAAATTATAACATAAATTAATTTTCAGTACAAGAAAAATGTTTGCATTTTTTTGTGATCGAAAGCTTACAAAAACCGGGGTATTTGATGAAAAGTAGTATGTTGGGAAAATCATCAGAGACGTGATAATTAATATCAGATTCAGTTTTTCTGCAAATATTTAATTTAAATAAAATGAGGTTATATATTAACACGACCAAATTAGCACTCCTCGAAAATTTCTCTAACGAACTGTCGATTTGAAAAGAAATTATTGGGAAAGATTTAAACATTTTGCAGTTAATTTGCAACAAATTTTAGTGCAGCTCAATATGTTTTCTTTCTAAAGAGTATTAAAAAATAGCGTGTACAACAAATGTAAGGAAATTATGGTGTTTGAACGAAATCCATTAGTTGGGGAAGTATTATGCATGGACTAGTTTTATCGTTTTTAGTTTTGGTGAAGATCGTACATGTATATTATACTAATTAAGGAACTCCTGCGATATCTGGATGTTAAAGAAGTGTTCATGCTGAAACTTGCACTTGCCCCGGGCGCTAGTTTTAACGGGGTGGCAATACGACGGACTTTTGAACCAATAACTAAACGAAAAAAATCTAATTACAAAAATTGGAAATTTTTTTCAGACCGTATTTAACACTTCTTCTTCTTCTTTCCGGAATTTAAAAGCTCTTTTGCTGACATCATACTTGTGCTTATACTTATACAGCCAATCAATACTGTCTATTAAATTTAAGTCTGCAAGCCTCTGTAAGCTAATTAAAATAAAAATTCAGCTAAATTCTCAAATTGTACCTTTGTATCATATGAAATGAATTCAAAAATTGTACAAATGTGGCTGGCAACCCCATGTTCTCTATCATCCATCAATCCTACCTCGCATGTAGACAGAATATAAGAGAATAGGTACAGGCACAGAGATACCAGAAAATTATTTTATGCCAGATAAATTTAGCTATTTTAGCCTGGTTAAGACCTTTGCGTCCGAGTAAAAAATTGGATAAATCCTTTCAACTTGGCCGGCAGTTTGCCAGAATTCCTACGTAGAGTTTTTTTGAAGCCCGTCTAAACCGGCAAAAATAAAAAAACTAATCTCTGACATAATTAATTTTTTAATTTGTTATCTTTCTGTTAATAATACCGGAGACAGACTTGCAATTTCAATATTGCATATTGCGCTCAACCGCAAGTCTGTCTCTATATACTGAGAAATAGCTCAGTATACGCTCGGTGTACATTCATTTATTGGAACTCAATATTGAAATTGCGAAAAACGTACGCAGTATACGAGTTTATTACAATTTGACCCTAGTTATAAACCATAATCATTTAATTTTAATACACGAACCGAATTTAATACTGAAATGTTGGCTAGAACTTTTTCTGCCAATTAATATTTGACACTTGTCAAATTGAAGTGTCTATTTCTTTTTTGCTCGCGTTTTGTATGTGCGCGAAGCTTTCTAAAATCAAATGACAAATCAAGTGATAAATCAAATGTAAGTTCTCTAATTGAGTTATTAGTATCGTAAACCGCAAGTGTGTCTCTAAAATTTTATATTGCAATTGACATAATTGCGTTATCAATATATCAATATTGATGTTGCAAGTCTGTCTCTGGTGTAAAATAAATTGTATTTGCAAAGATACGATTTTTTACCTTCATTTTATTTTAAAACAGTTTGAGATTCAAACGACATTAAAATCTATCATGGATTTTAATTCTTGTTTGAATTTCAAATTCTTTTTATTTAACAATCATTTGTTTCAAATTCAAAATTTTTTTTAACAATTCTGGTTCTAGTTTCAGGGTGTGCAGTATAAATAGGTCATTTATCATATACATATGATGCCTAGTATACCCTGGAACTATAATGAAATTCGCTAACGTATTTGCCCCCTTTCAGAATATTCCTAGATCCGGCATTGGTCAAAGATTACATTGCTCGAATGAATGATGATTTACCACTAGTACATAGTTAAATAACTTCACACTTCAATCAGTTAAGAATTTTGCATAATCCAACTCTTAATTCAAAATTTAGTTGGTACGACTAAAATTCCATCAGAAGTTTGCCTGTGCATTTTCGCAAGAAATTCGATGTCTCTTTTATTGTCCCCCATTTTAACTACTTGAGCCTTGTTTTCATCACACTGGATTTGATTTGTCACCACATATATTTACAGGCTCCCTCTAAGCATTTATCTCGTCCCTAGTTGAAACTTTTATCGAGGTCTATTTGTCACGTCTTCGTAGGCTTATGATGTATTGACAGCTATACTTAGGATAATCAGCTCTACTCGCACTTTATTTCAAAGTTTTCAATTGAAACCTCAAATTCCCTTTTGTAAACATTAAAATTCATTGCACGCATCAGCTACTTCGCTTAAGCCCACCCAATCGAAACATAAATAAATCTGGAATTTAAATGAATAAATGAAGCAATTCATAATGAAATTGTTCTGGATTATGTGCTTTTACAGCTGGGAACACGTTCATTCATAAATTATTCGAATTAGGCATTCTGTGGGTTTTCCCATGAAATATTATAGCTCCCGTTGCGCGCAATACAAAATAAATAAAATAAATCTGTGCGTCGCTTCTGCTGTTTTCGTTTAAAATTCACTTTTTAATGGAAATTCTTGTAATGGAGGAAATATTTCATTTATGTTGAATTTGATTTATTAAAAACATAACCACAATATGCACAGTGTTTTATTTAAATAAATAAAAAAAAAAAAAAACAAATGGCAAAGTGGAGGCTTAATAAGGGAAAAGAATATATTTTTTCTGCCGACTGATGCATTTTTGCAATTTATTGAGGTGGAATCACAAAATATGTTTTTGTGCATTTTTTAAGAAATTATATTTAAAAAAATTGGAAATAACAGTGAAAATGCAAAGAAAACAAAATATTGCAATACCAACATATGCATATATTTGATATAAAAAAATTGTTTTCCGTTATTTTTCACGTGTCAAGTGAACCCGAAGTTGACTAATGCTTATTTGCACCAGTAGCCAATTCAGTTCGAGTTTTCTCGTATTCGGACTCATTTTTTATTCCTTGAAGTGTTTCATCTACGATTTTTTTTTTGCAGACAGTATCTATAATAAAAAATATATAAATATAAATCAGGATATAAAAATATTTATGAGTGTAGGTGAAGGTGAATAAGTGAAAGCATTTGAAGTACTGACGATAATATTCAAATTGCTAAAAAAGATCAACTTTTGTGCCAAATTGGAGTTCTTAAGAAAATGGTGTGCTGCTTGAGTAAATGAACATTAAGTCGATGTCGATGATCTATCAACATCAATTAAATTTGTGTTTTTTAAATGTCAATTGAAATTGCAGAGGAAAAAACGCCAGTTGCAGATGTGCTTCTTAATGATAATGACATTATCGATTAATATATCGCGTGTATAATTATTACGCTACTTTTGATGTAATAGTGCAACATTTTCCATCGATTCAGATTTGATCAGTAAGGTCATCTAAATTTATAGTTAAACGGATTCGTGCAAATACGAATCTGTGGTTTTCCGGTGGAATCCGCTCTCATTGTATTATAGAAAGGGAGCTTTTACATAGACAGTGAAAATAGCACATTTTGTAAACAAAAGTCATAACAGATATTTTTCAAGCCCAATTCAGAATCAGCGCAGCAAGCGTCTGTCAAGCAAGCAGTATAGGAAACTTTGCAATGCTAACCTCCTTTATAGTTGGCATTTGTTTATGTAAACATATCAACTTTACCGAGTTTTTATTTTGTCTGCAATTTTAATTTATTCCAGTTTTTAAAAAAAAATGGATCCGGACGAAATATGGGAGTTATTTTTTTTTATATGTTGTGCATGTATTACTTATATAAATTGCATGAATACGATAATGGACTATAGATTATGGACAAGGGAAATATATGGTACTCAGGAACGAGAGTTACGAGTTTTTTTTTTATAAAATGCTTTAAAATAATAAAAGAAAGGGATGAAGGTGAATTTAGGAAAGCTACACGAATGAGCGTTCGAGAATTCAATGTACTTCTGAACTTATTAAGAAACCGCTTGAAAAAATTTTCTCAACGAGAGCCTATAGAACCGGAGGCAAGACTCGCTTTAACGCTGCTGTAAGTTAAGAAATAAACATACTTATGATTTCATGTTTTAGATACCTATCACAGGGTGCACCTAGACAAGTACTGGCGTGGTCATTCCGAATGAGTGTTTCTACAGTTCGGACTATAATTTATGAAATATGTGAAGCGATTTGGAAGGAACTTCGTTCTGTTTATCTCTCTGTTCCGAACGAGACAGAGCTTTCTCAAATCGCGAATCTATTTTATACAATTTCCGGAATGCCAAATTGTGTGGGTGCAATAGATGGCAAACACATAAATATTGTTTGTCCTCCAAACGCAGGTTCCGATTATTACAATTACAAGGGCCATCATAGCATCATGCAGCAAGGAGTACATGTGATGCCAGGTACTGTTTCACTTATGTTGAAATAGGTGCACAAGGTAGTCGCTCGTTTGGGAAAATGATTTTGGAAAGTAAATTACCTTTACCCACGGATAGAGCTTTGCCAGATTCTGACATTGTACTTCCCCATTTTTTTGTGGCTGATGTTGCATTCCCATTAAAAAAGAATGTCATGCGTCCACATCCAGGAAGAGGTCTGAACAAAGATCGAGAGATTTTTAATTATAAATTATCAGCGGCAAGAAGAATAATTGAAAACACATTTGGGATAATGTGCGCCTGATGGAGAATATTGAACAATTTTTTACACTGGCATCCTAAAAACGCGGATAGAATTATAAAAGCTATTGTGAGTTTACAGCTGATTTTACAGCTGATTTTTTTACGTTTTTGATCGGGTTGATATAGATGACGGATTTTTTGGTATTTTTTCAGGAAAACACCGATCGTTTTTGTTTTGAAAATAGATTTTTATTTCATTTGCTCGACGTTTCGGGTCCATAGACAGGACACAGAGCTAATAAATAAAGAATATAAATACATACTGAGCAAATTAAAACCATAGTATTAGTCACTTATATAAACGTTTTCTTCTCGACAACAGCTCACTTTCATATTGTCCTCGTAGCATGTAAATTGTTTTTTTGTTTTTGTTTAAAGTTTGTTTGAAGTCTATTTTAATTTATTAACAATGTATTTTATTTTATTTTATTTTAATGTAATCAGTTGTTCTATTCTGTATAATTGTTATTTATTATTACTTTTAAGAAAATTATTTATATGCGCAGACAAAAAGGTATGTCAAAAAAAAAAATTTTCAAGAAAACTGACTTATGTGCAATACTATTTATGTAGAGCTTCTGAAGAAGGGCCGCACCTGGACCCGAAACGTCGAGCAAATGAAATAAAAATCTATTTTCAAAACAAAAACGATCGGTGTTTTCCTGAAAAAATACCAAAAAATCCGTCAAAAGCTATTGTGGTTTCACATAATTATGTAATGTTGAATGATCAAGCTTATTGCCCAGAAAATTATGTTGATCATTATCACGATGGCAATTTGATTCCGGGTCAATGGAGACGAACAGTTGAGCCCCTTCAACAAGTGGACGCAATGCCGCAAAAGATGCTTTTCGTATTCGTGATCAGCTGAAAGAATATGTATATTCGAAGTATAACCACCAAGCTAATTAATCTTGCAAAAAATTGACGTTTGGTTTATTTGGATATTATTTGTATTTAAATAAAATATGTTAAATTCAAAAATACTTTGTTTATCACTTTTTTGCTTACATTTTAAAATATGCTCTTGCACATCTCTCAGCAATTTGCTTTGCAGGTCACAAAAGTCCTCAAAACTTAAATTGTCACTGTCAGATTTTATTCAAATTCAAATAAATTTATTTTTTACATCAGTATGTTGGCAGAACTGTTGCAGCATGCATCAAATTTTAAAATTTTCTAATCTCTTGCATCATGATGCATGCTGCGCCAATTGCGAATTGCGCCATATGATCCCAACATATCAAACCTTGCTGCATGCTGCGTCGATTCTGAATTGGGCTTTAGTCTCAGCTTACCTTTCAAATGCTTGCGGGGGAACTTGAACCGGCCTTATATTTATTCTAACTGATTTTGATGAAATAAATCCTTGTTTTCTCAAGATTTTATTGCTTTCCATATTTTCTTAAGCCTGAGTTACAATGTGACGCTGTCGCGAGACACGGTCGCTGTCGTTAAACCTGTCAAAAGTTATATAATGTATAAAAGTGCCCAAGCGCGGGTACAGTTTGTCGCAAAGGGTGTTGTTGACGCCGGTCGCGTTACTTAAAGTTGAAAACATTTCAACTTGAGACGCGCAACACTTGATAGCTGTAATAACAATAGTTTAGTTTTGCAGGAAATTGAAATTTGTAGTGAAAATGATACGTTTTAAAAAATACTGTAGTATTTAATAGTTAGTTAATTTAATTATTTACTATTCATATTTTATGATGGAAAGAAAATTAATGCATGTCATGATGAGTACATGTTTAATATTGTTTCCATCTAAAAATAAAAAGAATATTAGTTTTTACTATTTACGGTACTAAGATATAATATTGTAATTAATTTATAGGAAAAATAGGATGTCGAAAAATTTATTGAGGATGTGTGGGATCATCCCATAATATATAATTTAAGTCATCCTGGATATAAAAATGTCCGAGATAAGTTGAAAGTTTGTGCAGAAATTTCAGCTGCACATAAAATGTCAGGTAATGAAATTGAATAAATTAAATAATACTAAACAGTATATTGTTATAAATAAAATATGTAAATATTTCTTTAGTTAATACATATAATAAATTAAAATGTATTTATGTACGATTATTTCTATTTTCAGTAGAAGATTCAAAGAAATGTTGAAAGCATTTGAGAGATTGCTACGCCAGACATTTCAGGAAGAAGAGTGTGTCAGGGCAAGCGGCTGAAGATCCGGAAGATTCCGAAGGGTGGATCTACAGTACGCAGATGGTTTTTTTTAAGAGATCAGCTAAGACCTAGAAAGTGAGTAATTGGCTCGACATATCGAACCATCAATTTTCCAATGTAACAAGAAAAATTTATTTATTATAAATGAATTTGCAAGACTGTAGGAAATTATCATAATCAGAGCGTGGATGAAAAGGACGCAATTATGGGGATACACTTCGTGGAGTATCGTCCTTTTTCTCCTTCACTAGCTGACATATTTCCCAGTACATCGGTTAGTTTTTATGATGAATCTACATCATCAATACAGCTTATGCCCTGTGGGCAAAGAAGAAATAAGAAACATACGTCGAGGCCACATTTGTAAGGAATATGGAAGCGGCGCAGCAGTTCATATCAAAGAAATTGCAACAGAGTGAGTCACTCTCCAATAAGGAAGATGAATTATTTTGTTAATGATTGACGGTAAAATTGAAAAAACTTAAGGTAACAGAAAAAATGAATCCAAGCAAGGACTATTAAAATATATATGCGACAATGCGAAGGATTAAAAAAAGTAATGTATATATATAATTTCATACTCTTCTGTGTTTAATGTTAGTTAGTTAATTTTAGTTATTTACTTGTTAATTAGCCATAACGAGGTCTTAGTATATACATATGTATAATAACATATGATGTGCAATATGGTCTAATAAGGTACTTACTACCTCAATTATTGTACCCAAGGTTTGTTTACGTGGCGCTTATGACGGGTTTGTAATAAATAAATATTTAATTTGAGTAATAAAGTTTGTTTTTATTTATTATTTTGCAACACCATATACATATAAAAAAAATGAAAAAAAAGTCCTTCCAAAAGGAGATCCTCGCCAACATCGACGACTGTGAATATATAATCGACATCGCAAACTCCAAGCAGAACGATACTGTAGTGTTTTTTGTAATTGTAAAATTTACTTTCCGTGTTTGGAGGACACTGAATCTGAACACGTTTGCCGTCACTTTTCGTGAAAGATACCTAAAAAAAAAATTGAATAAATACAAGAAGCAATCTATTCTATGCATATTTACGAGAGAGTAAGTACAAGTCTACACTCTGGGCTAACAGGTTTCCTGATTGATCTTTTATTTAAGTTATATTTGACTAAAATTAGCAGCAAATTGTATTGAACTTTATTCATCCGTGTATCTATGAAAAACAATTCATTATCGTTATCCATTATGTAATTGAAATTTGTCTCATAAAATCCTAATGTATTCCTTTTTCTGTACAGCGGACGTACCCACCACCTACGTTTCGCTTTTATCTCCAGGAAATAAAAGTACGCAATTGTCAGTAAATAAAGAATAATTTGAAAGTATTATTTTATTTCAACTCTACAAATTTTTCTTCACAAACACTTTCTTAATGACAGCCATCTTTGACACTTAGTAGCGACATCATTGGAACAGCAAAAGCAATAGGCACAGCGTCCGTGTCTATCAGCGACATCATACGCGACCGCATCTCGCGGCAGCGTCTCTATGAAATGCTAGTCCCGCATAGGGCTAATCTTGCTAGGCATTCAAGTAAATACGTAGTATTTTTCCTCATATAATTCACACTTAAAATTTATTTTAAGTCTATATATGGGGTGAGCTTGGCTGTTTGATTTGACGTATATGGCAGGCTGGAACCAAGACGTACTGACGATTATACGGTTCCTGCTTATATGAAACGCCCTCTTTTTGCAATGAAATTCTTTTTTCAAAGATTTTCGTTTGTATAAAGAGTTTTTTCAATTCAAATATGGAGACTTAGCAGCAAACTGAGTCAATTCCAGATTGACTTATTTCGCTATGAATTTTCATAGCAAAACTCTCCATTTCAGACATTTTGTTTTTTCAGGTCATCAACTGTCAGTCAGATTGGCAGCAAGCACAATAGTCCACATTTAAACAAAAGGTGTTCGCAATATAGGGCAGAGTTAAATTCGAACTTTGAAATCAACATAAAAAACCTCATAACAACTCCAAATCGAGAAATAAGCAAATGACTGTCATTGTTAAAATGAGAAACCATCAGATTAATTAGAAACTAGCTAAAAATTAACGTACATTTTTGGTTTTTAAATCATTAAGTATGCAAAAAATGCCTTTTTGTTTTATTTGATATTCTCCGGGGGGGGGGGGGGTGTCCTAGAACGGGGCGACTACAAGACCCATTGTTCAACCTCAGGACCCATGAGTACACTGAAAAAAAGTTTCTTTTATCGCAATTTGTCGCAAAGCAATGCATTAATTTGAAGGTAATATATTTGCCGTAAATATGCCGAATTTGCTATCAATATTCTTAATTCTACCAAAATAAATAAACCATTTTTTTTTTTCATACAAATACAGCGTTTATTTGAAACAGCCTAATTTGATAGAAATAAGCGTAATTTCACAAAAATGAAGGTAATTTGTTTATTGATCGTCATCTCAATTTATTTTACCAAAATAACATCTTAATTGCTACCAAATAAATATTTCTTTAAAAGGAAATATCAGTTTATTCAGTGAAAATAAACACATTGGTTTTGATCTAATAAGTCCATTTATTTGTTACAAGTGATTACATTTATTTGTCTAAAAAAATTTTAATTTAATCGTTGCAAATAGATATTTATTTCAGAGAAATAAATGTTATTCAGGGAAAACAAAGATTATTTCCATGGTGCCTATGTGCCTGTTAACATTTGTTTTTTGTTTTTTTTTTCAAATAACGTTTATTTCAGAGACACAAACGTTATTTGGTATGAATAGCTTTTATTTCTCGTAAACTGATAACAATTTCATATTACCGATAGTGTACAAGTTTTTTAGTCATAGTCGGTTTGAAGTCTTCATCGTGCGAGTTGTTGTAGAGGCCTTTCATAAAATTGATAAAAGCAATGCGCACATTGTAACGTCCCGCAGGAATATAGCATATACTTTGGCTTTTAAATTTCAGTTAAAACTCTGTTACGCTCTTCTATCCTCCTCACTTATACGAAATATAAAAGAATATAGCAAAGCAATGCTTTTATCATCTCAGGAATTAGACCTGGTATCTGTGTTGTTCCCCTTCTTGAATTCCATAAATTTTGAGTCCTTTTCTTGGATTAAGACTAACAATATACTTTACAAAATCGGTTACATTTTTGAACTCGGTTGTGATTCTTGTGAAGAACCAGTGTTTGGGTGTATAAAATATATTTTTTGTGATAAAAATGAAGAAGTTTATTTTGTATACAAAAAACTTCATACAATTGGCGTTGACAATCATATTAAAAGCTATGTAGTTCATTTTAATAATGGTAGTTTACAGAAAGTAGCTGTTAAGGAACTTAAATCTTTCAATGAATTTCCAAGAAAAAAGAGCATTTTCTTGGTGATGGACGATCTGTCATATCTATATTCAATAACTGAATTCATCAATGTGATATATATTATTTATTATAATTTTCTTAATCTTTTCTGAAAGCAAATTTATTTTTGTTAAAAATAGCAAATAAATATATTTTCATATTACTGAAAAATGGTCTTTTGACTTTCAATTCAATTCTATAATAATAAGAAAAAGTTGTTTCAGGGAGTGAACTAAAAACTTCAGGTAAATATATATTACACGAGATCTCAACAATGTATGTATATACATATCCATATGTACGAGTATATATGTACAAGCGATGAATATTATTTACTTATTTATTCATTTGAACGAAGCAGATAATCATCAGAATACCAAATACACAACTTATTTGCGGGCAGTAAAGGCCTGCTTCCCAGGGTAAATCAACATTTATTCTTACCAAATAATATTAATTTACGTATAAATTCTAGATTGATTTGCGTTAGATATTTGCTTGTTATCATGATGTTTGCTTGAAATATAATTAATTTCATTGGAACATATATTTATTTGCAACAAATATACTTTATTGTGATTTATTGTTACTAAATAATATTTAATTTTACCAAATAAATAAAATATTTCAATCAAAGAACATTAATTTGACTGAAACAAATAATCATTTGATACAAATGTAGCAATAATTTTACATTCCACAGTCTATTTGTGCGAAATAAAATTTGTGTCTATCAAACAATTCAATTATTACCAACAAACTAATTACAAATATCCTAAATAAACATCATAAATCATAAGAAACAAATGCCTATTTGGTGGAAATAAATCATTCAAATAAATCCTTTCTTTGAAAGAAATACGATATTTATTTCGCCGTATTTAAATATATATTTTATTCCATACAAATAAATTTTATTTAAACCAAACAAACAGTTTTTTCAGTGTAGATACATAGGTCACAACCTTTTACAAACCATAAGATTGGCTCCCAATCCTGCTTCATGCAATTCATCCAGGAGGTGTGAGCCAAGGAACGTTTTCCGGATAGTTTGTTCTTTTATTTGTTTTTATTAGAATTCATAAAAAATATTAAATCAGTAAATAACATAAAAACATGTTACTTATGAGAAAAAGAAAGTATGGAGCTTTCGAAATTCCGGTTTGTTTCGGAAATGCCGGCAGAATAGAATTTTTTCTCTAGCTCCACTCTGCTGTTCTAAAAGCCATACAGAGATGGCCATATTTACTAACTGCGTGCATAGAAAAAGATAGCAGTTATCACTCTACGCAACTCCACTCTACCCTGCATTGTAAATTCGACATATTAATCGCACAATTCAAAAAAACACAACCTGTTTTTTTTTTCGTTTTTAAATTTTTTGGGACCAATAAAGAATTTTTCGTAGTTTATAGGTAGACACTATTTGCCTAAGTAACTCTCCTTTTAAATTCTTTGTAGATATTGACAATAAACAAATACTTAACAATACGTTCGGTTTCCACATATAAAGATGGCATGCCCAATAATAGCAATAACTCCAACTCCATATATGTACCTACACGAATACTCTCAACATCGCATCTCCAATATCAACGCTACTATCACAACCAATACTTTCATAACGTCTTTTCTAAACGATTTCACATCACGTTCAGGATCGATCTGAAAGCAAAAAAAAAAATAAACAAAAGTTATCCTTTAGAGAGGAGCGTTTAGATTTGCGAAGGAGAATCAGAATCGTACGTGAATAGACTGCATTCGAAAAGGATGCAGTGCAGCAGCAGCAGTTCCTAATAGCATTAAAATCCGTTGAGCTTCTGCAGAAAAGTTCACAAGGTGCAGCAGAGATTTCACAAGAAATCGTTGAAAGATTTCAGAAAGCGAGCTAAAGTTGAATGAAAATTTCGTGGAAATCATGAAAAACTTGTTTGTTATACAACATTTCTACGACGTGGGATTAGGACGAGGACGAGGACGACTAGTAGAAAAGATACATCACAAAGATAAACAAAAGCTTAGCAGCGTTTCTTTTGTTAATAAGTGATGCTACATAGATTCCAACCAATTTCCAGATCTTTATGATTAATGAATAGGGAATTATCTACATTGTCTACGGGAATTACATATATCCTGCTCATTTTATATGAAAATTCATTCAAACTGCTACAATCAATCACGATTCAAATTCTCTGGCTATAAGGTCGTTTTTCAATGTCTCCAATGCTTGGCGTAACGTACCAAAAGGAGAAACCACAATGGGAATGCTACCTCAAGGTTACAAGTAAATTTTACCTTACGTCATGGAGAATTTTATCACATAAACAATTGAATCATGGTGGTTGTGAATGATTGTTCTTTTGTGTAGTTAATAATATACATTCATTGTCAAACAAAAAATAACCGCCCTAAAAATTATAATACTTTTCCTTTTGTTAGTAGTATGTGAATTTATGATCATGGGATAAGTTTTTATTATGGTTTTTATAGTTGTCATCCTCTGACGTGCAACTTAGGACAACTTTTTACGAGTTTTATACAGTTTAAGTATTTCCTAGAATTTCGCAGGGAGTTAGATTTTTCAATTTAGCGTTTAAGGGCGAAACAAATAAGAATATTAAGATGTAAGTGCTCCAATCAGTGGTTTATCCAGGGGGTGAGACTTCAACAATTTGATAATATATTTGTATAGTTATTTTGTTTATTTTTTTTTTTAGAAAAAAGAAATTAAAATAGAGATTACTCTTTTAGATTTTTTACCGGGGCAAAACATTAATTTGTTCAAGAAGTCATTTTTTTTATTCTCCCGTATATAGAAAAGGCTAAAAAATTTTTATTTGTTATTTCATCACACAACCCATTTTATTTTTGGTGACAAGTTTCCAGTCTTGGTTTTGACTCATCAGCAGGTCCCAAATAGCGAAATTAAGTGACTTGAAAAACGAATGAAAAAATAGAACAATGAAAATAAATGCAAAAAATTAAAATTGAAAAAATTTTTATTAAAAAAATTTAAAAAAACAGATTCATTCGAAACGAACGAACCTGTGTACGTGTTGAAAGACTTTTATTACTTCTTTCTTTGTTGTGTCGTCTAATTCCTCCCAGGCTTATTGTTGGGAACGTTGAGTTGCGTGCAGTGTAGCTGTATAAGCTCGGCTCCTACTAGTACTGATGTGGAGTAGCTTGTTGAAGCTCAGCTCCTAGTGCAGATATGGAGTAGCTTTTTGAAGCTCTGCTCCTAGTACTGATGTGGAGTAGCTTGTTGAAGCTCAACTCCTAGTGCAGATATGGAGTAGCTTGTATAGAAGCTCAACTCCGGAATGAAAATAACTGACTACTGAACTTAACGGATTAAAATCGTTTACTACTCATTTCTTTTACATTTTCTTACTCTGTATATACAAATTGTTCTTATTTTATCTATTGTATACAGAAGGAAAATGTCATACTTACTTCCCATTACGGAAGATGTGCAATTTACTTCCGACCGTATTTTACTTCCGACTGAAGTGTTAAGTCACGCATATTACGTTCTTCAATTAAATCGCTGCACCCGTCGTATTTGTATACATACAAATATTTTGCAAGAACCAGAATCATTTGCTGTTTGTTATTTATTTATGATGTAATTCTCGGGTTACAGTAGGCATTTGTGGCTTACTGTATTAACCGTGAATTAACATCTTGCTAGTTTCTACCTACATACATATGTTTCATCACCGGCGCAACGTCGTCGTGTTGCAAATTGAGACTTTTTGCGCGCAGGGGTATTGCGACATCTTCGCTGTTTTACATGAAGAATATTTGACGTAGGTCAGTGAATTAAATTCTTCAAGCAGCGAAAATGATGTAGTGGATAGGTATGTAGGCACAATGTTTTTAGTTATGCGTTGCAATAAATATGTTTTCTTCCTACATGATGCAGGTATATGTACATGTATGTATGTAACATACGCAGGTTCGATTCGTTCCGAATGAGTCTGTTTTTTAAAAGTTTTTTAATAAAAATCATGTTCTATTTTTTCATTTTCTCTCAATTTCGCTATGAAATAAAATTTTATCAATTTAAAAACTTAGCTACATAGATTACTTTGAGATGTTATCTAGTTAGTTGAAAAGTACTTAAGTACTTGAAACGATTAAATAATAAATGACTCGTGCTCCGCTAGTTTGTCTTTTCTGTATAAGCACTTTTTCCGCAAATCTAGCAAGTTCAAAAAAAAAAAACTCACGGCAATTAGAATTGTACATTCTTTTGTTTGACAGGATATTTCAGACTCATCTGATACGCACGATAAGAGATCCTTTCTGTTTTGAAAAATGCTGACAAGAAAGGATGATACCAATAAATGTATGGACTCTGGTATCCGTTCCAATAAAAATAAGTGATTAATCATTGCAAAGGTATTAACATTTGGAACAAAAATTCTGATGGCGCTTGTCTTGATTCCTAGCCTGGAGTAGTATGGATATTTTTCTGTTATAACGCCTGGTTGAATTTTATTAATAGTTGGTGATGATAATAAAATATAAATAAAACACAATGATAAGGTATTTTTGGTTGTCATGTCATTCAAATTAAACATTTTTCATTTATCGATTACTATAAGAACTTTTAAAAATAAGGCAAGGGCTGGCGTATCCTAGGTATCAAACAATACGAATTATATGAGCACAGGTGCATGCAGTACGTCGTCCGGTTAGGTATGTACAATAATGTTGAATTATATGTTATTTTTATAATTATTAATTAAAAAGTAATAATGGTAATTTCTAGCTCTTACTTGTCGTGACTGGTTGCGACTGTGTAAGAGCCAAGCATCTTCAATAATGCCCCGTATTCAGATAAATCCTCCATCGTATTTTCTCGGTATACCTCTTTTGTATGTATTCCGTTGCGTAAATGTTTGCTGCACGTAGAACGCACCAGCATGGGCGTAGCTAGGGTTTTGTTGTGCCTATTAGGGGCCAGTTTGACACAAAAATTGAAAAAGAATATTCTTCAATCAACTATTGTTTCTCAAAAATGTGTAAAAGTTTCTAAGACGTTAATCAGTGTTAACACCAAGTTTTCTTACATCAAGCAAATTATTTTATTGATTACCGTTGATTTTTAGATCGAATACAAAATGCATATGATTTTTTTTACTAGCATTACGATTTCTACTGGATTGAGAAAACTTTCATAGAAAGAAGAAAACTCCTTTTAACGGCAATAAAACCGTAGATCTAATAGAAACCAAATTTAATTAGTATGCGTAGGACACGAGAAAAATTCTTTTTATTATAAGAAAATTGTCGCTTATACAACGAAACTGACTTGCTACAACAAAGAACATTTTACATGAAGTCAACATACCTTCCTACTAAAAATTAATTTGAACAAAATAAATCTTTTTCAAGAATAAGGAAAAGTAGACTACATTTAAGCAATTCCATTCTTAGGATATATAACCTTTTCTCATATTCTGCAATAAAATTTTCTGCTATTATCGTAATCGGAGCTAATTGATTTACTACTATTAATCTAATGAATAAGACGAAGCAATTTATTTTGTTACATTCAGCAAATGTCTGCTAAGCTCAAAATCGCACCTAACTTTGCTTGATACAATGGAACAGAGCTTATTCTCAGTGAAAATTTCTCTCTAAATTCTCTCTAAATAAGCATTAGTTTCCTATTTTTTCTGTAAATCGGCTCAATACCTTTTCAGTTGTAATTTTTTTTTAACAATGACATTCTCTGTGTTGAGCAGTAATATGTGTGACATGCGAGAGAATCGTTTTTGCAGCATTGTGCTTCTAAGCAACGTTTTTATCCGTTTCATAGCAGAATACTTCTCTCACAGCCGGCGGAGTTCACAGGGAGTAATAATGCCGTTTTAGAAAGTTTATACTTTTCTTTAATATTTTTTCTCAAATTTTCAGCATTTATCTCGTAACTTTTTAATTTAAGCATGTTTTACATGACCATCGCCTCAGCTTCCAAGGTTGTATCAGTTTTTAAGATGTTTTTATAATTACTGATGAATTTAAGAAATTTTTCATCATATTTACAAGAAAATTAAGGAATTTTCTAGAAATTACTCTACCTCTGCTAATTTTTTCCAGTTGTTAAAGCTGCTGTGAGGTTATATTTTCCAATTACAGCAAGGACTGGGGTGCTTTTATGCAAGAAGTTCACCAGCCTTGATTTACATCTCTTTCTTGAAATTTAGAATTTCTAAACGCAGAAAATAAGTTTTTCTTACTACGTTTTTCATTTTTGACTTAATGACTTAACATTTGTTTGGTTACTCCTTAATTTTCCTTTTTGTTCTTTATTAGGGGAACAAGAGACCTTACCGTGGGTCGGGGGTTAACGTAAGTATATAATTTTGGGTACGTCTTCCGATTTATATATTAATGGAATATTTTAAATAGTCTATTTCGCTTATACAAGCGAAATGGAACATTTTCCCCTACGAATAAAAAAATTAAACGCAGGCTATTGGCTAGCATGGCCAATAACCAAAAAGATCATGTAGTGCCAGTATGTGGGTCAAGCATCATACATATTGCGCATAGTATTTTCTATATATGAGCAAAGCGAGCGAAATTAGGAAAGAACAAAAAGCAATATGCAGAGTCCAATTTGTAGGTCAAGCATTAGGCACATTGCGCATAATTCTTCATCACATATGGTTAAAATAGGCATACACTGGCTGTATGGTAAGTCAAGGACAGCCCAGTGCCACTATATGGCCAGAATCGGTGTGATGAGGGTCTTGCTTCTACGTAAACAGTGTAGTGCGATGTCGCATTACGCTAAAGCCTTGGATTTGTTATCAGTCGGTCGAAACGGAAAAAGTAAAATCATTTTTAAAGTGAGTTTACAATTAGATACAAGTATATGGATTTGTATCGGCACTTGTATAGCCACGTTTTCGACTTGTGTGTACAATTAGTCACAAAAGTATGCGCCCATCTGATCTTCCCGACAAACTGCACGTAACTTATAAGATTGTTCATTTGCTAATAATTTAAAAAATAAACATTTATAAACTCCAACATGTGTACTAAGTCTTCTCACATTCAAGAACAATATATAATAAATAAATTCCAGAGAAAAACTAACAATGATGAATCAACTCACAAAACAAAGCCACAGAAGTATCCGCCCATGAAGTGATCATGTTCGAAATATGGTAAATTTCCTAGAAATTTATATAAATATGTGCATGCGGAGTATCGTCCCAACATAGTTATTAGTTCATCGTATTTTTCGTTTACGTAAGCTTTCTTTTAAGCATTAAAATTTCCAAAATGCCAAAAAAGCGTGAAACGAGTTTACCAGAGCGAAAATTGGTTATTTTTTTTTCTGAAAAAGGGTATTCGTAACGAAAAATTTCAAAGGAGATTGGAATACCGCGAAGAACAGTAAAAGGTATTATTCATAAGTATACAAGTGACGGCATATTAATAAATAAACCGCGTACGGATACTAAATGAAAGAGGAAAAGAAAAATTTTGAAGCGAGCGAAGGTGAATCTTCATACTAGTGCTAAAGAGATATACGCAGAAGTTCGCGAAAGATACGGGCAAAAATATAAGTGTTGAAACAGTGAGCCGAACGATAGGGAAAAGTGGATATCGTAGACGGATTTCAATAAAAAAAACCGTGGATAAATAAAACAATTAGGAAAAAGAGAATCGAGTTCGCTAAAAAATTTGTTCATGAGGCTCAAAGCTTTTGGGATACTGTCATTTTTAGCGATGAGTGTAAATTTGAAATATTTAACTCATCTCGGAAACAATTTGTCTGGAGAAAGCCAGGAACTGAGTTCGACAAAGAAAATCTGCACCCAACCGTTAACATGGAGGTGGTGCTATTATGGTATCGGATTGTATGTCGGCGCCTGGGTTTGGAAATCTTCATTTTATTGATGGAATGATAGATATATCAATATTTTAAAGCATAATTTAAAATCCACTGCAGAAAAGTTAGGATTAGGAAATAATTTTGTTTTTCAACAAGACAACGATTCTAAACATTGTGCCAGAAAAATGAAGGAATGGCTACTTTATAATATACGTAAACAGCTGGGAGCACCTCCTCAGTCGCCGGACATGAATCCCATACAAAATTTATGAGCAGAATTAAAAAGATCCTTAACTCAACATAACATTTCCAGCAAAAGTATGTTAAAACAACAGCTTCAAGAAGAGTGGAACAAAATAAGTCCCGACTTAACAAAAAAAAAAAAACTTTTGCAATCAATGCCTAACAGACTGAAAAGTGTATTAAAATCTAACGGTTATCCAACCAAATATTAAAAATTAATTTATAGTGCTGTACATATATACACCATATAAAACAGTATAAACAAATCTAGCAAATATGATTTCTTTAAATATTTTCTGAGCTGTAATCGAAATAATTTGCATCCAACCTTAACAAATCAGTTCTTCTACTATTCAAACGGTAATCATATAAAACAATGGGTGTATCTATATCTTCCCCATTATTTCGTTGATGAAGACTTCTGCATATTGGCTATCTATGATGGGTGTAAGAATGTGGTTTAGGATAGTGACAGTGATTCTAAAATTATAGAAAACATATGTGGCAACGCTTTATTGAAATAATTTTGGCGTAATAGTTTAAAGTCACGCTTGAATTTCCCTTTAACTATCTCCACCACCCAGCGACACATAGTGACCAATCGAGATTGATTTGCCTAATGAGTAGTCAGTTGGAATTCATGTCTATCATGGTATGCGTAACTAAAAGCTTTAATATTGTTCAATCTCTCTCTGAAGCCTCGATCCAAAATAAATACGTCGTTTGATCAAAGCAAATAATGGATTGGATTTTCACCATTATTCATAATACACTCATTATATGTGCATCTATCTTCGTAGCAGTATATGATCCTTTTACATAAATTATATATCCATGTGTGGTGACCCTCCGGATTTAAGTCCGGTCACGTATTACAATTGCTTTGGTGTTTTCATTGTCTCCATATGTAGCTTTTGGTATAGTCAGATTTCGATCTATAATATCATTTCTGTCTACATGGTCCAGACTTACAAGAAGGACAACGTAGTCATTTATTAGGTATTCACGTGCTTTAGCATCAAGGTTTGAATATTAAACAATCTCGCAAGTCTCTCATTGGAATAAGCAGTTCGCAGTTTTATGAGAAATATACCTAAAGCGGTTCTTGGGTTTTTATATATCTGGCTTAGTGAGGGCATTAGCTCCAACATGGAATCGAATTGATCGCAATTACGTCTGGCCCAAAAATGCATCTCTTCATTGGTCATGTTAAAATCTAGCTTAGAACCTTACAACGAGCGGTGATCATTATGTCTGTCACAAATATCACTGAACTGGGCTGTATTGAAATCATGACTGACATTACAGAATTGAATTAGTTCCGGTTAGTAATTACTCTCTAGGTGTTCTCGACACACTCTAAGAATTTACAACTTGTATTCAGAAAATATGTGTATTTTTATAAATTGTGGTATTCGATGACGCGTCTAAATAGGATAGTTGCTAAAAATACAATGCCTGGAAGTATTAAATGGGCTCAAATACTCGGGAACGAGAAGTTCTTCCATATTTTGCTGTTGTGGTTCCTCGTGTGTTTCTTGTATAGGAGGCGGTCTGATTGCATTTTCAAACCTTTGCCAACATCGACGGCACACACTCTGTGTGTTGTCAAATACAACCTGAAAAATAAGTAGGCGCTTAGTAAAAATCCTATGACGTTCGTAATAAACATTTTTTCTTTGTATTGATGAAGCATGTATTAAACTCTAATATTGCATTTTCTTGAATATATATTGCAAAATATGTTCGCATTCCTGGAAGATCGTCAGTCAAAAAATGTCGCTAATATCTGCCGCGGTAGAATCCTCTAGGACACATGAGCCCGTGAGAATCAGAGTGGCATCTTAAGTCAATTTTGCATAGTTTAGAGTAAATTGATGTTTCACGCCTCGGCCCGTAAAAGTCTGGACATGGTGTTTTGAAAAAGACAATGAAACACTGCCATCAGTAGCTATAACTGCAAATTTTGACTTACTTCATAATGATGTTTAGCGGGTGATCATTAAGAAATAACAATTTGGTCTTCAAAATTTTAACGTACGCCACTCTCCGGCTCACATGTCACAGTTGCGGGAAACTTCCAGTTTGATAAATTGTCCAATCGGTAAGCACTTCAATAATACACAGTTCATAGTCACAATACAAACGAACGACTGCACTGACTGATACCTGTGCGTACGTGCCCTGTCTATAGCCGATAGCGAAGCGACAAGTAGTAGGAAGGATCTCATGACCGTCTTCTGGATAGTATGTGACGTTGACTCATTCCTAATGATGCACAAAATGGCGGTGGGTTATGAAGTAACGAAAAATACGTTATTTGGCTATTCCTAAAACTGACATGTATAGTACCAATATAACTCTGAACGGAATGAGATTTGCAACTAGGCGCAATACTAACTTCTATTCAGCTCAAAAATAGCTATCCAACGATGTATTACACATGCCTATTGGAGGGGGGGGGGGGGTACCAAAATTTGCATAAATATTCCTTCCATAGTCTGAACTTTTCTCGATCGTTATGGATTTTTCTGATTGTCATGTAACATGACGCAATTCGTTTCTCTACATTTTGATCAGAAAAATTGAGAATTCGACAATTTCAGAATCTAGGTTCAATTATAATGAAACACTTACATATGCAAACTTAAAAAATGATTAAGCTATAGTTTGGCAAAATTTCATGGAATATAG
Organism: Dioctria rufipes; assembly: GCA_963924295.1. Classification (NCBI taxonomy): domain Eukaryota; kingdom Metazoa; phylum Arthropoda; class Insecta; order Diptera; family Asilidae; genus Dioctria; species Dioctria rufipes. Next base: position 341,344,790 of record OZ002740.1, on the reverse strand, counting down.
TTGTTTTCTTGTTGTACTAGTACCCTTCCGACATTCTTCAAATTTGTAACTTTATTACTCCTCACACAGCACAAGTATTCGTGGTATGTTACTGGAAAATCCTTTTGGATATATAAATTTTCGTGAGTAATACCGTCCGGTCCCAGTTAACAGATTACGACATCCTTGGAAAGTAACGAATGTCCGGGGTTGGGGATATCCTTGGTAGATCTTGTGCCCTTTTCATAGAATTTCCTGTGATTGTACTTAAGCACAGTTAACGCATTCAATAATGTGAAATTTCTACTGCAAGTGTACCTAGGACGTCGTACGGTGTAGGGAGAAATATTTGAGGATATTGTTGAGATTTTTTGGGATTGTAGAATTTTTGCTTTTTATGGGTAGGCATTTAAAAAATAAATAAATAAATTATGGCTGAAAGTATATGCCAGAGGTGTATGCACTTACACAAAAGATAAGCCCAATATTTTTAACACAGGTAAATTGAATTCCTATAACAAAATTACTAAAACAATTCCGTTTTGAAATGTACAACTAACAAATTTTATAACAAAATAAATTGCAGAAACGAATAGAAATCTAATTAGCTTTACTCATTTAGCTGCCTTAAAAAACTCAGTTCCCATATGGTTTCTTTCCATACATATTTTTAGTTGTTCTGTTTTTGTTCTCCAAAAACGACACACTGAAGTACACCAAGCAACAAATTACTGCTTTCACCAGAGAGTCACGCAAACCACGAGAATCAGAACATACCGAAATACAATCTGGATATTTCCCATATTTGTCCCAAAATTGTCCCACACATCCCGTATGTATTTGTCTGTAAAATACTGACAGTTTTCCCATTGAGAGTAGTTGTGGAATTTCCCAGGGAATAACTTATTGGAAATTTCTAATAACTCCTATAAATAAGATCTTAAGTACATACTGAATACTTCCTGTTTATGGCGAGAAGCTATGGGATGTGTAGGACAAGAATGGGATGTCCCTGTGTAATTTTGTGCTGTATGGGTCACTCATAATGTAGATCTGATTGAATTTTTATTAAGTACCTAAGAACTGAAAAGGTTCATTTTTCAAATTGTTTAATATTCAATTAAGAAAAAACGTGGCCATGCTAACAAAGTGGGGGAGCATTACTCAAATAAACTTAATCATTACATATTCACTCCCCCCCCTCGCTGGAAAAAAAATTAATTAAAATAAAAGCTCCTTTGATGGTATTAATTTTAATTAAATGTTAAAAGCGGAAAATACAAAACAATGAAAACATCCAATTACTGCCAGTGGAAATAATTTATTTAAATGCGACTACGACAAAAATAAATTCCATTGGGATGAAAAATTCAACCCTAAAGCTTTAAATGCAAACAAAAAATTTGTATTTAGCTTTTCTGCCACATATTTGTTGCCTTCAGGGTATCCAATATCCACATCACTTGTTGCTTTTTCACTGTACTTGACATAGGTATATCCCTTCCCAGTATAATATTGCTTTTACCAATATTGTAGGTACCCGTCTACAACATATATTTATAAATTCTAAAAGGTCTCATCGAATTTCATAAGCTCAGAAATCTTGTTCAGTTTCCCATGAATAACCCACCTGAGGCCGAATTCTGTCCTTTTTAGGGGTTTATATATAATAATTTGTTAGATTTATGTAGCTTGTATGTATGTATAAGTTATGAAACCAATTCTATCGAAGGTGCTCTCTCGAAGGAAGGTAGTCTCACAAATTCTCTACAACAACGTAGTAGAAAGGATTTTCATCAAGTTTTGATTTTACGGTTGAACTGTTTTTATTAAATCACATGAACTTCAAGGCTTCTACACTAAACTAAAAAAGTAGACAATTTACGAGGCCTCCTTTAATCCTTGATGATAAACGGAAGCAGGACTGTGATACTCTCTGAACCATAAACATATATCCATCATCATTTAAGGATATGGTCCATGAGTTGGGTCAGGACCTGTGTTCTCTGATAAAGGCAAGTACAGAAATACACAACTTATTATGGGGAGATTTTAGTAGGTTGGGGCACGTCTTCTCCATCCTTTCTGTTACTTTCAGCACAGCACATCTTCTGATTTATAAATTCCAGTCGTAGAGTAGGAAATGAAAAATTCCCAACCTAATGGTGAAACAAATATTTACCCCCAGGAGCTGTGTTTTCTTGGTAGAAAATTTCTGACTTTTGTTATCTAGTGTCTGGTGCTGATATGTGCTATCAGTAGATGGCTGCCCATAATCTCTCCCTCTCTCATTTTGTGGGGGCCAAGGCCAAGTACAGTTTGTAAACTGTAAGGGCTTTATTTATTTATATGGAGCTGAAAGTAGGAATGGAATTGACGCATGGAGTGAGTGCACTTTTTCAAATCAAAATACAGGAAAGGACACGGAGTACGTACTAAAACTTTTTTCTCCAACTGCAAATAGGTTTTAATAAATATGTATGGTGAGGGCGATATAAAATGGATTTTTAGTACGAACTTTAAAGTAATATCGAAGGGAAAATTTATAATGTATTAATTTTTGGGTCCTAGGATAATTGGTATTCACCATTCAGCTACTATAAATGGCGACTTAACGAAATACAACAAATTGAAGATTTTATATCCACAAATCAACGAAATCAGTTGTAATCTCATCAAAAACAGACGCATATCTAAAAGTTTTTCGCTGTGTACCTAACACATGGTGGTGTGAAGGAATCAGTAAATGATGATGAGGTTTGATCAAAACTACGCTGGATTTCAATAAATTCTTTCTTATTCATCAATATCAATTATATCCCTTTCACCATCAGAAATAAAACACCTGGGCTAGCGCTTTTTCCAATCTCTGAAGCACTTCTGGAACGCAATTTTTGGAATAGCGTTCAACTCCTTCAGCGATTTTGTCTCTTATCTCTTCAATGTTGGCAAAACGGCACGAATTGGGACAATTTGTGCTTAGTTTAAATGTTATATTCACACACTCATGTTTCATCATCACACAGTAAAGGAAACATCTGCAGTAACGTGTCCGTAGAGTGTTTTTAATGAAATAATTGAGTAGACTGCATATACGCAAGAAAGAGAAAATAAATTCTGGCTTGGCGACATCTATTAGTAAAGTAAGTCTTTAGTTGAGTTTTGGTACTGTGAAATTTCGGTGTATTTTAAAGGATATCACTACAATTGAGTTTAATATTTTTGTGAAGAAAAGCATGAAGTCATTTTGTAGAATTGTAGAAGAACTTCATAAGAATGGATGATTTAAATGAGAAATGTCATCTGTCAAAACCATCGAGAATGCTTTCCAAGCCATGAAACAGAAATCTGTAGGTGTGCGTTGGCAAACCATTCTGTATTGATACTTATGTAAAAGTGCCAAACCTTGACTTTATTTATGCTATGGCAAGGTATATAGAATACAAGTTATTCCCACTAAAATTTTACCACATGTTCTGTGACGTAATTTCGTGATTTCGTACATTCTTATAGGAAAGACAGAGAGAGCGCAGAGAGTATTGTGTTCTCTGTACTGTACTTTCCTGTACATTTCAAGATATTTCATCACTAATGGCGGATCGTGGTTCGTAATGCGAATAGCTTGTATTCCATATACCTTGTGCTATGGGGCCTAAACTACTATCCATAAGGAAAATAGTCTTCCAGTAATTTAGAGCTTGGTTTCTTACCTTCCCAAAGGCTACACTTATTATATACTTTACTTAACAAAATAATAAAACAGTTTTGATTACAAAGTAATTTTACCATTTTACGTTCACTAACTCTCAGCAGAGTAATTATTACATGTGTGTGTGTGCAGTCCGAATTTGTGTGCATCTTCTTCGATATCATCACCACCCACGGCATGCCATGGCGGCACATACTATGATTATTCAGCTGAGAGTTTTTGTTTGAGGAATCGTAGTCATTTGGTTTAGATACATTTTTTAAAATAATTTTGTTAAGAAAGGAATAAAAATTTTATTTCGATTCGGCCGATAAGAAAGAAAGCTTAAAATTATCAGAACACCATTTTTCTTCATGAATAGTAGTTTAGGGTGGAGGAGCTTTTCAAGTCAAACTTTTTTCAGTTTTACATAAGAACACTGCAAATATTTTAGAATGTTAGGACTCCGTTGGGGCTGATAGTGAGGGAGTCAGTTTCATGGCTTGTAAAATATTTTCGAGGGTTTGCATCTTTGCAAGAAGAGTAACTTTATTTTGCTCTATTGAAAAAGTTATAAGAATATAAAGGACGAAGCACAGTGCGTGCGTACACGACTTCCACACAGCCGCTGTTTGATAACTTCAGCGTAGTGAACTTTAGTTTAACATAGTGTGAGTGTTAACAACTGTTATTTCCTGACTTTGGTACAACAGTTGTACCGACAGTTGTTTCGAAGCATTTTTAAAATATTTTGGACATAAGCTTAAATTATTAAGGGGATTATCACTTACATAAAACGCACAAAAATATACAATTTGAAATAAACCACTACCCAGCAAACGTTTTCAGGTTCAGAGAACTTGCAGTATAATCTGAGAATTTTTTATTTTTACGAATCTTCTCGAAAAATTACGAGGCTTTCAAAAGAATTATCAGTATGTACATGAGTTTTTCAGATTCTGCATGAAAATGCAAGCATACCAACGGCATTCTTTTCAAGTATTCGATAAAAAAAAAAAATGAAGTGAATGCTGATAAATTAAAATTTGAATTTGGTAAATGTTTCTCATAGTTCCGTTGTTTATTTTCAATTGAATATAGAGTAGTTTTCACAAAGCATATTTTACTCGTTCATCCAATTCCAAATCGAATAGTTTTTACGAAGAAATCTCGAATACATATGACTTTTATATATGTATAGCACCAATACACGAAAAATCTTCGAAATAGTCTCGAGAAGACGAACCGATATCGAGTCGTTATTTCAATTCGAATTAGCGTCCCTTTTTCTTCGTTTTTTGCTCGAGATCGAATCGAGAATGACTTCGACATCGAAGTTAAACTTTGATTGAGCAGGTCGATTCCGATTCGACCTCCAATCTTAAAGTTTTTTGGGTATATGTACATATAAAGCTATAGTATGCTATGATATTCGTGAGTATTGTACATGCCTTTTATCATATGAAGCTACATATATAAAGCTTTCAGATGGCATTACACTTTTTGAATACGCAGGCTACAGTGCAGAGAACTGCCATGAACTGAAATGAATTGAAAACGCCAAGTTGTATGCAAAACATACAAAAACAAGAAGTATTGCATGCAGGAATTAATCTACAATGGATCAGACTAGAACAATGACCGCATTCCCATGTAGCGATAAAAGAGCGAAAGACTCGGATGTCATTGCGGCGGTATGAGTGAGCCGATATGTAATCTTTTTTATTATTAGTTACATCTACATCAGCATTGCTATCTTTTGGACAATATCTAATGAAATAAAAGGCTGTGAGAACAGTCTAGGTCCAGGAATGCGAATTTTCGGATATAGAGGACTTGTAGAGGGGCGTTAGATTTAACGGGCTGAAATATCTCGTAGACCTATTCCGAAATTTAAGACATTTCGCAGCTTTTTTTGGTTACAGAATGTACCATATTGGGTACTGCAAACTCGTTTTGGGTAGACAACAGTTAAGATGATGTTATTCTATAATATAACAAATACCTTCTTTAGTATCATAGTTCACTTCTAGCATTAACCGAAGAGTTGATAAATCCAAAAAACAAACATTTTACGCGCTTTAAGAAATCTAGGTTGCGGAATGCTTTAGAAATAACAAATTAAATATGTCAAACGGAAGACAGATTTCGATCAAATATGACTCCTGGGTTTTTAGCTCTTGAAGCTCTAGGAATAAGATCGTGTAATTAAAGCGAAATATAAAGGATTTTCTGGTAGAGCTCATAATTTTACATTTACAAGCATTCACTTCTAATTTGTTTACATAACGCCAACTAAAGGTCAGTTTGATTTCTGAAGGAATTCTTCAAGGAATGGATTTTTTGCGTATATTTAGTTTAAGATCACTAGAAAATATTAAATATCTCGCAATATAAAACTTCCTAGCTATCTCATTAATAAATAGCAAAAAAAGTATAGGTCCTAAATGACTGCCTTAACGAACATCGGATGTAACAGAAATGATTCTAGAATAAGACCATCCATTCTCAAGGTTGTTTAAATATAATTTAACCCACTTCAATATAGAAGATAGAAGTCCGTCCTCATGATAACTCGAAATACGTTTACTTAAAGAGCTGAAATTTAGCTTATTGTTTAATAAAACATACTAATTTATGTTCGAAAATGGGACGAATCAGGCAATTCCTTCTCATTAAATTTTGTTCAGAGCGTTTTCATATGAACAGTACAAAAACGGTCAAAAATGAACTAAATCGGGCAACTCTTGCTTGGTGTTGCCACATAAATCTTTGATTTTCACTTTATTTTACTGTGATTTTCATCTGGGGTACAATATTATTGGTCTTAGCTGAATTTATAACTTTTTCTCTTATTATCTATTAAAAACAGAAAGAATAGAATTCAGGAATAGATTAAAGGATTCCTTGTTCATTCTGCAGAATATTTGAAGTTTCTTCTCCCATAGACATCTCAATAGCGATAATCCCTAAGCTAAAAATTTTGTTTGTAAAACGATATAATCGAATATCTGATAGATTTTTGATAGCTTTGAAACACGCTTTGGGCATCTTAAAATCCACCACGATACCACTACTTTCTCTCCTGATAAATCCAGTTTTCTACTGATAACACTAATGTGGTAGATAATGCAGGTTTACTGCATAATGGACCATTATGATCACCACTTTACTGCTGTTCTCAGAAATGCATCCACCTACTTTGATTTTTCGTTTAGTTTTTATGGAAAAGTTTCTGGTAACTATTTTTTTTTTTTTTTTCAAACAGAACATTTACACTTTAGGTTATGTAAGGTTAAGCGTAGGCTAACTGAGCCAATAGAACCATGCTGGTACTGCACCCAAAATTGATCTACATATTGTATCCTTCCTAGAGTATTTAGAATAAATTTAGCCTTTTTACGAACTCGGTTATTGTCTTCCGGATTAGCTTGTAAACCTTGCTTGGAGTCATATATACTTTTCCAGTGATTTACAACCCTAAAGCTGCAAGCGTGGGACACTCACATACGATATTCTTCTAGGTTTCATCTCCTTCTTCGCAAATTCGAGACAGAGATTTACCAATCTTTTTAAAAACTAACAGAATCACCCATGTCGCAAATGAGCAATTGTCTACTATGACCAATTAGTTTGAGCATCTGGAGAGGAGCAAAGCGGAGATTAAGAATTCTTTCACTTACCTCATACTGGGCGGGCTACGCGACAGAAGATCCATATTAGCCAGATTGTTATCTTTTTCATTTTCATTCACTCTTCGTGTTCAGATATCAGCTGGTGTTTCCTAAGGCAGCTAGTAGGTTTATCTCAAAGTCTTGAGAGTATAAAGCCAGAAGCACAGCCTAGCCCAAGTAACAATTTAAATGCTATTTAGTTTTACTCAGGTTTTATAATTGTTTTATTAAGGTTTTGAAGTTGCTAAATAGTTTTATAGTGATTGTAAGTCATGCCAATTGTCCTTCTAGACTAATTGATTTTATTGTGATATTTCAAAAAAATCCTGGAGAGTAGTATTAAAATTATTTAGCATTTAAGTCCATTTGTACTTATAGAAGTCATCAATTCAACTAGGATAAAATCATTAGGCATCCAAATAGGAATTAAATACCGTTTGATTTTATTATGGTTTTAGGCATCCTCCAAGACTATTGCATTAATCTTTGATAAAACTTAAAAATAAGACTCACGAAGGTTATATTAAGAAAAAGGAAGGCTACTTTAAATCCAATTTGGTCTAGAGAGCTACTGGGCTACGTAGGCATCTACCATAAAACTGTTAAACGCAGAGGTTTTAAGAATACATTTCAAAATTCTTTCACAAAATCATTTTAATATTAAGAGGCTTAGTCAAACTCCTTATAAACCTAGTACGACTTTCTAAGTGTCTTCGTCATGCGACATGCAAGAATATTGTATTCCATTCTAGGTCTGATATAAGATTTGTAGCGCTAGATTTTACAGGCCGAAATATTTCTTACACCTTTTAAGAAATCCAAGATATTTCTATGCTTCTTTGGCAACAGAGTAGATTTGATCTGCAGCTTAACTTACTGGCAATATTAATGCCAAGAATGCTTATTGACGGTGAATCGGAAAATAATGCTCCATAAAGAGAAACGGAATTGGTTAAGTGATGATCTTCCTTCAAAGAGGTGAGATAGCTTTGGGATTATAGATTACAAATTATAAATTAGATTATAAATGGATAGACGTCAAGAAGAAATCGACAAGTCGAAATAAGCTTAATCGCGGATACATAAAACTAAATATTTTTTGAGTCTTAATAAACTTAGAAAGGTTTCAACTGAGATCAAATAGATTTGAAAAAGAGCACCGACTTTATTAGGTACTAATTTAAAGTCAAATAAATTTATTTTGCCTTTATAAGTTAAAAAGACTATAAAAAGACTAAAAATTCTCCGAAATGTACGGATTTAAATGCATATATTTAAGTACTATAAGCCTTGTAAATAGTACAAAAGCACGGTAAAGGTCAGAAACAATATTTATGTTTGATTGTAAGTACATATACAAACATACATACATATATATACAAGTGTCATAAGTGCATTAAGTTTTAGAATGCGTGTATACAAAACTAAATCGTTTTATTTAATAGCAAATGGCATTATAGCAGTCTGGGAGCGCTCAGAAAGGTTTTACTTTAAACCAAATGGATTTACAATAGAATGAATTGTTTTAATTACAGCGGCTGTACAAGTAGCAAATAGGCTTTAATGCGAAATCGCCATTTTATGCTTAAAATGCATTATTTTTAAATTAATTATTTTCAGAAATTTAAGCCGTTTCAGAACTAGCGGATATTATTTTCAAACTTTCTTTTAAATTCCGAACGTACTTAAAATAATATCTAAATTAAATATGGTGTAAATAAAAAAAAGTTGTTTTACAAATATTGCTAAACTTTTCCTAATTTTAATTATTTCTGAGGCGCGTTATTATTTTTTGAGCTACCCTATGTGATATAATCAGTAAATTTTCAATCGCAGTAAAATTTGCTAATATTATTATTTGCTTATATTTAATATTTATTCCTACATCAAATTGAATTACATGTCAACATTTTACTAAATTATTGTGAAGTGGAACATATAAATCTATTTGGTTCTATTACGGTAATTATGTAATTATGGATTTAAAGATCACTTTTATTTTGAAGTTTGAAATCTAAAAGGTTTTCTCAAATAGTATTTCCAATGCCTTTTTATCTTAAAAATGTTTGAGGAATATCTTTATGATGGTTTTGATAACGTTGTGCGGACAGGTTGATGAGTTGAAATTACGCTTTTAGTTTTATGGAAGGTTTTATAGAGGACCACAAATCATCGCAAATTAATCCAGATAAGACCAGTAAGGCTTCATATAGTTTTAAAAATAGGCCCTCACAGCTTATTGTAGCGTGGGCCCTTGTAGTTTTATAAGAGGATTTTTACGGTCATATTATTGTTGGCTTGACTATATAGCTTTATTAGAAGTTTTATAATATAGTATAGACAACGTTATGTAGGCTGTTTAAACTAAAATTTTTTTACTTGGGAGCTGTCTGAGCAAATGTTGATGCTGAAGTTCTTGCAGCCCTCGTTTAGGGCTGAGTTCCATCCTCTGCAGCGTAGAAAAACTCTATTATAAACGACAAATTTTTAAAAAGAAATTTCTATGCACAACCAGGCGTTTCGTATCAATGGGAGCCTTATACTCATCAGAACGGCTTAGTTCCTGCCTGCCATATACGCCGAAGTGAAGAGACAAGCAGACCTCATATAAGTATATACTCAAAATAATTTTTAAGTATGAATTATGTACGAGACGAAATACTAAGTAGTTACTTGAATGCCTAGCAATATTAGCCCTATGCGGGACCAGCATTCCATAAATAGTTTTGCTATGAAATAAATTCGTAGCAAATTTAGTAAAATTTAGCAAATTTAGTAAAATGCTAATCCCGCATTGTGCTAATCGGGCTATCCATTGATGTAAATACTTAGTATTTCACCTCGTATATAATCCACACTAAAAATTATTTTAAGTGGATATATAAGGTTCGCTTAGCCATATAAGACAGGCAGGGACCAATCCGTACTGATGAGTAAAGGATTCGTGATACGAAACGCCTGCCTTTTCATAGAAAATTATTTTTTCATTTGTAAAAGAGTTTTTTCCACTTAATTCTCGAGCTGCGAATTTGGCAGCAAAATCGGTAAATTTCATGTTAACTAAATTCGCTATGAATTTATTTCATAGCAAAACTCTCTCTAGAGCGTAGAGCACCGCCTGAAGAAGAAAAATTCAGGCACCAAAGCAGATGAACACCTTCACTACTAGACTCACAACCCCATGCGGCTATTTTCTTATCCTTCCTGGATGATCCATTAGTATTGCAAACATGAGCTCATTAGTTTTAATATTAATCCATAATAACATAATGAAATGCCGGAAAATTATTTCCATATTTTAAATCCTAAATTCTGGAAAATATCGACTTTTTTCCATTTTACTGCTGTAACAGACATCTAGGTATATGGTCGTACCGTTATGGGGTTGTCTGTACTGCTAATCATATCAAACGCCGTTTACATAAACATTTTAATATGTGTAATTGAAAATGTCTCCGAATGGTTATTGAGACGGTAATATTTTTTATAAACCTCCATATCAAATTCACTACTCCCTACTTACCATAAAGGGTTCACAACTCTTTCATAAATTTTTAACCTTGAACCCCTATGAATTGGGTAAATAAATTTAACATATCAAAAGGACGAATATATACATATCTTCTGAAAAAATTCTTATAAATTTCAATAAGCAGAGAACTTCATATTTCGCTTTGATCCTTTAATATTTTGGGATTCTTAGAAATCTGATCCTGTATGTATTTGTATAGATATATAGTACATCTATCTACCACCTATAACATTATACTCGGAATACTTATATTGAGGAATGAAATATATATTTACAGAGGTACCTACATGTTTGAATATTGAAAATTATTTCGACAAAGTCCAGAGGTTGTCTTTAAAGTTTCTCTTTAACCCAATTTCAAACTTCATTTATTTCATGGAGTGAGAATCCTTTTAAAGTTTTTTGTTTGAAAATTATTGCCATATTTCTGCTTTTATCAGCAGAATTATTTTCTAAGCATTGGTGGTGCATTCCTCTTGGTTTTTTTCAAGTTTTTTTCATTTCTCAACTTATATATAAGATTGAGATGTGCAAGATATAACGTCCTACATACAACGTACATATATTCGCCAGACAACAGTGGAAAATCAATAGACTCCAGCGATAAGTCGGAGAACTATTTCCTAACCATGTGACCCATTTAAGATCTCATAATCTTTCGGAAAATAAATTAATTAAGATCTTATCATTAAATAGATTTTATAGTCCCTTGGTGAGCTTCAGACTATCTCAGCCACCTCTTAAGTAAGTTCTCTTATTTTTATTTTCTCTATTACGTCTTAAAACTACAATTTATGATTCTGATTATTCGCTGGGTGCGATATCTTTAAAGTCATGTATAAATTAAGTTGGCCTCAGACCTCCTTTCGCAAAATAATTTGCTTGTGGCTCAGGTGTTACCTAATTATGTATTCTACTGCAAATGCAAAATTTGAACAGGTACAAGAGCAACTAAGTAGAATAGCGACATAACAACTTGCCATTACGGAAGAAAACTTATGGATAATGATGATGTGACGTGAGCTCTAATAGAAGTCTATTGTACGAAGAATTAAAATTAGACCTATCCCGTATAGAAGAAATGGTGAAATTAGGGGGGAAACAGGTAAATATTGTAGAAATGAAAATGGCAATAAGCTGCAAAGCATAATGAATTCACAGTGAAACGGCGTTATTAGCTTTGGCTAGGTTCGGTTAGACTTTAGTAGGGTAGGAATTATACGGCTATGAGAATTGTGGTGGCACCGAAAGGTAAGCTTCCATTTTTACTCGAATACTAAAATGGAAATGGAATGCGACAAGATAGGGAGATTTTCTCCGTTTATTTATTTCATTTTCGCAATTTTCCTTTCTTAGTGAATTAAGGTACAAGAATGGTAAAGTAGGGTGAAAGCTTTGCAAGAAGGTGCCGGTGAATGACAGGAAACGTAAAATCAATATATAGTACGCCTTATTTCAGGAATTTGTTTATAGTTCAAACATAAGCCTTCAGGTAATTTAAATCAATTCAGCTCATCTTTAAGGAAATTTTATTCTTATACTAAATTCGTGTTGTAAATTGAGAGGGCGTTGCAATATTTTATAGGAATTAGCAGATCCTAACTAGCAATTTAAGTGAGAATTGGTAATTGTAACGTGATAAACACTTAATGTTGTCCCTCTATAGTGTTGTTAACTATTACTTTTCTTATCATAACATGTCCCAATCTTGGTCCATATATACCATTTTGGGGAATGACTATGAGTGAATGAGACGTTCCAGTTTGATGACGCTAACGTATTTTCACTGTCATAGTGATTTTCATTTAAAAATATTTTTCTGCCCGTAGTCAGAACGAGCACGCAATTAATGAATAATGTGGTGAAAACTGATGCCACTGGTATAAACTTAGTGGTTCTATTCGTTTATCTATTAAGTCTACATTTCACAGTCAAACTAAAGTCTTAATAGTTAACAAATAGAAAATATGTAAATAGTTCAATTTATTAAAATTCAATAAATGTAAAATGTAAGGTAAATGACAAATATAATGATTTTGTTGCAATAGACTTTGTACTCACCTGATCTTTGTTTGGCAGTTGATTCAGTTGACTTGATTAATTTTAACTGAGGTTTAGGATTGGGATATTCTTTATTCTGTTTGATACCCGGAATAAATTGAGGTGAGTAGTTCTTACTATAGTCGAAACCCACAAAAAATCTTTATTGCAGTCGTTACCCACAATAAAGTGGTTTATTAGTAACCTTCTTATTACAATCGTTACCCGTAATAAGAATCTTTATTTTAGTCGCAATTTAAAATAAATTCTTTAATCTAGTCGCAATCCAGAATAAAAATATTTATTTTAATTGTCAAGCAAATAAAGTTTTAGATTTGTTAATAAAAATTCACAACACTAGGAAATACCACCGGGAAATAACACTAAGAAAGAATTGCCAACTTAATCACTGGACTGCCAAACTGAAAAAGAGATCGGGTCAAGTTCAAGTTCAAGTTATTTATTTTTAGCGACTATTATTTACAATTTTTCCTTAAGTATATGTTCCTAACTATTAAAGTTTTAATGCTAACTATAAATGCTACTACTTACGAGCTAGTATATAATTTGGCCCTGAGTTCCTACACTGATTGAATTGTAATTCCTTATCTATTGCCTATGTGATAATTATTATTTATTTTTCTTAACGTTTACGTACTTATTATTTAGCCCTGCGCTACAGCTACCTATGACTATATATAGTATAAGATTAATTCTAATAAAAAATAAAGTTACACCTGACTAGATCTAACTTATAACAGATTACAGACTAATTAAATTATAGGCTAATTATCCTCTATGCCAGCTTTCTACCAGTCCCGCCTGGTAGAATGCGATACCCTCCGTGGTGCTCCTGAATAGATTTAAATTTAATTGCTCTTGATGGGATATTATGAATGGGGATAAGTATTCATTTGCTGCATCTTGACTTCTGTTATCTGCTGCCATCCCTGCCACTATCGGGTTTTGGTGAAACTGGATTCTACTTAGTGTCTTCCTAGCCTGCTCGATGAGGAACTCGTCCAGGGAAGAGAATTTTCCTGCTTCCTTCACCGCCTCGTACAGCTCCTTGTTGCTGAATTTCCTGAAATGATTTTTAAAAACTTACCAGTACAAGCTCTTAAGATTTTCCTCTCGAGGGTTAGTATTCTAGCCAAAGTCGTTTTGTTAATGGTGAACCAAATAGGAAACGCGTATGAGATTATAGGTCTAATTAGTCGTTTGTATAGAAGAAGTTTCACTCTAGTGGAGAGGCCGGACCTTCCTCGCATGAATGGGCTTATGAGACCATAGGCAATGTTAGTTTTCTTGATCATGGCCTCAGCATGATCTTTGAATTTGAGGAGTTTATTGAATCTAACGCCAAGATACTTAATTGAGTCTTTTGGTTTGATGACGAAGCTATTGAGGGTTAGTGAAGCTTTTTTGCACATGCTTCCTATTCTGACTGTTCTATAGTTGGATGCAGGCAGGCGGAAGAGAATGAGATCAGTTTTCTCGTAATTTATTTTGAATCCCCACTTTGTGTAATAGTTCACCAGTTCTCTTGATATTAAGAATGGCGAAGTTCGGGCTAGGCGCGGATGAGTATGTAATTGAGTCATCAGCGTATATGAGGGTGGTGGTTGCGGGGTCATTAGCCGGCTGATCTGCGGTGAAGATATTGAAGAGAAGAGGGCCGAGGACGGAGCCTTGTGGTACTTCTGCAAAGATATTATATTGGGTGGATGAGACGCTATTAACTTCAACGAAGAAATGTCGATCAGTTAGGAAGTTATAGACAAATCTGCTGATATGTGGAGGGAAACGAAAATGGATCATCTTATATATGAGTCCTTTAATCCACATTTTGTCGAAGGCTTTGGGTATATCCAGACTACATGCCGCTGAAGAGATCGGGTCAAGTGAATTTTTGTTTATATATCCATGATTTACCCACGGCACCAAAGAACGGTAGTCAAAAGTGCATGGCAACTATAATTGGCATAGCAACAACACTCGCATAGCAATTGCACCTCATCATTTGTTTGTGAAGTGTTACCATTTACTCATTCTGATTATCTCAATTTTATTTTTTCTAAATATGGGCATATATGTATAATGCTTTATCGAATATAATTCCCACTTACACAGGATAATTTTTACCTTGGTAAAAGCGGTGCATTGAGCCGACGGATACGCTAGCGCTCAGCGTGCACAAATTGCTGCAGTTGTTTCCAGACCTGCCATCACAATAATTTTGTTGCGCAGTGGTTCCTTCTATGATAACCGAAATTAATTTTATACGTATTCGAGTGCTGCTCGTGCTGCACTCTCGGTCTTTCATTTGTAAACTCTGATGCATGTTAGCAGCGTATACGCCTTAAGCAATGCTTCGGTGGAAATGGTGCTACTGTTTGGTTTCAGTACATACCTTGTTTCCATTTTCTCTTAGATTGTGTTTTGTTTTTCCAAGTTATCACTGTTGTGTAAATTATTTACGTTGACGGACAACGTACCTCGACACTTTTTCAGCCAAAGTAATTTTAGTATTAACTTGAAAGTACTTCCAAACCTTTCTCTTGGCTATTTTCAATGTTATAAACGCCTAACATTATGAAATAAAAGAAATATTTTCGAACAAATTTTTGTATTCAATATGGTGGCAATGATTTCAAGAAAAATTATGGCCGATTTTGAAGGAATCTCACTACACACTAATCACCTAATCAAAAACTATTTTCCGACTGTAGTGATAAGATCGTTATTTCTACTATGAATCACTCCCATATAGTAACTGACATGAAAATTGATGGATACGGCAACAATAAATTGGCATATCTAGACTTCCGTTAATAACCCTGTGGTTCTGGAATGATGAAATTGCAACGACTAAGTGACAGTTAATTTAGCAGATTATTGGCCATATTACAGATTGCGTTGAATGCAACCGATGAATGTATTTTTCTTACCAAATTTTGCACAACTAGCTGCACCTCTACACGAACTCACTAAAGAAGGTAAAAAGCGGCAGCCATTAAAATGGACACCTGAGCCAGATAAAGCTTTTATCGAATTAAAGAGTGTCTTAGGTAAATCACCTGTTTTGGCCTCCCAAACTTTGAAAAACCTGTCTTCTTCATCCAATGCGATGCTTCTAACCATGCTCTAGCTGGGGTGCCTTAACAAAAACGATGAGAATGCGGAGCATCCTATAGCTTACGTCAGTCGTAAACTAAAAGGAGCTGAGCTAAACTATACAGTGATTGAGAAGGGATGTCTCAGTATTATATTTTCCATGGGGAAGCTTCGTGGATATCTTGAAGGCCAGAAATTTTTTATCCTTATGGATAATTCACCCTTGACGTGGCTTTTCTGGCAGCAAAATGTGGCTGGTCATCTTGCTCGGTGGATATTAAGGTTACAACAATTCGACTTTGAGCTAAAGTATGTGAAAGGAAACATAATGTTGCAACAAATGCGCTTTCAAGAAACCAGAAGTAAACCACCCACATGAGTATGATGAGTGATATTTAAATATGATCAACAAGGTGAGGAATGTCCGTCCCGCATGAAAAATTGGAAAATAGAAGGAAGCGTTCTATATATTACACCTAATCGCGAATCCATGAGACCCGATAAAAATAAATGGAAATTGGTAGTCCCAGCATCCAAACGTATTGAGGTCTTGAAGGAATGTTATAACTCATCATTTTTAGTCCACACTTAAGAGCTTATAAAAAAAACAAAAAAAAAAAACAAAAAAACAAAAAAAAAAACTCACGGAAAAGTATTACTGGTCGGGAATGCTGGTTGACATCACCAAAATTGTAAAATCTGCCTGAAATCCAAGCCAACCATAAAACCTCCTTTTGGTCCAACGGGAAATTTTAAAGAAGCCAAACGTTCTTGGCAAATGATTAACTTAGACCTAATTGGGCCATTTCCATTCTCAACAAAAGGTTAATTGCTGGCTTAGTAGTTTCAGATTGGTTTACTAAAATGCCTTGCTTGTTCCTAATTTAGGAAACAACTGCTAAAAAGGTTAAGAAAATAGTCGGGAACCGAATTTTCTTGGAATATGGGGTCCTGGAAATTGTCATTACTGACAATGGACGACAGTTCGATTCACATGAATTCAGGAAGCTCCTCGTAGACTTTGGTATCCACAAATTCTGGTTAAACTGGCGGTACCACCCGCGCAATAATTTTACTGAGAGGTGGAATAAGGTAATCGGAAGCGAGCTCAGGTCATATATAACTGATAATCATAGACGTTGGGACCACGAAGTGGGACATATTCAAGTCGGCTTGCGTACGGCAGTCAATGCAGTCACCGGATACTCTCCCGTCTATTTAAATTTCGGTCGCGAACAAACGTTTTCAGCATCAGATTACACCTTGTATAATCCAATCGAAACAACCGGTCTAGAACACAGGATCAAATACATAAAGCAGGTAGAGAAAATTTACGAAGACATATCCAATTCTGAAGGCCTATGAGGTCAACAAGAAGTATTTCGATAAACATAAGTTTGAAGAGGGGGATGTAGTGTACGAACATAACAATGTAATCTTTGATGCTGTACAGGGATTTTCAGCTGATCGTGCGCCAAAATTCCTGAAATGCACTGTCCTTGAAAAAAATCTGATTTAGTCTATAGGCTGTCAGACGAAAGTGGAACAGACATATGATGCGGTGGCATGCGAAAGATATAAAAAATATTTAGATATACATACTATGGTTATTTCTACCTCCTTCCTGAAATCGATCGCACCTTTTCTTCACAAGAAATTATTTAGTTTTATGTAATATACTTAATTTCGCACAGGCAACAACGTTAATTAAATTAAATGAAAATTTTTTTGTCTTTATCCGCAATCATTTAAATAATTCGCAATAATCTACTTTTCCTATTAAAGCCTCAAAATTTAATTTAAAACGAAAAAAGAAGAAAAGAAGAGAAATGACAATTGTCTGCAATATTTCAAAGCAGCCTATGCTGATTTTAATTATTCGGGAATGCTTTTAGGCTACTCAATATCATCGGCTTGATTTCGTCCTGTGTATCTTCTCTAAGTAGTGTATAATATTATACATAATGAACATTATGTAGGCATATGTAACTACCTTTAGTCACATTGCGTTAAAGCGCTAAGTTAATTAAGTCAGCAACATAATAATAAAAAAAAATGGTATTAATTAGTATTTTCTTTTCTTATCAAAACTTTACCGAATAATATAATCTTTAATATTTATCCACCCAATTAATATGTAAGGATTGTTCTCATGGCATAACATGGTAGTTGTTGATCCGAAAGTCAGAGCCTCAGCGTATGGGTTTATTTCCCCAGGGCGTAGTAGACCCAGCACTAATTAAGAATTACGTATATAGGAACAGGTTTTTAATGAATTATTAGCAATAGGAACGCGCTAGTTCTAATTACTAAGAATTTTAAGAAATTTTAATACCCCTAAAGTAAAGAACCTTTTAAATAATAAACTGCTAGGATTTAGCAACCTTGCGCTCGTCTAGAAACTTTTCACTAAGCTTTGAAACTCATTATAGATCACACTGGCAATTATACCAATTGACTCGAATCATATTGCATCAATATCACGAGTACGTAGGTAAGTGCAGGTGGCGGACTAATTCTAGATTTTCGGCACATGTTGCACTTTGGGGGTAATGAAAAAAGAATTATGATTCACACTTTGTTTTTTTTTTTTACCCAAGGAGGGGAGGAATGTAACGTATGCTGTAAGACGTATTCAATAGTTGCTGTTCATATACATGTACCTACTTCATTTAAATAGAGACATAAATAACGTGAATTAAGTTGGGACCGCCATTTCATGGTAGAAAAGTTTTGAATACGTCAAAATTTAGGGCCTAAACTTTTTAAAAAAATCCATGGATATACTTTATTAAAAGTTAGGACCACCACTACTGAGAATAGGTTAAATAGTATTGTTACAATAGTGTGCACTGCAGAATATTTTAGGGCTTAATTAGGGCCAATTTAATGTCTTTTCTCTGAAAGTAAGAAATCAACTGAGGCCAAGAAACCATAAAAGTGAAAGTTTAAAAAATAAAATGCTCCATCGATGTTAACCTACACGCTACCAACATTTTAATAATACTGTGTTTTTCAGTCGCATCACATCTGTGATCAACAAATAATACTGGAAAGGAGTTGAATACTCTAATCTTTTCCGAACTGATAAAGGTTATAAGTCGTTATCCACAGAAATGTAGAGAAAATATAATTTATTTTACTGTTTTTCTATAGTATTTATTATGCCTA
This sequence comes from Dioctria rufipes, assembly GCA_963924295.1. NCBI lineage: Eukaryota > Metazoa > Arthropoda > Insecta > Diptera > Asilidae > Dioctria > Dioctria rufipes. Next base: position 341,325,589 of record OZ002740.1, on the reverse strand, counting down.
ATCTCCAACAAATCAACTAAGAAACCATGAATCAGCGGTTAACTATTGCTGAGTGCAACAGCGAAATGTAGATGCTAAATTGGTGCCCAGCTTAGAAATTGACATTCAATCAAGGCATTGAATAGAATTTCACTACGCTAATTTTGGGTTACCACACCACTTCCTGTTTTCTCTACGAGTATACTCCATTGTGCTGCTGAGTTTCATAACGTAAAACATGAGGAAGACTGGGTTTTGAACCCTGATAAACGATTTTCGCTATTTGTCAAATTACAAAATAATTTACGTTAAATTTATATGGAGACACTAATTACATTTATTTTCTGCAAATTATTAAGTTTTTGTAGCTTTACAGAGTGGTCACTTCAAACTAAATTTGTTTGTCCTAAATTACCGTATATCGTAAGAGTTTAAAATTCTAACAATGGTTGGCCGTTGATTTGTTGCAGATAGCCATTAAAACCTACGATTTTTGGGGTCTTAAAAACCGTTTTCCATTTTAAAGTTGTGGGTCCCAACTTTTAATAAAGTTGGATTATCCATGGATTTTTTTAAAAAGTACTAGAGCATTAAGTTCGAGGAAGTGGTATTAAATTAGCCCTAATTGAGCCCTAAATTTTGACGTATTCAAAACTTTTCTACCATGAAATGGCGGTCCTAACTTAATTGACGTGCATAAATAAAAGATTGGAATCTCACTGAGCCTAAGAAAGATCATAATAATAAATACTGCAATATGTGTAATATTAATATCTATCTATTAATATCTTATTAATAAATAATCACTGAATATACCTACTTAAATAATTAAATAAATAATAATACTTATTAAATATTAATAATAACAATATTAATGAATAAATAAGTATTGATCACGTCAAAGAAATAAACAAATACGTAATATAGTTGTCAAGTGCTCGAAGCTTAACACCCACTATTCCCATCCCATCCCCAAAAAATAGGGAAAAAATAGAGAAAAAAGGACGGCACACGGAGAGGGGCGACAAAAAGAATGTCTCGGGAAGTTCCGTCACAGAGTAGACAAGATGAAAGTTAATATATCGAGAAGAATCTAAATAATCAAGAAAAAATTAAAAGTAAAATATGTAAGGAGAGAAAAAAGAAGAAAAATTATAAGAGTACGTAGAAGACAAGACCGAGGACATCGAGGTCAACTAGAATTTGAAAAAAGGAACCGTTGGATTACGGAGATAAAATTGGAGAACGGGGACAAAAAGTCAGATGAATAAAAGGAAATCTGGGCTCGATAAGTAAAAAAAAATATATATACATATTTAAATTGCAAATAAAAATAATACTAATCATAAAAGAAATTTATTAAAAAATTATAAGAAAATAAAAACCTATTACTAACATTTAGCTGAATAAAGTTTTTGGTAGCAGCACCGCCTTGTTAGGGACTCCTAGGAAAACCAACAGCAACCTGTAGCCAATCTTCGATTTTCAATAAATATTTAATTAGTCTTTATACTTCTTCCAGCACAAGTTATAGTGTAAGTTGAATTTCTAACCTACCCTAGACTTTGGCTTACAACCATATAAAAATAAATAAATAATAAAATGCTTTTTAGAGTTGTCGCCAGAGAAGATATAATGTGCAGTGTCGAGAGTTTGATCCAAATTTCGATTGTCCTTTATATTGTCGAGAGCTAATCAGACTTTTCGATAGAAAGTAGGTAAATGAAGAAAAAGTTTTTTTTTATATATATATTTTACCTCATTTTATTTAAGCTAAATAATAAAGAAACAATAAGCTTTTCACATGCCAATTTGTTACCATTCAATTTACACTTATTGGTGTCAAAACTCCAGTTAAAGGCACTCTTTAGTGGCATACAAATATTTACAGACACCATATGGTTCTCTATTTAACCGTGATCTGCACGTCATTATGATGTTCTTAACACAACTTTAGAGATTATCGGTTTAGAGTGCCGACGATGATGGCGAGAACGTCCTAGTCACAAATAAAAGCACTATATATAACTATAAAATATTCTAAGTTCATAAGGATTTCGATTATGAAAATGAAGTGTTGATAACTATGAAATTTCCACTATAAAGTAGAGTTACCTCGACGTGAAATTTTACAGTTATAAAAAAGTGTTGATCACTAATAAATATCTCTCGAAACCAGGCGCGTATACAGGAGCAGAGTCACAGGGGGTCATGACCCCCTTAAGCGCCACCTCACCTGCGCGGTGAATTGAATTGGGAAACACAATGTGGTGCTGGACTGTGGAGCTAGATGTAAAAGTTTAACAGGACGATTTTCGTATTTTAAAGAAACAATGTGCAGCTGACGCCGGCGTTTAATCCTTGTGCTGGAGCGTACTTTTCCTAATTTTTAGCTTTAGCGCTGCTGTATCAACAGAGCCAATCTGCAGCGACTGCTGGGCATTTGTTTGTCTTCTTATAAGTAGTAATAGTGGGTATAAGGACCAATCTACATCGAGAGCTATACGCTGCTAGCTTCAAGCTACAAATGTCCGTTTGCACATATGGCGTACCGTAGAAACTGTTACATAGAGAGCTTCAAGCTACATGATGTACCTAGCAATACATGAAGCTGTAACTGATTCTAGGCAAATTTCAAAGTTTTTAGCTGCAATAACACCAATATGATAATGAAGTAAAAGTCATGTTTCATATCAAGAACATTCTGTGGTAACAATTAGTCAAATGCATAAAGAGCACGTATAGTTGAAGAAATGTATTAATTTTATGTAAGGAAATACGATATAATGGCACTAAAAACTTAAAAAACAATCAAAGAAAATTTCAATTTATTCATATTAAGTTGTCAGTACGAATGTGAAGCTTGTAGCGCTCATTGTAGCAGATTGCACGTCATGAAGCTGAAATAGAGCTTCGTGTAGTGTAGTGAATCTTTATTGCTCTACATATAATATTGATTCATGAAGTAACTATGATTTATAAGCGAGGGAAAATTTCATATAGAAAAACTTCAAAATGCAATATTTCTACACAGGTCACGCTATATTCAGATTCGTTATACGTTTGGAATAATTTTCGTACATTTTCTTCTGATAAATTTTTAAATAGAGTGAATTTTCCTTTCATTTCCTTTCTTCAAAAATGGTCGATAACATTCAATGTCAGATTATGTACTGCATAAAATATGGAAAGATGCATTTCGGCATTTTGCACATTGTGTGAGGAACTTTTAATATACTGGAAACTTATGGTACATTCCGCATTGATTTCCGCCTACACTTTTTCCATATAAAATATTCATATTAACATGCCGTACAGCGACACTAACTAACTAACTTTATCTTCCTAATAGCGGGGGAACTTCTTATTGTATTAAAGTTTGAAAAATTGCAAAGATTGTCAAAATTTTCCAAAATTAGAGGAAAACAAGTAAAAAAGGTAGGATTGGTCTAAGGCAAATTCTTATTATACCATAAATGAAATTTCGTCCATCTATCCAATTTTGATTTTTGAAGTCGGTTTTCGCATATATTTCTAGTAGGTACCTATGGTTGGTCCGACTGAAAAAACCAATTTTATACGATTTCATATTATGAAGAAGTTTTTAGTACAATAAAAACGTCTAGGACTGATCGCTTTCACAGATAGATTTTTATATGGCAACACCAAGAAGTGGTTACCCGATTTAGTTTGTTTTCTAAATTTTATTTACTTTACTATGAAAGCACTGTGTACATAACTTCAGCTCTACATTTACGCGTTGTCAGGCAGTGCCCAAATATATCGTCGGCCGAGTATTGGTCTGTCATATACGCCAAATTGGTAGTTTTTGACCTAAAAGGTGATTTATAGGTTTATGAGTGCGTTCTTTCTGAATCTGGGGTCGGTTTTTTCTTAACTCTGAAGGTTGCTGAGATAATGAGCAGCACTTTTGTGGCATATCCCTAAAAATCAGGACTTGTAAATATAGGTATGTCGTAAACGCCAATTTTTAGAACATACGACAATATTTTCTTGTACATTTCAATTATTTTTGGCTGAGTATTCATTTATCGTACGTGTATATAAGCGCGAAATATACGTTAAAAGAAAGAAATTTTGTATTCAGTTTTGTTTTATCGTACGTGCATAGAAAAGTAGGAAAAGACTATCAACATACGACAATAAAACACAAAACAAAAATAAAAAATAACAGCTGCGCTACTGTATTTTCTTCACAATCAGACTAATCTGAAAACTATTGAGCAAAAATCCGCGACGCCAGGGCATTGCTTAATTCAACAAGTTGACTGCGTTCATAGTATTATAGATAGAAACCTTAAAAATCTGGAAATCTATAGCCCTTTATCACTACTAAGATATCTTAAAAATATGTCCTATAAAAATATCGCAGAAGATGACAAAGTCCCGGACTTCCGATTTTCTTATAAGACTTTTACATTTCCTTTTCGTCTCAAAGTACTTTTGTACACCTCCAAGTCAGTCTGAATTTTTAAGATAGAAAAGATCTAATTTATTTTCACCTGAATTTAAAACTAATGAAAGAGACCTTGGATACAAAACCACATCTTTGTTAAAAAAACCAACAAAGAAAACTTTGGAAACAGTGAAAAATTTGTTTAATCAAAAATTAAATATAATTCAAAATAAAAGTAAGTCTACTTAAAAAAATAATAAAAATTGCAGTAAACCAACAGTATTATAGAGCTCTTTTGATAATAAATTAAATACATCTACAACTAATTTCAACAAATTTAATGTATACGAACTAGAGTTAAGATTATTATTTTTCTTGTTTCATGCTCCCTAAGACTTTGTTTTCACCGCAAATCAATTTGTTTATTTGATCCTTGTTATTAGTATCTGGTAATGATTACTACAATGTACTAACAGTATTACAAAAAAAAAAAATTAAAGTGATTCCACTTAAACAAAGATAATAATAAGCTCTGATGCTCTTGACGAATTTTTATGCCCTAGATGATGATAAAATTATAGGCTATACTAAGGTTGTCACTCCGTTTGTAACACATAAAACGCGATAAATCGAGAACGCAGTCACTTAGAGAGCTGAAATTTTACATACGGGCTTTATAAAAAAGAATAAGTTCGAAATTGGGACCAATCGGGCAACTCCTTTGTAGGGTTGCCATTCAAAAATTTATCTTTTTACTATATATTTTCACATTGCCTGGGAACGCGTCAACGAAGAGAGCTGTGATTTGGTACATGGCGTTTTCATAAAAATACTAAATAAAATTTTAAAAATGAACTAAATCGGCCAACCCGGTCTTGTTGTTGCCATACTGAACTTTGGGTTGCAGTTTATTTAGCTTTTATGTTTCATCTAGGGTATAATATTGTTGGTCTTAGACGAATTGTAACTTGTTCGCCTGTTATAATTACATAGTCGTTTTAAAAATGCAGCTTTGTTATATCGGTATGTTTTTTTTTTTATGAACATTACCATAAAGTTATTTAAATCTTGTGTGTAGTATGAATATACAATTTCAAAATTTATTCAATATTAGAGTGGCGTACGTGCTCTAATTTTGTCGTATGTATATGGAGAAAAAAAAATTTTCATAAGTTGGTGTATACGACAAACTCATTCTGAATTAAATTAATTATAACTCCCAAACTACTTTAGTAGGAAGCCTAGTTTAAGGAGTTTTAGTAATCTAATAATACGGGGTAATAATGGTACAAAAATCCTATCGGGCAGATATTTTCAAATTGATGCTAAAACATTAAAATAGTGAAAAACGAAATTTTTGTATGGCAACCCCACGAAGGAATCGCCCGATTTGGCCTATTTTCGAACTTACTATTTCCTTTAAAAAGTGCGTATGCAAAATTATAGAACGCGTTCTCAGACAAACAGACGGACGGACACGCAAAAATCAAAATAACTTTTAATATTATGAGTGAGTGTCCAATCCTTTTTGCTTTACCATCATTATTTATATGTGTCACAAATGGAATGACATACTAAGTTTGTCATTTAGATTGAATTTAGGATGTAAAAACCATAGCTCTACCGTAGATGCCTTGTAACCGAAAAATTATGTTTATAAATTAAAATATATTTCACACACAATTAATAACTAGTTTCACTACTTCTCAAACAAAATTCTGTCCTGGGAACAGTGAGGACTGCGAGTGAGTAATAAATTTCAAATCCCTGCACTTTTGCATAGAACGTAAGCACACTCCCATATACTTAAAAATGAAGGCAACTTTCTTTTGTTTACTTGTATATAATTACCCAAAAACAGAATTTTAGTTGGACATTTTTGTGGAGCCCAAATATACATATAATACTAAGAACCCATAACTGAAATGTCTCTCACCAAACAATCCGTCCACATGTCGGTAAAATTCTTCTAAGAATTCCAAAAAATCCAGCCATCCACCAGCTCAGGCATTTATAAAACTCTTCTGTCTCTACCATAAATTTCCGGAACCCCATGTGAATTTATATGAAACACTTAAGTTAATTCATGAAGTCGTGATCTAATTATTAAAACGGTTTTCCAGCTCAAAAACATAGTAATAAAATAAAAATAAGAATTATTTGCTCGTATTCTGTCATCCCACGATCTTATTGTCCCTTCAAGTCGTGCAATTAACTACACTCGCAAGCACATATCCTGTATGTAGTTAATTCAATCTTAATTGTAATGTCCTTGGCGTGATTTCACCCTATTTATGTAAGTATGCCTACCTGATGGTTTTCTCCGAGATGAAAGCTCTTGATAGTTCACACGCAATTATAAGCCACCACACCTACATAGTACACCCACCACTATGGGGAAGTTAATTTTCTGACATTAATTGCCGAAGCATTCATCCTTAAGCACTTCAAATTAATTCTGCAGGATAATCAATAAATTTCTCCTAGAAAATAAATTACTATCAAGTGTGTTTCGAGAGTTGTTAATGGTGTGATTGTTCACTATAATTGTTGCCTGGTAATTAACGCTGGCTAGCAGGGTAACAGACGGAAGGCAAAATTGGTATTTTAAGGATATGTATGTAATTCCTGATGAAAAATTGGAAAACTTTTCAGGAAAAGTTGTTTATTTTCTGGTGGTAAACTTTTATTGCTTTTGAACTATTAATAAATAATAACAATGCCGAGTTTTTGATAAAATTGGATATTTCGGTGAATATGAGTTGTGCCAGGATCAATCCAATTATGATGCCGTATATAGTTTGAGAAGTGGTGGGGAAGCAGTACAAGGCCATAAAATAAGTGAAATGGAAAGTTTTTTTTGTACATTTTTATTGTGATAATTACAAATGCTTTATCGCTTAAATGCATAAAAGACCTTAATAACCCTTGATATTTTTGGGAACAATAATTAATTTTGTCCAAGCCTTTCCAATCCAATCTCGTCAATTTACTTATTTATTGCCTGCGTAGATTTTCTGAATGCATGACCTATCCATTTCCATTTTCTTCATCTCTAGATAGCTATTGCCTCATTGGGTGTGATTAGCCAAAAAAATTCTACGTTCGCATTTTGTTCATACTGGTTTTCTTGATAAGCTTTTCTTCACTTAGAGTTGAATATTCGGAATTGGAACTTGGCTGCCCCTCGCAAGATGTGGGGAAAGCCAAATTGCTCATAGTTTTCTGAACGCCATTTTTGTATTCCTCAGCCTTTCGCTTATGTCTTCTTCGCCTCTTCCATTTTTTAGTAATAAAATTGCAGAGGTAGATGAATTCCGACACTTTGTCTATTGTGGTATTGTCGATGACGTATGTCATTTTTCCTTAGCTTATTCCCAGGCCAACTTCTCGGGAGTATGTTGCCAAATGAGTTGGCTAGTCTAGTAGTCTATCTGATTCCTTTAAGTATTGATTCAAGAAGGAATTTATTTGGATTCTCCGGTAAATAGCAAAAGCTAAAAAATGTTTTTAATTTGTTATTTCATCACCCATTATATTTTTGGTGACAAGGTTCAAGTCTTGGTTTTGACTCGTCAACAGGTCCCAATTAGCGAAATTGAGTGACTTGAAAAACAAATGAAAAAATAGAGCAAAGAAAAGAAATGAAAAAATGAAAAAAATTGAGAAAAATAGGAAGCAAAGTTTTTAATTAAAAAAATTTAATATAATGGGTACGTATACATAGTAAATTTTATTACCTACAAGTTCGCTGGTATCTAAATGGAAATTTTTGCTTAGTACTGACTCCTTTTAAGTGGGACATCAGAAAATGCATTGATTCTGCGGACAGTAAGTTGTCTAATATTGAAATCTGAGCACTCGCAGATAAAACGCTTCGATTTTATTAAGGAAATATCGGGCGTAACATATTTACGTGGACATTTTTTAAAATCATTTTTTCAATACGTGCTAATTATTTTTTTAATATCCAAGTAAGGTGACAATAAACTTGACTTAGCTTTCCGAAATATGATTTCCAATGCCTTTCATTTATTCTCGTCGATAATAGCTTCGACAATTTCACTGTTCAAAAGTTTTTCATTAATATTTTGTGTCGTCCTTCACAAGGATTACAATTAAGGCTGCAGTGTCTTGTTTTTGGAATATCAGGAAGCAATTCGCAATAAACATAAGGATTGCAGTTGAATCCTATAATTTAACTCTTAATCTCTTTATCCTGATAGCACTAGACGTCAACATATGTCAGAGACCGTACAAAATCGTTCCGGAATTTTCAAGTCATTGGTGGTGCTAACTTGATTTAGTAGTTAAAAATGAGTTCTTTCGCACCAAAGGGTAACATTGAAAATTTATTATTTGTCTCATCGATTTGAAGTGGTTCAACTAGTTTAGGATAAGAGGTTAGAGTGGCCACACTAAGGCCATTTATGGTTCATTGTGATGCGATTTTATTGGGACCCTACCTCGAAAAAATTCCTCAGATTTAGTGTGTGTGCTGAAACCAGCCACAACAGTTAATGAACCTTACCAGGTTCCCCAACTCATGAACGCTCTCAACCTACGGGACACAAATTCAAATTCAAATTTATTAACTAATTAAATTTACATATGAGCTTTCGATCTTTTGCGTGTAATAACTTCAGGAAGGAAAGTAAAAAAATATATATATATTAAAGTAATATTAAAATAAGTTGAAGAAATTATTATATATACAAAGAACAAATAAAAAGAAAATGAAAAAATATAAAAAAGAGAAAAAAAGAAAAAGGAAGACACAAAAAAGAAAAAGGATTATATTACAAGCATTGAAGATAGACATTAAATTAAATCGCGCAACAACATGGTGTGGTTAGAGGCTTATAGCAGCAACGAAGATGAGTAAATCCTCAGCCATAGTCAGAGAAAAAATTGAAAGCATTAATTTTGAAATTGCTGATAGTTATGGATTGTTTTATACTGGTCGGCAGGGAGTTCCAAATCCTGACACCGTAAAAGAAAAAAGATCTATCGGTCTGTCTGCAATTACTGCGAGGAATGACAAGTTGGCAGTTTCTCGATGATCTGAGCTGCTGAAGTTTACTGGACAAGAAATCAGGTGCAAGGGATCTAACTATCTTAAAACGACTCAGATTAAAAATGTATCGCGAACAGGAGTTAAAATCCACATTTAATTTCCTTCTAGTAATATTGTCGGTTTTGTAGTATACTACACTACAATACAGTATAACCGGCAGAATTACAGTGATAATCAAATGAGTCAGGACATCCTGTGGAGTGAATTTTGCAAAAAACCACAGCTTACGAAGTGTACCATACACCCTCCCTATCACTTTGTTAGTTTGGAGGTCCCACGTAAGTGTGCGATGGAAGACAACACCAAGATTATTGACAGACTCTGAGTAAGGTATAATGGCATCACCTAGTCTTATTGGGGGAAAGTTGATTATGTCGAAGCTTTTTAGAAAAATCAGGTTTGCTTGGGATTTCGATGTATTTAACAAAAGTTTGTTTTCAATAGCCCAGCATTATACCCTAGTAAGTTCACAGTTCATCAGCTCTACAACATCTTTCATACAAGTAGCAGGAACAGATAAAGTAAGCTGAACATCATCGGCATACAGCTGGATATTGCCACAACGCATTACTTCAGGTAAAATTAATGTATAATAAGAAAAGCAATGGTCCGAGAATTGACCCCTGTGGAACACCTGAGAAGGTAGGTCTATACCTGAAGTAATATTTCATTCTAGCTCCTCCTCAGCAGAGATTCACTCTTCTCAGGACATATCTCGGGCCACACCTGTCTTGAAATTGTGAATGTGGTCAGTTTTTCTGATCTGAGGTTTTCCAGTTTACAGACCTGTACATTTAGAATCATTGATTCTAGGGGCCAACCTATGAATACCTCCTCTAGACATATATATATATTCATAGCTAAACCCTTTCTGCTTCGTTTACAGGTATATCACTGTGACCAGTCATCCAGTTTGTGGAGCTTACAACGACACCGCTGCGCTACGCGATCTAATACTGCACGAGTCCCAACTTTGATTGCAGCTTGGCTGTCAATACATATCCTGATAAGTCGCTCACTAGGTAGGTACATCACAAGTTGTTTCCAGCAGGCTTGTCGATTTGCTTCTAGCCAAAACCTCTGCTTGGAACACAAAACAAAACTTCGGTAAGCGATACGATTCCTGTATTTGGGGGAATGTAGCATACATCCCGGCTCCCACTACCACATCCATCCATTCCTCTATACTAGCAAATGCTAGGTGACAATGTTTTCTCAAAGTCTAGTCTAAAGACAATATAATCCGTAGCTCCCCGTATATATTCCCCAGGACAAATTTTCAGTATTCTGCTGTGACCAAGGTCTACTGTTATCCAGCAGCATCCAGCAGCCTGACTATCTGAGGCTTAGTGCACGTTTTGCAGCTATTTATGTTAAGCAGCAATAGCCGGAATATAACTTCCATTGCTGACGTTAGTGTGGTTCGAAGAGCAGCTGTAATATTTAGAGACGCAGCTCAGTGTGTTTTAGTAAGACTTTTCAAGTGTGTCGCTTTCTCCAGAGCATTCTATCACACCAAGATTTCATGGGTGAGGATACGTTCTAAAATGGCGGTGTACATCCAGTGCCCGATGCGTGGGTGTGCTGTATACCCCATATTTTGTCAAAAGTTTTCTGGCAGGCATACAGTACTATGGCCGCCTTTTTAACGCGCTCATTCCCATTTATCCTCCAATTTAATTTGAAGTTTAATCATCACTTCAGCTAGTCTAGGACTTAATCCAAACACTACACAATCAAATTGCGCATTAAGTCAAATTCGTTTTCTTTATGTGGACCTACGTAAATATAAAACAAAAAGTTACCGCATCCAAATTATGCCAAACTTTTTTCAAAATATTTTTCCACCAAATCATTTTAGAGATTGTGTGGTTAAAACATAGCAACAAAAAAAGTAAAAAATCAAATTGGATTAGGGAACCACACTTTTACCGAATTTCGCACGATAGAGTAATGTACAAGTGATATTTTTAGGCCAATCTACAATTACATGTCCAATTACAGTATGTGTCATGAAACAAATCAGTTTCTCAATCTACTCAATATTCCTCGAGGGATTCGAGGTATCCAAGGGAGTTGAAAGAAAGAATTCTTCTATATATTTTCAAAATCATGATTAATTTTGTGGTTGTTCTATTTTTATATTGCAATTCCCCCTTCTATTATGAGCTCTCCTTATTTAAATTAAATAGTGTCTGAACAATCCACACAATACTCTGCTTGAATTTTATAACATGAAGCAAACTTCAACTTCATTCATCAACTAGCAAATGGAAGAGAAAAGTATTTCTCATGTTCACTTTCATTAAAAAACAACCAAATTTAAATTTCTTTCTGTTTGAAAAGAGTTTTCAGATACTCGCAAAATTTAATTTAAGAAAAACAATTTCCAATTGTTAGCATTAAATTGCAGCCATCTGCAAGTGAATTTCATTGCAAGGAATTTCCGCACTAGATGGTATCGTTGGTATTCGAAATCGTTTTTATGTAGAGAATGGAGTTGGGGATAAAAGAAATGTTATACGCTAAAAGCATAAATTTTTCTACCCCATGGCAGTAGCCATTAAGAATGCATGAATTTTTTAGAGAAAATGAAAACTTTGCTGCTCCCCTTTTCCGAGCACAAATTGTTCTTTGTGAATAAATTTACTTTGCCACTTGTTTCGAAAAGAGTACATGAAAGAAATGAAAAACAACTTTTCCAACAATTTCTAAAATGTTGAGAAGACTGCAAAGAGTTCAGTTGAGAAGAATAAATTGCTCCTCAACCTTGATCGGCAATATTGGGCTTGACTGGTAAGATAAAAGTAAATAAATACAGGACTGGATTAATCCTTATTAATAGCTCCTTGAAAAAATCGTAATTCCGGACAGTTAAATACCTGAAGCGGTTGCGCAGAATTTTCATCGAATGCATAATTTCATCTGAAGGTGTTTCTGTTGCTGGAACGAGGTCTTTACAGATTTAGTCAATTGCGGGAAAGTTCAATGATTAACTTTTTAAGATACGCCAATTTATCAGACATTTTAATTAATTTCATATTATTTACTTCATTAATTACTTTTATTTAATTACTTGCGTATAAATTTTCGGCGCTGGCGTAACAAACGCCCCCCGCAGACCACGGCACGTGGACCCCACTCCGTGCACAATTTCTAGGGGCCCCCGAAAGCCTACAAAATTAATATTTACATAATGAGGTGATGAAACTTGAAATCACATAAAATAACAACGCTGGATTAATAACCAATTGGATTCACTCAATTGAAATTCGATTTCTGAATAAAAATTATATTAACTCTGTAATGATTTCATTATTTCAATATTATCAATATTAAAGGTTTTGAGAACCTTCAAATACGTTGGCTAGACAGTAGTGATGATACAACAATAAAAAAACCGAAAATTTGTCTATTTATTCTTTGTATGTAAGCGGAGAAAAAAGATTCGCCTGAAACTGAAACACTGTAAATTATTTTCTGGGAAATATTTGGCCGACTTCCTTAGGCTAGACGTACACGCTGCTAGCATGCATTAGCATGCAATGTACGAAAATTAAAATATATATAAGACGAAATTTTTCACGATGAAAAGTTTTGAAATTCCCTAAAGCGGTGCTTTGATCAGTGGACTCGGGCCTTTACTTTAAGTAATCGAATATTTACGGCTGGCATTTTAGACCTTCGCTTTGACGTGACTAAGCGTTTCTCTCAGATACTGGCAGCACTGTATCTGAGAGAAACGCTTAGTCACGTCAAAGCGATGGCAACATACAAAAAACGGAAAATCGTGAATTAGGTATGAAAATCGGTGAAAGATTCCATAAATCCAATAAAATATAAATTTAAAAAACTTAAGGATGTATCCAGAACTATAAAATAGATTAGATTAACATTCTCAGTGCCATTTGCCCTATTTCAATCTTATCAGTAAGTTTAATACTATTTATAATACATTTTAGAATTAAAACGGTATATATTTTCATTTATATGCATGTTTAAATATTTCTGTTTTTTGTCAAAAAATATTTGGACAATAAAATGCCTTTTAAGGTTTTCGCATCCAATCATTTTCTCAGCTTTGTTTTGGTAATATTTATCTGTGAAACAGAGCAGACTTTGCAAAATGCAATATTACGGGTGGCGTCATAGGTTTTATTTTCAACCAACCAGTTTTTAATTTCCGATCATTCTGGCCCAATTTGCAAAATTTTTGCACATACATTTTTGTTCACAATTATAAAAGCCACATAATTCAAACCCTGTAATTTTATCGCTATTTTTGGAAATATTTTATCATCTAAGTCTGAATCATCTGACACTGGCCGTGGTACAGGTACTAAATGAAAGTCCTCCTTTTCAAGAAAAACCAACAGTTTTTCAAAATATGTTAATATTTTTATACCTCCATTTAATCTTTCTTTTTTTTACTATAAATGTACCAATTACATAAAAGAAGAACTAAATAAGCGGTAATCCTATTAGAAAAATACCCGGTTAAGACCGCGAAGTCAATTGAACCAAAACAAAAGGTGACAATGAAACAAATGTGAGGTTTGCCCAATTTTGTCAGATTTTACAGCTGGTTCTAATCTGCAATGTTTGCGTCCGTTTTTACCCACATTTCTCCATAGTTTCGCGCGTCTGATCCATATCTTAGCATGTATATAGGAACTAGTTCGTTGCTTTTACCAACTTTTCATGTTCCTTAGGTTAGCGTCAGAAGCGTTAATAGAATGAAATATGGGATAATAGTGAAAATCTTTAAAAATCGAAAATACGATAAATCGGGGAATCTGGCAGCCCTGCAGATACTCATCGGTTATCCATTTAATGAGCTTTTGCGAGCATATGCTGGGGCTGCCAATGGTTTTTTAACAGATTTATTGATGAAGGTAGAGCACGAAGTAAATCTAAACAAATAAGTTTGGCAATCCAGATCTTGGCAACACTGCTCGTCGTACCCACAAAACCCTTTCATTTTTTTTTGCTTAACTCTGGAGTGAAGGCAGTGTTGGGAGATCATGGGAATTCTCACATATTGTGGAAATTTCTAGCCTGAAAAAATTAAAAAGGAAAAAGGGAATAATTTATTCAACCCGTACAAAATTATGGGAAACATCATACATCATACAGGAAATAGTTCCTTACAACTGACACAAAAAATTAAATTTTCCTGCGCAAGTATATTAATTTCCGGGGGGCCATACATCCTTTGTTACGCCACTGCTGAAGACTCTTGGTATAATAATGATTGCCTGGTAGTTGTCTTTTCGTTAGCTAGGATATGGATGTACATATTAATTATGACAGATTTTTATGCGAAATTTTTTAGGAAAATCTCCGATCTTGGTAGAATTAAAATATAAAAGAGTTGTTTAGGACATCTTTTATTAATATTCCTTTAAAAAACTATGCTCTCCCAACGTTTCGACTCTCAGTTTTTGAGTCCTCTTCATGGGGCTGTAGAACAATATAAACATATGTAGACCACTTTTTGAGAATATAAACAAAATTACCTTAAGGTTATAATAAAACAACAAAAACATGTGAAGTTACATTAAAAAATAAAATGTTTACAGGACAAAACTTAACTATGTGTAAAAATTTGTTTAACAAATAACTGACTAGATAGTGACATTACGTGCTTAAGCTATTGACTAGAGTAGGAGATGATCTTGTTTCGTGGGTGCATTCATCGATGTCGGTGTTTAGTTGGTGATTACTGTGCATGTGTGCATACAAATAGAAATTCGGTTTGGCCATGGGAAACCCTTTGTCTGGAATTCTCGGAGATTTCACACTTGACCACATAATTGACGAAGCGTTAAAACATACCACACACAAACCTTCCTTCATTAAAAAATACGTAGATGATATCATCTGTGCAATATCACGAGAACATATTAATGACTTATTATATGCCTTTAACAGCATCAACGCCAAACTCCAATTTACGCTCGAGGCGGAAAATAACAACACCTTACCATTTCTCGATATGCTCCTCATTCGGACTGAAGATCAAAATATTATCACCGACTGGTACTGCAAACCTTGCAGTTCCAATCGCATGATTAATTACCATTCTAATCATCCAACATCAATGAAAACCAACACTGCTAAGGTTTTTGCATATAGAGTTATAAGTTTAAGCAACAAAAGATTCCATTAAAAAACAAACACATAATTAAAACAATCCTCTTTAAAAATAACTACCCATCGCATGTAGTAAACAAGGTTATAAAGAGCGCAATAAGAAAAAATAAATCTATGGCTTCCACCAGCAACAATATACAAACAACCAATGTAGATCTTGAAAATACCCATAACAAAATATTCAACTCAATTCCTTACATATATCCAATAGCCTATGAAATAAGACGACACGTTCATAAAGCAGACAACAAATTAAATATAACATTCAAACCCATCCACAGACTCAACAACATTTACACCAGAACAAAAGATAAAATAAAAACTCCTGAAAAAAGCAAAGTAGTTTACAAAGTTAATTGTGACAACTGTCCAGCAGCATATATTGGCCAAACATCTAAAAAATTAAAAACTCGTCTATCGCAACATACAAAATATATAGAGAAAAAGACCCCGCACTCAGCATTGGCAACGCATTCCCTTGAAACAGGTCATGTTTTTAAGTTTGATGATGCCACGATCATTGCCAATAAAAATAACAGAATGAGAAGAGAAATTAAGGAAGCCTGCCACATATACACAAACAAACACAACCTGGTCAACATAAGACTAGACTCAGAAGTCATCCACAAAGAATATTACCAAATATTAAAGTATATAAACACGCAAAACACCACACATACTCATTGGTCATAACATCATAACGACACACATGCACAGTAATCACCAACTAAACACCGACATCGATGAATGCACCCACGAAACAAGATCATCTCCTACTCTAGTCAAAAGCTTAAGCACGTAATGTCACTATCTAGTCAGTTATTTGTTAAACAAATTTTTACACATAGTTAAGTTTTGTCCTGTAAACATTTTATTTTTTAATGTAACTTCACATGTTTTTGTTGTTTTATTATAACCTTAAGGTAATTTTGTTTATATTCTCAAAAAGTGGTCTACATATGTTTATATTGTTCTACAGCCCCATGAAGAGGACTCAAAAACTGAGAGTCGAAACGTTGGGAGAGCATAGTTTTTTAAAGGAATATTAATAAAAGATGTCCTAAACAACTCTTTTATATTTTAATTCTACCAAGATCGGAGATTTTCCTAAAAAATTTCGCATAAAAATCTGTTATGAACACCCGATCAAAAGCACAGCAATAAGCTACTTATAATATTAATTATGGAAAGTCTGGGATTTAAGAACTAAGTAGGTTCGTAGAAAAAGCTATTCGGTTATTTCGCTAGATGGCGTTTGTGTACCATTTGAAGCAATTTTGTTTTTTATCGAAGTTAATTTTAACTTCCAAGTGCATGTTTTCTTTGATTTTGTTCGAAGCGTTTTGCTTTACTTATCGGCAACAAATAATTAAAATACAAGAACATATTTCCTCGACTTCTGGTGGAAATATTTCTACAAAATCCGTTAAATTTTATAACTTTGAGAAGCGTTATAAGATTTATGAAAGAAAGGAATTCTGAAAAGGATTCATAAAAAATGGAATTGTGTTCTTGTTTTTTTTTTTTAAATGCAATTGTTTTTTGTGGAAGAAGAAATTTGTTAGATTGTTATCAGATGTGAATGCTAGTAGCGACGAAACTTATGAGCTAGAAGTAGAATAGATGATGAGCTAGCGGCTTTCGGTTCAACCCAACTAGAGGGAGGAGTACGAAGCTCAATTGTTTCCAGAGGACGAAGCTGAAGTGTTTCAAAAGGACGATTTCATCAAAGTGTTTTTAGGCTTCGGTGACCAATAGGTAACAGGAGAGGAGCAAAACGTAGACGACGATGACACAGAAACATAAAATTAAATTGAGATGGTTGGTTAAGTTCTTTCCTCCAACTTGGTACTTATACTTCGCCTCGGTCAACTGACAATTATGGCGATGGTACCTTTCTTGAAGATCTATTCAATTACTTAAATATATATCTTACCAATGGTTTGTGTTTAGGAGTTGTGAGAAGAGAAATCATAACATTGAAGTGCTAGTTCATATTTATTTTTTATTAAAAGTATCCTGTTCTGCCCACTGAGAGCACTCAAGAAAATTATGTATAAGGATGGGGACTATAAATAAGAATGCCGGGGAATATTTTAAAGTCAGTGGCTTATTAGACATACACGTCAAACTTAATTAAAAATTCCAACCTTAACTAGAACTAACTTTAATAGAGTTCAATTTCACGTATATTAGGTACACTGTATACTTCGATAACGTCATTTAACAACTAAACTTCAATTATGTAAATTAATTCAATAAAGTAATTAACTCACTAGTTTCACTTATGTCTCTAATTTCAATTTATACACAATACTGTCAAAGTTGAGATAACTTTGAGCATGGCAATATACAGGGTGTCCCGTAAATCGAAGTCAAGCCGGAATCGGGTGATAGACCATATCATAACAGTTACCAGAAAAATATTTAAAAAAATCTAAGTCATGTATTTTTCAAATTATAGACATTTCTTTTGTTTCCGAGAAAATGTACACCTTGTGATGGTTTTTTAGCTCCTGTTGCTATAAATCTTTACTTTTTTTCAGTTTTATTTTTCTTATGTAATTCCGAATAGTGGTTATAACCCGTTGCTCTAAATTCTAAGCCAACTGCTCCAGCTTGGAAGAAAATGCCACATTTTGCCGAACTCAGAATAGAAAATTAATATTTCACCCAACTTTAACTGACTTTAATGTAAAAAAAAAATGTACTACGCCAGTTTGACAAGTAACTTTTAAAGTTGACGCATTTAATAAGGATACTAAAATGGTACAACACTTGCTACATTATTTCTTAGATTACGGGAAAAAAAAATTTTTTTCTTCAAGAAACCCAGTTACGAAAAATTTCTCTACACCTACTAAAAATTATTCAAATTATTCTAGTGTACCCAAAGCTTGCCTTAAGCCCGTAATTTTAAGATTCTATTTTGAGTGCGACGGAGAGTGATTGCATGAAATGTGAGTGAGCAAGATAGTGACGCTAGCTCGTCAAATTATTGAGTTTTTACAAATGTGCACCATTTATTCTCCACAGAGGGCCGACTTCCAAACCAAGTACATGGTGAAGGAAGAGTTCCTTACCTTACGCGGACATAGTACCTCAAGCAGTACTTCGATACGTGCAATCCAGGAAAGTACAGGAGTGCCTAAAAGTATAGCTCACGGAATTTTACAAAAACATGAGCTTCAGAATTACGGAAGCAGTTGAATTTGTGAACAATGGAAGATTTGCCCGTCTGATAACCCGATATTTTTTAAGAAGATGTCGAACTTGTATTGCAGCTGAAGGAAGGCAGTTTGAACATCTTTTGTAAATCATAAATCTTAGCATCCAAATAATTGGTGTTTAATTTAAAACTTAAGGAAAATTTATCCTTAATTTAACAAAAAGTCAGCATCTCTAAAGCGTCACTATCTGTCTCACTCAAACTTCATGTAACGACTCTGCGCCTCACTCAAACTAGAATCTTATAGTTACGGTCTTACGGCAAGCTTTGGGTACACTAGAATCATTTTTAGTAGGTAAAAAGATATTTTTCGAAACTGGGTTTCTTGAAGAAAACATTTTTTTTCCGTAATCTAAGAAATAATGTAGCAAGTGTTGTACCATTTTAGAATCCTTATTAAATACGTCAACTTTTAAAGTTACTTGCCAAACTTGCGTAGTACATTTTTTTATCAGTACAGTCAGTTAAAGTTGGTTGAAGTATTAATTTTCTATTTTTGGTTCGTCAAAATGTGACATTTTCTTCGAAGCTGGAGCAGTTGGCTTAAAATTTAGAGCAACGGGTTACATAAGCAATATTCGGAGTTATATAAGAAAAATAAAATTGAAAAAAAGTAAAGATTTGTAGCAACAGGAGCTAAAAAACCATCATAGGGTATATATTTTCTCGAAAACAAAAGAAATGTCCATAATTTGAAAAATACATGACGTAGGTTTTTTTAAATATTTTTTGGTAACTGTTATGATTTGGTCTATCACCCGATTCAGGCTTAACGTCGACTTACGGGACACCCTGTATATATATATAGTAAATATAATAATCAATGGGAAACGTAGTATGAAATATAATATATGATCAATCAACAAATTTACTCACCAATTTAAACTATGGAATCGACTTTATGGTGTTGGTAATTAGATAGTTAGTGGTTATCTTGTTCTAGTCGTTCCCCGGAACAAGATACTTTACTTCAGTCGAGACCCAAAGCAAAGTTGTATTATAGTCGGTACCCAGAATAAATATCTTTATCTCAGTCGATACCCAAGATAAAGTTAGTTTGTTAGTAGAATTTTTTCCAGTCATGACCCAAGATAAAGTTATTGAGTTAATAATTATATTTTATTACCACTAGCCAAGTCGAATTCCGAATGATGCGTAATCGATGAAAGCTGGATGCGAAAAGAGAAAGATTTAAGTTGGTCTGCGTTTTATATTGCCTCTGAATTGCGCACGGTACCAACAAGTTATTTTACCATGCGCATAGCAACCAAAGTACATTGACCTTAGCAAATGTGTAGATAGCAACAGAAAAATCCGTTGACCTTAGCAGCTGTGGATAGGTCGGAAGAGTACATTGACCCTATTAGCTGTGCGAAGCAAATGGAATTTTGAGCATTTTTGTTGCCGTTCCTGATTTTACCTAGCTAAAGCTATTAGGCTTATAATTATACAATAAGATACCTATTAAAATATTGCTAATTTGCTATTTTAAAGATGCATTTAACTGTACAGATGACTTAATCTAATTCCATTTGATTTGCATAATATTATCGAAGACAAGTTACTTTCCTCTCATTGGATTGTGTCCCGGATTTGTTAATGTGGAATGTAGCCATGATGTGTCGATTCTTATCTCCACTAAAAACTGCCTTATCGATGTGCTTGTAGGTAGGTATACATTGTTTTGTTGCCAACCTAGTTTGAATAATTAGAAATACTTGGAATTAGAATCTTTTAAACGATTTTACTTTCAGGTGGTTATTTAATGTTGGTTTGAACATATCCTAACTTGAATCTAACACGAATTTAGATGCCAACAAAATTCAGTTTAAATTTCAAAGCAAGACAAAGATACCATTTTCAATTTTGAAAATAAAATTCAATTTGAATTTCAATTTGATTTCTAGGTAAAAAATACACTAAAATTTCAAATTAGTTTTCAAAGATCAAAAATACAACTACACAATGTCAATAGTGATTAACGTATACTTCGATAATAAAATTTTGTGCAAATTGTATGTGCATTTCACTACTCACGCATATAGCAATTTTTCAATGCCCCACCTAGAGTACTTAGGGATTCCAATCACAGTTAAAAGAAATACTTTGCTTACTAGTGGATCGACTAACTTTCTTCGCTAGTAGAGAAAAACTAATGCCGATTTCCATTGATCACGTTTTATAGCAGTGCCTTTTCTTGCAGTGCCAGAATACTGTACTTGCCGTGCACCTGACCCTGGTGTGACACTCGAAAATATGACAGCTACTCTGAAACTGACTGGGACGCTTTTAGCTTTGAACTCAAATGAAAACTAAATTTTTTCATGAATTCCTGAGAGAAATAACATCACAAATCCTGGAAACTATCGTAGCAGATGTTAAAATCTGTGCAAATAGACACTCTACTACTTAACTGAACATCATGGACCACAAATTCCAAAAGGTCTTTAGGAACACAACAGATCTTCTTAAAACGAAGAAGGTATGGGTAGGAAGATTGAAAGATTATATCATATGCACCTCAATAGAGTCAAAAATGAATACATAGCATTGAACGCCAGAATCAAATGCCTCAATAGAATAATTAAAGACCTTATTGAAGCTTTTCGATATCGATTAAGAAACATCAGCCCATCCTCGTAAGCTTTTAAAGTAATTGACCGTACAACAGACTGAAAACATCACCAACAGCACCTTTATTTTCGAATACCGTAAATTATCATCAACTAATAATAAATTACGAACATATCATAAATTTTACTTCACTCTCTATTCCGGGAAAACTCCACAATATACTGGGCTCCTTCCCGGTATGGTTGAAAAGAGTCTGAACGAATTCTATGTACAATAATAAATCCCATCAATCATTGACTCACTTCGCTTCAATGACCAACGATCTGTCAATTTTTTCCACCGAAGTCCAAGTAGCATATTTCAGAGCGTCACTAAACAACAAGAAATATTCAGGACCCGCGGCATTTCTAACTATATCTTATAACGTAAATGACCTAAACTAATACACATTAAATTAGAAACCTGTTCAACTACTGTACGAACAATGGCTACTTCCCTACTAAATGGAAAAGAGCGAAATTAGTTCCCTTCCAAGCACATACAGGATTTTAGGCCAATCTCCCTATATTCGACCATCGAGAAGCTCTTCAAACGAGCTATTGTCGATAAATCAAATGACTCCATTTCGGTTTCAGGAGATCCCACTACATGAAGCAATCTGTGCTTATCCTATTCAACAGAATCACCCATAACCTTCGAAATAAGACATGTACAGTAGTCATTGATATTGATATAAAAAAGCAATTCGACGAAGTATACCATGAGGGTTTACTATTCAAACCAATTGACATCAATTGTTCAACAAGCCGGATTAGGTTACTGTTCAGTTTTTTCGGCAACATATATATGCCAATATTCATTGATGAAATGACTTCTGAACTAGTCCCAGTGAAGTCTGGAGTACCACAGGAGTCAATTTTGGGTTCGAAACTATTTAAAATTTTCTTACATAACTTCTTGACTCACGGAATCTTAAAGAAGAAATTCGACGGCACTATTATATGCTGATGACACAATTATCATGAGTGAATGAAAGTTCTCATCACGCCCTAGATAATATTAAACAGGTTATCCCTACTCTTATAGACTACTACAATAAATGTAGACTCAGTATCAATGAACAGAAATGTGGGGTAGTCTGTTTCCGAAATGCAAGCAGTAAAGGCCATCATCTTGCTGTTAGAGAAAGTAAAACCCTAACCTTGAATATTAACATGAGCCAAATACATCTAAAAGAGGAAATCAATTATCTTGGTGTACATCTCAATAACAAACTACGTTTCAACACTCATTCAAGAAAACTTATAATATGCAGGTGACCTATCACCTATAAATGGTACCATAACACTTATCTTTATAAGAAAGATGATATCCCTTCGATTAATTAATTCCTTCAATCTCTCTAGAAAAGGTAATGGACCCATATAACATCCCAAACCTCTGATTGGATAAATCATAGAAACGAAGGAATGATACTGAATAACTACTACCTATTCCCAATAAATATACTCCATGAGAACTCACAACCTCTCCTCTAAAGTGGGCCTGAAAACATCCTGATAATCCCCTTATATGATAATTCATCTACCAAATATTATAGAGTTGAGGTCAACCCTTATCCCCTTACACAATGTATGTGTATGATTCAAATAAAAATAACAATCAGCTCCCAGTTTGGCAAAAATAAACAAGACTGAATCTCTGGAAATATGCAAATATGTTGCAGAGACACAGCGGATCCTCTAGTCTGTGTCAGAATTAGATGATACTGGGATCTGGTTCTTGTTTTTAGTTGTTAGTGTACTCTTTGAATTACAGTCTCGTATAGATGATTTAAATGCAAACTGTATTATCTTAATGTCTTCAGCATTAAAGTTCCTTGCACTGTAGCTAGACATATCGGTAAGTCAGCTAATTGAATCCATGTACTTAGTCTTAAGTTAATCCGATTTGTATTTGTATTTCAATAAAGATGCTTTGACTTTAACTTTTATACTCGAAAAATTGGCGGTGGTACACTGCAAAACACACAGATCTACATGAGAAATGTCACTGCTGAAAGTCATCCGTCTTCAACTATTACTCTACCAAATTCATCCGCATTCACGCCAAAATCTTTAAAATTATAATTTTCATCATTTTTAATATACCCTAGATGAAATTTAAAGGGTATACTAAGCTTGTCATTCTATTTGCAATACCCAGAAAAAATTATGGTAGAGCAAAATGGATTGGACACCTATGCATAATATTAAATAATTATTTTGATTTTTGCATGTCCGTTTGTCCGTCTGACCGTCCATCTGTCCGTTCATCTATCCATAATCACGATAACTTTAGAACGCATGTACTTAGAAAGCTAAGATTTTGCATACCGAAATTAAAATTAAGTTCGAAAATGAGACAAATCAGGTAACTCCTTCGTAGGGTTGCCATACAAAAGTTTCATTTTTAACTACATATTTGGACATTGCCTGAGAACGCGTCAACGTAGAGCGTTGCAATTTTACACATAGTGTTTTCATAAAAATAGTTGATATAATTTCGAAATGGACTAAATCGGGCAACCCCTTCTTGGTGTTGCCATATATAATTTTAGGATTTCTACGAATCCTGTGAAAACGATTAGTCCTAGACATTTTTATTATACTAAAAACTTCTTCAGAATACGAAATCCTAAAAAATTGGTTATAATCATTATTGCTATTTGACGGAACCGTTCTAGAGATATATTCAAAAACTACTTCAAAAATCAAACTTGCACAGACTTGTGACTATACGAAATTACACAAGGGTATTCATCTAGACCTTCGTAAGAATAGGTCTTAGACAAGTTCCTGATTTTTTACTTGTTCTTACGTTTTTACGTTTTTTTTTTGTTTTCAGAAAACTTCAATCTGGAAAATGACACGGATATGAGGTACTATTATATTGTCATCGCATTAAAAGTAGTTCCATTCACTTATTCGATTTAAGAGACCGCTGCATTCAATCAAATAAAGTTGTGATCTCACGCGTTTACAAACTTACGATTTTAACGGTATTATACTACCCGCATTTACCGAGGAATATTTGTTAATAGTTCTTACAGACTTCTATTTTTAGCCTTGAATTCCGTTGGAGAAAAACGTTATAATCAAATCAAGCTTGTGAGGACCGACCATTAGGATGGAGCTGTCAAATATTTCTTTGGAACAACTGCTACTGTAAAGTTTGCACTACATTTTCCTGCTTCTTTCTGGCATGGTGTTGTTTAGGCGCTATGCTTGTCTATTTATACCTTAGATGAAATTCAAACGGTATACTAAGTCTATCATTCCGTTTGTAATACCTCGAAATAATTATGGTAGATAAAATTGGATTGGACACCCACGCATATTATTAAAAGTTATTTTGATTTTTGCATGTCCGTCTGTCCGTCCGTCTGTGCGCACGATAACTCGAGAGGGTGTTCACATAGAAAGTTGAAATTTTATACACGGACAAGTAAAATTAAGTTGGAAATCGGGCAACTCCTTCATGGGGTTGCCATACAAAAATTTCGTTTTCCACTATATATTTGGGCACTGCCTGAGCACGCGAAAATATAGAGAGCTGAAATTCGGTGTATCGTGTTTTTATAGTAATAATATAAAATAAATAACAAATGGACTAAATCGGGCAGGCCGTTTTTGGTGTTGCCATATAAAAGTTTAGGTTATTTACGTATACTGTGAAAACGATAAGTCCTATAAGGTTTTAATGTACTGAAAAGTTCTTCAGAATATGAAATCCTATGACATTGGGTATGATAATTTTTACTGTCCAAGGAACCGTTCTAGAAATATATTCGAAAAACCACTTCAAAAATCAAAATTGCACAGATATGGGTGACCATACAAAATTTCATACGCGCATTCAACTAGTGTATCATAAGAATTGGTTTGATATAATTGAGCATAGTGCTAATCTATTAGATCTGTTTCTAACTTCTCATCTTGACAAATACTCAACGTAAGTGTCATCTCCTCTTGGCAGCACAGATCATTGTTTCGTTTAGGCCCAAATTCGCCATATCATCACCGAAACCCACCAGTCACCTTCGTAAGAAGCCCCTTGTGTGACACTATGATCAAGCTGATTGGCCTTCATTCAATAAATTCATCAGAGAATTAGACTGGTCTGAGTGTTTTTCCTCGAGAGATGTTGAGTTCAGCATGGAGCATATGTTTATCCAATACCCAAAAAAGGAAAGGCAAACGATCCTTCAAATTACAGACCAATTGTCCTTACTTCGATTCTTTCGAAGGTTTCCGAAATACTAATCAATACCAAATTGATGAAATATCTAGAAATTAATCACCATATTAGCGATCGCCAATACGGCTTTCGTGCTGGTCGCTCTACTGAAGATTCAATAACATTGTACCGCAAGGCTCTGTGCTCTCCCCTACACTCTTTCTTATTTTTATTTATGATCTGCTAGCTCTCACTTTCTATCCTATTCATAGTTTTGTAGACGACAGCACCTTTGATTTCGTATACTCGTTCGACTCTATAACTGATTCCAGTGAGAATGCTACAGTTGACAAATGAAGCCGCATGTTTAGTTCACTAAACCATGACCTTACAACATTACTCGCTTTGGCCAGAGCGAGTCGGGTCTTGTTTAATGCTTCCAAAACACAATATTGTTATCACTCAAAGCTACTGCAATATCCGCTCAAATCGTTTCAGTCGATTGAGAAGATATCTCAAGCTCTCAACATCTTAGTCATTGAAATATACAACAATCTTACTTGGTCCGATCATATTTTTGGTATTGTCAAAAATGCCACGAAATACCTGGGCTTCTTGCAAAGATACAAGAAATATTTTACTCCATCAGACTTGGCGCAGATGTAAAAGTCTCATATCAGGCCTAGATTAGAACATAATTCTCATATTTGGGCAGGATCTGGATGTACTGCATTGTTCGCGTTAGAAAAAGTCCAAAAAGGAGGGCGTATTGGCGATGATATATCAATAGCAACTATTGATTCCCTAGAACACCGGCGTAATGTCGGTTGTCTTTCTCTCTTTTATCGCAATTTTTATGGCTATTTCTCTGACGAAATCTCCAGCCTGATCGCTTATAGATTTCTTCCAATGCATACCGCACGAGCTGTAACCTGAGCTCAACTTCACACCCTTGAGGTCAAATTTGGCCGTACCGTGAAATTCCGCGAAGCTTTCATAACCTGGACAGTACGAATGTGGAACAGTTTACCATCATCTGTTTAGTTACGAGGTGCAAAAATTCAAACGCAATGTACACCGTCACGTCCTGGACTGAACCCAATAATCCCTAATTCCCTACCCATTCTTCCCTTCCTTCCAAGGCTACGGCATCATAGGGTATCCCCTGAGCTTTGGCATAATAATAATAAAAAAACAAAAGATATGTATTATAATTGGACTGCATAATATAAGCCAAGCGTGAAGCTCAAAGAATAGACTAGACATATTAGAACGGCATTCGTAACAAACAGAATAGCATACCTTCTCCAAACAAGTAGAAAAATAGCCCTATTTTCACAACCTAAGGTTATTCATACCACTTCTGTAAGTAATTGGGCACACAGTTTAGCTAATAAACTCCGAAAATTTCCAACCTGTAATATTATGATAGGCACCTGTAAGCTTTTTGTTTTCTCTAAATACTTCTGAATATTAAGATAACTCAAAAAAGTCCTACAAATTTCTCCATCAGAAGTATGCCCAAAAACCAGAGAAGCTTAACAACAAGATTCTTTAAAAGTGATTTGCATAATTTCATAAAACAAAAGGACTCCTTCTTTGTACTTTGACGTCAGTCCCTTAAAGCAAAAAGAAATCCAATTTTCATTTTATAACTCTCAAATAATGAGATCTTGTTCTTGTTCGCAACAGTCTTTTTAAGTGTGGTGCAGATAATTTTCATTTCTTTCATGATATGCCCACCTGTTCTAAGTACCTTGAAATTAAAATTAAAAATGAATCCCGAAAAATGCAAAAGCTTAAACCAGGCAAGCATTGCGAATGTTATGATTAGCCATTTTAATTATCTCCTCCCTAACATTTGCAAAGGGGGAAAAATGCTTTTAAGTAAATTTGTGTGGAAGCGAAGGATCTGTTGACTTTTGCCATAAAACCAGAAAAACAAAGGCAAACTCTCAGGGAAATTGTTCTAAGGAAAAATATCATAAAGAACTCAGAAAGTAATCAAACAACATTTCACTTTAAAGCCACAAAAAATACCCTAATTGAAGTGAATGTGATCATAACCAGACTTGGGTTTGCATTTTGAGCAAAAAGGGACGTTTAAAGGCTTTCCCCTTATTTTTAATGGAATCACTAATTTATTCAGAGTCGTCCAGACCTTATTATGTATTCCGTTTTGTGTGACTCTGTAATGGATTTGAACTACATCCATAAATAAGAGAGTTTCAAAGGACTAAACAGAAAAATCCCTGAAGCATTTGTGGCCTAATTGTGAAGACTTCAGTTGCACTCATTAGGACAAGATAAAAATTGAACAGAAACTTTTCAGAACTTTTCTCTGCAAGTGTTGAATTCAAATTGATAAAAAAAAAAAGAAATCTTGAAACTTCGTTGATTAACAAAAAAGAAATATTCAAGAAAGTATCCTTAACTTTGACAGCATTTTTTACAAATTTTACTTACGTTAGACTCTTTGACTCCCCCTCTTGAAAGCATTTCCGAATTGGAATGCAGCTGCTGCACAAAACGTTTTTCAAAACTTTTTTAATACTTTTTAAGTCTGCTGGAGTCCTAAAATCGTACTAAGTATATAAAGAAAACTGACAAATGATTCACAGTTTCTCTCTGCACCTGTTTTTGTTGCCCGAAATAGATTGAACCATGTCAAGATTTCCCTAAGACTTTTTCCTTTCGGTTAGAGTTCAATATAAATAAGAAAAGTTCATCAAGGACTTTGTGTAAAAGAAAAAAGGAAACCGATGAAAGGGCTCCTCGAAAAGGTCGTCACAAATAATGGCCTTTTGAAAACTTAACGAAGAACTTGAGGAACGTCGAATTCGAATGTACAAAAACTTCTAAGGATTTTCTCATGCAAAAACTTCATCTGTTTTTTTTTCTGGAAAGAGGCTGTGGGGGTGCGGATATAATCCAAATATCCAAAATTGCTTGGCATAATATTGCGATTTACTCATGCTAAGAGAAAGACGTGCAGCGAATTGAAATGAACTCAAGATTCCATAAGTTCATAACTGGATAGCTTTGATAAAAAATATCTGGAAAAGAAAATGTAATTTTAGACAATCCGATTATGGAAATTGCGGATTTAATTATGCGAAAGTTTTTCAGGCCGAGTAATTACAAAGACTAATTGGCGTTTTTGCGAAATTATCGGAGGCAATTAATAGTGGGTTTCGGCAGTAAAATTCATATGATAGGATCACGATATTGAAATTTGATGACTTGTAGTGAATGTGTGGGAATATTGTCTTGTGTATGTACTTATAAGGATGCACTTTCTGGCGATCTAATCAATGGTTTTAACTCCAATTCCACCGTGATTTACCTATCTCCATCTAGTTGTCAGAGATAGTAGTGGTCGGTTAAAAGTTTTGTTATTATTTCGATAAAATGAAGTATACATATAAATCCTTACACTTTCCATGTAAAACAAATATAAGTAATTATTATAAAATTTATAAAAAAATATCTGAAGCATAAAAGCGAGGAGAAGTTTTCGGATATAGATTTTATGAGAAAGACGTATACTTTCAAATAATTCTATTAGTGTATAAATTCTTCTACAGTATACATATAAAGAGTTTGTATAAAGTTGATAATTTGAATTAATAAAAATAATAAAAAATTACGTATTTGAATAGTTTTTTCATATTATTATTAATTAAATTAAATCTTACCACAATTTTTTTATAATATTTATTTCGTATCGTAAACACTCGGTTCGTCAGACCACAGTAACTATTAAATTTTGCATTATTACTGGCAGGTTAAGGTCGCATACAAAATTATTTTGGGGCTAAACAGGCATCCAATTTGGACAATACAAGTTAACGAATCATTTATTCTGTAATAAAAATGAAACATATCGGAAATAATCGAAGACCTTCTCTGGGCTGGGAAACGAAAAAAAAAAAGTTTTGGCAAAGAAAGAGGAAGTGTCGCAAAATGATTGTAGCAAGCCTTTTATTTTGAAGAAAATAAAAGGTTTGGGAAAAACGTCTACAAGTTTTGGAAAGTATGGAAAATAAGGGAATTTATAGGTTTGTAATTGTTATTTATTAGTTTTAAGAATGTAGAAAGTTTGGTAAAAATAAAATATATTTTATTATTATAATAAAAGGTAAGAAAACTGGTTATTGTCAATTAGCAGATAAAAGCTTTTTAATTAATGGAAATATGGTAACCAACTTGAGTTTATAATCCACAGTTATTTGGGGTACAGTCATTAAGAAAGGGAGAAAATGCTCCCTTCTCGGAAATACTGTACGTAGGCATATTCACAAATACTAAGGTATCGATACTCTACTAATTACTATAGTATCGTAAAAATTGTATCGGTTCTATTGTTAGTATCGACTAAAAACTATCGAGTCCGTAAGTAAGTAAATTATGGAATCGATACTTTTTAGTCGATAATTGCAGGGTTATAAATGAGCGGACTCATTTGTCATATCAACTCATCGCTCAACTCAGGGCTTGAGTCCACTTAATCATTGAGTCCGCTCAGTACATGAGCGTTGGTTTATCGCTCGAAACTTGAGCGGACTCACTGGTTGAGTGGACTCAGTCTTGAGTGAACTCACTGGTTGAGCGGACTCACTGCTTGAGGGGCTTGCGCGGACTCAAATCTGTGAGCGGATTCACTACTTGAACGGATCCATCATTTGAGTTGAGTAGACTCAAATCATGTTTTAAGGAGAATCTGATTTAATTAAAATTGAAACTAAAATTTCAAGCCCAAAAAAGCTCACAAAAAAGTCATTGATTATATTATATTATATTAATTTAGCTTTTTCTAATTTTTTTAGCCAAAATTTCTTCTATGCTGCGCCATTTTGGGATTTAGATTGTGAAGATGACCAAAAATTGTTGTTGGAGTATAAGACAGAGAAAACCTCGAGCGTACTTGAAAACAAACGTTTTTCGGTGATAAAAAGTCTATTTACCGAATACAACACAGCACTGACAAGTGGTGTTTCGAAGAAAAGTTTATTTAGCATTGGAAAACTAACGTTAACTTCTAATAGTCGTCCAAATAACGAAAATTTTGAAATGCAAGTGAAGCTACATATCAATGAAAAAAATATAAAGTAAGACCCTGATTCCATAGAAAAATGTTAATACCATTTCCTTGAATTGAATTATAACATTTTACAAGTTGTTGAATTAATTTGTACATTATATTGAGAGGAAGAAAAATGTTGGCTAAGAAAATTAGCAAAAGCTAAATTAATCTAATATAATACAATGAAAGATTTTTTGTGAGCTTTTCTTATGATTTAAATTTCAGTTTCAGTTTCAATTTTAATTAAATCAGATTCTCCTTAAAACATAATTTGAGTCCGCTCAACTCAAATGATGAACCCGCTCAAGCAATGAGTCCGCTCAGGTCCACTCAACCCAGGGGCTGATCCAGGATTCTCCTGAGGGGCGGGGCGCACCTTTGGTTAAAAGACGGTACAAGCTGGAATAGATCAAACGCTCAAAGACACTCGCTATCACTAGGAAATGTCAAATGTACCAAATTTTTCATTTAAAAGATACCTATCGAACAGATAAGTGAGCGGCTACCACTCGGAACGAAAAAATTGCTCAACGTTCAAGTTTTGCTCTTCACGAAAGTCAGACGAGGCGCTCTATTTTTTTTTTTTTTTTGGTTTGTAAATAATGGAAATCATCCATTTTAGTTAGAAAAATAGAGAAACATGTTTTGTTCAAATTGACGAATTCATCATAAATTTTAACTTTGCATAATACAGGAATCAAAGCGCTACGTACTTTACCCAAACTAAAGTCAAGAAAGTTTGATTTTTTTTATATTATTAAGGCAAATTCAGGAGATACCTTATGATGCAAAGTACAGCATGACGAAGGTGATAGGGAAAGAAATTAAGGAACGTGAGGAGAGTGTCAGAGGTGCTGATGTATGTCAGCCTTAAGCTATCGCAGATTGTATATCGAAGTAAAACAGAAGATGGTAGAGTGTTCCACATTCGCACAGTTCGGGATAAAAAAGCATCACAGAATTTTACTCTCCGGCCGGAAATTTTATGGTTATAAGGATGTGTGCGATCCGCAATGCGAGTATTGCATGCAGGAATTATCCTACAAGGGATCAGACCAGCGATAAAGGAATAAAAGACATCCATCATTGCGGAGGTGTTCGAGTGAGTCGATATTACAAGTTATTGCTACATTTCCAGTGAGATTGACGGCTATTTATTGGACAATATCCAATGAAGGTAAGACGCTGCGACCAGCCCCGGCCCAGATATGGAAAATGTATTAAATTCTAGGTGTGGACTAATAGAGGAGCGCTCCATTCGATGGGCTGAAATATTTCTTACATCTTTTTAAAAAATCCAATACACATCGATATTTCTTTGGAAATAGATAAGATGTGATCTGTCCAGCTTAACCTATTGGAAATTTTAGTGCCAAGAATGGATAATGATGCTGTGTCGTAAATCGGTGCTCCATAAAAAGAAATGGGAGTGAAAAGTTATGATACTGCTTCAAAAAGATGGGACAGGATATGACCGAGGATATGATAAAGGTCGTTATTCATTGATCTAATCATTCAATCTAGTTGGTACTTTATGATTCCCAATTTGTTGAAGAAATCTTCTTGGTGTCAGAATCTCTCACGCGAGACTTTATAGTGTAGATAACTTTGAGGAGTGTTACTACAAACTAAGTGCTACGATCCTATTACAATATAATAACATTCATTGACATTACAGTATTACACGCGTCTAATAGGGTGATTAGGGTGATTAGGTGCATTTGAGCGTAACAATTCCCTTTGCGAATGATTAAGGTTCTCTGGCCAATATAAAAATGCACTCGATTCCCACTGATTGGGTACCGGAGTAAAATAAACTCCTTTCTTTTCCTTTCTTGCTACCACTTTAAAAAAATCCATCTTACAAACTTCCATCTACGCCCATATTCGTAATAAACTTTTGACAGCTTTACTTGGCCGTTTTATTGTCACACTTTTGTGGCGGGGACTTTAAGGTCCCGATATATACAATAAAGTTCCGTTTCGGGATGATGAAATGGCATTCTGGAACTATAAGGTTCTTCATTTGGAGCTTTAAAGTAGCTGTCTCCTCAAACTAGCAAATCATGGTTCCTGATACGAAAATTTTTGAGCCACGACCATACAGTGGCTATATTTAGTGAATGGGACAATAAGGTGGTCTTTTTTCATGGAAGACATTTTTTAACATGAAATGTCCTTTTTGTCCCTTTTGTCATTATATTCGGGATAAATTGGAAGCATTAGATTAGAATAACTAAAAAATGCTTAAGGGAAAATTTAAAAAGATATATTTTGCAGTTTTTTTAGATTTTTTGGTCATTGATTTTTGGGAATTTTACCACAAATGTTTTGTAGCTAAATATTAATTTTGAAATAAAAAGTTTTATATTTGATTTTATGTACGGGGCGTTGTACTTTTTCGAGGTATCGGCCTTACGTTTGACCACAAATTCCTTCCGCATCAATTTTCTCTATACAGATATCGACTAATTTTACTTTAATCAAAGTACATAAGTACATATTTTAATATCTAGTATTTAAAAAGTAAATGAAACTTTCTGCTTGAAAGCTTAAATCAACTATCATTTATATGTATCAGTATTTATGTATATTATCATTTAATAAAAAATTTATTTGGTAAAAAAGTCTTCGTGGCGTGCTTGGGACGATACTGAAAGGTATCGGGCAAGTTATCGCAATGTTCCTGCGTTAGTTCTAGTCACGAAGCAGACATGAAAATCACCACCTGAAAATCATTCCCTATTTTGTAACCGGGCATGTATCCGGTAAGTGCCCGCTACGTTCCTAATCCAAGTCATTGCCGCTAAATGGTTGTACATATCGTACCAGCTACGTACCCGGGAC
Source organism: Dioctria rufipes (assembly GCA_963924295.1). Lineage (NCBI taxonomy): Eukaryota > Metazoa > Arthropoda > Insecta > Diptera > Asilidae > Dioctria > Dioctria rufipes. The sequence continues at coordinate 341,292,006 of OZ002740.1, read as the reverse complement.
GTAAAATGCTGCTTGGGCAGTCTTGTAGACTTGTTTCAGTTCTGAACATGGATGCAGTTGATAGGTGCGAAAAACAAAACCTTTGGCTTTTATTACTTCATTGAACTTATCGTTAAACCAAGACCAATTTTACTGTTGTTGAGACCTGCTCTACGAATAAGGAATGTATTCGTATGCATGCCAGGACTATGTATGTCACTAAGTTGTAATGTGCATTCATCAACATCCCTCGAAGAAAAACGGACCGACCAATCTATATCACAGTCAGCATTTAGATTTATAAAAATCTTGATAAGTCCTGAGGGCGAGAGTACTATCAAGTAAAGTATCGATATCAGTGAATTATCGATATCAATAGTAACCGAGTACAAATATACTCGGTATCGTAATCAAAGTTCGATGCTATCGATACTTTTAGGGTACCGCTAGCTAACTGTACGTACGAAATATACTCATACGCTGCCAAAGGTGGATCTAGACATTTGGGGGGGGGGGGGGCGATCGCCCCATATAACCGCTCTTGCCATCAATTGTGGACCGCTCTCTATAGCTACATATTTTCGTTTCAGCATGAAAATTTCATTAGCAGTCAAATATCGCCGGAGTTCTTTTATTTATATAATAAAGGTTTTTGATACCGTAAGCATAGTAAAATATAATCCCGCATAAAATAGACATTATACACTTCTTGTTTGTCTTACTGCTCTTAGGGATTACACCGGTATTAAAAGATAAATTAACAAATAAAAAAGCTAGAATATTGGTCTTAGACCAATTTTTATGATACCTTAGATGAATACCCGTATGTAATTTCGTATATATTTCTCGAACGGTTCGACGGACAGTAAAAATGATTATAACAAATTTCATAGGATTTCATATTTTGAAGAACTTCTCAATAGAAGAAAAACATCTAAGCCTTATCGTTATCATAATATAGGTAAAAATCCGAATTACGTTATGGCAACACCAAGAAAGGATTTCCCGATTTAGCCTGTTTATGAAATTGCAGTTACTAATTTTATGACAATGCTGTGTAAAAAATTTCAGCTCTCGCGTTTCCAGGCAGTTTTTAAAAATAATAGTGAAAAGCCAAGAAGGAGTTGCCGATTCCAATTTTTCATTCCCTAAAAACCTTGTCCAAAAAATACGAAGACAAAAAAAAAGAATAGCCAAATCGGTCGATTCGTTCTCAAGTTATGATGTAACAAACATGCGGCAATTGATTTTATTTATATAGATTTTGGAGAGAAGTTAATAAAAAAATGTTATCTCCTAAACTAAGAGTTGATCATCCGCAAATTTTTGATATGATATCTAGTAATGTTGGAGCATTTCAAAAATAATATTTTTTAGGGGTCTTTATCTTTCGGTGGGGGTCAAAAATCTAAAATTAATAGAAATTTAGTTATTCCTTCAATTTTTTTTGTTTTTTTGTTTTTTTTTTTTTTTAAAGCCCCATTTCATACCAATAATTTAACATAACGCACAGAAGAATCCAGTAACCCGATCCCAAGTAATCAGCAAATTAAAAACATGAATACAGTGAAAACCTTCAATTTTAAATTACCCTGTATCCAAGACCTCAGATCATCAGACTACACACAAAAATATGGGTCGAATATGTTTTAATACTTAATTAATTCTCAAAATTCAATCGGAAAGGGATCGAGTCTGAAAATTGATGATTTTGATCATTTTCGTATTGAACTGCTGCATATGTATGTATATATTAGCCTTTTGGGGAAGTTGAAGTGGATTCTCTTTAATTTCTAGAAACATTAATCGGACAGTAAAAATGGTTATAACCAGTTTTAGAGCTTTCGGCATTCAGGAGAACTTTTCAGTGGATTAAAAATATGTGGATGAGACAGACCGTTTTCCCAGTATACGTAAAAATTTTTAATTATTGTATGGCATTTTCACGAAGGAGTTGCTTGATTTAGTCCATTTTTCAAATTATATACAAAATACTTTAAAGATATCCGCTTATAAAATTTCGGCACTTGACGTCAACCCATATTCAATCAGTGTCCAAATATATAGTGAATATATGTGAATGTTTACAAATATGTGGCCTGATTTATCCTATTTTCGAACTTAGAACTAAACCTTTATTAAAATGGCCATGTACAAAATTTCAGAGTTTAAGTAAATGCATTCTTGAGTTATCGTGCAGACGTAATATTCTAACCTTTTCAGCTGGCATTAACCAGAATCGATGAAAGGGCTCAAATGTTGAAATTACAATTTATTTATGCTTTCAATGAAGAAATAATTTATTTATATTTTTAGAGCTTAATTTTAAAGCTTTGTAATACAGTAATAAACTAAACCTACGTATAAAGATATTGATCAAAATTGAATAAATAAACCTAACGTAAAAACAATAACATGAAGAGCATAGCGACAAGCTGGCACAAAAAATTTATTCGCTACAAATGATGCTGAAATAATGACGCCGAGTTGCTTAGCAACAAAATTCTGAAGAGCTTTCTATCAGGGGGCCATCAGCTCGTTTTCAAACGAAGCTTTTGGTTAATGTTTTTAACGGAGGCTTTAAATATAAGGCCTAACCACAATGTGCATAAGCTTGCATATGCAAGCCTTGAAAATATCACGAATGCTTCATTATGCATCACTAACATTTGTATAGTATTTACACAAACTGTCAAATTTGCTTATGCAAAGTACGATCATGAGCGTACAGACAGAAGTTGACGAAAGGAATTAAAACTTGACGAACGGCTTCTCATACCTATTGTGGGTTGTTATTATGAAAAGCAATTACTCGTGTCTTTGCATATGCTAGCATAAGCACATTGTGGTTAGGCCTATACTCTGATGGCATAAAGGTCGCTTGCATTTCGTTCAAACACCATAATTTCCTGGGCTGGACAGCAATTTCTTGCAAACTAAATGGTTAAAGAAATTTTCGGGGAATGCTAATTAGGTAGGGTTAATATATGTATAAAATTAAATCAAATATTTGCAGGAAAACTGAATCTTAGATTAATTACCCCAGCTATGATAATTTTCCCAACATACTACTTTTCATCAAAATACCCGGCTTTTGTGAACTTTCGACCACAAAAAACTGCACAAATTTTGCTTGTACTGAAAATTCCTTGCTTGTATAATTTTAAATTTGTTGAGAATAATTTATGACCAAAAAAGAAAAATATAATAAATAAAAAACTATCTAGATTTTTACATTTAATTAAATATTAAAATTATATTACATTTGTATATAAATTTTAAAATTTTCATGGTACACAAAGAAAGCAAACTCAAAGCAAAGTAATTTAATTAAGTATTTTGATAAAGATTAGGAGTTCCAAAATTCATTTTTATTCACTGTAAATGTTAAAACTGAAACTGCCCAGGGGCAAGATTCCGTAACTGTGAAAAATTTGCCAGTGCACAGGATTTAACAAACTCATCGTGAGAGAAAATATACACTTAAAAGCTGAATGAAAATTTGTCTGTGCTGAATATTGTTTGGGTGAGAAAATAGTCTTTTTGAAGAAGTTAAGTTCAGTTATAAAAAATGAATTACATGAATTCGCTAGTATTAAGGCGACTACGGCTTAGAAAAAGGTAAAATAAATAATATAACAAACAATGTTGAAAATAACGTTTGACAACTCACAGGTACCGCTTCAAAATTCACGTCCTAAATGGCGGAGAGAAAATATCAGTTATAAAGTGTACAAAATGTTAACAGAAAAACTCATATCCTTTTTTGCGGAATCGAACCAAGGTAGTGTATACAAAATTTTGTGTGCACGCGTAAACTAATAGTAGCTGAATCCGGCCACAGATTTTGTTTTCTTTGTATACTTTGAAAATTTTAAAATTTATGCACAAATGTAATATAATTTTAATATTTAGATTTAGAAGATTTGAAAAGGTTTGTTTTGGTATTTGCCATTTGATTTTATTAGAGTAGAAATTTTGAGTTAATAGAACTCTTGGATAGAGGAAGGGAGTGCATATTTTTATTACAAAAAAACATAAGGAAGCTGTCGAATAAAAATATCTAACTCCTTACATCCATTATAAGGTAAAATATTTCGAGGCCTATGTATGGTATGGCAATAAATATTATAAGTTTATAAGTCAAAGAATTTCTGTGAAGTTGTGTGTTTGTCACTAGCTGGCAAGCTTAATCTCTATTGACATGGCCGATATATTTACGTGAATATAAGTCAGTACACGTAATTGATTAATCCTTTTTACCCCACCATCGAGTTAATTTGCAACTGAATCGGATTACGTGAGGAATCCAGATCCAGTACCAAATATATATACTTAAGTATGTACCAATATATCTATACATATATAGTTTTGGTTAGCTTCTGCTTGACATATGAAAGGAAACTCTAATATTGCACTAGACGAGAAAAGTTAATTAGTTCTAAGCCATGAACAATTACACCTTGAACAAATCTCTGCCAACAAAGAAATGATTAGAACCACACGGCATGATCCCAATACGAAGTCGGTTAACTGCTATTAACTGTACGAATAAACCCAATCTTCCTAATCTTTCCACATTGGGGTAGGAAGAGCATGTCATATATGTACGTGACGCCAAATCCCAAAAGTGCTTTGGTTTTTCTATGCATGTGTGTGGATTATTTTCCATTCGTGCCTATATAATGCTAAACAAATGGGAAAAATCTTTTCCACAGGAAATATTTAGTACAGTGAAGGGAAAATGGAGAAAATTAATTATTCGTTGTGGTTGTAAGCTCCCCAGACTGTGTCCAGATTTAGAAGATATTTCCTCGTTTTTCATGCATTTTTGTTCCAGAAATTCATATGAAATGGGACATGCTTCGTATTTATGAAAGACATTTTTTTTTAAATTAAATTTTTATTTTTAATTTATATGCAAATTTTGTTGCATATGTTATGTTAATATATCTTTAAAGTCAGTGAATATGGCCATTATAGGTACGAGTGCAAATGACCAATCCATCAACATTATATATAATAAACATAAAAATAAACAAAGAATAGAGAACATATCGGTTATAGTTCAACTTGAAAGGAATGCGAGAATCGTTTAAGAGATAAACCCCATTAAAAGTCTTCCATCAAAATGTCTAAGGAAGATGAAGTACCTACATAATCGACGCCATCAATCACTGGGATAATGTGAGAAAACAGTTTTTATACAAAAAGAAAACAGGATTATATCCTTTTGATGCGAAAATTCAATGACCTCCACCACCACCACAGGATTATCCAAATCAAATTGTGGTAAACCGCTGTGTTAGAATCATGTTTCTACACAACAGAGAGAATAATTTTGAGAATTTAATTTAAATCAAATCTTGAAAATGGTAGGGAATAATATCGAAGGATTTCAGATCAACAAATTTGTGTATATATTTCAAAGTAAACGGATAATTTCAAAAACAAAGTCGATGTCAAAGTCAAGTCCTATGAAACTTAACCTAAGATTTAGATGTACAAGTGGTTTTATTGCGGCCACATCGAAGGAGTTATTTCGACAAATTCCAGTATTTTCTTCAATGATTAGGACATTACTTCTAATGCCCTCAGGATAATAAGTCTGAGTTTTCTATGTTCTAATTCACAGTTACAAAGAAGGTGCTCTGCAGTTTTCTTTTCGTCTTCAAATAATCTGCATATGATGTCTGTAGAGAATTTTATGACATGCAGAAGCTTATTCAGCCGACAGTGACCGGTCAGTAGGCCGGTGATACACCTGGTTTGATCCCGGTTAAATTATAGAAATTCGGCAGAATTTTTTGTTTGAAGTGATTTTTCAGAAATAGCTTTGATTGTTTGCAACTCTTACGTTCCATTCAGTGGAATTTGGATTGAGTTGATAGCTTCTCCAATAATCTGGCTGTCGTGGTAGGCATACCGCAGAAGAGTATTCGATTCGTGAAGCGCCTATCCCTTTGCCAGCTGGTCTGCTTTGTCGTTACCGGCAATGTTGCTATGCTCGGATATTCAAATTAAAGTGACTATGCTTAAGGGCGTTAATGTTATTAGGTTAATATCCGATTTTGTCTAGTTGAATTCTATTGTAAAGTCATAAGTTTTGTTTGTACACAATAGTTTCGGGGGATTTCACTCATGGTCTCTCAATTGAAGCTCCGATATTCGCTGCACACGCTCATGCAAATCAAATGACTGGGATATGTACAAGTCGCAGGATTTGATTGAGCATGTTTGGTGGTATTTATTGTTTTAAATAAAATTGTTTTTATAACAATTCTGGTTTTAGTTCCAGGCTATAAACTACATATACAGGGTTGGCCAAAAGTCACGCCTGGGTGTAAAAATTAAACAACTTTTTTGTTTATTATTATTTTTTATTTTTATTTTTTCTAAAATATAATATAAACTTTGCATGATTCAAATACTAATTATGAAAAATAATGTCAGATAGATGACCACTATTTTCATCAACGCACAATTTGGCTCTTAAACGGGCGTTTTGCATAACAGCACGCAAAGTATCAGGCTCTATTGCCCTGATCTCGGCTTCAATGTTGTGCTTTAGCTGCTCTATATTTTGAGGCTTGTTCTGATGTGTGTTCTGATGAACGTGCTGGCCAATTGAATCCTGAATTTCTTGACATAATTCAGTCATCAAAAATTTCGCTTGAAGAGTCATTGTGTCACGGGCCGTATGTGCTGTTGCTCCATCCTGCTGGAACCAATTGTTGGCTGCCACAGGCCGTATAAAATTATTAATCATCGTACGATACCTGTCCCCATTCACCGTCACTGCATTACCAACTTCATTCTCAAAGAAGTAGGGCCCTATAACCATTTGTGATGTCACTCCACACCATACTGTTCACTTGAGCGAGTGCAATTGGCGCTGCTGAATAACTCTGAGGTTTACAGTACCCCAAAATCGCATATTTTGCTTATTCACATATCCATTAAGATGGAAATGTGCTTCATCACTCATTATAAAATTGTTAAGAAACTCGTTATTTTCTTCGCACAACTCTAAGAAGCGTGTTGCCCAAATTATTCGTTGCTGGTAGTCAATTGGTAAAAGTTGTTGGGCCAATTGGACCTTGTATGGATGCATGTGTAAATGCGGAGATAAAATCCGCCGAGTGATGTTCTAGACATGCTCACTTGTCCAGAATGTCTTCACGTTGACGTTTCTGGATATTCTTCAACACTGTCCCGTACACGATCAATGTTCACCTGGTTCTGCACTATTCTCGGTCTTCCTGTACGTCGCAAGTCTGACACTGAGCCTTGTTGTCGGAACCGTGCAATTAAACGATTAATTGCGGCTTGGCTAGGTGCATTTCTGATGTTGAAATAATTTCGATAGGCTCGTTGCGTCAATAAAATTGAATGCCAATTGGAAATGTAAAATTCTACCACTTGGGTCCGTTGCTCGTTCTTGTAATTTTGCATTTTGGTGTAACAAGGTTCGATGAATAAAATCTGAAAATAAAAATAAAAAATAAAATTTAACAAGAAAGCTCTGGATGACGGTTGTATCAGTATCTTGGCCCTACTGGAATTTTACAGGGTTTTCGACTGCGTCAATCACATGATGCTTCTGCAGAAATTATCTACTCCTTTTGGGTTCTCCTCTACGGCTGTTCAGTTAATTCAAAGTTTCTTGTCAGACAGATATCAACATGTAAATGTACACTCAAAGAAAAGTTGTATAGATTCTCGTAGGTGCAATAACTACATTATAGTTATCCCAAAATTCCATAGAAAGTAGGTAAAAATCTTATTATTTAGCTGTTACATCTATTTTATAGTTTTATGTTGATGAGACAACTATAATAAAGTAGATGCATAATATCTTTTGCAATGTAATCTTGTAGCGGGGATAGAGAAAATGCTTGTGACTATATTTGATAGTTATTACCACTTTCAATTTATATAAAGTTAGACGAGGCAATTAAAATATTCAACAATATAGTTGCGCTTTGTAAAAGATGATCTGTAATGGAACTTTCTATATAACATACTTGGACTTAAAAAACTTTTAGAAAAAAATAAAATAAAATAAAATTTGTGCGTGCATATGTCAATGAAGGGCTATACCTCTTGGATTTGGATTGGACTTTTATATATTGTGATACAGTTTGATGTGTTGAATATGGATATATAGTTACATAAAATTTGTCACCAATATTTCTTAGAGGACAAAAGTCTTATAGTTGGGACTAATCCAAAATACATAAAAAATTATTCCACGTCTACTACGCTCTCAGCAGCTAAAAACATACGTGTAAGCAACTATATTCATGGTTCTTTGTGAATATAATAGGTATTTAAGTATAGCTGCTAGCAAATATTATATAGTTACTGATAAGCATAATTATAGCTACATTAATAAAATTAATTTAGAAGTCATATCAGCGTATTGATTGGAGTCGGATCATTATAAAGTTAAATGTAAAAGTAAAAAAACTCATTTTAGTAATTAAATTCTTGTAAACTGGTATGTAAGAATTTTCCAAATTATTGAAGTAAAGTGATATATTGCAAATAAAATTGTTTTTTTCATACATATGTACCTATGTACATAGCACACAATATTTCCTAGCATTACGTGAAAAGATGGATATAAACTTGTAAATAAAATTAGCTTAATTCTTTATTGTAAACAATTTAATTTAATTTTTGTAGTAAATAAATATGAAAAATAATCAGTTTTTCGGTTTTAAGGACAGCAGAAATAAATCTTTACAAAATATTCTATCATTCATCAATCAAGAAGCTACTGGTAACCATATTAATTAACTATATCAAAATTCGTATAATAGTTTTTGTTCAATAGGAGTAATGAAACAAATGTGGGTCTCTCATTACTGCTCTATGTTTTAAATAATTCTCAGGAAAAAGAGAACACCACCTATTATAGCCCCGATAACAAATGAAGTACAGGAGTCTTTTTCATAATAAGGTAAAAAGCGTTCATTATTTAATTTAAAGATAAATTAAAAATTTTCGAATACTAATCTAATATTATATGTAATCCGCAGACTGACCAAGAAGTTGATAACTATGATCTGTGAATTTGAGAAAAGTCCAAAGGAAAAAAATTCAATTCAACCAAAACTGATATTAATTGATTCTTAATTATATTTAACAGTTGAAAAGAAATTATTATATCACTTTAAAAAAATTACAAAGTTTTTGAAAATATTTTTATCAATTAAAATAATCTCTAGCAGTCATGTTTTTAATTACCTAGTAATTAAATTCTGCCAGTGATGAATATTTTTAATTACGAGGTAAATAAAATATGATTGCTAGATCCTAATTTTATAGTTATGATGTCTAAAATAAGAGACGGAAGCTACTACAATAAATGAATGCTAGTATAAAAGTAGTTGGTAATGACTTTACTTTAGCCACAATCAACTTTAAAACAGTTGATTACAACTATATGTATTTATAACTAAACACAACTGCATAATAGTCGCTACCAACAGAATAATTAGTGGCAGACTTTAACAATGTAGATTTGACATCAAATTTATTTTGTCGGTCGAAACTATATTGTTGTCAATATATGTATAGTCGTGAAATCTAAAAGCGTTGTAACAAATATAGTTATGAAAACTATGAACCATGTAATAGCGTATAGATTTTACAACTATATGCTAATAGTCTAGGTGTCTACCTTTTATAGCTGTTTGAAATTATAGTCGTGGCATATAGATTATTCTTTCAGTGTAAACAATACTTTTTCAGGCCTCGTTTCACTATCTTTTGGTGTTCCGCAGGAATTTATATTGGGATGACGTATAGATTTACTTCAGCAGACCTGTTGGTCTGATTGAGGATTGCTTTGCTCGAGTAAATAGTAAGCTAAATAAGATACATCAAAGGTCACAATCCAACCATCTGACTCTCAATCCAAGTAAATTTCACTACATTATTAACAATAACAACAAGCTGAATATTACTAAATTCGCCGACATTTTATTTAACGATTCTCCTCTATATTTGGTAGGATCTATTAAAAATCTAGGTATAACTATAAATTCATCTCTGAAATGGTGCGATCATGTTAGTTCAATCCTTGGTATGATACACGGAGGACTCAGGCAACTGTGGCTAACCACCGCGTTCTTGTCTAGAAACATACCGTCAAAATTGGTGAAAACTCTTCTGATACCACATTTTACATTTGGAAATGTGATATATCCGAAATTGGACAGTACTTGCTCCCGTAAATTTAACATCGGCCTCGAAGGTTTGACCACGTCTCTCCTTTCAATTATCGTTTGCTCGGCTACTCCATATTTAAATATCTTGAATTGAATTTACTGATTTTTCTATATGATCTGCTAAAATCAAATACCCCAAGCTATTTGTTTTCACATATAAAAAACCTACGTTCTGCTAGTAACTCAAATATTCTCTTGCCTCGTTTCCGTACAGCTGCTTATGAATGTTTTATACTTTGTTCAGGCTACTGGATTGTGGAAGAGTTTACCAATAAATATTCAAAACGCTGCGCTGGTTCCCTGCCCATGCTCAAGAGGTTATTCAAGGATCGCTTCATAGTTCTTCCTTCGGTTGGCATAAATTAAATTAAATTTGGTTTGATTTTTATTTCATTTTACTTACTCTGTCATGACGTATTCTTTACTTTATATAGTTTTTCATGTAATTCGTGTGGTTATTATTAATTTTTTTCTCTTTCTTTTTTTTAGTCTACTTTGAATAGTTACCCTTCTTATTTTGTATTTAGGTTTAGCTTTTTTTTTTGAATGCGCAGTCCTCTAATTTAGTTGTACGAATAGAAGGTTGTAGATCTTGTGCACTCATGATTTTTTTGAATATATATTATTCTTAACGCAGTATGGCGGACTCATCAAGATAGCGGATTAGCTTTTTCATCACAAACCCTCTGATTTGGGTATCAAATGAAAGAGCTGTTCGATTAGAATACGACGACATATGTGATGTCATTCTAAGTCCAATATGGTGGACTTTAGTAGAGATGGCGCCCACAAGACTAATCCAATAGCAAAGCAGGTTTCTGCCAAATTTAGCTATGGTACAGTTGAACAGAGAATACTACCAAAAGTCTTATTATGGGCATCTACTGTATACAGGGGCGCACTGAGAGGGGGACGAACGGGACCGGTCCCCCTACAGAATGTCAGTTTTCTGAACATAATTTACAAATTACGTATAAAATGTGGTCTGTATATTATTACAAAGAACGATAAAATAAAATAAAACCTTTTAATCTACAATAGCAGTCCTTAAGTGCTCAGATGGGTACAGGACGCGACTTTAAAGCCCTATTTTTCTGACTTGTTAGGACTTGGGACACCTATGGTTGCCCCCCCCCCCAAAAACCCAAATCCTGGGTGCGTTACTGACTGTATATGTACACAAAATGGAAGGTAGTTCTGTACTCCACGCTGTCGTATTCTTGGGATATTAGCTATTCGCAGAATGCCAAACATTGTCCCTCTTGGCAGAGTAAGCATGCTCGATGGACGTCGCATTGAAAAATTCGACTGCACAAAATCACTGGAAAGAAGCAATGGCATTAGTAGAAATGGATCGTATACAACAATATCGAAGTGACCGACTAAACACTAAAAAATTAAATTATGTAAAAAAACATCAAAAAAAAATTTGTGCGTCTCAGATAAGGCTGAAAGTTTTTCCTTCATACACCTTAAAAATTTTTAATTCATACATCTGGAAACTTAAAGCATTGGGGGCGGTCAAGGTGACTGTGCAATAGTTTCCAAATGAATGAATTCAAAAATGTTAAGACACAGATGATAACATAACAAATTAACTGAATGAATCAGGATCTTGACTAATGACATACAAAGAGATAAAGGTAATAATTTCTAACAGTTATCAACAAAATTTATCTACTGCGCCTATTTACCTTACTATATCCATTTAGCATGAAATTCTTGTATAATTACGGTTATGCATATTCACTGAGCATTAACTATACTCACACTTATATCTTGTATAAAATTTCTGAATGTAAATACCCAAGAGAAGTAAGTAAGTAAGTAAGTAAGTAAGTAAGTAAGTGAATTTAATTTTAAAAGTCATATAATTATACTATAAGTCTCCTTTTCCTTATCTTCTGCATTAGTTTACGAATTTAATAAGTAATCTTAACAAATTCAAGAATTTTTCTCTTAAATATCCTAAAATTATTCTCAAGTTTTACATCTAAAGGTAACTTATTGAATATTTGAAAGCCCTTATATACTAAACTATTCTGCGATGAATTATCTCTATACAGTGGCAGCCTAAAATCATTAGCATTTCTTAATCCGTAAGGTTGTAAGTCTCCAACATAATTCATTAATTTACTTAAATAGCTCGGCATATCACCCGACTTAATTCTAAATATAAAAATTAATAAATTCATAATAATTCGTTGCTTTACACTCAACCAACACAAAGAATTTAACATAAATATGATAGATGTGTATCTATTGCACTTTAAGATGGCTCTCATTGCCCTATTTTGAAGTCTCTGTAGTCTTACAAAAGAGTTATTATCGCACATAAACATGACTGTTGAACAATATTCAAAGTGGGGCTTAATTAGTATGTTATATACATTAATTGAACTTAGTAAGTCTATTCTATTTCTTATTCTTCGAAAGTACCCTATTTTCTTTGCTATGTAATCTATATGTTTTTTAAATTTCAGTTCCTTATCAACAATAATGCCTAAATACTTGATTTCATCAACTTGTTCAATTTGTCCATTATCCATTCTTAAATCCAGGTCAAAATTATACTTAAATATCATACACTTAGTTTTACGCACATTAACTTTTAATTTGTTTGATTTAAACCAATATTCTAGTCTCTTTAAATCTTCCTGTATTTCGCACCGACATTGTTCTGTGTCTTTCCCTGTCACATATATAAGTGCATCATCCGCAAAAAGAACAATTTTTGAATTTCTTAATACTTTGGCTATGTCGTTGATATATATGTATAATATCCCTTAATCCTTTCCCTATCTCCTTCCTGCCACGCTGTGCTTTGCATCATAGGGTATCCCCTGAGCTTGGCTTAATAATATAAAAAAAAAAAAAAAAAAAAAAAAAATAATAAACAGAAGAGGTCCAAGAATAGTTCCTTGTGGAACACCAAACGATGTCATTGTAGAATCAGATAATACATTATTCACCGAAGTCCTTTGTGTCCTGTTTTCCAAATATGTTTCAAACCACTTCAATTCTGTATTTCGAATGCCGTAATTTTTCAACTTCCGTATTAATATACTGCTATCTATGGTTTCAAATGCTCTTTTTAGATCCAAGAAGACTGCAATGACTCTATTTTTTTCAGCTAACTCTTCTTTTCAATTCACTATGACTTGGTTTAATGCAGTTTCACATGAGTGTCGCTTTCTAAACCCTGACTGATTCTCCAAAAAAAGATCATTTTTATCGAAATAGCTTTCAAGTTGTTTATGCGCTATTTTTTCTAATACTTTTTCGCAAGTAGGTAATGCATTTATTGGTCTATAATCTTCACAGTTATCAGACCCTCTAACCTTTTCGATTGGCGTGACACGAGACTCCTTCCAAATATTAGGAAAACATCCAGTACTTAATGAACGATTTACGAGACGCTCGAAAATTGGACCTAGTACTTCAAATGCGCCAGTAGCATTTTTGCACTTATAAAATTAAATCCCTTTTTTGATTAATTGTTTTTAGAACTTCTCTAATTTCACACTGATTCACTGATTTAAATTCAAATTGAGAGTTTTTTTCTTTTACTAAATTCACAAAGGGAACATTGTCTATGGACAAATTAATCTCCTTAATACTATTAACAAAATATTTATTAAATTCATTTGCAATAACTCTTTCATCAGTCACACAAACATTATTAAAGTTGATACTCCTTTTTATAGCATTTCTGTTTTCAGTTAATACATACTTCTTGATAGTTCTCCACATAGACTACTGATTTGTACTTAAATTAATTTTATTTTTTATATATTTATTTTTAGCTCTATCTAATTCCCTTTTATATCTGTTTCGTTCCACTCCATATGATTTCCAATCACTTTCATCATTAGTGTATAGCGCCCTTTGGTGCTTTATTATTTTATCTTTTTTTAGTTGCCTTAATCGATTATTATACCATTCTAATAAATTGTAGTTACTAATTTTATTACTCACGTAGCCTTTTATTATTTTTAAAAGTTCACTTGATATGATATTCGCAATGTCGTTAGTCTCAGTCAGATCATATACATTCATTAATGCACTATTATTAATATATCTAATAATTGATGTTTTTTTGTACTTTAAATAAGATATTTGATTTATACTTGTTTTAGATCTTCTGCTAACCTTGACCTTTATATTCAATACAATAGTTTCGTGGTCAGAAATTTTTAGTTCAGTATTTATGTCAGCTTCCACCTGATTAGAATTCGTTATCACATAGTCGAGCAACGTTTTGGAGTTCCGCGTAACTCTGGTAGGCTTGTTCACAATTTGTTTGCAATTGTTGTCGTAAGTAATAATTCTCTCCAACTCTTTTTTATATGTATTACTATCATTAAGCCAATCGATATTAAAATCTCCCGCTATTACAAAATCAGTCGCAACATCCCCTATAATGTCCAACCATTCCTGAAAGTAGTCACAGAATTCTCTTGCAGATGCCCTTGGCGAGTTATATACCGTAGCCAGTATAAGTGAATAATTATCAATATAAACATTAACAGCTAACCACCAATATTCCTTCCTAATATCAACTTTTTGCAATACTTTAAATTGAAAATATTTTTTTATATATATACAAACACCGCCTGTGTGCCGAGAAGAACTGTCACAACGAATTATATTATAGTCCATTAAATTAACTTCATTGTCATCTATATTTTCAGTTAAATGAGTTTCAGTCAGTATTATTACATCAAAATCCATCGTATTAATCATTGTTTCGAGTATATTGAAATTGCTCGTTAGTCCCTGCACATTCAAACATATGCATGATACATGCCGTAATTGCTAGTATGGTAATCTTTTCTTTACACTCTCAATCTTCTTGTTAAACACAGGACATTTACTGTCTCGACAATCGTGGTTAGAATCCAAGTCTAGGTTAAATTTCTGATTTGCTATTACGCAATTATTGCACTTCAGTTCCGTCGCGTTACATGTTGTTGCGTCATGCTTATCTCCACACTTAGCACAAATTTTTTCATTTTTGCACATTTAATTTCATATGTATGATAACTATACGTTGAAGTAGAATAAAATCACTACCGATGGAACCCAATTAGAAAGTTAAATTTGTAGTTGTATATAATTCATATTACCTAGGGAAATCAAAACTCATTTTCTAATGATATCAGAGATGTCTTGCTCTTAACTATAAAACAACAAGAGAAAATAAATAAAGGAAAAATAAACCAATTTGTAGTCTAATTCGTTTTCCGACCAACCTTTGTTTTCTTTAATTCAATTAGAATCTCAAAGTTAACAAGTTCGCATAGGCACATACGCGCTTCTGTATTCACTGCAATAGAAACCATAAATCTACACAGGAATTTTCAAATTAATTTGTGTTCCTTATTCCTAGTTAAAAGCAAACGAATCTCTCTTCCTCTTCCTAGTATATCAAATAAACCCACTTATAAGTATTCCCCAGAGGCAGAAGCCGGAACCAGGAAATAATTAAATTAAAATTCCTTTGAGGAGAGTAGTACATGTGCACCGATCCGTCAAATCTAACACCAGTAAAATAGTCTGTATAAATTTATGAGTATTGGAATCAAGTGTATAGAAAAAACATGTCACGTCACTTCTAGTTTAGATTGGGCTACCTTTTGATAAAAAAAAAAACCTCTCTAGTAAAGCTACTGAATCGCATCGATTTCCGGTCTAATTCCTACTTTATCCTGCTAAAATTCTGTACGGAACATTAAATAGGAGCATCTCATCGGATGAAATTTCTTGTGATAGATAATCACTTCCAACATACATAAACATACATATATGGGCCTGAGATTGATTTTTTTCTGCTCGGTATACTCTGAAAATTCTAAAGGACCTGAAAAACATTTGTTTGACTTGTTTTGGGTTCTGATATTTGTTTTTTTGGCGTAATGGCATGTTTTCTTTTCCAATCGAGTTGTTTTCCGGATACTTGACAGAAGAAAACTTGAGAGAATTATATCCTTGCCCATGTTCTAACAAAGTATCTATATTGTATATACCCTCTTACTTCATTGGAGGTAGGGGAGACTGGGGCTTGTTGAGACGACATATTTTTCATATTTTTATTACAAATGCTCAGTAGATTTGTGGTAAGAGAAAAGTTTGGATGTTTGACAAAAATTTTTCTATTTGTCTTTACATAAAGTAATTTAAGAAAATATTAGAACTTATTAAGAGCCAAATGGAACTAAAATTATATTCGTCCAGGTAAATTTACAAAAACCACTTAAAACTGAAATTAAAGTTCGATCAAAGTACTTCAATCTTTAAGTGAAAAAATCGTTCACATAGTGACAGATAGAGGTGCGCAGTCTTTTTTTTTTTAGTGTTGTAAGATCACAAGCGAAAATACTCCAAAATACACCAAAATCCGCTGCGTCATCATTAATTGAAAAGCATCATCAAGTGTCGCCATTTTTTGATTTCAAAAATTGTTGTTTCATATAAGATGAATTAAAGAAATCAAAATTTCTTAAAAGGTAAGCACAGGGTGTTTAAGTTAATGATTGCCAAGTTGTGGTAGATGATAGAAGGCTTTAAGAAATGCAAAAAGATATATATATATATATATGATAGGCTAGATTTTTAGGTACATTTTAATTGCACCGTTATTATGGTAATTTTAAAATCCTCCAAGGGTATCAGTCATATTATGTTAACTCTTACCATTATCAAGATAATCAGGATCCAATTAGTGAGATTACGCGTAAATTTGGTCATGAAATTAATTAAAAACGTTTTCTAGTGAACGTGAAGTTATTACACCATTAGAAATTTTGGTATAAATCTTATATCAAAGGGGTATGTATATAAATCCATAAAAATTATCTATGAACTTCATAAATTGCCAATGTATAAAATTTCATAAAGCTTCGGATAACTTTCATCCTCCAATATATGATTCATACAAACTGAATATTCTGTAGGCGTTTAATAGTATAATTATACAATTTATAAATTATATAACGTTTTTTATTGAAAAAATTTGTAAAATATTCGTATAGTTTTTATAGAATTTTTCAAAAGAACTTGCTTAAATATTTGGATTGAATTTATATGTAAACATATGAAAGAGTTTGATAAGATTTTATATAAATTTTTTTAGCATATAAATATTATAATTCGAATAGTTTTGATGTAGGCAAATGTTAAGTAAATAAGATTAATTTTTAGCAATATATCATGTACGTTTTTGGCGTAATGGACCTTTTCAGAAAAGATACGCAGTTTTGGCAACTCTGAATAACCATTTCCAAATTCCTTCAGCGACTAGATTTCGTAAAGTAAAAAGTGAAAAGTAATGTAAAGTCAAATGTTTTTAAACAAAACATAAACAGTTTTATTAAAAAAGATCATAAAAAAAAACACAGATTCGTATTTGCTTACATACAAGCTTATTTATAAATTGCATTTGCTTAAGATATAATTCTTGTTTTATTTTTATAATCAAATAATGCAAAAATATTCAAAGAATCATTTCCTGGCTTTTCTGTAACTTCAAATGATTTATGAAAATGATCAAAACTAATATTTTTGTATTCTTTACAAAAGAAGTAGAAATTACTTTTGTATTTTAATATATAATTTATTTAATAAGAATTATTTCCCCCTCTGAAAATCGGGATATGATAAATAACCCAGGATGAAAATGGCCAAAAAATATTCAATCTATGATGCTAAATACAACAACTACTTTTTATCGTAATTAATTTTTGTTAATATGTAATAGAAGTTTGATAAAAATTCTTCGGAAACGCAGAATAATCTTCCCATTTTCAATTATATTCCTGTCTAAATTCTTATCTGGTAGATAAGAATTTCTGCTGGTGAGGTAATGCCATAGGTTTACATGGATTAATATAGTTTTTACAATTGGTCATAAGATTTTTGAAATACTGGTGTTTAGACTCATATCTCGTTAATATATGGTGCTTGGGCAACAAACGTGCTTGGAATTCATGTAAAAGTATATGTAAATTACATTCGATTAGAAGCTTTAATTTTGAAATTTACGCTGGTTTTATTTTTCTCGAGAAGACTATTGGAATAATTTGAAGAATTGTCCCTATAAGTTCCCACTTTGGCATCATCGAATCTTTTATTAAATCTCCAAATATAAATGGTAAGTGTATAAGTAAACACCAGTACTGAGAGGCAGAAAGTCCTATATAGTCTTTGGAAATAATCGTAGTAGGTAAAGTATTCATAATTAAATGAATGAATTCTAATATTAATACCCTGATAATTTATTAGTTTTGAACTAACGAGGTAATAAAAGACAATTTAAGAGCGTAAGGAACTATTACTTCCAGAAGATCGTGCATTATGTCAACAGTGGCATTTTGGATTATATTATAATATTTGAACTCGTTTAAAATACAAATATCTTACACACCTTTTGAACAATTACTTGTATTCCTTTGTTTAACATTTTGGTGCAGACTTTCAATAGTTCTCAGCTCATTAGGGTCTTCTTGATATTGATTTTGAATATCACCTTTGGATATTTCACAAAAACGACTGAAATTGTTGGCAGAAAAGCTTCGATGGAATCCCAGTATTGAATTTGCTCCTAAATTATCATGAACAAGACTAGGTAAGGTGACAGTAAAACACATTTAAAGTAAGAATTTTTAAAAAGAGCTGTAATTGTTTTTGAGATAGTTATACAGGGTGTCCCGTATGTGTTCTGGCACCCGAAGGCTACGGATAGGTCATGCTTAGACAAACAAAAAATTTATGGGGTGGGGGATGGTAACGGTTTCCGTGATAACGGGACGTTAAGATATTTGGGTATGTTTTAATAGATTACCCTGTAACTTCTGAAAGTTACAGCCTCTGATGATTATTTAAACTTTGGTAGATAGATATTCGTTGAACCTTTCCAATGGCCTATAGATTTTTACCCTCACCCTTTTCGTTTTGAAGTTATGGCTCAACAAATTGAAAATTTCGAAATTTTTACTCGTTTTTTTTTTATTTAACTACTATTTTTATCAAAAAACACGTGACCAATAACAATTTTTCATATTGAATTTAAAAAGCCCAAAAGCTTGGCTTTAAAATGACCTATCACACTCTGCACCCAAAATGTAACCCTTCTGGGTTTTTTTGCACTTTTTCTTAAGCATCTCCAGCAAAAATCGCTGGAAAAGGTCATTTCCAAAAGATAATTGCCTATTTTCTGGCACTAATTGAACTTTTTCACCCATTTTCGCTGGAGATGCTTAAGAAAACGTGCAAAAAACGCAAAAAGGTTTACATTTTGGGTACAGAGTATGATTATATATCTACGAAACTTTAAATTATCATCATAGGGTGTAACGTCCAAAAGTTACAGGGTGATCTATAAAAACATACCACAAGATCTTAAAGTTCCTTTATCTCGGAAACCGTTACAAAAAAATATTCTCAGAATAGTTATGATAAAATTTCAGTTCTATTGTTTATCAAATCAAGACGTATAAATATGTATCGTCAGTTATCATATATATTGAATTTTTCTTCCTTATATCGCTTTCGCCTGGCAACTAAAGTTTTTTTTTTAATTTTAATCGTACAAGGTGTTTTCCATCGGGCAAAGAAGCATTTTTCATATCCTCCAATTCCTTATCAATATGCGTGTCATTTAATCTTCCAAACCAGTATTGGCAATATTATGCAGAAGATCCTGAAAGTACATGCAAAAATAATTTGTGCCCTTGAAACATAACAGCGAATTCTCCAGCTCAGTAGGTCCGTCAGATTTGAGGCATTGGAAAATATTTACGCAAGCTCCTGCAGCAGCTATTTGTTCCGTACCGTGTATTGCTCGAAGTCACATGGAGCAGGATGCTGCTACATGTAAGCTAGTGTCTATGTGGACTGTGCGGCTTGTTTCGGCTAACCGAACGCCGACAGAGCAGCGCTTCCGGACAGAACGAGTTTGGTGACAAGAAAGAGGAAGAGCAGCGGACTGGCCGTCTGATTTTGATGAAAAAGTGACGAGTTTTTGTGGTTAGAAAAGATTATAAAAGTATCTAAAGGAATGAAAAATAAGTAAATCTTTAAAGCGATCAAGACAGTACTCAAAAGTGAACTATAAAGAAAAAGACCAGTAAAGGAGGATGGCAGAAATAATTTGAGAATATCTGAGGCAGTTGAAAACATGTTCCAGTGGATAATGACTTCCTGCCAAATTATCAGGTTTGAAAAGATGGAATTTTGAACAAGGAAAGCACAAAAATTTGTATTCAGGGTGCTACATATACATAAAACTGACTTGCGATATTGTTGGCAGGTTCCGATAAATTCAAGGAACTCAGTGATTGTCTTTTGAGTCTTAATCGGCGATGCATTACATACCTAACCTCGTAAATATTCAGAATGAATTTTAAATTTCCGAAATAAAGTACACTAGTTGTAGACGTATTAAGCTTACGTTAACTCTGCAAATTTTAGTGTACCATTGAATTAATTGATAGATTTAGGAATAATTTTTTTATGCACCTTACACAATTTTTATACCAAATAGCATATTCTTGACAACAAAGGATATATTATAATTTAGATAGCGGTTCGAAAGCCAAAATTGAAATTAATTTAGACGAATGCTTTAGTGGCCTCTAGTAAAAATTATTCGTTTGAGCCTACGCAATTTGTATGTGAAATACGTAGCAGCGTTTGTAAATGGAAAATTTCATTTTTAGTTTAAGCAACTGTAGAAATCTGTCCTTTTAATTTTGAAAGTTTTTTTATTAAAATGTTTGGAACGGTAGTCCTGTAATTGGCCGTCGTGCCTAGTCTATTTTAACAGAATGTATATTCAACATATATTTGTAAGAAGCTTTTAAGGAAAACGCATCACTAGTTCTCATACTAATATTTGATGAAGTTTCATGTCACTTCCCCTGTAAAGTATCCCCAGAGAAAACTTAGCTAAGTGTTTAATTACAGTGAACCTATATTTAGCTCCAGAAGGCCTTCTCGAGAAACGGAAATATGGTGAGTGAAAAAAATTTCTTGGTTTGCAAAATTTATATTACTTGAAAATTGATATCTCCTTGGGTGTACTATTATTCCTGATATAGTTGAACTTGCATATGTATAATATAGTTTACATAAATATTTGGATAATTCAGAATAATTGAGACAGATCGTCATTTATAATAATCTCTTTATTTGTATACATTGCATTAGTTTGTATGTTTAGTTATAGTAGCACACGTTATGCAATTTCATGTGTCGAGCATATTCCTCATGGCTCATAAAAGTTTAATGTAATAATTGAGTTCTGATTTATAACGTGGTGAAGACCTTAACGTTTATTCTTTCACTCTCCTGGAGCCCTATTGATGTAGGGGTTGAAAAGTTCCGCTCCTCTGCTCTCTTTTCAGGTCAGTACAGGGACACTGAAATAGTTTGCTGCCCTCAGTGTCAAATGGGTGGATGAGGCAAGGCAGCCGAAGGCTCAACATCTATGACCTTCATGTAAGTATGGGTAAGTAGTGTAAAGGTCCCTTCTGGACCGGATGTGTGCGACGGCCTTTGCTCGGCACGACTTTTTGTTTTTTTTTTGTATATGGCTGGTGGCAGAGGCAGGTTCTTCGTGGAACCTCCCCACACTCTCCGACATGCCAGGCGAGCTACCGTGCCGCCCTGCATGTCAACGCTGTCAACCGAGTGATCTGCCAGCTCATGTTGGACTTTACGTCCAAGCCAATTACTCATCATAGTTCCATAGAAACGGGTCTGCTTAAAGCCAAATGCTTCTTGAATGTACGTTGATGGAAATGATATAACTTTTCTTTTTCCACTATCTGTTAGTGATCCCTTTGTTGGTATTGTTGTAGTAAACTATTTTCTTGCAATATACTGTTCCTATTCAAAAGCAATGAAAGCTAACTCTTGATTTCACATATATAATTTCTTGTAACCTCACTTCAGACGTCACGATTAGCCCTGAACCAATTTCTGCATTTATACGCCTTAAAGCACCTGGTGTTTTAGAAGAATGCTTTCATTGAATTGTGGATGATGAATTTTCGGTACTGACCATTTCTAATAATCAATGTATCTACGTATTGAATATATTTGCTCAAAAATCAAAATATGTAAATACCATCTAAATTGAGAAATATCTTAGCCCTAATTTTAAGATAAAAATTTGGCTGCAAGTAATATTGCCTGATATAATCTCTGAAGATCTCAGATTCTATAATAGCATCAACGCAGTTGGTAAAGCAATCGAATTCATCGAATACAATATCCTCAGTTTGAATAGCTGCAATTACGTAAAAATATTGGCAATTAAGATTTTAGGCAATACTGGAGGACAAATCTGGTTACTTTCTTTAAAATCAAAAAAAAACATATCTTACAGTTAAATATAGAGTGAACACAATACGTTTATCGTATGAATAAAAGTCTTTAACACACATTCAAATACTTGTTGAGTGCAGTTGTATATTAAGTGATTTTGAGAAAAACTGGTAAAAACTTAGAAGTCCTTTTGCATGAAATATATTTTAAAATTGAAAAGTAATAGCGGTTACTTTAAGGTATGTTTGACTAAAGGTAAAAAAAATCTCCTATACACTTCTCGTGTCTCTTAATATCACAAAAACAAATTTTCAAACAGTGAGTTTTGCTGCAAAACATAAAATCTAACGAGTTTTGAAAATGTAAGAAATAAAGAGAGCATACTTTGAAAAAAAAAAAACAAAACACATTTTAATCACATAAAATAAAAATACCAATCTAATACCAAAATGTTTTTTCAATAGCTTGTATATATCTTTAAAATCAATCTTTTCTGATTTTAAAGGTAATCCCTTCTCGTTTTCCTCTAACTTCAGTAACGCAAGTTTCTTTCCTTTATTTAACAATGAACGGTACACATCAGTATGTCCGGTGACACGATCATACACACGCGATACACCGTACTAAAAACTGGTTTGCTTAGCACTATTTTAGAACATTTTCGTATTAGACTCGGATAATACGCGAGTGTTTTATAACATATGTATGCGTGTACTCGGTTTGTGTGCGTATAGAACATATGGAAATGATGAATTCTCTTTGCTGTCTCAAGAACGTGTATCAACCGTGTATAAACTACGTGTACCATGGGCTGATACACACTCGATACAAAAACCAGTATTACGTCGTGTCTAGTCTCGAGTGTGTATCATCGTGCGGCACGGGACTATTAGATCTATACGCTATTTCTCCTTTTATGAGTATACTTCCGCGACGAGTTTTTATTAATTTTATTGTTTTGCATAAAAAAAACTTAAAGTGCCACTGAGCAGGTGGCTTCACTATTTCGTTCAAAGCTGATTTCCAATTGTAAACCTTAACGTCATCTCCTAGCTGCTTGACTATTCCATAATTACGGAAAATCTCAAAATATTAATTTGGACATAAAATTAACTCTTTCATCCTTACAATTTTTTCTATATAACCGAATACCCTGTCTGGAGGAAGATAAGACTGACCGACTATGGGATATATTATTTTCACAGAGCTAATGCTTTTAGGTGCCGAATGGAACCATTTAGTGAGCATACCGACTACTGCCATATTTTTATTTTTTGCTGGGCAGCCATCTACATAAAGTTCAATGCTTGTTATGTTTTCAAAAGAAGAATTATTTAAATGAAAATAAATTGCTGATGCAATTTGTTCGGAACTTCGTGGGTATTCGTTTTCCATCCACGTATAAATTGCAACATTGTTTTTGTTCTGCTCAGATCTTGAAGACCCCTCACATACTGTGAAGTTGTATAAATACATTTGTCGGGAGAAGTAGGCTGATTGATCGGGTAGTTTCGGTAATATCAAATATTTTTAACAAGCGAAGCTCAATTTGTACACATTTTCTTCAATAGTTTTAAGTTTATCGTAAAACGCCTTAAACTTTAAACGATCCACTCTAAGTTTTGTCATGTAGTTCATCCTTCTCTGTCCGGAAGTTTGTTGAATACTTAGCCTAAGCTGTATGCACGTTGAGGATGCATCGGTAGATGGGGAGCAAAAGCTAATGTTATAATCATTTACAAAAATGCTCATAAAAAACTGATATTTTACACGAAACCGGTTTTCATTACAATTGTCGTTGTATATATCCCAAAGTTTTCGTGTGCTGCAATCGATAGTCATATACAATCTTTTTGATTTTTCCCTGGTATAATAATGCTATTCAACAACTTGTAGACTTTCAACGAATCCTTTAACATTTTGCCTCCTGCCATTTTATATATTGAAGATCTCCTTCGCTTCTTCTTTCTTTCGGCATCTCACCATTTTGAAAATACTTTCTGCTAACTATTTGAACTCGATCTTTGCTAATGTTCAATATTCCCAAGAAGGCTTTGCAACAAACACGTATAAAATCCTGGTTCCTGGGTACAAAGTATTTAATACTGACAGCCAATCTTTTCTTTTCACTCTTTTTCGACTTTTCCTGCCTGGTATATTTGAGCAGAAAGGCATCTTGGGTGTTTTTTGTTTTGTGTGTAAAAAATGTTTCATAAAATTTTTGTACATCCTCTACACGTAAGAGTTGCACACTTGTATGCCTTCGTGTTGTGTTTGCATTCCGGCATTGTGGATGGTACGTAGGCCATGTATCTAACATTAAGTAATTATTATAATATTAATTTAAAACCGCAAGAACTTATTTTCAACGATTGCTATTTAGGTGTCGTACCTTAATTTTTTCGTCTTTTCATTTTTCCAGTTCTTTTTCTTTACTAATTGTTTAATCCCCTGCCGTCCTCGCACTCAACAATTCTTAATTAATTAATTCTTAATTCGAAGTGCAGCTGCTGCAATTCTTAATTAATTAATTCTTAATTCGAAGTGCAGTTGCTGCACCTACATTGCGGAAACGATGAGAAATGTATATGGTGCTCTGCGGCAATTGTGGATTAGCTCAAGCTCCATGTCAGTGGATTTTTAACTGAAGTTGGCTAAGTCAGTAATTGTACCACATTTTACATATGGCAGTTTAATATTCGGCAAACTTGATTCTGTTTGTCAAAGGAAACTGAAAGTTGCGTTCAATGATGTTACTCGATACATTTACAAGCTCCCTCGTAGCGCTCACATATCAGCGTATGTATCATCTATCCTGGGCACATCCCTTGAGACATATCTAACTAGACGTCATCTTATTTTCTTACAAAAATTAATAATTCATAAAAGCCCAGCTTACTTATATCAGAAACTGCAGTTCTTGCATTCTACCAGAAATCCTCAGCTTCTTATCCCAAGGCTCCAGCAAAAGTTTTTCAAGGTTAATTAATAATTTAAATTTTTGAGGCTGAATGATGCACGCATCTACTAAACAAATTAATTGGACAACTATCTCCATTATTTTTTAGTACTTAGTTTGTATATTTTTAAGTTTTTAGTTTTATTATTATTATTATATACTTTTAGTTTTTTCTTTCTTTTGTTCTCCTCCTCTTGATATTAGTACTGTAATAAGATCTTTTAATCTTGGATATATTGCCAAATAAATTATTATTATTATTAACTATCTTATTTTCCATCTATTTCCGTCAACAGTGTAAATTGCATTTTAGCGCGAAACAATCCATCCATCCTCGGCGCAAGCTCAGCGCAACTGAAGCATCTGACAGAAATGTCTTTATAACTGTAAAAAAAACAGCAGATTTTGCAAGAACACTTGCTCCTGTTTAATATTAACTTAATTAAAATCAAACAGTTTGCTATAAAATAATGTTTTGGAACATAAGCAAAAGTTTTCTACAACGAAAATTACTATGATTTTAAATGCTTTTGAATCAACATTTTTGTCTAATAGATGCCATTCTGTACTAAAAATGCCATGGTATTGCCAACTATTTTTTTTTATTTTGGCATTTAGCGGGTTTTGCAATTGAACTCCTCACTTATACGGGTGTCCCGTATATGGTCTGGCACCCGAAGGCTACGTAAAGGTCATGCTTAGACAAACAAAAAATTGTACGGGTGGGGGAAGGGTAATCGAAACGGTATCCGAAATAACAGGACTTTAAAATAGTTGGGTATGTTTTTATAGATCACCATGTAACTTCTGAACGTTACTTCCTATGATGATGATTAAATTTTGGTAAATTGATAATCGTTGGACCTTTCCAATACTTTACAAAATTTTGCCCTAACCCTTTCAGTTTTGAAGTTATAGCTGAACAAAGTTATAATTTTGGAATTTTTACTCGTTTTTTTTATTTAACCCCTTTTTTTTATCAAAAAACACATCATCAATACCAATTTTTCATATTGAATTTAAAAAGCCCAAATGATTAGCTTTGAATTAATGATCTATCAGACTCTGTTCCCAAAATATAGCCCTTTCTGCGTTTTTTGCATTTTTTCTTAAGCATCTCCAGCGAAAATGGCTGAAAAAGTTCAATAAGTGCCAGAAAGTAGGCAATTATATTTTGGAAATGACATTCTTGAGCCATTTTCGCTGGAGATGCTTAAGATAAAATGTAAAAAACGCAGAAAGGGTTACATTTTGGGTACAGAGTGTGATAGGTCATTTCAAAGCTAAGTTTTAGGGCTTTTTAAATTCAATATGAAAAATTGATATTGATGACATATTTTTTGATAAAAATAGTAGTTAAATAAAAAAATCGAGTAAAACTGCCGAAATTTTAAATTTATTGAGCCATAACTTCAAAACGGAAAAGGTGAAAAATTTATAGACCATTGGAAAGGTATAATGATTATCTATCAACCAAAGTTTAAATCATCATAATAGGGTTTAACGTTCAGAAGCTATTGGGTGATCTATAAAAACTTACCTAAATAACTTAAAGTCCCGTTATCTCGGAAACCGTTACGATTTCCTCCCCACACCCATACAATTTTTTGTTTTTCTAAGCATGACCTATCCGTAGCCTTCGGGTGCCAGACCAAATACGGGACACCCTGTATATTACACATGACACGTAAGTCACCTGAACAAATGAAATCCAAATATTTAAGCTCTGCACTACTTAATGTGAACTTTGACACTTTTACGATCCGCTCCTCGTTCATATACTTTAGAAAAAATCCTGGTTGCATTTTTAATTTTCTCAAAACACAGATCCGTTAACACCGGCTACTGGATCCAAACTGATACATATTACGTTAGTAGGTACTGAAATCATAAGAATCGTATGGTATAAAATCTATACGTAAATCATATGAAATCTAAAATTTTACAAAGTTAAATAACGGTAGTTTGTATAACTTATATTTTTCTCGTATTAAATTTATACGAATATGTAATAAACTGTGATTATAGGAAGTCATTTTATCTTTTTAATATGTTTCCGTTTAAAAGCTATACAGTTTTTGATAAAGAGACATAAAAGTTTAATCTGATCACTTGAACTGATATAATTCTCGTAGGCTAAAAGCCGGATAGTTGCACCACTTTTAGAAAAAGCTCTATCATTGAAAAATATGTACTTAGTAAGAATAACGCAATCTGTATATCAAAACATAGGTCTTTGATCTTTTATAGTAGCCTATTTTTGTAAACATAACTAATATTGGTTCTGAGTACATCCTGTTTTATTTGATAGTAGCTTATCGTTAAAAACGCTTCAGGGGATACTTGCCTATTGCGCGGATAGGCGTCTTACTATGTTTGTTTTTTTTTTTTAGATAGAAACCAATTTAATCAGTCTTTGTAATTTACTGAGATCCTTTATTAAAGACTAATCAAAATATTAATCAACATTATGAAATAGTCTT
This sequence comes from Dioctria rufipes, assembly GCA_963924295.1. Lineage (NCBI taxonomy): Eukaryota > Metazoa > Arthropoda > Insecta > Diptera > Asilidae > Dioctria > Dioctria rufipes. The sequence goes on along the minus strand of OZ002740.1, from coordinate 341,264,014 downwards.
AAGTTTTAATGTTTTAAACTATAAAAATACATCAAAAATAGCATCCAAACTTAGTAAAATATTATTATTTATCTTAAAGATAGAACAATATGGCAATCAACTTTGGCATTAGCATTATATATTACAAGAATCCGGAGTTTTCAACTTTCCACATCTCATACAATGGTTTTTAAATGTTATTCAAGTTTGTTGCAACCACATTCGACATATCTCACATTGAATACAATCTGATTACGATTTAGTAAAATCGTAGTTCTCAAAACATTCTGTGCAATAATCATCAACTGAAACTTTTTGATTCACATTTTCTATTTTAAAATTAGCGTTTTTCATTTTTAATATCTTTTCAGTATCTTTTATCAATTTTTCGTTTTTTTCTTCTTCTTGATTGGATTTAGATGTTTTTGAATTTTAACATTTTCTTCACTTTCACTGTCAGAACTGTAAATTTGTATTCTTCTCTCGCTTAGTGCTCTTCCTTTATTTAGTTCATTAAAATCTTTAGTTTCGGATTCAATTTAACTGCTGCTAATATCGATATATTTGTTGGTATTCTTCTTTTTTTTTCGTTTGATCTCTTTTTTCCCCAATGCTTTTCATGCTATCACAGCTGATTTGTTTTCTACTGTCTTAAAATCTTTTTTTTTTTCGATGTCCTAATTTAAGTTTCCTTTATTTTGTTTGTTTTCTTTATTTTATCTTCTTTATTCCTCTTTTGGACAATTTTATCGATGGAGTTTAAAATGTCTGCAGGATTTTTAGTCCAAAAGGTATTATAAGAGATGATTGATGTAAAAATCTAGATTGTATTTCTTTTTTAAGATTTTGGTTCTGCGATTCACTTAAAGATATAGGTCAATACCACCTCCTAGGGCTAGACAATCTTGAGAAAGATACAAAAGGCTTAAAGGCGGTCTAGGTGCTGTGTGATTTTTGTTCATGCTATTCTGCTCAGCCTCATTTAAGACAGATTCTGATTTTTTTTTATCAGCATCGTCTGGGACTTGATAGCCTAGTGGAGCCACTTCGTTCCGCTGATTTAGTGCTAGACCTTCATGAGATTCAGATTACTGTACGCGCACTCCTAACGCAGCCTCTCCAGAAACGCCTGGTACTTGATCATTTAGAGGATCAGACTCTCGGTCTTGCGCAAGTTCTCCCAATGCAATATCTGATATAGCAAATTCAGTGTCAGACAGAGCATCTGAATTGACTGGGTAGATTACGCTGCCGCGAAAGCCACTTATTGCATTGGCAGGAGTAGCCGCTCGAATCCACACCATGGCTATTAGCGGACCTGAATTATACCGGCTCAGTTTTTTTTTTGTTAGAATTGGTGCGCATGAAATTGTTTGTCATAATATTTTTTATACCCGAAATGAAATCTGTAGGATATACTAAGTTTTTCATTCCGTTTGTAACGCAAAAAAAAGAGTCAAATCGGGTAACTCCTTCGTGGGGCTGCCATACAAAAATTTCCTTTTCCACTATATATTTGGACACTGCCGGAAACACCTCGAAATAGAGAGCAAAAATTTGGTACATGGTGTTTCTATAGTAATAACAAATAAAATTTCAAAATGGACTAAATCAGGCAACCCGTTCTTGGTGTTGTCATATAAATATTTAGGATTTTTACGTATACTGTGAAAACCCTCAGTCCTAGGCATTTTTATTGTACCAGAAACTTCTTGAGAATACGAAATCCTACAAAATTGGTAATAATCGCTTTTTCTGTCCGACGAACCGTTCTAGAAATATATGCGAGAAACCATTTCAAAATTCAAGCTCGCAAAGATGGGTGACCATACGAAATTTCATACGGGCATTCATCTTGGGTATCATAACAATTGCGGTCTTAAACCGTTTCTAGCTTTTTTACTTGATAAGGTAAACAAAGTAATATAACATCATTACCACGAGCAGTTTCTAGCATATCGACAAAACTAGAATGCGATGAAAGATCATCGGCAATCAATAATACCTTTCTTAGCGGCTTGCGTTGAATAAAATCTTCACTCAGCCAATTATAAAACAGGTCTGAGGAATTGTATACTGGTTTCTTTTGCATGTAAACTTTGGAACTTCTAATGTAGCGTGGCACTACACATGGTTTTCGCTTATACTTGTAAGGTATTTTGCTCACCTACAATGAAAGCATAAAACAGTTAAGTGTTTATTTTATTTAAAACAAGTTATAGTCACATTAAGATGGAAAAAACATCAAAAGAAAAAAATCTGGCTTTGTTCGCTGAAGAATATATAGTTACGGATAGTTGCCGCTAGAGCGACTATCCGCAAAAGTAAATAGGGCGACTATATTTTTTGATAGGGATACTTGCCCTTTTTATTTGCTAAGTTAATAAAAACTATTCAACAATAAAACGTAATAAAGAGTGTATTTCAAGCTCTAATGCATGTAAAGAAGCAAAAAGTTGACTGAAACCGCAATCAGTAATAAAAATATTCAATAGAACTTACTTACTAAAATAGTTTCGACGCCCGTCAAAGTTTCGGTACGGAAGATTCTTGCACACACGGACAAAACGCATGCATCAACTGGGACAGCTGACATGGCACTGAGGCCTACGGGAGTTCTACTTCTAGTTATAGTACATATCAAAAATCGAATGTATAACTTTTATAAGTTAAAAAGTATAAATTCGTTTATACTTTATACCTAAATTTCTAACCGTGTAGGAGTTCTAGTCCACACTTTGTTCACCTAGCTGTTTTTTTTTTTTTTTAGCTGCACTCCAACTCGTCTACACTTTGTTCACCTAACTGTTTTTTTTTTTTTTAGCTGCACTCCAACTCACCAACTCTACAATTCTCATTATGCTGGAAAAGCATAAAAGCATAAGCTTAATGTATGATTTTACCTAGAGTATAAAAACTCAGTAATTAAAAAGCACGACCCGAGACGGAACTCAGGTTTTTTCCACTGCAAAGCTTTCATTATGTTTGCATAGCCCGAGTAAAGTTTGTTTGAAGGGCACTTTCAAATCCTAAAGTGCTTCAGTTACGGATTAAATGTAATTTTTTATTCCTTTTCAAATTTGAGTGGTTTCATGCCTACTCTAAAGTAGATTCCATAAATTTTATAAAAAAAAGATTCTCATACCTAGCAGAGGGAAAATTTGAAAGTGAATTCATTCATTCATTATAGTTAGGAAAAATATCGGCCATTAGTTGTGTATGTTTGCACACTTAATTCATATACAGTTGAAAATCTCCTTCACTCTATGACCTTGGCATCCTTCACCTTTATTTACGACAAAAAAACAAACCAGACAAGTTGAAACGCCTCCTCTATAGTCAATTTACTGAAATCAGCTACTTTCGAGTGGATGTTTATCAAAAAGTTTCCATGAATACAAGAAAAGAAAAGTTAGGAACGTTTCGAATTTCAATCACGATAATAAATATTGCTGAAAGCACTTGGCGAATAGGACGAATTTATTCGTGAGGACTTCGCAAATGTTTTATGCTGCCACAACCGCAACCTTTCTTTCTGTCTTTATAAGTAGGTACAGCTGAGTTATAGCTAGAGAGTTTATTCCTTCGAAGGATAAATAGATTGGAGGCGAGTGCTATCGAGAAATTTTGATTGATGAGGTGCGATGCTATATTTTCTGTTCGCTCCGTTGAATTGGAGATGAGGGAGTGCTGAAAGAGAATGAATTCCGTAGATTACGGCAAGAGAGTCTCGCAATCATCAATCATTCTAACGAAAGTTTTAAGTGAATTGGTGTGTTAATGTTTTGTTTGATAAAGAGACCTCTTATAAAGGGATATAATCTCATGGGAAAATTATATTCCCATTTGATGAAAGTTGAAAACAAAATGCCATAATTTTACATATATAAATAAAAGCATCCATAGCATGTACCTTATTAGAGTGAAACATTAAATATCGATGTTATTCTGAGGATTGAGTATTTTTAGTTCAATTGAAAAAATTCCGATCAGATGAAATTTTTATTTGCTCTGATGTGGTCAGTTAGTACTGGTGCACTTATGCACCATTGTGCACTAGGATAATATTGAATGCTAAATAAAATATAGTTCATCAAAATTTTATTTTGAAAATCAACTGAAATATACATTAGAAAAATACAGGACAAATACATTTTTTTTTTTTATTTATATTTGCTCTTTATTTGTTGGCTCTCTGGCTCTTTTAAAAATTCTTAAAAATACGTGGCAAAAGGCTCTACAAATGGTAAAAAAAAAGGCACTAGCTAAACTAAAGTTATAGAGTCAATAGGAACAAGTAAAACAATTAAACTAAACAAATGACACAAAACTAAAACAAAATGACACCAAAAGTAAAACAAATTCAAACAAAATGCCCAAAAGAGACTAAAAACGGACACAAGAATTTTGAAAAATGATCTAAAAGATGTACAAAAAATTTAGTAGTCCCAATTTTGACAATTGGGTAAGTGGCAGTTCCAAAAGTTCCAAAATTCCAAAATAAACTAATAAATATTTTTACCTAAACGAGCGAATTTCAACAAAAAATTTTGCAATTTAGCACCGAGACCGAAACCGAATTAAAAACATAATAGCCGAACGAACGAAAAAATTTACCCGATACCGTTATAGAGTCCCGCGAGGGCGGCCTGTAGTATCATAGACCTCTACAAACTGCCCTCATCATCCCTCCAGCTGAGCATCTCTAACGGAGCGCTTATCCTTCCCACAGCACTTGCAACGGTTCCAAAGCGAGGAGAAGCCCCGTGGACTAGAGTTGCAAATGCTGTGGCCTGATATCACCAGCGAAAGACAAGAGCGCCGTCCTGCACTGACGATAGTGGCTGCCATGTGCAGTTGAATGTGTCTGCGTTCGTTGCCAGATATTCAAGACGTAAACGTCTCTTCAATCTGTCAACAAGTGGCGCTTAAGTGCTTGTGCGTGGTGTTGTGGGTCAGTGTTCTGATTCCCATCTCCGGCTCTCATGTAGTACAAGTGAATTGTAGATTTGGCCAGTGTCAACACAAAGCTAATCAAACAATTCACCCGACTACAAACCTTTGGTCCCCATAGAAACGATGTCCTAGTAATGCTGAAATTCGGGTGGATCAACTGACACATATCGCGCACCAGTTCCATCAGACTCTGCAAAGCTGGACAAGTGAAGAACCTGTGAAACAAGGTGCCTTCACCAGAACAAACTGTGCAGATCCTCTGAACCCGCCGGTCGATATGTGACAACTGATTAGGATGCATAAGACTGTGATGCAGCAATTTGAATGCTACATCAGCATCTTTGTAACTAGAAGGATAACTGTAGACTACTCTGCAAGTTATCCCTCCCATCACGCCCATATTCACCCCGAGGTGTGTTCGCCATCTGTTGTATCCTGTATACTCCGGAGGTCTTATTGACATAAGCACGTCATGGAGCACACGTGTTGTAAGTGTGCTGAAAGGTGTGTGAGGCGGTCTGTCTAGAACGAAAGCATCTTCCAACTTAGTGCCAGGGTCACTGGTCCCAAGTTGGCGAAATCTCTCCCGCGCAGAAGTCGCCAGGTCGTGTAGTTGTGGAGTGTTCGTGTTTATTCGACAGTTTCCAGAGATATCAATAATATCTCCGAGAACTGTCAGTGTATGCGTGTCAGCTTCAAAACCTCGAGCATTACTGAACACTGAATCTATTAATTCAGGATTAAACCTGATTGGAATCGACGCGAATTGAGTGTACCGTAGAGCATTCCACTTAAGGTGAAATGCTGGCCTGATTCTGCCCCAGGTCTGAATCGTTGAGATTAGATCCTGCGGCCAGTCACGAGGATAGGGTGGTCGAACAGAGAGCAGGTAGTAATACTCCCCTATGCCGATCCCTCCCAGTACATTCACCCACAGTTGAGAAATCAAGGTGTCTCTCTGGCAGAACACTCGTTGGAATGCACGCACTTGGAGACACCTTGATTTCACAACCAAGTTAGTGAGACCTAATCCACCTATCTTGACTGGCAGGCAGAGCGTGCTTTCAGCAACCCATCGTCTTCCGCACCAAAAGGCGTCTATCGCTTTTGCTTGAAGAAGACCTACGAAGCCTTCATCAAACGTCTCAGACTTTAGCAGATGAACGATGGACGAGGTAATCAAATAGTTTATCACGACTGACCTTCCCATTAGGGATAGGGGAAACAGTCGACTACGCCATGAGTTAACAGCTCTAGAGAGTTTCTCAAGAGCGATGCGGCTATTATTTGATTTACTCTCGCGTCCGATAAACACACCTAAATACTTCAGGCAAGTATTAGTCCATTGGATGTTCAGTGGAGTATCTGTACGATCTCTCCACCTTCCACACCACAAGCCTTGACTCTTGCTAAGGTTGATTTTAGCGCCCGCTATACGTTCGTACTGTTCGAAAACAGCACGAGCGACCGGAAAAGCTTCATCTCTTGTCACGAAAATAGAAAGGTCATCCGCATATGCCAACATAAGAGGCCTCACATTGGTATATGGTAGATGCACTGAATATTGTCCGAGCATTCGACGAAGATTCACCAGTAGCGGCTCCAACGAAATATCATAAAGCATACCTGACAATGGACAGCCCTGTCTGATACCTCGATGAAACGAGATAGGAGCCAGAACCTGTCCTTGATGCTTAATCAAAATCGCTGAATCTCTATACAGTTTCCCGATGATATCGAGCCACCTGGGCGGGAACCCAAATGCCTCGAGAGCAGTCAGGAGCTACTCGTGCGAGACGCTATCAAAAGCCTTTTGCTGGTCAAGAGAAATCATGGCCATTTGTGTACCTGTCTGTTCATGGTAGGCAAACAAATGTTTGGCTACCGCGATGTTGTCGTAGATACTACGACCAGGAACACAATAGGACTGTTCCGGGTGTATTACCGAAGCAATCACTGAGCGGAGTATCGCCCCTAATGCTTTGCAGACAATTTTATAGTCCACATTGCATAGGGTTACTGGCCTCCAGTTCCCCATCCTCTGCAAATCTCCCTTCTTTGGAATCAATCGCATAACAGACCTCCTCCAACTAGAAGGAAAGTCTGAATGTGTCTCAACCGCCGAATTGAAGACTTCCAAAAGGTCAGGAATTAATAAATCCCTGAAACGTATGAAGAATTCTGGAGTCAAGCCGTCATAACCAGGTGAAGTGTGTCGCCTTAGATCCTTTGTCGCAGCGATCATATCCTCCAATGTGATTACTGTATCCAGGAGCTCCTTGCTGTCTTCAGAGAAAGTGGGAATATTCTCAAGAAATTCATGAGTGGTCGAGGATGTTGTCGACGTCGATTCAGAGTAGAGACTCCTGTAATAGTCTCGAATAAATTCTGATAGCTGTTGTCCGTTGAGGACTTGTCCAGATTCATCAACTATCGATTCGACTTCACAAGGAGCAGTACGTCGTCTAGTTGCCTGAAAGAAGTACTCGGTTGGAGAATCGCCTTCCCTCAGCCAGCGTGATTGGCTGCGCAGCACAAACTCCAAGCTGTGCTTGTAAGTTTGTGTTGCCAAGCGTTCCTTTATTCTGTTAAAATAAAGAATCAACTCCGGCTGAGTTGGGAGAAGAGCTGCCACCCGAGATACTTCGGCCGACAAGCTAGAAGCTTGATACCCACTTCGATTGAAATTCGCTTCGATAAAAGATCGAATTTGGAGCTTTCCAACATCCCACCATTGACTAAGAAGAGGAAAGTCACCTTTCCTCTCCTGCCAATCGTGCCAGAATTCAGTGAACTGCTCGGAATTCAACAAATAGTTGTTGAATATCCAGTATGCAGTTCTTCTTTCAACTAGAGTGCTGGTTGCCACTACAAGAAGGTGATCGCTAACGGAACACACTTCATGAGTGACACCAACGAAATGTTCTAGTATTCCAGGTGAGACGTAAAGTCTATCGATTCTGGAGCCTGCGAGACTTCCATGGATATTTCGCGAGACCCTCGTGTATGATCTAGTCGTAGGGTGCATCCAACGATAGATATCCACGAGTCTGAAAACACGGACAAAATTCCTCAACCGAGTAGCATTGACAGAGTTGAACTCAACTCCGGAATGCCGATCCATTGAGGGATTTAGCGTGCAGTTGAAATCACCTCCGAGGATAGTTTCGCCACTAAAATTCACCAGACAGGATTGAACACTATCAAGAACTTGTCTTGTAATGTCCTGGTCATGAGGAAGGTACACGTTTACTACCTTGATATGTTTGTCTTGAACGACAAAGTCCAAGGAAGAAGCGAAGCCTGGAAAGATATCTGTATATACAGGAGACGATAGTGTAAATTTGTTGGATACAATGATTGCCACTCCTGAGCCTCGGCGAGGCGCAGGTGTGGCAAACATTGCATAGCCAGTGTGCAAATAAGCATAACGCTCAAGGTGTGTATACGTGTCTTGTGTAAAATTCGTCTCCTGCAGAAGTGTAATGTCTATATCGAACATTTTGGCATGTTCGATAGTACTGTGTAGTCTTGTATGAGCACTTAAACCCCCGGTGTTAAGACAGCCTATCTTACACATTCACAGAGATAAGAAGCTCAAACGATGATGGTACGACGTCTATTGACGAGGAGAATCGACCAAGCGATGCTCCTGTATCAACTCCTCCACCTTCCTATGGAGTCGATCTAACCGGGATATACCGTTGTACTTCCCCTTCTTCTTGCACTCCTCTTGTAGGAGTAGAAGTTGGGGAAGTAGCAATTCCGGCTTCCCCAGCTCCTCCACAAGAATACTCCAGATTTTGCCTGAATTCTTCTTGTACAGGAGCCGGGAAAGAATCCTCGAGATCTTCTCCCTAGGAAGGGTTTCCAAACCCTCCGAGACTTCAAATTGGCTACCAATCGACATGGTGCTACCACACGATTCGTAGCCACTGAAGCTGGAGAGACCAGTCTCATCCAAGCCGGTCATTTCGCAGTCCGAAAGCTGTTCGAGAGATGCTTCCGCCTCTCTCACAACAACCTTCGAACCGCGGGCACCACTATCGTCCTCCTCCGAGTGGGGCCGCTTGGGTGCGACTGGCTTTGCTGGTTCTGGAGGAGGCAGCATCACCCGGTCGACCTTCTTCCTCCTCGTCCTCTTTTTTTTTACTAGATGGCTAATCGACTCCTCGTCTGAAGTAGCCATGCTTTCACGTGCCGACGTGGCGCCGTTTATAGCCTTAATGTTTTTTGCCTCAGGGACAACTTCAGGCACTTTAGCCACTGGCTGCTCCAAGATAGCAGGTTGAGTGCTGGCAGAAAGTTCCTTTTCCGGAGCCACTACCACGCTTCTCTTGGGGCAGTCAGCAATAAAATGCCCTACTAAATGGCAAGCATGGCATTTCGCTTCGGTGCTCACATCTATCCAGTGCCTTGAGCCGGATATGCTCAAGTAGAAGCCTCTTGGAAGCGTGCACCCCTTGTTTAGAGTGATGGACGCTTCCCGGCTGGTACCGAAAATACCCCGCCCAAGACCCTCGTCCCCAATTTTAATGGGAATAGCACGAACACTGCCATGAACCTTCCCAAATCTCCCTAGGAAATTCAGGAGGTCTTCATGACTGGCTCGCATTGGAACCCGTGAAAAGACAACCTTCGTGGGCTTTTCCCTGAGTGGGAATGGCACAAGGTATCTACCATCCACATCGATGCCCGCAAGCATGAGCTTGGTAGCACTACCGAGGGTCGTGGTATACACCTCGACCATTCCCCCAGCTATTACTCCCATGGAGAATAGCTCCTCACGAGAGATGACCTGAAAGATCGCTTTCAGGAATGCGCTCTGAGGACATCTATTGATGTGCTCGAGCTGCATACCGTAGCTCTCATCCTGCCACCTCCCGTCGAAAAAAGCCTGAAGACCCGCACCGGTCTTAGGCCGAGGCTTACCTGCGTCCAGTGGGGCTGGACGAGGAGTGATGCCCTTTCCTAAAATTTCAATTGTGGAAGCCTTATCGGAACTGCCACTTACCTGCGCATACGAGATCCCTGCAACTAACGCCGGGGATCGTGGTATTGCTGCTGGTCCTGCTGGAGCCAGTTGCTTTTTATTCTGGCCAGTTGGCTTCGTGGTGGCCAGTGGTGGCCTCATCACAAGTCCGCTGGGACTTGGCGCTGAAGCCGAAGCCTTTTTCACTACTTCCTTTAGCGTTGGACACCCTTGTGTTTATTAAACTTCGATTGAGTCTTGAACATTTTATTCTAGATGTTGACAAATATGCAAAGAAATTTCTAAGTATTGCCCGTAGTTGCATCTAAATCATTTGTGATCAATAAATAATTTCAATTCAACTTCAATTCAATTAATTATATATATAACTACAAAACTATATATTCATGGCAATGCACCAGTAAGATACAAGAGCTTTTAGTAGGTACATGTTTAGAAAAAATAAAATAAAATAATACAAGTGTCTATGCAATAGAGAGGTTTAAAGCTACTGCATTGGTCTGCATAATACAAAGGAAAAGCATACAACTAGAGTTAAGTACATAATTCAGATTCAGATAAAGTTTTTACAAAATAGTGCATAACATTACTGATTCATACTACACCACTAAATCTCAGTTAAACTGCTGAGTGACTTGACCGAACATAAACAAAATTAAAATTCTCGTAATTCTGAAGACTTAAGATGTTCCATAATGAGTCGCCCGATCGAAGAGAGTGAGCCTGCCCAGACGGAACACTTAATAGAAGCAGGTAAGGAGTTCCAAAGCTTGATTGTATGAACGAAGAACAGGCGCTGGGAAATTAAATTGGAAAATCTGGGCAATATTAAATTGCTATTTCTGTTAGAATTGCCGAAATTGAGAATGCGAAATAAGTATGCTGGAAAGCGAAATTTCATTAACTTGACCAGGACAACAAGACACCGATAATCCAAATAGCAGAAAAGGCCACAACCAAATACGGAGTTACTAAAGGGCGACACATGGTCAAATCTATGCAGATTAAATATGTATCTGATCATAGCATTAAAGCCATCTGAAGTTTATGTGATTTATTGTAATCAAGATGGCCATACACTTCACACCCGAAGATGAGCACAGGAACAAGGAGAGATCGGCATAAAAATAATCTTATTGCAGTAGGTGTAAAGTGACTGGAGGCCCACAGAGAGCGTAAAGAACCATAGACTTTACGAATTACAGCCGAGATATGATTATCCTAGGTTAGAGTATTGTTAAATATAACTCCAAGATTGCGAGCAGTCTCTGCAAAAGGAATAATTTCCTATCCGATCATGACAGGACAGAAGTCAGTAGTGTCAGTATTGGTTCTGCTAATTAACAAACAGTTAGATTTACTGGCATTAAGCTTCAGGGCATTGACCACAGTCAAACGAAGAATGCTTAGTAAGTCGTCATTAATGCAACTAGTGCCATCTGGAATACGACCAAGCGGCCTTGACAGGTATAGCTGAGTATCATCAGCATATAAGGGAAGCCTGCTATGTGTAACACACTCGAAGATATCATTAATGAACAACGAGAAAAGTAAAGGACCAAGAATCGATCCTTGGGGCACACCAGAACCAACTCGCAGAAAAGACAAAGAAGAACCATTGAAGAAAACACTGTAAAATCTATTAGTAAGATAATTGAAAATCAAATGTGTTGCAGACGGCGAAAAATTAAATTTTGTAATTAACTTCTTACAAAGAAGATTGTTCTGGTTTTGATTCATTATTTCTGCGCTCCGGCCAAATTCATGTTGTTAGTTTTTGAAGGTTTCTTACATTAGCAAATTACGGTCATATCATTAAACTTAATAGACGGCTTACTTTTGTGTAGCATATTATTCAAACTAATTTCGTACATTTTTTTTAAGGCAGTTTTTTTAATTATAATTTTAATAATATTAATTTTGAGAGTGTCATTTTGGTTGCAATATTCTGGAACACACCTGGTAGCATATGGGTATGTCTTCCTAATTTCAGTGTCATAAAATAATTATTCATAGATCGTCTGAATTTTCTTGTATGATATATCCATTGATTACTTTAAATATGAAGGTACTTGTTTTTTGAAATTTCTTTGCCTCATTTTTACGATTTTTTTCTTCCGCCAAAAATAACTGAAACATGTAGTTAGATGAAGTTAATAACAGCATTGATGGCATTGATATTATTATTATCATAATTGCATGAAAACCTTCAGGTATTCCACATATAGAATACCTGATGCAGCATTTGTGAAAAGCTACAAATTGTTATCAAATGTTTCTATGTCAATTAATTCATCAACTGTTAGTGACGGAAAACCAAGAATATATCTTATTTTCTTATATTTAATCAATACTTTGTCCATTCTATAATAATTTCCCAAAAAATGAATCTCAATTATAGTAATCGATTGGTACTTCGTTTTTTTGTTTCACAGACATCACTTCGAAATAGAGAGGAACACATAATATATGAGAAACATTACTGTGCTCACTAAAAGCAAACTGAAAATCATTTGAATTCGCAATATCTCATATGCAGTCAGTTTCTAATTTCCGAAAATTTGAATTTGTTATATAATTCAATCGGTGTAAAAATGCATCAGACTTTTGACACCAATCCAATATATTACTAAATGTTATCTGATTTTATTGAATTGTCACATCTACTAAAATATTAGTTTACGGCAACTTTCATTCGAAATTTGAAACAATTTTACCATTATTTAGTGTTTTAAATTATTTTTCGAAAATTATTGGACAAGAAATTGAAAAGAGTATCACTGACGGCATCATGGATAGCAAGATAAGAAAATATAATGAAAGCTGAATTTAATTTCGACAAAGGGAGCTACTTATACTAATGTCTCAACGGATCGAAAATATAAAGCTCATGGATTGGGGTGGATAAAAAAAAAAGAATCCAGCTGATCACTGCAAACAAATAAGAGAAGAAGAAAAGAGAAAAAAAAACGAGAAGAAATAAAAAGAAGCAAAAGACAGGAGAACTCCGGATATAGAGAGCTATACCTTAAAATACGCCCCTCCCCGTAAGTGTATTTACGTCCCAATTGGGTTCGAACACCCTATCATTCTCCCGGCCCACAAGTGCTCCAGAAAAAGGCTTATTAACTCATTACGTAATTTTTTTTTTTTATATTATTAAGCCAACCCTATGATGCAAAGCACAGCATGGCAGGAAGGAGATAGGGAAAGGATTAGGGGATATGAGGAGAATGGCGGAGGTGCCGATGTATATCGCCCTTAAACTTCCGCAGATTGTATGACAGAGGGAAAACAGAAGCTGGTAAGCTGTTCCACATTCGCACTGTCCGGGATAAAAAAGCATCACGGAATTTTAGTGTACGGCCGAAAGTAATTTGAAGGTTAAAGGATTTGCGCGGTTTGCAGCGCGAGTATTGCGTGCAGCAATCATTCTACAAAGGATTAGACTAGATATTTTATCAGAACATTGATCATGCATATAGCGATAAAGGAGCGAAAGGCATCCAACATTGCGGCGGTGTTCGAGTGGGTCATATGACAAGTTATTGCCAAATCGCCAATGAGCTTGAAGGTTCTCTTTTGGACAATATCCAATGAAGCTAAGGCTGTGCGACCAGCCCAGGGCCATATATGGGAGTTGTTTTCCATTCTAGGTCTAATATAATACTTATAGAGGAGCGCTAGATTTGATGGGCTGAAATATTTCTTACGCGTTTTCAGAATTCCAAGACATTTGGATGCTACTTTGGCAACAGAGAAGATGTGATCTGTCCAGTTTAACTTACTGAAAATATTAATGCCAAGAATGTTTAGTGACGGTGAATCAGAAATTAATGCCCCATCAAAAGAAACGGGTGTGGTTAAGTTATGATCTTGTTTTAATGAGATGGTATAGCTTTGGGTCTTAGATGCATTGAATTCGACGCGATTCGCTTTGCCCCAAGCGAGGATATTGTTAAGATCGTTATTTAATGATCTAATCATGCAATCTCGTTTAACACATGCGGCATTCCTCCTGGAGTCCGCAAGAGTGTCAAGGGAGTAAGGGAAATCAAGAGTACTGTCATCTGCGAAACTATGGATGGGATTGAAAGTAAGGGAAAGTAGATCATTAATGAAAATTAAAAAGAAAGTTGTAGAGATAACAGAGCCTTGAGGCACACCGGCATTTATGGGATGCGGTTCAGATGTAACGCCATCTAATAACAACACGTATTTGGCGACTAGATAGGAAACTTTCAATCCATAATAGAAGAGGAGGAGAGAGACCAAGTGCTTTAAGTTTGGCTGAAAGGGCTGTATGCCAGACTCTATCAAAGGCCTTTGCAATATCCAGGGCAACGATTTTAGACTCACCAAAATTGTGGAGACTACGGTTCCAACGTTCCGTAAAAAAGGCCAGCAAGTCTCCAGATGAGCGTCCAGCTCGGAAGCCATATTGGCGATCGTTAATGAGATGATTAGTTTCTAGATACTTCATTAATTTTAAGTTAATGATAGATTCAAAAACCTTTGAAAGAATCGAAGTGATCGCAATTGGTCGATGATTTGAGGGATCGCTACCCTCTCCTTTATTTGGAATAGGCTGAACGTCAGCTAGTTTCCAAGCAATTTGGAATTTTCTTGTCGAATAAGATAAGTAGAATAGTATGCGCAGAGGTTTAGCCAAGGATGAGGCACAGCTTTTAGTTAATAGGGGCGGAAACCGGCGGCTTTGGAGACGTTGATCCCCTTAAGGACCCTGAACACATCCCTCGTACGAACGTGTATTTGCTCTTGTACACATTCACACGGGCGATGCAAAACAGGTGTTTGTGAAATGGGTGGAAGACAAGAATTTGAAGCGAATCTAGCAGCTAAAATATTAGCTTTATCCAAGGAGTCAACAATCACTTCACCATTATTAAGTAGTGAAGGTATAGAGGAACTGGTGAAGTTGTTCCTGATGGTTTTGAAAGAAGCTACCCCGGATTCTCCATAAGAGAATTTATACACTAACAATAGAATATGCTTATGCAAGCTAATTATAATATATATTTATAGAAAAAAAAATAAAATCAAGGTTTTAATTCATGCAAATTATCACTACTTAACTACCCATCTTTGCGCCCAGATTATGCTTCAATGCGAGTAAGGCTAGCAAGGGTTAAACTCTAGCGATAATAAAACACAAAATAATAATAATTCAAATTCAAATATATTCGCACTACTTTTAATATTACAAGCAACAAAGAATTATATCATGAGTAGTGAGAAAGCTAGCTACCTACTTACTTGATTTAGAAAAAAATCATTCTGCGGACTGAGAATTGGACTGAAATCTTTTGAACCAAAAAATATAAATAGTTCTTATGTGCAGGTTAGAATGCCTTTATTTTTACGAATTGTGTATATAAAAATAAATAGGTAAATTATAAAATGATAAGGTAAGGATAAGGTGCATCCTCTAAGCTTCGTGTAGGGGAGTACCTGTTCTAAAGATAACCGCAAAGAAAATTAAATCCTGCCTTCTTAAAGCTCAATAGCATGCACCCTACTGTTGATTAATATGCTAAGGTTCAGAGATGCTACAATTCTCGTTCCGTCACAAATAAGAAAAATTTGTACACAACTTCTATTTTAATGCCGAATTCTAGAAAAAAAACATACGATCTGATTTCACTATAGTTCACCAATAAAAAAAACTGTTGCTATAGATTTTAAAAGCCCTAATAAAAGAACTAGTATTTATAAAAAAAAATGCAGGTTGCTGTCACTATGATTCTGTGAAAATGCTAGTACAGGCTTATTTGTATAGAGTTGCGGGTAGTTATCTTGCTACCCTATCCACTCCTTTATGGCTGTGTTTTCCTATCCTTCCTGAATTGCAGTCTTATCGCTTGGAGGTTCTGATTGATAAAGATCACCGAACTCGCAATCCCCCATCCGCCGTTCCTTTCCTATTGAGGCTTTTAGCGCTTATTTCCTAAAGGGAGGATTATATCCAGTATTAATTTATAGATTGCCTGATTCATTGGTTTTTATTATTTTTCTTTTTAAAACTGCCACTCTCACCTTTGTTTTATGTTTTCCTTTATTTATTTAGGTTTTCACTAAAAAAACAACCGGTGCTACGCACTATGGGAGGAATTCGCGATCACGAACTTATGTAGTACCACGATTCGTTTAACTTTTCTTTCAAATTCGAGGTTACCTTGGAGGTAATTATAATATTACCACGATAACCAATGTATGGTATATAATATAATATGATCACCACAAATATGTACTTGCCACTTTTCTAAAAGAAAGCGCACTCTGACAATAAACCAAAACAAAATTTATAGATCTGTTTCAGCCGGAGATTGATCTGACTGTCATCTAGCAAAATGATCATGACTGATAATCCGATACAACTGGCTTAAGTTAAGCCATATGGTTGATTCGGTCGACAAAAATAGACAGTTAAACTTATCTGAAATGGCACTCGCCAGAGAAATCAATTCTTGTTAAATGGATAGATCGCTTTGTATGATTGGTGGATTCAGTGGCTTGGAATTTATACGGGGTTCCCAGCAGATCGAAAACAATGCGTGAGGAATTTGCTACTGTTATGCAAAATTCTCATTCTGCCATGCGAAATTTTTGTTATCTGGGTAACCAGATAAAGATAAAAAGGTTTTTCATTTTATTTCATTTATTAATTTAAAAGGTTTCTCTATGTTCAAAGATTTATATATAAAATAGAGAGAAGTTATAAATATAAAATAAATATTCTAAAATAAATTTATTTAAAAATAAGAATAAAAAGAACATAAAAATTATTTTATTCAAATAAAATATTCATCTTGAATTTTGCTCCCAATTTAAGGTGGAATAAAGAACTGTAAAATATACATTTATTCACCAGTTCAACTGGCACCATTGCAAGTACAACTGTGTTTAATTTGAGCTTATGGGAATGAAATTTTATGAAAGTATAATACTTATTTTTTTTTCGATTAGGCATTTGAATGCTGCTACATGTAGAAATGAAGGATTTGAAAAAACTGCAAGAAAAACTTTCAAAGAATTATGTAAATGTAACAAAAATGTAATATTAATCCTACGAATGGAGGTAAAGGAAAAAAACAAAGTCGTCTTTTTCGTAGGATGAGTCATCAACACTTAACGATTTCTGAGTGATCTATTTTTTGACGATAATAGATACTATATTAGTATCATTTCAAATGAGGGGTATAGAAATAAAACTCGCTATGTCCATATTTTTCCAAAATTGAGTTTGCACCGGAATTAAATCACGCAATCTTGTCTTAACACATGTGTTTGATGAGAAAGCTGAGAAATGATTTTAACCTAAAGTAAAATCAGTTTGAAATCTTGAGTCATTTTTAAAACCCCTCCCATGTCCAACAAAAGTGAGACACATAACTTGCCACTTCCAATTAATCGCAAAACTTGTCTCTTTCCTACTTTGATGACTATACGATCATTTATTTTTTAAAACTAGCTATGTCCAGCTAACGATAAAATCCATTATTTGCATCTGACGCATCATACTCCAGGAATCCTGAAAAATGGAAAAAAAAAATCTGAAGAAAAAGGAAAGGTTAACATTTATATTTTAAAGAAATGATGTCATTTTAATTATTAAAATTCTTAAAGATATTCCAGAAATGAAAGGTAAACAGCACCCACTAGCAATCATTTGAAGGGAGCTTTCCAATGTAAGATGCTTTCAAAACGGATCCTCAGAGTCAAGAAGCCAAGAAGCAATACAGTATCAAGTACTTCGTTAAAAGAGGTTTGCAAATACCTACTGAATGAAAAAGCTCAATAGTTCCAGTGTGCAGACAAACTTTTTTGGGAATTGAAAAGTTTCAAAAGATAGAATTCAAAGAATTTCTAAGGCACATCTAAAAACACGATTACCTACCCGTAAAAAAGAGAGGAAGTGACCGTTATGCCGAAAATGTCTATCAAAACTTTAATTGAGTAGTTGAAAGAGTTGCAGAGGATAAACTACTAGCCGGCAATACGTGTCTAGCGAATTAAATATTAACAAAATCTGAAAGAATTATAATGACGACGTAGCCAACAATTTAAAGGTAAAAACTTTCTATTTTCGGAATTTTTTCAATAAAAATGTCAACATTGGATTCGGTACATCGGCTACAGATTTATGTTTTTATTGAATTGCATTAAAAGATAAATTTAAGCGCGCAAAAACTGAAATTGCAAAAACGCAATCAATAACGGAAAAAAGAATTCATCAGCTTAGCGTATTGGCTTTTTACAATATTCTACGAGAAAAAAAAAGCCGCCTGTTGAGCATTCATTAAATTTCATCGAAGTGCTCATTGGATATCATGAAACTGCTCCCTATATACTAAACCAGAAATAAATAAATATTTATTCTTGTCATCACCGTGTCAGATGACATTTCTAGGAAAATTTTAATTGATTTTTGTGATGTATTTATTTAAGTTTTTAAATTATTTATTTTAAAAAAATTTTTAGATTTGTTTTCCCCAAAAAGAATGTCACCCATATGCTGAACAAGACGTGCCAACATCCTTATGCTACAGCGTCTCAGAATTTGATTTGCAACCAGAGTTTGAATTCGGAAAAATATATGAAATCAATCATAAATCAGATTCTCATTTATGAACTCATTATGACACTCATTGACATGCTCATTAATAAGCTCATCGTGCCAGTCATTGATATGCTCATTAATAAACTCATGGCGACACTCATTGACATGCTCATTAATAAGCTCATCGTAACACTGATTATTATTATTATGACAAAAGAGAAGCACAGCATACATTTCTAAATAAATGAAAGAGATGCAATTCTCATGCACACTATCTGTGAATAAGTAAGTAAATGAGTTTTTTTCCAGTTTTGATTCAAATGCGAATAAATTTCATTAGCACGTTCATCTGATTGCTCATGAGGAGCTCATTGATGAGCTCATCATGATATCTCTACCAGGATATTTACGACAGTTATATTATTATAATTTTACAATGTATTGTGGGACCTCTAAGGATGGTCTAACTAAACAATGTTTTTCAATATGTTTGGAAGGAAACAGATTCGCCTGGGGGAAGTAATGAAATAGCTTCTGCAATCTATCATCATCTCTGCAATACACAAACTCCAAGCAATGTCCAAAGCTGAAATTGGTTGCAGACGACTGTGGGGGGCAAAATAAGAATTAGGCAATATTGACGATGGTCTTCTATTGGCTTTCCTATGATGCTCCGTGCCATATTTTACTAGTTACTTTAATTTTTCCTGTTGTGGGGAACTTGTTTATCCCTCATGATCGGGTTTTCGGCTGTATCGAACAAGTCATCAGAAGGAAGGAAAGTATCATTCACCTGGAGGAATATTTAGAAATATTCAAAACGCATGGCGCAGTTATTCGACATGGAACGGACACAAAGATTTATAACTGGAAAGAAATGTCCTCGGCAATTTTCAAATCCCCCTCTACTTAGCATATTAAAATTAAGCCGACGAAACGCTTGTTTATTAAAAGGACTAACTCTGGGTCTATTTTAATCCGTGGAGAGTCAAACTACAGGACTGATGTCGGTCAATTTAAAGGCATTTTTAAAAGAGGGAAATCTTGTTCAGCAATGAGCAAAAGTAATCTCCAATCAAATATAAATGTTAAAATGGAATATCTGAAGGATGTGAATACTTTGTTAAAAAAAAACATTTTGGAGAGAGTTGGAGGGAAGCCGAATCGTTACAATACTATAAGAACGTCGTTGACAAGGAAAGAGCAGAAGATGAACAAGTTGAAGTTGAAGGAGCAGGAGATGAACAAGTTGAAGACAGCCTGTGTGAACAAAAGGTAGAAGCAGAAACAACTGTTTAAAAAGTATATAGTTGTACTTCAATGGCTATAACATGCTTTATAGAATTGAATTCATGTTTTTTATTTATTTATATTTTCTTAATTATAATAAAATGTTTTTCCTTTATTCTTTTAAACCTTTGTTTTCAAAACCAGCCGTGTCCAATTTTGAACGAAACAAAGTACGCCAAATCTTTGATTGAAAAACAAAATTAGCTATATCCGAAATATTTTAGTTAATAAGACTATTAATACCTGCAGTATATTTAAATACATTTTGGTTACAGTAGCCAGTAAATTTCTTGCTACTAGTTTATGAGCTTTTACTTAAAAACGCTTAGATTGGATATAGAGAGTTTTATTTCTATACCCCTCAAATGTAATACGTATTTTGTACCGAAAATTACTATTGCAAAGAAAACGCGTCTTCTGCGGAAGAACACCTTTTATTTTCTATATACTTTTATATCCTACATCATCCTATGCGCTCCCAATTTTCTTTCTTGCCCTTTTTTCATTAATCATTGTCTGGCGATAGGGTTGTGTAAGACTCGTTGGGGTTTCATCTCTTCTTGGTACTCAGGTACGTTGTTGTCCTTTCATATCTTTACGTTTACATCATTACATCATTTACACAAAATAAATCTGAATTACGTGAAAGCCATGAAAACATTTTTGGTTGTTTGTATACGACTGAAATCGCAAATATGAATAAGAATTATTAATTCAAATGCTGTCAAGATTTGCATGTCTATTTAGAAGAAGATATACTAGACAACCAAATATGAACATATATGATAAAAACGAGATGTTCATTTTCAAGTCTTGGTGCAATGAAAATATTATTAAAAAAAAAAAACAATCTTTTTCTTCTAAAAAATTATTAATTGCCTTATAAAAAATGTTGACAACTCCACTAACAGCAGTTTCAATCAAGCGTGGTTTTTCACAATAACAGTTACATTCGATCTGTAAGTCAAGAACGTTTTACATCTCAGGGTATTTTTTTGTCTATCTAAAGCGAGATTGGAAATTCCGTAAATTTTTATGACACAATTAAAAACTTTGAAACGACAAAGGCCAGCAAATTTTTAATAATTCTCAATTTTTGAACCCAGCCTCCGGAAACTGCAACTGTTTCGAAGTTACAGAGTGATTAGGAAAATATTCCAGCTTTTTTCACGTAATACCCGTAATTTCCTTCTTATACAACTTATAAGTGTTTGAGGGGCGGAAGAAGTCGTTTTTGTAATCTTATTTAAGTTATATCTCAAAATCCAATTTTCGGATTGATTTGGAAAACCTATTGATAATATTATCCACATCAATGTCGATCTCAGGGTGCAATTAAGAAGAGCGAGCCCTATTAACCGTTCTTAACCCATGCGACTCCTGAGCCACGTTTTTAGGTGGCAAAGAGTTGAAAAGCTTACTTCTGTCATGGACACTCTTAGTTGTAGCGTGGTAAAGAAGAGCATGTATAATAGGGTACAAGCCCTGGTCACAAAATTCCAGTACATCTACTACTGATTTAGGTAGTATGGTAACCTTGTTTAATTCACGTTTCGATTTGGTAACCCACATAGGGAGTGTTCGCTATTAACTCTCTCCTCAGGAAAGCTTAACAGCTATTCATCTCATATCTGGATGCGATACTACTTACAATATCTCTGTTCGACACTACAATATCTTCTACATATGTTTTGGTTGGCAAAAGTACTCTTAAATTAGATCTGTGACAATATTGTCCAAAAAGGGTATAATTGCCCTACGAATGTACTCTTCATGCTTATTAGTGAATAGTTATTTATTAGAATTCTGAAGAACAATTTGCAAGTAAATTTCCAAGAAAAATTTAATGCTTTCCTACAATCGTAAAAATTTTGAACAACTCAGTGTTGCTATGAAAAATCAACGGATGGCTGTACGTTGATTGCATGGAACTAGGGCTCTACTAGAAGAGCCCTATAACAAATATTTTCAAGTCAGTTTGTTTGTTGCGAGCTATCCACCAAGTTACCCTGTCGTTGATTTTATGTCGGAAAATCAGATAGGTATAAAAAAAATTTATGATCGCTGACCAATTTCTTAACTCGAATTTGTGTGCTTTTTCATCTATATATGTATATGAATAATCGGCGTAACAAAAATATAAAAGGATCATAATAACCGATAGAAACACAAGAAAATTCTGAAAATTTTGTACACGTTTCAAAGACGAAGAGCTATGAGGGAATAACTATTATTACTACTCATAAGAAGACAAACAAATGCCCAGTCCAGCGCTAGCCGTCACCGCACAATTAGTTCTGTTGACGCAGTAGCACTAAAGTTAAAAATTAAGAAAAGTCCAGCGCTACGTTGTGTTTCCCACTTCAATTCTGTGCTGGTGAGAAGTTGGAGAAGGGGGGGGGGGGTGTCATTATCCCCGTATCCCCCTGTATACGCGCCTGTGTCAAACCATCACTCAACCCGTTCATTTCATTTCCTAATTATTTTAAAATTCAACAATTTTACCCCCAAAATGCCTGATAGCCGCTATATACAAGATTTAGAAACCCCAGAATGTTACTTTTGATTATTTATTTACATATGCGACCAAAATCATTGACATCTGAGAAAGGAGATGTCGGTACTAGTCTTTCGCTTCGTTTGTTATTTCCAGTTTTAAAACTTTTAATAAAAGAATTTTCAACGACTGAATGTATTTTTTTATTTATTTTTTAATCAGTTTTATTTTATATGCTGGAAAATTTTTATTCGTACCATTCAATAAAAGTTTCTATCACTTTCTTGCATGTAGCGACATCTCTTTTATATGGCGTCAATTATTCTGTTTTAATCCAATTTTTATGATGCATATTTGCATTAGTTTTGTTCATTTTGGGAAGAATTGCATAAAATTAGGCGTTTCAGTATAAAAATTAACGAAATAATCTATATATGCAAATAAAAATGGAATGTTGTTCGTTCGTAATCGCATCACTTGAGAACGAATGGACCGATTTGGCTAATTTTATTGTTTTTTAAAAAAGTTCATAATAGTCCGAATAAGGGAAAGAAAAATTGGATTCTTCTTGATGTTGCCGGACAAAACTTCGGTTTTTCACTATAGGTCGACGTGGAGAGCTCAAATTTTCTAAACTGCGTTATTAAAAAAACATGTAAATTAATATTCAAAAATGGGACTAATGGGGCAACTCCTTCGTAGGGTTGCCAATTAAAATGTCGTTTTTAACTATCTATTTGAGCGCGCATCGACGTAGAGAGCTAAAATTTGGTACATGGTGCTTTCATAGTTATGATAAATAAAACTTCATAAATGAACTAAATCGGGTTACCCCACCTTGGTGCTGCCATATAAGACCTTGGTTTTCACTATATACTTGAGAGGGCGCCGACGTGGAGAGTTCATATTTTGTACACGGCGTTTTCATAAAAATTGCAAATACAGGTCCAAAAGTGGAATAAATCGGGAAAGCCTTTCTCGGCGTTGCCATACAAAACTTTAGAGTGAAACCCTAGAGGTTTCCAATTCTTGCAAGAAAATGTAACGGTTATCAGACATTTTGGCGGTAAATTTGTTACAATTTGAAAACAAATAGGAATTTTTTCCCGGTTTGTAAGTGGGTTATGAAGTGGGGTCATTTATATCAATTTAATTAAAATAAGAAGTTTTTGGTAGATTGTTTTATTAATATTTTAGAACTTTAATAAAATCAATCTTGAAGAATAGATTGCTTTTTACTCATTGCGGCGCTATGTTCGAAGTGCTTCCCAATGGCAATTGGCAAGTGATTTATTATTAATTTTATTGCCTGGACTTTCAGCCCTGTCAAAAAAGGATTTGATGCTGAATATTTTACTTCTTAATTTAATGGACGGTTAACTGCTAAACTTTCTCATGATCGCCGTCGTCGTTTTCATCTTGACCGAGCTTAGTTTCTGCGTGATTAAGGAAACTTTCATCAGTAGAAACAAAAATGCTACTTCGACGTAATCGTTTACATTTAAGTCCAGAAGACCTGGTTCTCCTGCATACTGAATGAAATTATTGAAAACTTGGTTGATATTGTCATCTACCGAATCATTAGATGCTATCTCCGCTAGTTGCATTAGCAGTTTATCGTGTTCATAATTCCAAAGTGAAAAACTGCCAAAACTAGCATGTTTGAAGCAATTTTTGATTGGATATTCTTTCTACAAGAGCCCAACATTTATTCAGAATGCATATTGTATCAAATAAGGGAAACAAAAACATATTTATTTATTCCGATCGATAATTTTGCTTAACCCGCGGCAAAAATAATTCACTTTTAAATTCAGTTCGATTTATAGAGGTTGCACGTTTGTAAAAACTTATAAGGGGACAGAGAAAAGCATTCGAGTTTAGGTGTGATTCGACTTAAAGAGTTCCAGTTACAGAGTGTAAAAACTATTAAAAACATAATGAAGAGTTCTGAATTCTCAAAAACAAGTTCAACACAATCGACTTTTAGAGGTTATATTTATAGAGGTGTCACTTAGTAGTAGATCAGTCCAACCGATCGTTCTTTAGGTTAATCTTATTAACAGTAAAAAGTGAAACTAATTCTATGTAGCAAAAGTTGCTTTTTTCCGAAAACGAATTGAAACAAACAAGTTTGCAAAGTTTATTACTTTTCACCTAAAAGCAAAATTCCGGCCAGTATAGTCTTCAATTAGTAACACCCTTGTAAGATTTAAAATAATTATTTCCATCAAATTTATGTAGTGAATTAAGTTTAATCGATACCGTTTTATTCAAACAATTCTTCGTAAAACTGACTTAATACATCATTAAAATTTTGTTATTTTGGGATCTAATTAAGTATACAAATGGCGCCTTGGTATAGCACTGTCGGTAAGCACTCTGGTATACCATCCCTACTTAGCAGATTGGCCTCCGTGCATGGGATTTTTTATCCCTCTGCCTCTCTGTCTATAAACAAAATCTTTAACAAAATTATGAGCACTAACACAAATTAATTAATTCATTGATGGTCAACATCTTCAGCATTTTAAAGCAAAGTAAACAGAAACCAATTAAGTAACTTATGACTGACGCCTAATAAACTATAACGTAAAATACACAAATAAATTATAAACTATAAGAAAAAATGAACTAAACTGATTAACTTACATAGAAAAACATAGTATCGGAAATAGTATGTAAATTAGCAACTCTAAGTATAAATTATTAGGTAAACAAATTGCATAAAAACAAACACCTTTCTCTGAAGATATATAAACCTTCATCATTTCACGGGAAGTCCGAATTTTAAAATTTTAGCTTAGCTTTAGATTTTACATAATTATCGGAAAGTTTGCGGAGATTAACATATTTTATTTCAACACATGTGCAAATTAGCAATCCGCTCATATCTGTTATTAGAAATAAAATATAAATATGAACAACAAAGAAATAAATGAAAGCAATTAATAAATGTTAATTATAAGGGAAAACAAATATAAAATTGTCGAAATTGTCAACACTTGAATTTTCTATAGATTTAAGCATGGCGAATTATTTATCCCGTCGCCGAACAAAAGCAATCATAAATATGAAACTTCTGCTTTGAAGTTGTTTCAATAAGAAAACAGTTCAAAATCTTATTATGTTCTAGTATACATAATTTAATATATAATGGTAATATATTTTACAAATTATTAAAATCATCGATAGTATAAAAAATAGAAGAAAAAAAATACATTTTCTTGTCCCCCGTTTAGAAATGCTTTTGAGGACTAATAGAAGCTTTTCATGGTGGGGTTTATATTCCATTTGATAAAAATCGTTATCGTCAATACATAGGAAAATCAAAATATATTACGAGAATATTTAATATTATTGTTTAAATAACAAAGACTTACAATTTAAAGCTTAATTATAACATCATAAATAAAAATAAGCGAAACTCGTAATAAATCTAAAATTTTCCGCAGCGGCAGCATCTTCTACTTGTGGAGAAGTTTTCGAAGCTATAAAACGGGATCTGAGCTGAGCAAATCTCTTGTACCGGGAAATACCAGTGAACAGAATAATCAAATTTTTAGCCTATCCACGGCTATAATGGTTTGAGCATGAGAAAAAAAAATATTTGAACTTTATTCTTTTAAGTTCTACATCCTTTGCTCAGGTAAGACAGATCCTACTGCGCTGACTATATACAGATGGAAAATTTGGAAGAATTACTTTTATGCTCAGCTCACACAGCCAGCCTGCGGCAACGTCCCGCGCATTCAACGTTTATCGTGATAGAATCAGAGCCAACCACAGCCTGATGACTAAGCAGGACGAGCTCTGCCAAAACCTTCGAGAATACTTCCCAAGTCATGAAACAGAAATATATATGTGCGCATTGGGAGTCCGTTCCCTAAAATATTCTATATTGATACTTACGGAAAAGAGCCAAACATTGACTTTATATCTATACCATAGAGCCTAAGCTACTTACTATCCATGATGAAAATAGTCTTCCAGTAATTTACAGCTTGGTTCCTTACCTTCTCAAGGGCAACACTTACTACTACTTACTCCTACTACTACTTAACAAAATAATAAAATAGTTTTGATTACAAAGTAACCCTACCATTTTACGCTCCCTAACTCTCAGTTCAGTAGTAATTATATTTGTGTATGTGTAACCAGAGTTCGAACCTGTAGGCAGCTACATGCGATATCATCAGCCCGCAAGGTACGAACTGTTTGAATGGCAAAGGAGTTGTCCGATTTGTCTCATTTTCGAACTTAACTTTCTAAGTTAACGCGTTCTCGAGTTATCGTGCGCACAGGTGGATAGACAGACAGACAGACGGACGAACATACAAAAATCAGAATAACTGTAAATATTATGCTTGTTTGTCCAATCCATTTTTCGCTACCATCATTATTTCTGTGCGTTACAAATGGAATGACAAACTTAGTATACCCTATGAGATTTCATCTAGGGTATAATAATGAAATAATTTTAATAGGAATAATTGGGTAGGAAGGATTTTAATTCATGCATAAAGTGTACATCTATTATTAATCCCTGTTATTGTTTTCATTTTAAATCGTAAATTAAAATCCTTATATGTCTTGCAGCCCAAATTGTTAATTTACTCGTCTTACCACAAGAGGTGCTGATATCAACAGAAACAAATTCTGTCAAAATAAGGATGATGTAATCTTACGAAATTCACTTTTGTTCCGCTTCGAGTTTTTAATCAAGAGTCATATTTGTATTCGCGGTAAGGAAGTCAAATAAAGAGATTATTTTATATATTAAAATTCAGTCTTCTTTCAGTAGTTCAAGTTAAGTAGTGGAAAATAATAAAATCCTGGGGAGCACATATAAAATACCTAAATATGACTGGCTTGTGCTGCCACCTAACATTTGTAGTTGTGTGGTTATAGTGGCTGCAGTTTCAAAGACATTGATACTGCCACCTCTTGGGAAAATAAGTCGTGATTTGTTCGTAGTCGTTCAGAATTCGAAGATCTCTCAAAAGATCCGCGATCTTCTCACACTGAGAAAAATAAATTGAAATTTACTACTTTTTAAATATTAAAAAAGTTACACCTTTTTTCTTAATTTTACATAACCCTGGAGTAAATTACTAATAAAACGCATGTAATATTACAGAGATCAGGGAATCTTAAGTCGAAATAATTTAAAGTAATATAATTACGTTTACATTAAATATTTATCACGTAATTTTGTCCACACTTTGAGATGCTGTGCACATTTATACCGTAAATTCAGAAAATTTAATGTATATTACAAGTTTAAGAAGCGACGGCATTCAATATAAACGTGAAGTGAGTGAGAGAGAACAGTGACTTTTGTGTCGAGCGGCAAGGTTTTTACAAGCCTATAAGTTGGCTAATCGCAGATTAAGAGAACTAACTGCATGGGCGATTTCAAGGCAGCTATAGCCCCACGATATATCCTAAATCGCAACGTGCACAACGCTTGCAAGCTCCACATAAAGCCTTCTGAAGAAGCTGTATGGGCGGTGAAGAGCGTTAAAAACCTGCTGTGTAAATGCTCCAACCCTGCCAAGCGTAGGAGGAATAGGATTGGTAGCTATATTTTTTGCGAACTGGGGAAATTAGCAGACATGGATCTGCGGAAGACAGTTAAGAGTCTATAATTTTCGTTATAAATCCGTCAATTTGCGTATTAAAGAGGGAAAATTACATATTTAAAACTTATTTCCATGCAGTATTCCAAGTGCAATTTTACTTGATAATCAATTGATTTGCGCATTAAAGGGAAAGAAATATGTATTTAAATCATTTTTCTTACACTATTTAATATGGCAATTTTACAAATTTTTTTGGTAAATCCAATTACAGAACATTTGGGAATATTACATATCGCAATTTATTTTACAATTTTTAATGTAAGCAAAAAAAAATGCCTACATTCAAATTAATAATTGTTTCTCTCAGAGCACCCGGCTTATGTTTCTAGAAAAATAGCACTACTCACTGATAGTATTGGCCTTTTTGCACTGACTAATTGCATCTCAAAAGCAATTATTTATTTCCTTGGGAAAAGCGATTTAAACGCGTGCACCACGTTGTGATCGGTTGATCTTCATAGAGTTGGAAAAGTGTTTTGATATTCCGAGCTAGGATCAAGAGTGTTGTTTTATATGCGTTACGTTAGCCCGGATACCACCGAAATTTATTGAATTATGTTTTAGTTATTATCTTGTAAGTGCTTTATATTTGGATGTTCTACAGCGAAAGTGTCTATACACCTAAGAGCTAATTGATGATATAGTATATTAAAAGCTATCAGATGAAGGAAACCTGTTTTGGGACTCGGTACTCGGGAGAAGAATATGACCCAGGATTGGTGCGTAATCTGCCAAAAACACAATTAGAGGCGCCATGTGTGTTAGTTTCATTTACCAAGGAAGATGCTGATAGTATGAAGATTTATCAAATGTAGAGATCAGGGCATTTCTGAAAGATATTTTAGAGAATTCCTATCGAAACCTACACGTGCGCCAATTGAAGTTACTAGAAATAACTCTATCAAAATTATCAACGACTAGTTCTTTTTTTTGCCGCATTCGCAATGCAGAGTGGAGCAGAGTGAGTTTGAGTCCAGAGCGGAGGTGTTCACAATACAGCGCAGAGTGAAATTCGAACCTTGAAATTAACACAACGAACCGCCATAACAATACCAAGTCAACAAACAATCTAACAACTGTCATTGTCAAAACAATAAATTCGAAAAAGGAGACACGTGTTGGGACCATCAGATTGCTTCCAAACTAGCTAAAAACTATTGTACAGTTTCTGGTTTTTAAATCATGAAGTTTTCAAAACAATCCTCCTGTTTTTTATTAGCATTCATAAAAAATATTAAGAGGAGTCAGTACCAAGATTTGCAAGTTTCATACATTTTTCAATGTGAATTTCTAGCAAACTATATGTAGCAGAATAATGACTTATTTCTTAAATAAAAGGTAATGAAGAAGTCTAGTAAATAACGTCGAGAAAAATAAAAAAATGTATATTAGACTGGAGATATTAGCTCGGAAACTTGTAAAAAATGGTAAAAATTGAATTTTTTTTAAATCAAATTCCTCTTAGTAGGTATTCTCATTTCTTTATATTGTGACTATCTTAGAGAGATAAAGCCTAGATCTAGCAAATAACGTCGAGTTTTTTCACTTTTAGTGGGACATTTTTTAATTGTTTAACTCTAATAGTACTTGTTTTCTCTCTCGATATTTCACCGACGAGAAATTGCAATATTTCGTTGAAAGTTTTAGAAATATAAAGCAAATTAGTATATTAAACAAGTATGTGCAAAATAAAATTTAGGAGAGTTAATTCTCGTTAAAAATTTTCAATTTCTTTGAACTGCAAATTTTCATTTTCGTCTTAAATTGTCGCATGTTGGGCTTCTGTCTTTTACGCTAGATGTCTCTAATGTGACTTGTGGTCTAGGTCTAGGCTAATTTTATATGTATTTTCATACTTTCAGGATACAAACCTATGTATAGTAAGTTTTATTGCCTACAGGCTCGCTACTATCTAAATTGAAATTTTTGCTGAGTACTGACTCCTCTTAAATCAGGATATAACATTAAAATGTGCTTGTCTTTTTATCAAAAGGAGAATGGAGCCTTTTCCACGCCATCTACATTCTACTAGGTCGAAATTCAAGTTTGTAAGATTTCGTGAATGGCAGCGTGAAAATAGAATGGGACCTATTTTCATGCATTCATGCAACGCTACTCTGCGATACTCTAAGCCCTACAGAGAAGGCTATATACATTACTGCGTGCCAAGAACCGGATGCCAGTTGCTACTCTAGGCCACTTCCCTCCACTCTGTATTGTGAATGCGGCATTATATGGTTAAAAAAAAAAAATTGGCGTCCAACATATTCCTGGAGCGGAGAGTTTTTTTTTCTCAATTCATACATCATCATCAGGTAAAGAGCAGAATCTAATCCGCGTTATTTCAGGAGAATTTATTCCACTTATGCAAAACTTTAGTGCTCAAGCCAATCGGCTGGTTTGTCATCGGAAACACGAAAGAGCCAGAAAGAGTTGAAGTGGAAATAGCTCCAGAAAAAATAATGTCACGTTCAACTTGAGATAAAACCAACCTGCCTGCTATGCCAACAGCGAATCAATTGAACACTTAAACGGATCTAGCGTGGATTGATGACGATAGACTGCGATGGGGATCCAGCTTTCCCTGACGGCAATTACACCGATTTTGTTGGATTACATCCATACCAACAATTAAATTTTTTTTTTATTGCGATGAAACTAAGAAATATGCAAAAATCAGAAATTCATAGCTAAGTTCAAACATAAATGAAAATTAAAAAAAATATTTCTTGTGATACTTACTGTAACAGGTTACACATCTTGGCCAATAAAACGAGGCTTGCAGAAACAAAGAGACGTGACCGATTTGAGTTATCGATTGTAAGTTACTGAAGTAAAGAGTGATATCGACCAGCAAGATTTTTCAGACAAAATTTGAGAATTGAAATTAGACCATTGGCAGACATTCTGAAGACGTTGAGACATTTCAAACGAGAACGCGATTTATTTTTAGACGAGATAATGATGGAGTACTATGGTCACCATGGTTGCAAGCAATTGATATGCGGATAGCCGCTGAGGTTTACTTACAAAATGGGCAGTATAAGCACACCATTAGGTTACCTTATAAACTTCGAGTTGTACCTAGATAACAATCGGATAACCAATATTGAATATCCAGAAAAACATGGTAAAAATATAGCACCAGTGTTTACAATTTTGAACGATTTTAGTGACATTCTCAAACCCCTGCCCTTCTGTTTACGCTTAAATAACCTTTTTACGTCAATGTACGATTAACTTGGATTGAAGTAACGTGATTATTTCAGTGCAAACCCACTAAAGGAAATTATTATACCAAAATCGTGCCTTTGCAAAAAACAAACAAGGAAACAGCAGCGCGGTTACGTATACATTGTAAAAATTTAAAAATAACAAAATGGGTGGATAATTCTGCTATTATATTGCGTAGACTCTGCACGGGATGACTCCAATATCAAAGGTCAAGAGGTATTGTAAAACGGAAAAAAAAATTCATACTTAGATGTTCTCCGTTCATATTCATTTGGTAAATATAATGCTGGAATGAGTGGAACTAACCGAATGGACCAAAATATAAAACTCTATGGTTTTCGATTTATACCTATCTTCTATATATGACGCGACTCAGACTGAATGGTTATTGCATAATAATGGTTAGTCTAAGTTTTCCCAATTATTGTTTCAGCCATAGCTCAATATTATTGCCACACACTCAATACTCCTAATCAACCCGGATGATATCGATATCCAAAGAAAGAATCTGACAGTGTCAAGGTGAATATTGTTATTCCAGTGTAATAGTTATTTGTAAGAATTGCAAAGCTGGACTTTGTGTCTTGTGTTTCAAAACACCACTTAGTACCTGTACGTGACTAAAATTTCCTTTCTAATACCTTATTTTGCATCTTGTTTTGCCTTTATCTAATTTAAGAATATTCATTCTACTATATATCTTAAAAAAAAAACTTACTACTAAAAAAAAAGCCAAAACATTATTCTTCTAACATTTTTACTGCCACATCCTGCCGAATGTTACATATGAGTTGATCACAATCAAAACTAGTCTTGTCCACCATAAAGCATTATATTTTGGGAGAACAGAAAAAGGTCACTTCTTTTTCTTATTATGTATTAAATAGAAATACTCACACGATAGTTTACACAAATTGAAGAAAAAATGGCAGAGAAAATAAATAATTACAAATGGACTTGACTCGCTTTGAAAATAATAGTGGGGCAAGCCTTTATTTGTAAAATAATTGTTGGGACTAAGCTACTTTTGAAAAGAAAAAAAGTTATTATATGATAATAACACTTTTAATTTATAAGAATAAATACATAATATAATGTTCACATAATTCACCAAAAATTACAAAAACAAAAACAAAACTGGGACCAATAGAAAATAGATATAATATGTCCTTGTAGGTATCTAAAGCCTTAAGTTTTCTTCGATGTTTACATTTTCGGAACATGCATCTTCATCCGGCATAGCTTCGCTGTTCAATGTAACCTCGTCCTGCATAGCTTTTGAATAAAACTCTAAATTTTCATTCTCTTTCGAATGTTGTCCAAAATGTTTTTTTAGGAAATTGTCCACATCGTTTAACTTTGCAGGCTTAACAAGAACTCCTGCTTTTAGTTCTGTTGGGCTTATGTAGCTCACTTTCTTCCCCCGCCTACAAATAGATTTCGCCATTCCAACTTGCGATCTGTAGAAAGCCTCTCCTTGGATGTGCACTTGATAATCGACTTAATATGAAAACCTTGGATATCGGAAATTGGAAATGCCAATGAATTTTGAAGTCTTCATGAGGTACAAAAACAATGCCGTAAATAAATGAATTCGTAAAAAAAGAGAATCGGCGGACTAGTAACACCACGTGGTTTACTACTGATATTCGTGTTATGAAAGAAGAAGAAAATTCGGGCAAGACAACGTGCAATACTAACAAATCTAAATAGTGATTGGACATCATATAAACTCATTAGAAATAAATATTAAGTAAAGGTGCGAAAATATAAGAAAGGAGATTAATGAATCAGTCAACAAAAAACAAAAATGTGGATAGCATTAAAAGAGTTAAGGCCGATTCACACCGCCGCGATAGCGATTGCAATAACCTAGCGATAGTGATAACGAAGCGACCGCGATAGATCGCTACACATAGTTTTCAATGTAAACGCTCTCACCAATACGATAGATCATCGCGCACTAGGTATAGTAATTATAATAATAATAATATTTTGTATTAACCGTGTGTAATACAGATATATTAAAAATATTCGGGTTTTATAGCGTTCAGTTTCCTTTGTTTTGACCGGCATTATACGAGTATGTAACTTGAAGGCTAACCCACTTCCGGGAGAAGCCCCAATTATTCTCTTCTAGTTAGTATGTCCATCAGTAGTATAGCCCTTAAATTTCAAGAAAAAACTTAACGTTTTGCATGCGCACCGTTAATGAGTTTAGTTAACATAATTAAAATAAGAAAAGATATCTCTTCTTAATTTACTTCACATTTCATAACTCCTATTAACTTTCTTACTATCATTGTACAGTGGGTGGCCAAATTGTTAGAGTCACTACTAAAGAAATTGATTGTTTCAATTTACATGACAATATTGTGGAAAAAGGGTTACGTCAATAACTCTTTTGGGTTTTATCGTGAGAACATAGCTTTTTTAATCCAGTTTATGTATGGTAACACCACTGTTTGCAATAATTGGCTTACCTGGAAATACCTAAGATCGCTAGACGATGTTATCGTTCAGTAGTAGTATGACTCCTATATATCCGCATGTGCTGGCAGAATGTTTTCCGAAATGTTTTGTAATTTTATTGTAACGAAATATTTTTATCACAATCAGTAGGTACATATTACAGGCAAAAGGTATGAGTGTTTTTAGTGATTTAAGTGTCATAAATTTGTATTTCCTCTCGTGATTTTGTTGGTAGAAATATTTGAACATGGGAAAGGCCAAGGATATTTTTAATGCTAAAACATCAGAGATTAGAACCTTACTAATACACACGGAAATTTTCAAAGGAAGATTGCGTCAATTGCCATAGTTATGAGAGCAACAGTGGGACGTATAAAGAAAAAAATGGACTCTAGTTTTGAGTTAACACCGAAGCGTGTTAAAAGATGTGGGCGAAAAGAAATACTACTCCACGTGACACGAAAGGAGAATCAGAGATTTTTGTGTCGAATACCGTACAGCACCTAGAAGGTTAATCACACAACTGGTGCCGGAATTAACGTATCGGATAGAACTGTTCGCCGACAGATCCAGGGGTTAAAATACAAATGCTACCGGCCAGCCAAGATACCACTCATAACTGCAGCAATGATACAAAATCGGTTTAATTGGGCAAAAAATACCGAAACTAGACAACAGATGACTGGAAAAGGGTGTTTTAAATTTTTAGTTCAAATCACAAACCCTTTGATTTAATATTTGTGATAAAAATAATTATTTACTCAAACATTCGGCGATATAATATTTTGTTCATCTTTTCTGAAGGTCTGCTTTTTCGATGAATCAGCAGTACACATTTGTCAGAAGACGACCTGGAGAAAAATACAATGAAGATTGTATTGTAAAAAAGGTGGATCGCCCATTGAGCATCATGTTCTGTTCAATCATCAGCGTGGAAGGATCCGAATGCCTGTACATTGTTGAAAACACCATGAGTCAGGATCAATATATCAAGATCCTGGATACAAAAACGCTGCCACAGACCCAAACATGGTTTCCAGATCGAGATTTTATGATTCGGCACCATGCCATAAAACAAAATAAGTAACCAAATTTCTACAGGAACACTAAATCAAGGTTCTTGTGTGGCCCGGAAATTCACCTGACCTCAATCCCATTGAGAACCTTTGGGAGCTTGTCAAGAAAGAAATACCAAAGAAATTATTACAAATAAACGCCGTTTAATCGAGAGATTAATAGAAGTTTGAAATGCATAGAAAATATACCGAAAAGATTAGAAGCTGTGATAGCAGCAAAAGGTCGAGTGACAAAATATTAATAAAAAATAATAATGATACATTTTTATATCTTATTATTACATAAAACGATGCTATAATAGGATGAGATTATAAAATAAAACTTAGGTACAGGTCCATAACAAACCTTAAAATGTTGTCTCAATTGAAATTAAATACAAAAATCATTTTTTGCAGAGTGGCTCTAATAATTTGGCCACCCACTGTACATAGTTTTTTTTTTCCAAATTGTAAGATCTGCAGAGGTAATTAATTGACAAAATAATAAATTATAATAAATATTTAAATATTTCTACTTTAAAATATGTAACTGAAAATAAACAAAAAAAATCAGTTTTATACACCTCACAAATTCATAAGCATACCAAAACAAAGAAGAAAAAAAACAAAAACTCAACGTCATTTCACGAGAATAAATAAAAACCCAAAGTCATTTCAGACGCACTACACCAAGATTATTTTAAACCAAGCAGTTCTCAATCAACTGGAGTAAACTGGATGGATCCAATTAAGTTATTAAAGTCTCCTGTTAACGTAGAAAAAGACCAACTAAAGCCGAAAAGGTGGAAAAACCAATTTCCTTTCCAACAAATTGTCCCTTCCCCACAGTAATGGAAGAATCAGGTAAGTTACATCACAAAGTTCGCAAGCTAAAAGCCATCACCAAACCACCACGCGGTGTGTCGTGCCCTGAGTTGTGTAACTGTGGTACAAATATTTGACAAATAATTTCCTAATTGATTCCCGGTAAATTATTTAATTTCACCGGCATTGCACTAAATATGCTGTCGGCTGTCCTCATACTTTCTCTATGGAAATACACATAAAAGCTGTTGCCTAAGAACTTGAGTCTAGCATTATTGGTCTTAAGTACTTGGAGAAAATCTTCCCCACTTACCTACCTGCCTATATTATACTGCCATATCATTTCCAGCTTCGAATCTTTCCAACTGAAGTAACAATGGTACTACCCCACCTGAGCCTTACCTAAGTAAGTTTGGCTTAAGTCATATAAGTGGAGGTGCAGGTGACTTAAAAAGAGCTAACGTGAAACGACGACAAAGTCTTGTAAGTCGCGATCAATACACGAACGTTGTGCATACTTTTGCTCCGCATTTTTTTTGCATCATCCATAAGAGAGAATCTTTACGCGTACCAATTACGTTTTTAAGTGCGTAATGTAAGTGATTTTGTGATTTTTTTTCTCTTGTGATTAATTTTTATTTTATTTATTACTTTTTTTATATTCTGTTAAACAAAATTTTTTTAATTTCCTGTACCTACTGCCCATTAACCACACTTTCTTGGGTAAGGTAGGTTTTTTTTTCGCGCCGAAACTTTCTTCTGAAAGTATAAATGCAAGTAAAAGTGCTCGGGGTTTTTTTCTCGAAACCGAAAGTAATAAATTTTTTTTGATTAAAGTTTTTACGATTATATTTATTGAAAAAAGAAACGCTGCATTTCTTTTGTTGTCTATGAAAAAGTAATCTCAAGGCCTTAAAGAGGCCTTAAAAATCATAGTCACAATGTATAGCGTCTCCAATCAATGAATATTAAACGGTCGTTGTAACAATGAAAATCATCGCTGTGTTGTCACATGCTGGCTATATCGTGGAATCGTTATGAAATTAACATTTTCATTTTGTAATTATTATCTGTACCTGTGAATAAAACATGCTGGAATATGCATCAAAACTAGCATCTAGGAAACGTGTATTTAAGTGTGTGCGTGCGCGCGCGGGTATTATTAACTTAATTCCGAGCATTTTGAACAAGTTCCTCTACTTTTGCTTATAGGTAATTTCCGATTTTGTAACTCGATGCATGATATTGAGACTGGACGTCTAGAGACTTTTAACATAGATCTAGGTAACGATGTTAGCTAAATTGGCTTGGCATAGCTGGTTTATGTCGTAATCGTTATATCCATGTTTTTGTTTTCTATTTACAAATTTTATGTAATTGGTGTTATTGTTTATTTTCTGATCTATTAAATAGTGTTTTTTTTTTTGTGCGTTAGCTTAACATGATTAATTGAATGGTGCGAATACGGCTTCACACATTTCTAGACTTATTTGATGTTAAATGAATAATCAAAGACTTAGTCTTACGATAATAAAAAAAAAAAAAAGATTTTATAGAGGTATATATTTTGATCTAATACCACGATTAATTCGGACATAGTACACATATGTATAGACTTGAAGTAGATTTAGTGTAGACTGACTGATTTTAGTTTCCCTGAATAGGACTCACTATTTATATATCCTATCTCTTAGCATCCACATTATTTTTAGAATCTTTTTTTAGTTGGTTTTTTAAGTTTTTTGATTTATTTTAAAATTTAAATAATGATTGTGTCAGCTCTAAATAGGTAATCTTAGAAATTTATTAATGAACAAAAATTGTTCAAATTTTATTATAGACACGCCATCTATCTGTTGTAAAAACACTTAAAAATTTAAATTTCAATAATCGACACATCTCCTCATACTTTTGTATCCTTTATCCTGCATTAATCGACATTAATTTTAGCATAATTATATCGAAGCTCGATAATCGTATCATCTCCATTACCTCTTCACGACTTCTTTCTTTTTCTTGGTAAAGAGAATTATTATACCTTTTTACCTTCAAGATTGTAATTTTTAAGGTCATAAATTGTTATACAGAGCTTTTCCTTATGAGAGTTTCAAAAGGATGGAGGTGATATTACTCATCTATACAAACTTATATAAATTAATTGGCACGGGGCAGGGCACCTTAACGGTATCAGAGTTACAGTGTGATTACGAAAATATATTGCTGTTTTACGAATAGGTACCCTGTATTTAAAAAAATACAAGGTGTACGGTCACCCTTAACGCCTCATTCTATGTAGAACCTAAGGCCTATAAAACTTATTAACACAACTTTTTTTACAAATAATTTAAACTGTGAACCCTCCTGTTTAATTTGGCCTGTTACACCAACATATGTATATATGTCTATCTTGTTAGGATATATAAATAATTGTCCGTGGCAAAATCGATCCTAATTAACAGATTAAGACATCCCTGTGCTGTGGGAGTGACGAATGTCCGGGTAACAATTTGTACCACAATGCTTGGGTATTTTGCGATAAGAAGGGAAAGCTCCACCTTGGAAAACGTAGATTAGGTTTTTATCCCTAAACTGCATGTAGGGTTTTTTCCCTAAAATGTAGGGAATTTTCTTTTTTTTTTAAATATAGGGAATGTTCAATTAAATATAGAGAATTGATAACAGTTTCTATAAACTGTATTTACTAGACCTTTAAAAAACATAAGAATGAACTGAATAACTCATTTCTTATGTGCCATGCTACCATATTTGTTTTTTTCTTCTTTGTTTTTGTTTGCATTAAAACACATAGTTAGTGTGAAAGTTAGTACTGGAATAATACTTAATTTATTAAATGTTCTCTTCCTCTACGTACTATACATAGGTTTACTGGTGCAAAATACCTAAATTTTTTTAATATTCCATTGACTTAGGGAAATTAAACTGGATTTCATATTCTATCAGAGAAAAAGTGATTTATTTTTAGGAAAACGTGTCTTAAATTATCCCACTATTTTTACAGTGCTGGTAGATCACATGCCCTTCCCACAGGATTTCCTGTGGTTTTACTTAGGCACAAGTAACGCATTGAGTAATATAAAATTCCCGCTGCTAGCATACATAAGACATCTTATGGATCTCCTAGGTTAAGTTTTTTGATTTCAGGATGTGCGGGGAATATCTGAAGATATTGTTATAGATTTTCTGTGTTATAGAAATGTTTGTGTATGGGTAGGTATTTTTACAAAAAAATAACAAAAAACTGGCTGGAAAGTATATACCAGAGGTGAACTTGCACAAAACATAAATGCAAAATTAATACCTGTAAATAAAATTCCTACCACAAAATCACTAAAAAATCACGAACAAACTTTAGCATAACATGAAAAATTGAAGAAGCGAATAGATTTCTAATATAACTGCGTGAATGTAAACTGCCTTAAGTAACGGAGTTCTCATATGCTTTTTATAACCTAGATAAAATCTAAACGATATACTAAGTTTGTCATTCCGTTTGTAACTCACACAAATAATGATTGTAGAGCAAATTTGATTGGACACAAATGCATAATTTTAAAAGTTATTTTGGACTAAATCGGACAACATCTTCTTGGTGTTGCCATGTAAAAATTTAGTTTTTTTTACAGATACTGTGAAAACGATCTATCCTAGACATTCATATTGTACTAAAAACTTCTTTAGATTATGAAATCCTTATAAAATTGCTTATAATTATTTTTTCTATCCGAAGAACCGTTCTAGAAATATATGCAAAAAACCAATGAAAAATCATAATTGCTCAAATTGGGAGACCATGCAAAATTTCATACGAACATTCATCTAGGGAATCACAAGAATTGGTCTTAGACCAACTCTAGCTTTTTACTTGTTTCAATACATATTTTGTTGTTCTGTTTTTGTTCTCCTAAAACAATATACGGAAACACACCAAATTAGCACACAAATTAGCATTTTCACCAAAGAACCAGAGAGCATCCTGAAAGAAATTCACATTTTAAGGAACTTCTGGAAGGGAGAAAACCCGACTTTCATATTTTTGTCACAAAATTATCCTGCATATCCCATTTGTATTTGTCTGTAAAATACTGAAAATGTTCCCATATATGTTGGATTATCTAGATTGCAAAAGTGCGCAGACTATTTGATGTCGGATTTATTATTTTAAAATATATTTGTACATATAAAGAAGATTTTTTAAAAAGTAATTGCATTACTTTTAATTACTTCTTTATTTTCATTACACTTTGATATAGTATTTCATACTTGAACAAAAAACAAACTTCGTTTTGTTATATTAAATTCTGCGGAATAATTGAAGCACACACGATACAATATTTTCAGTAAAATTTCTTTGAAATTATTTATACGTTTTTATTTATTTTTTTTTTATATAAGTACTCCAAAATTCTTACCTACGGCCATTGCTGCCACTTTTCCGAATGACTACATTGGGCAACGTTTGCCGAGATAACCCCCCCCCCCCCCCCCCAATTTTGACCCCACTGAAATATTTGAAAACAATTTTTATAAGCACAGATAAATTAATTCCTCTATAAGGTTGTAAGAGTCTAAATTTTCTACAATTTTTTCATGGCTACTCAAATAACTTTCGGGCTTTACTATAAAGATTTCGAGTGGCAACACTGCTACACCATTCAATCATATATTTTTTACTATGCAACTTAGTTGATTGGCGGATAAAATTAATTATGCTTCACAGTTCAGTTCAGCCTATATTAGCTAAAATGAAAATCAGGAAAGTCGCTGAAAATAACTTCTGAGGGCA
This sequence comes from Dioctria rufipes, assembly GCA_963924295.1. Classification (NCBI taxonomy): domain Eukaryota; kingdom Metazoa; phylum Arthropoda; class Insecta; order Diptera; family Asilidae; genus Dioctria; species Dioctria rufipes. Next base: position 341,223,683 of record OZ002740.1, on the reverse strand, counting down.
TTTCATAACCAGAAAGTTGCTAAAATATTTCCTAAGCCTTCTTGTTTTAAACCAAGATGTCGATCAAATTATTTAGTATTTACCTAGAGTTATAGCCAAGAATATAATAAATTACATAAATCTCATTTCTAGTCAAAAAGTCATCCGAATAATATTCTAGTAATATTTATAACCAAAATAACATCCAAATTAGTTTTTAGTCACACCTATAATTTTATGTCACTTAATTAATATTGGTCATAGAATTGAACCTAAGTCGCATCCAGACAAGATAGAAGAATCTTTTATTTGAAACGATCTTTATAAAGTACGAAATGTCCGTCCATGTTTCCATAATTTACTTGATCGCTATGGAGGGCTTTTCCTTAGAAGATTTTCAATATTCACAGGAGGAATAGATCCATGAAATCTATCACATGGTGGTCTTGATATAGCTAGATTGAAACCAGAAAAAGAATGCACACGAATATAATATCCCAAAGGTAAAGTTACTTGTGATTTAGACCGAATCATGAGGATGATCAACCACCACATCTTACTCTGTGCCTGTTAAAAATAATTTAGCTATATATGAGCGTCCAAAATCAAGATTTGGTCCAGCTGGTTCATACGAATTTGTGGCAAATGATGCTGGTGGAAATATGAAATTGCAAATTGACGCACAGAACTGCATCCACTGTAAGACCTGTGATATGGAATATCCTACGCAAAGCAATAATTGGGTCATTCCTGAGGGAAGCAGTGGCCTAGGTTAGAACGGAATGTAAGAAATTTTCACCTCACTTTTCTGAAGAATCATTGCTAATTTTATTTTTGTAAAATAGATCAATGTTATTCGAAACATTTGTAATTTAATACACAAAGTGCGTAAATTTATTCATGTTATTTTTTTATACCATAAAAATGCCATATAAAAGAGTTAAATTTATTGAAAAGTTCATATTCTGACCACCATTGAAATATAAGTAGGAGATTATTTTTGACCAAGTTCTCATGTAGATGGCAGATGAGTTGGCCAAAGAGGACTCAGAAATCGATGCTCCGCAGCGGTAGCTTATGTGAAAATCCCGATAGAAGACCTAAAAGCAGATCATCGGGGCGCCTATCCAATAGATCAACAGGGAAACCTGCCGCATCGCATGGCAAATATGACCTGCATATGACAGAAAGAGGACAAGAGAGCTGTTAAGTGGCAACAGAACATATAGCAGGTAGGGGTCATTACGGGTCATTGGGCCATAGGGGACCCTGCTAGTTGACTGGGTATAGGTCTAATGAAAAACAGAAGTTGGCTCCATTTCTTAGTTTCCCTACAGAAGCAGGATGGATATAGGGTGATTTGTAAAGGTTATCCAATTAGGACAAAGCAGTAGGAACAATGGACCCACTGATGGTCTAAGTGAAGCAAACTAGGCTCTTCTGGCGGCACCTAACTTAACCTTACCTTAACCAAGTGCAGAGAAAAGACCTAATATTTCAGAAACTTATTCGAGAAACCTTGATTTCATTGTGAAGTAAAGCTGCATTCCCAATTCTGACGAAATTCCGTTTGAGAAGATCTAGAACCAAATTTGTATAGTTATATAATCCCAAAGCAGGAAGAAAAAAACTGAATTACTTAGAAAGAAGTACATCTGAACTTACAACAGGTGATCGTTCATAAGATTTTGTTTTGGCGGTATTACCCAAAAATGATTTTTTTTTTATAAACGTATTGGAAATTGGGTACCTACTCTTAGTGATACATATATTTTGAGACAGCCCTCTCCAATAGGTATTAATGATTATTTTGATAACTAGAAAATTATAAAATGCCACACAGTTTCATCTTAGTAATTTAAGAGGAGCCAGTACTCAGCAAAAGTTTCAATTTAGATACCAGCAAACCTGTAGGCAATAAAATTTACTGTACGTAGGTTTGTGTCCTGAAAATGAAAATTTTCATATAAAATTAGCCTAGACCTAGACCACAAGACAACATTAGAGACATCTAGCGTAAAACAAAACATGCAACAAAATTATACAATTTAAGACGAAAAATGAATATTTGCAGTTCAAATAAATTGAAAATTTTTAACGAATATTAACTCTCCTGAATTTGTTTTTATCACACATTTTGTTAAACATTCTATTTTGCTTTGTAATTCAAAAACTTTCAATGAAATTTATCAATTTCTCGTCGGTAAAATATCGAGTGAAAAAACAAGTAATATGTTAGAGTCACATAATTAAAAAATAGCCCCTAAAAATTAAAAAACTCAACGTTATTTGCTAGATCTAGGTTTTATCTTTCTAAAACAGTCACAATCTAAAAGAAATGAGAATACCTACTAACACGAATTTGATTTAAAAAACTTCAATTTTTACCATTTTTTACAAGTTTCCGAACTAATATCTCCATTCCAATATACATTTTTTTGTTTTTCTCGACGTTATTTACTAGACCTCTTCATTACCTTTAATTTAAGATATAAATCATTATTCTGCTACAAATAATTTGCCAGAAATTCGCAATGAAAATTGTATGAAACTTGCAAATCTTGGAATTTAATTCTAACAAAGTTTCTAACTAGAATATCGTGCCGATGTCGTTGTCCCAACTTTACATTGAGAAAACTGGCCTTATATTTAACATACAGAAAGCTATTTTTATAACATCCGCCTTCGAGCCGTTGAGACATCAATATTGGTTATTGTAACTTAAAAGTTATTCCATGTTAGTTGGGGGATCCTGATATTATAGAAATAATCTCTCAAAGGTTTTGGATATTGACAGAATTTCTGGTAAAAACTGTGAAATATAAAAATAATTTTCTAATGTTAGTCCTAACATAAAATCATGCACAATTTAATCGATTGTTGGTTTTTCAAAAAATCATGTCATATATTGTAATATTCCCAACATAGAATAATAACGGTCTGATGTAAGTGCAAAACCTTTATTTCGTGGTATGTGGAAGTTGGGTTAGTTTCTAGATACATGGAAAAGTACTTGCTCCTTAGGTGGAACTTTTCTGAACAGAGAGCATCTCTCATGCAACTCTTTGCTAAACCAAAGCATTGTATACCTATAACTTTCCACTTCATCAATTAATTGAAGGAGCGTAGAAAAAAAATCTGTTTTATAAAGTTTTTTATGTGTTACAATTAAAAAAAAAAAAAAAAAACAATATTATTTTTTTTTTCCAGATCACAAATATAAATTTCAAATAAAATCAACAAAATGCACGCAACCATAGTATTCGGCATGCTTGTATGTCTGACAGGTGTATTGGAAGCATTGCCACAACAAGCTCAATTCGACAGTGTCGACGTTGATAGTGTGCTCTCGAATAATCGCATCCTGAATAATTACATCAAATGCCTTCTGGAAAAGGGACCATGTACAGCAGAAGGACGAGAATTGAAAAGTGAGTAGTAAAAATTTAAAATTTATATGCAAACACATGAGTACGATCCGATCCGAGTACAAAAGCCAGAGGTCGATACTCGTTTCCATTATGAATTTGTAATGCCATTTACCGTCGTCGTCGTTGTCGTCGGTGTGTCGGGTATTATTGTTATTACAATACCTGGCAGGTCGTTAGAGAGAGAATTTCAGGTGACACAACATGACTGCCAATGCCTTCGGCATATTAAAATGTTATTCTTATAGAAATGGACATTATATGTAAACTGTAGCGATGCATACTAATGAGAGGAAAATTAAACTGACTTGGGTCTAATATGCTTGGGGTCGTTCAATTTTTTTGTGTTTTTTTTTTTTAACTATCGTAGGCACTTTATTTAAGTTCTTTAATGTTTGCTTGAAAAGGTAAGGTTATTTGAGCGAAAATGATTATGATAAAACTTGCAATCATAGATTGATTTCGATATCCTAAACGAGGTGAGCTTTCAGCTATACTTACATATAATAAAATTTTATGGATATGATGATAAGAAATTAGATGCTCTTGTAATATGATCACGTAGTTATTTTCTCAGCCCCGGCCGCCTTGTCTTTGTTTCCAAATTACCAACCAATATGATTGCTACTTAAATTATTTCGAGGTGTTTGCATATCAAATCGAAATTGTATAATTTGAACTTCAGAGACATCATTTTGTAACTCAAGTACAATTTATTAGGAAAGCAATAATTCGTGTATTAGCTAAACAATTCGAAGTCGGTGTTTATTTCGCGAGCCTGACATTGGTTGGAGTACGTACTAGGAAAGTTCACCACTGTCTTCCAGACTGAGGTCTTCGCCATTGCAATGGTAGTGAAGTTAACCCACGAAAATCAAGGAAAAGGACTTTGCTATCCTTTCAGATAATCAGACAGCCTTGATGGTTCTGATAACATCCAAGTTGCTAGCGGACGTCTATAGATAAATACTCAAAATACGGTAGCTTTATAGTGGTTACATGTATACACGAGAATGCTGAGGAATGAGAGGGCGAACTCGCTAGCAAGGTTCGGCTCAAGTTCTCATTTTTTAAACTTGGTCACTTGTAGGTGTATGAAACTTTTTCTTGTGGAACAGTTTTATGATCAGCTTACCTCAAGGAATCGCGTGGTATACCGGAAGGTATCTTGATCTGAATCACCCTGTATATAAGCAACTCTACACAAGTAAGAATAAATTCTTTAAATTATAATTATAATTTATTATACAGGGTGTTTCCCACTAGGAAGTCAGTAAAGCGGGAGGTGATAGTACTCACATAGGCGAACCAAAATTCTTTGGCAAGGGGGGGGGGGCATATCAACCGTTTAGGATTTACAGGATGATTAAGAAAAAAAGCTAATTTTTCACAAAATACCCTGTATCTTAAAAATTACAGTTAGGAGCTCATTTTATGCAGAACTCCATGGCTTTTCGAACAACTGCCCCATCAGCCCCACAGCGCTCTCCCCTCAAGAAATTTCGGATTTTCTTACCTATTTTTTTTAATTTAACCTCTATTATTTTTTCAAAAAGGTCATTAACATAATTATTTTTCTTAATCACCCTGTAACTCCGAAGCGGTTGATATGCCCCCCCCCCCCCGCTGCCATAAAATTTTTTGTTCATCTAACTGAATACTATCACCTCCCGCTCTACTGACCTCCTAGTGGGAAACACCCGTATACAGGGTGTTCCGGGAACTATGGGCCAAACTAAAACAGATGAAAGTTGGGCTTATTTGGGATCGAAAACTTCACTACACATTTTTCCATTTGACGCTTTGCTTTCAAGATTTTCATTTATTTTTTTATTTATTTATTATTTATTTGAATTTTATAACGAATCACTTGGCGCATTCTAATAATAAATAAAACAAATTCCCAGAAGGTATTACTTCCAAAGTAATATGATAGTGTGAATCGACCTTTGAATTACTTCGAAGGTGAATTACATGGAATTTTGTCATAATTTTTTTTTTGTCAGGTACCTCTAAAAACTACCTAAACTTGTACCCTTTCTAATGGTATGAACCATCCTGTGTTTAATTTACCTCTTTTCCTTAAAACTACCCTCTTTTCATGTGAGCATGAACTCGGTAAAATTTCACTTCACATACATTGTAACATTATTGCTGTATTGTTTTGAGGCATATTACTGCGAATGTTTTCCTAAGGATTTACACGTCCGTTACCTAAAGACATATTCTCATTATGATTCCTGTTCTAAGAAATTTAATGTTTTGGGTCTGATTGGGAAGTTTTTGATAAAAGAAATTGTCTGAATCTCCCTAACAAGACAAGTTAGTTGCATTATGTAAAAAATAGCTGTCCTAAGAAAATTTTATGCATTTAATTTATTTATTTATTTATTTATATTACATTATCAAGTTTGTTAATTTTATTGACATAAATTGTTCAAAGGTTTTACCTCCAACTCTTAAACATAATCTATTTCTTATAACAGATCTTTTAATCATTCTTGGATTTAATTCAATCTTGATTTTATTAATTGCTAAATTTATTAGTGAGGATAGAGGTTCTATGGACGTTATTGCTTCTTCGTAGACAATTGATTTCATGTATCGTCAGCTGTAGAAATCCAACGATGTAAGATCAGGTGAACGTGGGGGACATAATACCGGTCCATTTCTATTTATCCAACGTCCACAGAAATTTTCTTCTAGTCAATTTACTATTGTCCGCCCGTAGTTCGCTCGAGCCCCGTCATGTTGGAAAATAATCTCTATTGTCCTCTCTAGTGGTATATCCTCCAATAATTCAAATAGATGATTAGATAGGTGGTCTAGGTACGATCCGGCATTTAATCTTAAGGGAAAGACTACAGGTCCAATTAGCATCGCGAAAGGTATCGCGATCCATATCCAAAAATTTTCTCAATATAAATCTGTCTTAAATCTTAAGCAACTCAATAGTTAAATGTCAATTCGTTTAGAGTAGAGCTGAAAATGGAAAACTTTACCGAAAAAGACACAGAACGAAATCTAAAGTACCCAATATCAATTTGCGAGAAACCAAAGTGACTAATAATGATACCTGGAACCTAGCGAAATATTCGGACTTATTCTTCATATCATTCAAATTAATACAGCGATAATTGACAATGTGTGAGAAGTGAAATTTTACCGAGTTCATGCTCAAATGAAAAGAGGCTAGTTTTATGGAAAAGGTAGAAATTAAACACACTGTGGTTGACACCATTAGAAAACCCTTTGAGGTTGTTTTTAGAGGTACCTAACAAACAATTTTTTATGACAAAATTCCATGTAATTCACCTTTGAAGTAATTCCAAGGTCGATTAATACTATCATATGCTTCAATTTATTAGAATGCGCCAAGTGTCCACTTTTGAATAAGTGATTAGTTATAAAATTCAAATAAATAATAAAAAAATAAATTATCAAAAAATCACGTATTTTGCGAAAAGTAAGAAAAATGCGAAAATATTGAAAGCAAAGCGTCAAATGGAAAAATATGTAATGACGTTTTCGATCCCAAATAAGCTCTACTTTCATCTGTTTGGCTTTGTCCCATAGTTCCGGGAACACCCTGTATATTAGATCATCTAGGCTATAAATAAGCAAAAAATTAAGCATTGCAAAAAAGAGAATAATACAAATATAATACAATACTATGGCTAGTTACAAACTGCCAATAATAATTAAAAATTATAGTTTTGAAATTGTTGCACTCACGATGGGTGCGTATTTGAAGAGTTAGGGAATTCCATAGCCTGAAATCCTGTAAGAAAGAACTGCCTTTCAGAAGCTAAAAATGAATGTCTTGGTACTAGGAGTATTAACGATCGTTCAGATTGAGCAGTGGTGACTTTATCAATAAGATATCGAGGAGCTGATCCAATTAGTATCTTATTCAATAAAATTACATGACAGTAAGGAAAATACAACTTAAATGGAAGACCTAACAATTGGTTTGATTATGGAGAGACGTGATCGTAACGTCTAAGACTATTAACAAAACGCGTGATGAAGTTTACAGCAACATTCAGTTTACGAATTTAATGAGAATCAAGATGCCCATAAATCTCACAACCGTGGCCAATAATAGGAAAAAAGTAGTACTTTAGCCATTCTTAGGCGGGTATGATGATATTACCAAGTGCCGTAGAGTTACATATACTTTCCCAACAACGTTATCGACATGACGTGACCAGAAGAAGTCCCTATTACATTATACACAGATTGTTTATCTTATCACAAAATTGGATAGTATAGTTATTCAGATTGATATTTGGGAAAGAAGATATGTCAAAAGCATTTCTATATATAAAAATTGTTTTCATTTTGTTAGGATTAAGAAGCAAACAATTATCAGTTACCCAAAAGTTAATCTTTCCAAGGTCGCTATTAATACAAAAAATTGCATCCTCTACTAAGCCCAACCTTCTAGATGCGTAAATTCGTAAGTCATCTGCATAACGATGAAAATTACAATATTTAATAACATTGGGAAAATCATTAATGAATAAGGAAAAAGTAAGGGGACAAGAATGGAGCCCTGCGGTACACCAGCTTTTATTGGAAGATATCTGGAAAAACACACCGAACTTGTTGAAAGCGATCAGATAAATAGGATGCAATCAAGTTAAGATACAGAAAAATAAAAATAAGAAATCAGGCTGAGTATTATATAGGATTTGCTCTGGTATTTGCCTGAAAAGTTTACCTTATCTAGATCTGATGCACTTCATTAAGAGGACAGGAACGCTTCGGCTTTACTTTCCAGCAGGTTAGCCTTGGCCGCCGCCGTATTTGGGATCTTTCGTCCCTCTGCCTTTTAATTAACAAAAATAAAAAAATAATAAAAAACGAAAGGCACAAGTAAAACTAATGTCGCGTTCAATAATTGGAGATGTTCTTCCCTTTTTAGACAGTAGGTTTGCACCTACTGCTTACTTTTTTTGCCCTTGATAGTAGATTTTGGACATCTCTACACTAACTTTGAAGTTATTGGAATTTACTGCATTTTTCGCCGCTTGACTGTCGAAGTATATAATATACGTTTGTACCCCGATATCCTCTTTGTAGTTTTATTCTAGTAGTATGTTTCTATAGTGTGGATTTTTGCTTGAAAGACTGTTGGGTAAGATCTCAGGGCCTTATATAAGTGTAACCCCATAAACTATCACACCCACTATTCTTTCTTTCTCAAACCTACCTGCGTACCGTAGACAAGTAATTGACAGGACAATTACGATCCACTATTCTTCCAGTTTGTTTTCTATGACCACTTTAAGTCGGCGCCCAAATCCTTAAGTCTTAGGCAATATGTCTGTAAAGATACGGGCTATTGAGTCGTTTTAATAATGAACTCCCTAGTATGAATCTACTTCTTATTCCTTTTCGGTGGTTAATGAGTACCACACTGTTTATTATGCGACCTGTGTGTATCCTTAACAGCAGTAAATAGCGCCTCCGTTGGAGCCCAACGTGTGTCGTTAATTTTAAGTCATGCCCAATAGCTGAATCTTGTAATAGAATCCTAAGATTGACTGTAGAAGAGTCCACCAAAACTTGTGTACAAAAGACGACGCTTGTGCATGTAAATTTAAAATCCTCTGTATCTGAAATGAAGATGGGAGTAACGGGAGAAACAGAGCTAACGTGAAAGCAGTTTGGACTGTCCCAATGACAGCCCGTAGAACACTTTCGTTGATGAATTTATGTTCCATTCGGTTAGTATTGTTGTGGCAGATAACAGCTCCAGGTTGTCCCTATGACGACAGCCTCAGCGGTACCGTTGTGCCTGATAAGAGTTGCTCTTTATTGATGATAGACCAGTGCAGTTTGGTTATATCGCGGCATATACACAATAAACAGCTCGATACATTGGCGCTATGTCAACAGACCGAGTCATTAACCAAACTGTATTACATCCAGCACTAGAACTTCAGAATTTGATTCCGTTTCTTCCGATGGTCTGTGTTGGCTCAGGACGTATCTTGAGTTAGGCCTGTTAGCGGAACCGATCACGCAGAACTCTGACACAAATATTTTGGTCATGCGAAAGGGGCATCAATTAAAGCCGGTACATCCAGTTGAAACTGCCTTTATTGGCAGATAGTTTTTAGTTTTTGAAATTATAATTGTAAGTACTTACTGAGAATATGCCTCTATCTATATCGTCTAACTTAAATTTCTTGACTTTTCTCGTAACAATAAATTATTTTTTTTATTTCCTTACATCTATTTCGAAGACTACTTACACATACCGTTTTCTAGTTCTCAAAGTAACATTCGATGAGTTTAGCAGAAAACTTAGTTTTAAAATTTCAAAAGTGGAATCGACAAATGATCGAAATGGATAAGACCAGAGAACATTGCTTATAAAAACTCTCAGCATTTTCCAATATTTATTCTTTCCACATCGGAAATTAAGATATTAATGTGAAGGCTCATAAAACTCGTCTTTCCTGACCCTACAGGAGTATCTCTTAAATTAAAAAATAAAACATAACCAAATCTGAAAAGCACACCCACACATATATACATTAGATTTAATTAAGATGAAAATTGTGTGCAACCTTTCAAGTTTCATTTCTAAGTTCTGTACATTCCCTCTATTAATTTTCAACACTTTCTCTACTTCCCTGCTCCAATTTTCTTTCCTATTCCTATCAGTATAGAATGAAAGGCGAAAGCTTGTCAAATCCAAAGTAAGAAAAAATTAGCTTTATTTCTTAGTAAAGGACATCCACCTCACCTACCCTGACTGAAGTGATGCTCACCCTCAAACTTTTACTAATTGTGCGAAATTCAATCTCATTTTGCTCCTAATTAAGGTAATTATTGCACCATTACTGTAAAGTTGCTCGGGTGTCTGGCGTCTATGAATTATTGAAGTGATGAAGCTCACAGTTGACCCCTATTCCGAGGGATGCTCGTAACATTAATAGCAAGCACCTTTGTAATTAATTTCTAAGAGAGTTTCTTTTGATGTAAAGGAAATTAATTTTCAGCAACACTGCCAGCCTGGAAAAGTTCTAAAGAAATTTTTATTGAGTGAAATAGGAAGTTCGTCAAATAAGAAGTTTTTTCTATAATGATGCAGTCTGATGCAACTTGGGTTGTGTTGGTTGTGTTTTTTTTTTTTTTTTATCAATTAATTTTCCAGTTTTCCAGTTTTACTTTGTGTTACTCTCTTTGATCTGTCGTTGGGTAGTTAATAACGTCAAAGCTTCTATAAATAATAAAACCGATAAAGGTACGATGCATATACGATAAGTTGAAAGCTTGAGTTACGAGACTGAAATTCAAGCTTAACGAGAAAGCCTTTTTATTACGTTTATGAAAATCAATACTTTCAACAGGATCGCCTTTCAAGGAAAATTACGCAACTTAATTGGTAATTGGTACTCAGAAGAGTAATTGTAATCTTTACTTACACTTTTAACTATTAGATTGAATAGTTTTTGAGGTACACACACTAAAATTTTGTATTCAATATTTGTTTGTTCCATCCGCCAAATTTGATATTTTGAGTTAAGTACGGTTTTTGAGATTATTTCTGAAGTTGTATTAAATGCTTTAATCAGTTTTTTTTTTCTAAGTTATATATGTATGTATCGAGATAAATCATGTCATGTTTACCCCAAATCAAATTTGTTTATACATGGGGCATGAAATACATTAAATAATTTAAAATATTTTTTTAAATATTATTGTGATACACGTGCGGAAATTTAAAACTCTATTTAAAACTAGGATTGCTCCATGTGACTAAGATTACTGCCACTAAGAGTAAATCAAAATCAATTTTGCAAAATCTTGGTTTGCATTGGGCATCGTAGAAATCTCTCGCTTTTCTGCAATAGTGGCAAGTTGCTAAATCCAACCAAAATAAAACTGATGCATCATGCCTAAGGAATGAAGGAACGCGCTTTTGAAGACACTCCTTAACATACACATCCATGTTGATTGTGCCTGTTGTCACAAAAACTGATGATTTTTGGTAACACGTACATATTGCTTGCCAAATTAAGTATTTACTAGGAAATTTGGTGCATCGACGATTTTTAAAATTGGGATCTGCGTCACCCCTCTTTCTTGCCACATAAAATTCCTGCCCTAAAAACTGGTTACAGTTCGTTTTCACTTATGCCGAATTTCGTTAGGAAATTTTCATAGAAAACTCGGCTCTGATGTTTTGTTCGGTATTTTCTGAGCATGGAAACTTCGTAGGCCTTCTCTTCTATTAATTCTAAGAACCGTAGCATATGACGTTCCAGCCTTATCAGCCATATCTCGCAAAAACATGCTTGCATTTCGTTTAAAATTGTCTACCACTTCTTTGGCCAATTTTTGGTTTAACGAACCTGATTTCCTTCCTGACCCGGACTTTCTCTGGACACTATAAGATACTTGAAGTTTTCTGAAAACATTTTGAATTGTCGTCTTCACAATTTTCAACTTTATAGCTAATCCTCTTTGAGGCATATTCCAATTTTCCATATGGATTATGGATGGAAAGAATTGATTTGTGGCGTTCTTTTCTTGGCTGATTTCCATTTTTACTGCATAAGAATTTGCGCACACCTTTTTTTTATTTTTTTTTATTTTTGAAACAGTCTTTATTTCAAAACATTGTACAAACTAACCAAGCTGGAATAAGGGAAAAGATAGAAAATCTCGTTCAATTTATCAAATAGAAATTATTATCAAACAGTTTTAATGTTCAAATAAGGAGTTGAGTTAATGCGTAATTTATTTTGTTTCTGTTTTTTTTCCTTTGTTCAACAAGTTTTTTATCAAGAGCGTAGAACAAATTCAGTGGTCCATTCCACATATTTCTTTTGATGATCAAATGACAGAAGTCAATACAGTATTTACTTTAAAATGTTTCCAATTGGAGGATTTGCGAAATATCATATGCAAAATGAACAATAAAAGAGACTACAAGATTCTGAATAGAAAAATAATGTTGGATTCATTTTCTAAAATTGCACTAACTTTGATTGCAATTACCAATAAAATCATTGACATCCGGTAAATTTCTAAAACTGTGGAAGGAGTCTCTAATAACTCCAATAAGAAAAGTGAAAAATACAAATAATTTCTGCAATTTTAAACCAATTAATTCGATGTTAGCTAGAGAAAAGATATTAGAGAAATGCATCTATCTGCAATTTTAAAAGATATTAATAATATATTTCTTGTAGTATGTCACTTGTATATCCACTTTTGTGCTAATGACTGACAGGTGGCCATCCTGTATTTTGCTCTGTCATGTGCAGAAATTAGCGGCTATTCTAGTTTACCGACTGATTATTCAATTTAATAATAGTCCCTCAACCGCGTTGTCCACTTATCTGAGGATTATTCTTAATAATCCTATGCTGCGACCATATTGCCATATCTCTTTCGGGAATGCATACGTCCCTGAGAAGACCAACCGCAGGTATTCAATTAATCAAGGCAATATTCCTCCACGTTTTTTTTATTCCTTTAACCTTTCCCTGCTTCGACTCATTCGGTACCCTAAAGTTAGTGTTGCGCCTTTAATTATTGTATTAGATTTGTGCATAATCTTCAATCATGTATCTACTCTTTTGGGTGTACCATTAAAACATATTTAATACCAAATTAGTCTGCTTCCTTTATGCGACTATAGTTAAGATATTAAATATTTCTGCTTATTTGTAACTTTCATAGGTTCTTGATGCCACGTCAAAATTACATGCATATAAGCATCAAGATATCATTTGTATGTGAATGCTCTCCTTTTATTCAGACTGCTGGGCTATGCAATTCACAGCTTTTTACCATTCAAAGGGCAGGTAGATTTAGACCCTTTTTGAAGAGGGAGCAGTGCAGTTCATTCATTTGGATTGGGGGCACGGTATACACTTCCCGCCATTTTGTAATAATAATAAATGTAAAGTAGTACACTAAAAAGGAGAGCGTCCCTACTCGTCATCACCGATTTAGTCCGATTTCACAGTATATTTTGGGAAATTAAAGTGACGCAAGTGGGAACCACAGATGGCCAAACGAAACCGAAATAATTCATAATGTACGTGAAGCGGGGTTAAAATTAACACTTTTCAGAAAACTTTGATAACTAGCATCTTATGGGTATACTCGCAACTTTTAAGCCATTTTATTTTTGTTGGAATTATCTATAATCTGTTATCTTTCATATACAAGAAACCAGAAGTCATTACCCCAATTAGTTGAGGAGTATTTTCCAAAATAAAATTGCGAGGTTTTAACTTACCTAAATTAGCAGCTTATACTGTAAAGCTACCACCTTTATCTCTCGGTCAAGTTCCAACCGAAATTCAAAACTATTTTTGATAATTTCATTGTGAGTTTTTTATTATTTTTGAAACTATTTTGATATTCGTTCTGCAGCGGGATACAGACTGGTAACCCGTGGTGGGTTACTAATATATTACTATAACAAAAAAAATAATAAAAAAACAATTATGTTTCAATGGCTGGCGGGGGGGGGGGGGTATTTCTTTTATATTCTACCATCTGTGTAGAATATTCGTACACAATGTCATCAAAATCTGATGAAAAATTCAATGTCAAACGGTCATTCATATACATCAATGGGACAAAATTTCTCTTTTCCCGAATTCGGGTGTTCTGAGGGAGGTGGGGTAAATATTATCCGATTTGCAAAATTCTTTTTGCTAGTATTTTGTGATTTTTTGCTGATTTTTTGAACATATTTTCCCTTCCTTTTGATTGCGAAATTTAATTTTCGACGGCCAAAATTCTGTCGGAAAAATTCATTTCGAAATGTTTTTCTACAACTTATCGATTAATTTATTGTTTTTTTTTAGTTTTTATGGATACGCTTTTACTGAGAGATTATCTGTACAAAATTTCAGTATGATCGGCTGTCATTTACTTATTTAAAAAACAAAAATCTATAAAAGTTCTGTATTCCATTTCGCCATCTACCGGTTATCTTTGAAAACGCACGGAAATGCCACTCAAAGAATCAAAAATCTACATATCTCCTCTGTGGTTGGCATTTTACCCGAATGAATTTGACACTTCCTTTCAAATTCTGTTGCAATTTAACTGCGACAACTTCAGCGAAAATTTGCAAATGTGGGTATTTTCTAAGGCGTAAGTATACAAAACCCCAAGGTCTGCTACACTTTGCATTATTTCGATTCGTTTGATCATCTGGAGCTTCCACTTGCTTCACTTTCATTTCTAGTCAAGCCCAACTTATACTGTGAATTTGGACTAAATCGATGATGACGAGTAGGGACCTTCTCCTTGTATGATAAACTATTCTCACCGGTATTGGAATTTATCTCAAAACTCTTTAAATATTTGTAGCACCTCCTTGGTATAAATTGGGAATTTGAAATATTTTCTATAACAAATAAAAGGTATAAAAGTTCAGCCATACTCATACATAAATAGATACATGTATCTGTATTTGCTACAAGAAAAATAAATTGCTTTTTCTTCCAATTTATACCTCCGAAATCCCTAACAGCTCAGGTGTCCAATTGATACATTTGCTTAGTCCCAGAGACCACAGATTTATTCCGAATGTATGCAAAACGTATATTTTTCAAATGTAAACAAATTTGCTCTTCTTTTATGCTTCGATAAAATCCACAGCTGAAAGTATTCCCTGCCGTCTGGAATTGCGTGTATATTTGGTAAGAAATTCTAGGATAATTTTTCTTGATTTCCATTTATAAGTAAATCACACAGCCACATGCAAATTATTTGGGATTACATAAATTTTTGCAAACATTTTTTGTGTACATAAAGTTGAAGTTTGCCATCAAAAGGACAATGAAAATATGAAAATTTTTAATAAGGAAATCTGTAGCTATAAATCACGGCTACAAAAGTAACAACTGAAAGAGATTTACATCTTTTTTTTTTTTTGTTCTTATATAGTACCAGTCTAAGCACTTCTGTATACTTTCCAGATTGTATCATAAAAAAAATTTAAATGATGGACGACTATAAATCTAGGATTTTGCCGTATTACTGTGTCCCATTCATCAAGTCGGAACAAAGAGTCTTATTGGCGTTTTATTATCCCCCCTTTTTCTGTCTATTGTAGTCTTATTGAATTATACGCCAGAGAATTTGTAGGTTCTCCCACAAAAGACGGAATCCTTGAACATAAAACTTTAGTACTTCAGCCAGTTCTCTTGACTGTAATTTTACGCTTTTTTATAACATTTTTATTAACCTTCCGTTGTATGTATTACATTCGAACTTTGTAATCGTTTTTATCCAAATTCCCGATGTTCAATCGACTTGAAGATTTCAATACTTACATATTTCCAATTACAAGTCAATATTCTATCAAATTTGGGTTGACCCCATACCGTATAAAAATTTAATGATCACCACATTTTAAAATTGACGTACAAAATCCTAGCTAACTTCTACGTATTAAAGAGTTAGTCTTCCTTGAAGACCTGTGTAAATATATTGAGGCGATATGGCGCAATATTATGTCAGTCGTTGGCAAGCCACAGTGGTGCAAAATGGCTGATTTGTCGAAAAAACTTCATGTTTTGTATTTTTTTTTCGTGATTGATACCAATTTCTTTATTTTTACATCTTGAATAGAATGAAATCAAGTTCAAACAATTTATTGTTTTGGAAATATGAACGAAACTACTACAAAACCTACCTGACATTATCTAATATTCCTCCATTCGGTCTGACCTTTTAGAACTGATGACGATAAAATACTCAATATATACGTGGTATCCTTGTCCAAGTATCAGGTATTTATACCATGGATAAGCTTCGCTGTAAGTGGTATGGGAAGGGTAGGGGAGATGGAAGATAGAGTACAGGTGTTTGTAGGAGACAGAGCACAGTCGAATACGAATCGCAAATTATTGAGGTAGTCATCCTTTAGTTCTCCAGTGAATTCCCAAAGTAGTTGCCCATGTCCATAAGTCGAACGCTTTTCCTACCAGCTCTTGACGCATACTTTTCTCTGGCATCTTATTTTCTTCCACAGTCCCCAGATTTAAAATCACCCAGGAAAAGAAACCTAGGTCCATCCTTGGATGGATGGATTGAAAAGAGGTTAAATCCTCCGGGGGGAAGACTCTGGAACTTAGGCCACAGCAAGGTCCATTGTACGCCCTCTAGAGCTACGAACAATAGCTCATAGGTTCCAGCCGGACGCCCTAATAAAATTCAGAATTGGCCCCCAACGCTCCCTGTTTGCCTCCTCCAGAAGAAGTGAGCCAAGGAATCTGTAGCGTTTACAGGAGAGTGTCAGACAGTGACATAAGAAGGATCATCAGCACCTCATCTTGTGCAGGTGATCCCTGAGAAAAGAGTGCCCAACGACCAATTGACACCAGTGTTCTCAGAGTTGGCTTGCATAGTCCCAATATCTTTTTCCTGAGATTTGGGATAGGTTTACCCCACAGTTCCTTAGTAGTTCTGCCAGTAGGATCATCCAGCCAGAGGTGACTGCGTTGGCCGTCAGCCCAGGCCGAAATTTTAGATGCAAGAATGTTTGGTCTAATCCCGATTGTAGAGGAAGATTCCTGTGAGGTTGCACCAATACGAGCGAGCTCATCCGCCCTTTCGTTTCCAATGATATCTCTGTGACTCCAATACTAACTTGGAAGTTACAAAAGGTTTTGACAAGGCCTTTATAGGTACTTGGCTGTCCGAGGAGATGGCAGTCTCGTATCCACGTTCAATAGGTAACTTCCCTCTTGAAGAATAGCCTTGACTTCAGCCTTGAAAACCGCGACATGGGTTTCAAGGTGTAGGGCGATATCCACACGAGACTCCTCACAGAAAATGCGTGCTCCGGTATTTTCTTCAGTTTTAGAGCCGCCTGTGTAAACAATAGAATTTGTTAATGGTTGATGCACAGAGTGCGACGCCCAATCTGCCCAAAATGGATTATTGATTTAAAGTCGCTTTTCTGTATAGTCTCTAGAAAGATGCTAATATCAACAGCGATGAATTGCACGATTTCACAGATGGATTCGTGTGGAACACTTGCTCCAGCGTGTATCCAGTTCTGATTGATATGCAACCTCAGCGCTGCGATTAATGCCACCCTTCCATCCTTAATCAAAGCACAATCGTAACTGACGTTGCATTGATCAGTATTATTGCATAGTATGAGAGGTATTGACAGATCCATGCCCTCCCGAACTTTACCTTGTCAGAAAATCTTAAAGCAAAAATATATTAGTAGCATGAAGGTTTCATTGAAATCATTGTGAGATCAGTTTGCAATCAGTTTTTTTAAATCAATTTCTATCGAACCGATTTTCTGAAAATTTCTGATGACAATATAATAAGTGAAGCTGGAAACATGCGTTTGATCGGAAACCCCCCAAAAAATTTAAATAAAGCAATGCATGCGTAGTTCAAATGAGAATATAATAATTTCAGGTCAAAGTAAGTGTGGGCCGTTCGAGAAATGTTTGCCATTAAATTTTGCGTGAATTATAGTATATTTCTTTAGAAAAAACAAAAAGGTTTCTTATTAAACAAGAAAATACAAGACAAGTAGGAGAAGCGAAACTGCAAATGCGTAAAAGATATAAAATAAAAATAAGTTTAAAAAAGTAAAAAAAAAAGTAAGTTAAAAAAGTTATTAATTGTTTTCATGACTTATATAACTAAAAATGAAGCCATGTGGCGCTCATATTAAATATTGCTACCGTCATCAGATAAACTATTTTCCTCTTTTTAGGATATTTTAAAGGAAACTATTTAACTTAAAATGCTTTTTATTTTTTAAATTAAGACAATTTATAATTTATATATAGGCCTTAGCCAAAAGTTTTCTAGATGATCTAAGTACGCGATTTTGCGTGTAACGTGCGAGGACCAAACGGCATGGTGGTGATTAGAAATTATCATGTTGCATATTTTCACACTTTTATGAGTACCATTAAGTATAACCCCTGATTTAACAAAACCCATTATACTCTCCATGGTATCACTGGATGTTACGACAATGAAACTATATGACCATGCAGGAGTCTATTAAGGATAGGAGCTCTTCGCAGATAATCAAAAGGCGTCGGTCCCTATCTATAGAGTTAGGTATGATTGTTCGAAGCTCATCAGAAAGAAACCTTGCAATACCGATTAGCGATTGTACACCTGACTACTGATTATAGTCCACACACTTCCAATCAGCAACATCGTTTCCAACGATGGAAATTTAATATTATATACACACCAGTTTTGGCCACCCAAAAAGCCACCTTTTGGTACAAGTCAGAATTAAATTGTAACACTAGCGAAGCACCTCAGGACTGATATAAACGAAGATATTCATAATTATATCCGTTAATGTTAATATTAATGTTAAGAGTAGGGGTGACTTGGTCTCCAGGAGCAAGCAAATACCGCAACCCTAGTTGATCTATTGTGCCTTCCTCTAAGGTTGTTAGACAAAATCGAGTATTTTGACGAGCTCGATTATTGCTCTCGGGGCTAGATTGCAAATATTATTTCGAGAGATAAGTATTCTCTCAGGGATTGCAGCCTTAGACTTGCAAGCGCTCGGCACTCACATATAACATTCGTCGAGGTTTCAACTTTCTCTTCACACATTCGACACAGTTCACTGTCAGATTTGCCTATCTTCTCCAAGATGTGACGGATGGGGTCGTGACCAGTGATTGCGTTAGCAATCAGTCTGAGCGACTGTCTGCTAAGTAAAATAAATTGGCGCATCTGGAGAGGAGAGGGGTTGAGGAATTTCTTCGCCTGCTTCACACTGGGCGCTCTACGCCAGAAGAGAACTGTCTGTTCTCCCATTTAAGCAGTTCCCCCCTAAAGTGGCTTTTCGGTAGGCCAAATATCAGATATTATCCAGTATACGGACATTCAGCTGCGATTTTAGCCAGTTTGTCAGCTGTTTCATTACCGTCCACTCCTTCGTGTCCAAGATCCAGACCAAGGTTACTTGGTTGTCCCTAGACAGTAGTTGGAATTGCGAGAAGCAGCTCAAAACTGGTTTCGAGTCAAAGACTTGAGGTAGGAGCTCAGCTTTGCTGTCTGAACAAATGTAGATGTTAGAGTGCCTCTAGGCCTTTTTTAAGCTTCTCTGATCTCCAACCTGTATAGCATAGACTTCCACCTGAAAGGTGGAGAGCGGAAGTGAAACACCAAGCGAAATGGATAGTTTCACTTCTGGACCGACTACCCCTGCGCCTGTTTTGCCATCCTTCCGGGATCCGTCAGTATACCAGACTGGGGCCCGTTGTGGGAACTGGAGCCCTCCGCCTAGTATTTGGCTTCTTTCATTGATGGTTACTTGGTAACCTTTATCAAAGGAAAGTCTCTTGGCCAGATTATATATTGGAACATCTAGATCGTTAATGTTGACCTACTAGAAGATATTGAGATAACCCACACTGAAGGAAGTGCGATCTTCTGGCCTTTCCTTTCGGAGCATGCAAATCGCTACTTCTCTCTAAAAAAAGTATTAGAGCGGCTATAAGTCAAGACTGGCTTCAATTGCTCGTTGAGGACACGATTTGAAGGCACCAGTGGCGCCTAAACATGCCATACTTTGCACCTTATCAAGGGTTCTCGTGATGGTTGCCTGTACTGTTTTAGGCCACCAGACGTTTGCCCCGTAAGTAATCTATCCGTTAAAGAGGACAAACACATTCCTCATGCTCAACAACAAAGAACTAAGGCCGGACCTACTTACTGGGCATTGGCAATCTTAAGAAGATGTGTAAGGTCAATATTGAGACCTGCCACTTCTGTATAGATGATAATGAATCTTGTGATTATGTCCTTTACTACTATGAAGTTTTTGGTCACATAACACTAAGAGATCTAGTAAAGGAATTGCCATCGCTGGAGGATATTAAAAAAATTGCCCAAGAGCATTCTACTTTTTTTCAAAGACTTCAATTTTAAATGAGCACCTTAGAGCACATAAACAATGTCAGAGTTCACTTTAATTACAAAAGCAACAAAACAGATTTCTTATAAATGTTTTCTATAATATAGAAAATAAAGTTAAGATGATATAAAATATTTTGAGAAGAAAATTAATTAATTAAAAGCGTATTTTCTTTTTTAATATTATTTTTTTGTAAAATTTTTACCTCATTTATTATCATTAACTATTATTATGTTGTTGCTATTGGTTGGTTATTTCGCTGAATGTGATATACACAGATACATTATTCTTCTATTATTTATTTTCAGAGCTTCTTCCCAATGCTATTGCCTCTGATTGCACCAAATGTACACCAGTTCAAAGGAAAAATTCAAATAAAGTCATCACATTCTTGAGAACACACAAGGCAGCAGAATGGAAAAAGCTTATGGAAAAATACGATCCAAAGGGAGAATACACAGCCAGATTAAACAAGCAAGCAGCTGCCTCTGAAGATTAAGAATTCTTTTTGCTGTACAGTATATTTTATGTATAGATTTTAATTTATGTATACGCCTGATGTGATGTCATTAATTAATAAATAAAAACAATTTCGGATCATTTTCAAAAATTTTGCTCTAAAAGTTTATAACAGCCGATATTTCCTCTTTATGTAATGAGTAGCAAGAAATATTAAGAAGAACTCTTTAAGGGGTTTTCTTTTTTAAAAATAATGCAGTGATAAGTTTCAAACATTATCCGGATAACCTTATTCGGTAGGATTATCCTTCGAGCTAAGCCTTAAATTAAAGGACGGTTTTTATTTTTCAAGGATATACCTCAACAGGAACTTCAGTGATCTTTAAACTAAAAGCTAATAGCTGATCCTTAAGACTTGATTGATTAATAAAAATATGAACTAACTTCCTTCGTCGAAATGAGTACAGCACTAAGGTATTATTTGGTATACTTTTGTACTTTTTCACTTTGGGGTTACCAGTGAAATTGTAAAATACGCGAAAAGTTAGGACAATTACGCATCAAATCTGTATATCGTGCTCAAAACCTGTGTCAAAAAATTGGGATATCGGGATTTTGTATATTTGCAACTAGCTTAACTTATGAAATTGAGGTGTCCCCACTGACATGTATATAAATGGACTAACTGATCACCTGTTTCATGTGGTACCAGTTTTCATTTCAAAAAGTATGCTCTCACTGGCGCTGTATTAAAATTATTTGGGAATTCACTTTTATATGCATGTGAGTGGGATGTACAGAATTTACCACAAAAGTATTTGGGACTATTTGTATTGTTAAGTTTTAATTATAAGGCGAAGGAGGTGTTTTTTACAAGGCTGTTTTGGTTGGAAATACCGCTGAATCATTACAGTTCAGTGTGAAAGTATGCTCTCACGGAAAGAACCAGGAACATGAAAGTGGTGTCATTTGCTTTCATGTGTTTTTGGTTCAACGAGCACACCATTTATATACATGTGAGTGGATGTACCTAAGAAGAAGTGACGGAAACAAAACCAGTAAAACAGTTTTCTATTTTCATGGAGAAATTCAGAAATAAATAACAAAATTATGATATTATCCCAAAGAAACATCAATTTCTAACAAAGATCAATGGCAAAAATTTCTTGTTTTATATATTTTGCATACAATTTGGCGTTTTTAATTGATTTCATCACAGACAAATGAAATAATGT
This sequence comes from Dioctria rufipes, assembly GCA_963924295.1. NCBI lineage: Eukaryota > Metazoa > Arthropoda > Insecta > Diptera > Asilidae > Dioctria > Dioctria rufipes. The sequence continues at coordinate 341,201,655 of OZ002740.1, read as the reverse complement.
GCTTTTAGAAGCTCTGGAGCTCTAGATGTGCCCAGAATCATTTACGGCTTAGAAAGAAGATGTCGCTACTTGTAAAACGATTGTGTTAGAAACTTTTATTTAATGGTATAAATAACATTTTTCCAGCATATAAAGAAAAAATGGTTAAGATCCAACTCAAAAATAATACTCAGTCATTGAAAATTCTTTTATTAGAAGTTTTAAAGCTGGAAATAACAACCGAAAGACACGTAACGACATCTCCTTTCTAAGACGTCAATAATTCTTTGGACATCTATATATAAATGATCAATGTCTGATGGCTGTAGCCTATATGATCAGAAAGTATATTGTCATCTGAAAGCTATTATAGTTTTTTATATGATAAAAGTGTGTTGTGTGGTTAGGAGGATCGTTCGGGCTGTCAAGGGCATGTGACGTCATGAGAATTCCATGTAAACTTTCAGAATTCCCATTTTAAGGATGGATTAAAATGTTAAATAAATACAAAAAAAAAACAGCGCATATTGATTAATTTTTCTCGGGAACTTCAAAACTTCCCAAAATAAAAAACATTTATTTCATGTACATATGTGATGCGTACATTCTTAGCTGAAAATTTTTAAAATTACACCAACTAAGCAAAAGTAGCCACCTTTTGCAAATCGAAAAATATCGTATATCCGTCATAAATGGACCGCAACAAAAAATATTTCACAAAAGTACTACTCACAATATAACCAACCTTCCAATAAAATTTCAGCAAATTCAATTCCATTATCAAATTTACACAAAATTGGTCGATTTTCTGTGGAATGACTCCTCAATTCTCCTTTTTGTTTATTTTACATGAATATTATTATTTTTATATACCTCTACATACATAAATAAATTCTAAGTTATAAATAATATCCATCTACATCTTTTGTAATTATTCCAAGTAATCCAGTTGCACAGGTAAGGTATATATCAGCTAAAATAATCCGCTATTTAACCATAGTAAGCGGTTGGTTGCATAATTCTATTATGATGTACGAAATGTAATAATATTCATAAAAGCCTAGCTGAACCCACCTGTCAAGAAAAACAAGTGGACATGTGAAAATCCGACGCTGCGCAATTCCAAAAATATTTTATGGAAAATCCGACAGACAAATCGAAAATCTCACTATGGCTATGTACTCCAACTGATCTGAAGATGTCCTCGGCGAAAAACGTTGCTTTGCTTTGGAGTACGAGTATCACAACATTATTGTTTTTTTTTTTTTTAATTTTCAAATTACATATCTTTTATGTATAGATGTGTCCAGAATCATTTACATTTTAGAAAGAAGATGTCTCTACTTGGAAAAAATGTGATACAATTTCCACCATATAATTTAAAAATGATAAAAAACTAAGTCAAAAATCGTTTCCAGTCATTGAAAATTCTTTTATTGGAATTTTAGAGCTGGAAAATTAATCAAAAGACACATAGCGACATCTTCTTTCTAATACGTAAATGATTCTGAGCACATCTAAAATCTAATAAATAAAATCAATGGTTCCATTGAGCTTTTGGTAATAATACCCCTTAAAGTGGATATTTATACTTAAAAAGCTCGCTGCCAGAAAAAATTGCCTACCAATAGGAGTTTACTGGAACTTATCGCTTAATAGACGTGTGCAACACCAGAGTGAGTGGAGATCATTAACTTTTATGTATAAAACCAATGTCAAGATGTGATTGATATGCCATTGACCCTGTTTAGACTGGTCAGTATCATGCCTCTGTTTCGCGAAAATTTTGTTGGTAACTTGATGGTTCGGGGTAGAAATAAAGCAAAACCCTACATACAAATTTCGTGCAACAGGGGCAGCATACTCACCTGTCTAAACTGGGTCATTGATATATGACGAAAAACATAAAATCCACGCTAGATACATATGTAAATGCGATTGAAACCTAATTATATGCTCGTTGCAGTTAGTAAGAATTGTTATTATTAATGTTGTTTAAAAGAAGAAAATCTGGAGGACAGATGCGACAGTTTTGGATTAATCCTCTTATCTGAAGGAATTTCAAACAATACAATGGAGAAGGAAGTGGCAAAGCATCTAAGACGCAGTTTAGACGTATCTGTATGCTATCTCTGCCGCACGAAAACTTATCGGTAAGATGATGGTTGGATTCAAGAATGAAGCATCACCCTACTTACAGATTTCGTGCGGAAACAGAGTCTAAGCAAATTGAGGAAATCCAACCAAATAAACAGAGAATCTTTCATGATTCTGCTTCATCTATTTGAAAATAATATAAAAAAATCTGAAAAAAACTTCCGAAAATCTAACCCTTCAGAAGAAAGGGTTTTATAATATTTGTGTAAGAATAAAATTATCAATTTTATAAATTTTCAACAAAATGCTATCGTTTGATGCTGATTTATTTAAGAAACAACTCGAAAATAGAAGTAAAACTGATTATATGTATATTAGTATTTTGTAGACGTTCTTCGCATTACATTGTAATCTGTCATATTAATAGTTCTACTCGAGGATCCACTCTCCTCATAACTTTAGTAGAAATCACTTATAAGCTTCACTACATTTCTTTTCAACTTGCAATACGTTTTGCTTGACTGCTCCATTATGTCCTGTAACAACCCTTTCAGGTGAAACAACACTAGAACACACTAGTTCATTATTGTCTTATCTGTATTCAGTGCCATCTTTACGCATGGTCCCGGGCCCACGGCCCCGCGATCCATGTGCCCCCCTAGCCCCTGCGATAGTAGACCAACCGATGTCCAATTCTTCAAGACAACCTATTACAAGCTACTAAAAGTAGTCCGTGGGAGATTCATTTGAACTTCTATACATGGTAACAAATTTTCATACAGTGTTGCTTATAGTGATTGCGTTAGCAGCTCCAGTATTTTTAAATTTCTAGCAATATTTTGTGGTATATTTTCACTAGCCAAACTCAATTTATTTGGTAATAAGTGAAAATATTTATACTGTTGTTTGATGTTAGGGCTATCGCGCAATGGAGACTTTTTGTCACACAACTTCTTGGTCACTGTGGCCGTGCACTAGTTTAGTACGCACACAGTGAATAGTTGTCACACGAGAAACTCATGATTTTTATCATCATTTATCAATTAAAATTTCAAGGTGGTAGTTGTGATATGTGCATTTGTCACAAGGATATAGAAAATATTAACGCTATTGGGCTCTTCCAATGTGGATCGAAAGGGTGCTTAACCCTTGTGTCAATGGATAAAATAAATGACGTAAGCGAACCCATAACATAGCAGGGTATGTAACCATATTTACGTATATTTCTGTGGAACTGTTTCAAGTTGTTGCTTTATGTATAAGGAGTTCCTAAGAACAGTTCCTAAGAATTTAATTTTAAGATTAGGTCTGTTCCGAAAAGTGGGTATGCTGCATATGGCTTACAAAACTTGGAGATAGGAGAACTGTTGATGGCAGGAATGCAGTTTTTCTAACATTTCAAGGACAATTTGTTTCTAACCAAAAGACAAATAAGAGACGTGCCAAGATCTTGGCGAAGCCCTCATCATGCCAGCTGTACAAATCAGAGCAGCGAATTCAAACATTATGAAGAGCTTCGGGACCAAATACTAATCAAATCTACATCCACGTGGATCAGCAGCACGGGATCAAACAGGCAGACTGAAAGTCAAAGGTAACTGCGGTATTTGCAAATAGGGGGTTAAGCGACGACCCTCGTGAAAATGTTGCACAATATGCTGTAAGCCTGTATGTGCAGAACATTCTACAGAATTCCCCCGATGTAAAAAATATTTGTCATAATAAATTCTATAAATTTTTTTTTAAGAATTAACTCTATTTTTTAATTGCTTTCAATCCCCATTCATAAAAGTTGTATTACATACCTGGGTATGCTTTGAGCTTGGAAACGTATATTTATAATTCAGGTCTATTTTCTGACGAACCACAGAATACTCTTCAAAATTTTATAGCATATATTAGCTACAAATAGAGCCCTTGAGGATAACTAAAGTGATGGATGAAAAATTTCAAAGATTAGATAAAGATTTTTCATTCTCAAAATAGCAAACATACCCAGGAATGTAGGTATTGACACAAGAGTTAACGGAAAATTTCACATAATGCTTGATGAACTGCGATCCTCTTCTGAAAAATTCTCTGGATATTTCCGTATGAGCGTTTAAAGCTTTGATGATTTACTACAGATCTTGAGACCTGCTATAACTTATCAAAGTACTATTATGATATGATGAATTGAACCCGAGGAGAAACTTGCTGTAACTCTAAGGTCTATAAACACTTTCATATATATTTCCTCCACATATTTATCTTCAAATTGCTATCAGAGTGTTACATCAAATTTTGGTAGTATAGGGGTGGTGTCATTTGTACTTCTTGTACTAATGCTTCATTATTTATATCTTCATCTAATACTATCATTCCAGCAGCCATTTTTTAAAAACAGACGCGTAAGTTTTATCCTGGCATCTCCCAAAACAATGGCAGTCAAGCGGCGACAAAAATGTTACCAGTGCGTGCACACTCATATAAACGTGAAGGCGCGGTGATAGTTTCGTCACCAAAAAGTTGCTAGACGGAGGAACCAAAAAGCCACGTCACTTCATGCGCGTAGCCTAATGGAGTTGATGGTGGTGACAAAACAATTTCGTGACAAAAAGTCTCCAGTGCGCGATAAATCTTAACATACTTTACATTATTCATTAGTCCTGTTGATAACCCCAATTTTTTTTTTGAAAATAATGTTAGTCAAGTGGGCTACCATATCTTAAAGTGCCCAGGGCTCCCCTTGGCTAAAGACGGTCATGTCTATATTCCAATATGGCGAATCTCGTTTTGGATCCTACATTTTTTCGCTGGTGTACGACTATCCTCCTCTAAAGAACTACTTGCTTCTTCTAAAGGATTCTCGGGCATTTTGGAAGACACATCTATTGCAGGAATAGAAGGATTTATGTTAGCGTTTGGTATGCTTGCATAGAAATATTGCCACTTTGTTTATTGTGCTTTAAGTAAGACAATTGGAATTGAAGGGAGTCATGTAAATAATATGTCCTTTTCTTTCTCCTCATGTACCCGTAGATACTGGGCATATATTCACGTAGTTTTTGGAGAATACGACCCCAATGTTTCTGCCTTTACCATTTTAAAATGATTCTGAAAATTCTGAATCTAATATACATGTGAAATTCATTGGTATAAAATATTTTTTTCATTTTAGAGGCAATTAGCTATTGGAGCCTCACACAGATCTTTGAGCAGCTATGACACTCTAAATGGACGTAGTAGGTACCATCAAAAAAATTACCTCTGAAACAACATCAACGATTTAAAAAACATTGCTATCGCGTTTTATGGCAGTGCCTACCACTAAAATGTGGTTGTATAATGCTGAATGATTTTATGCACAACAATGTAGGTTTTTGGGGCTATGGATGAAAATCACTTCGAATCAGGAAATTAGAAAATATTGCATCCCTGTAGCTACTATGTATGCAATTATAACAATGTTAATTGTATTAGTGGCTGTTGCAAACGAGGACAATTTATTTGTGGCTATTGATTTAGAATATGCAGAAAGAACGTGATAGAGTTGTCTTAGAGAATCGGCAGCAATATAGGAAGGAAATCCAACTTTTCCTAAACAATTGTTAAATAACACAAAGAGGATTTTTATATTACATGCACACAAACAGATTCTAGTCCGCAAAATCTACCTTTCGGAGGTGAAGTCTAGCAATAGTATAATACCTGTGTCCTCATTATCGAAGCATTTGCTAATATCACTACCTAGTTACCCTTAACAATTCCGTTTTACACCTATGATGTTTTCGAAAACCGGATTGACATTTAGAGAGCAGTGCATGACTATCAACAATTGGCTGGAAAATTAATTCCTCTACAATTTTTTAAATGAAATCTTCCATTTACTTGGAGATTTGGAAGTTCTGAGACAGTAATTCAACATGTAACACAATGAAAGTTAAAGCCATCAGAGACCGAGACAACATCTTCGTTAACTTGATTGCATGATTCTGTATTTAACTGGGTATTTGAGGTGAAAGATTTGTGCCTAGATTAGAGCTGAAAGTATCTGGATAATTTGCTAAATATTGAGCTCCGATGCTTGAATTTCGAATTCGAATTATCTGGATTTTAAAATTTCATGCAGTTTGCACTGTTTCGTTCGGAAAATGGAAATGCCCAGAAATTTAATTTTTCGAAGAAACAATGCAATCTGGAGGAAATGTGCAATCTTGTTTGCATCGCCTGGATTCGGATAGTTCGGATCCTAATTTCAGGAATCGGATTGTTCGCAGATCCGCGTATCTGGATATCTTGATATTAGCAAATGCGAATCCAATTTTCAGTTCTAGTCTAGATCACAGTAATAGACACCCGAGACTCGTAAATCGCGATAGAACTGCCTACCTTGATGACTGGGATTTAGCCCTCCGTATTTTTATGTTTATTACATTCCTTTCTCGTTTGTACTGCGCCCTGTTTAATCGCTTGTGTCTGGAAAATAAATCCAATTAAAATCTTAATTTCTGACTAAAATCAGGGAGACTTACGAGTTTTTAATAATTTTCTATTAACTTACAGACCCCTGACTCAGAAAGTTTGTGTCTGAGCGCATTAGAGTGCCGTTCGTGACGAAGGAGTTTTAGGGTAGTAAACATGGATGGGTATGCATGAGGCTTTTTGATATAGAATGAGTGAATGGGAAGCTTTCAGATGGGGAATGTTCTTACGTGCTGGTGGCTTTGGTGTGGGGGTGGTAACTACCACCCTTGCGGCTGTCCAATTTGGGCCATGTATGATATATGTCGAGAGTCGAGTTTCGAGTGTCAATTTTTTAGAATCTAGTTTAGAGAGTCGAATTTCGCGAGCCGAGTTTCGAGAGTCGAGTTTAGAGAGTCGACTATCGAGAGTCGAGCTTTGAGAGTCGGGTTTCGGGAGTCCGGAACGAGTTTCGAGTGTCGAATCTCTAGAGTTGAGTTTTCGGATTCGAGTTACGGTAGTCGATTTTCCGGAGCGAGTTTCGAGAGTCGTTTTTCTAGAGTTGAGTTACTGGAGTCAAGTGCCAAGAGTCTAGTTTCGAGGATCGAGTTTCGAGAGTCGATTTTCGAGAGTTAATTTTAGAGAGTTGAGTTTCGAGAGTCGAGTTTTGAGAGTTGAGTTTTGAGAATCAAGTTTCAAGCGTCGGGTTGCGAGAGTCAAGTTTCGAGAGTATAAAAAATTGAAAATAAAATGCATTAAACAAACTTTTAAAATAAATAACTTTTGTAAATAAAATGCAATAAAAAGTAAAACATAATAAGAAATGCTACAACTCGGATTTTATCTTAAAAGTTTGGGCGTGATGTGCAGTTAGACAATTGTGATTATAGTTATGGATGCATAAACTTTTAAGATTTAATCTGAGTTGTAGCATTTATTATTTTGCATTAAACTTTTCTTGTTTTATATCACCGAGAAAAAAAAATTATTTTTTACTTTTTAGTGCATTTTATTTACAAAAGTTATTTATTTTAAAAGGTTTTTTTAATATATTTTTACATGCTTAGTTTTGAGAGGTGTGTGTCTATCGATGATGTCGTTCAGGAATTTTTTTTTAAGAGACGCACTGTATTTGCTACTGAGTTGTAATTGTAAATATCATCTCTTGAATGATTGGAATAGTGAATAAATATTTATTCAGTATCGATTTATCTGTAGTTATGGAAAGTTATTATTCTATCTGAAATGTCGCTGCTGTAATTAAAATTGTATATCAGAAAGAGTATGTCGTTATCCAACAAGCTGGATGGATCAAGTTGATTATGAAAAAACGACTGACTCGAGGTTGGAAACAAATAAAATATCTAGATTTTTTCGAATTTCTCGACAATATGGGCGCTATTGGGAGGAAAATAAGTAGCTCGGCAACCAAACACTTTTAAGACCACTTGAAATCTCAACATAGAAAAACTCTAAATTTCCTCCAAGCGAACATTTGATAAGGGCCCATTTCAAGTAATCATGAACATATATCTGTATCGTAGATACTTACATCTGAGGACTACGGATAGCCACAATCGGTTGAGATATCATAGCTCGAAGGTTAACTGTAATCAGGTGTTTTTGGTAAAGAAAAACTTAGTTGTAATTCAGAGACATTAAATGCTCTTTAACCTCTTCGCATTATGTAGCCCCGGCGTCCAATGTGTTAGCTGAAGACCTTGGATGATCGGTAGACCAGAGTGGAGGATTCACTTTTCGCTGCATCTCTACTGAAAGAGTCCAGACCGGTCCAGAAAAAATGCCCCATAAATTTCTTAAACTTATTCTTCCGTGCTTGTCTCTGCCATTTTTAACATTTTCAACACTTTTCTCACTACCTCCGAGTTGCCTGCCTCATTTAAAATTGCGAATGTTTTATCTATATTTAATTCAAAGTCCCTCGAAAGTCTAAATAACTATAGACCAATAAGCATCTTATGTTTTCAGTCCAAAGCAAGTTCCTGTACTCCCAGATCCTGGAACACTTAGCTAACAACATCCTCTTAACTAGATGGCAGACAGGTTTTCGACCTTCCCACATCTATGAGATTGCTCTTTAGAAAGTGACTACCGATATCCATAAATGTCTGGACAAAAATGGTTGACTGCCTTATATCCATTGGGCTTTTGATAGCGTGCATCATACTGATCTTTTATCAAAACTTTGCACTCATTTCAATTTTGCATCCTCGGCCATACTTTTAATTTCCAACTTTCTTACTGAGAGATATCAACAAGTGAACGTTGTTGACCATCGGTTTAATTCAATTCCATTCACACTAAAAAAATTTCCTTAAAAAGAGTGGCAACAATTTCTGTTACTAAGCTTAGGTATTTTTTGATAAGATTAGTGAAAGCTCCACCTTGGGAATAATGAAATAGGTGTATATCCCTAAAATGTAGGTATTTCCAAATGTAGAATTATACCTAATTTACTCTTCCTATTATCCGGGAAAGCTTAACATTTCGGGAATTTTACGTACTCTAAAGGTTTTCTGGTGCCAAATACCTGAATTCATTGAATGTTGCATTGATTTGTGGAAATTAAACTGATTCTTCCTTTAATCAGAGAAATTAACATTTATTTTTGGAAAAAATGTGCCTTAAATTTAGGGAATTGTCCTATTTTTTATAGTGCTGGTCCGCGGATACCGCAGGGTTCCATACTATGTCCCCTGCTTTTCAGTTTTTAAATAAATGACCTTGATGAAAACATTAAATATCGTGATGTAAAGTTTTACATCACTGATGTTGAGTTATACTTCAGTCGCCCTATAGATCTGATCGTAGATTGTATAGACCCTACAAACTGGGATCTGCATAGAGCTGATATGTGGGCAGAAGACAATCTATTAGTACTAAAACCCAGTAACTTACAGTCAACCGCAGAGCTTGAACACAACCAACAACCGCCCCCCCCCCCTATTGCCGTGAACTCTGTCAATTTGACGTATGTCAATACAGTTAAGAGCCTTGGAGTTTTCCTTAACACTTCAATGAGTTTCTATGACCAAGTTAATAGTACCGTTGCTAAATTTATACGCGACTGCATCGGCTGCAGCTGTCTGCTGATGTGCTGTACAGATCTATGCGTATGAAACTTGCAAAAATTTTCCTCTAACCTTATTAAACAGCGGGCTATTTAGTATTCCCGCACTGAGAATTTACATGCGCTCGAATATTAAATGTAACTTTTAATGACTGCATGAGATTTATATTTGGAATGAGACATTATGACCACATCTCACCTGTTCGAAATGCTTTGCTTGACTGTTTCTTAAAAAGATGCTCATTCGCAAACATATTATCTTATTACACAAGGCACTTAAACATCTCACCATCCGCGTCGTAAATATTATCTCCATGAAAACTCCTACTTTGTTCAAGCTGTGCGTATTTGGAACATAATTCCAGCGGTTATTCAGAAGACGAAGGTTCTTTACGAGGTTTATATTTCAGCATTTAACACTTGTTGATTGATTTTGTGGATTTCGGGTCTGGTTTTCAGAAGTTTTGCTATGTATGTGAATGCGAATTCATTTATTTTTAAAAATTTTTTTCTCTCTTTTCACTATTTTTTTTTACGTATTTTTTCTTTTAATTTAGAACTCTAATATTGAATTTTAAATTTTAAATTATTTATTGCTGTATCGTTTTTGTAGGTATATGTAGCTACTTCCTATTTAGTTCAGTACAGAAAAAGATGATATTATCTTTTTGTAAAACTTTCTAAAAAATTTAGTTAAATTGAACCGAATATATAACCACACCGCCTCCATGAGTGTGCCTACTTACTTTTGTCTCTATTAATATTTTTATCTGTAACGAATTATTATCGGTAAATAAATAAATAAATAAAAAATAATCCCTAATCTTCAAGTGAACATAAGTCTCAATTTTCATTGTGTCGACTATATTGAAAATATCAATGAAAATTTAGCTGATTTCAATCACTCAACTACTACAAATAAGAATAATTTCTGACTATATACAAATTGATATAATTGCAAGCTGTTTTCTTATTTTTTACAAATACATTTATAACTGATAATGAAAACAAAAACGATTATTACAAAACTTTTATTGAAATTTTATTGCCACTTTTGTACAAAATATGTTGATTTACGTATAAAATAATTTAAAAAAGTAATAAAAACATTTGATTTCTTTTTAACAATACTCATAATACTATAGTTAATGATTATTTTATAGGTATGTGTGTATGTTTATCAAACAAATTGCATTCGCTTAAACTTAATACAATTTTGTGGAAGATATTTCATACAATTACTTATCCATTTGTGTGTGTGTGTGTTGTATAATAATATTATGTAAAATGAATATTTCATGAACGAAATGTGTATTGTTTGCATCCTTAACGAATTCAAAAATTTTATTTATGTATGTCCATTTTTATAGGTCCAATCTCTAGTATCTTAACCATGATGTAATTTCAACACTTAAAGCTAACATAATCCTAAAACGACGATGTTTTATAATCTCTGAAAAGAAAATTTAGAAATAAGTGTAAATTTTTTTTTAATAAAATTGAAGGATTTTTTAGTAAAGATGAAATTGATTCCAAATAATTCGATTAATTCGATATTTCTATTTGGAAGATAATCAAAGTATGATTTTAAAGCCGTTATTCAATTTCGATATTTAAAATGAGAAGGAAATAAAATCGAATTCGTAGATAGATTTAACTAAGGAAAGAAAAGCAAAAAACAAAAACTATATATATTTCTAAGTGCATCTATTCCTATCACCCCCATCTATAAAAGGAAATATGTCCAAAATATGAAAAAGATGAATTGTCCTTTTGTAGGTCCCTTTTGGATATGCATCGATTTGATCAATTTGCAAGTTTAACAATTCCAAAATGTTCTTTCTGCCTCAGTTAAAATCGTTCCAAAATCTCAGTCAGTTCTAGAGCTCCGACCACCTCGACTTACGACAATTCGCAATTACGATGAAAAAATTTCATAAAAAAAAATTACAAAATGTATCAATTTTCTATAGTTTTCGGAAATATATATCCTAGCACACTTCTGGTGATTGATATAGTAAACAATTAAAAATAAAAAAGAAAGTTATTAACTTTGATGTACATATTTACACCTATTATATTATTTGGTGGGTTATTTTTGTATGAAATTCGTCTTACGATCATTTTGACTTAGGTCTGAAGTTGCGGAACCGAACCCCGTCGTAAGTCGACAACTGACTGTAGTTAGTAAATTGTTTCCAGAATGTAATTTTAATTTCAGAATGGTCTGTAAATCCTCTAAGATTTTTTTCTATGTTTTATGAAAATTTAATGAAAAATAAAAAATAAAATAAAAACAAAAATAAAAAACAAAAAAAAAATTGAAAAATTAGAGCTAATAGCATGTGCAAAAGTTTATTTTTACTACTGTGCAGCGCATACAGGAAGGAAAAGGTCAAGATGTTAAAGGATTGCGAACCTTATTAAACTAGCTGTGAAGATATTCATCGAGAGCCTGCAACAGATCCAGCCTCATTATTATCATTCTAAAAATACAAAAAAAAATAATATCTGTCAAGTAAAATACAGCGAACCGCTATCCAACTCAGAACAGACTAGCTCAGAAAATTGGTAATTTGTTATTCATACAATTTAACCCATACAACCTTTTTATACAAATTAACTAGCTGGTGGCTAATATATGTATAACAAAATTTATATTTTATTCCACAATATATGCAAATATGCGACATATTTTTCTACAATAAAAATGGAGAAAGTCTCCCAAATAACTTTTCTCTTAGAAATATGACCAAAATGTTGCCCAAATAACTTCTAAGTCATATTTATAACCAGGACGTTGTTCAAATAACTATTTGGTCATATTTATAATTAAATTTTTGACTATAGTGCGCGAAAGTGCTTTGAAATTATTAAAACTATTAAAAACGGGTCGTTTATATTAATCACTATATCTCAAGCTTGGGAGTTGAGCGGTGTATTGCTTTCTAATGGTTTCTTTACATACAACCTACTTTTCAGTTGTAGGGTAATTCCATTTTGTTAAAATTTTACATACTTAGAGGGTTTGTGAGAAAAAAAATACGAATTAAAAATTTTCCTTCTACAATGCGTATTTTCTGAGTTATGGCACTTTCAAAATTTTGCAAAAATGCTGTCCTGATCTTTTTAAAAAATTCGTATATATTTTTCTATTTATGTTAGGACAGTGAAATATGGCTCATTTGAAAGATAGTACGTCAAGCTATCTAAAAAACAATAGAACCTTAAGAATATATGCGAAAAAGACCATTAAGGACTTTATCCTTTATCCTTGAATATCCTGGAATACGTACTTCTGATTTTGTTAATTTTTTGTATTGTTTACCTTATATTATCCACAAAAACATATCAAAATTTGACCTTGGGATCTCAACGGGATCAAGGAGTAAAAACTCAATAAAGTTTCACCACAATACATCTAAAATTATTTACAACTAAAAAAAATTGTTTTTTACAGGGTGTCCCGTATGTGGTCTTGCATCTGAAGACTATGGATAGGCCATGCTTAGACAAGAAAAAAATGGTATGGTAGGTGGGGGGAAATCCTTACTGTTTTCGATATAACGGGATCTAATGGTGTACAAATTTTACCCCTCCTCTTCTCCGTTTTGAAGTTATGGTTCAACAAATTTGAAATTTCGGATTTTTAACTCGGTTTCTTTAACTACTATATTTATAAAAAAAAACATGTCATCAACACCAATTTTTCTTATGAGATTTCAGTAACCCAAAAATTTCCCTTTATTATCACAGTCTGTACCTAGAACGTAGTCCTTTCTGCGTTTTTTGCACTTTTTCTTAAGCATACCAAGAGAAAAAATTCAATAAATGCCTGAAAGTAGGCAATTGAAGTACTATCATTCAAATGATCCACATTGCACTATCCTAACATAAATAAAAAAATATATATGAATTTTTAAAAAGACCAGGACATCATTTTTGCAAAATTTTGAAAATGCCATAACTCCCGAAATACGTAGACTGTAGAAAGAAAATTTTTAATTCGTATTTTTGTTATCAACAACCCTCCAAGTATGTCAAATTCAAAAAAACAATTGGTGTTGGTCATGTCACACTGTTCGTGATTTTTGGTCGATTTGCTATGGAACATACATGAAATTTCTTAAAATTTTTTTCGATATTAAAATTCATTTTCATTTCTTTAAAAATCACACATATTGTAGCAAAACAAATGATTTGTGGCAGTCACCCCAAAGAAATTTGACTTGAAGTTATTTCTATAACCAGAAAGTCACTTAAAAGGTACAATTTAATCATTTAATGACCAACAATTGAATTGAAGGTTTTATTCGTGATTTCTAAAAACTATGTTAAAAATAATATTACAAAAGAAATATAACATATGCACAGAAGTTTAAAAAATAGCTATATTTCCGTTTAAAACAGAGTATGTCGTTTTATACACATGCCGCCAAAATACCACATTAGGTGTTTTTGTTTGTTTTTGTTTTTTTAATAAAAAAAAATCTTGCCTCTATTTTAATGTCTAACACTTTTCAAAACATGAAAGCAAACACTTTTAACCTGCTAAATGTGTACTTAAAGTGTTCTTAAATATAACGGGTTAAGATCCACAAGGTGAAATATGTATGGTATATCATTACATGCATGCCACCTTCCCCAACATAAACAAAATACGTAAAAGAATATCTCGGAATTTTTGAAATTAAAGAAACTGTAGTACGAGTGTCTATCAAGGAAGGTATTTATGCTAATGATTGTAAAACCGCAGTTGAGTAAGTTATGATTGGAGGAATCAATTTTGCATCCACATAGAAAAATATTTTATCAGATAAATCAGAATATAGCATTAGTTTAACAGGAGATTCATTATGGGACTCACATTAGTACATCGCGATCTTCGCTAAGCTTGGAAAAAATGAATCGTCTATGTATGTTATATTGGCATTACATTAAAGCACACAAAAAATAAGATGCCGCACAGTTTCAGTTGATACATTTAGGAGAAGATTGAAAGAATTAATCGAATTTAAATTTTATTAGTAGAAAACTATTGTTGATAGTATGTTCCTCTCCGACCTTCATTATATTCCAGAAATTGACGCAAACATATAAACAAATTTTTGGAAAAAACAATTTTAATTGTTAATTTTGAAAAAAAGAAAAATGGTTACTTGATGTGTTTGTAGAACATGTTTTCGGAATTTTCTATTTTAATTTTAATTTAATTTAATTTAATTCGTTTTCTCATTAACCAAATAACAACTCTTCATAGGTGAAAAAAAAAACATTTTCAATATTAAGTTGCAAAAGGAAAAATACCTAATTTAAATATAAATTTTATTTTGAAAAAACACAACTTTGAATAAAATGGTTTTCCCATAAGCAATTAAAATTTCAATTATGGAAATAATATCTACAAATTAAATGAAAAAAATTATTTTGTATTATAATTTTTGAAAAACTATTAATTTTTTCAAATGAGAAACAGATTTCCAGTTTAAACAGAATCGAGATGGTAACCATTGTAAACATCTGCCATGAAATTTCTTTATTTATTTGCAAAACTCCGAAAATATCTTTGCAAATATGAAGTTAACCGCAACACTTCACATGTTCTATAATAAATTAATTTGAAAACTCTATATCTACTCCCTTTAAGAATTTAGAAGTTGCTCAACTTGTCTATTTCATTCGACATTATCTACCAAAGAAAAACACGATTTTAGGAAAATTGCAATGAAAAACTACATTTCCGTTAAACTCTCTTATTAAAAAAGAAAAAGAAAACAAAGTTCTTAAATTCTTTAATACTGTTCAGTTCAATGAAAAATCAATCACTGCAGAAAAGGGAAATATTAACAGAAGGAGAGAAAGCTTTAGAGCTGCATTATTGCAATTCTAAATTTTGTATGCAATAGACGAGCGATCAACCAAACAAATATGGCAAAACAAAAGTTAAAACTCATTTAAAAAGGAAGTTATTTTCAAGTATTATTTTTTAACAACTTCAATTTTGAGTTTAAGGCTCCTTTTGCTGACCTATGCTCGCAGTGCATTCGATTTAAAGAACACAAATTGCAAATAATTTACGGAAATGTGATCATATAAATATTCGTTATCTAAAAAGTTAGTCAATGTTTATGCCCAACCAGAAAATGAGAGATGTAAGCCAAACGGTTCATTTTCATTTTATTGAGGATCATCAAACAAGTTTAAATTCATCATCAAGTAGCCATTTCATATGAAACTGATCTTCTTAGGCTAATTACACTGTGTTAAAGCGAAAATATACTTTTGAGGAGACATAGTGTATGTTGTAGGTCTAGTGGAACTAAAAGAAATGACATACTAGAAATTTTTCATACACCCTCAAAATGTCATTTTAGACCAAAAAAACCGTTATTCGGTAGGTCCATGTAAATAATAATTTATAACTCCGCCATTTTTTATTCGACGTCGAAAGTTTTTGTGATGCATGAAAGAAGAGAGACAGGCCTTTGTAACCACATGTTCTTTATTTCGTTGCGATGAAAAGCCACGAAGTTAGTTGAAAACATTTCGAAATTTACCATTTTCTATACATATTTTCAACTTTGACAACAACTTGATGGCTTATTTTGCTCTGCAATATTTTTTTTCTGTTCATATCGCGAATTCGATTCCACGTCTAATGAGCATTTGTCAACTAAAATCGGTTGAAATTTGATTGAGTTATCGAATGTTTGCTCATTAAGTAGCTATATTTTCGTATAATATTGAACTGCAGAGAAAGTTGAAGAAGCACTGGATTTTAACCGCAAAAGCTGTGAAAAGATGAAAAGATGCAACAAATAACAACATTTAAAACAACAACAACTGCAATAAATACAACAACTTCAAAAGCAGTTGTCAGCAACACCCACTTAGAATTAAATTTCAAAACGCATGCCCAAACATATGGTACAGTAGTTTTGATGACAATTTTGTTTGTAATGTTAGTAGTTAATACCAAGTATCCTTGTTACCATAGTGAGTGCGATATTCCTGAAAGAAAGTGGATGTTAATGGCCAATGGACATGTTGTAGCCCATTTCACTGTAGGCACTAAAAAACTCCTGTACACCGTTTACGTAGTCGGAACATTCTCGTTGGCATGGAAATTATTGCACCATGAAACAAAACTATTCCAGACTCGTCTTTCCACAGTACTCAGTTTGGTTGCAAAATCTTTGTCCCGCATAATTTTCTGAAATTTTTACTCAACGAATATTCCTGAAATTTATCCCAAATCAATTGAAATATTTAAGTACTTATTGCCAACAAATGAAGATATAAGGTACCTTCTTTGATTTTAGCTTCACAGAATCCAGGAAACTTAGTTCTGATTTGATGAAATGCTTCGCTATCGATGTTTAAATTTTCACCAACATCTTCATGTAGCCGATCTTCAAATTCAGTTGCGGTAGGATGACATCTTCAAGCCGCACCAATGGAATGTTCAAAATATTTTACTTTCCAATTTGCAACAATGTACGAGGGGGCCATTCAGTCAGTTCGCTTATACCTTTTTCGCATACAACTATCCCAGTCACAAAAGTAACAAAGACACTTGGTGCTACCGCCTTACGTTCCGAACACATTAAAACTACTGTATCCATACGTTTGGACATGCACCATGAAATTTAATTCTAAGCGGGTGTTGCTGATAAGAGCTTTTTGTTGTTGTTGTTATATTTCTTGTTATTTGTTGATTTTTTTTACGTTTTCATAGTTTTCGCGGTGAAAATCCAGTGCTTCTTCAATTTTCTCTGTAGTTCAATATTATACGGAAATATAGCTGCTTAATGAGCAAAAATTTGATAAATCAGTCAAATTTCAACCGATTTTAGTTGACAAATGCTCATTAGACGTGGAATCGAATTCGCTATTAGTGATATGAACAGAAATAAAATATTGCAGCGCAAAATAAGCCATCAAATTGTTGTAAAAGTTGAAAAAATGTGTAAAAAATGAAATTCGCATTGTTTTCGACTGTAATTTCATGACTTTTTATCGTAACGAAATAAGGAACATATTGATTTTTCATGCACCATGAAAAAGGTGGACATCAATTAAAAAATGGCGGAGTTATAAATTATTATTTATTATTTACATGGACCTACCGAATGACGGTGTTTTTTGTCTAAAATGAGAATTTGAGGGTGTATGAGAAATTTTTGTATGTCACTATACCTACAACTTACACTGTGTCTCGTCAAAAGTATATCGAGTTTATCCTTTTTTGTAACACAGTGTTATGGATCTGACTAACTCCGATTCCCATAATAATAAAGTTTAGAGCTTCAAAAATATAAAAAAAAAAGTTCTGGACGTCCTCAATAGTAAGTATTACTATGTTGCTGCATTGTTTTTTTGTTTTTTAAACTATAAAAAATATAGATTTATTTGACATATGGATAGAGCTATGATTTTTTGAAAATGGCATTTCATTGTAAAATTAACAAACTTCTACTCACCTAAAGATATAGGTAGGGAAGAGGCTTGTCGGAAGGAAATAGAAATGGGTTAACTATTTTCGTATTCCAACCGTATACAAAAACTTAGAAAGCTTAATCGAAATCGAAGGTGGTGATCAGATTCTAAAATAAATCCTTCTAACGTTGGGATAAAAATGTGCATATAAAAGATGCGAAATTAAGTGATGTTGCAAAATTTTTCTAGAAGATTTCGGGAGAGAATAGAGAAAGCATCTAGTAATAAGAACTAAGCTTCTATTCTTTCATAATTCATAGAAACATTAAAAGCTGAGTGATAAATTGCCTCAATTCACAAAATGGCAAATTTCAAAGGTGGCGATCTATGAGGAAATAAAATAAAGAAAATTTTAACAGAACGGCAACATAACATTAACAAAATTTCGATTCAGGCCATTAACTGGAGTCCGATGAAGATCTAGATTGTTTACGGCCAAATTTACTTCGACCTAATTAAGGTTACATTAATTATAAAGCATATTGACAATTACTGGCTATCGAAATGAGTAAAATCGAGGTTATTTGATACTGACACTTCACGTTCTTTTAATACTTTGTCGTCTAAATGATTTTAGAAGCATCCTCAATTCTTAAAAGGTGAATACCGATTTTAGGTCCGACATCAACAGTCATGAGAGTTGTCTTAAACGATACATTATGATATTTTGAATAAATTTTACCAACAATTTTTATTTCAATTAAGCGGGGAAGGCTGGAAGAGGGGTCAAAGTTTGATGTGGTACATTTTGGAAAATCTAGTACAGAATCACATTTTTTAGGTCCTGAGAAGAAGTTTGATCACCCACATTCATATACTCGGAGGCTTACGTAGTCATCCCCATACTCACTATTCTAAGAATTTCCCACGTTTTTATTTGAACTGACGTATTAGATTGTTCGCACTTTAGTTCGGCTCTGATTCGATAGGGTTACGCCGCTCGGAAAACGGGTTTCAATGTTCGCCTCAACTCAACCAGCTACAATTGTAGGAGAAAATTTTTCTATGCATACTTTTAGGGTTGGAATTAGAAACTCCCGGCTAGGTGGAGGGCGAAAGTGGTTGCAATATGACATGTTAGATATCAAATTACAGGTTTCGCCGAGTACTATTGGATAGTGTACTTTTTTACCAAACTTTCTCGTGAAGTTTTGGTCATTTTCATTCACCCCAGTTACTACATTTCGAATACATTTTTCCAGTTCTTTCTTCCATGACCAGTAGTGTACTATTATGAATATTTTTTTCATAAAAAGTCATTCTCCACCACGCACCAATTCTGCACAAAATCACAAGATTTAGAAAAGTCCACTTTTTCACCCAAGAGAGTCGGTCAAGCTACATCCGATCGCCATAGTATTCCCCCGCTTAATTGAAATAAACATTGTTAATGAAATATGTGCAGAGTATCATAATACATCGTTTAAGATATCTCTCATGTCT
The DNA here is from genome assembly GCA_963924295.1 of Dioctria rufipes. Classification (NCBI taxonomy): domain Eukaryota; kingdom Metazoa; phylum Arthropoda; class Insecta; order Diptera; family Asilidae; genus Dioctria; species Dioctria rufipes. Next base: position 341,182,103 of record OZ002740.1, on the reverse strand, counting down.
GTTAATGTCGGGCCTAAAGTTGTATGAATAGTGGGTGTTCTATAAATTTTTGTTGCTGATAATTTCAATGTACACAACCTACAGTGGATCAGATATTTTTCCTCTAAAGAGATCTTGAGTACTAATATTATAAGAATTGAACAATTAATTTTATATGCAATGATAAGACAACAAAGCAGCTTTTCAAGCATAAAAACTCTGCCAATAAACAGATATGATGATGAGGATACATGTATTATGTCATGCAGTTCCACTTTTTCGTGAACTAAGTCACAGGTAACAGAATATATTTCCTATACGAAACGGTAAGTTCACGAGTTCATCTGAATTATCACTTATTGACAGCAGGGCCGTGCCTGGGTATATGGCCGCCTGCGTGCCAGTCTGTATGGCCGCCCCCAGGATAACATTAAAAAAAACTACTTTAATTTTTAATGTTTATTATTATACACAGGGCATCAAACCGGGAAAAAAATCAGTTTTTGGTTAACCGAAATCGAGAACGAAAAAAAATATTGGTTTTGTTCCCAAAACCGGTTTCTGAAAAGAAAAACTGGCTAAAAACCGGTTTTATGAGATTTATATGTTTGGATGAAATTTAAGAAAAAAAAAATGCACAAAATAAACATTTTTTTATTTAAAATTTAGACAAAAATATTATTATATTATTAAATAAAGTACATATTAAAAGTTAATCCTACGGGATTTTTTACTGACAAAATCGTCAATTGCTTCGTGAATATTTAAAGATTCAGCAATTTCACTTTCAATCGCGATAATTGAAAGATTGCTCATACGTTCTTGCGTCATGGAAGTACGTAGGTAATTTTTTATGATTTTCAATTTAGAAAAACTACGTTCTCCAGACGCAACTGATACAGGCATGGTCAATAATAGTTTTAAGCTTGTAGATACATTTGGAAATGAATTTTGTAAATTGTGTTTGTACAAATACTTTAGGAGTTCTTCGGGTTGTTTCCTATCTTTTATAATTATTTTCAATGAAATTAACTCTTCGTATAATTCTGCTCCGTTTATGTCGCACGATTCGCCATCCTTGAATTTATTATGAAAGTCGAAGCAACTTTTTTTTATGTCGTCCTCTCCTATTTCAACAAATTTATATAAAAATCCGAAAGACTGTTCGAAATTGGATAATGTTTCAAATCGGGTAGTAACAGATGAAATGGCTGTATCCAATATTACATAGAAAAAATTAATTTTGAAATTTTCTTTAGCAGTTAACTGAATATCCTCATCTCCTTCATAGTAAAATTGTTTTCGCTTATGGCGTCGACGTAGATTAATTTCAACAGGAAATTCCGGTTGTATTTCAAGTGATTCACATAATTCATCAGCAATTTTCAAATACTTTTCGAAATTTTCATCATTTCTAATACTTTGGAAAAAAATTAAAATATTATTAATAGATTCAGCACATGAAGTAAGATTCCAAGAAACGGTCTGCATCATTTTACTAATAATATTTACTTTTTCTAAGATTTCGTACCATATTACTGTGGAACAAATAAATTTGTACGATTTAATTTTCATTGCCAAACATTTAGCTTCATGTTGACCTATTGGTGTTGAACATTCTTCCGCTAGTTCTATTAGGCTGTCATAAATTTCACCTAATTCATGACGCAGTGGTCTAATCGCCTTAATCCTTGATTCCCACCGGGTTACGCTAACTTGTTTTACTGTTAACGATTTTACATGTTTTTTTAAAATTTGCCATCGAAAAGGTGATCCGGAAAAGTAATTGTATATTGCTGACACATTACTAAAAAAATCCACAGTTGAAAAAGAAACTTTCGCTGCATCATTGACGACCAAATTTAATGTATGCGCGTTGCATGGCATAAACAAAGCTCGTGGATAATTGTCCAAAATTCGTTTCTGCAATCCAATATGTTTTCCAGCCATATTTGATCCATTATCATACCCCTGGCCTCTCATATCGTTAACATTTAATTTAAGAGAGCTTAATTTTTCAATTAAAAAGTCGTAAAAAGCTTCTCCAGTACTTTTTTGAGCTGGAGAAAAACCAACGAAATTTTCTCTCACTTCTACTTCGTCATTTTGAATATGCACATATCTCAAAATTATTGTAATTTGCTCGACATGTCCCATGTCCGGCGTACAATCCAAAATTACTGAAAAATATTTGGCGTCTTTTATTGCTGACAAAATATATTTTTGAATTTGCGCTGCAAGGATACTAATTATTTCATTTTGGAAGCGATTTCCCGCATAATGTGGCATATGGTTCTTTAAAGCAACTGATTGTTGAATGCGATTTATGTGATCTGCCATAACATCATCAAATTTTCCTATCATTTCAATTGCTTTTAGAAAATTTCCATTATTGTTTTCATACAATCTGCTCGAGCTACCTCTAAACGCTAAACCCTGTACTGCCAGAAATTGTACCACAGATATCATGCGTACGACAATTTGATACCATCGTTTTTTCTCTGCGTCATAATACCGTTGCAAATTTTTATCAATTGTAGCTTTGTTTTTTAAATTTAATTCCAAATTTTTCCAATTGGTGCAATTTCCGATATGCAGCGATGTTTTTTCATGACGAGATAAATTATCAGATGTGTGTTGCCAATCATTGAAGCCTTCATTAACTAATTTTATTTCTTGTTTGCCAAATAATTTACAACAGAAGCAAAATATGGAATCCGTTTTTGGAGAATAGATTAACCACTCACGATTAAATTTTTCACCATTTGGCATTTTTCTATAGAAATAAGTTGATGAAAATGATCTTCCCAATTCATTAATTGGATATGTAGATTGTTTATTTTGTATGGGTCCTTTTTCGATTAATATATCCAATATTTTAGTGGTAATTGTTAAAGGCCAGCAAGCTGGATCATTTAAATCCATACACATAGCAAAATATGCTTTATCAATTTCAGCGGTATCGGTATTGTATAGATCGATATCCTTATTATCTTCTGTTTCCATTTCGTCGGTACTACTAGTATTGTCATTAGCCTTTTCATTTTCGACAGATAATTCATTTTCATTTTTATCGCAAAACAAATCATCAATTGGATTTAATTGGCTACTGCAACTACTTTCCGGTTCTGGCGATTTTACTAAAAACTTTGTTAATGAGCCAAACATTTTTTTAGCTTCATTTTGCTTTTCCTCTCGCTTTCTTTTATATTGCGCTCCAGACAATCTTTTCGTTTTCCTTTCAGACATTCGTAGGCCTTTAAAAATGTAAATGAGCAGTGATATTAAATTTTAGGGTAGACTTTCAATTTTGGTGGGTCTTTTTGGAGGGAAAAGGCCTTTTAATATGAAATTCTTAAATAAATATTAAAAAATATTTAATAATATTAAAAAAAATTAAAAAAAAAATTAAATAATAATTAAAATAAATAATAAAATAGTGCAATTTAATATTAAATTACTTAAAATCTTCCTTAATTTATACTAAAAAATGAATATCTTTCTCATTTTGAATGCATTTATATAATAATTAAAAGTTGTTTGTTTGCATACGAGATTCTCTGTTTAAATCGCTCACAACCCGCCGATGGAAAATCAAGCATTTGAACTTGTGTAGCCGAAAGCAACTCTTTAAATTAAGCTTATGATTCCTTTTTATAATAGCAATGTTATTGTTATTAAATAGAAGAAATTTACCTGACATTGAACTAGAAAACAGTTATATGTGGTTGAATTTTCCTCTCCGTTTTCATTTTCAAAATAAATCTTGACATATTTATGTTTAAAAATATGTTTTACTTAAAAAGCTTATAAATGATTTTCTTATCGTGTCATCCTATGCGCATTAAAATATACATTAATTATAGATTTTAAGTAATTTAATATTAAATTGCGCTATTTTATTATTTATTTTAATTATTATTTAATTTTTTTTTTAATTTTTTTTAATATTATTAAATATTTTTTAATATTTATTTAAGAATTTCATATCAAAAGGCCTTTTCCCTCCAAAAAGACCCGCCAAATTTTCCCGGGCCCCAAAAGTGAAAGTCTACCCAAATTTTACATTTTTTGTGTATTACCTTTTTCAGTCTTTGTCGAGTAAATAAACTTTTTATTAAATTTCACCACACGAACACACAACTAAAAGTTTTCAGGAATTAAGCAATTTATTTTTATTCGTTAAATTAAAGACTTTAATAATATCGGATCACACACAGGACACAAATAACGATTTATCCTCGCTAGTCTATAGACTAATACGACTAATAAGACGAATAAGACCGCTTACGCGACGCCGGTCAATTGAAAAAACTATTTCGGCTCGTCGCTCGTGCAATGTTCGAAAAAATTCGGATTCGCTGCATGACTAGGTATATAAATACTACAACGACCTAATCAGTTTTTATACATTTCTTATTTCTGAGAAACTCTTTTTAGATAGATTAGATTAGAGAAACTGTTTTTACTTCGTATCTTAATGAAAACAAACCGATTGTATTTTTGCCCAGTAAACAACTTGTAACGATTTGGCCGCCTCTTAATTTCGGCCGCCTGCGTGCGGTGCACGCAATGAACGCCCGTCAGGCACGGCCCTGATTGACAGAATATTTATTAGAACACACCCTAGATGTTAGAACCTTTTTTCATGCTCCTCTTCGCAGTCAAAATCCATCTTTATGATCTTGCGCCCTTATACTTAAGTGCTGCGCAATTTCTATGCTATTCGCTTAAAGAAAAATATTTCATCTATTTTATTCAGCACGAGAACTTGTTGATGTTTAATACTAAAAAAAGGAGATGCAAGTTATCCATCAACAGGACGAATCACCCTTTTTTATATATGGATTTCGAAGTTATTAACATTTATTAACATCCAATTCATGAAATATATAGATCATGCTAGCCACTTGAGCAGAAAACGTCAACCCACTCAACCGGAGAAAAACATATTTTTTTATTTTAAATTGGAATCAATTATTTTGGTTAGCTTAAAATCGTTTTCAGATTTGGTACGTGGACCTTCGACAGAATTTGGCAACCTGCTTTTACAGTCTAACTTCAGACAGTAGTTTTAAAATGAATTTGAAGTTTTCTCTCTGGCCATTTAATTCAAGTGATATTATAGAGATGGAGTTAAACATATGATCACTATGTAATGACGTACCACAAGGATCAATTCTCTCTCCTACTCTTTTTATAATTTTGTTTGATATTTTTTTTTTACTTTCACTTTCAATATTATTTACAGTTTTACAGATAACAGCACTCTTGATTTCATGTACTCGTTTGATGGCACATTTGTCTGAGATGAAGGAATGGCGATGAGAATTTTTATAACGAGTTTAATTCAATAACTAATGAGCTTACAATATTATTCGTTGTTGTTGTATGACGAGTACTGTTTTTCATATTCTAAATCTAAAACAACGCATTTTAAGAATAATATTTTGAAAAATCATTGCCCAATAATATCAGAAGTCTTTTAATCCGTTATCAAAATTATTAATGTTGTCATTCTGACCAAACTGCTAATCTTATTTCTTATAGTATTCTTCCCATAAGTATCATGCAAACCTTCCTCCCAGCTCATACACACATTTTCGAAATTCGGTTTGGTCGTCCCGTAAATAAATATAACCATCGCAAATGTTCCAGACTTTCCTCTCTACTGCCTCTCTTCTATCCAGTTATGAGCCAAAGGTGTTCAATCGAGATATGCATCGTCACTTCCCAGATTAAACAAAAATATCTCAAATTCCCTACTCCTTTTCTAATTCGTGCTAAGACTGTTCAATGGGTTCATATAGGATATTCCCCTCATAAAAACAAAAATAATAAAAATAAATCTAAAGAGCCCGCAAAAATGTGAAATGAAATTTTCACGAGTTCTTGGAAAAGCTCTGCTTTCCTTGTCGAATTTTCACATACCATTTTCCCTCGAAGCATTGAAGCTATGAATTCCGCTGTATTGGTGAATTTCATTGAAATCCTATTGATGATATTCAAAATTGGATTTTGTGTTTGGAAGTACGTCGTTTTTGTAACAATCTGAAAAAAATTACAAACCCTCAGTAAGCAAAGGAATTTTGTTAATATCGTAAGAAAAACAAAAACACAAACCGGCCTTGAAGTTGTACTCTTCATTGTTGCAGGTGTTGGAGCTGGAGTTCTTGGTGATTGTGCTTTCGAAGGCTAAAAAAAAATGAAATTCATTTAGTAAAAAAAATACAAAGCAGGAATTTTTCAACAAACGAACCGAATTGTCCTCGAATTCATCAACATCATCTCCAAATCGATTTCCTATTATTTGCTGAACTTCATCTTGGGCTGATTGTGTTATCTCATCCTGTCTTGTTGGACGTGGAGGTAATTCAGTTGCCGACACCTTGATACGGATACCAATTTCACTTTTAGTGTGATAAGGCAATTTTTAAATTGTATATGCATTTTTTTTCAGAGAAAAGCAATAAGTAGCTGGCCATAGTTGTGTATACCGAAGATAAGAATGATTAGAAGAATTTGTTCACCAATCTACATTTTACGGAGTATCTTAAACTAGAGAGTGTTGTAAGTCATTTGTTGTTTTGTTGGCAAGGTATCTCATTTCGTCAAGACAAGGAAAAAAAACTAAATGGATTACGACTTCGATTTTGCCGAATTACAGGGTGATTAAGAAGATTTCATCAGTTATTACAATATATTCGTAGCATTACTGCATTCTCTTTGCTCTTCGATAGAAGACTTTTTCCACCCTAAAGCCAAGGAGATAAAGCTGAAAATTCTTAAAATTTTGCATTATGGAAATTTTCTAGATTTTAGCCCAGCAAAACGGTGGTTCTAATTTATTTTGTTTAATAGGTCCGATCGCATTATACAGGAAATTTTTACATAGGTGACTGGTACAATCTATCATTCTGGTGCTTCCATCTTCTTCAGTTAATGGAGTCCTTAATAGAACTTGCTGTTTCAAATTCAATTTAGTCCGGGATTCCTCCTATAACTCATTTCCAGTTAGAGTGCACTCTTTCAATTTGGCCATTATCTCTGCCGTCAAATTATTGGTGTCAACCAAGGGAAGAATGGATGACGTAGTTGTTGTTATTGGTACATGCAAATAGTTGGCAAATTCGTACAATAAAATTTTCTTCAGGATATCGAGTCGAATAGATACGCATAGGCAAAGATATATAAAATTTATAACAGATGATCTTTTAGGTTTTCGATTAGTGCACTAATTTAATGTTGGAGTTGCATTTTCATCCTTGGTTATTGCAATGGAAGCAGTCTTGTTAATGAGTTTAACACGTTGCTACCGTGTTGGTTGAACTTGTATACCTTTCGATTAACAGTCAATCGAGTGTTAACTTTTAGACCAGTTACATGCATCTTTAACAAACCTAAGCTTTTCTATAGGAAAACATATGGGTGTCGCCCGAGTAATTTAAATACCAAAAGTACTAGCGAAAACTAACAGTACTCTCGTTCTTCGTCAAAAATCGTCTGATTCAAAAGCCTTTTTGTATATTGGTAATGAAATTATGCTCTCCAATTTCAAGGTAAATAACTTTCTACAACCCTTCGCGAAAGGTTGTAATTAGCATGCTAATCCTCTTTAATTAGTGAGTTTTCAGATAGTTCGACGCCTAGTCGGTAAGTTTTCTATAGATCTACACGTGATAGTTGCCCCTTCCATGAGCTGTTAATTGTAGAGGTTAGCTGTACTTTTGATGATATATCTGACTGTTCATACGCATAAATTCCATGGAGACTTCTTGATTAATGCTAGTTCATCGTAGTCCTTTTGTTAGCTAAAATTATTGCCTTTTAGTTTTCGTTGGCTCTCCAACTTAGGACTTATAGATGAAGACCACGACGTAGATCTGGACGTCCTTCTTTTCGTAACTAGATGTGTCACTACTGCTCATGTCTTTCCAAAGTTATGTCATCTGTGGTGTTAATCTGTATTTTGTTAACTTTTCCTGTCTCCAACTCATCAATGATTGAAAGTCTTAGGACCTATGCATTCTTTTGGTTTTTCGAAAGAAATAACTGAATGGATCCATTGCAACCGAGAAAAGGGTAATTTTTTACTTTTCTAATTACCATAATTCCTATAGAACTTTGTAGTAAACAAAACCTTAAAATGAAGCTTCAATTATACTTCAATGCGTTTCATGGGTATTCCAATTGTCTGCACTCTGATAGCAATGTCCATACTTCCATACTTATTATACGACCAATCAATTGGACATGGCGATGATTCGTCATAATTATTCATTTGATCCCACGGTGACTATAATTAATGCAAATAAAAGCATAAGACTCAATCGAGACAGTTAATCCACAAAAACTTGCAGCAGATGAATTTTTCCATGTTTTACAGTCATAGAGCACCACAAAATTGGCGTTGTAATATAACAGCATCCCACAAAAGTAGCTCGTGTTGATCTATGAAGCAGAATATACGTATGTAGCTTGACACCAGATATGATCGAAGGAGATGGAGATCTTTCCGAGTACGCAATACTTTCAGCCCGTGTAAAATCATTCAATAATTTCCATAACCCGGGATATGTTCGTTAAATTATACCAACATGATTTATTACGGCAAATGACTTCTTATAATCTATTCAAAGATGGTATGCAGGGCGAGATTAGAGTTCGAGAATCTCTAGGTATTAGTCTGATCGATCGCGAAATTGCTACTCAAACACTGGCTAATGTCACTTTTGAAATTAGTTGCATAGAGACAGTAAGCAAGAAAACATATTCCTATCTAGTTATTAAAGAAACATAGGTTGCTTTTCTCAGTAGTGTGATTTTGATTCCTTTTTGGTCGAGAGTTTTGCCATGAAATAAATTCATAGCGAATTTAGTCAATATGTAATTGTCTGAGTTTGCAGTAAAATGCGAAGCTAGAGAATTGACTGGAAAAAAACTCTTGCAATCGAAAAATCTTTAAAAAAAAGAAATTTCTATGCGAAAGTGAAAGTTTCAGGTCAGCTTGCCTGTGCACTGTGGCGTATACGGCAGGCAGGAACCAAGACATACTGATGAGTAATATGGTTACCGCTATTACGAAACGCCGCTTTTGCATAGATTTTTCTTTTTTTTTCAAGATGTTTGTTTTGTTTTTCCACTCCTTTTTTGTCAGCTGACGAGTGATGGCATATAAGTTGCGTTTATTCATTCCATTTAACTTCTGCTCTCTTGGGTTCTTCGTCGAGATAAAAGTTGCCATATTCTTACAGGGCAATCCATAGAGCAGGAGGGAATAGAGAAACAAAACAGGGTGCTTAAGAAAAAAATCTAGTTTTTCATAAGACATCCTACTTTTTTTTTTAAGTGCACGGTGTACGGTCTTAACCTTTTCACAAAGCTATTCTCAAAGATAGTTCTTAAGATACATGGTGTTTTCTGAAAAACTAGATTTTTCTTAATTACTCTGTAACTTCGAAACGGGTGATATGAATTCCTCCCGCCCTGTGATATATTTTTTTGTTTTCCCAGGTGAGTACTATAACGTCCTGCTCTATGGACCTTCTAGGTGGAAACACCCAGTATATACATGTCATGATGTACTTTTTTTTTGCGTCTTGTGTGGGATTTATGCGTGCTTTTGAGCATTCCTCAAATCAATTGTACCTATGCTATGCCATTAATGGCATACGTCCCTTTGCTGTCTTCCCAAAATTTTTACAGTGATCTATTAATGCTGGAATATATAGCTGCAGTTTCAACCCCTATTTCACTGGGAAGAAAATGATAGTTACAGCCGAAGTCTGATTCCTCTCCTGTGTCGATCATCCTGAAGTAATAGCAATATTATTGATTTGGTTATTTTTAATCTCATCCGTAACCTTCCCAATCACTTTACAACAAAACTTGTACAGATATAACTGGGGCCCCACTAAAGACAAGCTGAAGGTTTTATAAAAATCAATCATGATATTGCCATTCATATTGATGTTTACCACAATTGTGTTCCATTCTTGAGTTATTTAGATTGGCTTAAGTATTCATATATCCTCTGGATGATGATGGATGATGATGATGATATCGCTCCAAGGGATCGAACTCATTATCTTTGGAAATCAGAGAAAAATAGATCTTCTTTTGAACCTATCTTCTGTTAAGCATACTTCGAGTTCCTTTGATCTTATTAACACTTGGTAGGGGGCTGTTTCACTTATCAGTTACTCACTGCAGTACAGAAGTAAACATCGAATCAAGCATATTCCATGCTTCATCTGTCCAAAATATCTTGTTGAGTTTCAATTTCAGAAGGTTGTTTCTTTCTTCAAATAGAATGGAGCTCAGCATATTAAGTGGAAGAAGAGATCCTATATTTCAAGATGTGTGTGGGACGAAACCCCATTAGATATACGTTACCTAAGCAATACAGTATCCATGCTCTTGATGGGTTAGAAGAAGCTGCAAGAAGCGAGTTATTTCTGTGATTGGATCACAAATTAAGAAAAAGTTCACATAAAACGATATTAGCGTTTAGAGATCCCTTGATTTTGAAGATGCAGTATGATGCGCGGTGATTTTCGTTAATTTATGGACTGTAGAAATATTTATTTTGCGTAGAAGGAGTGCATAAATTAGATAAGGTCCATCCTGCATGAATTGTTGGGGCTTTTCACACTGACATCTATTCCATTACATTAATAATTCTGGAAAACATAGAAGAGATGTACACTTCTACATCGTTTCTCTTAGACCTGGTTGTTGGACTTCTTACGATTAATACGTGTATTGGCGCAATTATGTGGATGCTTATAAAACCCATTCAGTATTTTGATTTTGAGTAGTTATAACTATTAACTGTCCATTAACTTTTAAATTGTTTTCCATCTTAGGATTTAAAGTAAACTCATGAATTCTCTTGCAGTTTCTTTGCTTAAAGGCAATACGACGAGAGGGTGTAGATCAACTTCATTAAGGCAATTTTGTTAACATTATGATCAGCAGAATTTTTGATTTCCTATATTTCTACACTGACAGTGCTAGATGAACTTAGTGACCTTTTGCTTGATAGACTTAAGCCACATTGACCTTCTAGTATTATTTTCTTTACAAAATCTTTTGAAGGATTTTATTTAATATAGAAAAGCAACTAGTGATGCCAAAGCTCTTTGCGATTCAAAACGTTAGAGATTTTCAGTATATCCCTGTATGTGTCCAAATCTCCAGACTGAGATTAGAAAAATCAACTTAATCCTTTTTGAACTAATGGGATAACGTCCCAAAAAAATGCTAGAAGTTCTTGCATCTCAGTTCTATCTCAGTCAGGACCTTACTGTAAAACACGCGGAATTCAGTGAACGAAATTGTGCATTCTTTTGCGCAAGCCGAATTTCTTGACTGGGATTATAACTTCCAACAGTACTTTTGATTTATCCTATCGTAAACTTTTTTGTATCCCTTTCTTTATTCAGGATTATTACTATTTGTGCGGAAATCAGGAACAAATGTCTCATGAAAAGGACATTTGACGTGTGAAACAGCTGTTGGAGGAATCTTCGTCAAAAGATGAGGATTTTTCGCTTTCAAAATCCACATATATTCCCTACGAAGATGCCGGGTCACCACAATTTGAATTGGAGGAAAGTAATGCAGAGCAGGAAGAACGTGTTAGGCTCGAGGAATTTTCAAAAGTTAATTCATTGAACGTTCCTCCAATACCAAGAGTAACGACTAAGCTCGACTGAACTTCCTACGTGGAGTAAAGTGAACCGAAATTTTAGTCCTCGTTTCGAAATTCCACTTTTTGAAAAACCTTAAAAGACGATTGGAACATATTATCCCAAAAAAAAAATAGTTATTTACTTATTTTCTTTATATATGTTAATTGTGTCCATAAATAATCTTAAGAAAACGTCCAGCGCGGTCATCCTTAAAGGGTTAATACAACTTCTATAGTATGCTGGGACGGAAAGGGTTTTCATATTTCGCTGCACATTCCCTTTTGCGGCTATCTGATGCCCACTGTTTACCACATACAGTAAGTATAGGACAGAGTTCGCCATTTGTATTGGTATTTGGGTGATCTTGAAATTGTGTCTTCAGTGTTGGTATTGCTTGTAGTGCCGCGATCGATGCCCAACGATATATTTAATACCCTTCCTATAGGGTTTCGCTCATTATTATTAAACCCACTGTTTTCATTGTCGGTATTGTCGTAGTTTTAAATCTTATACCTTTCCAGGTTCGATACTATCGCTGCCGATCTTCTGAGAGTCATACGTTTTGAGTTCCGCCTTGTTGTTTTTAGATACTCTTATCAGTGCCGAAATTGATCAATCCTTGGGATCTATATTGTCAAAGGTAGTATGTCTCATAGACAGTTCAATTAAAAAAAAACTAGATATATTCAATTTGATTGTAGGCGTGTCAATAGGAATAAAAGTGAAGTATAATATTATTTTTTGTCTATTTGAAGCATGTCTTCAATTCACATCCAAATCCAATAGATATTTTTCTCTTGTCTTGACGAACAGAATCATCTAAGGGATGTATAAAATTTTAGTCTGGCACACCTTGTGAAAAGGCGAAAGTACAATTGACGGTATGAGCAGATAAAAATGTCAAAGCTGACTTATTCGTATGATTCATAGTTCAATCTATCAAGCTCCTATACGAAATATTCCCATGTCTCCTCTGATGATTATACGTTCTTGAAAGGAATTCATGTGCTGTACAAAAAACAACTTTAACATTTAAATCGGCTCAACTTCATACAACGTACTACAACCCTTAAGGAGCCTCTGCCATATTATAATAAAAGAAGCGAAGAAGCGCGTAGTAATACCATTCAAATCAAAGAGTATATCTGAAAAAGTTCTTTTATCATGCGTGCTATGTTATTAAAAAGAGCGGTGCAGAAGATCAAAGATTGCGAAAAATTAGCTAAAAGTATAGAGAAGAAACAAGTGTTTAATATTGGAAATAAATAATTTTTTTATATATATTTACGTAAATAAGTGCAGAAAATTAAATTAAAAATAAAAAAGTTAAAAATTAATTTTAAAAATTACAAGGTAAATATATACGGTAGCGATATTAACACAGAGGAAGCTTAGTATAATTATAGAAGACAACACTATTCAGGCGTAGTAAAGCAAGATAGTCAAGAGATTGCGCTATAGTATATTACGACTATTATTATTATTTTTAATTATTATGTAGATAATAAAGTTATCCGAGTCTAAAAATAAAAGCGAAAGGATTAAAGAAGGGATTTACTCGGGTCACAGCTGGTAATTGTGGCCGTAACGTGAAAGCAACTGTCGGCCTCGTTGTAGTTGTTGGAGTTGGTTGAATTTTTTGAATTCTATTCGTTGGTTCATTTAGTTGAATTATTGTTTGATCACCTGTAAAGAAAATATTCAGATATGCATTTGTTGGTTACCTACCTTAAAATGTGTGACTCTCTTACCAGTATCATCTAAGTCACCGTTGTTACTAATTGCATTGAACTTTTGATCTCTTAAATATTCCAAGAAGCGCCTGTGATACTCCCCTGTGGTATCCCATTTTTCTCTTAGGGCATTATAGTGTTCTGGATAATCGAAATAAAGTCTAGTTATCACTTTGAGTGCACCTTCCTTTTGAATTGGCCAACATCGTCCGCATTTTGTTCTTAAAGCTTCAGGAAGTATTCCTAAAAGTGGAAAAAAAGGATTAATGAATTTTTGTATTCAAAATATGTATGTTTTTTTTTAATTTAAATTCTTAGATTTTAATTTTTGTCTGTAAAATAAAAAAAAACAAATCTGTTATTTTAGACAAATTGACAGGGGATATGAGAGAGGTGATCACACCCAATATGAATTAATTTTAATTGTGTTTTTTTAAGGAATATAGTCTCATAAATTATAAAAAAAAATATATCCAAAAGTAGAATTTGTATACTGCTACACATTGCCGCAATTTTGTATTAAAATACTGTAACGTGCAAAAGAAAGTGACAAGTAACATCTATTAAAAATGAAAAATTTGTAGAATATAAATGCAGCACTTGTCAGCGCCAGGAGAGAGTTTTGGCTTAGACAGTGATCTCACATCCATTAAAAATTCTGACACTGCAAACTCTAGCACCAAAACTGAGAACGCACCAAATTCTTAGTGTAGCTGGTCAAAAATTATTAGCACTTAACGTAATAAGGTCAAAAATAAATTGTTCCCTTAGTAGCTGAAAGCATATCATTTAAAACAAAAATATCTTCTAAAAAGGGCCCATTGAATATGGAATTTAATTGATTTATTGAATTATTAAATCTTCAAGAGGTTGTGCCAAATGACTACAAAGAAACAAAAACAAAATAAAAACAGAATAAAATAAAAAACATATTTTAACTTTCGATTCATTGAAATTGAAATCGACGTAATTAAAGTTGTCATTAAATGCTCTGTACAAGGTAGATAATTGGCCATAATTAGCACGATGATGATTAAGATGAAGAAAAAAATCGAGCTTTTAAAAGGTGAAGTAATAAGTAGCCGGTCAATTATATAGTGAATCAAACTGCAACACGTGACATACAAACCGAATCCGACCCATTTCCCGAAGCCTCGCAAGTGTTTCTAGGGAAATAAGATTCAAACTTTGGTAATATGGTGGAAGATGAATAGGATCGACCCAAAGTAGGGACCGAAGCGTAACACGCAAAAACCTTTGCTGAACCGATTCTAAACGTGCGATATTAGAAGTATGATATGGATTCTAAATCGGGTTGACATACTCCAAAATGGATCGAACAAAGTAATAATAGAGATTTTTCAACACAAAAATTTGGCAGAATTCTCGAGAGCATCGCTTAATGAAACCCTATAATCAATTAGCCCTATTAACAAGTTCATCAAAATTAGACTTAAAGTTCATTTCATAGTCCAAAACAAACTTTCAAATCCTGGTAAAGAATCGCTACAAATGTTTTAAGAAATTATAGTCCATACTTTTTAAGATATAGATTATTTTTATTATTACACCACGTGAAAAAACTGGTGAAGTCATCTGTGAGATTAGAGAAGTCAGAAATTTGAGATATACATACAGCGAACGATTTTAACGTCATCCACTTAAGTTAGAAATAACAGAGTTTAGGTCATTTATCTATAAAATGAACAGTAAAGGACCAACATGACTACCTTGTGGAATCCCAGAGGAAACATAACTATTATCAGAAAATGCACACCTAAAGGAAACATTTTGAACTCTGTCAGATAAATAGGATTAAGTCCAATGAAGAATTTCAGAAACCCATTAAGTGAAGTTTAAGCAGAGGCCTTGTCAGAGGCCCTTTTCGAAAGATGAAACGCAAAAAGATTTAAGTTATACCTAGTTAGTGACCATCGATTTTCCGTCAACGAACTGGTATGGTCCCACAACAAACCTGCAATGAAAATACACTATCCTTGCAAAAAATTTTACGAAATTCCGCCATAGCGAAATGAACTCGAATTTGGAGGAAACACTCGTAGCTCGAAATCTCTTCGATTTTTTTTTAACATAAACGAAATCTTAGCAGTATGCCCAAATTGCCGAGAACTCGAAATAGATGAATCGCTCGAAACTCCGAAATTTCTTCGATTTTCTTACCATAAACGATGTTTTCATGCATGCCGAAATTTCCGAGAATTCGAAATAGATGCATCGCTCGTAGCACGAATTTTCATCGATTTGTTTGCTATATAGAAAGTTATGATACAACCAGGCGCGTATCCAGACCTGCAGTCTAGGGAGGGATAACGGGGAGGGGGCACAGCTATAAATGTGCGAGGAGGGAGGAAAAAGTAAGAAGTAGTCACTTTAAATTTTTTTTATCATATTTAAGTCAGATATCACAAAACCCAATTTTCGGTTTGAGATTTGGAAAACTGTCAATGTCGATCTCAGAGTGGACAGACATTAAGGACTCATATCCAGATACGCCTTCTCGTGTAAAGATTGATCTGACGCAACCGATTCTGTCACGGGTGAAGTAAATGGCTTAGAGTGAGAGCTTGCACCTTGAATCACATTCAAAGGAATACGAGTAGAAGTGCATGATATGTCACTGACTATTTCTTTTGATGAGAACTTAACTGATCTTGTTTTCTTCTGAAAAAAGTTATCAATGTTCTTATCAGTCTTCTGCTTTCCACTTTCGCTACTATTTCTTCCACTATCGCTAACTAGTGTAGCAAGTTTATTCGTCTGCTATAAATTAAAAGTAAACGTGAAGTTAAATTAAACAACTTTACTTTAATTAATACGAAAGTACAAGGAAAGCAACTGCAACTACCGCAGGCAGAGGAAAGCGAATGGTTTGTATTTTTATAGTCTTGAAGTAAAAATTGTGAAGAAAAATTGTAAAATCAATTTTAGTGGCATCAATCCAGCTGATCATTTTCAGCAACCAATAGTGTATAAAAACTCTAAAGAAAAATGTTCAAGTAATTTTGTAAGAACAAAATTTATGCTTGCCAACGTTCTTTAGCGACCCAGATCAGCCAAGGCACCTGAATCAATATAATTCCTTGGAACTATTATACACCACCAATACTGCATGAAAAATCTAAAGAAAAATGTTCAGATCTTTCTAAGAAAACTGAATGCTTGTGGCCTTATCCGAACGGGTAAACCACCAGAA